>CM048850.1:10030000-12430000 GCA_026545225.1 Cornus controversa
AGGCAAAAGAAATGCAGAGGATCCAAAATCAGGGCATGGATCTTTAAAAACAATAAGCATGCAGTTACCTCTACATCAGAATGGACAGACATCATCACAATACTACCTAAACAGGGTAGAATAATGGACTTGAGAGTTGAGACAGCAGTATAACAGAAAGAATGGAAGAGGTTAAAGTTCTCAACTCTACGACATTCTAATTTAAACAGCATCCATGTTTTTCTTTGACATCTGCCATCCCATAGATGATATTCTAAACCTTCATAACCAACAATTTTAAACTTCTAAAATCTCACTAACTACCCAGTACAAAGGTTTAACTCCATATTCCTAACTAATGACTACTATAATACATAAAATCTGAAATGTGGATCAGTAATGCATTAGGACTGCCATATCAAAAGTCTAATTCAGATGGTGACTCTGAATATCAATATTACCAATTTAGTATACCTGATTGATATAACTTAACCTGGAAACACCAGCTACCAACTTTGCTACATCGTCACCAAACTCTCTCTCTATGCTTTCCAGACTTTCACACGTATCATCAACCACATCATGGAGAATCCCAGCCACTACTGTATCAACAGCCTACATCAAATATTGTGATTTCAGCAAAGAAACAAGTGGGCACAGAAATGTATTTTAAGTAATGTACTATGCAGCAAATTATTTGAGTGGACACATTGTGATAGACATGCTAGAGTCGAACAACCCTGATGTTGCAAAATCCTAGGCCAAGTTCAAATTGTCTTACACTCTTACTCAACGTAAAGAATACGTGAATACATATAAATATAATTATAACCTTCCATGAAGCAAATTATTTGAGTGGACACATTGTGATAGACATGCTAGAGTCGAACAACCCTGATGTTGCAAAATGCTAGGCCGAGTTCAAATTGTCTTACAGTCTTAATCAATGTAAAGAATATGTGAATACATATACGTATAATTATAATCTTCTATAGACAGCAATTTAATTATCTATTGACATGTTTTCATAATATCTGCTATATTTTTATAACATTTATAGGCTTATCTCAAATGTAATTATTCACAATGTATTACCATTTCTCAAAGTTTACTGTATCAACTGATCTGCAAAACGTATCAGTAGTTATTTTAGGGGTAAAGTGCATAAAACCCCCTGTAGTTGGAAAAGTGTGCGAAACCTCCTTCATGTTCACTTTCCTCCCCTGTAGTTTGTATTTGGTGCAAATAAGCCTTTTTGAGCTAAAAATACTCTTTAATACCAATTTTACCCTTTTGGGATTTTATTTTTCAAACTTATATATATATATATATATATATATATATATTAGAATGAACAGTACTGTTCATAAAAAAATTATTTTCTAAAAAAAAAAAGCACGGTTTTTTTTCTAAAAAACAAACATTTCAGCACTGTTTTTATAAAAAAAAATAAAAAATTCAGCACCATTTTTTTTCTATAAAAAAATTCAGCACTTTTTAAAAAAAAACAAAATTCAGAATTTTTTTCAAAAAACAAATCTGCATTTTTAGGTACTGTTCATTCTAATATATATATATATATATATATATATATTATTTGAACCAAATACAAAATACAAGGGAGGAAAGTGAACATGAAGGGGTTTTTTTGCACACTTTTCAAACTAAAGGGGCGTTTTATGCACTTTACCAGTTATACTTTAGTATCCTTGCTATATTTTAATAATATTTTATTCGTTTATCTAAAATGTAACAACTTTCACATTACATATTGAGTTTCTGGATGTTACTGCATCAATTGGTCAACATACATATCAGCGACTACTTAAAGCATTGGTGAAACTTTTAGATAGTAGCAATTCCAATTTTGAGATCATTAATGATAATTCTCATTGACAAACAGTGACTTCCATTAGGAACACATTGATTGTTATGAACTGCAAAACGCATGACAAACAACTATCATTATTAGTCATAATAGAATAAGCATTAGATTAAATGAAAAAAAAATGGAATTAGTAAAATGATTGGAAGCTGTTAGGTTCCATTATAATAATAAACAAAGTAGATCAATGTTTCATTAAGGAGAAGATACCAGTCATTCCATTTGATCAAGGCTTGCTTAAACAACATCAATATCACAATGATTAGGGACCTCTATGTTCAGCAAGCACAACTGTCATCTACTTACTAAATAGGCAAGTAAAACTAAAATCAGCAAAAAAGAGAGCCAAAAATAGCTTGAAGTACTAAATAATTATGTAATAACCCTTGGTACAATTCCATGGCAGAACCACTAGAACTTCTCCTAAATGCCATATATCAAATAAGTTCATGTATCATAATTTTTCATGGAATTTTTTTGAAAAATATAAAAGAAGAATAAAGAAAAGATAGAGATGGATATTATCAATAATTTCCTTTAAGAATTATACAGGAGTCTAAAATTAATGTATAAGATTGAGGTTGTTGCCCAAATTACACTGCTAGGTAACTGGTGTTACTATCACATTAAAATAATTGACACAAGATTTATCCCGTCATCTGGGAAATTTGATTCAGCTCATGAATCCCTTAGCCAAGATCCAAGGATTCTGGAACAAAAAAAATAATATCATGACACTTGCATGATGGTGACCCACACAACTTGAGCAATGATATTCATGCATGGATCATAAACTGGGAAGAGTAGAGAAGATGATGCATGTCCGTTTACATTATAGCAATAATAGTACTCCCTCCTCCCCCACCAAAAAAATAAAAAAAAATAAAAAATAAAAAAAGAAATGGAGACAGTGACTATTGAAACAATTTATGACTGACAAAGTTGTACTAGATGCCACAAACTAGAACCATAAAGAATTGGAAAGAGGATTACTTACTCCTTTCCCATTTGATGGAACTAACACTGCTAAAATTTTTGCTGTATGGATACAGTGCGTTAGATAAGGATCTCCTGTTTTCCGTAACTGGCCATGATGAGCCTTCCTTGCAAATGCAATTGCCTTCTGCACCTGCCTTCAAAGATTCAGTGTCTTAGTGGTAGAAGATGACTATATTAAGTCAATGAGGCAAGTAGAGAGGGTAAACCTCTGCATCATAAAATATGGGATACCCGGTTACATCTACTCCATCCAGTATAAGAGAGCCTGCACCATATTGGATAGTGCTATTAATATGGATTAAATATCTGCATATAACAGGTACAGAATTTACAAGCAAATAGTTCGGAAGTTAAGACCATTTTCCTAACATAGTTTTGAAGGTTGAAGAGTGCACAACGCATTTTAGTCACACACTTGACATTATATACTTGAATTCCCTATTCGGTAGCGTCTCACTTCTTTACTCTATTGCTATTTAAAACTTAAATCTCCACACAGTGTTCCCATTTCCTATTATTTTTCCCTTTCATGTCTTCATTATATCGTGTAAAGACTCAACTTGAACACAAGAAACATGTATTATCCAACATTTCAGGTTGTTCTGCTTCTATGAGGAAACATTTCTTTTTTGGGGGAACATTTGCAAACAGGCCATATGTTCATAAACAACAACATAACTTAGAAATCCAAAGTCTCAACCATCTAACTAGATAACAGAGTTCAATTACACGTGTAATTCCATAAAATTGCTTCCAATTCTACACTTTTTTGTTTCCAACATACATACATATATATATAAAAATCAAGAAGAGCATTAAAAGAAAACAAAAAGTATGAGCTGACCAGGTTTCTCCTCCTCTTTAGGCCACAAGAAATCAACCTTAGTGGAAAGACAAGCCCCCGAGGCAATGGCCACTGCCGTCACCGCCACCTGCGTTATGGCCGACCCCACCGCACCGTGAACTGTACCCGACCCGGCTGCCGCTGCCGCCGCAATCATGTTGCCGGTGGTCAAAACTGAGCTCAGTGATGACGAAACAACGAATTTTGGCAAAATTTGGTCGAGCAGGCATCGAGATTTCATTGAATTGCCAAGATTTTGATTGGATTTGTAAAGAAAATATGGGTTTTTGCGAAAGAGTAAAGGGTTTTTGCGACCAAACATCGAAGAGGTTTGGCATGAAGACATGACTGGAAAAAAAAAATTCACATGTCTCAAAGACAAAATGGAATAGAATACATATATCTATACATCATATCTAACATATATTTACATACATATATATATATAGTGGGTGTGGTTGAGAAATTGGAGTGATGTTTATGTATTTTAACGTAGCGGAGTGTGTGGTTGTGAAGGAGTGGTCTGGAGTTTGCAAATTGCAAGGTTGGGATATTCCCTCTTATACATACATACATACATATATACATACAATCATATATATATATATATATATATATATATATATATAATAGAGAGAGAGAGACAGAGAGAGAGGTGGCAGTTAATTGGTTCTGTAACGGAAATATGGAAGGGAAGGGGAGTGAATAGTAAATTTGGTACTGTGCAGTGACTGGTTGTTGATTCATCGAGTAATTATTAATTAAGGGTGTTCTATGTTGAACACTTCATCTACTATAATAATAATAATAAAATATAATTTAATTAGTATCATGTTAAAAAAGCTACACTTAATCTGACAGCACTACAGGCTGTACAGGCATTTATTCTTCTAATTTATTTAGTTCCTTTCACTCCACCTAAGTCTGCGATGTCATTGTTCAATTGATAAACCATAATATCAATTGAAGTGGTTCGATTAAGACACAAAAGCAACAATTTATCTAGATTCTAAACTCACCTGGACCTAGAAGGTTGAATACGTCTTACCGTGTTTTTTAGTCATTTTAAAATTTAATTAATGATTTATTAATAATTTGAAAATTGTTTTTAATCAAATAAAAATATGTTTGCAAATTTCTATAAACAAATAAAAGTAAAAGCAATTATAATGCAGTAATAGTGTAAAACGAGATTTTTACATAAAAAAAAAATTCCTTTTAAGAGTTAAAACACCACGAGACTTAATATGACAAATCTGTGAAAAAAGATATGTACAACTTAAATTACAATTCAACACCCTTGAACTCTTAGTTGATTTCTAGACACAACTACTATCAAATCTTGATTAAACATGATTTGTATATGAACATTTCATATGTTCACTTAATGAATGTAGTCGCATGTTTAGTGTGGGTTGTGTTGTGAAGTACATGTTTATTCATAATGTATGTATTAATTATTGTGAGGTGTTAATAGAAAGTTATGTATTAATAAATAATATTTAGAAGAGTTGATAAGGTGTTTGTATGGAAGGAAGTAATTTAAAATGGGTTAAAAAAACAAATATATTGAAGGGGTGAAGGTGTATATTTAAAATATTGAAGGAGGTGATATTTAAAAAAACCTAAAATGATGCTAGATATCAAATTTTTGTATAAAATACATGACAAATCAATTAGGATCAGATTTATAGAGATGTTTGTCACTACATCTCTTAGTTTTTGTTTGACAAAACTCATTTTGGAGCATTAGAGTTGCTGAGAAAGTAGGAGAAAGAAGAAGAAGAGAAAGAAAGAAAACTCAAGTTTAACACTTGTAACTTCTATGATTCATTATTTTTCATGTTTTATGTTTATCAGAATTTGCATATATGATTTTTTATAGAAACTCATTGAAGGAAAACATGAAATCATCATGTATATGTCTATAGAGAAAAACATCTAATAGTGTGTAAATGGTATAATTGAATCTTAAGAATTTGATTGAATTTTTTGGTATAAAATGGAAGGAAACGTGTTATAAATATGTTCTATAATGATAATTATAAGTTAGAAGTATTATATATAAAGTTTGCATAAAAAAAAAAGTAAAAAATATGAAATTTGAGTTGTGCAGTTAATTTTGTGTCACTTTACTAGAATGACCATAAAACATCGTAAAAAATTCATAATCACGCACCCTTTGTTAGGTTGGAAATTAGACTGGTAGGAATTTCCAGAAATGTGTGGTAGAGAATCTGGTTCTTTTGGAATTGATCCATTTTAATTCGTAAAGTTGAGTTAAAAATAGGGACTGTTTGTAGAGCAAGAATTGAGATAGTTCATTTTTTTTGCTTATTTTGTGAAAATCTAACCACGGAAACATGTTCCAATTTTTATATATTATTCCTGAAAATGTTACCCATCTACTATGAAATTTGTAGGCCAAATGGATGTCGAAAAGTCAATCATTAAAATTGAAAATGAAGACTACGTGTCGAAAAAGGAAACATATTCTTGAAATTACAAGTATGGAGGTATTAGATTGAAATACTTGATCATACTAGATAATTAGAGTATTTAATCATGCTAGTATTAATTTTGAAGCATGTGTAGCATTTATACTTGAAAGGTAATGTTAAATGATAAACTTGATATTATTGCTCACTATGTGTTTGATGAAATGTTTCAAAGATCTTATGTTACATGATTATTATAATTGATCCTTGAAGTTTGTATGAATGAAGTGTATGATGCTTATTGTCTAATTATTTTTATAAGTATATATGACGTGATTATAATGTTGTATAGGCAAGGAGAAGGAAACGACAACACCGATGATACCGAAGAATAAGTAAATAACTTGGAAAAGTATCCAAGGTGAGTGTATTCACTGAAAGTTTTATACTTAAATGTACATATTGAAGTAATGAAGATATTTAAATGACATGAAGATACTTATAAGGCATGAAGTTATATAAAGTCCATACTTTGGTCAAGAAGGAGAGTAGGAAGTTATAATGCCTGTAAGGCTTGAAGTTAATATTAAAGAAGTTAAATTGAAATTATTAGATAATGTCGATCTATATATATATTATTCTGATGTAGTAGTATTACATTCACTAGAATTTAAGCTCACTGTTACCATATAGTGAGCAAGAGAGAGTTTTGTTTCATGATATGTAATTATTATAGATAAGTTTGGTAGTAAAACTTGTAATTAAGTGTTTAGTTTTTGTTAATACTTGCAGAATAAGCTTGTGGTTTGTTTTTTATTTATAGACTATTAATCATGGACTCTAATGTAGATTAATGTCACTTATGTTTGATGTTAATAAAGATGGTTAAATGCATTCCAATTATTCAACTTAGTAATAGTTTAAATTGTGTTGGGGTGTGTCATCTAGGTCATCAAATGCCTAGTCTACAACATTTAGTGCCTTCAAATCTATCTTTTTATTGATTGATTGTCAACCACTAGTCATCCAAATGAGAATCTAATTGATTACTCTGAACAGTATTGAAGTAGTCTTTGAAGTTTGACAATGAATGTGTGTTGGTACCAATAATACATCATCTCACCAATATTAAGATACATGATTAAATCAAAGCTTAAAGGCGCATAATTGCTTCTTGAAGATGGTTGAAGTCTCTCCCAGGTGCATTCAGAATATCAAATTGGCAACACTATCTTCAGAATTTAGAACAATATCATTAAGTTTAGAATAAAAATCAGAAAACATCTCATTTTCTTCCATTTAATTGTTTCAAACATGGTTGTGAGCGCGTATTTGTAACTTGGATCTCTTTACCTTACCTTTATGAGTTCCCTGGAGAATTTCTCATGCCTCTTTTGAAGTGGTGCAAGTAGAGATTCTAGCAAATTCAGATGCAACAACATAATTATAAATAACATATAAACACTAATGCATGATTAAATGTACTTTCAATCAATGAATTTATCAAGGCACATATACAATATCAATATGTATTACTATCATTATAATTATCATGTGAAGAGTCCATTAACATATAATTATACAAGAAAAGATGCAAGACTCACAATTTTCACTTCCTAATACTTTTAAACATGTTACATAATTTGATAACAATCTCAATTCCTAAGTAATCGATGATAAGGTGGAGAGAACAACACTATCTCAATTCCAAACTTTAATTTCAAAAAGCCCTAAATCACCAAATCTTCAAACTTCTCCAAATTTGAATTTTGAATAGTAAAAATGTAGATCGTAGTAAGGAGAACAACTTTCTCTTCTTGAGTTATCCCCAAATCTAAACCCTAATTTCATCTATTTATTCAAATTTCACCGAATCGAATTTCGAATCGATCAAATTGAAGAGAAAGATGAGGAGAACAAAATTTCCTCTTGGAACAATTTTCAAATCTCATCTTAAACCTCTCATAATATAGAGAGAAGTTGGAGTGAAATTAGAGAGAGAGAGAGAGAGAGAGAGAGAGAGAGAGAGGAGAAAATTTTACATCTGTAATGAAATAAATGTCATAAATCTATTTATATTTATAACTTTTGTAACTAAGTCCCTCTCTTTCTCTTAATTTGCTCATTACTATTATTAACTCTCTACTAATCACATACTAATTTTTTTTTTCTTAACTTATCTTTTAGGCCCCTCAATTATTCATCTATGCCCTTATATAATTTTTCAAGACTCATAAAAGCCTTTTGGGTCATCTGACTCATCTTGGGCCCCACACCCAAACTCAAGAATTTTGAAAAGTCTCATAACTCACAAAACGCATATTTAAACCAAATTCTCATGCTTTATCACAATTAAAACATAATTAATTTTAATTTAAAATTAAAAAAATTCAAGACTTTACAATCTCCCAACCTTTAAAGAATTTCATCATCGAAATTAAGACGTACCGTAAGTAGCAACAAATAACTCGAGATACTCTGAGCGAACTTCTTATTCCAGCTCCCACATAACCTCCTTAACTCCGTGATGTCTCCAAAGTACTTTGACCAATGGAATAATTTTGCCTCGAAACACTTGATCTCTAGAGTCTATAATCTCTACTAGTCTTTCTTCATAAGACATATCTTTCTCAACCTCAAGGTTCGTCTAATCTAGCACATGTGAAGGATCAGGTTCATACTTTCTCAATATAAAAACAAGGAATACATTGTGCACACTTGACATTTGTGTTGGTAATGCCAAGCAGTATGCAACTTCATCAACATGTTCCAAGATCTCAAATGGACTAACAAATCATGGCGATAACTTGCCACAATGCCCAAGCTGCATCAATCCCTTGTATGGAGCAAACTTTAAAAATATATGGTCTCGAATCTCAAATGCCAAAGGGTGTCACCTTCTATCGACATAACTCTTTTGATGACTTTGTGCCATAACTAATCATTGCCGAATCAATTAGTTAATTAAAACATAATTAATTGTAATTTAAAATAAAAACAAATAAATTCAAGGATTTACAAGAATGCCCCGTGCTTACTTTTGTGACCC
This sequence comes from Cornus controversa, assembly GCA_026545225.1. Lineage (NCBI taxonomy): Eukaryota > Viridiplantae > Streptophyta > Magnoliopsida > Cornales > Cornaceae > Cornus > Cornus controversa. The sequence goes on from CM048850.1 coordinate 10,039,195, forward strand.
CCTCGTCCAATTACTGTAGCCAGTTAACGTCACAATCCTTGTAGAAGTGTAACTGGAAGAACATGAATACTTAGCAAGTATTTTGTCCCCTTCATAGTGCGATCTTCTTCTCCTTTCTCACCAACAAATGGTTGTAGAAGAAACTAAACAATCCAGTAGCTTGATCAATAAGAAATCTCTAAAGTAATCTTCGAATGATTGATCAAGCGGAGAGAGAGACACAACCTAAATCACTCATAGTGTATACATATGTGTGATATCTCAAATATATATAAAAAAAGAATTAATGAAGGATTCTCTGCTCTAAAAACATCTCTATGCTTTCTCTCTCTAGAAAATAATCTTTTGATGTGTATTAAAAGCTTAATGAGAGAGAAATCATATGAGATTTTTATAGATGTTAAAAACACTAATTTTTCTTAAAAAAACAAGTTAAAAATCAATAGGAAACAAGTCTCAAATTTTAAGAAAATTTTAGAGTTAAATCCGGGTCAAAGCAGGACAAAGGAAGGCAAAAACGCTAGACCAGATGGCTTGGACCGGTCCAGCATTCACTTGTACTAGTCCAGCCTTGCAGAGTCATTGGTTTGAGATACCGAGATCTCATGGACCAGTCCAGCTAAACCTTGGACCGGTCCAACCTTGAAATTTGTAAAAAAAATAACTTAAAAACCCTATTTTGCAAGGTCAGAATCACCCGATTTGAAATATATGTGTTCTCACTACTTTACCACGATTACGTAACTCTCATACTTGATCAACAATATCCATATGTTCAAAACCTGTGAAGTATATTTTTGTAATTAGTAATCTTCGGTGTTAAAACTAAACATGATCAAGTTATAATTTTTTATTTATATTCTTGTAATTGATCATGTAATTGAAGTCTCAAAGTGAACAGTGTTCTACATCAACCATGCTAATATTCTTCAAAGGTATGAGTTTGAATCTTCAGAAGAAGGCATCAATGATTTGAACAAGGATTTGATCGATTGAAGTTTTTGGATGATTTCGATTGCATAAGGACATCGTTGATCAAGTATAAAAGTCACGTAATCTAGGTAAAGTGGTGAGAATACATATATTTTAAACAAGGTGGTTCCGACCTTGAAAATTAGGGTTTTTGAGCAGATTTTTAAAAAATTTAAGATTGGACAGGTCCATGAAGTCTTAGAACTTCAAAATCTGCAGGGTAGAGCCCTAGACCTGTCCAAGGCTTTCGGTGGCGATTATTTTTTTATGCAGTGTCCTGTTTTGACTCAAATTTGACTTTAAAATTTTCTTAAACTTTGAGACTTGTTTTTGTGAGATATAAATTTGTAATTGGCATATTTCAGTGATCAGAACCTGATTGATCGAGTTGTAATTTTCGTATTATTTTATGTAATCGATCGTCGACAACTTCGAGCTGATATTCAAGTGCACGGAAGCTGATAAATCAGTTAGAACACCATATAGTACAGGTAAATATGGTGAGGACACTCTGCACTTTTTATTTCTGAGCCTATTTTGAAAAATTAGGGTTTAAATAAAAATATTAGGGTTTTTCAAAGTAGTACCGGTCCCCAATATTTAGGACCAGTTCAACTTTTCTCGGCAGTTTGGTTTCTGCAGGTTTTTACAAAGTCCCACCGGTCCTATTATTTTGGCACCGGTCCTATTTAGCCTGTTCCAAATAGGAAACAAATTTTAACGGAATTTCTGATTCCTATTGGGTTTGAAATTTCTAGGAGAGTTCTATTTTGGTAATCAACTTCTTTTTCAAGTAGAATTATGACTCCCTTGCCTATATATATGTATCTATATTTTCTCTACAATTTGGTAAAGAATATGCCCTGGAATATTATTTTTAGAGAGAGAAAGTATATACAGTATAATTAGGACTTTATATTTTTGAGAGCACACATCCATACTTCACGAGTGATATTTAGGATGGTGTTCTACTTCTGATTAGCTGCTCAGAGACTGCATCAAATCTATCTGCTGATCAGAACATTGAATTGATGGTTCTTCGCTTGCTTGTTTGCTGAGGAAGAAAGGTGACCAGATCGCATTACGAAGGGAACAAAATACTTGCTGAGTATTTTGGTTCTTCCATTAACCTTTCTGTAAGAATTGTGACACTAGCTGGAAGTCTACAGCAGTTGGACGTGTTGTCGCAATCATAAGCCTAAGGTATTCCGCATCAGATCCTTGACAGAGTGAAGAGGGGTGTGAGACTGAGACAGAGTCTGTTGTACTTTGCTTCATCATAGTGATTGGTTTCCTGAGACTTGTTGTCTCCCTCCGTGGTTTTTCCTGTCTTGGGTTTTCACATATATCTGGTGCATTCTTTTCTTTACTTGCACTTTATTTATTTACTTGCTTTAATTGTTTGGTTAATTGGACTTAAAATTGAATTAATTAAAAATTAAGCAAACAAGTAAGTGATCCTATTCACCCCCCTCTAGGTTCTAAAATACTTTTCGCAACCGCTTTCGCACCGCGCAACTCACAATTGGTATCAGAGCAGTGTTCTCTAATTTGTGAGTAGTTCCTTGCGAAGTATTTTTAAAATCAAAAATTATTTTTGTTTTCAAAAATTATTATGGAATCTAGTATGAAAGAGGGTGGATCGATTCAGCAAACTCCTTTGTTTGATGGTTCAAATTATACTTTCTGGAAGTCTTGCATGAAAGCTTTTTTAAAATCTCAAGGAGAAAGAGTTTGGATGGCTGTAGAGAATGGTTATAAAATTCCTACCACTACCACTGGTGATGGTGATGCTGTTGTGACTGTAGAGAAGGATAAAACAACATGGTCTAATGCAGAGCATGAAGATGCTAATAATAACAACAAGGGTTTATATGCTATATTTAATTCTGTTATTCCTTCAGAATTTGCTAGAGTTTTTACATGTTCCACTTCGAAAGAAGCATGGGATATTTTACAGGTAACTCATGTGGATACCACCAAGGTAAGGAGATCTAAGTTACAAATGCTTGCTACTAAATTTGAAACAATTAGAATGAATGAAGATGAGATATTTTCTGATTTTTATTCTAGGCTTAATGATATTGTTCAAAGTAGTGCTAACCTTGGTGAGAAAATTCCTTCTTTTCAAATTATTAGAAAAATCATGAGATCATTGCCTGATAGGTTCCAAGCTAAGTTGGAAGCCTTAGATGAGAGCAGAGATGTAGATTCAATGGAGGTGGCTGAGTTAGTTGGATCAATTCAAACTTTTGAGATGAAATATCCAAAGCTTTAGAAATCAAAAAATTTGGCTTTAAAAACCTCAAAGACTTCAAAGTCTTCAAGTTTGTCAAATGGTTCAAATTCTTCAAAATCTGAAGTTAAAAAAATTGAAAGTTTTGAATATGATTCAGATAATGATGTTGCACTCCTTGCTAGGAAATTTAAAAAGATTCTTGAATATGAAAAAGGTAAAAATTTGAGAAAAAGAAATCCTTCTAAATTCCGGAACCAAAGCTCATCATCCAAAGGTAAGGAAAGGAAAGAGAAAGAAGATGACTCTAGGGAGACTGAGCTTACTTGTTGGACATGTGGTGGTAAAGGTCATACATCTAATCAATGTCCAAGTCCTAAGAAAAATAGCTTTAGTGCACAGAAAAGTTCAAACAAGAAAGTCATGAAAGCTATTGTTTCTGAGTCTGAATCTTCTAACTCTAATAGTGATTTTTCTGTTGAGAATGATTCTCTTGCTTTTGTTGCTTTATTGAATGGTGATACTGCTAATGATTCTTCTTCTGATGTAGGTGAAACAGAGATATTCACTACTCTCAGTCAAGTAGGGTCTGATGATTCAGAAGTTGAGTAGTCTGATGTAGAACCATGTGAAAGCAAGCTGCTAGAACTATTTGAGAAATTGCTAGAAGCTTATAATAAAAAATCTGAGAAGCTAAAACAAGAAAAATTTGAAAAAGAGACTTTGAAGAAAAAGAATGAAGATCAAGTAAAGTTGATTGAAGAAAGTAAAGCTGAAATTCTAAATCTTGTAGGAAAAGTTATGTTTCTCGAAAGCGAGGTAAGTCAAGCTATTTCTGCTAAAGATGTTCTTATTGCTAGAATTAATTTTCTTGAGCCTGAATTGAGAAAATCACAAGAAAAATTAATTACTTTTACTTCTGGGCAGATTAAGCTTGATAGCATGATTAGTGTTGGAAAACCTGTAGGAGATAAAACTGGATTAGGTTTTGTTGGGTCATCATCTAAGGAAAAAACTATTTTTGTTAAACCCAAGAACTTGAATGTGTCTGAACCCAAACCTAAGCCTCATGTTGAGTCCTTGCATGCTAATGTTGTGTCCAATGTGCTTTATTGTACTTTTTGTGATAAGAATGGACATAGTCAACACTATTACTATAAAAAGAGGAGACATTCTAATTTTGATTTTTATGTGCATAATTCTTTTTCTAAGAATAGGGTTCATAATAAAGAGTCACATTATTGGAACAAACCCAAAAATTCTTAAGGTAAAAAGAATTCAAATAAAAAGAAGAATGTTTTTGTTTCTCCACAATTCTTTCTTGATAAATTGCATGTTAAAACTATTTGGATGAAAAAGGAAGATTTGGAGAAATTTGTGCCTGTTGATACTATGGGATTTATTCGTAATAGGTCTTTGGGTGCAAAACCCTCTAACTGAGTCATTTAGGACTTTGATGGTCATGGACTGAACTAATGTTCATTATTTGTTTTCCATTGGATCATATCTTTTAGGTTAGGAAAGGTTTTGTTTATTTTTAGTAATAATCATTTGAGATTATAAGAATCATGTTTTTCTGAGAAATAATGTGAATTCTTTATATTTATTTTTAATTTTATTTTGATTTCTGAATGTATAATTGGGACACTTAGTTTGTCAATGAATGAAGTACTTAATTTTATGATTAAATATTGATGACTAATGTGCTGTATTTATTTCTTTTTAGAGGTGAATCTTCTGAGTCCATACAATTTGTGCACTACAATGTAAATCTCCAATGAGATATCTTTAAAAATTAAAGAGTTGTTTTGAGAAAAATAGCTGGCTGCACGTAAGCGTGAAAGCCACCGTCTTAGAAATAAATAAAAAAAATGAATGATGAAATTCAATGAAAAAAAAATGTTTGATCATGTGTAGTTATATTTGCTTATTAACCAGTATGTTTTAGAAGATGGATCAAAGAAATTTGATTAATTTTTGATGAAGTTGGATTGCACACACACACATGGATTTATTAGATAAATTTCTAAATTTTTATAAATATTTGTGTATTGGAAGTTGTGTCATGATTATGAATTTGAGAATGAATTTTATGGATAAATTATGGGTTTTATAATTTTGCATTTATAAATGTTTGAATTTTTTAAAAAATTTTAGAACTCATGTTATTATTTGAAAAATGTGCTTTGATTATTCTCATGAGATTATTCATGTTTTATTTTTATTTATTTTTTTTCTCTTGAAATTTTTTCAGAAATCCAAAAATATGTTTTGTTGTAATTCTGTGTTTATTTTTCATACTTTGTGTGCTTAATTGCTAAATCAAGTTGAGATAAGGTGTATTTGGTGAATTAGAGGTCCAAAGTGTAATTTGTCATAATTTATAAAGTTGGACCGGTCCCCATTATTGAGCACCGGTCGCACTTCTGCTGGTTCTGAGGAACCGAGAGAAGTTGGACTGGTCTCCAAAAATTAGGACCGGTCGCACTTAGCGAATGCCCAAGTTTTTGTAAATCCGCACGCGCTTGAGTGCTTTAAACCCCTCATTCTCACTAACACTCACACACTCTCACTCAATCTCTCTTACTCTCTTTACACTCTTAAAAAACTCAACTCACATACATTATCTTCTTCCACATTTCTTTTTGTTAATTGATATTAGAGGATTGGGATTGTCTAATTATAGTTGGTGTTGATTGATTGAGGATTGTGGTGATTGTTGGTTTATTGTTTGTTGATTTGGGTGATATTATGCAAATAAATATCTTTGAAATTTGGCAATTCTAGACTTGCACACTAGGTGTTTCATTAATTGACTCAATGGAATTTTTTACTCTATTTTTCTTCAAATTGCATAAATCCTCAACCTATCTTGTGCTACATAATTAACATCATTTTGGTTGATATTTGTAATTGATTTTGGATTGAAATTGGTAGAAGAAATTATCTTTGAAGGATTTGAGTTGATTTTGAAGTAATTGATTAAACAAGTTGTGCTCATTTTTTTAAAATCTTACACTCCAAGTGTTTGACAGAATTCTTTAATGGACCTTGTGATCTTGTTTATGCTTCCATTAGGTGTAGCTCTAATGGATGATTAAACAGGTAAGTTAGTAGTTTTATAAGTAGCCAAGAATGTTGATTTGAAAGACTTTGGTTAGGAGTCCTTATGTGATTTGGATGTTATATCTTTTACAATCAAAGTATTTGGCATTATCATTGAGGTGAATTCAACTATTATGACTCAATTGTTGATGTTCTTGATCTAAACAAGTGATATTATTTTGTAATATTTGAGGAAAAATCTTGATAAGATCATCTATAGAGGATAATGATTCGAGCCTTATGAGTACCCAATGTATCTTTGCTAATTGACATCATTCATTATCCTACATAATTGATGATAACTAGTTTTCGGCTTTGATGCTTTGATGATTCAGACTAGTTCATTTGTTTGCTAGGTTTATGATTTATACTTGTTTATTTTTAGATACACATGGTATCTTTGATTAGCTTGAATGTCTATTCTATGGATACCATACTTGTGCTTGAATCATACTTTTGTGAACCTTGATGCATATTTCAATATATGGAGTTACATGTCCAATGATATCTTTTTGATATATGTTGATATCTAATTTTTGGAGCTCATGATGATGATGAGGATTAGGTCTTGATGATAGATTTAGTTATGTTTTGCTAGACTTTGAGTAGTTAACTCTATTTTGTCTAAGTTTGATGCTTGATCTCGTTATGTTTTGTTTATTCCATCAACTGATATATTTTGGATATTTATTTGATCAGTGATGATGATTTTTTCTTCCTTACTGTCTTAGTCTCTCTATGTGTGCTTCATGATTTATCTGTTTATATAAATCTCTTGGGTATTACTTTGTCAATTTGTTCTAAAAAGGGGGAGATGATATTGTTCTCTGATATGATATGAGATTCTTTGACTAAGAGGGAGATATATTTATATCAGATATCTTTGCTTGGGAGATTAAGGGGGATCATTACAGATTTGAGTATTATAGAGTTGTGATTATATTTCTTTATTAAACTTTTCAAAGGTTGTGTTGTTTAAGGGATGTGCAGGTACAACAGGTTTTTATTCTAATCGTCTTGAACACACAAGTGAAGCTTCTGTTGATCAGTTCTTTATTTTTTTGTATTTGGGCAACATTGTAATCTAATTTTTTCAATGGGTTAGGTTATTGATTTGTCTAGGTGGTTTTGTCACGAAATTGCCAAAGGGAGAGATTGTGAGATATAAATTTGTAATTGGCATATTTCGGTGATCAAAACCTGATTGATCGAGTTGTAATTTTTGTATTATTTTATGTAATCGATCGTCGACAACTTCGAGCTGATATTCAAGTGCATGGAAACTGATAAATCAGTTAGAACACCATATAGTATAGGTAAGTATGGTGAGGACACTCTGCACTTTTTATTTTTGAGCCTATTTTGAAAAATTAGGGTTTAAATAAAAATATTAGGGTTTTTCAAAGTAGGACCGGTCCCCAATATTTAGGACCGGTTCAACTTTTCTCGGCAGTTTGGTTTCTGCATGTTTTGACAAAGTCCCACCGGTCCTATTATTTTGGCACTGGTCCCATTTAGCCTATTCCAAATAGGAAACAAATTTTGACGAAAATTCTGATTCCCATTGGGTTTGAAACTTCTAGGAGAGTTCAATTTTGGTATTCAAGTAGAATTATGATTCCCTTGGCTATATATATGTATCTATATTTTCTCTACAATTTGATAAAGAATATGCCCTGGAATATTATTTTTAGAGAAAGAAAGTATATATAGTATAATTAGGGCTTTATATTTTTAAAAGCACACATCCATACTTCACGAGTGATATTTAGGATGCTGTTCTACTTCTGATTAGCTGCTCAGAGACTGCATCAAATCTATCTGCTGATCAGAACATTGAATTGATGGTTCTTTGCTTGCTTGTTTGCTGAGGAAGAAAGGTGACCAGATCGCACTACGAAGGGAACAAAATACTTGCTGAGTATTTTGGTTCTTCCATTAACCTTTCTGTAAGGATTGTGACGCTAGCCGAAAGTTTGTAGCAGTTGGACGTGTTGTCGCAATCATAAGCCTGAGGTGTTCCGCATCAGATCCTTGACAGAGTGAAGAGGGGTGTGAGACTGAGACAGAGTCTGTTGTACTTTGCTTCATCATAGTGATTGGTTTTCTGAGGCTTGCCGCCTCCCTCCGTGGTTTTTCCCGTCTTGGGTTTCCACGTATATCTGGTGCATTCTTTTCTTTATTTGCACTTTATTTATTTACTTGCTTTAATTGTTTGGTTAATTGGACTTAAAATTGAATTAATTAAAAATTAAGCAAACGAGCAAGTGATCCTATTCACCCCCCCTTTAGGTTCTAAAATACTTTTTACAACCGCTTTCGCACCGCGCAACTCACAGTTTCCTATTTCTTTTTAACTTTTTTTAAAAAGAAAAAAATAAGATTTTTAACATCTATAAAAATCTTAGATGTTTTCTCTCTCAGGGTACTTTTGACGAAGCTTTCAATACGCATCAAAAAGATTATTTTTATAGAGAGAAAATATATAGATATTCTTCAATGGAGAACTTTATTTTTCTATTTATATTTTTGAGAGCATACATATATTCACTGAGTGATTTAGGGTGACTTTCTCTGTTTGATTAATCATTCGAAGACTAATTCAAAGATTTTTATTGATCAAGTTATTGGATTAATTTCTTCTATAACTATTCATTTGTGAGAGACGAGAAGAAGATCGCACTACAAAGGGGACATAATACTTGCTGAGTGTTCATGTTCTTTCAGTTACCTTTCTGTAAGAATTATGATGTTAGTTAGAAGTGTATAACAATTGGACAAGGGAATCGCAAAAGTAAGCCTGAGGCATTCTGCATCAAGTTCTTGTCAGAGTAGAGTGGGTGTGAGTTTGAGACAAAGTCTGTTGTACTTTGCTTCGACGAGAGTGGATTTGGTTCTTTGGGGCTACAAGCCTCACAGACGATTTTTTATTGATCTGGGTTTTTTATGTATATCTAGTGCATTCTTTACTTTATTGCAATTTATTTTATTTACTTGCTTTGTGGGATTGCTTTAATTGTTAATTGGACTTAAAATTGGAATAATTTGAAAAATTACAAAAACGAGTAAATCTAATCACACCCCCTCTAAGTTTTAAACAAATTTTCGCAATCGCTTTCACACCGCGCAATTCACAATTGGTATCAGAGCAGTGTTCTCTAATTTGTGAGTAGTTCCTTGCTAAAGTAATTTTTAAAATAAAAAATTATTTTTGTTTTCAAAATTCATCATGGAATCTTGGATGAAAGAGGGTGAAATGGTTCAACAACCTCATGAATGTGATAGATTAAACTATAAGGATGACATGACTCTATTTGTTAGAAAATTTTGAAGACTCCTTAAGAATAAAAAGAATGAAAATTTTATAAAAGGAAATTCTTCTAAATTCAGAGGTAAAAATAATAAAAAAAGATGTTTTTGTTGCTTTTCCTGCTATTGCTCTTATTGATGATGATACTGTCAATGATTCTTCTTCTGATGTAGGTGCAACAAAGAAGTATACAATTCTGAGTCAAGTTGGTTCAGATGATTCAGAAGTTGAGTAATCAGATGAAAAATTATGTGAAAACAAGCTGCAAAAAGTCTTTGAGAAATTGTTAAAGGCTTATAATGAGAAGTTTAAGAAACTGAAGTAGGTGGAAAAATAAAAAGAAACATTAAAAAAGAGAATGGGTAGAAACAACAATTAATTGATGATGGAAATCTGTCAATCAAAACCTTTAAAGTAAAGTCAAGTTTTTTGAAAGTGAGGTAAGTCAAAATATTTCTACTAGAGATACTCTTGTTGCTAGAATTGATTTTCTTGAGCCTGAATTGAAAAAGTCACAAGAGAAATTGATTGCATTTACTTTTGGGTAGATTAGTGTTAGTAACCCTATAGGAGATAAGACGGGATTAGATTTTGTTGGGTCATCATCTAAGGGTCAAACTGTATTTGTTATACCTTGCTATCCACAATGTTCAACCTTGTTGTGAAGTGAACCGATCAAAACACTAATTAGGATTTGGTCAAAATCTCAAGATGTAACCTCTATCATCCCAAGAATCACCAGCTTTCTAAAATAGGATCAAACCAATTATAATATATGTGAAATATAGACCAGTTCAAAAGTTTTCAAATGATTCATATATTCTTTTCTTAACCTTTTATGGGAGGCAGCTTCTAATGAGGTATCATTTATTTATTTATTTTTTTCTCTCTTTTTTTTTCTTCTGCCTTCCAATTTCTTTTCCTTTTATTTTTTTTCATCAATAGCCTTTTTCTCTCAACAAAGTCTCAAAGAGGTTTTCTTTGAAACTTTCTTGATTAATTACGACGTCCTCTAGAATTTATCATGTGAAACATTAAATTCAAGTTAGATCAAGAAGAGGACTTTGTCCTATTTAAGGTGTGAATATTAGGGATGTCCTCGAAATTACCAAGTGAAACTTTAAACCATAATAGCTCAAAGTGAGGATGTTGGGAATACTAAAAGAGGTTTCAATCAAATTCTAGTCTTCTAATTTTTCTCAAGACATGAGAGTGAACATCTCAAAATTTCAGACCTCTTCCTAAGAAGTGTAAATTAGTAGTGCTCGTGAAAATAATTTCAAATTTTAACTATAAGGGTCATCCACTAACTCATGATAAGTGTAAATGATTAAAACTAAATTTAACTTCAACTTGATTAAGTGTTTTAGTCTCAAATATACTAATGATTCTCAAATCTCAGTTTTGTTTTATAAAAATTAATGTGATGACAATTCAATCCTCAATAATATGCAAATGCTACATATAAAGTTCTAAGATACTATATAAGCTTCAAAACAAGTTTTTTTTAATATAAATTTTATTATAGATAAAATAGATGCATATTGTCCCTAACCCCAAACTTAAACCAAATGTTGTCCTCAATATTTAAAATTGGACTTACCAAGGTAAAGTGGAGAAAGAAATTACCTTAGGTGGTAGTGTACGTCACGAATTCTAGCAAAAGAGATGAAGCAATATAACACTAGAAATCATGCAATTACCAAATATAGGAAATAACGAATCTGAACAAGTATAACCCCCCTAAACTTGGACATTTATACACCCAATCAACATGAAAAAGACAAAAAAAATGTGGGTTTCCTCCCAATAATGCTAAGTTTAACATCTTCAGCTAGACAATTAAGAAAAATTAAGAAAAGTAAATCCAAACAAAACACAAACAAAATAAAAAAAACAACACCTAAAACTACTAGAATATACAAAAGATTATCAATCTTGATAAACAAGATCTTCAAGTAGGGCTTCCTCTACTTCAGGGGTTTTAACTCAAAATACTTTCAATTTTTGACCCTTAACTTTAAATAATTCACCATTTCTACGATTTTCAATCTCAATTGCCTATGAGAATAAACAGTATGGATAATAAAAGAACCAACCCATCGAGATCTTAATTTACTCGAAAAAAGATGTAAACAAGAATTATACAAAAAAGACTTTTTAATTGGGTGTAAAAGTTTTTCTCGAAATGTTTTTTCATGAAACACCTTCATACAATCCTTGTATTTTATAGCACAATCATACGTATCATTCCTAATCTCTTTTAATTCATTGAGTTAAAGATTTCTTTGAGTTCCTACCTTATCAAAGGCAAAATTAAATTATTTAATAGCCCAATATGCTCTATGCTCTAACTCAATAGGCAAGTGACATGCTTTGCCATACACAAGTCGATAGGTAGACATTTCTATATGGGTTTTGAAAGTGGTATGGTAAGCTCATAATGCATCAGTGAGTCTCAAAGACCAATATTTCCTAGTGGGGTTAACCGTTTTCTCAAGAATGTTCTTAATTTCCTTATTGGAAATTTCAACTTGACCACTTGTCTGTAGATGGTAGGGAGTCGCCAATTTACGAGTAATGTGATATTTCATCATTAAATGAGCAAAAGGCCTATTGCAAAAGTGTCCCTTCATTGCTAATGAAAGCACGAGGCATGCCAAAACGAGAAAATATATTCTCCCTCAAAAATAGAGTACAACTTTATGGTCATTTGTTTTGAAAGCTATTGCTTCTATCCATTTGGATACATAATTGACCCCGATAAGGATGTACAGATTACCGATTGAATTAGAAAATGGTCCCATAAAATTAATACTCCAGACATAAAAAAATTTAACAACAAGGATTGAAGTTAAGGGCATCATATTTCTCCTAGAGAGGCCTCCTAATTTTTGGCATCGCTCACAAGCTTGGCAATATGAATGAGAATTACGAAAAATGGAAGGCTAGTAAAATCCACATTGTAAAATTTTGGCAGCTATCTTTTTGGCACTAAATTGTCCTCTACAGGCATGATCATGACAAAAGGAGATGATTTTGATTTGGTCACATTTTGGAATGCATCTCCTAATTATCTTATCGGGGCAATACTTAAGTAGGTATGGATCATCCTAGAAAAAATACTTAACCTTAGCTAAAAAAATTGACCTATCGTGTTTAGACCAAAGAGAGGGCATCTCACTAGTAACAAGATAATTCATAATATCTACAAACCAAGGAAACTAAGAGACATGCATAAGATACTCATTAGGGAATGAATCCATGATAGGGACAAACTCCTCAATAGATTTTACAACCAATCGAGACAAGTGGTCGGCCAAAACATTTTTTTAAACTTTTTTTTATCTCGGATCTTTATATTAAACTCCTGTAGCAACAGTATTTAACAGATAAGACGTGGCTTATCATCTTTTAGATAAAAGGTACTTCAATGTAGCATGATCCAAAAATATGATGACCTTAGATCCTAAAAAATAAGACCTAAACTTGTCTATGACAAAAACTACTACTAATAACTCTTTCTCAGTAGTGGAGTATTTGAGTTGAGCATCAGTAAGAGTCTTGTTGGCATAGTAAATGACATGGGAAAGTTTCTCAATTCATTGCCCTAAAACAGCTCCACCTGCGTAATCAGATGCATCACATATAATTTCAAAGGGGACATTCCAATTTAGAGGTCGAATGATAGGCGCAGAAGTTAACAATGCCTTAAGCTTCTCAAAATCTTGTAGGCATTCATCATTAAAGACAAAAGAAGAATATTTGTGAAGTAAGTGACACAGAGGTTGCGAATTTTTACTAAAGTCTTTGATGAACCTACAGTAAAACCCTCCATGGCCTAAGAAATATCTGATCTCTTTCACAGTTCGTGGGGCGAAAGATTAGAAATCAAATCTACTTTAGCTTTATCAACCTCTAGACTTTTAGCAGATATCACATGCCCTAACACTATTCCCTTTTTCACTATATAATGACATTTTTTTCCAATTAAGCACAATATTTTTTTCTTAACAACGCACCAAAATAGGAGAAATGTGGTGTAAACACTCATCAAATGATGATCCAAAAATAGAAAACTCATCCATAAATACCTCTAAGAATCATTCGACCATATCAGAAAAGATAGAGATCACACACCACTGAAAAGTAACAGGTGCATTGCATAACCCAAAATGCATGTGATGGTAGGTGAATGTTCCAAAGGAGCAAGTGAAGGTAGTCTTTTCTTGGTCTTCAGGTGCGATCGAGATTTGGTTATAACTAGAATAACCATCAAAGAAACAGTAATACACATGACTGACTAATCTTTCTAACATCTAATCAATAAAAGGCAGAGGAAAGTGATATTTTCTTGTGACAATATTTAATTTTCAATAGTCAATGCAAACACACCAACTAGTTTGAACTCGCATGGGGATTAACTCATTATGCTCATTTTGGACTATTGTGATACCAGATTTCTTTGACACAACTTAAATTGGACTCACACAAGTACTATCTAAAATTGGGTATATAACACCCACATCTAAAAGTTTTAACACTTTAGTTCTAATGACTTCCTTTATGAAAGGATTGAAACACCTCTATGGTTCACGTGATGTCTTAGCATTATTGTCATCCCCAATTTCTAAGTTATCAAAAATGGGGGTGATTGAGTTAAACATCATCACCTCTCATTAACAATCCCGATTTCATATCACGCTTTGATACCAAGTTATCACGCCCCAATTTCTAACTCTCAAAAATTGAAGGTGATTATGCCAAACATCTTCATTATTAATCACAAGAATCATTCCAAACCATTCAATTGCGGAAGCTAACTACACATATGCAATTACATAAGCGTATACTCATCACATTTCATCCCAATGGGCCCCACATTCCCTTATGCATCCATGTATGTTCACTCCCATTCCAAATATTATAAAATTCCATCCCAGGCCAATTTTGGTCAGCTGACACTACCCTCTGGTCAGCTGAAACCTGGGTTTAGTAGACCTCTAGTTTACCAATTTTGTCGATCGACTGGAGAGTAGTTTCAGTCAACTGAAAGAATGTTTTTAGCCTGCTGAAGCCCTCCTCTAATCATCCAAAATAGGCTCCCCAATTACAATCAATCGGGATCTCACACTTTCGATCGGCTGCTGCAGAGGGTTAGGCAACCAAAAGTTCCTAGAATGTCCAAAACCTGTATTATCCAAGTCTAAATACATCCTCTAGTCCTATACATTCATCCACCATTCTAGTCATAGAAAAAACTTAAAAAATCCATACATTCATGCCTCATATCATAGTGACGTGCTCCCACTTCCATATAGCCACCGATAATAGTTGCAACAAACCCGCTGGTCTCTGATGCTCGACCTTCACTTGTTGACAAGTAAGGCACCTCGCCATAAACTGTGCGACGTCCTTTTTCATACCCTTCCACAAATATTGCCTATGTAAATTGTGATACATTTTGATACCATTGAGATGCACTGCAAGTCTAGAGCTATGAAACTTTAAAGACCATAACCATTTTTAGTCGATTTTCTTTTTATTTTTATTTTCATTTGTTGTCATATAAATGCTTTAAAGGATTATATATGTATTTTAAATGTAAAATACATGTTTGGGAACTTGTATAACTGTCCAAAAAAATTTTGGGAGTGTTTGGCAAAAGTTAACTTTTTCGGGTTGAGTGAGTCCGAGACGCAGGTCTCGTGGGCCTGAAAAATCTAAAAGTGTCAGAATGACACCAAATTTGGAGGGTAGCTTAAATAAAATATTTAAGGCACTACGAAGTCAATTTCAAGTCCATCAAAGTTTCTGAAATTAAAAATGGAGCATAGGAAAGTTTTGTGAGAGACTAATGGCATTTTTGTAAATATGAGACCTAGGCCTATAAATAGCAAAGAGGAGAATGTTGAATTCAATTCTCATTCTGCATCATACATATATACATCCTCTTATTCCCTTGTCCATTGAATTAGAGGGGCTTAGGGGGAGAATTAGAAGACGCCGAAAAAGAGAGAATCGGTCTACACATCAAGGGCTTGAGATTGTTCCGATTGAAATCAAATTCAGACAAATTTAAGTTTGGTGAGAATTTGACTTGGAATTGAGATAGGGGTGTTCTCTCCACCTTATCATCGATTCCTTAGGAATTGATGCGATTTTGAATGGATTAGCATGCTTAGAAATGCTAGGAAGTGAATTTTGCATCTTTAGTTATGTTAATTCTTATTAATTGATTATATTATTGAATTCAAATGTGTTTGAATGTGTATCAAAGTGAACTATGGTATGAATTATGCATACATGCCTAAGTGTTAGCAATTGTGGATAAATGATGTATATTGACATGATTTATAGATGTGGAAACCATGTGGTACATGATGCATTTTACATGTTTGATAGGATACATGAAAATAATCTTTACTATAATGTTACATTGTTATATGCATGGAAATACATGTTTTAGCAAGAAAAATAAGTGACTTATGATGCACTTGAATGTGGAATTGTTGCATTGATATATGCATAGGAAAAACATGTTTTAACATGAAAAATAAGTGGCTTATAATGCACTTGGAGTTGTATGTGTTGTCATACTTGAAACCTATGTGATTAGTTATTGATTTTGGGAGTAGGTCAGAAAAATAAACAAGGGCCAGCGCTCGAAACTTGGCAAAGGTGATTTTGTCTAGACCTTTGGGTTAGTAGCCCGTAAAGTAGAATATTGGTTTCGTCTAGACCTTCGGGTTAGTAGCCTGTAAAGTAGAATATTGATTTTTTCTAGACCCTTAGGTTGATTGCCTGTAAAGTAGAATATTAGTTTTGTCTAGACCCTTGAGTTTTACCCGTAAAGTAGAATACTTGAAAAATTTTTGACCCGTGACTTACGACTACTCCCACCCTTGTGTGATTTCGAAACTTATGTGACTTGGTGTTTAAGTCTTGTTGTTGAATTGTGATATCCATGTTGATGCTTATGTGACTTTCTACTTTAAATGAACATTGTTGAGCATGTATTTCATTAAGTATTGAATTGAGATCTCCTTGAGCATGTGCATTGTCGTATGCCATGTAATGTGTAGGAATACCATGATAGCATCTCATGAGTATTAGAAGTACGTCATGTAGTATAGGGATGTCATGCTTGCATTTATGTAAGCCACATCGAGTTGATGCATAAGTTAGTTTGAGTGTCTCTACTGGGCTTGTTTGATGCTCACCCCCCTTCCCCAAACATTTTACAGATAAGATGACGGTGGTGGTCGAAGCTTGAGATACCTTGGAATTGGGGGACTAAATCTTATCTTTGAGATCATTTATCTTTATGTTTTCGTATGGCATGTCCTTGGCAATTATTGGTTTTGTAACTTGAATATGAGACTTAAACATATGTTCTAGTTACTTGTTGTTGTGACTACTAATTTGTGAAAACTTGGACACTTTATGTTTATTCTGGACTTGATCCATTTTCGATGATAAATTTAAATTTTGATCATTATATCCATGTTATTATAAATGTTTGGAGTATATAAATGCAGGTTGAATGTATGTATAGAAATAAATGGGAATTGAAAGCCATAGGAGTAACTTGGACCAAAATAGGCCACTATAGTCGAGGCATTATGATGGATCATAACCCCTGTTACGATGCATCAAAATTCTATGATGTATCAAAGAGACTATGTCGATGCATCGAAGTAAGCGAGGGAAATTGAACTCCAAAATAGTAGGTCTCGCAACATGTTTCGATAATTCAACGATGGATCGTAATTGGAGATGTATCGTAACTTCAATTATGATATATCGTAAAGAGGCTACGATGCATTGTAATGTGCATCGTAATGAAAAGTATGATGTATCGTAATGGGTAGTTGAGTATAGGAATAAGGGACGTAACTCATGTACACATATGACCTAGTAAAGGACCCACATGTAGATGTTGACTCATATACATATGCGTATACTCTAAAATATATGATTATGATTATACTTTTGTGGTTATGGGATTTCAAATGAGTAAATAATTTAGAGGACGGTTCACTTATACTAATCACTCACCCCATTTCCCGCGCTCTTAATCGGGTGTTGGAAATTGGATTGTGACAACTTGGTATCAACATATGATATCGAGGTATAACCATTAATGAGAAAGTTCATGTAGCCAAATGAACGGGCTCACTCTCGGGATTCTGGCTCAGAATGAAAATTTTGGTGACTCAGATTTGGAGTGTGACAGATTGGTATCAGAGTAACTAGGTTTGAATACCTTGGATGATGGGGTCGGACCATATGTGTACTAGGAGTTGTGTTTAGACTTGAGAATGTGATTTTTCATGAACTATGCGTACGTGCTTACATGTTGGTATTATTTGCTAAATTATGGAATAAATTAGCATATTGTTGATTAAGCACGTTGAGATTGATGAATTGATTAAGTGTGTCTTGTGACCAAAGTGTCTTCTTATTACATATGTAGTAAGATGCCACCGAGACGTGCACGAGGACAAGGTATAGGGGTTCCACAAGTGCCAATTGATGGAGCATAATTTATGAGAGAAATGGTTGATACCAAGTGACAAATAGCATGAAAAACTCATAAGGAGAAGGTACAAGTGCAGTCCCGAGCGGGTTTTACCCATATGATGATTGCTATGAGGGAATACAACAAATATAGCCCACCAAAGTATACGAATGGGTTCGATCCATTTAAGGCGCAGGATTGGATAGAAAAGATGCTCAAGTTATTGATTGCACTTGAGATTGAGGAAGACCTATGGGTTAGCATTGCTACACTCCACCTCTCGGGAGAGGTGAATCGTTGATGGAAGTTTAAAGGGAACACTCGCAATGTTGAGGCAATGAATTGGGAAGTGTTTAAAGGGCTATTTTTTGAGAATTACTTTCCTACACTGGTGAAATATTGGTTGAAGCAAGAATTAATCGACCTGAGTGTGATTGAGTACAAGACCAAGTTCACTTCTTTGGATTGTTTCACCCCGGAGATGGTGGCAGATGAGGAGATGAAAGAAAACGGTTTGTGAAAGGGCTTAAGACCTCCATAAGAAGGAGAGTATTGATCTTAGACTTGAAGATCTATGCCATAGTTATAAAGAGGGCTTTGATAGCTGAAGAGAATGATCGGGATGTTCAGAGAACCTGAGATTCCAGGGGACAGACACAGAGTGCAGGGCCTTTTTCTGATAATCAGGTAAGGAAGGGGCATAGGGGTAGTATTTCATTTTCTCAGGGATAGTAGATTTTCTCTACACCATCAGTGCCCTTACCCACTGGATCTTCACGACCTACAATTGTATACCACCAGTGCCATTAGACTGGTCATTATCGGACTGAGTGTCCCCTTAGGCAGATAGTGGTTCCAGGAGGAGAGCAAACTATTTTCTATTGTCACAAGCCTGGTCATCTCAGGGCTGATTGTCCCTAGAGATAGGGCTTACAGAGTAGGACCGGATCATAGTAGTGTTATGCTCAGCCCACATTGAGTCAGTCTGGTCCTTAGGCTTTGCCACCACCTCAGCCAGCTCAGTCTACATATGGTTCCCGAGTTATGAAAGGGGCCACTATTAGTGCATCTAGCCAGCAGTCTGGACACATAAGTATTGGCCAGCAGGGTCAGAGAGCACATGGTCGTGTAGTCACACTTTCAGAGATAGATGCCCCAGTAGGACTGTCAGTTGTCCGAGGTATCTTCTTGGTTTCTAGCTCGTGGGCTAGGGTGTTGGTCAATTCGGGTGCATCTCATTCATTCATATATGTTACATTTGCATTTACTTTGGGCTTAGAGGTGTCTTCATTAGATACATTTTTTTTTGTTGATACACCGGTTGGGGGCAGAGTTACCCAGGGTAAAGCTTGTCGGTCTTGCGAGATTGAGATTTTGGGACGTCGATTGATATTCGACTTTGTTCTTCTAGACATGGATAGTTTTGATGTCATTCTAGGTATGGATTGGTTGTCTACCTTTAAAGCCATTATTGATTGCTACTTTAGGAGAGTGATGGTGTGTACGCTGGAGGGTGAGTATTTTTGTTTCGTGGGTGAGTGAGATGATTTCTATACATCTTTATTGCATAACTCCGGTAGCCAGAACGGAGTGGGTTACTTCTTAGCTAGTTTGTTTGTCGATGAGGGAGATATGACATGTAGGTAATTTCTTCTTGTGGTTTGTGACTTTGAGGATGTGTTTTCGGGGGATTTGACAGTGTTACCACCGCAACGGAAAGTTATGTTTACTATTGATCTTGCTCTGGGTACCGCTCCTATCTCCATGGCACCATACTAGATGTCACCGACAGAATTGAAGGAATTAAAAGGTCAATTACAAGGTTTGTTAGACAAGAGATTTGTACAACCTAGTACATCGCCTTGGGAAACTTCGGTACTCCTCGCTAAGAAAAAGGATGGATCCTTACGGTTATGTATTGATTACCAAAAATTGAACCGAGCAACGATCAAGAACAAGTATCCTTTACTAAGGATAAATGACTTGTTTGATCAATTAAAGGGTTCGAAGTGTTTTTCGAAGATTGACTTGAGGTCAAGATATTACTAGTTGAGAGTAAGGGATGAGGATATATTGAAGATCATTTTTTGTACTTGATATTGACACTATGAGTTCCTAGTGATGCCTTTTGGGTTGATGAATGCACCGACAACTTTTATAGAGTTGAATCGTATTTTTAATGCTTACTTAGACAAATTTGTTGTGGTGTTTATGTATGACATCCTAGTGTACTTATCATCGGAGGAGGAGCATGAGGAACAATTGAGGATGGTGTTACAGCTTTTGAGGGAACATCAATTATATGCCAAGTATGAGGAATTCAAATTTTGGTTACTAGAGGTGAAATTCCTCGGACACGTGGTGTCAGGAGGAGGAGTCTCTGTGGATCCTTCGAAGGTTAAAGTTGTGATGAGTTGGGAAAGACCTAAGAGCGTGTTTGAAACTCATAGTTTCTTAGGCTTTGTTGGGTACTACCGACGCTTTGTGAGGGATTTTTCATGATTGGCGGCACCAATGACACGACTTACTCGAAAATAAGTAAAGTTTGTGTGGAATGAAGCTTGTGAACATGTGTTCATGGAGTTGAAGGGCGATTGACTTCCGCTCCAATATTGATTATTCTCGAATGTGGTTTGGGGTATGTGATCTATTGTGATGCTTCACAGGACGGTTTGGGCTGTGTTTTGATGCAAACTGAGAAAGTTGTTGCGTATGGTTCTCGACAGTTGAAGACACATGAGAAAAATTACCCGACTCATGATTTGGAGTTAGCGGCAGTAATTTTTGCATTGAAAGTATGGAGAAATTACTTGTATGGGAAAAAGTTCGACAAGAGTTTGAAGTACTTTTTCTCACAAAAGGACTTGAATTTGAGACAAATGAGATGGGTTAAATATATGGAAGGTTATGACTTTGATCTATAAAATCACCCAGGAAAGGCTAATGTAGTAGCTGATGCCTTGAGTAGAAAGTCACGTGGTAGCTTGGAGAACATTGCTATCCTTGAATAGAAGATGATGAAGGATATCTCATAAATGGGATTATACTTTAGTGATGATGGGGAAATAGCGAGGTTGTTCACACTTATTGTTCATCCAACTCTAGTGAGTAGAGTGATTGAGGAGCAGCGGTAGGATAGTGAAATGGAAACCATTCACACTCGAATTTTGAGCGACGAAGTGGTAAAGGGTTGGATAGTCCATTCCCATGGAGGTTTGAGATTCAAAGGAAAAATGGTTGTACCATTGCCTTGTAGGGATGATATACTTAGAGAGTTTTATCACTCTAGACTTGCGGTACACCCTGATGGTACCAAGATGTACCATAACTTGCGTCGACAGTATTGGTGGAAAGGAATGAAGAATGATGTTGCTAAGTTTGTGGCAAAATGCTTTACTTGTCAACAAGTAAAGGTCAAGCATCAAAGACCGGCGGGTTTGTTACAACCGTTACCTGTAGCAATGTAGAAGTGGGAACATGTCACCATGGACTTCGTGATAGGACTTTTGAGGTCAAGGAAAAGTCGTGATGTTGTATGATTTGTTGTTCACAGATTAACCAAAATGGCTCATTGTCTCCCTATTCGAGTGACTGATGATGTGGATGCTCTTAGTCGATTGTACATTAAGCGAATATTAAGACTTCATGGCGTACCAGTTTCTATTGTGTCGGATAGAGACCCACGATTTACGTCATGATTTTGGCAGAGTTTTTAGGCAGCTCTTGACACTGATCTCCATTTTAGCACAACTTTTTATTTGTAGATGGATGGTCAGTCTGAGATGACTATTCAAATTATTGAGGATATGCTTCAGGCTTGTGCCTTGGATTTTTGTGGTAGTTGGGAGGATCACCTTACATTGGTGGAATTTGTTTACAATAATAGCTATTAAGCTATTATCAAAATGTCACCATTTGAGGCTTTGTATGATAGACCTTTTAGGTCGCCCATGTGTTGGGCTGAAGTTTGTGAGACAATGGCTCTGGGACCCGACATAGTCAGAGAAACCACAAAAAAGATCAAATTGATACAACAACGGTTAGTTACAGCTTAAAGTCATCAAAAGAGCTATGCCAATAGAAGGCGACGTCCTTTGAATTTTGAGGTAGGAGACCATATTTGTAGAGACCGTGACTAATTTTGGCTGGTTTTGTATTTTTCACATTATAATTGCCATAAATGCATTTTAAGTGGTGTTTAACATGTTTTGAGTGTGGGAAACATGTTTGGGAAGTGTTTTTAAGGTTTTGGAAAGTTTTCGAGAGATTTGTAGAAGTTTAACTTTTTGGTCAAACCGGGGCCCGGGGTGCGACTTAAGTGGGTCCGGAAATCCGAAAAATTCTCAAAAATATTTATTTTTGAAAATGGATGAGATGAAATATTTAGAGAGTAGAGGAAGTGATTTCGAGACCGTAGGAGTTTTCGAAATCGAAAAAGGAGTCCGGGAAGGTGCGTTAAGTGGCTTAGGGGCATTTTAGTCTTTTTACAAGCTCTAGATATTTTAAATATCAGTGGCAAGGACATTTTAGCAGATCTCATGCCTCTTGCTCTCTCTAAAGCTCTCCATCTTCATAGCTCTCCCTTCTCTCTACATTTCAGACCCGTTCGGCTTGGATTCAAGGCTTGCCGAAGGAGGGAGATACATAGGGGACGGCTAGGGCTTCCCTTTGAACCGATCAAAGCGGTGGTTCGGCAAGATAGACTTCGCTAAAAATTTGGTGAAGTGCTTGGAAGGTCTTCATTTTCGAGGTAGGGGTTCTTCTTCTCTTCTAATTGTCGATTCTAGGGTTTCGGGTGAAGAAGAGAGGTATAGGTTGTGTTTTACATGCTTTAGGATGGTGAGAGGTGTGAAAAGTTGTGTTTTCTTTTTCTCTAGAGTCTTATCTTTTCACAATTGTGTATATTGTGTTGGTGGTAGCATGTGATTTTGAAGTATGTGAGTGTAAGAAATTGATACATAGGCATTATGTGCTCAATTTGGTGTATATGTGGAAAAATGTGTACCAAGTATCATATATGTGATTATATATGAGAATGTGGTTGTTGAATGCATGTTAGTTCTATGTACTAAAATTATGCATTGAGTGTAACATGAGTAAAATATGCTAATTTTGAAGTTGTATGCATATGAGATGATATATGCATGTGTTATACATATATGTGCTATATGTAGTGTGTGGTGATGGGAAATATGCTTGTTACTTCTTTTTAGTATCAATGAGCATGAGTTGAGCATGAAAATACAATGTCATGTGTTTATGCATTCATATTGCATATGTGGAAAATTGCGAGAAAATGACGCAAATGAGGTGCACGGGGCTTCGGAGTGGTCCAACCGTGTTGTGAGATGTGGTAAAATTATCCACTACGTATGGCCCTCGGAGTGGACCCACCATACTAAGGCTTAATGCCTAGGATCGGAGTACGTCCAATACTAATGACCCCTCGGAGTTATCCCGGTCATTTGAGGGTTATCGGAGAATGTCCATGATTTGTGAGCCTCGGAGTTGCCCCCTCACTCTATGGCAATCCTATATATTGCTATGGTAGAATGACCTTTCGGAATAGTCCCGGTCATTGGATGGTTATCGGAGGTGTCCAAGGTTACATGATCCTCGGAGCGGGCCAATCATGTAGGGTATCGGATGAGGACCGAGAGAGAGAGCATTCACTTTTCTTAATGCTTGTATGTTTGAACATGTTATACATGATCCGTGATATGTGCAATTCTCTTTAATTGCATTTATTGATGTGTTTGTGAGATTGTGGATGTGGCATGTAGTGTATTCATATGCATTCCATGTAGGTCGTGTCGGGTCGGCACTTAGAAGGGTTGGGGAACCTTTACTGAGCCGCAGTGGTGCTCACCCCTTTATTATAAACTCTTTTTACAGATAAAATGCCGATGACGGATGGGACATGAGTGTCCAAGTGGAATTCTAGTAGCCCTTTGCTATCTTTTGGATGTTGCACATTTTGTGGCTATCCATGCTGGCTTGTGGCATGTGACTTCCTTTTTAGTTGTGGTTGTACTTTGGACATATGTACTTTTGATGTATGTATTGAATTTTAAACTTGTTGGGTGTGGAGAAACAACGGTTTAATTTATGTAATGCCCATGGCGGCACTTAATTAATTTTGATGATGTTTCCATTTTGAATGGGTTGTGTTCATGAAAGAAATGATTCAATTTGGTGTATGGATTCAATTATGAATGTGATCTTGAGTGTGAGATTGGTGTTGGAACCTCTCATTTATGTTATTAATCTTGTTTGAGGGGTTCTAGGATGATAGAATGTTGATTGGGCTTCATGTGGACCATGTATAGGGCTGTTGGAAGTCTCAGGAGGTGCATTTCGATCAATCAAGATTTAATCTCGATCAATCGAGATGCCCATTTCGATCAATCGAAGTCCCCATTTCGATTGATCGAAAGGGTGATGATTTATGGTGATTTTTGGAGTCCAGATAGGAGGAATTTCGATCAATCGAGACCCCTATCTTGATCAATCGAGATATTGCAGGTCTGGGGTCCCGAGAGGGTGAAAATCTCGCTAGAATTTCGATCAATCGAGATTTCATCTCGATCAATCGAGATTACTATTCACAGCTTTTTCCAAAACTTCATTTTGACGTAATTTCTTCGTTTTAGATCGGAATTGAGTGTGATTTTTTTTGAACTTGAGTATTTTTGGATTCTCTATCCAATGGTGTAAGCCTCAGTTCCAGATTCCAAACCTAGAAAGTTTTGAGGCTCGAAAGTGAGTGATTCTCAAAAGTGTGGGCAAGTAAATGTTCACTAAGGTGTGTGATTTGATGTAGGGCCCATGGGGAATTGTTAAGGTGGATTTGGGTGCATTCATATGTAAAAATTGAGTTAAGCTTCCGCGGTGAATGAGGGTAATGAGGGCCTATTGGGCTAAATGGACGGTTTAACCTCCGGTTCTTCGAGAGTTAAAAATCGGGGCGTTATAGCATGGTATCAAACCTTGATACTAATACATTGAGTGTAATTGAGATTGTTCATAGGGTTAAGTGAACGGGTTCACACTCGGGATTCGGGGTCGGTCCGGGGGAGTCCCGGCGGTCCGGGTTTCGGGGCGTGACAATATTTTTGTAAAGATCTCGCCATGAAGTGGTTTGATACGGTTTGGGCATAGTGACAACTTATCGTTGAGGTTCATTGGTTCGTTTGAGATTCTAGAATGTGTTAGTGAGGTTGCATACCGCTTGGCATTGCCATCACAAATGTCAAGTGTTCACAATGTATTTCATATTTCCATGTTAAGGAAGTATGAACCAGATCATTCACATATAGTTCATTGGACGAATCTTGAGGTGGGGGAAGATGTATCATATGAAGAGAGATCGGTAGAGATTATGGACTCTAGAGAGCAAGTGCTTCGAGGCAAGACCATCCCATTGATCAAAGTGCTTTGGAGACATCACGGAGTCGAGGAGGCTATGTGGGAGCAAGAACAAGAAGTTTGATCAAAGTATCCTAAGTTATTTGCTACTTGAGGTACATCTTAATTTCGAGAATGAAATTCCTTGCAGGTTGGGAGGTTACAAGAACCGTGACTATATTTAGCCGATTTTCTTTTTTTATTTTCATTTATTGTCATATAAATGCTTTAAATGAATATATATGTATTTTAAATGTGAAATACATGTTTGGGGACTTGTATAAGTGTCTGAGAAAGTTTTGGGATCGTTTGGCAAAAGTTGACTTTTTCGAGTTAAGTGGACCGAGACGTGGGTCCTGTGGGCCCAAAAAATCCAAAAGTGTCAGAATGACACCAAATTCGGAGGGTAGCTTAAATAAAATATTTAATGTGATATGAAGTCAATTTCAAGTCCATCAGAGTTACCAAAATTAAAAACGGAGCCTGAGAAGGTTTTGTGATAGAGTAGTGACATTTTTGTAAATATGAGACTTAGGTCTATAAATAGCAAAGAGGAGAATCCTGAATTCAATTCTCTTATTTTGTGGAGAAGCAATATATATATATATATACCTCATCTATAAAAAGATTGAAAGTCAACTATGTATTGAAAGTTTTCAACAAACTGTTAAAACTTTTCAGAAAAAACTTGAAGTTGAAATTTGTTCCTTATTTTCTAATGCCTTTTGGTATAGGAAACAATATATTGTCAGTCTGCCTTATATCCAGTCCTTTAATGAAAAATTCATTCCCACAAAAGCGAAAAAAAGACCTATCCAAATGAATCCTGAACTTCTTGAAGCATGCAAAGAAGAAATTAACAGTCTTCTTGCCAAAAAGATTATTAGGAAAAGTAAATCTCCTTGGTCATGCTCTGCTTTCTATGTTGAAAAGCAAGCTGAGTTAGAAAGAGGAGTCCCCAGACTTCTTGTTAATTATAAACCCCTTAATGAAGTTTTGGAATGGATTCGTTATCCCATCCCAAACAAAAGAGATCTTATTAATCGTCTTAGTAAAGCAGTTATCTTTTCAAAGTTTGATCTAAAATCTGGATTCTGGCAAATCCAGATAAATGAAAAAGATATATATAAGACTGCCTTCACCACACCCTTTGGTCATTATGAATGGAATGTCATGCCTTTTGGTCTAAAGAATGCCCCTAGTGAATTTCAAAATGTCATGAATGACATTTTTAATCCATACAGTAAATTTACTCTTGTCTATATCGATGATGTCCTTATTTTCTCCCAGTCCATTGGCGAGCACTGGAAACATTTATTCACATTCAAGGCTCTTATTAAACAAAATGGTCTTGTTGTTTCTGCATCTAAAATCAGTCTTTTCCAAACTCGAGTCAGATTTCTTGGATTCCACATCTACCAAGGAAAAATAAGTCCAATTGATCGAGCTATTCAATTTGCTGATAAATTTCCTGATGTCATTACAGACAAAACCCAGTTACAACGCTTTCTTGGATCCTTAAACTACATCTCAGACTTTTATCATGATCTGCGAAAGCAATGCAAACCTTTATTTGACCGACTTCAAAGTAATCCGTCCCCTTGGACATCAATTCACACTGAAATTGTTCAAAAAATCAAACTCCATGTCAAGACTCTACCTTGCCTTGGAATTCCTTCAGTCGATTCTTTTAAAATTATTGAAACAGATGCCTCTGATATTGGTTACGGTGGCATCCTTAAACAACGTCTCAGTCCAGATTCTCCTGAACAAATTGTTCGTTTTCATTCTGGAACCTGGAACAGCACACAAAGTAATTACAGTACTATTAAGAAAGAGATCCTTTCTATTGTTTTATGTGTTTCCAAGTTTCAAGATGATATTTTAAACAAAAAATTTCTAGTCAGAGTTGATTGTAAAAGTGCTAAATATGTTCTTGAAAAAGATGTCAAAAATATTGCTGCTAAGCAAGTCTTTGCCAGATGGCAAGCTATTTTAAGTATTTTTGATTTTGATATAGAGTATATCAAAGGTAGTCAAAATTCTATACCTGATTTCCTTACCAGAGAATTCTTGCAGGGTAAACATGGCCGACAAAGCCAAAAACAAAGACAAAGTCCCCCAAGAGACAGTAAAGGTTGAACATTCATCCCTGACCCCTTTATCTATGACGAACAGATTCGCTGTTCTTAGTCAAACTCCAAGACCCTCTTTCAGTTCTGCTTTAGCCTCTCCAAGTCCTAGTCACATTTGTCTTCAATACCCAAGTCATCTCCCAACTTCTGATCCTTTTTTAAACCAACCGATTCAACCAATTCGTCCTATAGCCCCCAGTCAATTTACCCAAAATCCCAAGTCTGATTATGCCCATAACTACACTTCTATCCTTTTCCACATTGAACCTTCTCATAGTCATTTCAAAGACCCAGTGGATGTAGTCAAAGCATTTTTTCCTCCAGCATGGTTCTTTGTTCCAAGTCATCCAGAAAAATCGTTGTCCTTCTACAAGGATATTTTGTTCCATACAGAATCAATTCGCATCAAACCAATCTTTGATCGAAATGATTCTTCCAAAGTCATCTATCACTCTCTTTACATTCAAAAATTTATTTCAGTAAAAGAATGGGGTGCTCATCCCTCTGTTCTCAAGGATTTACCTAAGCATCAAATTCAATTTAATTATTATGATTACAAAGATGCTTGGTTTAAACTCCTCCTTTACCAGAATGAGTCATTTACTCACTCTTGGTTTATTAACTTTGATAGTAAATTCAAAAGTCAAATCCCAACTTGGTTTCTCAGATGGTGGACTCAATATGGTTCCATACCTCAAATCTTCCCAAGTTCTCTTTTTGATCAAGTTAAATATTTCTCCTCAGTATACAAAGTTAATGCTCATCAAACTCAGTTTCCTGTTATCCTCCTGTTCTCCAGTAAATACAAAGTCCCCTGGATTTTCAAATGGCAGTTTGAATTTCAGGATAACACAGTCATCCGAAGACATTTTGTCAAATGGTGGGATTCTTTCAAATCTGAAAGAATCATCTCCCAGGTCCAAACGGAATTCCCAGTCCTCCCTACGGCTTCTCCTTCTCTAAGTAAACAGAAGATCGAGGCTCCTTCAAAGTCACTTGAATCTATTATGGCAACAAGTTCTAAGTCAGAACTAGCACAACTTTCCAAGCAATTGCTGAGTCACATTTCCAGTCTTTCAGAAGATGAAGATGCCTCTTCTGCAGGCTCAAGCCAACCAGTCAAGGATCCCTACTCCAGTCAAGCTTTTCAAGATGCTCAAGATCCTTATGATCTTGGTGAAGATTGATCAAATCCATATCTTACAGACATAGTCAACATCAGACAAAACTGCTGCAGTAAAAAGAATCAAATCACTGTTCACTACAGTCATTCGACAAAGTACTATTCATGAATAGTACTATTCACTTTTACTATTCACTACAGTTAGATCCGAATTTTTTAGAAAAGTTAATCAATTTTTCTATTTAAGGATGCAGACTCTTCAATTGTAGGCATCGCTAATTATTCACTTACTCTCTGAACCCTCAGAAACACTCTTGTAATACAGTTGTCTCAAGTTTGTAATACAGTGATGTATACAGTTATGATTTCTTCATCATTGTACCAGTAACCAAGTTAGTCATTTGTAAGTTTGTAAGTTAATTGATTTTTGTAATACAAATCAGTTACTTTTCAGTACTCAGTTATTTTCTTTATTTTACATGGAAGGCCAAGCCTCCTCATAGTCATTTATTTATTTATGTTCATTTCATTTATATCAATGGAAGTCTAAGACTCCTACTATAATTATATACATATGCTTATCTGTTTTATATTAATTGCTTATTTATTTGCTTTGTTATTAACTGCTTTAATTACTTGTGCTATCTACATTCTGTTTATCCCAAAAACTGTGGTCTGGAAAGACATTACATTACCTAATGAATGGCTTCTCCAAAATGAGAACCATGATGCAAAAATCCAGAATAGCACAAGTGATCTTAGTCAAATTCAACAATTTAGTGATGGTACTGTTAGGATAAGTTTTGACGAATCTCGATTTACTACTCCACCAAGATTTAGTACTCAGTCAAGGAATAGTAACATTAGAAGAGATAAGAGTCTCCTTTGTGAAGAAAAAGCCTCTGAAAAATCTTTTATAAATCAGTTAACTAGGAAAAATGAAGGGAAAAATTTAAAATTAAAAGGCATAAAAATAGAAAATCCTGTTACAAATCCTTGTTATGCCCCCAGACTTGATGATAATGAGTCATCGCCCTCTAGATCTCCTACCCAAACTGATTTTGAACCACAAATACCCTTTGATCCACAAATAACTTCTTTAAGCCAAGATTTTAAGTTTGATTTACTTAAACTTCATACTGAATTCAAATCAAAGGAAAATAAGTCAAAAAGACAAGCATATAGAAGCAATTTTTTTGAAAAAGAAATGACAAAAATAATTCGAAACTGGAAATCATTTATGACAGATTACAGTCTCGAAATCAATTTCTTTGATTATTTGGAAAATTATTACAACAAAGTAAATGTTTTAACAAAAATCAAATGGATTAAACCGGACAAAACATCCGTCTCTGCAAGTCATCCTCCTTTTGAAACCCTTGTCATCCAACACTTAGACCACGATTTAGCAGCCTCCCCTCTCAAAGTCAGTGAAGCCAATACCCAACCTGATTTAAGAAAAATCATTGAACAAAATAATTTTACCAATAAAGTCTACATATCATAGGTAAACAACTTGACAAGATTGAAAATAAAATTGATTCTCGCATAGAAAACAACATTAATCAGCAAGAAAAACCTTTAATTAACCTTCCTACAGAAAGAAAAGGCTTAGCCCTAAAATCTTCTGAGTCAACCACACTCCAAATTGTGAATAAAATGCTAAAAGACTTAGAAAAAGCCAAAGGAAAGTCAAAAGAAGAACAAAACACTATTACAGTCATTAATGAAAATGATTGTTCTACTACTGAATCAACATCTTCTTCTGACGATAGTGAAATCCAAAACCTAGAAAAAACCTTCACAGATATGCAGTTAAAACCTATCTATCGTAGTAAAACAAATCCCACTAGTCTCACAAAAAATTGGTACCCTAAACCAACACCTCCAGATATCCAGTTCGAAGAAAAACCATTCCAAAGTCAATTTTCTGTCTCTTCCGATAAACTTTATGAATGGAATATTGATGGTCTTTCTGAAGCAGAAATTTTAAACAAACTAAACCATATTTCTATGGTTGCTAATAGTTACATTACTAATCACACAATTACCCAACCTGAGATTGTTGATCTTCTCACATCAGGTTTTACTGGTATGTTAAGATCATGGTGGGAAAACCACCTTTCCGAAGATGATAGACAACAAGTAAAAAATGCTGTTCAAAAAGATAATGATGAAAATCCTATTTTTGACGAAAGGATAGGTATGGGTATTCCAGATGGAGTCAATACATTAATTTTTACAATCATTAATCATTTTATAGGAACACCTAGTAACATCATGGCTAGAGTCCATGATCAGTTAACCATTTTAAGCTGTCCAACCCTTTCAGACTTTAGATGGTACAAAGATGTTTTCTTATCACATGTCATGATGAGAAATGATAGTAACAGCCCATTTTGGAAAGAAAAATTCATCAACGGTTTGCCAAGTTTATTTGCCCATAAAATTAGAGAAACCTTGGCTAAGCCAGCTGGAGTTATTGATTATAATCAACTTACTTATGGAAATATCATTAGCACAATCCAAAAGGAAGGATTGAAAATGTGTATTGATATGAAAATAAGTAAACAACTTAATAATGAAAAGAAAAAAGCTAAATATGAATTAGGCAATTTTTGCGAGCAATATGATCTTCCTCCAATTGCCCCTTCTCACAAAAATCTACATAAAACTCGTAAACACCCTACTAAAAATAGAACTTATAAAACTATCATAGAAGAAAACCTAACTTTCAGAAAGAAGAATTTTATAAAAAACCCAAAAAGAAATTTAGAGAAAAGAGCACACCTCATAAACAACATAGTAAAAATAAAAGTGGAAAATGCTTTAAATGTGGTAAGGAAGGGCACTTTGCTAACAATTGCCCTGTAAAGAAAAAAATTAACCAATTACGAATCTCTGAAGAAAGTAAAAAATAAATCTTTGAAATCTTTGAGTTAAGAAACACTAGTGAAGAAAATACTGAAACAAGTGATTCACCCTCTGACGATAGTAACTATAGTTACTCCTCTCCTGATATAACCATAGGATGCAAAGATGGTTGTAAAGATTCCTGTTGTAAGTCAATTAATGTTCTTACCAAGTATGAAGAACAAGAAACCCTCCTAATAGAACTTATTAGTAAAATAGAAAATCCTGAAAATAAATCCTTATATTTAAAAAAGTTAAAAACTCTTTTAAAACAAAACAATAATGATACCCCCTACAAGTTCTACCAGTAAACCTACTTTTAGTCTTTCTAAAACACTGGAAAGATTTAATCACCCACAAAAAGAGATCACATTGCAAGAACTTCAGACAGAAATTAACCAATTAAAAAAAGAAATAAAACTCTTAAAAAATGAAACTCATGAATTACAACAAAAGATGTTAATTTTTCAAGTTGATAAAAGCTTCAAAGAACATGAAGAATCCTCTTCTGATGAAACCCCTTTTACAGAACCTACTAATGAACCACCAATCATTCAGGAAGAAGAAGATATTAGTAAACATATCAACACAATATCTAAAATGGTAATTCAAAAATGGTTTTCTAAAGTTAACATTATAATTGATAAAAATTTAACCATTGAAGTCATTGCCCTAATTGATACAGGAGCAGATCTTAATTGTATACAAGAAGGATTAATTCCTTCTAAATATTTTGAGAAAACGTCTCAACGATTGAGCTCTGCTAATGGTAGTAAAATGGAAATTAAATATAAATTACCAAAAGCCCATGTTTGTCAAAACAATGTATGTTTCAAAACATCATTTGTTTTAGTTAAAAATATGACTGATAAAGTTATTCTGGGAGTACCATTTATTTATTTATTGTATCCATTTACAACAGATAATAATGGTCTTACCACTAAACCTTTTGGTCAAACAGTCACATTTCAATTTCTTAAAAAACCAGAACCTAAAGAGTTAAAATCACTATTTGATTCCTCTGTTTCTAAATCTCTAAATTTACTCACTATTAAACAGCAACATTTAAAATCCTTATAGGAGGAAGTCATCTATAAAAAGATTGAAAGTCAACTATGTATTGAAAGTTTTCAACAAACTGTTAAAACTTTTCAGAAAAAACTTGAAGTTGAAATTTGTTCCTTATTTCCTAATGCCTTTTGGTATAGGAAACAATATATTGTCAGTCTTCTTTTGACTTTCCTTTGGCTTTTTCTAAGTCTTTTAGCATTTTATTCACAATTTGGAGTGTGGTTGACTCAGAAGATTTTAGGGCTAAGCCTTTTCTTTCTGTAGGAAGGTTAATTAAAGGTTTTTCTTGCTGAGAATCAATTTTATTTTCAATCTTGTCAAGTTGTTTACCTATGATATGTAGACTTTTATTGGTAAAATTGTTTTGTTCAATGATTTTTCTTAAATCAGGTTGGGTATTGGCTTCACTGACTTTGAGAGGAGAGGCTGCTAAATCGTGGTCTAAGTGTTGGATGACAAGGGTTTCAAAAGGAGGATGACTTGCAGAGACAGATGTTTTGTCCGGTTTAATCCATTTGGTTTTTGTTAAAACATTTACTTTGTTGTAATAATTTTCCAAATAATCAAAGAAATTGATTTCGAGACTGTAATCTGTCATAAATGATTTCCAGTTTCGGATTATTTTTGTCATTTCTTTTTCAGAAAAATTGCTTCTATATGCTTGTCTTTTTGACTTATTTTCCTTTGATTTGAATTCAGTATGAAGTTTAAGTAAATCAAACTTAAAATCTTGGCTTAAAGAAGTTATTTGTGGATCAAAGGGTATTTGTGGTTCAAAATCAGTTTGGGTAGGAGATCTAGAGGGCGATAACTCATTATCATCAAGTCTGGGGGCATAACAAGGATTTGTAACAGGATTTTCTATTTTTATGCCTTTTAATTTTAAATTTTTCCCTTCATTTTTCCTAGTTAACTGATTTATAAAAGATTTTTTAGAGGTTTCTTCTTCACAAAGGAGACTCTTATCTCTTCTAATGTTACTATTCCTTGACTGAGTACTAAATCTTGGTGGAGTAGTAAATCGAGATTCGTCAAAACTTATCCTAACAGTACCATCACTAAATTGTTGAATTTGACTAAGATCACTTGTGCTATTCTGGATTTTTGCATCATGGTTCTCATTTTGGAGAAGCCATTCATTAGGTAATGTAATGTCTTTCCAGACCACAGTTTTTGGGATCTGTATACGAGCATCTTTTGTACTACCTTGAATGAGTAAGGTTTGGTTTCTAGGACTTTTGACCAAGGCCCCGACATTCATGTTGGTTCTTATACACTTATAATAGATTCTGTAAATTAGGCTGAGAGGTTGGCCTCCATCAAGCATGGGATAACCAGTTGTTTTAATGTTTAAAGTTAAGGCTTTAAGGATATGTGGATCACTAAGACTAAGGGTAAGATTTGGGTAGGTGTTGAAGTAAACTGTTCCATTGGCCAGAGTGGTTTCGATGATTCCTATAATACTAATATTATAATCTGTAAACCTTGCATCTCTTAGACATAGAAGGACTGCAGCATTTATGCCTAGAATTGTAAGAGGATTTACAACAACTTGGATGAGACCAATATGAATGAAAT
This sequence comes from Cornus controversa, assembly GCA_026545225.1. Taxonomy (NCBI): domain Eukaryota; kingdom Viridiplantae; phylum Streptophyta; class Magnoliopsida; order Cornales; family Cornaceae; genus Cornus; species Cornus controversa. Next base: position 10,073,569 of record CM048850.1, read on the forward strand.
TATGACCTTTGTCCCTGTGTGCTTTAATGGTTTTATGAGTTAATAATTGACATTTTTCATGTTCTGACTTAAGACCATAAATTTTCTCAATTGTTTTGACTCCATAGTCACTTAAGAAGGTAGACTGAAGGAAGGTTGACTTATAGATTTCTCTAGTGGGGACTTTGGGGATATTCCACGCAAATCAATCCAAATCTGTGGAATTAATATCTTCGTAAATATGTTCTTCTTCATTGACTATATTAGGAAAGGCAGATTGGGTAGATCTAGAACTAAAACTAGCGAAAGAGGAATATCTGAGCAACCTATTCATCATTTTTAGCCAAATGTTTTAAAATATTAATCTCAACACTTACTTATCTTTGTCAAACTGTTTTGCTGCATTTCATAACACAGACCCTTGCCCAACTCGTTTTCCATTTATGCCGTAAAACCTATCCACGGCTCAAAACGGGACTTACACCAAGGAAGGAGAGATTTACAGGGGGGTGGCACCAGCACAACAGAATGAAACAAAGGGAGGTACGTGTAGATTAAGGTAACAAAACACTGAACTAAAAGATGACTCAATCGGGTTGGCTCTGATACCAAAAGAAGGGAAGCAGAGATTAACTGAAGAATAAAGAGAAGAATAAATAGAGTTTAACTAAGAAACAGAATGTAGATAGCACAGGTAATTAAAGCAGTTAATAACAAAGCAAATAAATAAGCAATTAATATAAAACAGATAAACATATGTATATAATTATAGTAGGAGTCTTAGACTTCCATTGATATAAATGAAATGAACATAAATAAATAAATGACTATGAGGAGGCTTGGCCTTCCATGTAAAATAAAGAAAATAACTGAGTACTGAAAAGCAACTGATTTGTATTACAAAAATCAATTAACTTACAAACTTACAAATGACTGACTTGGTTACTGGTATAACGATGAAGAAATCATAACTGTATATATATATATACACATACATACATACATCATTTTCTTCTCTTCTCCATTGAATTAGAGAGGCTTAAGACGAGAATTAGAAGATGCCAAAAAAGTGAGAATCGGTCTACACATCAAGGGATTGAGATTGGTCCAATCGAAATCAAATTCGGACAAAGTTGATTTTGATGAAAATTTGTCTTAGAATTGAGGTAGGAGTGTTCTCTCCACCTTATAATTGATTCCTTGGGAATTGATTTGGTTTTGAATGGATTAGCATGCTTAGAAATGCTAGTAAGTGAATTTTACATCTTTAGTTATGTTAATTCTTGTTAATTCATTATATTGTTGAATTCAAATGTGTTTGAATGTGTATCAAAGTGAACTATGATATGAATTGTGCATACATGCCTAAGTTTTAGCAATTGTGGATAAATGTTGTCTATTGACATGGTTTATAGATGTGGAAACTATATGGTACATGATGCATTTTACATGTTTGATAGGATACATGAAAATGATCTTTTCTATAAATGTTACATTAATATATGCATAAAATTACATGTTTTAGCAGGAAAAATAAGTGACTTATGATACACTTGAATGTGGAATTGTTGCATTGATATATACATGGGAAAAATATATTTTAGCATGAAAAATAAGTAGCTTATGATGCACTTGGAATTGTATGTGTTGTCATACTTGAAACTTACGTGATTGGTTGTTGATTTTAGGAATAGGTCTGAAAACTAAACAAGGGCCCCGAGCCTAGAAATTGGCCAATGTGGTTTTGTCTAGACCTTTGGGTTAGTAGTTGACGTGTGTAAAATAATGGATGGATGTCATTGCTTCTCTACACTTCAAAAAATAATAATAAATCTGCATGTTGATGCTCACCCCCATTCCCCAAACATTTAACAGATAAGGCACCAATGGTGGATGGAGCTTGTGATACCTTGGAATTGGGGGACTAAATATCTTGTTCAAGATCATTTATCTTATGTTTTCGTATGCCATGTCCTAGGCAATTATTGGTTTTGTAACTTGAATATGAGACTTAAACATATATTTTAGTTACTTGTTGCTATTTTTACTAATTTGTGAAAACTTGGACACCTTATGTTTATTCTAGACTTGATCCATTTTCAATGATGTATTTAAATTTCGATCATTATATCTATATTATTGTACATGCTTGGAGTATATAAATACAGGTTGAATGTGTATATAGAAATAAATGGGAATTGGAAGCCATAGGAGTAACTTGGACCAAAACAGGCCACTACAGTCGAGGCATTATGATGGATCGTAACCCCTGTTACGATGCATCAAAATTCTATAATGTATTGAAATAAGTGAGGGAAATTGAACTCCAAGACAGTAGGTCTCGTAACATGTTTCGATAGTTTAGCATTAAGTCGTAATTGGTGATGCATCGTAACTTCAATTACGATGTATTGTAAAGAGGCTACGATGCATCGTAATGAACATTACGATGTATCGTAATGGGCAGCTGAGTATAGGAATAAGGGACATAACTCATGTACGCATATGACGTAGTGAGGGACCCACATGCAGATGTTGACTCGTATACATATAAGTATACTCTAAAATATATGATTATAATTATGCTTATGTGGTTATGAGATTTCAAATGAATAAATGATTTAGAGGATGGTTCACTTATATTAATCACTCACCGCATTTCCCGCGCTCTTAACCGGGTGTTGAAAATCAGGTTGTGACAACTTGGTATCAACATATGATATCGAGGTGTGACCATTAATGAGATAGTTCATGTAGTCAAAATGAATGGGTTCACTCTCGGGATTTAGGCTCGGAATGAAAATTCTGGTGACTCAAATTTTGGGGCGTGATAGGAACTCTCTAAGGACTTCATCCTTACAAGCTAATGGCACAACCATTTTTCCTTTGAACCTCAAACTTCCATCGGAATGAACAATCCAGTTTTCCACTATCTCGCCACCTAAAATTCAAGTGCGAATGCTCTCCACTTCACTGTCATGCCTTTGCTCCTCAACCACCCCTTACTCACTAGATTTGGTTGTGCAATGAGTGTTAAAAATGCCGCTGGTTTGCCACCCTCACTAAAATACAATCCCATTTTTGAGATGTCTTCTATCATTTTTCACTCTCGATGGCAATGCTTGCCAAAGCACCATGTGATTTTCTGCTCAAAGCATCGACAACCATATTAGCTTTTCCCGAGTGATACTAAAGATCAAAGTTGTAATCTTCCATGTACTCCACCCACCTCCTTTGCCTCATATTTAAGTCATTTTGTGTGAAAATGTACTTCGAGCTCCTGTGATTGAGGAAAACTTCAAGTTTTCTCCCGTACAAATAATTCCTCCACATTTTCAAAGCAAAGATTATCACCACTAACTCCAAGTCATGAGTCGGGTAATTCTGCTTATGTGTCTTCAATTATTAGGAACCATATGCAACAACCCTATCGGTTACATCAATACACCTCCTAATCTGTCCCGTGAAATGTCACAGTAGATTACATAACCCAAACCACGTTAAAAAATTATCAATATAGGAGCACTAGTAAGTCTACTCTTTAACTCCATAAAAGAATTCTCGCAAGCATCATTCCACACAAATTTGACTCCTTTACGAGTAAGTTTAGTCATCAACGTCACTAATTTCAAAAAGTCTTTTATGAAATGCCGGTAATAACCTACTAGCCCCGAGAAGCTACGTATCTCAAATACGTTCTTTGGTATTTTCTAATTCATTACCACTTCAATCTTAGAAGAGTCTACTGAAACTCCTTCCGACACTACGTGTCCAAGAAACTTCACTTCCGTTAGCCAAAATTCATATTTTTTATATTTGGCATACAAATGGCACCCTTAAAATCTTTAATACTGTCCTCAACTGGATCTCATGCTCCTCTATAGAAGAAGAATACACGAGAATGTCATCCACAAACACTACCACAAACCTATCTAAGTACATACTAAAGATTTGGCTCATTAAGTCCATGAATGCCATTGGTGCGTTCGTCAAACCAAATGGCATCACTAGAAACTCATAGTGTCCATATCTAGTCCGAAAAGTTATCTTCGGAATGTCCTCGTTCCTTACCCTCAACTGGTAATACCCTAAACTCAAGTTGATCTTCGAAAAGCAAGTTGAACCCTTAGGTTAATCAAACAAGTCATCCATCATTGGCAAATGATACTTGTTCTCGTCATTTCTTGGTTCAATTTTCAGTAATCTATACATAACTATAAAGATTCGTCCTTCTTCCTAACAAAAGGGACTGAAGGTCCCCAAGGTGATATACTAAGTCGTACAAATCCTTTGTCCAACAACTCTTGCAATTAACCCTTTAACTCCTTTAATTCTGCCGATGCCATACGGTACGGTGCCATAGAGATGGGCATGGTACCGGGAGTAAGATCAATGCCAAATACCATATCCCACATCAGAGGTAACTCTGTCAAGTCCCCTGGAAACATATCTAGAAAATCACACACCACCGGTGGAAACCCTCCACGAGTCATAACCTCATCTGATAAGTGTTCAATTCTATGCATTTGAACCCTCTTTATTGCATATGTTAGTTTTGTTTTTGCGTTTACCGAGATATGTTTACGGTATTTTTGTGTTTTTAATGTTTTGCAGGTATTGGAGTAAAAGGAGCAAAGTTGGAAGTTTTCTGCAGTCAAGAGAAGAAATCAGAAATTGTTGCCAAGGCATCTCGATCAATCGAGATGTGGATTTCGCTCAATCGAGATTTCGATTGATCGAAATCTCATTTCGATTGATCGAAATCTCGATCAATCGAGATTCAGTTTCGATCAATCGAAACTCTGCAGAGTCCACTTGGCCACTTGCTCACCTGCTCTCCCACTTGCAACAAAATCCCCCTTTTTGCACGACTTAGGGGGATTGTCTGACTTGAACAAGACTTTTGGGGGCCTTCTTGATACAAGAGATATATATAATGATATATATATATATATATATATATGGTGGGCCAAAAGGAGAAAAAGGAGCCAAAAAACATACAAAAAGCACCAAAAGCCACATATCTCATATATCTCTCAATACACACAAGAAGATCAGCAGAGAGACCTTCGGGAGAGGAAGAGGATAGCTGAACCAGACCAAGAAGCTTCATTCTCTTCATCAATGGAAGGGTGCAAGGCAACCATGATCAACTAACTCTTCTACTAGGGTGTTGGTTTCAACCCCTAGCCATGTAAACTTGTTCATCTTTGTAGCTCTTGGGATTTGTAATTAAATGTTGATTATTTAGCCTAGTGATTATGTACACAAATACATCTCTTTTATATATTCATTTGATATGGAATTTATTCTTGTCTTAGAGTAGGTTTTGTCACTTGAATGCACAACATTTGCATATTCCACAAGAAGTGCAAATGATGGCTAGATAATGGTGTTTAAATGAATGTGTGATGTTAGTTTGTATAGACCATGCCAAGACAAGGTAGTTTGGATGCATGTAGTGTTCACTTAGAGAGTAGAGTAATTAGGTAGTTAGTTAGGTTGAGGAGCTATACTTGTTGAAGATGGATTATGATAGGTTAGCACACACATTGATCTTTTGATATGTCATTGAGGTCACAAGCCTAATGACATTGTTAGGCATTTAATTAATGAATCCCTTGCTTGCTACACTTATGAACATGTGAATGGCTAGTGGTGGAAACCAACCCTAGTTCTCTATCCCAACTTTACTCTTTAATTTTATTGTCATTTCATTTATGTAATAGTTTTTAACACAAAACCAAAAACCTATTTTTAGAATTAAAGTGGAATTAATCTTTCTTTATGACAATTAACGACTAGTCCTCGTGGGATCGATACCCTCTATATAGAACCTTATCTGCAAAGATTCGTGCTCTTGCGAGTGGTTAAATTATATTTTGATAAAAAAAGGGCAAAATTAAGCTTACAATATAATTTAGTTCCGACCACATCAAAATTTTGGCGCCGTTGCCGGGGACTACGGTTTAATTGTCGCCATTGGAAGATTAAATCTGGTTTAATTCTTAGGCTAGAAATTCTTTCATTCTTTTTTTTTTTTTTTTTTTTGTATATATCTTGTTCTTATATCTTAAACTTCTTGATTTTAGGTATACCACATAGCGGGCATATAGAAGAATTCAATTTGGAACCCTTTGTGAGTATAACTTCAAAAATTGGTGGTTTGAGTTCATTCACATTCTTTTGTATAAATTATTGTTATTTTGTGTATAGAGGTGTTGTTCAATTGTTAATGCATGCTAGGTAGACGGTCATTGTCACTTCCTTTGCTTCCTTGTAATAGTGAACTTGAATGAACACTTAGACAACGTAGAGGAACCTCTAGGGACCCTATTTTGCCTAGGACTGTAAACATGGATCCAAATGAGAGACAACCTCCCGGTCTACCTCCTTTTAATCATGAACAACCACCTCCACCACCACCTCCTCAAGGAGAGTTGCTTATGGACTTTTACCTTCCGACTACATTTGAAGTGCTTTCATGTATTCAATTTCCGGATGTAGCGGCAAATCAATTCGAAATAAAGTCCTCCACCATCAATCTTCTTAATAGCTTCCACGGTCTTCCTAATGAGGATCCATACCGGCACTTAGATTACTTCCTTTCCGTGTGTTCCACCATTCGTGTACCACACTTTACGGAGGATGATCTAAAGCTACGTATGTTCCCCTTTTCCCTAAAAGATAAGGCTAGAAGTTGGTTCAATTCCCTAGAACCCAACTCAATTCATTCTTGGGCGGAGATGCAAATAGAGTTCTTAAAAAAATACTTCCCAATGGGTAAGACAAGTGATATTCGGCGAGCAATCACCGGATTCACCCAAATTGACCAAGAACAATTCCATGAGACGTGGGAGAGGTTAAAAGATCTTTTAAAATCATGTCCGCATCATGCTGTCCCAAAATGGCAGCTAGTGCAAAGCTTTTATGATGGGGTGAGTGAGCAACATAGACAAATGATAGACTCCGCGTGTGGGGGTGGATACCTTTTGAAAAGCCCCGATGAGGCATGGAAACTTTTTCAAACCCTAAGCAACAATTCAGCTCAACGCTCCTCCACTAGGAAAGGGAAGGCCACCCAACCTTGTAGAGGAGTGCATGAGATTTCACGGGTAGATGAGGTAGCCATGCAAGTAGAAGCCTTGTCCCGAAAAATGGATTTAATCATGAAAAATGGGTTGCCTACTCCTAACCAATCTGTCCAAAATCAGGAGGGATGTTCGTTTTGCTATAGCACTTCGCATTTTGTGCGAGATTGTCCTATTGCCGGGCAATCTCCCGATTATGCTCAAGAGCAAGCGAATGCCTTGTACGCTAAACAAATGAATGATCCATATTCGAACACGTACAATCCTGGTTACAAAAACCATCCGGCTTTTTCATGGAAGAATCAAGAATCAAGTCCCTCTTTCCAAGGGCAAAGTTCTTTTAATTCCCAACCTCAACAGCCTCATTATAGGCCAAACCCTCAACCTTACAATCAAAGATCAAATTACCAACAACCACCACCTCCTCCAAGAAGCCAAAGCTTTGAAGAACGAGTGATAAGCAATCTTGAGGCCAACACCCGCTTATTGCAAACTCATTCTCAATCAATCTCTAAGCTTGAAGCCAATGCTCAATCTATGGCTAGGTTAGAAGCTCAAATCGGGCAACTAGCTAATGCCTTAAATAGAAGGGAGGAAGGTAAGTTGTCGAGTCAACCAGTGGCGAATCCTAAAGGTGTCCATATGATTGAAGATCCATCATCTTCAAATTGTAATGCTCCTCTAGAGCAAGTTCAATCAATCACAACCTTGAGGAGTGGTAAAATCATTAACTCCAAGGTAGGAGAGGAAGAGAGAAAGGAATTATAAGAGCAACCTAAAAATCCAAAAGAATCCCAATTAAATCCAAAATTGTTTCCGTCAAATCCAAATTTGCAAAATACCCCTTTAAATCCAAAAGGAAAGGCAAGTGAAGTTGTGTCATCATCGATTCCAAATCTTGACACCTCTTATGAACCTCCGGTTCCTTTTCCTCAACGATTGAAGGAACCTTCTCATTTCGGGAAGCAAGGAGAGAAAATCCAAGACATGATGGAGATCTTCAAACAAGTAAAGATCAATCTCCCTCTCCTTGATGCTATTCGACAAATTCCCTCTTATGCAAAATTCTTGAAGGACTTATGCACTCAAAAGCGCAAATCTAGGAATAAAGTTCCTAAGAAAGTCCTCTTAACTGAGCACATAAGCTCCATTTTCCAACACCAAGCCCCTCCTAAATTCAAAGATCCGGGTGCTCCGACCATTTCGTGCACCATCGGAAATCAATCTTTTGAAAAAACACTTCTTGATCTAGGGGCTAGTGTCAATTTGCTTCCATTCTCAGTTTACCAACAACTAGGTTTGGGGGAACTTAAGCATACCACGGTTGTGTTGCAACTTGCCGACCGTTCGGTGAAGCAACCACGTGGCATCATTGAGGATGTCATCATTCAAGTGGACAAATTCTATTTTCTGGTGGACTTCATAGTCCTTGACACGGAACCAGTTCAAAATCCGAATCACCATATTCCTATCATTCTAGGTCGTCCATTCTTGGCCACGGCAAACGCTTGCGTTAATTGCCGTACTGGAGTGATGGACATCTCTTTTGGGAATATGAAAGTCCGCTTGAACATCTTCAATGCTTCCCACCACACACCCGACGACGAAAGTGAGTGCTTTTGTGTCGATGTTGTGGACGACCTTGTTCAAGAAGCACTTCCTTCTATTCTTTCCAAGGACCCTTTAGAGGCATGCCTAAATCATTTTAACTATGATGATTTTGACATTGAGCAATCCATATGTGAAGTCAATTCCATGCTCGATGTTAATACTGTCATGGATTTGCCTAAGTGGAGAGTTCCGAGAGAACCCTTGCCCCCTTTGTCCAAAACTCCCCAAACTCCTTCTTTAATTTCCCCACCACAACTTGAGCTCAAGCCTCTTCCAGCTACAGTCAAGTATGTTTTCTTGGGCACAAATGAGACCCTTCCAGTCATTATTGCTTCCAATCTCACAAATGATCAAGAGTTGGAACTCATAAAGGTGCTAAAAGAGCACAAAGAAGCAATAGGATGGAGTGTGGTAGATCTTAAGGGAATAGACCCTTCTATTTGTATGCATCGCATACACTTGGAAGAGGATGCAAAGACCTCAAGGGAGGCACAACGTCGATTGAATCCAAACATGAAGGACGTTGTAATGAAGGAGGTGGTGAAGTTACTAGATGCGGGGATCATATACCCCATCTCTGATAGCAAGTGGGTTAGTCCCACTCAAGTGGTTCCAAAGAAGTCTGGCATTACGGTGCAACCTAATGATAAGGGTGAATTAGTTCCCCAACGCACCACCACAGGATGGAGAGTGTGCATTGATTATAGGAAATTAAATTCAGCCACTCGGAAAGATCACTTCCCCCTCCCATTCATTGATCAAATATTGGAGAGATTGGCCGGGCAAAGTTTTATTGCTTTTTGGATGGATATTCCTGCTATAATCAGGTTGCTATAGACCCGAGAGACCAAGAGAAAACCACCTTTACATGTCCCTTCGGCACATTTGCTTATAGACGCATGCCCTTTGGGTTGTGCAATGCACCGGCAACTTTTCAACGGTGTATGATGTCTATTTTCTCGGACATGGTGGAAAAATTCTTGGAAGTGTTCATGGATGATTTTTCCGTTTTTGGGCCTTCATATGAATCATGCCTCCAAAATCTAGCTTGTGTTCTCAAACGATGTCAAGAAACCAACCTAATTCTTAGTTGGGAAAAGAGTCACTTTATGGTTCAAGAGGGTATTGTCCTAGGGCACATTGTGTCTAAGCGAGGAATAGAGGTTGATAAAGCCAAGGTTGAACTCATTTCCAAACTTCCTCCACCATCTACGGTGAGAGAGATTCGTTCATTCCTTGGGCATGCGGGCTTTTATCGCCGTTTCATCAAAGACTTTAGCAAGATCTCTCGGCCTTTGTATCGCCTTCTTGAAAAAGAGTCTTGCTTTACCTTTGATGAAGCGTGCCTTGACGCTTTTGAAAAACTCCGCACCATGCTTACAACCGCTCCAATTCTAATCCCACCAAATTGGGCTCTCCCATTTGAGATTATGTGTGATGCATCCGACTATGCCATGGGTGCTGTCTTAGGGCAACGAGTAGACAAACTGCCACATGTCATCTATTACGCAAGTAAAACCCTTTCCGAGGCTCAAATCAATTATACCACAACGGAAAAGGAGTTGCTTGCGGTAGTATTTGCATTAGACAAATTTTGAGCTTATTTATTAGGTTCAAAGGTCATTGTCTATTCGGACCATGCTGCCCTCCGGCATCTTTTGGTGAAAAAGGACACCAAGCCTAGGTTGATCCGATGGATACTCTTGTTGCAAGAGTTCAATTTTGAGATTAGAGACAAAAAGGGAACTGAAAATGTGGTAGCTGACCACCTTTCTAGAATTCTTGTTGAATCCCTTCATAATTCCATTCCAGTTTGTGAATCCTTCCCGGATGAACAACTCTTTGTCATCTCTCAAGAGAGTATCCCTTGGTATGCGGATGTGGTTAATTATTTGGCAACTGGTAAAATACCATCTTCTTGGACCAAACAAGAGAAGGATCATTTTCTCTCCCAATCACGATCATATTATTGGGACGATCCTCAATTGTTCAAATACTGCCCCGATCAAATAATTCGTAAGTGTGTACCCAACAGTGAATTCCAAAGCATTCTTAAATTTTGTCATACACTCGCTTGTGGGGGACACTTTAGTGCTAAAAAAACCGCAGCAAAAATTCTTCAATGCGGATTTTCTGGCCGACACTTCATCGGGATGCATATTCATTCTGCCGCTCTTGTGAGCGATGTCAGCGCCTTGGCGCGATGTCTCGGAAGGACATGATGCCTCTTAACCCTATTCTTATCATTGAAATATTCGATGTGTGGGGCATTGACTTCATGGGACCATTTCCACCCTCTACTGGTCATGAGTACATACTTGTGGTGGTGGACTACGTATCTAAGTGGATAGAGGCCGTTGCTACCAAAACCAACGATCACGCAGTCGTGGTTAAATTCATTCAAGCTAACATTTTTAGCCGGTTTGGTACGCCTCGGGCCATCATCAGTGACGGAGGTAAGCATTTTTGTAACCGGTTCCTTCGAACCTTGCTTCTCAAATACTCCGTCACACACAAAGTAGCCACCCCCTACCATCCTCAAACTAGTGGCCAAGCAGAAGTATCCAATAGGGAGATTAAGAACATTCTTCAGAAAACTGTTCGGCCCGACCGGAAGGATTGGTCATTGCGACTAAACGATGCATTATGGGCATACCGAACCGCATATAAAACTCCCATTGGAATGTCACCTTATCAGTTAGTTTATGGCAAGGCGTGCCATCTTCCGGTTGAATTGGAGCATAAAGCTATGTGGGCCACCAAGACCTTCAATTTTGACATGAAAAAGGCCGGTTCTAATCGAAAGCTTCAATTAAATGAATTGGAAGAATTGCGACATGACGCGTATGAGAATGCGAAAATCTATAAGGCAAAGTCCAAAGCCTTTCATGATCGTAATATTCGAGTCAAAACATTTTCGCCGGGCCAAAAAGTTTGGTTGTACAACTCGCGCCTCCATTTGTTTCCCGGAAAACTTCGCTCCCGTTGGGATGGTCAATTTTTGGTTAATTCCGTCGCTCCCCACGGAGCGGTGGAATTGAAGGACTTGAAAGATGGCTCGATGTTCAAAGTAAACGGGCAGCGCTTAAAAGTGTGTGTGGATGACCAAGTCATCACCGAATACGTGGATGTCGTCACTTTGACGGATCCCGTGTATTTTGACTCGTGAGTCGATCCGGACGTCGCGCCATAGACGTGTAAGGTGGCGAAGCCATGGTAGCTATCAAGCTTCCATGATGTCCCTTTTAATCCAAAGTAGGATTGTATCTAAGCAGTGTAGTATCTAATTCCCAAAATATCCAAGTCCCTGTAGCATACTTTGCACTGACTATTTTTGAGCATTTTGATTGATCGAAACCAAGATTTCGATCAATCGACAATTTCGATTGATCGAGAATCTAGTTCGATTGATCAAAAAATTGCAGAGATTTGCCAAGTCCAAAGTCCCGAGAGGTGGTATTCTTCGATTGCACTTCGATAGGTCTTCGATCGATCGACAATTTCGATTGATCGAGAATCTAGTTCGATTGATCGAAAAATTGCAGAGATTTGCCAAGTCCAAAGTCCCGAGAGGTGGTATTCTTCGATTGCACTTCGATAGGTCTTCGATCGATCGACATCAAATTTCGATTAAAATAATTAAAGGTTCGATTAATCGAAGTCAATATGTGATTCAAGGGAGGAATTTTCGATTGAGCGAAAAGACAATCTCAATCCATCGAAGCAAGATTTCGATCAATCAAAATCTTGATTGATCGAAATGCACATTTCGATCAATCGAAATGCACGCGGAGCCTGCACGTGAGCCAAAAATCTATTTAAATCGTTGGGCTTCCCTCCCATTTTAAAAGACCATCCGACTTCTTCTCTTCCTCCGTGCGATCCAAGCCTTCTCCAAGCATTCCCGAGCACTCGATCTGCCATTCCCGATCATCCGCCGCCATCCGACGCAGTCCGATCCGCCGCTAGCATCTGCGCGATCTTCTCTTCGCGGCTGCGCGTGGAGTTTTCATCGGTTGAGCCGTTCATCTTCTTCCTCACGAGGTAAGTGATGCATGGCTACTTTTTGTTTACTCTCTCGCCATTTTTGATAGTTTTACGGCGGAATAAACATAGTTAGATAATGTTGGGGTGGATGGTTGCTATTGCGATATCTGAATCGAGTTTTTGTGGGTTTCGGGGGGGTAGGAATTCATGACGGAGTGGGATTTGGCATTTTCTTCGTTTCAAACGCTTAGAGTACGGTGTGTAACCGCGGTACCTTTGTTTCGGTTGGACCCGTTCACATTGCCTCTTCGAGAGCAACTTTTTGCATTTTTGTCAGTACCTTGGACTAGGACTTCATTTTTATTTTTATTCTTTTAGTATAGTAGTAGTTTAACTTTCTTCTTATTCATCTTTTATTTACGTACCTTTTGGAATCCAGTGCAGACTGTTCCGAGGCCATGGCGAGAGTGAAGAACGCCGCCGGTGCTGTTCGTGACGTGCCCGGGCGAGCCTTCCGGTCTCGGAAGTTCCACCCGGAGCAGGTTTTCGACCTAGCGGAGTTCGAGAGGCGTCCCGACACCGAGTGGACGGTTGTCGAGCTCAGGAGGCGTCGCCTCGACCGGCTATGTGTGCCTCCCACCGATGTGGCACACGAGCGCCTAGTGCAGGTCTTTTACGAGCATATGACCTACTCCTGCACAGCGCCAGATACACTCGAGACTACCGTGGCCACTGTCACGATCACGATTTCGTCGAGCCGGATTGCTCATATGCTCGGCATCCCTCACCAGCAGCCGCCGGACATGGTTGGCCCGGACGATCAGCCACTCCATAGTGCAGCGCTCCCAACAGACACCACGCTCTTCTCGATAGTGATGGACATGTGTGGCGGGGCGTTTACCACGCCCAACCACAACTGCACGTCCAAGTCGATGTGCCCGAGCAGATATTGGTTCCTGGACAACGTTCTCCTCAAGAACGCGTGTCCGTTGCAGCACGTGGCCGAGCGCAGGGGCGACCTCCTCCGTTGCCTCTATGCTTTCCATACGGGCGCTTGGTTTTCTGTCCCATCGCTTATCTGGGGGCAGATGCACAAAGTTTGGGATGGCCTCGTCAACAAGAGGAAGAGGAGAGCAGCGAGTTGGCGTCTTCCCTTTCCATTCCTGATCGCCGCTTTTCTCAGCAGTGCCAGTATACCGGTCAGTCGGACTGACATTCAGTTAGCACCGCCCACCCGCTTCACATCTACTCAGTGGGATCGGGTGAGGCGACACCTAGAGCGACAGGACCATCAGGGTGATCCACCAGACGATGTAGATATGGATGCCTCGGTGGAGATGGATGAGGGAGAGCCAGCAGGGGCTGAGACAGAGGACGAGGAGATGGAGGAGGAGGAGATGGATGTCGCTGCAGAGCGGCATGATATCTTAGCGACAGGCTATTCCTGCCTGGCAGCTGACGTAGAGCGGCTCCAGCAGGGTTTTGACGAGCACGTCCAGGTGACGCAGAGTCAGCTGGCAGGTATTCGGACGGACATTTCTTCTCTGGTACAGGGCCAGAGAGCGATCTTAGACGAGTTCCGAGACTTCCGGCAGGATCTGCAGTTCCTGTTCGCAGGTCGAGCCTCCACCTCCACTTCTGCTCCCACCGAGCCACCACCACCACCCGCCCTCGAGTAGCTGCACCTTATTCATCTTTTCTGCTTTATTTTCTGTATTTTTCTTTCTTTATTTTTGATAGGCCATGTTGGCCATGTTTAGTTTCTTTTTGAGTATTCCACCTGCAGGTACACTTTGTACTATAACTCATTTTCAGTTATATGGAATACATTTATATTTTCTTTTATGCCATGTGTTATCTTTACTGTCTTTATTTTTGCTTTCCGTCAATCTATCTGTTCTCTATACTTTGACTATGTATGTAGTACCGCTTGTCTAATTGTTATATGCGATTCAGTTGATGATTTCTGTTTATTACCGCCTGGTTTCAATTCCCAATACTGTTGAGATTGCTTCAACACAGTATGGCGGTACTAAAGAAAGGCAGCCCCTTTGCGTGCTATACGTTAGCGTGCCTGGATAGTCAATATCTTATCGCATAGACCTCTTAGCCAATTGGGAAACACCAGTTCAGACCATTAGATATACAGTGATATTGGCATTGTCAGTTTGTGCATATTATTTCATTATGTTCTATTTATCTACTTTTTGTTCCTTTTAATGCTCGTGGTATCCAGTTGGTATTCTGTGCAGGTTTTTCTTATTTACAGGATGACCGCTGCCATGACATTCCATTTTGCTCGCATTCTACCATCCCGGTAACTTCTTTCCTTGTTCCTCTTGTCCAAACATTGAGGACAATGTTGTATATAAGTTTGGGGGTGCGGTATGCTATACCACTTGCATATGCATGCAATGTTCGGTTATTATTTTGAGTGTCATTGTAGAGCAGTTTTTTTTTCTTTTCTTCTTCTTGATTTTTTTGGATGCTTGCCATGATGTCTTGCTTTTTAAAGGAGATCATTCGAATAAATGTCCGAGGTAAATGCAGCAGGTAGTTAAGAACTTCAACATTGTAAATACCCGCACTTTTGCAAGCTTTATAGTAGGCTAGAACGGTCTACATTTTTGTCTACAGTCGAGCACGTACAATTCTTGCCCTAAATTTGTCCTTAACCGCACAAATTCGCACACATGCATTTTAAATTGTGGGGTATAAGTCTGAGGGAGAATTTTTGAAAATTTCTGTTTTTATCTGAACAACTTAAAGAATAAGTTCTTCTGGTTGTTGTAAAAAAAAAAGGAAATAAAAAGAGAAAAATATGCAATAAGCCTTCTCACTCAATAAAACGAATTTCTATGCCTTAAAGCAAGAAATATTCGTGTAAAAGTGTGTAAGGTTGAGCAATAATAAGCGGGTGGCTTGCTCACGCTCATCGCCTTGTAAGCTCGGTCATTAAGTCCGAGGGGTGCTTCTTCACCTAATGCCCTAAAATCAATTGGTTTGGGAGTCATTGGCCCAACGCCGCTACATGGGCTTGCAAGAAAGCAAAAAGAGCTAAGCATTGCACGGTCACCCGCGCATGAGCAATCATAAATGTTTTTTGATAATGAAGCAGCCGTGTTGAGCATCTTCAATGAGTTTTTCTCTTAAAAATAGATTTGTTCATTTTCTTCTCCAAATATGACAAAAGTCACGCGTTAGAATGCATGTTCACTTTTCAAAGAGGATTTTGGGGTTGGAATTGTTATAGTTGTTCGGGTTGGCCATTATGTGGGGACTGTCGTTCATTTATAGCTTGTGAAAGTCCATTTTTGCTAATGACCACATAGTTCTGTAATACTTGTTGCATTTGCCAAGTATGAAATGAATGGATGAGCGCCCTTTATCTAGTTGATGACTGAGCATGATTAAACTTCTGTATAAGACAGTTGATTTCATTTTTGTAATATTGTATTGCTAAGGGACTAGCAATATGTAAGTTTGGGGGTGTGATAAGTGTTCAATTCTATGCATTTGAACCCTCTTTATTGCATATGTTAGTTTTGTTTTTGCGTTTACCGAGATATGTTTACGGTATTTTTGTGTTTTTGATGTTTTGCAGGTATTGGAGTAAAAGGAGCAAAGTTGGAAGCTTTCTGCAGTCAAGAGAAGAAATCAGAAATTGTTGCCAAGGCATCTCGATCAATCGAGATGTGGATTTCGCTCAATCGAGATTTCGATTGATCGAAATCTCATTTCGATTGATCGAAATCTCGATCAATCGAGATTCAGTTTCGATCAATCGAAACTCTGCAGAGTCCACTTGGCCACTTGCTCACCTGCTCTCCCACTTGCAACAAAATCCCCCTTTTTGCACGACTTAGGGGGATTGTCTGACTTGAACAAGACTTTTGGGGGCCTTCTTGATACAAGAGATATATATAATGATATATATATATATATATATATGGTGGGCCCAAAGGAGAAAAAGGAGCCAAAAAGCATACAAAAAGCACCAAAAGCCACATATCTCATATATCTCTCAATACACACAAGAAGATCAGCAGAGAGACCTTCGGGAGAGGAAGAGGATAGCTGAACCAGACCAAGAAGCTTCATTCTCTTCATCAATGGAAGGGTGCAAGGCAACCATGATCAACTAACTCTTCTACTAGGGTGTTGGTTTCAACCCCTAGCCATGTAAACTTGTTCATCTTTGTAGCTCTTGGGATTTGTAATTAAATGTTGATTATTTAGCCTAGTGATTATGTACACAAATACATCTCTTTTATATATTCATTTGATATGGAATTTATTCTTGTCTTAGAGTAGGTTTTGTCACTTGAATGCACAACATTTGCATATTCCACAAGAAGTGCAAATGATGGCTAGATAATGGTGTTTAAATGAATGTGTGATGTTAGTTTGTATAGACCATGCCAAGACAAGGTAGTTTGGATGCATGTAGTGTTCACTTAGAGAGTAGAGTAATTAGGTAGTTAGTTAGGTTGAGGAGCTATACTTGTTGAAGATGGATTATGATAGGTTAGCACACACATTGATCTTTTGATATGTCATTGAGGTCACAAGCCTAATGACATTGTTAGGCATTTAATTAATGAATCCCTTGCTTGCTACACTTATGAACATGTGAATGGCTAGTGGTGGAAACCAACCCTAGTTCTCTATCCCAACTTTACTCTTTAATTTTATTGTCATTTCATTTATGTAATAGTTTTTAACACAAAACCAAAAACCTATTTTTAGAATTAAAGTGGAATTAATCTTTCTTTATGACAATTAACGACTAGTCCTCGTGGGATCGATACCCTCTATATAGAACCTTATCTGCAAAGATTCGTGCTCTTGCGAGTGGTTAAATTATATTTTGATAAAAAAAAGGGTAAAATTAAGCTTACAATATAATTTAGTTCCGACCACATCATCATTCTCCTCGGCTAATAAGCTAGCTAAGAAGCACCTAATCTTGTCCCGAACACCGGAACCAAGTAGTGACGATATATAGAAATCATCACGCTCTCCCATAAAATAAAAGCAATCACCCTTAGGTGTGCACACTGTCACTCCCCTACAAAAATAATCAATCATGGTTCTAAACATAGTCAGCCAATTCATACCTAGAATGACATCAAAGCTAGTTATATCTAGCAACACAAAGTTGAACACTAGCCGACGTCCTGTGGCTAAAGCGACACACTCTACCCAGGGTAACTCTACCTCCAACAGGCGTATCAATGAACAATGGTGACTCTAGAGATGACACCTCCAGCCCCAAGGCACAAGTAAATATAGTAGATATAAATGAATAAGATGCACCCAAATCTATCAACACCATAGCCCATGAGCTAGAAACTAGGAAAATACCTTTGACCACTGACGGTCTTGGTACCTCCTCTGCCTGAGCAATCGTGAAAACATGGCCCTGTGTCTGCAGACCAAGCTGACCAGTACTCTAAAATCTAGACTACTGACTAGAAGCAGGCGTAGACCCTCTCGCAGCTCGAGGACCCTAAACTGTGTTAGCTGGGGCGGTGGCAACGCCCTAAAACTAGACTAAACTATAGCAGTTGGTATGGTCCTTTGCTGAGACCTAGAACCATTATGTGTACCCTACCTCTATGGGCAATTTGCCCTAACATGTCACAGCTGATGGCAATGGAAGCATGTCTGCTCCACTCCCCATATCATTAGCACAGATGCCACAACTTGCCTTTGAGGGCATTCATATCTGTAATGATCGAACTACTGGCAATGATAACACACTACCATAGATCGTGAAGATCTGGTAGGAAAATCAATGATGTTGCTGGGCGAGCCTGCTATTGCCCCTGAGAAAGCGACACGTTCTCTTTATGCCTCTTCCTCCCCTGATTACTTGAAGATGCCCGATACCCTTCGCTTGATTCTTAGAGTCCCAGATCTTTTGGGTATCTCTATCGCCTTCCTCTGCTACCAAAGCTCTGTCAACCATTTCTTTATAGACTTTCAAGCCTAAGATTGACACCCTTTTCCTGATAGAGGTCTTAAGCCCCTTCACAAATTTCTTTATTCTCAATTCCTCATCATTCACCATCTCCGGTGCAAAGCGATCCAAGGATGTGAACTTACACTCGTACCCTATAACGTCTAAGTCACCCTGGATTAGGTCTATGAACTACTGTCTCATCCTGTCTTTCACTAAGGCCGGAAAGAACATATCAAAGAAAAGCCCCTTGAAAGTATCCCACTCTATAGTCTCCGTATTGTGGGTATTTCTGATGAATTGCCACCTTAGATCTGCTTCCCCTTGCAAATGAAGCATCGCCACACGAACCTTTAGATCCTCATCGATTACAAGAGTAACCAAGAGTTTGAAGGTTTGGTCTATCCAACACTCCGTCGCTAGTGGATCATGTCCACCCGCAAACGTAGGCAGTTTAAACTTTAAATATTCCTTCATTACAACCATTTTTTGGCTCAAGCCAACCCTAGGTTACGCTTGAACTTCCTTTTATTGAGCTTCTCTTACGATTTGTTTCATGGTATCCACCATGTTTCGCATAAACTATGCTCCATCAATTTGCTTTTGAGGAGCATTAGCGCCTTTACCTCACGCTCTTCTTAGTGCCATCTTGCTATACACATAACAAGAAAATTTAACACCGATCATAAATATATACATACAACTCTCATCATGCTTATGCAATATAATGCCAATGCAATCCACAATTAGAATGTTATAAAGGCGTAAGCAAGTAATAATGTTCCACATAAAAAATTTACAAATCCTTGTGTCTAAATCCTTAATATTAAATCCTCATGTGGTCTCACCTCAACCCATTGTCCAAGGTATTCAAACCTAGCACTCTGATACCAGGTTGTCAAGCCCCGATTTTCAAGTCACCAAAAATGAAGGTGATTGAGTTAAACAACATCACCTCTCATTAACAATCCCACTTTGATATCATCTTCTAATACCAAGTTGTTACACCCCAATTTTTGACTCCCGGAAGTCAAGGGTGATTATGTCAAACATCCTTATTCTTAATCACAAGAATCATTCCAAACCATTCAACTGCGAAAACTAACTACACATAAGCAATTACATAAGCGTATACTCATCACATTTCATCCCAATGGGGCCCCACATTCCCCTATACATCCATGTATGTTCACTCCCATTCCAAAGATTATGAAATTCTATCCTAACCCAGTTGTGGATGTAAGGATGGTGAAATCAAGATAAGATTTCCTTTTAAAAAAAAAAATTATGTTAAATATCATATACTTATGGCTCTAATACTACAAAAGTAGTTTTATTTTAACTGTGGTGTTACAAAAATTAAATTTTAAGTTTTAAAGAATTTCAGGATTTGAAGGGTGGTGAAATGTGGGTGTAAGGATGGTGAAATATGGATTTAAGTTAGTGAAGGTGGGTTTATGAATGGTGAAATTAAGAAAGATTTTTTTTATAAAAAAAACTATGTTAAATATCATATACTTATGTCTCTAATACTATAAATGTAGTTTTATATTAACCGTGGTGTTACAAAAATTAACTTTTAAATTTTAAAAATTTTTAAGATTTGAAGGGTGGTGAAATGTGGATGTAAGGATGATGAAATATGGATTTAAGTTGGTGAAGGTGGGTTTAAGGATGGTGAAATCAAAATAAATTTTTTTTTAAAAAAAAATTATGTTAAATATCATATACTTATGGCTCTAATACTATAAATGTAGTTTTATATTAACCGCGGTGTTACAAAAATTAACTTTTACATTTCAAAGATTTTCAAGATTTGAAGGGTGGTAAAATGTCGATGTAAGGATGGTGAAATATGGATTTAAGTTGGTGAATGTGGGTTTCAGGATGGTGAAATCAAGATTTTTTTTAAAAAAAAAACAATTATGTTAAATATCATATACTTATGTCTCTAATACTATAAATGTAGTTTTATATTAACTGTGGTGTTACAAAAATTAACTTTTAAATTTTAAAAATTTTCAAGATTTGAAGGGTGGTGAAATGTGGATGTAAGGATGATGAAATATGGATTTAAGTTGGTGAAGGTGGGTTTAAGGATAGTGAAATCCAGATAATTTTTTAAAAAAATTATGTTAAATATCATATATTTATTGCTCTAATACTATAAATGTAGCTTTATATTAACTGTGGTATTACAAAAATTAACTTTTAAAATTTAAAGATTTTCAAGATTTGAAGGATCATGAAATGTGGATGTAAGGATGGTGAAATATGGATTTAAGTTGGTGAAGGTGGGTTTAAGGATGGTGAAATCAAGAAAGATTTTTTTTTAAAAAATTATGTTAAATATCATATACTTATATCTCTAATACTATAAATGTAGTTTTATATTAACTGTGGTGTTACAAAAATTAACTTTTAAATTTTAAAGATTTTCAAGATTTGAAGGGTGATGAAATGTGTATGTAAGGATGGTAAAATATGGATTTAAGTTGGTGAAGGTGGGTTTAAGGATAGTGAAATCAAGAAAGATTTTTTTAAAAAAATTATGTTAAATATCATATACTTATATCTCTAATACTATAAATGTAGTTTTATATTGACCATGGTGTTACAAAAATTAACTTTTAAATTTTAAAGATTTTCAAGATTTGAATGGTGGTGAAATGTGGATGTAAGGATGGTAAAATATGGATTTAAGTTGGTGAATGTAGGTTTAAGGATAGCGAAATCAAGAAAGATTTTTTTTTTTTAAATTATGTTAAATATCATATACTTATATCTCTAATACTATAAATGTAGTTTTATATTAATTGTGGTGTTATAAAAATTAACTTTTAAATTTTAAATATTAAATATTTTCAAGATTTGAAGGGTGATGAAATGTGGATGTAAGGATGGTGAAATATGGATTTAAGTTGGTGAAGGTGGTTTTAAGGATGCTGAAATCAAGATAAATTTATTTTTAAGTTAAAAGTCCTGCAATATAGTGTCTAGAGCATCCCTGCACCAAAATTTAGTAGCACTGCATTGTTTATAAAATTTTATATAAGCAGTGTTGCTAAAAACTAGAGCAGCACTGCTATTTTTTTTTATTTTAAATTCTAGCATCTAAACCAAGTTAAAACCCTACCCAACTTAAACACATCGGAGAGTTAGTAGACGCTACTTCCCTTAGATACCGATCTCTACTCCAAGTTGGTAAGTCACTTATCTCAATATTTTTTTTCCTTCTTTGATTGTCCCTCATCTGTACATAGGTAATGAAGGTGATGGAGATGAAGAAATCTATCAATATGCAAATTGAACTATGTTGAAGAATCAAAAGTAATATTTCTTTCTACAAACATACATAAATATACACTGAAAGATTTTCTTCTATTTCCAAGGAAATCAAAAGAAAAATTCACGAATTGTGAAAGAATGTGATTTTCTATTGTTCTATATTCTTAAATGTTAAGATGATGTCTAATGTTAACTTTTGTTTTTTGGTGTAAACGTTAAGATGATGTCTAATGTATTAGAAGTTACTGCTGATAATGAAATACTTTTTAATGTAGAATTTATTTCTTAGTGATATATATAGTTAATATGTTTTATATATATATATATATATATAATGGGATACTGTGGCCCATCTACACTATAATCACAAAAAAAAAAAGTAAAAAAATACAAAAAACACCATTGCAAGTAACTAGAATTCAAAATTACCTATGAATCATATGTATAGAACATGGTACATAAATCACCTGTAAAGAAACAAATAAATTCTTGGATTGGTTTCTGCTTGTGTTACTACTACCAATTGCAATATATTTGAGAACATGTTCACTTCCTGTTCAAGATATAGTAATAAAAAAGAGGGCTACCTACAATAAAAAAAATTAAACAAAATATATTTAATGGTTAAAACTAATGTGATCAATTTAAGTACATAAACAACACCAACCTTGCAAATATGGGCTATAGCTGCAAAAACACCTATCCTAAAATCCCCCAACCCAAAAAATAAAAAACAAATGGATAGCCAATTTTTCTAATGTTATAATCATGCTTGATAAGATTCGACCTACAGGAACACCACATGAATGATTAGTACAAATGAAGATCAGATTAGCTAGTCCTTAGTATAGAACCTATTAGCACCCTAATAAAGTATGAACCACTAAACAAAAGTGTAGAAGTCAAAAACTAAGTTTTCAATGTTCTTCCCAAAAAGTGTAGAAGTGTATTTGATTGACGTTCTTAGGACACAACTGTGTTTTACAAAAAATATATATAGTGGGATACCATGGCCCATCTACATTATAATCACTACAATTCATTATGATCTGTACTTTTGCAAAAATAAAAAAAGTAGGACATATAAAACAACACCAATGTCAGCCTTTTGAAGATGAATTACTTGAAGTTATCTATAACACTGTATCCTTGTTGGCCCATCGCAGACGACTGACCATAACCAGGTTGTACAACAGGTGTGTTATACGCACCATAACCATTATGAGGATAACCTTTCCCTTGTTGATTATAGCCAAAAGTTAGTGGTTGGTTGTATCCATAACTGGTATTATCTGCAGAGGCTGATGAGCCACGAAAGGCTTCTTGCTGATGTTGTGTCTGGTTGTAGTAATCATAACCTCCCCCTTGAGCAGTCTACTAGTTTCGTTGAGGATAACCAATGTATGGTGGCTGAGACATGCCATATTGAGATGATGGTCCAAGGTATGCTCCAGGTTGTACGTAACCATAATCGAGTTGTTGCATTTAAGGACCAGAAGAAGCCCAACTTGTGGGAGGTTATGCTTGGTAACCTTGCTGAAGATACCCTCCAGCGATTGCTGGATTTCTCTGACGATTCTACACAAAATTGTTATCCCAAATGAACCAAGAATCCCCATCGATGGGTGCAGACTGAAAACCAATATGCCTAAAGAAAAACGGACCATGTATACATAAACAAATTAAACAAACACTCATCTAGATATCAACACAAGGCAGCATGTATACTTTAGATGTTATTGTATCCTAAACAAGAATGGGCATTGCATATTTGTATTAAGAGAGGTTCAGATTGAAGTGCCACATAAAAACATAAATAAATAAATAAATAAAAATTACATAAATATTACCATGATTAAATATACAATTAATATGATACAAAAAATATATGTTTACCCAATCATCGCATGGATTTACTTCATCTCTTTCATTACTGTGATTGGTTGTCTCATTAACCTGGTAATAAGTATGTATGAATTCAATCATTCATTGCTTCTACAAAAATACGGGCATTATAGTAACAGATGAAAATAGGCACCAACCTGACAATTAGATGTTTATGAGCTAATATTCAATTCTGTGGTGGGCTGTGACAAATCATGATTCATTGTTTCGGCATTTGTTGTTAACTTATCTCCATTATCCTAATTAAGAAATTGAATAAATCAGTAGGCATCAGACCTTTGGAAGCGAGGGCTTGGGGTGGACTACGTTGTTAGCAAATGTGAAATGCATACTTACTTTGAATCTTAGCACCCTACAACAAAAAAACATAGGATAAATTAGTTAGTTTTGCTCATATGTTTTAAACTAATGTAACATAATAGAAAGTCACTCACCTTATTCATGACATAGGATTCAATGGGTTGTTTCAAAGATTTTTTTTTGTTTTGTGTGTGGATTTCTTGTGATGATTTGTATCTCTTTTTGCGCCCTCTTGATGTGTCCCTTTTTTTAAAACCAGTTATGGTAATTTTTTGGCCACTTTGCTCATAAGTAACATGAATTTGATGCCCATTACCAACCTTGGACGAATTTTTGCCATTATATTGCGCCCGTTTTCCCTTCTTATATTTTCTAGAAGCTTAAGCAAACGTTAACCATATACAATGGATAAATTATAAAACTCATTACCCTCTGATGTAAATGAACTAACGCGTGTGAAAAGATAACACATGTCTCTAAAATGTTGGCGTTGTTGCAAACTAGGATCCGCTTGCACTTCATAGCCAATGAAATCCAACACTGCCTCATCTCTTGCCCCTTGCGTCCATCGTTTTACTATGTATTCCTCAGGTAATTCAATTTTGTACTACAGTTCTCTAATAACTTTTATCACATGTGAACACAAAAAACCTTCCATTTCAAACTTTCCATAATTACACATCAAATAACCCTTGTCTCTTTCTTACACGTCGTTTTTGACTATGTCCATCAAACGATGCCACCATGTAAATGAATTCTCCATCCTGCTGGATTGTTTAATTGTGATAAATGTTGACCTTAAGGTTTCAACCCAAGGTTATTTGGGTGATTTTGATGATAACAATCTATTGTAGTGTAGATTTAATAAGTTTACTTGAGTGTGCAGTTTACAAAGTATTATATTATCTCAAGTATCTTAAAGGCATTTGACTTCAAAAGGAATTAGAAGAAGATATATGAAGCCACATGATCATGGAACTCAAAGATCAATAATCAAGATCAATGGCGAAGTTGAAGTGAATCCAAGCCACATGATGAAGGAACCTAAAAGCTTAAAGATTTGAAGATCAAAAGACTTGGGTAAGCTAGTCTTGGGTGAGTGCTAGATTTAATGTAAAGTTATTTATGAAGTAACTTCTTTTGAAAGCTCATCTATTGACCTAGTGGACCTTAGGACCAATGCATATCATTCATATCATATCATGGTTCCTTGGCCACTTAGAATTAGGCCATGAACCTCATTGAATCATCTTGAAGGCCTTCGTTGAGATTGGGTTAATTCAATCTTATGTTTAGCTTTGAAGAAATTCAATTCTTGAGTAAACAAATTCTAGAACCTATACTTGAACTAGAAATATCATTTATGGTTCTTAGATAGATTGAATTAGGCTTTGAACTCAAATGAATCACTATATAAAAGTCGTGTCATGCACAGTTACTATTTCGGCTACTTAGCGCAGAAATTTGGCTAAGTGTTGGATTCTAGGGGCAAAAATGTAAGTACGAGTTTTTTAATGAATATTGACATAAAAAGTTCCGGTAATTGTACCCCATGATTTATCACGATCATATGAATTTTCTCAGCCCCAATTGACTTAATTTAGTCATTCGTATTGCACGATAAATCTTTATGTCAAAGCTGTGAAAATTCGTTTTGTACTAAAACTGAAAAATCAGATTTTGATTCACTTAGAATTTGATTTTGAAACTATTTTTATTGAATTTAAATGGGGGGTACTTTGTTTAATTACATTGAATAACTTAAAGTAAATAGATTTACTTAAATGTTTTCAATGAAATTAAGTGTGCAGTGTATTAGTGCACTGTGCAAGAGAAATTCGCTGAGTCTGAGAACAGATTCTGACCTGGGGACTTTCACTCGACTGATGAACCCATCAGTCGACTGATAGAGGCCTTTCGGTCGACTGAAGGAATCCATCAGTCGACTGATAGAAACTAAAAATTCATTCCAGTAGGGTGTGCAAAACAGGAGAGGTTTCAGCCGACCGAAGCATTGCTTCAGTCGACCGAAACAACACTTTCAGTCGACCGATGAATTCATCAGTCGACCGAAACTTGGAGATTCAAACTCCAACGGCTATATTCTTCACTAAACGGCTGCCACATGTCTCAAACGGCCATATTTCTTCCAATACACTATATATATGAGTGTGAGCTGCATTTTGCAAGCAAGAGAGAGAAAGTGCAATGTAGAGCCAAGAGTAGAGAAGAGTGGAGGAGAGAGCAAGAGAGGTTGAGAGAAACCTACCCATGAGCATAAACTTGAGAAATTCTTGAATGCTAATATTTGCATTCTACTTGGTAGTATATCTCTTGTAGGAATCACTATTGAGCCTCATCTTTCCCATCATTCATTGTGATTCATCTTGCATATCTAGAGTTGAGCTTTTCATTTGAGATCTTCATATATAACTCTAGGATTTGAGCTATCATTTGTGTATCTATCCATTGAGGGATATTTTTCATTGTAATCAAACTACTTATCAACCTTTGAGAGGAAGACCAAGTGATACACTTGGCAAAGAAGCCCAAATCATGAGCTTAGTAAAGAAGCCTTGGTGAGGTATTCATTGAGCAAGGAAGCCCAAGTCATGAGCTTAGCAAAGAAGTCTTGGTGAGGATGTCATTGAGCAAGGAAGCCCAAGTAATTTACTTGGCAATTGTAAGGTTTGCTTTCCACCACTAAGGAAGGCTCTATAGTGAAAACCTCAAGAAGTGCTCTTGAGGCATGGATATAGGCAAGAGGGGCCGAACCATGTAAAAATTATAGTGTCACTTGGTTTGCATTTCTCTATCCCTAAACTCCTTTATTTTATAGTATTTCATATGTTCAAATTATATATGCTTTATATTTCAATGCTATAAGTTTATATGTTTTAATTTTTATAAGGAGGATAGGATGAATGCTTGGAGTGCATTGGTTGAGCTGTGGAATTAATTAAATTGTTAATTGATTGAGTAGTTATTTGAGTATCTATTTTCAATCAATTTGCATACCATGTTTTTAACAAATGCATAATCAACATTTCCATAAACTACAAGCATGATATGTTGCACTTACATGTACACTTACACTTGTTGTATCCACTAAATTATTTAAGTGCATAATAGATAGAGCATTTGCAATCCCACTTGTTGAATACATAAGTTCACCAAGTATTTGACAAAATTCTATTAAAGCTAATTTTTGTCAAAACATGCTAAATCGGAAAAAGTTTCATTGTTTGCTTAAAGTCCCTATTCACCCCCCCCCCCTCTAGGGACAATTCTCGGGTCACAATAAATTTCAACCATATTTTCAAATTGCTGTTGAAATCGTTCAAAAATAATTCTAGTGTATCTCTCACTAGCTTGGACTATCATTATGTTTGGATTTTTTATTTTCGGCAGTTTCAAAGCCAAATTGTACTCTGCTAGCAATTCCTTGTACCTTTTGTCTGTGACCATCCTATCAAAGTTTTTGAAAAAATCAGAAATAGTATGGTCAAATTTCAAGTACTTTTTCAATGCGGCATGAAGCTTTCACTTAGTTAAGTGCTCCGTATGCCAGCACACCAATGATGCTTTACAAATGCCTTTGCCCATTTGGTTCTAAGACCATATAAAACAGACAACCATTTGTTTCCATGAACACCACACTCAATTAACATAGACTCCCAACACATTTCAAATTCGTCTTCCTCCTCATGTTGATTCACAAACTCAAATAAAATGTCTTTTATACCAACCGAACCCTTTCTCACATGACCTAAATGTTTCATAGCATTTTGCATAATATGCCATGTACAGAGGTGATGGTGTGTCCCGGGCATAACCAATGCTAGCCATTTTGAAATAGTCGTATCTTGATTAAGTAAAATTGTTATCAAATTTTTTTGAGACATTGCCGCCAAAATTTTTTGAAACAACCAGACAAATGAGTCTGCCATTTCATCATACATCAAAGCGGCTCCAATATAATTGTTTCTATGTGACGATTCAAACCAAAAAGCGACAAATGGTCTATACACATTATTTTTATTGTAGATTATGTCGAATGTCACAACATCTCCAAAATGACCGTAGTCAATAATCATCCATGCATCCGCCCAAAATATATTGGTTATCATCTCTTGATTGTCTAG
The DNA here is from genome assembly GCA_026545225.1 of Cornus controversa. Lineage (NCBI taxonomy): Eukaryota > Viridiplantae > Streptophyta > Magnoliopsida > Cornales > Cornaceae > Cornus > Cornus controversa. Next base: position 10,101,840 of record CM048850.1, read on the forward strand.
TTAAACCGCATAAAAAAACGAGGGATTGTCCAATAGTTGGGATTGAAAATACTCAAAAATGCATCTAGCCTCTCCAAATTGCAACTGCTTTTGCCTCTTCGTTCTCAAATAATTTTTTTGGCCAACTTTTGTAAACCCAATCACTTCTCTTGCCCGACTTGTCTTCCCATTAGTTCATATACAGAACCAATAGGTAGTCCAGAATCAGCTGCCAAATTGACACCAATTGCCTGAGGCACAGAGATGTTTTGTTGTGAAGATATCAAATGAGTGCAATCTTTTCTAATGAATTCATGGTTATGCACTTCTTCAAACCTATCTAGGAAAATAATCTTATTTCCCTTACTAATTTTATATGCATGAAAACACCACATTCGGTCCTCGTTTTCGCCCTTGCTTCTTTTGTTAGATGGTATCTCTTGTCTTTTTCTCTGTAACCTTCCTTGCAACATACAAATTTGGCAGAAGTAATTTTTTCAGTTTTTTGGGTATCATTTGGATGATCCCTTCTTATACTAAATCCAATTTGACGTTTGTATGCATTGTAAAAGTTGTATGATTCATTGACCAACTCAAACACCATTCCAACTTTGGGTTTATATTCCCATTCACCCAATGGACTATCCATTGATTTCAACCACCTATAACAAAATAACGAAGTGTATTAGAAAGTGCATTTCTTAAGAAATCTAGTGTTAATTAAAAATATAATATGAAAAATAATAATAAAAGATAGAAAAAGATTTATGGGTGGTGAAGAGGTATAGATGAACTGTGGTGAGAAAAAATAAATTAAGTTATAATAATACAAATAGTTTTTAAGTATTAAGGTGGTGAAATGTAGATTTAAGGTTAGTGAAAAATAAATTTAAGGGTGGCGAGGTATAGATTAATTGTGGTAAAAAAAATTAAGTTATAATAATATTTAATATTTAAGTGATGAAATGTGGATTTAAGATTGATGAGGTATAGATAAACTGTGGTTGAGAAAAAATGTAGTAGTATAATATTTTTAGGTATGAGGGTTGTGAGATGTAGATTTAAGGTTGGTGAAAAATAGATTTATGGGTGGTGAGGTATAGATGAATTGTGGTGGAAAAAAAACTTATAATAATGTAAATATTTTTAGGTGTGAGGGGTGCTGAAATGTAGATTTAAGGTTGGTGAAAAATAGATTTAAGGGTGGTGAGGTATAGATGAATTGTGGTGAGAAAAAATTTACTTTTAATATTTGAAGTATTTTTAATTATATGAGTGGTGAAATGCAGATTTAAGGTTGGTGAAAAATAGATTTAAGGGTGGTGAGGTATAGATGAACTGTGGTGAAAAAAAATTAAGTTATAATAATAGTTAAGAGTGGTGAAATGTAGATTTAAGATTCGTTAAATATAAATTTAAGAGTGATGAGATATAAATAAACTGTGGTGAGAAAAAATGTAGTAGTAATAATACAAATAGTTTTAGATATGAGGGTGGTGAAATGTATATTTAAGGTTGGTGAAAAATAGATTTAAGGGTAGTGAGGTATAAATGAACTGTGGTGAAAAAAAATTAAGTTATAATAATAGTTAAGAGTGGTGAAATGTAGATTTAAGGTTCGTTAAATATAGATTTAAGAGTGATGAGATATAAATAAACTGTGGTGAGAAAAAATGTAGTAGTAATAATACAAATAGTTTTAGATATGAGGGTGGTGAAATGTATATTTAAGGTTGGTGAAAAATAGATTTAAGGGTGGTGAGGTATAGATGAACTGTGGTGAAAAAAAATTAAGTTATAATAATAGTTAAGAGTGGTGAAATGTAGATTTAAGGTTCGTTAAATATAGATTTAAGAGTGATGAGATATAAATAAACTGTGGTGAGAAAAAATGTAGTAGTAATAATACAAATAGTTTTAGATATGAGGGTGGTGAAATGTATATTTAAGGTTGGTGAAAATTAGATTTAAGGCTAGTGAGATATAGATGAACTGTGGTGAAAAAAATATACTTATAATATTTGAAGTATTTTTAACTATGAGTGGTGAAATGTAGATTTAAGGTTGGTGAAATGTAGATTTAAGGGTGGTGAGGTATAGATGAACTGTGGTGAAAAACTTTTTACTTATAATATTTGAAGTATTTTTGGTTATGAGGGTGGTGAAATGTAGATTTAAGGTTGGTGAAAAATAGATTTAAGGGTGGTGAGGTATAGATAAACTGTGGTGAAAAAAAAAATTACTTATAATATTTGAAGTATTTTTAACTATATGGGTGATGAAATGTAGATTTAAGGTTGGTGAAAAATAAATTTAAGGGTGGTGAGGTATAGATGAATTGTGGTGAAAAAAATTTTACTTATAATATTTGAAGTATTTTTAGCTATGAGGGTAGTGAAATGTAGATTTAAGGTTGGTGAAAAATAGATTTAAGGATGGTGAGGTATAGATGAAATGTGGTGAAAAAATTTACTTTTAATATTTGAAGTATTTTTAGCTATGAGGGTAGTGAAATGTATATTTAAGGTTGGTGACAAATAGATTTAAGGGTTGTGAGGTATTGATGAATTGTGGTGAAAAAAAATTACTTTTATTTGTAAGAGTGGTGAAATGTAGATTTAAGGTTGGTGAAAAATAGATTTAAGGGTGGTGAGGTATAGATGAATTGTAGTGAAAAAAAATTTACTTGTACTATTTGAAGTATTTTTAGCTATATGGGTGGTGAAATGTAGATTTAAGGTTGTTGAAAAATAGATTTAAAGGTGGTGAGGTATAGATGAATTGTGGTGAAAAAAATTTAATTATAATATTTGAAGTATGTTTAGCTATGAGGGTGGTGAAATGTAGATTCAAAGTTGGTGAAAAATAGATTTAAGGGTGGTAAGGTATAGATGAAATGTGGTGAAAAAAATTTTACTATTAATATTTGAGGTATTTTTAGCTATGAGGGTAGTGAAATGTAGATTTAAGGTTGGTAAAAAATAGATTTAATGGTTGTGAGGTATAAATGAACTGTGATAAAAAAAAATTACTTTTAGCTATATGGGTGGTGAAATGTAGATTTAAGATTGGTGAAAAATAGATTCAAGGGTGGTGAGGTATAGATGAATTATGGTGAGAAAAAAATTTACTTTTAATATTTGAAGTATTTTTAGCTATATGGGTGGTGAAATGTAGATTTAAGGTTGGTGAAAAATAGATTTAAGGGTGGTGAGGTATAGATGAACTGTGGTGAAAAAAAAATTACTTATAATATTTGAAGTATTTTTAGCTATGAGGGTGGTGAAATATAGATTTAAGGTTGGTGAAAAATAAATTTAAGGGTGGTGAGATATAGATGAAATATGGTGATGAGATTTTTTTACTAAATCTGTAGACAAAATTTAATTCTTTAATAAATATAAAGAAACAATTTTACAGCATTTATTATCACATTTATTTCCACATATTACATTTCAAAATAAAAATTACAAGACAAAATAAAGGTGTTCAAGGGACAAAATAAATGTTGGTGAAATAACACATTTATTAAAGAACAATTTTACAACATTTATAATCACATTTATTTCCACATTATTACATTTCAAGTTTAAAAAAAATACAAGACAAAATTAACATGTTTAAGAGAAAAAATAAACACCATTAAAATAATATTCAAGCCTAAATCACATAATAAATAATATTATTAACATAATAAAACATGTTCAAACCTGACGATGGCAGAGAGAGGAGAAGAGAGAAATGAAGAAAGTGAGAAATAAGTTTTGGAGGGAAATAATGATAATAAATGTATTGGCATGTGAGTTGGTGAATGTATTAAATGGGTTGGTGAAAAGTGAAAGTATACAATAATATATATTATAATATTTATATAAGTAATATAATATAATAATAGAGGTTGTAAGGAAACGGAGAAGAAACTGAAGAAATGAAACATAATTGACAATTTATCAAAACGACGCCGCACCGGGCCGACTAGGGCAGAGTATCCCAACTCGTTAAATACTATCACTTCAAGACCTTCTCTACTGGATCTCCACTTGAAAAATATATCTTATATTGTTCACTCAAGTGAGAAAAAGGTGGAAAAGGGCAAAATGTGGGAAAGAAAAAAAAAACACATGTAATGTTTTAAAACCCTACAAATTATTCTTTCCCATTAAATGGATTACATTTTGACCAATATGCCATTTTTTCAGAATCAACTTACTCTCATATTGAAATTCAAATAGAGGGAATATGATTTGAGTTATTTCAATAGTACATCCTAGGATCTTAATTCAATTTTGGACTTTTTTTTTTTTCATTTCAAATTCAAATTCATCTCGTTCTCATTTTCTAAACGGTAGTTGTATCAAGTTAAAATGTTGAAAAAGCTATTTGCAAACCGATCCATGTGGTCGAGTGATACTTCCTAGTTTCTATCCAACAACTCTCTCTGACATGGGAGCTCCTTGTCAAGAAAAAGAAGGAACTATTTGCAAATTATTATAATTTGGAGACTTTTTAAATTCAAAGGAGATATTTGCAAATGCGTCCATTAGCTCACAACTCTTACATTGGAACTTAATCTCTACCTTACGGAGCAAAGGAAAGGAGATTTTTAAATGATCCAAAACTACATGGTCATGTGTGATTAGCCGGAACTATGTAGTTTCGGACCATCTAATAACTTCTCGTAAAAAAAAAAAAAACTGACCAAATTTGCATGTAAGATTGACAAGGAAGACAATTGTGAACAGGTCATGTCATTCTACTACAAGACAGATCTTGAATCAATTTTTAATTTTTTTTAGATAGTTTATTTGGTTCAGTTTTCTGAAAAGTGAGCAAAAAAACATTTTTCAGCAACTCTCTGGACTTTCAGAAACGGCCACGCAAATGAATATGTCAATTGTCTCGAAACACAAACTGTTCTTAGAAAATTGAATCAAGCACAACCTGAAACTATACAACCTTTAGGTCCACCTACTCACCCACCTTTATATTCTTCATATATAAAAATATATATGCCATTAGTTTTGTAGGGGACATCCAAAGCATAGACAATCCCCAAAGTCCAATTAACCTCCAAGGTAGGGCCTGTGTGCCAATATACAGTCACAGATCAAAGTGCCTATGAAAGCCAGAAGTAAGCACCTAATAAACTTCATTAGCTTTAGAAACACAACCCAAAAAATCATTTAAATTTCAGATGTTTTCTGATCTTCAGCTTTAACCATCAGTGAACATTGGGATCTGAAGGAACTAGATGGGATGCCAATTTCTCATGGTGAACAAGACTGAAGCAAGAAGTTTTAACCTTGTCAATCAGAAGGATGAGGTGCCCACTGAAGAGTATCCACTGGCTTTTAACTCCTTGAGAGTGCTAGCTAACCAGTCCAAGCCCTCGTAAAGGCCATCTCCTCTAACAGCACAAGTACCTTGAATATGCCATTTTCTGTTCTTAAGATCATAGAGACCAAGACCTTCACACACTTCCATCGGTGTCATTGCTCCTTTCTGAACCGAAAAAAAAAAAAGAAAGAAAAAAGGAAGAATACAACATATAAATATTTTGCAGCCTCGAACTTGTCAGTGCTATGCATATAAGCAGCCAGCAAAAATCAAAACAGAATATGCAAGTGAACGTTGCGGACAACTGGCTATCCAAGCGCTTCAGTCTTTACAAAGAAAAGTCTGAAACATACAGCCAACTTTCTAGTAGCCAGCAAAATTTTTAAAGGAATATAGAAAAGTGACTATCAATTAAATCCAAAAGGAAAAAAACGAAAGAAAAAACATGTTTCTTAAAGGTTAATGAAATAATATTGCTACAATCTCAAGGTTGAGGTAGGAGGACCCCCTTTCACCATTTCTGTTTATCATGGTGATGAAGAAATTGAGCATGATGTTCAGGAGGATAGTGGGTGGAGGTTTTCCGGGTGGGTTTGAGACAGGTAGGGCAGAGGAACAGATACAATTATATTCTCTGGAGCATAGGAGAATCTTCAACATATATTCTCATGCTTTAAGTTAGTATCAAACTTGCAGATCAATCTCGCAAATGGTCAAGTTATTCCAGTAGGCTAGGTAAAGGATATGCATGGTTTGGCAGGTACTCTAGGCTGAAAGGTGGGAGCCCATACCTCTTATTTTCATCTCCCCATGGACACCATTAATACTTCTTTTGGAACAACTTCAGTTTGGGATAGGTTTGGATGCGATTGGTAGGGTGGAAGAGGCAGTGTTTACTAAAAGGAGGAAAGCTAACTCTTATCAAAAGTACTCACTGGTGCTTACCCATATACATTTTTTATCCTTGCTGTTTCTACATCTGTTGCTGAGAAACTTGAGAAGCTCCAAAGGGACCTTTGGACATGTAAAGCAGATGAGTTTTGTACCTCCTTGCAGTCTAGGAGGCTTTGAGTGAGATTGTAGCCACTCAATCAAGCAATGATGGGCGAATGGCTGCAGAGATATGCTGTCAAAACGACTGGTACTCTGAGAAAGGTGGTGGAAGAGAAATTTTTGGGATTGCCAATAAGATTGGACTTCAAGGGAGGCACGAAACTTGATGCAGAGATGCCCCATGAAAGTTAAACTTCCCAGACTGCTATAATTAGAGGATAACTTGTTTAGCCCTGTTCAGTTCAAGGAAAAAAGGGATTCTTGGGAGCTTCCTTTCTTTCAGAACCTTCAAGATTCAGAATTGGGGTTAGTGGACACCCTGTTTTACATATACATGTACCGTCTCAGTGTGTATGGGTATAAGCAGGACATGATGGGATACCAGCCTTGACAAAAGGGTTTGATTTGAGGTAAGATCATCCAATAGACTAGTATGTGGAGAGTTTTTTTTTTTTGATAAGTATCATTATAAAGCGTTCAAACTGAGAACGCAGCCCGCAAAAGCTACACAAAGACCAAATAGATTGAGAGCTAGCTCTAGATTTTCTTGGAAGTGCATTTGGAGTTTAAGGTTCCCTCAGAAATTTCCTTCCTCACTTGGACTGCCGTTTTAAGCTATATTAAAAATAGATAATTGGGACCGGCATGGGAAAATGATCTCAAACTGGTGTTTTTTGTGTAGGAAAGGTAAAAAGAAAACGAATAATCCATCTTTTGGTGTTTAATGGATCATGCCTTGCTCGTGGAAGGAGTTGCTTGGCTATTGACTTAGTGGTTGTCTTCCAAGAAGAGCTCGTCAACCTTCGCAGGGTGATGTAGGACAATTGGCTTTGGAGTTTGAAGAAGAGATTGACCGAAAATTGGCAAAACGCGCTGGTCCGAAGAAACGGGCATAACTTTATTGTTTTAGTGTTTTATTTCCTTTTTCGTTTCCTTTGGAAATAGATTTTCTTTTCCTGTTAGGATTAGAATTTCTACAAGTTTCCTTTATTTTTAGGTTTCCTAGTACTGTTAGGATTATAATTTCTCTATTATAAATATATATACTGCCATAGAGCAGAGATCAATCAATTTATCAATAAAGTTTTACTTTGGTTTACAATTAATTGTGCTGGTGGATTCCAGTTTCTGTGTTCTTAGGGTTTACGCTAGTAACCCCTTATACTTCCGTTTTGCGTCAAGTGGTATCAAAGCCTAAGGATTTGCCTTGTACGATGGTCAACAACGAAGACGGACGAGTTAACCCTGGCGACGCTGGTCGTAGGGATGCAGATATATGGGCAACGATTAACGAGCAGCGATAGGCGATGGAGAGGTTGACGGCCACGTTACAGCAACTGATGGAGCGGCAGCCTAATCCCGACATCCCTATTGGTAACGCTCAAGCCCCTGCCAACAGAGTTAGAGTCGAGGGAGTTGCCCTTGGCCGCCCTAGAGGTGAACATCCGCCTAGAGCGGTGAGACACGAGCAGTTCGAAGATTTGAGTGATGAATACTCTGATGAGGACGTTGCGAGTCACCAAGGAATTCGTCAACAAAATCGACCAGCGTGGAGGGAAAGAATAGCATATATTTGAGGATATGGAGTTGTCTGTTCATAGGCTTAAGAAATGTAATAACCCAAGTTTTCTTAGGGGTAGTCTAGTAAAAACAACAAAAAAAGAAAAAGAAAGGGGGTTGGAAGTGTCAGCAAATAGGGAGAGAGAAGAAAGGGGATCTCGGCTGAAGAAGAAGAAAAAAAAAAGGACTGACCCAGATCCATCTTTGGTAAGTGATATTCTAACTGGTTTACAATGATTGGTATATTTTGGTATTATGTATAACTGTTTGTTAATTTAGATTCTAGTACATATTTTAATTGATTCCTGGTTTATATATATATATATATATATGAGCTTATGCAACTGAGAAGGAGGGATTTGCAGAGGAAGTGGGGGGATGTAAACATTGGCAGAGCTTGGTCTAAATCTAAAGCTTGAGATATAATCGGGGAGGACATTGGTGTATGCTTGGGTCTATATATATATATGTACATGTGTATACACGAATTGATGAAGATGTGGATCATTGTGCTAGGTCTGGGAAATTAACCAATCACCATGGAAAAGCTGTGTATGCTTGCTTATTTGTGTTTATGTTTGTATGCATATGGTATATTTGAACTATACAAGGCTTAAACTGAGGTCTATATTTTAGTGTTATTTGCAATTTAATTTAACAAAATATTGAATTTGTTTTCGAAAAATGACTGTACGATTGAATGGATTTGTAGAATTAGGGGATGTTAAATGATGGTGATGAAACTGAGGGCTTGAATGCTTGATAACTTGTGTTTGGTTCTCAAATGAGTATGGTTTACATGTTAGAACAGAGGGTGTATATATATAGAGAGAGATATATCTATAGTAATAGTCATGAATCGTCGACACACTTGGTTGATTTGTAATGTTAAATCAGCTGCTTAAATAGATGGGTTTTATTATTGGTATTGTATGAAATGGTGGTTAGAATTGTGGATTTAAAGGAAATGTATATATGTTTATATATATGTGTTATATATACATATGTACACATAAACTAATATGGAGGACCCATAATGTGAATTGGAGAGCAACCGGTTCTATAGTTGATTCTGATGGGTGGGAAGTATGAAAATGAGGATAAATTAAGTTGTTTGGTATTAATGGGTACTGATTGAGGTGTTTTTGCCATGGAGAAATGAAACTCTTGGTTTGTTATAAAGTGTTGCAAACAACCATGAATGGCCACGGGATTAGAAGGAAACGAGTCCTATAGATTGACGCAACAACTGTGAGTTGATAGCATATGATTTTGGGACTTTGCTGTCATGAACAGGGCTGTCGGGGGTTTGCTGGAGCATGTAAAAGAGATGGGGAAGATGATGGATTGGTTGGGTCACGAAGCCCACTCGCGGGCCTAGGTGAGTGGTGGAGAGTGTGATTCACCCCAAGGCTGTTTCAGGTCTAGTTTTGGCCCACTTGTGTATTTAGTCAATAAGACTTAGTTGGCAAATTCCGTAAATCAAAACATGAAAAATGTAATTTTGGTTTTTTTTAGTTAGTTTTGTTCTAATTGTGAGTCAAGTGAGAATTACTTCTGAGATGAAGAACAAGCTACAACAGAGGTTAAAATGGTAAACTTCATCAAGAAGGGTAAAAAGGTAAATTCACACTGTGACGCACTGCACACTCACCGATTAGGCTCATGCATTCATATTCATGGTTTCTTAATTTCGAAGTCTTTGAAATTTATTTTGAATCCTAAATATGTTTATATAATGCATGATTTGAGATTTCAAAGTTAAAAAAAAAAGTTTCTGCAATTTTTCGAAGTATCAGGAACTGCAATAGTTCAATTGATCGAGATATCAAGAACTTCGATCGACCGAGCAGGTCCGAAATTAAGAATCCTGACTGGACTGAAACAGTGAGTTTTGACCTGTTTGTACTTCTTCTCAAGGGTGCTTATAAATAGCTATAATATCTAAATACCCTAAGAGAGAAGAAGAGAGTTTTTTCACAATATATTTCGTATCTTTTGAAAAGCAGAAACAATTTATTTCTTTTCATATACAAGATCAAAGCTCTTATTTTGCAAATACTTCATATGTTTCTGAGAGCTTTCTTGTGAAATAAAAAAGTACATCATTTTGTTTCCAACAATCATATATCTTATAGATTTGGTGAGTTGTTGCTTATTGATGTTAATACACCTGTTGCTGAGCTATTGAAGATTAATTCAACACTGTCAGAGTAATCAACCAGATGCTCAAGTCAACAGACTAGTGGCTGAAATTAATCAATAAAGTGAATTCGTGGTGAATGTTGTAGACAGATCAGAAAGACAACCTGGAGATCTTCGAGTGTACTGAAGGTTTAGTGTTTCTCTGTGTCTAGAGATCAACTAGGAGTTTGACCTACTGAACTGTGACCTAGGTTGTATATCTCTTTTTTTATAGTAGATTAATTTGCCGAACTAGGTCCCATGTTTATTTAACTCTCATTTGAGGTTTTTCCACGTAAAAATCTGGTGTTTTATTGATTATTGCTTTAATTAATTAATTTATTTATGGTTAAATGCTTGTTTAATTTGAATTGTCAGCTACATATCATTCAAACAAATTAAAACAAGTTGTTTTTCAATAACAACCATATTACCAGATTCATTTTTAACTGAATTTAAACCCACACCCCACATCATGCATGTAAACCCATCAGAATTGAGTTGTATAGAAGGAGCTTAGTTACATTGGTTGTGCCTCCTTATGGTGCTTGTTTATAGTATACGTGTCAAAAAAGTAAAACAAATGCTCATTAATTTGACAAAATCAATCATAGTAGCTAGGCAATAAAAGGATGAGGCAGTTCTGCAGTTATAAATTACACTAACATGCTCTTAGTAACAAAGTATTTTTAGATGGAATACTACAATCTAATACCAAAAATGCAAGTCACACGGAACATGTAACAAGAAAAGGGAAGCTTGAGTTTATTTAAGATACTTTCTATCGTAGTGACAATCTATTCGGTGGCGGTCTGGGGTTTTCCTAGTTAGTTCAAGTTCGACTAGAAGTCATATTCAAGCTCCCGTTATCCTCCCCCCTCCTCCTCCCTCTCTCTCTCTCTATTTCCGTTCCTTCTCTCCTATTTTTCAATTTGATAACACAAGAAATGGGATATTTCATCTGAGTTATAAGAAAACCTGTAAAAGCCAAAGTTTCTAACTTTACTATCGTACTTTTTCCTTTAAAAAAAAACGACAAGTGTACCAAAATGATAGAATCTTTCAGCATTTCAGACTTTTCGATGTTCAAATTACCTTTTCTCTTTGGTAGGTGCACTAACACAATATTGCCCCAACCGGGACTTGAACCCTCAACCTTTTGTCAGGGAAAAGGAGGACATAACAGTTGAGCCAAAGGCTGGATGGTAAATAAATGTATATACTACACTTGTACTTCATTGATGTGTGTGTAAAAATTACAAATGGAACATACCATGTCCTGTTTGTTAGCAAACACCAAGATGACACTGTGGAGCATAAATGGATCTCTGATGATGGCCTGAAAGAAGACAAATTGGTCAAAATGAGAAACTATGACATCAGCTGGAGTACTTGACCATAAATCAATGAGAATATACAACCTGAAACTCTGCTTTTGCTTTTCCAATTCTCTCCCGATCCAAAGAGTCCACAACATAGATCTGTAAAGGTAATATATACAAAGTATAAACACAAACAGATTTTCTGAAGCTCGAGCATATCTAGACAACAAGTAAGGCAGATGCAGATATGGTTGTTGTTGGGAATTTTGTCTCAAATTCCTAGTCTAGTTAGGTTTCTATTTTAGAGTTGTATTATGTTAGGGAATTTCTTGTAAGACAAGTCTTGAGCTTCAAATAATTATAATCCTTGTGGAATAAAGAATTGAGCTTCGAACTCTATAAATAGATACCTAGGTTTTGGGTTAAGACTTATGAGATTGAGAGAGATGTAGTCTCGCGAGTTGTGCGTAGAGATAGTTTATGGGTTGGTAGAGTAGGAAAAACATTGTTGGCACTGATAGCAAGGAGACAGGCTCGTGGAGTGGTACATGGTGAAAAGACATGTACACGTTGTTACTCTAGTATTGTAATATCTCTACAGAAATCATAGTGGAATCCCTTCTCATCCGTGGATGTAGGCTGGTTTTGGCTAAACCATGTTATATCTTGTGTTTGTGTGTGATTGTTTTGTTGGCTTTCATGGGATCTCGATGTTCGCGCACTTCCGCTGCCCCAACAGTTATAAACACAATGAGTTCAGTATGCCAAACTAATGCTATGCTACATTGACCTTGATGTAAAGTCAGTGAGATTTTTCTTTTTTTTTTCTCTTACTAGATGATTTAGAGCCACTGAAACATATCAACCGGTAAAGGGCGTAGAAAACAGATATGGGGCAGTCAACAAGTGAAAATTAGTTGATTGCCAAGAAACATTATCCAGTGGGATATACAATCACAACCCAAAGAGAAAATAATAATAATAATAATAAGCAATACCAGTCCATCTGTATTATTAAAGTAATGCCTCCATAGTGGCCTTAGTTTCTCTTGCCCACCTACATCCCACACTGTGAACATTACGTTCTTATACTGAACTTTCTCCACATTGAAACCTGCAAGATAAAAAATGATCAAATAGGTCAAATCAGTTTCTTAGCTCCTGACAAAATAATAAATGTCTGTATCATGACTGACCATTGAAATAATCTTGCTAAAAGTAAGTCAGAAAGATAATATAAATAATTCAAAATAACATCAACATGTGAACCAAGAGAAACAATGTATAGAATTGCTAAAATGATGCCATTCAACATTTTAGCAAGCCTATAAGTTGCCACCAGACTGATAGGTGATGTTCCAAATATTAAGAGCACGCTGATAAATATACTTGTAGCCAACGCAATGACCAGGCAACATGATAAATATCACTTGAGTGCCATAGCCCAAAATTACGTCCAACATGCATGTGATCATGCATACAATATGACAACACCACGAGGATGGTGCCATTACATAATCAGTCTTTATAAAGTTTTCTCCATATAGATCTGCTTGTCAGAGCTGAGGCCTTATAAATTTAAATCAAAAGCTCAAACTTTGGTTCACTAAGGGGCTATTTGGTAATGCTGTCGGATTCCATTTTCTGATTTTTGAAAAATGAAATCTAAAAACCTATTGTGCTGCCATTTCTGTCAAAAGCATAATACGTTTGATAACGTCCTGTTGAAATTTTGAAAGCACAAATCTGAAAATATGTTTGGTAACCCAAAATTAATTTTTATTTATTTAAATAGTGGTATCTTTGACTAAAAATTGTGTTTGAGTAATGTGGTTCCAACTCATTTTAACCAATATAAATGTGATATTACATATTTTATGTATATTCTTTCTTCCGAAATTATATTTGTTAAGACTTTATTTTAGTTTATTTTAATTAAAAATTCATTTTTAAGCATTTGCATATTTATGGTAATTGTCATAACTTCTAACTATTTACAAATTTTTGGTAATTGTCATATATTATTATATATACTTGTTTTATTTCCTTTTATATTTTTATATTATATATAATTGTATTTATATATAACTCTTATTTTATTGTATTTTCTTCTTATATATATATTATTTATTTAATTTTTATTATTATATATATTTATTTATTTATTGTATTTTATAAATAAAATTTGTTCTTATTGACTTGTAATTTTGTATTTATTATATTATATTTTTATACGGTAAATTACACTGACCTCCCTTGTAAATAGGCTAAATAACAGAGACCTCCTCTGGGTTTTTAAAAATAGCACTGCACTCCCCTGTCAGTGTATCTTTTGTAACACTGACCTCCCTGTCAGCTTTTCACATACAAAAATGGTCGATGTCATAATTTTTAGCATCTAAAAATCCTAAAATGCCCTTAGAATGTTTGAAATGACTAAAATACCCTCTTTGACATAACTTTTGTGGACAATGTTACCCTTCGTTACTTGCATTGTCCTAACGAGAGAAAAAAATTGAGGAAGTAATATAGCATTTTCTAAAGAGATAAACACTATATAGCATGTTACAGGTAGAGTAAGAACAAGGTTTTGAGACCCTAATCAGATCCCAAATTCTCAATTAAGCAATTGATACAAATCCGATTTCATTCATACACACACATACACAGATCTAAGGTGGTGTAATTTGTTGGATCTAAAAATAGAAAAATAAAATAAAATTTACATTAAAACAAAAAATCAGACAAAAATGCAAGATTGAAGGTGAAAAATCGTGAGAAAGGAACCCAATTTCATTCATATATATATATATATATATATAGTGCTGTATTTTGTTGGATCTAAAAATAGAAAAAAATAAAATTTACATTAAAGCAGAAAACCAGAAAGAAATGCGAGATTGAAGATGGAGAATAGCGAGAAAGAAACCCAATTTCATTCATATATATATATATATATATATATATATATATATATATATATATATATATATATACGGTGTTGTAATTTGTTGGATCTAACAATGCTGCAATTTGTCGGATATAAAAATAGAAAAAAATAAAATTTACATTAAAACAGAAAGAAATGCACTCTTCTTAATACCGCCATCACCAAACTACTTAACAAAAAAAAAGGACATCACCAAACCCCGTTCTCTCTCTTAACCCTTTCTCTCTCTCTACTCTTTTTTAACGTTTTCTACGCCAGATCTTTCTAGCAAGCCTTGAAGGTGTGCTTGTTGTGATTTCCCTTCCTTTTTTTTTTTTCTGGGTCTTACCTTTCTCTATCTCTCATTACATCTTTATATTTATATATATAACAACTTGGTGGGTTTTTCTGTTTTTCGGTTCCATTGCTTTTTGGTTCAGTGATGAGGGAGGTGAGAAAGAGAAGTGGGTTGAAAAGAAGTGATGTGTGGGGATACGAGCCATAAGTTACAAGGGTAGTTCTGTATTTTTACATAATAAGATTTTTTTTCAATTAAAAAAATAATAATTCGTACATGGATAGTTTTGTCATTTCACCATTTTGACCATCCGACAACTCTGAAAGGGGTGCAGTGTTATTTTTGAAAACATTCGGGGGGTCTTTGTTATTTAGCCTATTTAGAGGGAAGGTTAGTGTAATATACCTATTTTTATATTATATATAATTGTATTTATATATAGCTCTTATTTTAATGTATTTTCTTCTTACATATCTTTATATATATATTATTTATTTATTTATTATTATTATATGTATATCTTTATATATAATATATCTCTTTTATTTGGGATAGGATATCTGATCCATTGCAAGACTCTATTCAATGGGTAATAATTGATGACAAGTCTTGGTGACCCCCTCTCTCTCTCTTAGCATTTTTCATGACATAGAATGTAGCGCAACTTCATGGAGAATGACTTGGTCTGATTAAATTTTTCTCAAGAAGATCTTGGATTTCTGTCTTACAAATTTCCATCATATCATGATTCATTTGGATTGGTCTTGCCTTAGTTGAAATATTTTTCTCATTAAAGTCTGCCAAAAAGGGTAAGGATACAATATGCTTTTTTCTATGCCAAAAGGCATTTGGGAGGTTAGAAGAAATTTCCAGTTGTAATAATTCTTGAAAATTTTTCACCTTGATTTGAAATGGTTCTGTAGAAATCTGCAAAGCTATTTTTTCATTAATAAGATCTGATTGAAGGGAGAAGATGTGTTTTTTTATTTTTTATTATCAAGTCCTTTTTTAAAGATTTGATTATACTCTCTTGAGGGGAATGAATGAATTTAAAATTGATTTTTTCTCCATTAAAATTGGAGCTTATTCCATTGGAGTCTACTGTCATAAGTTGGAGTAATGACAAGAAAGGAGTTCCAAGGATAATTTGTTGATTAAGATTTTTTATTAAGAGGAAACTAGTATTAATGCAAATCTGATTATTACAGATTTGGGCTGAGAAAAATTTGTATTTTATTTGCATTTTGCTTCCATCAGCAGTATGTAATTTATTTTTAGTTTTTGTATAGTATTGGAAAGGGACAAGACTTTCTTTCATACAATTCATGTCTTTTCTTGAATCCAAGAGGGCTATAGTTTCAAGGATAAACTCTTGATTAATGACCAATTTGATATGTACAAATCATTTTTGAAAATTTATATGGTCAATTATTTCGAGGAATTTATTTTCTGAAGGAGAGGGATCAAAGGCAGAAGGTTCCTCAATTGGGATATGCTCTAGGGGATCCTGTTGGGAGAGATGTTCTTGGACTTCTAAATCTTGAATCCTAAGCTTTAAATCCTTGAATTCCTTTTTAACTTCATTGATCTTTTGTTGAAAGTCTTGGAGAGAAAGAGGTCCTGTCCTTCCTTGTTTTTGTTCTATCCTAGATATGACATTCTGGAACTCATAAAGAGGATTGTCCTGATAAGTGGTTATTTTGGGTTTTGGAGAAGCATTTCTTATGACTTCAATGTATTGTAGAATAGCATGTTGTCTTTTAATGGGATTTTCTATTTGGTCAAGGATTTCAAGAATTGAATTTTCTTCTTTAGTAAGGACATTAATTTGTAACCCATTTGTTTCAAGAATGGCCTTATAATAATCTATTTCTTCTTTACAGGGAGTGCAATTGGAGGGCAATTGGAGGAGGTAAAAGAAGGTTCCGAGGAGGATGAGCTTACCTCATCATAAAAGTCGTCTTCTTCTGCTTCTGAAGAGCTATCTTGGTCTGGGAATATTATTTTAAGGATTTCTTCCTTAACATTCTCGGCTAATTCTAAAGCATTTATTTTGTCTTTAGTGGCATTCTTGTCTTTGACCTTACATTGAGTTTGGTAGTGACCATTTTTTTCACATTTAAAACAAGTAGGGGGTTTTTTCTTGGAAAAGGTTCTTTTTCAGAATTTCCTTGTGGATTGTTCTGGAGGCTTAGATTTAGAAGATTTTTTAGGATTCTTTTTGAATTTCTTGTAATTTTTTGTTAGTTCTGAGTTTTGAAGAAGAATAAGGGATTTTGAGGGTATTATAACCAAATTGATAACAAAATTGTCCCAACTCAGTTTGACCTGATCTTCTTTCTTTCTTTAATTGGTTTTGTAATTTGATATATGTGCAGAGATTGAGTCCTTCAGCACATACTTCAGATATTATTTCACCAAAAGCATATTGGTTATAAGGGATTTCACCATTATGTTTATTTTTTATTCAGGTTCGGACCTTTTCAGCAAAGAGAGTTGGTAATCCTGCTATAAATTTTTCTTTCCAAAAATCATGATTTGCATCATTTCTTTGGTAAAGTTTGGAGAGGAAAAATCTCGGTACCAATTGAAATGGGTCAAAGTAGGACATCGGAGATTAATTTAAATTTCTTTTCCTCTTTCATATAAAGCAGAATTAGTTCCTAAAAAGTGCTGGGTGATGGCAGTAATAAGGGTTGTTACTGCATTTGGTATTGGTTGATTATTTTCATCAAGGATAATGGTTCTATTATGCCTTCTTTTGACAGCTAGGATTATGGTGTTCTGTTGTGAGATAATTATCCCACCATCCTCTTAATTGTCCGGAGAAGCCGGCGATGACATATTTGACAACTCCAATTTCAGAATTATGGAGGTTGCGATTTCTGGCTGAATTAGCAACCATCATCATGTGTTGTAAAAGGATAACTATTTGATAATCGGTTAGGCCATCTAAATTCCATTCATAAATGGCAGATCCGTTATAGGAAGTAACGGGATGAGGTTTTTCTTCTAATTTGAGATCAATAGGGGTTGGCCTGGGATAGTATGGTTTAGGATTTTGGATGTTGTGCAAGACAAACTGTTGTTCTATTGGTTCCATTTCTTCAGAATCAATATCTAAATGGTTGGCCTTGGAAAGGGTTTCAATAGTTTTCTTTTGCTTTAACCCAATGTCTTCCTCTTCTTCAGAGGATGGACTAGCAGTGATTGGCTTATCAGGGTCAATGTAAGGATAAGGTTTGTGTTCTGATGTAGTGGGGTTAAGATTTTCAGTACATTTCTATCTTGTAATTAATTCATCCATAAATTGATTGTGGCTGGACTTAAGGCTGAATTCTGGTTCTAACTGGATTGTTGGTTTGATGAGAGTATTTGTAACTGGATGTTTTAGGGAATTTAGCAATTTACCATAAAACCTTTGGTTTGTGAGTAATTGTCTAGATGGTTCAATATTATCTTGAAAGTTTTTAATAGCATCTAGGATCAAATTTTGAGATTCTTTAATCATGCTTTGAGAGGTTTTGGCTATTCGCATGTGGGATTTTGGGCTGTCTCTAGTTAAATCAAGAATATTTTCTATTCAGTTTGTTTGGGCTCTAATAGTACTTGGGATGGTATTACCAAAATTGTTTTGTTCAGAAATCTGTGAAAGTTGTTCTGCAATACCAGGAAATTCTCCTTTATCAAGAATTTTAAGAGGTGCTAATTTAACTAATTGGTTTGAATCCGAGCCACCTGTCATTGTAAGGATTTTGAAAGGAGGATGAACCGCCTTTTCATGTTGATCAATGATTGGTTTCCATGGCCTTTCATGTTCTTCCAGAACTTTGATTCCTTGGTCAAAGCATTCTGTCTTCCATTGGAAGAAGGGGATGAATTGTTGGATTTGTTGAAGATGATTATAATAATTTTCCTTTATTTGACTTAATTCTAGGGTGGAATATGTAGAAAATAATTCTTTTCTTTGTCTTTTATATTGGTCCTGCATGAATTCCTTTTGGGTAAATTTTCTGTCTATTTTGAATTCTCTGGTGATGGTCATCAGGTTGAGGTCTATCTCAATATCAGACAAGGTTGGATTTTGTTCAAGAGTATCTTCAGAATGTACTGTTTGGGGGATTTGATTGGTTTGGTTTCGTACGCCTTCCATATGGATTCTAGACCTGGCGCTGGTTTGACTAGACCTAGTACTAGATTGCCGTCTAAAAGATGAATACCTGGGGAGTTCATAGGAGTTTCTAGCAATATGGAAGGAAGCTTTACTTTTAGCCTTTGAAGTGGATATTCTGGGTGATTGGGTAGTAGGAGTCTGAATGAATTTGATCTCAATATTTCCTTCTTCATCTTGTATAATTTGTTCTATCTGAGATTTATTAGGAATATCTAGGACTGTGGCTTGATTTAGAATCCATGATTCTGGTTTGGTCACTTCATTCCATTGAAGTGTCTTTGTGGTGGCTATTGTGCCTATTTCAAGATTAGCTTAGAACAAGACAGTTGCCTGGTCATTGACCACTGGCATGTAGTATTGTGGGTTGATGGTGGTCATTCCTCTATAATAGATTCTATAACTTAGACAGATATTTCGAGTATTTTTTTCATTTTATATCATTGAGTCTGAATATTTATAGTTAAGACAAGGATATGTGGATCTGACAAAGAGACAGAAAAAATGGGGTAGCAATTGAAATAGATTGGTCCTTGGCAGAGACTCGTTTCAATCATTCCTAGAAGAGAATCTTGGAAATCAAGATGTCTGCAGTCTCTTAAATTGATAAGAAGTGATGTGTCTAATCCTTTAGTAGTGAGGGGTTTTACTCCTACTTGGGCAAGACCTAAATGAATGTATTTAAAATTTTCTATTAATTTATCAAGAGAAGACTTATTGAGGAGTTGAAAAGTCTGGTTACTATTAGTAACATCCAGATCTTGTTCTACAGTCTTTATGGTGTACGATTGTTTTAATTCAAATTATTTGGAATGAAGCTCACTTACTTTGGCTTTGGGTATGGTCCAATTAGCTTAGATTTTCTCTAAATCAGCTATATTGACTTCACTTAAATTCATAACATGAGAACCAAAACTAGAGCTGCTACTGCTTTCTGAAACATTGATTTGATTAATTTATCCATTATAATTGTTCTACCACTACTGTGGATTCAACCCTAAAACACCTGACGCCACTCACTTCTTGGGCAAAACGGCTAACAAGGGTAACCTTACCACACGTGAATAGAGAAAAAATAACAATGATAAATTATAACATCAATGTAACGATAATAACAGTAAGAAATGGCTCTGATACCAACTTTGCGGAATTAGGAACAAAAACATAAAAACTTACTGATATTATTTAACATGAACAAACAACAAATATAAACAAACATGACATACAAAATATACTCAAACAAACTTACAATAGTAGTGACTTGAGAGTAATTCTAATGCAGAGACCTGAAAAATTCTAAGAAACTGAGAAAATATCTCTCTCTAAAAGACTTGGTGCCCTTCCACAAGCTGGGGGTCACCTTTTATAGACAGAACATTCGGATTTAAACGTGGTTTGATAAAAGAAAAGGATACCAACTTGATAGGTATCTCGAATGATGTGGAGTTTGTCTAAAGTCTTTTGTCTTTAGTTGCTGACAGCTAAAAAGAGGAATATTTCTCTTGAGATGCAGAGAATTCCTTTGTTGTCGAGTTACTGATAAGAAGGAATCTTTCTTTCTGAGGACAATTTGTCCTTTATAGAAAATTATTGATCACTATAACTTTATTTTAATGAGATACCATAACAGTCATCTTTATTTTCATGAGTGTAAGAGACATTGTCTCCAGTATTAATAGTATCTTCTGAATCTAAGTCAGAAAAAGATGAAGCAAGCTGGAAAACAATTTGTTGTCTTAATTCTTCTTTAGAAATCTTTGAATTTTTGCTAAAGATTTTAGCTTTGGTTTTCCTTAAGGTGGATAATTTATCCATATCATTAGGATTTGGTGGTGGTTGGAAAGGTTCAACTTTAATGTAGAAATCAGCCATGACACTCTATGGCCTGTTATCCCAATAAAAAAGGATGAAGTCCATCTCCCCACCAAGGAAATTATCCAAATTTACTTTCCTGAAAATTACCATTATCCACCTCAAGCAGCTGAAAATGATAGGTGATATTTTGAATAAATTCTTACCTGCACAAAATCAGCAGATATAGAACATAAAACCTCTTTGGGAGCAATCTTCTCCCCAAAAACCTCTTCCCATTTCACCCAAATTGGATTTTCACAATTAAAGATCCTCAAGATGAATGGGGAGATCCTTCTCAAACACGAAGAATTCCCCATTCATCTAATAATTTTCCCCGAGTTCAATTTTTTTTATTATCAGAGGGCTTGGAAACACACCCTCTTCCTTCAAAATAACAAATTCAAAGATCCCAGAATTCTTCCTATACCTCTCCAAAAATCCTTTGAAGCTTATGATCGTATGTTAAGAACCAGTTCCTCTTATCCAGATGATTCACTTATGGATTTTATGGCAAACTTTGTCATCCCATGGATTATTGCATGGCAATATGTTGTTGATGTTAATGAAGTCCCCCAAGTCTCTGTAGATAAATTTAATTATGATTATATTAACCCTAGCCAAATTGAGCGAATGACTGATTTCTACATCAAACTGAACCTTTCCAACTACCACCAAATCCTAATGATATGGATAAATTATCCACCTTAAGGAAAACCATTAAAGCCAAGATCCTTAACAAAAATCCAAAGATTTCTAAAGAAGAATTAAGACAACAACAACTTGCTTTATCTTTTACTGACTCAGATTCAGAAGATACTATTAATACTGGAGACAATGTCTCTTACACCCCTGAAAATGAAGATAACTGTTATGGTATCTCATTAAAATAAAGTTATAGTTATCAATAATTTTTCATAAAGGACAAATTGTCCTCGGAAAGAAAGATTCCTTCTTATCAGTAACCCGACAACAAAGGACAAATTGTCTACATCTCAAGAGAAAGATTACTCTTTTTAGGTGTCAGCAACTAATGAAAAAAGACTTCAGACAAACTCCACATCATCCAATACACCTATCAAGTTGGCATCCTTATCTTTTATCAAACCACGTTTAAATTCGAATTTTTAAATCCAAATGTTCTGTCTATAAAAGGTGACCCCCAGCTTGTGGAAGGGCACCGGGTCTTTGGGCATTATGAATGGAATGTCATGCCTTTTGGTCTCAAAAATGCTCCCTCTGAATTCCAGAAAATAATGAATGACATCTTCAACCCTTATACTACTTTTAGTATTGTTTATATTGATGATAGTTTTGTTATTTCACCATTTTTTGACCATCCGACAACTCTGATAGGGGGCGCAGTGTTATTTTTGAAACCATTGGAGAAGCTTTTGTTATTTAGCCTATTTAGAGGGGAGGTTAGTGCAATTTACCTATTTTTATATTATATATAATTGTATTTATATATAGCTCTTATTTTATTGTATTTTCTGCTTTTGTTATTTAGCCTATTTAGAGGGGAGGTTAGTGTAATTTACCTATTTTTATATTATATATAATTGTATTTATATATAGCTCTTATTTTATTGTATTTTCTTCTTACAATAAAATAAGAGCTATATATAAATACAATTATATATAATATAAAAATAGGTAAATTACACTAACCTCCCCTCTAAATATATATATATATATATATATCTTATCTTTATTTATTATTATATATATATATATATATCTTATATATAGAGGTTACACCTTGGTGCGATGGCAAGTGCCTTCGCCCAAAAGCGATAGGTCTTGGGTTCGAGACTTGGAAGCAGCCTCTCCAAAAATGGGGGTAAGGCTAGCCGACGTCTATCTCTCCCAGACCCCGCTCAAGCGGGAGCCTTGTGCACTGAGTACGACCTTTATATATATCTTTACATTTATATATCTTTTTATTTATTGTATTTTATTTATATTTTTTGAGTAACCAATTTTTTATTTATTGTATTTTCTAATTTTTTTATTCTTTTCTTTTATAAAATTTTAATTTATTGTATTATATTATATTTTTGAGCAAGCAAAATTTTTATTTATTGCATTTTATAAAAAAAATCAGAAATAAAAACCTGAACTGAAAAATGAAATCTAAAAAAATTATATCCAAGGATTGTCAAAATTTTGACATCATTTTCATTTTTTTAGAAATGAAAACTGCGTTACCAAACGCGATTTCTACTGTAACTTTCAAAAAAATGAAAATGAAAGCTGAAATATGGAATCGGAAGTGTTACCAAACAAGGCTTAAACAAGTGTCACAATCATTTTTCATACCAAAAAAAAAAACTAAATTTTAAGCCAAAGAAGGTACAATAAATAAAAATGAGATTATGTTATGATCAGTTGGAAGCAATAAAAGGGCTAGTTCAGCATATTTTCAAACACTAAGCAAAAAAACTCAGAAGTAATGTAGCAGATATTTATGTAAAAATAACATTAGGAAGATGAACTTTCTTTAAACATGCACCACCACAGTTTTCTCAACTCTTTTGTTATCTTCTGGTCTCTTCAAAAAATATTAAAAGTGCCATACACTCCATTGGTGGTGCTGTTGTTCCTGCAACACACTCACCTTTCCATGTTTTAAATTGGCAATAAAACCTAAATCCAAGAGAGCATTAACAGGCATGTGCATCAATTTGACTTGATTCTCATAAAAACATATGGAGCAAAGACAAAGGTGTGTCAATCTCAAAAAAGAGTAAAATATCATCAAAGAGTACAATGTGCCTGACATAGTGACCTTTAAACATTTTAAAGTGTAAACATGATGACATGGGTGTCCATATGCGTTAGAATATTCTAGAGCGGAGCTCTTTAGTAATTTGTCATTAATCCAATGATATATAAATACAAGTGGGTGGAGAAAAGATATCATTATCTTTGACCCCTTCTTCACATTCTCTCTTCTCTCCTTCAACCCTAGTTCCATAAGTATTGCACTTCAACTTGGTATCAAAGCCATGGAAGCATAAGTGTGTGTCATGCTGGCATCATGAATGACGCCAGCATCTGTACGGTTCAAACTCAACGGAAAGCACATGGCCTGACTTGCCTCAATTTTCTCAGAATTTTGGTTATTCTACTGAATTTTTTTGAAGCTGTTTGACATTATCTCTCTATTTTTGAATGATTTTCGGGAAAAGGGATGGAAAGCTATGCTCGAATTTTTGATTGATCGTGGCAATTTACTTCAAACTCAAGGACAAGTTCTTTCCAACCCAGAGGGATTGATGCAGTCGCAAAATTCCTAATTTTCTACAATCAACTTTATAATTTTTAGAAACTTTCCATATTCTAAATTTTTCTGATTTTATGTAATTTTCTGATTTTTAGCAACTTCCCTATTATAGTTTTAATTTATATTTGGTAGTTGTCCAATTTATGGCATAGATTAGGGAGGAAGAAACTCTATTTAAGGCCATGTAATTGCTAGGGTTTGATGGTTTTTTTTTATATTATCAATACATTTAGCCTGTTATCACAGCTTTCTACCTCTCCCTTTCCTTTGGGATTGAGTTGTGGGTGTCTAAACTATTCTCTAGCTTGATCTAGCTCTTTGTTTTTCCTTCTTCAAATTATTTTCTCTTCATAAGTTGATTGCATTAGTTTGGTATAATGAGACTAATGAAGATCATACTATGTTCATCAAGCGAGCAAGTGGCAAAATCACAGTACTCTTTCCAAATATGTAGTACTATATAAATGGATGATACAGTGGTGACGATTCTGAGGAAGTATCTAAACTGGAAGTCCACCTAGCCAAGGAGTTTTAAATTAAGGACCTGGGAAATTTATGCTACTACATTGGAACTAAAGTTGCTAGATCAGACGAGCATCTTCATATCTCAGTGGAAGTACATTTCTAGTATACTACAAGAGACAGGTATGTTAGGATGCTGACTAGCAGATTTGCCTATTGAAGCTAACCACTGCCTTAGAAGCGGTGAAGGTAGCCAAGTACATAAGGTTAAATATTAGAAATTGGTAGGTAAACTTAGATTTCTGTCTAGAACCGATCCTAATATAGCATACGTAGTAAGAGTTGCTAGTCAATTTACACATGATCCTCACAACACACATCTAAAGAGTGTTACCTTACTGCATTTTAAATATATCTGAATAATGCTCGACGCAAAGGTATCTGTTTGCGGACAACTAAACTTGGTGGCATTCACAAATGCAAATTGGCTTGATTGATGATAGACAATCTACTTCTGGCTATGCACCTTCCTAGGAGGGTATCCAGTCACATGGTGAAGCAAAAAACAGTTGTTGCTAGATCTATTGCGGAATATCAAACTATGACTTATGAAGTTTGTGAGCTTATGAGGCTATAGACTATGATAGACATGGAAATCGTTGGTGTAGTCTGGCTGGAGTTGGGGTTTGGAAATTCATCCAGAAGGGTTGGGATGAGTTTTCAAAACACATTCGATTTAGGGTGAGGGATGGTAGGCTTGTACGGTTTTGGGAGGATAGACGGTGTGGTGACCGTTCTCTTGCTTGCACTTATCCAAGGCTCTTCAAGATTACGATTGACAAACATGCCATAATTGTTGACTATTATCGCTTTGATAGCAGCAGACTGATATGTGATGTGCAGTTCATGAGGCATTTTTAGGATTGGGAGTTGGGGGATATCTTTGATTTGTCAGCAGGGCTTTATCGTCAGAGGACAGTGGGCACGAGGATTGATGAGTGGATTTGGATTCCCTCTTCTAAGGGACGATTTGGAGTACATTCCTTTTATTCAAGATTGGTGAGCACTCGGGTGCTTCCTTTTCCTTGAAAGGTAGTGTGGTGCACGAAGGCTCCCCTTAAAGGTGGCTTTTTTCGTCTGGACAACAGTTTGGGGCCATATTCTTACGATTGACAATTTGAGGAAGAGGGGCCATATCCTAGCTAACCGATGCGTTATGTGCAAAAGGTATGAAGAGTCAGTGGATCATCTTCTTTTTCATTGCCCGGTGGCGCAAGATTGTTGGGAATTGTTTCTAGGCCTTTTCAGGATTCAATGGGCAATGCCCTCTTCGACGAAAAGTGCTCTTGAGGCTTGGCGAGGTTGTTCAGTGGGTGCTCAAGCCCGGGATGCTTGGATAGTGGTGCCCCTTTGTTTATGGTGGTCTTTGTGGAAGGAGAGGAATAGGAGATCTTTTGAGGAAAAGGAGACTCCTATTAGTGTGCCTAAGTTCTCTATGTTGCACACTTTATTTTTTTGGCTTTGGGGGAGAAATTGTAAATCTGTAGGGGAGAATCGGGAGATAGTGGATTTTTTAGATACTTTGAGTGTCTAGGGGCCCTATTTGGCCCTTGTGTTGCTTTGGGATGCTCTCCCCTCTTGAGTGTTGTTTATAATACTTTACTTGTAAAAAAAAAAAAGAGATTGATAGACATTTTATCAAAGAGAAGTTCAATAATGGAGTAATTTGCATGCCCTTTGTGAAGTCAGAGGAAATACAACTAGTTGATGTATCCATTAAAGGTTTTGGTAGCGAGTCTTCTCATCCCACTGTATGCAAGTTGGGCATGAGGGACATCTGTGCACCAACTTGAGGGAGGGTCTAAGAATATTTGGGATATTGTTGGGATACATGGGATATGTTAGAATATTCTAGAGTGGGACTCGTTTGTAATTGACATATAAATACAAGTGAGTGTAGAGAAGATATTCATTCTCTTCAACCCTTCTTCATATTCTCTCTCTTTTTCGGTAAATATTTCTCTTTCTTTTTCTCTCCTTCAACCCTAGTTTCAAAATATATTCTGCATTTCAACTATATGTAACATGAATTACAGATGTCTGGCACGGCTATAAGGAAACGCGGGTAGGGGTCAAAATGTAGACTCCCTGTTACATAGATGGAACACAATTACATAGAAGCCTGCTTTTAAAAGCATTATGTGACAAAGGTAATCACCTATATTTGTTGTTTGGCTAAATCAAACTTTAGGCATGTGGCACATTACTAGAGTAGACAAAGCGCTTAATGATTTCTTCATAGCAGAAAACCGTGGAGGCAATGAATAAATGTGAGCAGATTATTTTAGATCATCTGATTTCTTAAACTAATAAAGCTATATTTTTTTACTATCATGATGGCAGATATTGCCATATGTATTTCCCTATGATGATGCCAGATATTGCCATAAATTAAGAAACACTACAAGTATGCTCTTTTGCTCTTTCCATCATTTGATTATTATAATGTGAACACTACATTAAAAATAAAGGTGCAAAACACTATCAAAATAGAGGTGTTTGAATTCATTTCCCACGCCCATCTGCTCCAAATGTTTTCTAGGTATGAACTCAAAATTATTTGAAGAAGTTCATAAAAACAGAAAACCAAGATAAATTACATGCACTTCTCATGGGTATTTGTGTAGGCAAGAAAAAGTCATGGCTATGCAAGTCTACCATATGAAGGGCACTGAATAAGATGTGGAATCATTGGCAACTTTCCATCTTAACATCCATTATAGTATATCAACTTCATAAGTGAGTCTATGTCATAACTTCATCAGGCAGTCGACAGATATTTTGCATTAAAAGAAATCTCACAGGACATTCATTTCACCTATAGTAGCAATCAAATTATATTTGCAAGATTTGAGGAAGTTAATTTCTACCAAAGAATGAAAATGCAGATACCTACTTGACTGTCCATGCCTCGTAATTTTTACTCTCTTTCTTTTTGTGTGTGTGAATCAAACCATAACCCTTCCCCCCCTTTAAATGTCATGCCTGCAATTAACCACTGTACTACAACGACTTTTGCCACACCTTATAATTATAACTTGTCATAATATGGAAGCCACTTCGCGCTGATTCATGGTTCCACATAAAAGAATGCAATTTCTGTACAAAGCCATGCACAGCAAAAGAGAACTAAATTGGCCATTCCCTCTCTAGGTATAGTTTGTAGAGTGCTTGTTGTGACTGAATAACTGATAGCCACAATAATATTAACAATTAACTACAAATGTAAGAACACCACTATCGCTATAACCTAAACATCCACTACAGAAAAGCCATTACCCAGTGTTACCTGAATATATAAGTTAGCAAATTTCGTTACTTGAGTCTGTAATTTTTGTTTTTGTCGTTAGTTAGTGTCAGTTAATTACCTCTTGTCCAAGGGTAGATTCGAAATTACCACGACATCCAAGATCAAAAACCTTCAAGTACAAGGGTAACAAGGTACACTTGACACTTACATATGCACTCACCAATTGGGGTTCATGCATTCATCAACTAGGGTTTCATATATTCCATATTTGATTATGAAAAAATCCATTTTGATATGCAAATTTGTGTTTTCGAAAACTTATTAAATTGAAAATTCTAAGAATTGAAATGAAGGGGACTTCGATCAATTGACGGATCAGCCTCAAGCTTTGTGAAAACTGAGTTTTCTATTATGATTAAATCTCTTAAAACCCTAATGTTTTTAGGACTCTATTCTCTATACAAATACAACTAGTGTTCAGAAAACCTAGAGCATACATCATATAGTTTCTTTAGCCTAAACAGAACTTTTAGAATGCATTCTAGCCATCTACTGCTCGAGGTTTTGTTATATTTTTTATTCATCATTCATACAGTCTGGTGGATGATCATATAGTGTTTTGATTATCTATTATTGCTGAACCTATGACGATTTTAACAGAAGAGAAAGTAATCCTACAGAGATTTGGACTGGATGAGTGGACCACAGATCAATTTGCTTGGGAAAAAGCAGTGAGGAGTAGATCTGTTGAGAACCAGACTGAAGGCCGGAGACTCGAGTGGAAGGTTCGGCTACAATCTGTATCAGAAGGTAGCTAGGGTTCTAGAGTTGGAAACTATTATCCTAGCTGTGTAAATCTCTTACTCGTATAGTAGGTTTGATTGACTGGACTAGGTCTGTGATTGAAAACCTTGGGATTTCCATGTAAAAAATCTCTCTGTCCATTGTGCTCTTCACTTTACTGCTTTTACTTTATATCTTGATTGGCTTTATGTTTGGATGCATGATGAATTGATCAGATTTCTTGGTATTGTGTTAGTCTAATTTTATAGCTAATTTAGTTAAAATTCAAAAATTAGTTAATCTCTAGGTCTAGATCACAGGCCTTGCGGTACTTTACATCAAAGCCTAGGGTTACTGTCCTATTTCTCACCTAGGGTTGGTCCCATCGGGAGGGTTGGACTTGGGACAGACCAAGCATTCAGTTAATTGTTGATATGAATCTTGGTTTAACAAAATTTGCATATTATATATACCAAATATAGATGACTCCAGAACTTAGTTTTTTTCTTTTATATAACAGTGATATATAGTGGCTCCTTTACATATTTACAGTAAATAACAAGTTATGACCTCCAGAAAACAATTCTTCTCTTACAAACTTTGGCCATTACTTCCAAAACAAATATAATTTTTAAAAACTCAAATCTTTGTATATTTGTTAAGAACTTTTTGTAGTATTTGTTAGTAAAATTCATATTTCTAATTAATTAATATATCCACACACATTTCCTACCCAGATAACAAATTCTTTTTTCATTGTACAAAATAAAAAATTCGATAAAATGCAAGGAAATGTTTGAAACGTATGCAAAAGAAAGCACCACAAGAAAGCAGTGGCCTAGACCCAATCATGCAATAAGGAGACCAGGCTTTAGAAAAACCTGCTATACTAAACAATTCTAAAGTGATCTAAAGGACAGCACAAAATAGCAACGAATGGTTACAATTAAGGGTGCGAGTTGGATGGGATCAGACCGAAGCCGACCCAACCCGAACGTAACCTGATCTTCGGGTTAAGCCCACTGGACCAAACCCAAATTCAACCCGAAATGTGCTCGGGCTGGAAATTTGCAACCCGATTTCTGAAGTAACAAGCCCAGACCCAGAAAAATTCGGGCCGGTTTCGGGTCAGATCGGGTTGACCCACCCGACTTGCACCCCTAGTTACAATCATTGGCTTGGCACGATCTACTTCTAACTCCTGTCTCTCAGAAATTATACAATCCTCTCTTTCCAATTGGCCAAAAATAGTTACAATTAATATTTTCTGTTCACTCTGTTGGAGAAAATCATTAAATATCACATGAGCATGATGAAAATGGTATAATATCAGATAAGTACATGGTCTTTTCCATTCATCTTTCCCCACTGCCACTTCCCTGAACATTGACAACCAATCTCTTTTCACCCCATTAATTCAACCTTAGGCTTGTTTTGGGAACCAACAGCAAAAAAAAAGTTCTAAGTTTTCAAAAGAGAAGGGTGGAGGGGGAAAGAAACAAAATTAATTAGATTTCCTAATACCTGACAAGAAATTAAACGTTTGAAAAATGGCATCACAGTGAAGCATGTTCAAGTGTTCAACAAAAACTCACAAGGAACAACCAACAGCTCAATCTTACTAGACTAATGGCCCTAATCCTAAATTTAAGCAAAACCATCATATAAACAATCATAGTCAAAATGACCTACCAATTGTAGGGACGGTGGATAAAACTTCTCCAATGTGCAGTTTGTACAGTATAGTTGTTTTACCAGCTGCATCCAGGCCAAGCATCACAACCTATGTAATTTGATTACAAATCACAAACATTAAAAATAGAAACATAGAAGTTATGAATGAATAGTAAGAAATACAAGCAGAGAACTCTAGAATCTTGACAATCCCATCAAAGAAAGTAGCGAGTAGGATGCACAGTTCACAAGGTACTGAGGCCTAATAAAAAGGCTCACTCTTTTTAGAAAGTATCGGAAAGCATCAAGCAAAAAGCAAAATCTCAATTACACACAAAAGGATTGCATATGAATTTTCCTATATTATAGAAGGTCATTTAAAAAGTAAAACAAAACATTCCAGAAGCATAAACACAAAATTTGGAAAGATTATGCTACTAATAAACACATAAATGGAAACGGGACATGGATATGTCCAGTGATGGAGCCAGAAATTTATTCTGGGGGGGCATATTGAACATGATAAAATAACTTTTTCCCCTATTAGGGACAAAAATGGGTGTGAGTTACAACTAAGAAAAAAAAAATAGAAGAGAAAAAAAGGTTACCGCACATTACCATACATCATACATTAGTGCAAGAAGAAGAAATTTTAAGAAGAGAAAATTAAAACAAAAGAAGAAGAAGAAGAATGAAAAATGAAAGAACTTTGAAAAGGAAAACATTAGGATTTGATTGGAGAGGAGAAATTCAACATTTTTTGAAGGAATAAAAGAAATTTGAAGATGAAGAAGAGAAAAGAGAGGAAGATTTAGAGAAACAGCATTTGTAAGAATTTACTACATTAAATACCTAAAAGTAAATAAAAAAGTTCAAGGCCCAGCTAAATTTGGCTTCGTCCCTGGATATGCCATGATACTGATATGGGGACACAATAAATCCTAAAAAGGGTAAGAACAAGGACACGATGAGAACACCAAGAATAATAAATATGCATTTTATATGTATGATTATATGTTATAAGACCAATATTATTTTTATTCATCCTTAGAATAAGAAGTTGACCAACTAATGAGTTCAACAAAAGTACGAGACACCTAAAATTATAATTCTTTCCGAACTTTTGAGTACAAAGCCCCATTGAACCAAAGTTAAAATCAATTAGCTACAAATTTAATTTGATCATATATTTATTATGTATGACTATGTTGCAGGAAAAAAAGAAAAAAGGTTCACCTTAAATTGCATTCCTATAGACGGTCAGTCATTGTAGATGGTCATCATTGTGTACCATTGCTCTCTCTCTCTCTCTTGCTTTCTATGTTTATTTTGGTGAGTTTGCTTAATCATTCAACCACTTATCACTATCTATTTTTTTCAAACCCCAATGTTTTTTTTCCAATATTTGACCCCTTGTTCTTGGAACTTTTTAAAAAGGGCAAATTGCAGTTTTCTTACACGCGGTTATATATTATCGAAGCTTTTAAAAGGATACCTTGAATGGTAGCTTTTTCCTATATAGATATCAATTCAAATTTGATTATATTCAATAGGAACCTGGACCAAGTTGGTGTTGAAAGGTTATCCTTTGCAATGCTAGAAGTTAAGCAAAGTCACAAAGTTGGTTGACTACGCTCGAGCCAAGATCTAGCCGGTTGTGGCTGAACTCTCCGTAGAGTTCAAGAGCAAGTTTAGAGATTTGCACTAATCTTGTCCTCCTAGGTCAACATGCTCCAGATTCGCTATTAAGCAAAATTTATAGCTCCCCTAGAGAAGGAGTTAGAGAAGCCTCCACGATGGCCCCCTTATGGGTGCTTAAGTTCTCAATCCTGAGTTCTTTATTCTTTTGGGTACAAGGGTGGTATAGTAAATCTGTAGAGGAATTTGTGGATTCTTTGAGAGTATAGAGGATTTTCTTTTGTGCAGTTGTATTTGGGATATGCTCCACTCTTGAGTGCTCTTCAATGAAATTTTACTTATAAAGATATTGGTCTCCAGGCTATTCGCGTTATGGACATTGTGTGAGAGAGTAGAAACGCGTAGTGCTTTTAAGGTGGAGACTAGATTTATCCCAACATCTATCACTCAACAGGTTGATCCCTGGCTAGGGGAGTCTTTATCATGATGGTGGTTAGGAGTCACCATAACCCCCTTTCCCTCACCCAGACCAAAACTCCAAGTCTCATTGGGATTAGTAGAGCAGGTATATAAGGTTTGGATTGTTGGGGCTACATGAGCAAGTTTATTTAGGTGCTAATGTGTTTGTGTTGCTCTGCCTTTTTTCTTGTGCTAGAAAGATTCTTCGTCCTTGTTTGTTTTTAAGCTATTATTTTCGTTAATGATATTTCTTGTTTTTTATATATAAAGAAATAGATACATATAATTAAGTCAATATATATAGAAAAATAAGAAATAGAATCAGAATTTCTCTATGTATGTTACAGCTATAACATTTTAACCAGATCATTTAAATTTCATGTTAATAAAATTGTTTATCTACATGTTTATCTTATGCAACTGAGATCACTAGAACCATGTGCTTTTAATCTTTGCCAAAATAATGGCGCAAAAACAACAACCAACAGGTAACAGCTAACTGAGGAAACAATGTGCGAGAAAACCTCAGTGAAAATGTTGATCTGAGTAATCAGCATGCTTTACGGGAGCAAAACATCAAAAATCAATGTTTTTGTGTCAAAAATATTTTAGTCATATGAAACCATGACTAGGTTGTACCTCCAAATGGCTAGTCTCCACCAACCAAATCGAGAGCAGTGGAAGTGTTTACACCAGTTTAAGCTAACCCTCAATAATAAAGAAAGCACGATCGACATTCATAGTTAAATGCATTAGTGTTTGTGTCCAGAACTGTAAATGAAGAATACATAGTTAACAAAGCTGAATACCATTCATGGTGCACTAAAGATACCGCAACACGGCAGTTCCTAAAAGATAAAATACTAATGCCTTCCATTTAGCTTCTCTGATGATGTCTCTATATTTAATTATGGAAGCTTATAACATTTTAAGCCTCCCAGTTAGGACTTTTTCCTTTCAACAAATTCACAGGAGCCACCTCTTACATTCCAACTGAAGATGAGCTAAAAAGACCCAAAGAAATCATGTTTCATACAAACTTACACAACCAAATATGGACTGCTCTACTAGGAGGCAGAAAGGAATCAAGGATTAGTAAGAACCTTTGCTCTAGTAGGAGACTGGAATCTTAAAGGCAACCCTACCTACCCGTGTCTCTCAGATAGCCTTACAATCCCTCTTTCTCTTCTCCGTTGTTTTTGAGTCCTAAATCCCTGAAAGGCTTTTAATATAAAGCACTGGCACATCTTAAGCTTTCCTCGACAAAAGCAAGGAATCTTACCCCTAATATCAAAATGTAAGGCATGCATGATAAACAGTATGTACAACCAAAAGCCTCCGCTAATTCATAACTTTGACAGCATTGAGCAACAGGCAATTTAATGGTCCAACTGGCTCACAGTGATCAGGTAAGATCTCACTAAAATATGGTTAAGCATGGTTCAGAAATTCACAGAATTACCAAAACTGATTAGACAATATACTGGACTTTGCTCTGCCAAAGCTTTTCCTGGTAAGTTTCTTTGTAGGAACCTGGAATCAACACACAGTTTGAACTCAAATTGAATGAGTGACCACAAACCAAAAGTTAAACCTAGACTGTACAATTTGAGGATTGTCTATTTCCACGAATCATGCAAACGATCCTTGGCAACAGATTTCACATTGTGGGCCAATTCCCAGTCCTTAGAATTAAGACTTTGTTAAATTGTTAAATTGAGTTCAGAACATCAAGGCAGAAAAAGAAACCATTTTCAGTTATCACCTGTAATCATAGACGTTGCTGACAACCCAATGGGATTAAAAATTAGAAATTACTATATTATGAGTAACATACTATCTTCCAATTAAATACTAATAGATCTGATCAAATTAAAGTTTAATTCATTATATGGTCTTGGAATAAGCATGCTAGCCCTAAAAAACCTACAGGAACACATACGCGAATATACTTGTGTATGAGTATACACATGTAGATAAAGCAGAACCATAATATATATATATATAAGTATGATTTCATTAAAAAAAAGGCTCAAAAGTGGAGTGTGCCCAAAGAATAACTACACAAAAACCCAAACAAGGCTCACTATACAATCAAACTATCTATAAAATCCACAAATTCCTCCATATATTGGGGGGTTGTGTAGCAATTAAGGGCATTTGGTAACAATAGGGAAGACTAGGACAATCTTGATATAATTTCTTAAAACTTAAACCACTCTCTTCACGTTAGAGAAGTTGCTACAGAAGTGTACTGTTCCTGGAACCTTAAAACATGACTACCACATTGCCTGCTATATCCATATCAGGAAGATGAAAAGGAGAGAAAAAACAGACTACACACATCTATATATATATATATATATATATATATATATATATATAGAGAGAGAGAGAGAGAGAGAGAGAGAGTCAGAAGCCATGGAATTGAAAAGAGATAGGAAGATTCGAATGATGCATATTTGGTAAAAATCTAAAAAACGTGACAAAAATAGAAAGAAAAAAAAAAGGCCAAAAACAAAAACAAAAAAAATGAAACATAATTATCAAAAAAAAAAAAAATACATACTCGAGAAAAAAAGAAAAGAAAGAGAAAGTACCCTCATATCACTATTGCCGAAGAAAGCATCGAAGAGCTTGCGAAAGGCTTGTCCCATGACGATGATGGGTTTTGATCACTGGTTCTTCTCTCTTTCTCTCTCTACAAGAATTAATCAGATTATAGCAACAGTGAAACCGTCAGCGATCGAAACTTAAGAGAGAAGGCTTCTCGGACACGAATTGAATTGGCGAGCGAGTATCCGATGATGAGAGAGAGAGAGAGAGAGAGAGAGAGCTCTTAGACAGACAATGTTGCGTTGCTTTTTCTTGCTTCCAATAAATCTCTTTTCTAATATTGTTTTTATTTTTTACTTTTATTATTTTTATTTCGACCACTGATCAAATTGAGTCCATACACTGGGTGACACTCAAAAGTAGAGCTCCAAATAAAACAGGTTTAATTCGAAATTCACTTTATTAATTTTAAATCGAAATTCAAAAATAGATCGGATATGAAAGATAGGAACAAAAAAAAAATGTAATAAAAATTTTAAATTACAATATTATTTTTTATAATTATTAAATAAATCAAATATTAGTATTTTTTTTTTTCTAACAAACAAAAGAAAATGTTACTGTATTTTTTTCTTTTCCATTCAATCAAACAAAAAGAGAAAATGACATTACTTCTTTTGTAAATATGTCTTATTCATCTTTTTTTTCTTTTACTTCTATTCAATTTTTTTCTTTCCTATCAAACGAAATATAAGATTATAACTTATTACTCTGATTTAGTTCATGCTCTTAAAATCGATTTCCAACAGTGTTGCACATATTTTAAACCACCTTTGCAAACACTACAATATCACTTTGAATTTGCTTATGTGAAAGTGTAATCCAACTCTTAGGATTCAATTGACAACTGTTTATGTTTTACGTTTTTTTATTGTTAATTGTGTTGTGATTCATACCCAAACAGATTCATTTTCGGTAAGTTTAAAAATAAAAAATAAATGTTTGGGAAATTGTAAAAAAAATGGTATTTACACTATATTGATTTTTAAAAAAAATAATAATAAATAAATCTTTGATGCAGTTGTTTAACCACAGTAGCAAAAATAAGTAAAACCAAATTTATTATTATTTTATTTAGTTTCAAATTTTGACATTTTCGAAAACAAATGAAGTTACCTTGCAAAAGTTAACAAACGTTATTAAGGCTCTCTTTAGTAGAGTTTTTGTTTCGACTTTTACACATGAACTAAATAATTTAAACGCTCCGAACCTTTTCAGTCTTACCAATCTAAGGCCTTGTTTGGCAAAATTTTTGTTTCGGTTTTTACGCAGAAGAAAAAGAGAAGCAAAAGCTAAATCAGGAAGCTCGTACCCACCAGTTTCCTTTAAATGCTCTTTTTGGATTCCGAAACTTTTCTGCCTTACCAATCCAAACACTCTCCAAAACGATTTTTGAGCTTGAAAAGTCGAAAGCCGCTTTTCAAAAGTCAATCCCAACAGGGCCTAAACACTCTTCAAAACAATTTTTAAACTTAAAAAATCGAAAACTATTTTTCAAAAGTCTATCCAATCACGACCTAAATATACTTTCACTATTTTTTACTAATTTGGTAACAAAAACTGTGGTCAAACGAGTGGGTAAGTTTTGTGCCAAGTTTTACTTAGATTTAACAAGAATGGTGGGTTAACTTGTTGGCTAGAAAATCAATTGCTCTTGCAGATTTTTAACAGTACTACGTGTTCCCCAACTGCCAGCATGCTTATTATATTCACATGTTTATTTGTGGAAATATTATTATACTCGTTTTAAGCCATTAAACAATGCATGATTAAAGTCTTTCTTTAGAAGCCAATTACAACTTTAAGAGAGGTTATTCACATTTCTCAAATTTATCTCACTCTTAGAAACAAGAACTGGAATTCAACATTACTTACCTTCTATTTTCAAAATAAAAGATAGAAATTCAAGTTTACATTTGTTTATTACTATGAAAGGAAAGAGATAAATTGTTAATATTGAGTGTATTTAAAATTACTAAAAATAATATTGTAGTTTAAAATTTCTATAACAGTCTTATTTTTTTTCTTTTAACCTTAAAATAAGAAAAATGACTCATCTATTTTCTTTTCTCTTCCTTTCTTGTATACTGTCTACTAAGGAAAGAAAGTTTGTTTCTTCCTATCTTCCATCCACCTATCAATTATCATCCTTCTTACCAAACAAACCATAAATAAAAATTAGTTATTAGAGGATAACTAAAGCAATCTATATTTTAGTGTCACATGTATATCCACATGCAATTTCGAATCATATTCTATCAACACTATCCACATTTAATTTATATATCCAAACAAAATCCTAGTAAACTAAAAGATGCTTAATTTGATCGAATTTCAAGTTAAACTTGATCAATTCCATATTTACTCATCAACCAAATCCAACTCCGATCCAAGATATATATCTCTGTTAAGGATGATTCGTGCCTTGCACATTTTGAAGTTCATATGCAAAATTAAAATTCCAACACATTAATGAAACTTGGATCAATCCGACTGTGTGTTTGTGTGTGTGTGTGTGTGTGAGAGAGAGAGAGAGAGAGAGAGAGAGAGCATAATAATGAGACTTGATGAGTTAATTTGGTGTTTTACTGATCCACCAAAACCAACATGATGATGCATCATGCAGCAAAATAACACCATCTCATAAACACGGAAAAAAAGTGCTTTACATTACAGAAAAAGCAGTACTTAAAATGTAAAATATTTCAATTTTCATTCATAATTTGGATGTAATACAACATCCACCTTCGAGATTAATTTCCAAGACAGTCTTGGAGTATCTTTCAACTGAAACATTGATTACTAACAAGACAAACTCCAGTAACCATCAAATCTTTGAAACACGATTTCATGTTAGAAAAAACATATCACCAAAATTTACAGCGGAAAAGAAAGACCACTCAGCATATACCAAGATAGATACATAATGTTCTATCAACAAATAGAAAATTTCTACAAAACCTGCCGATGTTGTATGTATCACACCACCTCTAATATTCGATGGCAAAACATGTCATTTCAACAGCTTGCATCACCCTATCATGTCAATTACAATGCTAACCTCAACTCCAGAACCCGTACAAAGCCTCACTATATTCCTACATTAAAATCTACGTACTCTACACTCCGCCTATAGTCACTATCAGCAGCCAAGCTAAACCTTGGCGCAGGAACACCATGATTCACCAATTCAAAACTATAAGAAAATTTAGGAAACATGAGAGAAAATGTGACAAAAATTACAGATCTGGAAATCTCCAAAGCATGTGCCAATTGATTCCAAGCACCCAAAGCAACTTACAAATTAAGAACGATGAAATTAGCAGACATAGCAACATTAGCCATCTTATGAGTCCAACATCTCATCTTGTATCTCATTAGGTGCAATAAGCCCTGGAATGCTAAGCATCCGCTGTCGCTCCCTCTCTCTCTGAGCAGCAGCTTCTTCCGCATAGAGATCTTTGTTATCCTGCATAAACAGTTGCAACATTGCAACTAGTCAGTAATTTAACCAAAAGAACAGGACGAATTGTTAGGGACACCTCTCATTAAAAAATAAAAATAAAAATCACAAGTGTATGCTATCAGAAAAAACTTCAGCAGTATCGCTACAAGTTTGTACTAGTAATAATGAGACAACTGTCACTAAAACCCGCTCCCTTCAGGTTACTAACACCCAATCCTCCGGCCATAGACTGAGCCCTCTCAATTCTCTGCCAGGGACTCCCTCTTGGAGCTGCAATTTTACAAGTCAGCACAGTACCCCACCTCCCCAAAATCAAACTCAGAAGACAAATTGGCAAACAATGGCTGCCACTCTTAGGGGCCTGAGCATAACAAAAAAATTCATTTTCCCTTTTTTGTTCATATTTCCTTCACATACAAAAAGTACTAAAGATCTTGGTCGATTTTGAAATAAGAATTTAGGTCACTAAAGCGATGCCATCTATTTTGTAGCTAAAATGAAACAACTCAAAATACAAATAAAGCCTTAAGATCCCATTGTCCAGGTGTCAGCTATAAAACATTTCCTCATCTTCATTCATCTCTATTTAGAGCCATCCATTAAATCCCAATATCTGAAATTAAAATTTGATCAACAAAACATACCCTGGGAAAGTTGAGACTAAACCTTCCCACAGCCGATATAATATAGTTTATTCATTTGCAAGTGTCATTGTATATTTCAAAAATAATGTTACTTTTCACCCAATTTTTTGACCTCAAATTTTCTATTCTTTGTTAATGTTTCATGTCTATCAAACAGAATATAATGACTAATCGAAGAGAACCCCTATCAATCCTATTAAAAATCATAAATATCCTTGACACTGGAATGTGAAGCTAGCTCACATAACATTTGGTCCCAATTATACTTTCTTTAGGAACAAGTAAACGTTTTATAGAATAAAATGGCTAAACAATTTCAACAACAGCAATAGAAACCACTCAGACTTTAATAGCAACAACAATGGCCACAACAGTTAAAAAAAAAAAGAACTAACATAAATATATAAATTGGCATTCATAACCCTACTAACTGATTCTTCCCGATTATATTACAAATAAATTAACTATTTCAACCCCACCCCGTGTGCTTAAAACCTAAACTGACTGTTCTCTGATAGCATTTTTTTCTGAATTTTTTTGAAGCCATTTTTTAAAGGTTTTTTCATTCTTCAAACTTTACTCCAGTGAAGGGGCGGTTTTTTGTTTTTTTTTTTTTTTGCTTGCTGGGCTGTTTTCGGTTAGATTTTTTGCTGTAATCCATCACAGAGAGGTGCGCCTACGCCACCTCGATGATTGTGTTGAGTTTGGTTGCACAATTTGAAGGATTGAATGGTTTTTTGCTTGATTTGGATTGCGGCTCCTGAATCCCTCTTGTTGTGTTGCTGCATGTTATTATTGGTCCAGGCTTGTATTTAGTTAACTTTTGATAATTTAAGGCATCCAACTCAAGGCTGGTAGTGGTATGATTGTTCTGTTGTGACAGTGAGTTCAATCAATTTACAGATTTCTTTGGGTATTTTTGGCTATTGTATTTATTGTTTGAAATAAAAAGCTGGAGGTTAGTGGAGGCTCTTCTAGTAGTGAGAGAGGAGGATTAGACCATGCATTGGCCCTTGGTGATAAACCATCTTCCTGTAAAATTGGAAGGAAGAAATTACTGAGTGTGGTCTCAGTCATGCCTTTTGTCAGTTTAGGTACCTGGCTTGTGTGGTTATTTGACTAGGGAGTGCAAGAAGCCAAAATCATCCGATTCTTCTTATGATCAATGGGTACCAGAGAACTTGCCTGTGATGTCTTTGTTGTTACATTTAATGCAACCATAAATCAGTCATGGCTACCTTTTTCTTCGTTCAGCACATGCCATTTGGACTGTTGTGACTCAGACTTATTCTCAAATAGGTAATGATCCACGGGTCTACGAATTGAGAAAGAACGTCCATAAGATCAAACAGGGAGATATGTCTGTTGCACAAAATTACGCCACTAAATAGTTTTTGGGAAGAGTGAGACTATTATTAGGATTTTCAGACAACTTGTGCCAATGATAGTGCAAATTTCAAATACTGGACAAGAAGCGTGTGTATGATTTCTTAACTGGGCCTAATATGCAGTATGACCAGATTCATGTTCAGGTGCTTGGTAGGGATCGCTTCCCATCTTTGAGGCAGGCTTATGCATATGTCCAGCAAGAGAATAGTGGTAAGAGTGCTATAATTGACACTACTCAGGATTGCTCTGCTCTATCTTCTATTGCTTAGAGAGATCAATGTAAGGATAACCTCGTGTTGATGGCAAGAGGAGGGGCTCTGAGAACGACCAGTTGAAGTGTGACTTCTACGGAAAGGCAAGGCATACTAGGGATTATTGTTGGAAATTCCATGGTCATCCCACTAGAGGACAAGGTGGTGATCGATCTGGCATAGCAAGGTAACACGCTCATATGTCTGAGGTCTCAGAGGCAGTGTCTCAGCCTAACAGTGGGGATGCTATCACTCTTATTGCAAATGAGTTGTAGACACTTTGATACTTGATGGCTCGACTTCATACTCCATCTGCCTCAACTTCTACTGCATCCTCGTCCTCTTTTAACTCTCCTCACATAGGTACATCAACAAATGTTTTAGTGTCTTTCCACCCTTCCATACATGGATAGTCGATTCTGGAGCCACTGATCAAATGACAAGTTCTTCTAATCTTTTCTCCTCTTATTACACATGTTTTGGTAGGGACAGGGTGAGAGTGGCAAATGAGTCTTTGTCATCTTATCTTCAGAAAGGGCTTCCGTATTGTATGTTCCAAATTTATTTACCAATTTACTTTTTGTGAGTCGTATCACCAAAACTTTCGGGCCTACGATGTGTGGGCCTTTAATTGGCCCCAAGAGAAGAGTTGGAAATATTCTAAAATTTGGGCTGCAGGGAAGTGTGGGCTACAACACTAAAACTCAACTGACAGCCAAGGAAGGAATAAAAAGTGGACTTCAGCTGAAAAACAAAAGTGGCCAATGGAGGATTCAGAGTCCAATGCAAGACCCCAATCTGGAAAAAGTGGTAAGTGGGCCTTCATGTTTAACTCAGCCTTCTTCCTCATTTCTTTCTCAAATGGGGAACTTGGGTATATGGGTGGGGCCAGAATGGAAAAGAGGTACATTGTCAGTGGGAGTGGGAAGGGGGGTGTGGGAGGTGGATCCATCAATTGAGGGCAGATACCAGGAGCGTATGAAGGGTAGATGGGGGGATGACCGTGACAAAGAAGGAAGGGAGTTAATTCCACTGTCAAAGAACAATTGCAGACTGATTGAGTGGCAGAATGATGGGGTCTTCACTGTATGTGTGGGCAAAGGAATGCAAC
Source organism: Cornus controversa (assembly GCA_026545225.1). Classification (NCBI taxonomy): domain Eukaryota; kingdom Viridiplantae; phylum Streptophyta; class Magnoliopsida; order Cornales; family Cornaceae; genus Cornus; species Cornus controversa. Next base: position 10,143,616 of record CM048850.1, read on the forward strand.
TTCAATTGGACAAGGATAGTGTTGTTGCCCTTGTGGTGGATTTAAAATTGAACAGTGGGGGTATTGAAGCTTTGTGGGGTGGAGAGAAAGAGCGAAATTGGAGGGATGACATGCAGCTCCGATGACAGATACAATACTCCAACTAAATGACATGTGGAGAGATGTTCTGATGCTGATAAACTGAAAGGATGGGAGGTTATTCCCTTTGCTACTGACTCAGAATTAAACACGATGGGAAGAAAAGGCAAAGAGGCGCAACCTCTGGTTGTTATGAGGATTGGTGAGGAGGGATAATTTGCGAATGGTGAGGGTAGCATAAATCAAAACTGAGGAATTGATCACAGTTGATATTAAAGAAATTAGCAGAGGTTTGGGACGGACCTATGAGGAGCATGAAGAGGAGGCCGAAGCTATGTTCCAAACAATCAAAGGTGAGTGGAATACTGCAAGTGGCAGCCGGGACTCTCGAAGAAGGAATGGAGGGCTACAGAGGAGGGAAAAGGAACTAAGAAATTTGATCACTCATGAATTATGATAGTAGAAGTGGAAGGAAGGGCAAGGGGAGATCAATTGTTTTCATATGAAGCTTAGAATTGGATCTTGGAATGTTCAAAATTTAAATGGCCAAGACAAAATGGAAGGTGGTGTTGAGAAAGTGGGGTGCGCAGGTGGTTTGCCTGCAAAAATTCAAATTGGCTTTGACTACGTGAGAGATTATTCAGAGCTTATAGGGAGGTAGATATATAAATTTGGGTGGCTTACTAAAGGTTTGACTTGTAATTCCTTCCATTCTATGTAGGGCTGCAACTCAGGCGGGTACAACCCCAACCCAGCCCAAAAAATTTCGAGCTTGGGCTGTGCATATTGAATCTCGGGACGGGCCCGAGCTGGAATTTGGGAATCCGAATTTATTTTGGGCCGGACCTGGGTTGATGTGTATGTTAACCCGAACCCCAACCCGAGCCTAGCCTGATTTACGATTCAATCAACTCGACTTCGATATATATAAAAAGTTTCTACGAAGAAGTGTCAAATCCTGGTCCACTCCTTTTAATGTAGGCACTCCAACCATAATTCCAGTAGTTTCTCTTGGTTAATGTTAGACTAATAATTCCATATAATGGGTTTCTTATGGAAAGCTAAGCATCAAATAAAATGACCTATTATAAAAACTCAAGTATGTATTTGTTTAACCCTAAATTCGCGAATGTCACCTCCCTAAATCCCTAGTGTTGCCGCAGACACCCAAAGAGAAGATAGAAGTGAAAATTGGGTTTCATCTCTGTCTCTACAAATATAGATCGGCATAGTTATTAAAGGCTCAAGGCGCTAAGGACTCCCGGAGCCTGAGGCGCGTGGCACAAGGCGAGGCGCGAGCCTGACTGAAGCGAGGCGCGAGTTGAAAATAAAATAAAATTTGTAGCCAATAATACAAAGCTAGCAGCAACATTTGCTCAACAGTCTCAAACTACTATTTAGCTAAAAGCATGAGAACATCAAATCACAAAATAAGAATACGTAATATTCCAATTTCACGATTTTCAGTGTTTTTTGTGATAATATTCTTTAGCAACTGTTATATGCATTAGAGAATAGAAAGAGAGAGAAGAACAGAAAGATCATAAAAAGAAGAAAAAAAAGTGAACAGAAAATAAAAAAAACAAAGCAATAAGGATGAAAAACAAGAAACACAAAACAGGAAAGAAGAAGAAGTTGCAAGAGAACTCGTCCCACTGTGTAACTTCGAGAAAGCTTTAAATTGACTGATTGTATTAAATCTATCGATCGACCTTTTTTATTTCTTTTACCGTTAGAGATTGTATTATATGGTTAGAGTCCATTGTAACACAAAAATACATCACATGCTAACAAGTAGGGAAAAAAAATTAAGTGTTTTATGTTAGGCACGCCTAAGGTGTGACTTGCACCTGGGGCCTCAAATGCAAAGGCGGGCGCCTGATTAAAGGGGTCTGGCCTGCCTTGAGGAGCCTTGAGCCTAAGGCTCGCATCGGCTTGAATTGGAGCATCAAGAACAACCATCATCTCTCTCCTCACATATTCCATCTCCAATCGACCTCTTAAACAAAAGCACTTCTTCGTTCTTCCCTGCATCTAGTGGTAAGAGATCTCTTCTAATCTTGCATGATTGTGGGCCTTTTTGTTGCTCGTTGTTCTTCCCTGCATCTAGTGGTACCAACCAGGTAGATGGATTTGTATATGCAATCTGAAGGCATTGAGCAGCACACTTCATTATTTTGTGAAGTCTCCTTCAACTTTTCTGGCAGCGAACTTATTTATTTTTTGTCTACTCATATATAACTTTTTTTTTCCCTTGAAGGGGCTCCAATATAAGATTATGTGAGCTCCTCGAAATGGAGAAGTCCTCTGTTTTGGGTACTAATTAGTTATTTTGTATTGTTTCCATGTTTGTTATTGTGTATCAGTATATGGTTTGAACTTCCTGCCATAACTTTGGCATATTATGCAAACAAGTAAATAAAATATTAAATATGATGTTCTCTTCGCTTCATTATGTATGATCTCTTCTAATATTAAAGATGATGTTCTCTTACTTGGAATGTAAGGTTATTTCATTGTTTAGTACATCAACCCGAATTCAACCCGAAAGTGTAGCCCAAACTGCCAACCCGAGTTCAATCCGAGATTTAAAAATTAAGAATGGGTTGAGCACGGGTTAAATGGTCGGGTTCATCCCAGGCTAGGGTTGAACATTTTATACTTAGGGTGGAGCCTGAGTTGAGTCTACAACACGCTTGAGTTGCAGCCCTATTTCTATGGTAGGCAAGTTGGGCATGAAAGACATCTATGCACTAACTTGAGGAGTGCTGGAATACATGGGAAAATTTGTTAATGAGCGTAATTAGCGGGATTTTACCACAAGGTATATTATTGTAAATCTTATTCTCTCACCCTTTCTTTCAATCTCTTCCTCTTCTTCTTTCTTTCTCTCTCAAATCCCTAATCATCTAAGCCCTAAATTATACTTAAAGGAGTATTTCAACTCAAATTTTTAACATTGACTTTTCAAAAAAGACATTTATTCTCGAATATCCCAAAAAGGAAGGGTGACACCTATTATAGTGTGGAGTATCTCCAATTAGAGCAGCTTCAACTGTTTCATGAACAAAATAATACCAATCCATTCTTGTTTTTTTATACATCTTTCCATTCACATTTCAATCATGCTAGTTTTACGAATATATAGTTTATAGGCCGCGCAACATTCCATCCAAAAGTGTGGTTGGTTTTGTAGTAATTTCATAAAACTTACCTAAATCAATTTCAGTTCAACCATGACTGACAATAAGTTGAAAGAAAAATAGAATAACAAATTCCACCTAAATAATCTATTTATCATCAAATAATGACATGCATATTAGAGCAAATTAGGAAGGGCAAGCAACAAACGGTCCTTTCATTTTACCTGAGCAGAGAATTCTTTTGATTGCACAAGAAAGTCTCGTATGTGATTCTTGAATGTGGAAGGATCATTTCTTGACTCAAAGAGTCCATTCACAAACTGGGTCACCTGAAAAGCTCCATAAAATAAGTGATATCCAGAAAAAAAAAAAAAAAAAGGAAGTTATTAAAAGAGAACTTCATTACATACACCACCAGGTGATTGGCCCGGAGGGTATGACCCCCCTTGCCATAAGGGAGGTTGAGAATTTCAGTCTCAAGTTGGGCAACATTGGGTGTGTTCATTTGGTTTACCTACCCCCTATCCCCTCAAAAAAAAAAAGAAGGAATTTCATTACTTACCTCAGACGCTGTCATGTTGGGAAATGATGTACCCAAAAGTTTTACAGTGTACTCACGAACGAACTCTACATTGTTTGGATATGGGTAAGGAACTGTTGACACATCCCACAAAGGCTCTGCCAATGAACCAGACTCAGCCTGAAAATGCATCAGCACAACTGTAATGAACTTGCTTTGCAATGAAGCTAAAAAGGAACAAGGCAAAAGGAGATACATTACCAGATAAAACAAGTGCTGGAGAACTAAGACATGCAATTTGAACCCAGGTTTATGAAATGTGTCTGTCAAGACAGCAAAAATTTCTTGCTCGATTGTCAAAAAGTAAGTCCTATAGAATCGATTACAGAACTCAGAAGCCTGCCAAGTAAACCACAATGAGATAGAGGCGGGGCATAAAATAATATATAGTCAAGACAATATAACAAATCACACTTGAAAGTTCTTCAGCATCTCCAGCAAAAGGTTTAGTCCCGTTTCAGCAATGTTCCTTTCAGTGTGGCGAAAAGCCCATATGATAGAATCCATGACAAGCTTTAGTTGCTGATGTAGTTTATCAAAAAACAATTAGAAACAAGAATAAGGTCAGTTAAACAAAAAAAATTAAAGAAAATACAGTAAAATAAAATTTAAAAAAAACAAAGATATGATCATATCCAAAAATATAATGACAGACTATTATTTCCATATGTAGCAAATTTAAAGAACTTTGAGATTGAACAATGACACATTAAGGGACATAAAATGTACACACGTACCTGACTCGACAACTGCATCAAAGCAGGAAAACAATGCATAGCAATAGCACGAAGTAATGAAAAGAACTTGAGGCGATGCTCAGGGTAATCTTCAAAGTTTTTCGTAATCATCTGCAAAAATACAAACCAAGCAGATATGACCAACCAGAAAACTAGACAAAGACGTATATGTTTTAAAGTTTTGTCCGGTACCGATACCATGCTCAAAACATGATGCTATCAGTGGGGACTGATCAATATCTAAAGCCATTAGCCAATTACATAAAAGAAGATGAAAAAAAAAACTCTCATGTCCAAGTTCTTTAAGTGTCACATTAATGTATCAGTAAAACCAAATACATAAGAACATGATATATTGAGAAACAAACATGGGAAGATATGCATAGGTTCCAGACAGGATGAACAGATCAGACCAAAAAGGGTACGCAAAGTTCAAAAAGGCCCCAATTTCATGAATTTCTTTCTTTAAAGAAGCCAAAAAGGAGTCTACTACCAAGCCTACACTTAAAGCCTATAGAATTGATCTTGGGAAGAGGGATTCCATGGTGCATGTTCCTCTAAAACTTTTTCAAGAAGGTTTCGGAAAATGGTCATGCTCTTGTTATAATCAACAATGGATTTCACACTTTCAACATCAAGAGTTACGAGGCTTTTGAGAAGATTTTTGATGGCACCCCCCCTATTACTTTAGCAGAAAACTTTCAATCCTTGAAAAATGGAAAACCTGAGATACGGTCAGCCAAATGCGATTCATTTAAGTTCAAATTTTGTGTTAACGTATACAATGTTTCCTTGGAACCATGGACCAAGGATGATCTTAGCTACCTTGCAAGTGAATTGGAACTCATTTGCATCTTAAGGAATAAACATGATCTTAATCGGCACTCCTTTATATCTTGACGAATAAACCTGATCTAAGAGGAGGCTCAATATATGCGGGTTTGTGTTGAAATCCAAACTAACTGCGATATTCAAAAGGCCTTTAAGCTTAATCATAAATATTTTGAATAATACACACTTTAGATGAACTTTCCTTGGAAGCCCTGAAAATGCAGCAGTTATGAGGCTTTTGGGCAATGTTCCAACTCTTCCCCTACCACTCCATAGCTTCTCATAACGCCAAACCATCCACACAAAAAAAAGTAAACAAATAAGGAATGGAAAGATGCAAAATAAAGCACCATAGCCGCCAAACATGAGTAGCAAGAGGTCCTCATCATGTGGCCCGCTATAGTTGCTAATGAAGCAAAGAATGTCTAGTGATACAAACATATTGAAAACCCTCTTTTCATGTCTATCCAAAGAGGATGATGTAAATAAGTAAATTGAGGTTAGGGTTGGTACAATCCAAGCCAATGAAGAAAACAATTCAAAGGAAGCTGAGAAAGGTGGGAGAAGTGATTCTTAAGAGGAAAACAATATCACTTTTAAATTCAAAGAAATATATGAACCAAAAGAAGCTAAAGCGAGCAAAGGAGGCACTATTAGAGTGGAAAAGAAAAGAAAGTCTTAAGTTCCAACTCCAAGAGATGCAGGAAAAAGTAATTACAATATAGCTCAAGATATTATGTCCTTGAACAGTTGCCTCCAACTCCTCTAAAATCAAAGAGTTAGAGGATGCTCATAGCGCTCTTGTTAGTTTTTGGATTGGACTCCTCTGAAGTCAAAAAGTGAAAGGGACAGTCATAGTCCTTAGTGTTTGGAGTTGGTTATGTGCTTGTCCCAATTTAGGACTGTGTTCGTATGTAACTATTACTCTGGAATTGTAGGAGATTCAACCTCATTGTTGCCCATGGACTTGTGTTGAGCTTGTTCCACATCAGTCTTTTCAGCTGATAAAATTCAATCCAACCTCCTGAATAAATAGTGATGTTTCTAACAATTTGCATCAATTATTATCAACACAAAAACTCAATTACCAACAATTAAAAACAACAAAAAATAAGAATTCTTAAAATAAAAATAAAAAATTCAAATTTACAATTATTCTTGCCCATATGAAGTATTAATTGGAGTACAAGCAAAATTATGCTTATTCTTGATTTTTCATTAATTGAACGCTACATTTTACCAAAACAAAATCAATCAACTTTTTTCCAAAAAAAAAAACAAAGAATATCCAGTGTGATAAAAATATAAGACCAGAACCCAAGGCTCCAACAGAGGTGCGCAAGGTCCTCAGATCTAGACCTAGAGAGGGGTGAATAGGTCTTCTAGAACAATTTAAATATTTTTTTTAATTTCAAATTTAAGCTTCCATTATAACAAAAAAACTCAGAAGTATATCAAATCATGCAATATAAATAAAGCATGCAATCCACATAAACCTTATTTTACAAAAAATACATGACATAAAATATATAATGAGTATAACCGGGCCCATCACCCCATGTACAATGGAGTTGACAAACTGGAAACATCTTTATAGAAGTCTACATGCCCTCCTGCAGCATAAAACTTGGCAATCTCAATAAGAATGATTTCCACTTTCCCTATTAACATCCACAACTCCACCACCATGCACTCTACTTCCAAACCATCATTTTACTACCAAGGTAGATCCTACAACTCACACCAAATTCAATGGTTGAACAACTTTGCAGTGCGACATCTTCATGAGGTCAACTTTGCTATGCAATTAGTCTTCGCCACTAACAAACCTCTCAATAAGCTGGCCTAGCGAATATTGCATCCCAATGAACCTTGTGAACTGCTTGTGTTTGAAGCAAGACTAAGAGCGCTGCTTAGAATTATGCACAACTATAGATAGGTGTAACGAGTCCCGCGCTTGACCTCTACCCAAAAGTCTAAGTTGTTAGGTAGTGCTGCATACCCACTCATTTATACCCAATCACTTTCCCATCCAGATCCGATGTGGGACAAAACCCTCTAACATTCTCCCCCACCCAAACTCACAATGCCCTTGTTACAGTCGGACCACCCTACCTACCCGTCCCCCCTAACAACGGAAGGACCCAATAACAACCCGGACCTGGACTCCACCCGTGTGGGCGCTAGGTGTGGCACCGGATCAAGGATTGGGTCTGGCTCTGATACCAATTGTAACAGGTCTGGCGCTTCCCCTCTACCCAAAAGCCTAAGCTGTTAGGTAGTGTTGCATACCCACCCATTTATACCCAATCACTTTCCCATCCGGATACGATGTGGGACAAGACCCTCTAACAATAGGCCACTATGAGATTACTTAATGCAGGACGAGTAGACTTGTATTTAGAACCAGAAAGAAATAAGGGGATGAGAAGTCAGAAGATGAGATGAGGCAAGAAGAATGAGGTGAGAAGACAGACGAAGGAGATGAGAAGACGGATCGAAGGAGATAGGTTGGACAAAGTGAGGGATTGAGAAAAGCAAGAACGAGGGAGAAGAAAAGACATACAGAGAGTTCGCAAACTCACGATAATATAATTCAATAATCAAAAACTACCATTGTGATTACAAATAAGCCTTTACATAGGCATAAGTATAACAAACCCTAAAAATGGGAAAATACTAAAATAACCTTGAAAACTAAAACAACACCAAAATAATAAAATAAATACAATCTAACCCTAATTACATCAAATCCCTAATTTATCTTTCTTTTCCCCCTTCTCCAGAAATTGATGTAGGACAGAATTTTTGTTCATGTCATTTTCATTCCATGAGACCCATATTTGATCAGAAACGAACTAGTAAGCAAAACCCACTAGCTTTAGCTAGTGGTCCATGTCATTTTATGGCTAAAAATAGTCGTTTAGGACTCAAAAATCATGTTTTTCGTCCTATAGGAAGAGAGCTCAATATTTCGAGAATTTTGTTTGTGGACCAAACGAACTCGAAATTGGCAAAAATTTAATATTTAGTAGTTTTTAATTATTAGGTTTCTTATTTAATTTTTTTAGAATATTTGGAGAAAGTTTTGTTTTTAGCAGTTTCCTTGTGCTCCTAGTTTTCCTTTTGCTGTTAGGATTCCATATGCTATTAGGATTAGGATTAGGATTTCTCTATTATAAATACATGTACAGCAAAGAACAGATCACCCATTCAATTATCAATACAAAATTAGATTTCTCTACAACTTTTATTTGCGTTTATCTTAACTTTGTGGATTCAAAGTTATCCTTATTCATGCGCGAACAATTTCATAGCTTCCGCTCCGTCAGTTAGTATCAGATCCTTGTTTTACCCTAACCTGATGGAAATTGGTTGTTTTGGTAGCACCCACTTTGTTGACGATGATCGCAAAGTAAAGGCCCCTTGGGCAGCCATGCATACTCAAGAACAGCGATTTGATCAGCAGTGTAAACAGATTGCTGGTATTGGGATTAGTGGCAACCAAGTTCGTGGTCCAGTTTGGAATCGTATTGGAGTTGTTCTTCGCAGCCAACCGCACACTGGTTATGTTCCTGTACATCCACTTAGGTCTCCAGCCTATGCGGATTATTCCGATGATGAGGAGTTTGGATTCAGTGGAGTTGCGGTGAATCGATGTGATTAAGGTAGACGCAACAGAATCTGTAGATATCCAGACAATCGTGAATTCCAAAAAAAACTTGATTTACTCATTTTTTGTAGAAGTTTTATTATTGAAGAAGTCTTGAAGAAACTGAAGAATTTTTTGAGTATTTTGATTTACCCTAAAACAAGCAAGTTCCACTTTTAACCTTCAAGTTTAAAGGATATGCTTCAACTTGGTGGGATCAGACACAAACTAACTGGATGAGGCAAGAAAAACAACATGTACGATCGTGTTACAAGATGAAAAGGTTGATAAAAGCTAAATTTCTACCACCAGAGTATGAGTAGATGATGTATAACAAATATCAGAATTGCAGGAAAGAGGATATGTCTATCAACGACTGCACGAAGGAGTTTGAAGGTAATTTTGTTGAAGCCACTAGTTATTTTAATGAAATTGATTCTGAAAAAAATTCTATTGTTTCACCTCTTGTAATGGAAGATTACAAAGAAAATGATTTCGACAGCGAATTAGGTGATGATCAAATCAATGAAAATCTTAAATTGCATGTCCAAAAGGAGGTGGAAAAATATGTTGATATCAATGATAACTTAAAAGAACAATTAGTCGCAAAAGTAACATGTGATTCCTTAATCCTTGTTGTTCAACGAAGTCCAAGAGGATGCTGGCATGGAGCATGGGGACACTTACGACATGGACCCATATTCAAGGAGCCAAGGTAATGACGTGACACAAGAGTTTGAGCACATGATCAAAGATGTTAAGGATGCTTCCATGGTTTGCACCAAGAACAAGGATGATGATGTTATCCATGAGACCCTAGCTGATGGTTATTCAGATGTTCACTGTGAAATTATTCCAGTATGTTCCTTATTCACCAAAAGGCTTGAGTGGTCACTTGAAGGTGAAGAAAAGGTAAACTTTATAGTTACCACAATGATACAACCAAGCACTAAAATTTGGAATCTTGGCATTAAAAGTGAATTTCATCCATAAGGAGTATCAAGTGGTGTTGTTGAGAAGTTGGAAAAAAGGAAAGAAAAATGGCAGAAAATATTAAGGCAAGTTTATGATGCTTTGAGATCAAGTCTTAGGTGATATAAAATTATGTTCATACTCATATACGATGAGTTGCTTTATTTGCAACAAAACTCAAGGACAAGTTCTTTTGAAGTGGAAGGGACTAATGTAGGACAAAATTTTTGTTCACGTCATTTTCATTACACGAGACCCATATTTGATCATAAACGACCCAGTAAATAAAACCCACTAGCTTTAGCTAGTGGCCCATAGTGTTTTGAGGCTGAAAACATTTGTTTAGGACTCGAAAGGCATGTTTTTCGTCCTATAGGAAGAGAGCTCAATATTTCAAAAATTTTGTTCGTGGACCAAACGAACTCGGAATTAGCTGAAATTTAATATTTAAAAGTTTTTAATTATTAGGTTTCTTATTTAATTTTTTCAGAATATTTGGAGAAAGTTTTATTTTTAGCAGTTTCCTTGTGTTGCTAGCTTTCCTTTTGCTGTTAGGATTCCTTATGCTGTTAGGATCACGATTTCTTTATTACAAATACATGTACTGCAGAGAGCAGATTACCCATTCAATTATCAATACAAAAATCAAATTTCTCTGCAACTTTTGTTTGCATTTATATCTTAACTTTGTGGATTCAAAGTTACCCTTCTTCATGCGCAAACAATTTCATAACTTCCGCTTCATCAAAAATAAAGAAGAAACACGTGCAGCTCATCCATGCGAATCATAGCTTGTCATGCATCAATTCTCCCCGGCTAAAAAGAACTCTCTTGCGAAGAGTAAAGCAGATAGGACTACTCCAAAAAGTCCAAGTCAACATGATAAAACGCATATGTACTCCACGTGATATTTGAAGCTAGATAAACCTTCCTTCCACAATCATTCTAATGAACAAAACATTTTCAACCCAATACAAGTACCATGGCTGACATGATGGAAAAACAAGTACTAGTGCAAAAGAAATTGCTCCACCTATAGGAACAAAAGCTAACAACACTGGAGGCTCAAAGGTATCTTGGTTAGGCATCAAAAACTTCACATGAAAAATTGGAGTAATACTATTATCTGATTGAAAGTCAAATAAATATGTATTAGGTCTGGATTTATGAATGATGTGGAATTTTCTAGTGACCTAGGATTGTAATGTCTCGAATGAGTTCTGAGGATAAAATTGTGAATGCAAACAAATTAGAACACAATCTCCTTCAATGAATGCATGATTCCTGTTAGAGAGTTTGGTTATTGGGCTCCTTGTATTAAGGGTGTTTTTGTCTTCTTACGGTTTCTTTATTATGGAAGAGAGTATAAGGTGTTTTGTATTAGGTCTGAGAAATACACGTGAATAGAAATAGACTTCTCTTCTCTTCTTCTTCTTCTCCTCTCATAAACCCTAACACATAATTAATCAATCTCAACTTGGTATCAAAGCAAGATCAAGACCTAGAACTCATTCGTATTCACTTGGCAAACATCAGAGAGGAGTGACGTCAGCGTACAGGTGCTGACATCAGCATCTATAAGTCAAGAACCATACCAACTGGTTCGCTTGATTTTTCTGAGAATTATGGTGGTGTTTGTTTTGTGATTTGAAGCCGATTGATAGGTGTTTTCAATTTTTGAAACTTTTTCTGACTTTGGGTCTCAAATTTTTCGATCTGCTATTTGGAGCCTTTTCAGCTGTTTTTGTCGGTTCGAATTCATCCTAAGTGTGTCGCCTGGACTTGATAAACGATCTTGTGGTGGTTGTTGGTTAATTTAAAGTGTTTTGAATTGTTTTTTGGCCCAAAATGAAGTTCAGCTGTAACGTGTAGCTGATGTTCCTTGCGTTTGCTATTGTGGTCTGTTCTTAATGTCTGCTGGAGCTGTTGTGGAGACTTGGGCATGTCCAGATTAGATGATTACTTGCCTCTAAGATTGAATTTGATTCCATTTTGCTCCTGCAACTAAATTCTAGTTCAACTTCAAATTTTCAGACTGGATGTTTTATTTTTTTAATTGTTACTTCTTCAGTTGTTTATTGAATCTGAAGCATAATCATGGCTGATAATCAACCACAACCCGTCAAGACTGATGATATGCCTCGGTCAATTACCTCAAAAAAATTGGATCGTCTTAATTACCTTGCTTGGGCTCATGTTGTTCAAGTTTTTTCTTCGTGAGCGAAAGAAAATTAAGTATTTAACGGACGAACTTCCTGCAGACACAAAGAAACATAAGGATTGGATTTGTGAGGATTCCATTGTTATGGGACGGTTGTGGCATAGTATGGAATCCAATATTACCTCTGCAATTGCCTTTTGTGATTCCTTTAAGAAGATTTAGGAGTCTCTTGCAGAATCTTTTTCGCAACAGAGTAATGTCTCTCGGGTTTGTGAGTTGTATGAGAAGATTTTTGCTTCTAGGCAGTCTGGGAAATCATTGTCTGCGTATTACAGCATGCTTAAGAATTTGTGCGATCAATTATTACAGTATCGTCTGTTTACCACTGATTTACAACAGCAGAAGCGTCATTAGGAAGAGTTTATGATTGCTTCATTGTTGTCTGGTTTGGACTCTGATCTTCGTGGCTTTAAAGATTAGATTCTTGCTAGCGAGAAATTGTCCACTGTTGCTAATACATATTCTCGATTATTGAGGTCTTCCTTAGGGCAACACTCCATTGTGACTCCTTCTGAGTCGTTTGCCTTAGTCTCTAGCAATGGTGGTCGTGGTAATTCTCGTGGTGGCTTTCATGGTGGTCGTGGCAATCGTGGCTTTCGTGGTGGTCATCGTTCTAGTGGAAGTGGTGATAGGAAGTGCGATCATTGTGGTGGTACCAATCATACTGAACCTTATTGTTGGGTGAAATATGAAAGCCAAATTATGTGCATCAAGCCACTAATAGTATTTCACAGCCACTGTAGCCTAGTACAACTCGTGGACATGTAGCTTCTGATTCTGGTTCTCGGGATGCACTCACTACTCAACTTAGCAAAATGTTAGTTTGAATGGATTTCTTTATTTTGTTATCTTTGTTGATTACTCTCAAATGACATGGTTATTTTTTTATGAAAGAACGGTCTAAGTTACCTCGTATTGTTACAAAATTTTATAATGAAATTTTTACTCAGTTTGGTAAACGCATTAAAAATTTTCGCTCTGATAATGCCTTAGAATATACGCAGCCTATCATGGATTCTTTTTGTGTTGATCGTGGTATTATTCATCAGACTAGTTATGCCCATACTTCTCAACAGAATGGTGTTGCTGAACGAAAGCATCACTATCTGTTGGATGTTGTCCGTACCTTGTTATTTAATATGAAGGTACCCAAACAGTTTTAAGTTGATGCAGTTCTTACTGCATGTTATCTCATCAACCGTATGCCATCTGCTGTTGTGGGTAATCAGACTCCTTTTTCTCTTCTACATCCTAGTACCTCTCCATTTCAGCTCACTCCTCGTGTTTTTGGCTATGTAGCTTTTGTTCATGTTTTGGATCCTGGTTATGACAAATTGTCTCCTCGTGCTCGTAAATGTGTTTTTCTTGGATACTCCCACACTCAAAAGGGATATCGATGTTACAGTCTCGAGTCTCGTCGATACTATGTGAGTGCCGATGTTACTTTTTTTGAATCTACTATGTATTTTTTCATCCTCTAGTCAATGTTTGTCTCTAGATATCATCTCTACCCGTCAGGGGAGCCTTCCTCATCCTCCCCAATTTTGCCGCTACCCTTAACCTCCTCGTCTGATCCCTCATTGCCTTCTAATCCTCCACTGCAAGTTTATCAGCGATCTCGATCTCGGCCCGTTGTTTCTTTTGGTCCGAACACCACATCTTCTTCACTAGAGGTTCCTCATATCCACTTCTTCTACTGATGATTTGTACCTATTGCTAACTTTGTGTCCTATGATCGTATTTCATCCTCTTTGCAAACTTTTGCTTTTACCCTGTCCTCTATCTCTATTCCCTCATCTTATCAGCAGGCTATCTTCGTGCCTGGATGGAAACAAGCTTTGATTGATTTAGTTCAACAAGTTTCCTAGGATGCATATGATGATGTGATATTAAATTCAGGTGGTAAAGAATTAAACATATTTTCAGATGCAACATAAGAAACCTTTTTTTCCATTTCTTTAGCCAAAATGATTTTGTCAGCACAAGGCTGTAGAGAGGACCTATTTTGTGCCTTAAGAGTCCTTTTCTAATGGTTTTGCAAGGTTTAACTTGATAGTTTTACCATTATACTTGAAACTATAGGTATTCTCTTTACTATGGTGAGTCGCGTTCAAATCACATATCCATGGGTGACTCAAAAGCATGTGGGCTACATTCATGGGTAAGACATCAAATCAAATCATACCAGCATAGTCACCCATTTGGATTGAAACTAAGCACCTCTCTTTCCTCTACCCAGGCCACTCTATACGGCTATGGATGAGGTTCAGGTTGAAGTTTCATTCGTTTAACACTTGATTTTAACACTATATTTGACTTCCTTTATCAAAAATGATCTTGCACGCCTTATCTCCGCATTGGAGACGTGTGAAATAAGTTGGTGCATCTCCAATCATCCTTTTCCAAAAGAATTGATGGAACGCATGTCAAGACATTATTGTTGGTCTCATCCTCTTCCCAATTTCTTGTATAACAACGAAATGGCCCAAGTTTATTCATGACATTTGAGTACTTAGGTGGAGGATACCTACATTCTAAGACTCGACGACGAACATGCGGTAAAGGCCTTCTAGAATTTGAAATTCGGCTCTCTCTAAAGCTAGAATTCATTTGTTGAGGGGTTCAAGATCCCTCAAGCACAGGGAGGAGACCACGACAAGGATTTGAAGTCTTGATTGGATCACCATGGTGACTACCATTAGCACTTGTCCTAAGTTTTGGAGACACTGACGTGTCAGCCTTATGTTCATCAATTGGACATTTACCTATAGAAGTGGTCAGCTTAGCCACCTCTTCACTGAGTCGGGCCATGGAATCTGCAAAACTATTCATGTTATGTTCTATGTTTTGAATTCTCTTGTCCATTGCAGTTTGGGCATCATATAGGTCGCTAGATTATAAATTATTGCAATGCTCACACAAACAAAAATGCAAACAAGGTAATTCATGTGAATATTGCAAACTAGAGCATGAGAACTGATGCAAAAGGGGGGAAATTTTATGTTGTATTGGTGATGGCAGAACTAAAAAAAAGTGTGGCAGAAAGCAACACAAACAATGGTTCTAGTTCAAGTAAAGACCCTTTTGCAAATTTATGGACTTCAAACAAATAAAGGTGTTAATTTCAATTCTCAAATGAAGGATGTGTACCTTTACCAAAGTTCAAAATAGCTATCCGAGCAAAGAAGGCTCAAAAAATTGCTCCAAAGGCTGAAGTAGATCAATCCTAGTGTGAAATAAAAAAAATTTCCGATCTGTCAAGACTAGAGCTGTTCACTAACTAACTAATTGGGTTGAACGGGTTTGTTGTTTACTGTCTGTTACAAGTTTGAGCTGCTGTGCTGGGCCAAAAATAAGGCTGGGCTATTGGGTCAAATTTCATTTCACAGTTGGTTTGGATTAGTGGGCGGGTAACTTCAAATTGGGTTGGGCTGTTTTACTTCAGCGGGTAATCAGGGTTTATCAGAAAAGAACTATATTGGCTAATCAAGGAGTGGCCTGATTGGGTTTGGTTTTGAGTTAGGTTAAACAGATGTTTGTAGATGCGGTTGGATTAAAATGACAGTTGTGCTGGGCCAAGAAAGATAATCCAGTTGGACTCAAATCTGGGCCATTTTAAAATAATAATTAAAAAAAAAAACAGATCTAGGTCGAACCAGTATTGGGGCGGGTCAACACTGGGTTATAAAACAAATGTTTGCCTTTCCAAATCGTTCGCTACAGAGGATTGGTTCTACGACATTCTCGCGATGGCAGAAGCGAACTCTTCGACGACCAAATTCAAGCAACAATGGCTTTCAGCGAGGAGATGGGATCTCAGCAACGAAGACTTCGTGGTTGACGATGATGACTAGAAATTCCGATGATGACCAAGGCTAGAGAAAGCTTTGACAATGACGAATGAGAAGACTCCAGTGATGATCGACGGTGGCTTCGCAATTCCAATGAGATCGTCAGCTGTGACAAGTAGGGTTTTGTGGTGGTTCAAGTTTGGGGCTTGTCAATGATTTTCAACTGGGGTTTCGGGTGAGGGGTTTCATGAACAGCAAGTATGCTTGAGGTTGACGGGTAAACAGTGTTAGGTTGTGGTGGTGAACAGTAACTGCTTGGATATTTGGTTTGGTTGTTGAACAATGGCTGTGTTTTGGCTATGGTTATTTGATGTTTGTGTTGGTTGGATCTTTTACTCTAAACTTAACTTGATCTTTTCACTCTAATACCAATTAATGCAAGACAGGTAGACTTGTATTTAGAACCAAAAAGAAAAAAGGGGATAAGAAGTCAAAAGATGAGATGAGGCTAGGAGAATGGGGTGAGAAGACAAACGAAGGGGATGAGAAGACAAATCGAAGGTGATAGGCTCCATAGAGTGAGGGATTGAGAAAAGCAAGAATGAGGGAGAAGAAAAGACAGAGAGAGAGAGAGAGAGAGAGAAAGAGTTCGCAAACTCACGATAATATAATTCAATAATCCAAAACTGCCATTCTGATTACAAATAAGCCTTTATATAGGGAAAAGCATAACAAAACCTAAAAATGGGAAAGTACAAAAATAACCCTAAAAACTAAAACAATGCCAAAATAATAAAATGAATACAATCTAACCCTAATTGCATCAAATCCCTAATTTATCTTTCTTTGCCCCTTCTCCAGAAATAGAGGCAAAGCGCATGTTGTTCATCCATGCGAATCATAGCTCGTCTTGCATCATTACGTTATAGTCCACTAGCAATTTTAGGAGTACTTGGTTTAGTGGTTAAGGTCTATAGTTTGCCACCTTGGCGTGTTCTAAGAAGTGACACCACATGACTTCCAAATGACACATGCGGCACATGCCCCAAATGACTGGTAGCATCCTACCACACCACACATGCACGTGGTAGCCTCACACCAATGGGAAAGCATCCTATCATGCCACAAATATATGTGCTAGCCTCACACTAAATTGTCCCATTGGCACTAGATCATGACAATGTCTTGGCAAGGTCATCTCACCATCTGGTACCTGTCCCTAGCTCCTCACAAACAGCTCTAGTGCCGCTTGCTCACGATAATGCAGTAGCAAGTAGCAACACTTCACAATACCTCCTCACGAGGATCTACCATCAAAGTGACCACTGATTTCCCAAATCTATATACTATAGATAGACCTCCACCTCCTCACACCTGATCAAACGGACTTCCTAGCACAAAAGAGCCCAACCATTTTCAAATAACCCCTTCAAAAGAGGCTTTAGGAGTATTCAGAGACCTTGACCTCACTAAAATTAAGACCAAATCCATAGCATAAGGGTGAGCTTGGGATTCCCTGTTGACCTCTCTATTGCCACTTCATTTCCTTCTCTTAAGATAGACTTCAATTACACCAAAAGTCAACTGAAACCTCCACATCCAACGTGTAAGACCTACAGTGTCCACCTACCCTAAGAGAACCCACATATATCAAAACCATTTCATTGTTAATATAACCATTTCAACTTACTTTTTTAAAAAATAGCATTTTAAAATTACTTTCAAGTTTTTTTCTTATTTGTATCTCTCACGACATCCCTGGCAACATAGAGACATTGGAAGACCCAAATTGAGTATGACTTTGGAATGCAATTACTGTTTCCATTATCAAATCATAAAAAAGCAACATTTAAACTGATAAGATACCACAAGCAATTAATATATATAGATAACTTCCATAATTAAGCAGCTTTCATGCACACCTCCAGGGTACATTGGAAAACAGCTTCAAATATGCGGGGCACATCTTCCATCATCGTAGTCCTGTACCTACACAGAAAAGATCAACAATATAGAAACGGTACAGAAGAAAATAATAGTAATATATAATAATTTTATAAGAAAACACAGCTAATTATTGTAAAGAACATGACTTTCCACCAGCTTCACAGGCACATTAATCAGTGGCTTAAAAACAAAGCAAGGAAAAGTATTATAAAGCCTCCCACAGATGGCTGTAAGCCTGTAAGTAGAAAATAAATTGTGGAGTCCATGAAATGATTGACTCCACAATAGTTGGGCCACGCTAAAACTATACTGAAAAAGAAGTTGTTGGGTCCACAGGACTTATTTTTGCAAATTTCGTGCCCAAAACTTGAGTTTGTAATTTTTATGTTTGTTTTTAGTTAGAATTTTGAAAGTTAGTTAATGTAAAGTTAGTTACCTCATGTCGAAAGGTAGATTTGGAATTTAACTTACAATCAAGGGCAAAACGATAATCTTCAAGACCAAGGGTATTAAAGGTAAACAATCATGTATGCACTCACCAAATTAGGATTCATGCATTCATCAATAAGGATTTCATAAGTTTAAAATTTAATTCTGGAGAAATACTTTTTGATATGCATAATGTGTTTCTGGTCTAGTGTCAATCGATCAATCAGTTTAAAACTCTAAAACCCTATAGTTCTGGAAACCTACTAAACACAAAGAGATTAACATACTGAAAGGCTTCTACTGAGAGTGCATGCATCATACTACTTTCATATAGCTTTTGATTTCATTCATCAACCATCATGTATTGAGTGGAATCTATTGTCAGAGAAAACTATGCACCTAAAGACTCGAGTGCAGATTTTGGTAGATCAGTCTGTGTCGAGAGGTAACTAGGGTTCTAGGATTTGAGAACTATTAACCTAGTAATATAATCTCTTTCTCATAGTATAATCTCTTTCCAAGTAATAATAATAATTAAAAAAAAAAACTTTGTCCATTTTGCTCTTCATTTTACTGTTTCTATAGCATGGTTGATTGACTATATGTTTTTTGCATGATGGTGAGTGGTTTAATATTTATTGTGTTACTTTAACTTTTAAATTATTGGTAATTTAGTTAAAGTTACGAATAAAAAAAAAGAGTTGAAGTTAATTAAGCTTTCAAGACCCATTCACCCTCTAGTTCTAGATCACGGGCCTTGCCCTAACTCTACATCAGAGCCTAGTGTTATTGTCCTGTTCATCTCAGAAGTTTTACTAAAGGTCGCTTCATTTCGTCACAACATAAATATCGAGGTCAACAAGTACAATAGTTGAAGAAAAAAGGCAAATTTCTAAAATAAATAGTTTCATTTGCAATTGCCACCCATTGCTCAAAGGGTTGGCTCAAGTGGATAAAGAACTTGGCCCTAGTGCCTAGCAAGCATTAGATCTAAGGATCAAGTCCTCTTGGGTGCAAACAATTCTTTGGAGGTGGGGGTGTGTGTACCAACTAGGGAAAAAAAATAGTTGAAGAAAAAAAGTTGTACAGAAAACATGATAAGAAACAGATATCATACTTATTTATTATTGTGGCAAAAAGTGACAACACTTCTGATTCTCTTGCATCAGGCAAATTCCTAGCATAGTCACCAAGGACAGGATCCATCATTGAGGGCACAAATTGTTTTCCAATTTGTGGCTGTTCTTCAGCCTTGTCTAAGAATGTCTCAACAAGCTTCAGGGTTTCCCTCTTCACTGAGCTGTTTAAAGCATTAAAAAATGAGAATGCATACACAATAGATCAAGATGAAAAAAAAAAATCTCAATAGTAGACCTTACCGCAAAAGTTTAACAAAAGATGATTTAGAGGCAAATGGCCCTCCTCCTGCAATACTGGTTGATACAAGCTCACTGTACATTCTGTTGGCAATCAACAAAAATTCATATAAATTACAATAACTCATTGACAAGCAGCCATTGGAAACTAAATTTCTCAAATGACCAGATCTAAATTTCGGGGAAGAAAACAAGAGGGAAGTTCCATGGCTTAAAGTTTTTAATCAAATTTGTAATATGAAATTACCTGTACACATTCAGCATGTCCAAAAAGATCAGTGAAATTTGTGATAAGAAATATGTTCCAAGTGAACTCGCAACACTCGTATTTGTCTGCCAAGAAGAACAAATTAAATATATATATATATATATTGTAAAGAGAAAGTGAGTTAAATGTACAAGAAAACCTAGTATAGTTAAAAAGACAATTAAAAATCCATATATGAGACTTCAAAAGCCTGTGAAGTATAGAACCATCCATGTCATAAGAAAGGTAAGACATGCGCAATATGTTTCATAGAGAAGACATTGAAGAAGGCCTTAAGTGTGAATATTGCAAGAGTGAATCAAATGCATATCTTGAAGTACAACACACGTTTATCACCGAAACAAAGATCCTAGAAAAATACATTTCAACATCAGCCATACAGTCACTGTAACAGAATATTAACCTAGAAACAAAAAGTTGACCAGTAATTCCAGTCCCCTCGAGGTTTAAAAAAATAAAGTAGCAACAAAATTTCAATTTTTGGAGAATAGCAAAAAGCAATTCAACTGCTACTTCCAGCTTGAAAGAAATAATTTACATGGTGCACTAAACTAACATCAAATATCCTACTCAACATCATGAACAAGTAGATATTCATTGAAAACATTCAGATATAAACTTGAAATGACGATAAATGACTTATTAATCCTTTTTTCTGTAAGACACGAAAATGACATAGTTTGCTCAATGACAGATTGCTTACATCACAAAAGTTCAAGTGATAAAAAAAAAAAATTAAATTGTAAACTGTTGACCAATTCAAAAAGGAAGATGAATAATCAGTAAGCAGTGTTTGAATGATGCATGGAAATGGAACCACTACATTGCCAACTGCAGAAAATACTTGGGCAACATTTTTCTACGAAATTTTATATTTGCCCATTCCACATATTATGCATAAAAAATTTCCATATCTAAACAAATAACACTTACATTTGTGGTAACCAATTTGGTAAATGTCTAAAAATAATTTGAATCACACCATTATGGTCTTCAATTAACTCCACACTAGAAGATGAATTTCTGCCTTCTAATGCGACAAAAACAAATAGATATATGTATTTAAATATATATATATATATATATATAGAAAGATATAAAATGGAATGCTGAATACATCTTGCGTGGTTCTAATTTAATTAACCAACTCCCCCACAGGAAGTAAGATATGATATCATATGCCTAAAGCAATGCTCCTCATGAGAGAATTAAGTCGCAGATGTACTGCAGATAAAGCAGAAGCATTGATCCGAAGAACTCTTTTATGTTGATTAGAAAGCCAAACCTGCAATATATTGAGCACTGTCCGGATTACTTCTTGATCCTTCAAGAAATCAACACTTTGGCGTGCCTGTCCTATAATTTCAGACCATTTCTGCATTATACAGAGATAGAGAGAGAGAGAAAGATTGTAAAGCCACAAGCAACAAATACCAGAGCGCTTTTGGAGAGTGAAAAGCATTAATAAATGCAGTATTCCCAAAAATATAAACACTTCCATATAGATCTTGCCTTATTTGGAAGATCCATCAGCCTCTGCAAATATTCATCCCTCTTCTGGGGATCAGATTCTGCTTGAATCATCTGACCGACCTAAGAAAGCGGGGAAGCAATTGTTACAGCAGCAAAACAGAGCTTTCTGTATTAAAATACACAATTTGAGGCATTATATAGACATACTGATTCATAAAATATATGAATTTGATGGGGCTCAAGATCAGCAATAGTTGTAGGAAGACTCGTTAGAAGCTCTGATACAAATGGTTCATTTTCTCCGACCTGAGAGATAGAGAGAGCTCATGATGAAGTTAATATAAATATGGATGACAGATACCAAATATCAAAACAATAACTAAAAGAACTTTTAGAAAAAACATTGAAACAAAATTCACCTGTACAATAACAAATTTACGCTTGCACTTTTGAACAATTTTCAGGAATGTGTCGCAGGCCATATCCTGAAAGAGAGATCAAAATGAGCAACAACCTTAACAGCATGTTAACATAAACATAATTGTCTAGAACTACACTAATTCTTTTCAGAAGACAACAGCTGGCCTTAGATGATGAAGGGGAAGGGGAGGACCAAAACTAACATGGGTTGATATGGTTAGGAAAGATATGATAGCATGCAAATTAAATGAGGCAATGGCCTCAGACCGGAATGACAAAACAAGGTTCATTTTGTCAACCTCCAATAATTGGAAAAACTTTGTTGACTACAAAATTAATGGAACACCATGAATTCTGTAGTTAACTTTGTAAATAGTTGTAAAAATGTGTGAATGGTTTAGGTCAAATAACTAAAAAAAAAATAAAGTACTTTTAAATTTTGCATTGTAATGAAAACCTAAACAGAAGTAACAATTATAAGAGATGATAAAAAAATGAATTATATAAAACAGCTCTCATATTATAAAGGGTAAAGTGCATAACCCCCCCGCGCTATATAGGAAATGTGCAAAGACCCCCCTGTTGTTCGCAAAACCCCCCTACATTTTTCAAATTGGGAAAATAAGGACTAAACTTCAATTTGAACAATGAAATGACTAAAATACCCTTACTTTATAAATAAATAAATAAGAAGGCCAAAACGTGAAATGACAAAAAGGGTACTTTTGGGTTTTCAAAAAGTCTTACATCATCAATTTGCAATAGGGACAATTTGCTCCGAATTTTAAAATTATAAGGATTTATATGCACATACCAAATAGCAGGGGTGTTTCTTGCATATTTTTTATATAGCGGGTTTTTTTTTTATTTTTCCACTTTACCGTATTATAAATTTATAACCAATGAAAGGTGACTATAAAGTTTGATCAAATATACAAACAACACATACTTTCTTGTTTTTGTTTGAGATGCTCGAGTAGCAAATTACCACACACTGTAGTAAAAGTAGCTCTTTGGATTAAATTTTTATTTTTTAAAGAAAAACTAAATATATGTAAATAAACATAATATTATTGGTGATATTCTTAATTTCTTATTGAAAGATAATTAACTTGGAAATTACTGAACTTCGCACATAATTTTTTCACATGTTCGTAATAATAGAATAATGCACACTAACTTTTTTTTTTTCAGAATCAATTACTTATGTCATAGTACACTGTAAAAGATATGCAATGACTAGATTCCCTATTAGTATGTGATACAAATCATATGTGCACAAAATGAAAATAAATTGTCATTTTGTATAATTTTATTGTTGATAAGAAACTATAATATATTAGAAACAAAAAAAAATTATATATATATAGCCAAAAAATTACCGCAAAGTTTCAACAAAAAAAGGTAACACCAAAAGATATTGATATTTGTACTTTTCCCTCTCTTTTTTCTTTTAATGAAGAACTATTTTATGTTTTCTGAACAAAAACTCGAATCATATCCTTATTCATCAGAAGTTTGATTTTTCAGTACTTTATACTACTATGTGTCATACGGAATCCTCAAATACAACTAGCATTCCTGAAGTTGCAATTACATAGACAACCTCTCTAAAACCTTTCTAAAGATGAATTTAGTTTCAGTTCAATTTTACATTTGCAACAAAGGGTAATGGAGCAGATAATGGTATATTTTAAATATGACCAATTTAGAAAGTCAACACAAACAAATGTCTAAAATTCAAAAAAAAATAGAAGATCACACAACCTGAACCCCAGGATGTGTTTCATGCATAAACTCGAACAACTTGTTTACAACAGTCTTCAGAAACTTCCAGTGGGCCCTTAGAAATCTGGGATACTGTCCAACAACATACCTGCCAATATAACAAATAAAATTTAAAAGAGGATAAATTTGATCAATACAATCACAGATTTATTGTCCAGGGACACTAAGCTCAAAACAATATTTACTTTTACCGATTATAATGTGCAGCATAGAGTGCTGTGCACTTATAGATTGTGCTCGTACTCCACAAAAAGACAGCATAAAGAACATTAGATTTTAAAAACTTTACTGATAAGAATGATGGAAAAGTTTCACAACACTGCCTTGCTGTTTGTCAAGTTCTGTAAATATATAGGCCAGAAGAACCTAAATGGAGAAGGAACGTTTGCATCATGAACTCTTACATTATGTTACTCGCAATAACAGCTTTGTTGTCTTTTCCCTTCATGATTTCACATAAATTTAGTAAATCACGAATCACCATCACTAGAAATCGGTTTTCCTGCCAAGACTCGACAGAGTGAAAAAATGTTAACAGATATGCATCCTGAAGTTTAAGAAACAAATAACTTGTTTAGATTTATAGTAACAAATCATATTTGAATGATAAATGGGCAAAATTTCAAAATACATATCTCAAAGAAAACTGAAATTCAAGAAGCTGTATGATATAAACAGCCTTCTGAACAAGGATCAATTAAAGTGGCAACAGATATAGAATTATATAACAGATAGCACCATATAACATGAGATCATCTCAGCATAACATGAGAATTAATATTCACACAGAAACAGTTAGGTGCAAGCACAGAAACTCCAATTAATAAATGAAGTCCACATAAATGCCAGACAATTTAATAAACGTAACATGAACCAATCCGTTAACTGATGCGAAGAATAAGCCATCCAATTTCATAGAAAGCTGAATCAAAAGATAAATTAGAAGAAAAAAAAAAAGGTGCTTTCCACCATTTGGGGGTTAAATTTCATTTTTTGTTCTTTTCTTTATGTTATTTTTTTTAAACGGCGAGGTGGTTTAAATTAAACTGACACCCCTCAGGTTTGCCTTAATTACACTCAGACCGCTATGTTTACGAAAACCCACACTAACACCCTTGTCAGAGTTAGTTTCATAATGGAAGTTAAATTTTGCTCTTGTCAAAGTTAGTTTCATAATGGACGTTAATTTTTTTTATTCAAACAGTATTTCAATAAAAAAAAATATTTGACATGAAAATACCAAAATACACATAATAATAACCTCACCCTTTTCTCTCTCCCATCTCTCTCATTCTTTATTCTCTCTCCTCTCCCTCTCATTCTTCCAAGACCGCAACTCCGTGCCTCAACCACCACATCACCACATCTCCTCTCTCTCTCTCTCTCTCTCTCTCTCACACACACACAATCAGGAATGGTAGAGGATCAAGCGCCCACCTCTCTGCTAGTGTTGTCGTTGATCGAGTGAAGAAGGTGATGGTTGGTGATGAAGGTTTGAATTCAGCCTCTGGTATTGGGTGAAAATGCTTCATGGAATCTGTATCTCCTGCTCCTCCTAAAAACCAGAAAACAGGAAAGACCCGACCCATTTCCCCCAAAACCTTTTCTCCTCAACAGCGCTTCCCAGAAAAATCCTTTCCACGTCCAGTAGAGAGGGAACCACCCCTCACTCTCGTCAGCTGTACATATGTCACCTTCCATTGTCTTAGCGAAGATTTAAACGTATTCCTGGGTGCCGGGAAGTTCTTTCCTTATCCTAGAAAGCAGCCTCGTGGTTCCTTGCAATTTCTTGTAAATTTGATTTTTACAGTAACAAACAGTAACTAGTTAGATGTGAAAGGCTATATTGAACATGCTCTGTTGCCCACAGCCTTCGTTAATCGATTTATTTCTGGACTTTTTGGCCGATATGCAGTGCCCAAAGAGTGGGGATAATTTTCAAGTAAGATCATTCAAACTCCATTATCAAATGAATTGATAATGAAGATAATTCATAAAACCTTTCGCAAAATTTTGTTGTATTTAGTTATTTAGCTTGATTGCTGATGCAATTTGTTGCAGATGTGTCCCTTTTGCAGGCAACCTTATTCTGGAAACAGCTCAGTGTTGGGCCATTACTTCTTTGTATTCCTAAAAATCTTCTAAACACTTTCCTACACTATTATAGTGAGGAAATTTACTTAAGATACCACTACCAATTGTCATATCATATATGGAGCACTTTACTTTGCTGGCACTGAAGAACTCAAAATTAGGAATCTTTGTCATACATTAATGTTGTTTTGTGGTAGCTGAAGAAATTCAGTAACCCAATATTCAAATTTGTCTCATTAGGCTTGGTTGAGTATAAATTGGTTTATATTCCATGTGTAGTGTTGTTTGCTATGTTAGTTCATAGTTAAGATCTTCACCTTACAACGGGAATTGGCCATAATTTCATGTGTATAAACAAATTTGACTTAAGGTGAACTATATTTTTTTTTATCATTTTTAGACTTAACACTGTGTCTCTATAATGGAAGATTCTGTTCGTGGATGGCACCTTCATTCTTGAAGATTTCTATGTAAAAATTAATTGTTGTAAACTGTCATTTCATATAGGTGCATTCCACCATTAAGAATCTCTCGTTTGGTGTGGTTTAACATGATTTAATTTTATCTGGTGGTTCTGAGGGTTTATGAATCGCTTCTTCGAAGGAGAGAGGAGAACCTTCCTGGAAGTGGCAAAGCTTCCTAGCTTGTCCGTCTCCGGCGAAGTGGAAGGTGTGGCAACAGAGAGAGGACATGTGTTTCGAGTGGTGGACCGGAATATTGAGAGGAGAAGAGCAATGCTCCACACTTGCTTGGTTGGAAGGTTCGACAGAGAGGTGGGAAGCCTGGAAAAGATTGAAGAGTGGACCAAGAGATATTGGAAAGTGGCTACCGGCGTGAAGGTCACAGCACTGCCGGATTCCCTTTTGCTCTTCAGGTTTCCATCGGAGAAGGAAGCTGAGAGAGTTCTGAAACAAGGGAAAAGACAATGGGGTGAAGCCTTACTGTTCCTCGATGTATGGTACTACAGGGTGGGTTGTGCTGGCTTGATGAAAAAGCGGAAGGAAAGGAATATCGTGATGTACGGCCTACCGTTACATCTCTGGTGTCACAAACTCTTTGTCGTTGTCGGAGATCTGTGTGGAGGGTTTCAAAGGGTCGAGGCGAATGACTTGGTTGATTCGGAAAATATTGCTGTAATAGTTAAAGATGGTGGATCCATTCCACGGTTCGTGTTGGTAGAAGATGACCGGGTGGCATACAAAGTGGCCCTCTCGGAACAGATTACTCCAAAATTGGTTCCAAGGCACGAATCGCTAGTGGGAAGAGATATCAGCAGACTCATCACGGAGGATGAGTGGTGGCGAAGACGTGATGAGAAAATCGGAAAAGCTAGCAGCAGATTTCGGGCGCAGAAAGAGAGCAAAGAGACAGGACAGAGACGACTGCAGAGACACGCGCATCAGGCACGTAGTGGAAGAAGAGATAGGGACATACAACCTGTAGCTACAGAAGATAAGATCAAAGCTCAGTGGGAGACAGCTAAGGAGATACGTGGCAGGCCCTTAGGAAATCAGGGGGTCCAACGTTTAAATTCAAATTCAAAATCGTTTGGGCCTTTTAACAGGCCTAGTTATGACCATGGGCTCACATTCGGGGACATGGGCTCAGGAACTTCAAATGATTTTAAAGCCCAAAGGAAACCTCGGAGGGCAGCAATAAACTCAAACAGGCCACCAAATAGGCCCAGGTATGGCAATGGGCTTAAAGTCATAAGTAGCCCAAATGAGGGAATGGGCTCAAGACTCCTAAACAATTTAAAGGACCAATATTTTATGGCCTCTGCTGGAACTAAAGATGTACAAGCCGAAGGAAGGAGTAGAAGAGATATACAGAGAAAACACATGGTGAACAGGTGGGAGACGCAAAAAGGCTCTGTCAGGAGATCAGGAGGTGACGGAGATGGAAGAGGAAGAAAGTCGGTGCAAACAAACAGACTTGGGCATGAGAATACCGTTCAGAATGACAGGATCAAGAAGGGATTAAAGTGGTCAAGAACCGAGAAGCAAAAGTGGGTTATGAAGAAAGGATTGAGGTCGGAGATGGAGAACAGAACAGAAAGCTTTCAGGCAAGTTATCTTAATTCTGCGCTTCCTTCTTCTTCATCTTTTCTGGAGTGTATGGGAGTCTCCAAGAATACGGAAAATGAGTGGGGGAGGAATATGGGAGATGTAGCAAATATGGACACCGCCGAAACCAGAACGGTGGCCTGCATAACAATGGATGCTGCCGAGGATGTTCATATAAGTAGCAGCAAGGAAAAGGACGATTTGACCTTGTGCATTGGTAAGGGGATCAGGATGCGTTTGAGAACAGAAACGGCATCTGCACTGCTGGAAGAATTGAGGCGGTTCAGTGGGCTGGACAACGCCAAAAAGAGCAAGAATGAGGCTTCAGTTATTGCTACAGTGAGAGACAGAATTGAAAGCTCATCTGCGACAAGCCTTGACTGGTCAGCTCAGTTGAGGGAAAGAAATAAATGGGACTGCCGTGCCGTTGGCAGATCAGTAGAAGGGACAAGGAGGGATCTCTCGAACAGTAACAATGGAGAAGAAGCTGACACAGAACCTGCATTTGAATCTTTGTGCCTGCTGCCGCCAGTTTGGGAATGCAACGAGGAGCCAGGGGTTGACATCCCCCTGGCAGCAGCTAGGGGAACAAGGGTGGAGAACAGAAGCCTTGTCCCGTTTATGACAGATTTAAATGGAGACAGAGCTGTGAGAAATGTTGAGGAAATGGGAGAGCTGATGGGTCTCACATTCCTGAGGGGGGATGGGCTGGACCTGGAAACATTACATTCCATTGAGCATGGGTGGACTCAAAACAATTGCAAGAAGGGCTCTTACCAGAAGGGAGAGAGGGAACTTAGGAATCTAATTTCCTACGTGAATTATGACGGGAGGAATGGAGGGAGGAGAGAGAGGAGCTGCGGGGGCAGGAGGGGGGGAAGGGGAGGGGGGGAAAGAATTGGTGTGTCTATGAAGTTTAAAATTGTGTCTTGGAACGTTCGGGGGTTGAACGACCCGGACAAGAAGAGAGTGGTGAAGGCCTTGATTCGTAGGTGGGAGGCGCACGCCGTTTGCTTGCAAGAATCTAAGCTAGCAGATGTAACAGATGGGGTGATGAGGAGTCTTTGGGGAGGTAGATATATTGATTGGGAAGCTCTAGAAGTAGTTGGAACGTCGGGGGGAATTGTGGTCCTTTGGGACAAGAGATGGGTGACAAAAATTGATATGTGGAAAGGAAGGTACTCTCTCTCCATTATTTTTTCATTGGAGGAGGACAGGTCCTCCATGATTTTTTCAGGAGTGTACGGTCCGGTTGGGGACATGGAGAGAAAAGGGTTGTGGGAGGAGCTGGCTTTGGTTAGATTGAGGTGGTCTGGGCCATGGTGTGTGGGAGGAGACTTTAATGAGATTAGGAATCTGAGTGAGAGATCCTCAGGGGCGAGAAGGACACAAGCTATGTCAGAGTTTTCTGAATTCATTGATTCTCAGCAGCTTATTGACCTTCCGTTGGAAGGTGCTCGATTCACCTGGTCTAGTGGCAGAGATCTTCCTACACTTTCCCGGCTAGACAAATTCCTAATTTCCGGTGATTTAGAGGAGAAGTTCCCAGATCTGATGCAAGTAAGCCTGGCTAGAGCGGTGTCGGATCATATTCCCATCCTTTTGGACTGTAGGGGGCTAAGTAGAGGCTGCACCCCTTTCCGGTTTGAGAATATGTGGTTAAAAGCGGAGGGCTTCAAGGATAGAGCTCAAGATTGGTGGCTTAGTTATGCTTGTAGGGGTAACCCAAGCTACCGTTTGGCCCACAAATTGAAGAGGTTAAAGGAAGACATTAAAAAGTGGAACAAGGAGGTCTTTGGTAATTTGAATTGGCGCAAAGCTAGAGCCCTTTCCGAGATATCAGATTTGGATCGCAAGGAGGGAGAAAGGGGCCTTAGCAAATCGGAGGTCAGCAGAAGAGAGGAGTGCAAAGGAGAGTTTAGGGAGATTGCGGTCATGGAAGAAATCTCTTGGAGGCAGAAATCCAGAGCCTTGTGGTTAAAAGAAGGGGATCGGAGCACGAAGTTCTTTCATAGACTTGCGAATGCTCATAGAAAGGGAAATCATATAGGCACGATTCGCATTGATGGTGTATTGCTGACCAGAGCAGAAGACATTCAGAGAGGGATTGTGGCTTTCTATCAGCAGCTTTACACAGAAACCAATAGAAGCAGGCCTTTGCTCGGTGGTCTTGAGTTTGCAGGCATTTCGGAGAAGGAGAGTATTTGGGTGGAGAGGCCCTTTGTGGAGGAGGCGGTGGAGGCTCTTCAGAGCTGTGGCGGGGACAAAGCTCCTGGTCCTGATGGCTTTACAATGGCCTTCCTGCATCAGAACTGAGAAGTGGTTAAATCCGAAGTAATGGAGACACTCAGAGAATTTCATTCAACAGGGACCTTTGACAAGAGTCTTAATGCTTCCTTCATCGCTCTTATCCCAAAAAAGGGTGGAGCCGTAGATGTTAAGGACTTTAGGCCAATAAGCTTGGTGGGAGCAATTTACAAGCTCCTAGCCAAAATCCTAACCAATCGATTGAAGAGGGTTCTGGATGTGGTGATCTCCGATACTCAGAATTCTTTTGTGGGAGGCAGACAAATCTTGGATTCAGTTCTCATTGCCAGTGAGTGTGGAGGCCAGGATTAGAAGCGGCATGCCCGGAATTGTTTGTAAGCTAGACATTGAAAAGGCATTCGATCATGTGAGCTGGGATTTCTTGCTGTATATGCTAGAGAGGATGAAGTTCGGCTCCAAATGGAGAAGATGGATCTACCATTGCATTTCGACAATTCGGTTCTCAGTTCTGGTGAACGGATCCCCTGTTGGCTTCTTCCCTAGTTCTCGAGGGCTGAGGTAGGGTGATCCTCTCTCTTCTTTCCTGTTTATCATCGTCATGGAAGCCTTTAGTAAGATGATGAAGAGGGCAGAGGATCTAGGGATTATCAGAGGATTCCAAGTAGGAAGAGAACCTAATCGTCTTGTGGTGTCCCATCTTCTATATGCAGATGACACCATTGTCTTCTGTGATGCGAGGGAGGATCAGTTGAGGAATTTGAAATATATTCTGATTTGCTTTCAGGCAGTGTCCGGCCTGAAAATTAATATCGGAAAGAGCGAGTTGGTGCCAATTGGGGCAATTGAGGGCATTCATGAGTTTGCCAATATCCTTGGCTGCGGAGTCGGGTCCTTTCCAACCTCCTATTTGGGGATGCCGCTCGAAGCTTCGTCAAGGATGGTTTCAATTTGGGATCCAGTTATAGAGTGGTTTGAGAGGAGGCTGGCCGGTTGGAAGAAACAATATCTTTCAAAAGGAGGGCGCATCACTCTCATGAAGAGCACCCTCTCGAATCTTTCAACGTATTACATGTCACTATTCTCAATGCCTATATCAGTCGTCAGGAGGTTAGAGAGGATTCAAAGTAAGTTTCTGTGGGGCGGTTTAGGGGATGAGTTCAAATTTCACCTGGTAAGTTGGAAGAAGGTGTGCTTCCCGATTCAGAAAGGAGGTTTGGGTATAAGGAGGTTAGATATGTTTAACAAGGCACTGCTAGGCAAATGGCTTTGGCGGTTTAGAGGAGAAAGATCCAGATTATGGAGGAGGGTTGTTGCTAGCCGAAGTGGGGAAGGAGTCGGCGGGTGGTGGTCTTTGGAGTCAACCCTTCCTATGGGGGTGGGGGTATGGAAATGCATTCGGAAAGGCTGGGATGAGCTCTCCAAACACATCCGTTTTAGGGTGAGGAACGAGAGACATATTAGCTTCTGGAAGGACACTTGGTGTGGAGAAACATCCCTGGCCCGCAGATTCCCTAGTCTGTTTATGATTGCTTCGAATAGGCAAGCCTTAGTCGTCGACTGCTATCATCTTGATAACGGTAGTTTGACTTGGGATGTACACTTTCGTAGGGCATTCCATGACTGGGAGCTTTTAGAGGTAGCAGAGTTCTTAGCCATGTTGTACAGTCAGGCGGTTGAGGGGGAGGGGATGGACGAGATGGTTTGGTTAGGTTCCAAGAGGGGAACATTTGAGGTTCGCTCCTTCTATAGAAAGTTATTGGATGTCACGGGTCCCATCTTCCCTTGGAAGGCAATTTGGAAAACAAAGGCCCCATTGAAGGTGGCTTTTTTTACGTGGACAGTTGTCTTAGGCAAGATTCTAACGATTGATAACCTAAGGAGAAGAGGTCGAATTATGACGAACTGGTGTTGTATGTGCAAAAGGTCGGAGGAAACGGTTGACCATCTTCTTCTTCATTGCCCAGTGGCGAGGGATGTTTGGTACATGTTCTTGGTCGCCTTTGGTATAGTCTGGTGACTCCAAGATCCACAGCAAATATGATTGAAGCTTGGAGAGGGTGTACAGTGGATAGCCGAGTCAGAAAAGCTTGGAGGGCCAATCCCCTTTGTTTATGGTGGGGTCTGTGGCACGAGAGGAATAGGAGGCACTTCGAGGATGTGGAATCTCCTATTTGGTCTCTCAAATACAATATTTTGAGTTCTTTATTTTTTTGGGTTAACGGGAGAAATTGTACATCGGGTGATGAAGTAGTGGACTTCATTAATAGCTTAAGCTTATAGATGGCCGTGCTCGGCTTCCTGTAC
Source organism: Cornus controversa (assembly GCA_026545225.1). Classification (NCBI taxonomy): domain Eukaryota; kingdom Viridiplantae; phylum Streptophyta; class Magnoliopsida; order Cornales; family Cornaceae; genus Cornus; species Cornus controversa. The sequence continues at coordinate 10,176,054 of CM048850.1, forward strand.
CTTCTAGGGAGCGCTCCCCTCTTGAGCGCCTTTCAATGAATTATTATTTATCAAAAAAATTTTTGACTTATTTTAATGTAAATGTTCCAAATAGGTGCCAAAAAATTGGGCTGCTAAAAATTGGCCTTGGCAGTTTGCCAGTATCAAAACACACGACTCACACAAAGCTTCAAAGCAAGGTTGTTAATCCTAGGGGTGATAAGAATTAAGGCTCGTAAAATCCTACAAAATGAGGAAAAAAGAATACTACAAATTTATGTATAGATGAAAGAATTCCTAATTTTAGACTGAATAAGCCAAAAATACAATAAAGATGTAGAACTACTATGACAAATATATGAAGCACGCATGCAGCTGCAATTTTAAGAAAAACACAAAATAGTGCTTACTTCATTATTCATATACCAATTTAAATTTGATTGAATTTAAAATATCAAAATAAATGTATTGTTTGCAAGTATTACTTAATTCCTTGTGTACATCTACAAAGAAATTTTTCATGCAAACTATAAAAAGAAAAAGTTGTTGAAACCCAAGTAAAAGAGAATAGGTTATGAAAGCTTATTATAAATTTGCAAATCGGTTATCTCCCCAAACCAAAGACTTTTAACAGAATCACTGTAATACATATAAGGTGCATTTCGTACAATATGAGAGTAGCCTCAAATGTTGCTTTTATTTTACAAAAAGTTCACAAGATGTTGCACAATCATGCACCCAGCCGGCATACGATGAATAAACACTGCTACATTCCTGGCCCATTTAGTTGACTAACAGAAGACATTACACAGTTAGACAACTTAGATTAGCTCAGTGTAAAGTGCGATTCTAGAATGCTCCAATAGTATGAGATATGAACACACGCGAAATAATAGAAAATTGAAAACAAAAAATTAAACCGTTAAGGCAAGAAAATATGCAAAAAGGATCGTACAATTGATGACATAAAATAAACAATCTAATCCATAAAATCTGAAAGAGAAATATATATTTATTGAAAAAAAAAAAACACATTAAAAATCATCAGAATGTGTCAAAGAACCAAAACTTAGTACTAATTCTGTAGTTATACATGAATGAACAATGTGAAATATGAATATGTACATAGATATCATATTATTTAGGACAGATCATGCGAAAAATGAAAAAGAATACCTGCTCCTCCACCATTGACCCAGAAATAGATCCTATTGCCCAGCATAATGTGTTTAGATTGTTCCACGTCCAATCCTCACCATTCAGTTGTTTACTCAATTTCTTCAGCATCTATATTATATCAAGCAGGAAATACAGACTATCCACATTAAGAGATTCCATATACCAAGTGAACCAATGATGAAGTCACTATGTATTACAACCTACAACTTAACAAGAAGCAAAAAAACAACCAAAACATTAAGGGGGAAAAAACATTATAATCAACATAAATTGAATGATTAGGAAACCAATAACAAAAGGCAGAAAGAAGTGACAAAAAACATTATATTTGCAAAGATTAGCATAAGCTTGACTAGGAGCATATCTTGGGCCTGTTCTGCACTCCCTTCATAAAACAGCCCCAAGTTCTTGCGTACCTCTTCAACATTCTCCATCACCCAATCCTCAATCTTGTCCTCCAAACATTTCACCATCAAGCTTTCCTCTATGCCTCCATGCCATAACTGCCAACGGTAGGACCAGACCCACCGCAGCACTATCAGCATCTTCCCTACCCACAACCGATGTATTCTCTTCAAAACGAACTACTGCCAGTCCCTCCCCATTGTTGTTGCATTATTAATTATCAACTCAACATTCATTATGAGTATTGTCCATTGTCACAGCTCATCCTTCGGGCTTTTCCAAGGTCCTCATATGACATTGTACTTTCAATTCTGTCATTAACGCCGCAACAGATTCTTTCTTCAATCTCCAATTAAACTCCTTTCCCTACACATAAAATGATAGCATCCTCCTCCCTATGATTTTCCAACACCACAATTTGTCTGATACTTCATCCTCCTGTTGAACACTGCCCTCCTTGCAATCACCAGACTAACATCATTTCTAACATCACCCAGTCCAACTTCTTGCATCAAACTCACATTCCCCTGCCTCCAAAAGTATTTGTCATTGTCTACGTCCCTCTCAGTTTTCCCCCAGAAGCCCCAAAATAGGAAAAGAAGAAATGTGAGAGGTTGGGCATGGAAACAGGTATATTAACCTCAGTATTGGCCTTAGAATCGGAATCAGGCCTCATCATCTTGAGCATTTCATGTCTCTCTATGTCAGGCTCCATGGGCCACTTGGCTTTCTCAGCCCAAGTCCACCTTCTTCGTTGATTAGGCCATCAATGCATTCAGTCTCGGTCCAGCTCACTTTGATAGGGCTTAGATTTGATAGCCCATAGCCCGTCCACCCCCCCCCCCCCCCCCAAAGCTATTCTCCACCCCTTACGATTATGCTGCCTTGGTGCTACTTCCCCCTCCACCCTTCCATGCGCTCCACTTAGTCCATACGTCTCTTCACCCACAATTTCTGCAACTCGAATAATAGACACCCTTTCTTGGCTACGACTCTCAATAAATCATATTTACTATGATTTCCCCCCATTTGTCCTCTAGTATCAGTAAGCTCATCTCTGCCGAATAGGGATGCCTTCGCCAGAACCAGCTCCGGCAGCTTTTCCTCCGTCAATGCCACTCGGTAGCACAATCGATCATCCTTTATATTGGGACTTAGCCACCGTCTTTCACCGTGAGCTAAGAAGCACGGATACAACACGACACGGACACAGCGACACGACAAATCATACAAAATTAGGATATGGACACGGCAACTAATAAATATATCTTTTTATATATATATGATCCTATATTTTAAGAGTATTTTTTTTTTCATCAACCTAACAATGAAAAATTCACAAATTATAATAATTAATGAGCTATAAAAATAATTAATTTACCATTTAAATAACTACACAATTGAATCTACTCCACAACAATAATAATAATAGTTGCTTTTTAAACAAAAAAACTTGAAATATTATATTTTATGACTACCATATTTTATTAAAAAATTTCAAAGAAGTCGTCATATTTACACTTTAACCTCTATTTCTTTTTAAACTTTATTAAAACTCCCTATCGATACGGCATGCGTGTCGGACACGTGTCCATGACTTGTCTGCGGTGTGCCCGAAAATTAAAAAAATTCAGACACGTATTTTCGTGTATCTGACACGTGTCGGGCCGTGTCCGATGAGTGTCTGTGTTCGATGCAGATTCTTCAACCTTTTAGGCGTGTTCATGCTTCCTAGACCATGAGAATAATTTTTCCGACATCCAATCTCTCATCAGCGTCCACCTTCTTAAAGCCACCACACGTCACCAAATGGCTCCAAATAATGGATAACACCATAGATGCAGTGAGAACCCAAACAACAACATCCGACGCTCCTTCCTCTGCCTCAATAAACAAGAATAACCCACTCAGAACAACCAAACACATCATCGCCTCCCCCAAAAACCTTTTTCCCTCCATTAAAACCCTAGTGGCCTCCTAATGGGATGGAAGTCAAAATAGCAGCAGATAATCCAGCAATTGAGATACAGCAACACCACAAGCGACTTTCCATGCCTTCGACACCCACACCTCAACCTCTGAGAACACACCTGTGTCAAACTTAACCACAAGACATGCTTAAAGCATCTCCCTCCTCTTCCATATTCCAATCTCAGCTACCTAAAACAGTGCCCTCTTGCCTACGACGACACCCTTATCACTCTCGGTGGGAAGACGAGGCCACCAAGGAACCTTCACAAATGAGCGCCAAAACCCTAGCTTATTGAATTAAGCATCTCCAATCTCTATATAACTGAAGAAACAGAACGGATAGAGAGTGAATCAGCATTTTTCATTGCATTTGTGGAGAAACCCAATTCACTTCAGCTTGGAAGAGACTCAACTTGAAATTGTGATCTAAACTGGGAAAGGGCTCTAGAGAGAGAGAGATGAAAATACGTTGCATGGATTCCCCAAAATCTTGAAAGATAGAAATATTAAGCAATGCCGAGATGTTTATATATATATATATATATATATATACACACACAAAGGAACTTATACCTGTGGGTAAGTCCTCTGAGAGAGTAATGCATTGGATAATGCTCAGTCATCTAGTTAAATGCATGTCCCCCCCCCCCCCTTTTTCTTTTAAATGCAATATATAATTGTTTGATCATTCTAAGCAATAGCCAGGCTGAATCCACATAAAAATCTGTCCCACATAATTAAAATTTATACTATTGGCATCACAGATAAAAGATGGGGGTCAATGATACATCCAAAGAGAGAGACATTGCAATATAGTTGATTAATTTTTACTATTTACTAAAAAATATTAAAAAAAAGAAAAAAAGAGTGATTGTATGACCGTACCTGTTTTTCAGTATCCTCATGATCTAAATGTGACAGGTAGATCAGCGTTTCCCTCATGATCTACAACAATGCAATTGAAGCAAACAGACTAAGATGAAGGAGAAATCAATAAAAGAAAGCACATAAACTACAGAACAAACAGTCTAATTAACTAAAATAGCTTTTTAATTCGAAAAGTTTAATCCCTTCTTCACATAGTGTAGGATGAAAGATGTATGATTGATTCATCGTTAGCAACCAATAAAGATGGAAATATAAGTGATATCTGATTATTGCAAGACCCTGATAAGTGATGGTAAAATTCGGGACCTCTAATTAGAAAAACAGCAATAATTTGACAGACACTTTCAAATATACCTGCATTCTAATCCCTTCTTCACAAAGTGTAGGATGTAAGATGTATCATTGATTCATCGTTAGCAACCAAGAAAGATGGAAATATAAGTGATATCTGTTTATTGCAAGACCCTGATCAGTGATGGTAAAATTCGGGTCCTTTAAATAGAAAAACAGCAAGAATTTGACAGACACTGCCAAATATACCTGCATTTTTCAATTAAACAATGTGCCTGATGCCCCCCAAACCTTAACTCCCCAAAAGAGAGAAATAGAGTGCTTGAGTGAGTGAGAGAGAGAGCTTGAGTGAGAAAGAGAGAGCGTGCTTGAGTGAGAGAATTAGCGTGTAATGCCTCACTCGATGAGAGAATATAATTACCCAAGAATAGATAAACTTTCACACGTAAATTATCCACAGTTCCTCCATATAAACAGACAAAATTATACATCGATCTTGATACAGTAAACCATAAACTGCACATACACAATCACAACATCTAGTATAAATTCTGTAGAGGTATTCTGTAAATGTGTCTATATCCATAGGTACCATGTAAAGAAGAGGTTTAATACAAAAATTGACGAAAGAGTGGTTAATCATCCATTTATAAGGCTTGTATACAGAGATCAAAACCACATATCTGCAAAAAGTAGATTAAATACCTTATATTGAACAAGGACATCATTGTCCTTCATAGTTTCGCGAACAATATTCCCATTTTCATCCTCAACAATCAGAACCTCCTCAGGCTTAGCCATACGAGAGATCATAAGTAATCTTAACTTTGACATTGGACCAGCATACAGATGCCTTCGCTGCAAAAGTTGTGAACCAAGACCATCAACCATACCAGAAAGCAATGGCATCTGTTGGATTGAACATGTAAAACAAGCTGACATCAGTAAATTTTTCCATGCACAACTACTGATATTTCAAACATAAGCCATTTTCTGAGTAAATTTGTACATTAGAAGCAATGAAGAGTAAAATGTACATGCAGCAGGCACAAATTACGTTACAGAACCACACAAAGCATGCAAGTAATGAAAGTTTATTAACTTAAGTAACTATTTTTTTATGTGTATACAACTAAAAAATGACTTAGAAGGAGGCAAAAACAAATGTAATGCAACCAATTAAAATGTAAAAAAAAAAATTGCACAAAAAAATTAATACACCAGGGTGGGAGTGGGCAAAGACAAAATACATACAAAAGAATACTACTCAGAAGACAATTCTGAATTCCAATTGAGCAATTAACTTAATCAATAACAAAGCGGAAACTAAAACAATCTCTTCATTTCAAAAGAAAATCATGCTGAAAACACAAACTTAAGCCACAGGTCAGGTTCAAAGAATGACACTGAAGACAAAATTTGAAGTTTCTAATTCCTTTAAATATGCATCTCATATATCTTGAAACACACCATTCTCTTTCTAGTTTCTAAAGCATACATTGCAACCATAGGATAGAAGGAATATACTAGGTAGCATAAGTCAGATATTTAAGATGGGTTTTCTATGCTAAGCCCAGCAAGCCCATTAAGAGATATGAAGGTTGTTTGAACACCACATAAGTACAAATGGGCAACTTCAAGTGGACCCAACTTCTCCCCAAACTCCATTTTTGACAAGCAACTACGGATAGCCTTCTGCATGCTTTCTCATAGAATCGTGCATAAACTCAGCGACAAAGAATAAATTTTCCTTATTATCCTCAAATTTTGATATGAATTGGCATCATGCCCATTGGTAAAAATGGAGGGATTCGCTGCCACAGGTTGTGCTCTTGCTACTTTGTCGCTAGGGGTTAATATGTCACTGGACGATCTGTTTTTAGGACAAGGAGCTGACTTCTTCAAAATAAGTAGATGAGTTGTTGTCTTCTTACTGTAATATCTGTCTTTGGTTGTTTGTGTATCAGGTCGCATGATGGGGAGTGGGAGTGGTGGTAGTAAGTTAGTTATGCTACTTATACTTTCAAGCTCATTCTCTCCCTGTACACACGTGTCTGAAAATTTCTTTCCCCAAATATCTTTTTTCCCAGAAATCCTTCTCATGAAGTCCTAACTGAAAAGCCCAGACACATAAAGATCCCAAATGCAGGCACTCAGACAGCTCTATAAGCATCTTATAACTCACAAGGTGAAAATTGCAAAGGAGAAAGTAAGAGATGATACGAAATATAGGAGAAAAGTATACAAGTATTACAAACAGAAACTTAAGCTAGTAAACAAAATCAAGAAAGCAGTTTTCCATACTTTAAGCAAACACTTATGTTAACAAGAGACCTATCACCTTACATTAAAAGAAACAAAGGATCATTGTCTAGAAATGGAATGTCAATCATACCTGCAATCCCAACATGTTTACAGCCGCTGCAGCATTATTCAGATTATGTGCCTGAAACAACTCTAAAACTAAAGAGTTCCAGTAGTCCAAGCAAACCTGCTCAATCATAGAACCAAAACTATAGGTCTAATCATGATATTCAATATCCAAGTGAGAAAGCCAAGAAGATATACAAATGACCATACCTTAAAAACCTCATTGTCATCAACATATGAGATGTTAATGAGATATTCAAGACCCATTAGAAGGGCAGATATATTCTCTTGTGTGGACTCTATCACTCGGATATGAGACTGCATAAAGTAAGGAAATATCAGCAAACCTGATTTGGAATCAAAATCTTCCTGCAAAGGCTTGGACTCAAAAAGTAGCCCACAGAATTGTTAATACTAATCTACAACTTCAAATTATAAGCGTTATATAGCCATTACCCCTTTGTATTTGTATTTTCTACCTAAGGAGTAATTAAACTTTTAGTGTAATTAATTTTTTCTTTTTACAAGAGATTTTAGTGTAACTAACAAGCCCATTAAAAACATATAAAGCATTATTTTGACAAATAGGGATGCAGTTAACTTTCTTTCTGTAAATTCTCAAGCCTTCTCTCAGTCGTGGAATCCTATATACAATAACAAATAAGATTTATATCTAGATGGGTGTGCAACGGATAATCCAGGCCAACTTCTTTGGGATCATGCTCAGAGATCAGAAATACCAATCCGTGGAAGACAAAGACACGCAACACAACTCACTAATATGACCCAAGTACAAGTTAAGTTTTTTTTTATATAAGTAAGATTGTATTAGAAAGCGGTCGAATCGGCACTGCAGCCCTCAAAAGCTACACAAGAGCCAAATAGGGCCCCTAAACTCTCAAAGTATCCAAAAAATCATCTACCTCCCCCATGGATTTCCAATTTATCCCAAGATTCCAACAAAAAAAAGAGCTAATAATAGAGAATTTCAGCACCCCAATAGGAGTTTCTTCACCTTCGAAGGCTCTCCTATTTCGTTCCCTTCACAAGCACCACCAAATGCACAAGGGCGTCACCCTCCAAAAGTCATGGGTTTGCTTACCCACTGTACAACCTCTCCAAGCCTCTATCATGCCTCTTGAGGATTGCGGCATAACCCACTGAACTCCAAACAAGCCCAAAAGCAAACTGTCCCCAGCCACAGGGCAATGCAATAAGAGATGATTTATGGACTCTTCATCTTTCTTGCATATGCAGCACCAGTTGACAATAACCTGTCTCCCCCTCCTCAGGCTATTTAACATCAGGATCTGCCCCAGAACTGCAGTCCAAACGAAAAAGGCCACCATAAGAGGGGCCATAGTGCGCCAAATTACCTTCCACGGGAAGACAAGGCATGAACAATCCGATAGGCTCATATATAAGAAGCGAACACCAAACCTCCCCCCAAGAGGAGAGCATCCATTGTCATGGAGCTAGATTATATCAGAGGCTTCAGAGTGGGCAAAGATCCTTCCAATCAGATGGAGATATCCCATCTTCTCGTTGATTACGACACGATCATCTTCTTTGAGGCAGAGGAGGCTCAAATGAGATTCCTTATAAGAGATCGGTGGAGGTGCAGGGTCTTTCTTTTTTGTGGAGCCATATGGCTTACAAAAGCCCCGTTGAAAGGTGGCTTTCTTTGGGTGACGACAGTCTTGGGAGGGATTTTGACGATTAAGAATTTGAGGAGGTGGCAAATTATCGTCAATTGGTGTTGTATGTGCAAGAGGGATGAGGTATCAGTGAATCATCTCCTCCTTCACTATCCAGTGGCTAGAGAGAGATGGGATCTATTTTCTTGCTATGTTCGGAGTTAATTGGGTCATGTCGTCTTCCACGAAGAGCATGCTTGAAACTTGGAGAGGATGTACAATGGGGAGGGACGCTCGAGATGCTTGGACGGCCTCTCCACTTTGTTTATGGTTGGGGCTATGGCAGGAAAGAAATAGGGGATCCTTTGAAGGAGAGGAAACTCCTATTTGGGCGCTTAAATTCTATATTCTTAGTTCCTTATTCTTTGGGATCCACGGTTGGCATTATAAAACCATGGAGGAGGTCAAGTATAATTTTGGATAGTTTGAGTTTATATTTGTTTCTTTAGGCTTTGTGCAATTGTATATGGGATACACTCCCCGTTTGAGTGCTTTTCTATGAGACCTTTTACTTATAAATATATATATATATATATATATATATATATATATATATTTCAGCTCTAACCACTGAAACCATATCTGCACTGTAGTAGATATCATAGGCCACAGAAGGCCAAAAGTGAGCTTGTTAATTGGACTTAGTCTAATGCTTAATAGAGGGTTCATCAAAGTTGCGATGGGCTCATGTATATAGATCAAATTTCTTGACCAAGCAAGGAGCTTTAATATATTGAATTTAATGAGCCATTTATATCCCCAAGAAAGGAATGAAGAGTTCCTCTTTGTTGGCATGGTTTGTGGAATTCTTGCATCTATGCAACTTCCCCTCTATGTACAAAAACATTAATTTATTTTATTTCAGAGGCCATTCTATCCTCCCCAATGGAGGCTAATTAATTATTAAAACAATTAGTTGAAGAGTATGCAAAAAGATCTACATATAGTTTTTATAGATTCAAAAAAAGCTTATCATAGGGTATGGAATAATATAATTTGGTCAGCTTTACAAAGAAAACAAATTTCTATAGAAATGATTAAGATTCTTCAGGATATGTATGTGAACACAGAAACTCGCACTACATGTGATGAAACTGATGTTTTCCTATAAACGTGGGATTGCACCTGTGAACCAAGAGTTAGCACTAAGTCCATATCAATTCACAATAATTTTAGATGAAATTAAAAGACATTGATTTTTTGAATAGTTTAAGGGTAAAGGGTATAGTGCTTTCTCTTGTGCAGTTGTACCACGAGTTCACTCCCCTTTGAGCGTTCTTTAATGATATATTATTTATCAGGAAAAAAAAAACAAAAGACTTACAAGAAGAGGACATTCTATGGTGCATGTTGTTTGCCGATGATATAATGCTCTTGGATACCTCTAAAGAAAATTTAGCAATAAAATTAAAGATGAGGAGAAATGCATTGAATCAAAAGGTTTAAGTAGGATTGGAGCGGGGTGGACAAAATGGAGACAAGTTAGTTGCATCCATTGTGACAAAAGAATACCAAATAAATTAAAAAGGAAAATTATATAGAACAGTTATAAGACCAGCTATATTATATAGAGTGGAGTGTTGGGCATTGAAAAAGACACAAGAACAACGCATTCATGTAGAGAAAATGAGGATGCTACGTTGGATGATAGGAGTAACTAGAAGAAATAAGATTTATAATGAATGTGTGACGGGAACACTAGGTATAGTGACTATAAATGATAAAATTAGAGAAAGTAGACATAGTTGGTATGGCCATATTCAACGTAGATCCAATGATGCACCAGTTAAAAGAGGAAAAGTAGTTTGCCTAGAAGGTAAGCAACAAAGAGGCCGGCCAAAACTCATATGGGATGAAGTAATAAAGAATGACCTTAAAAATTAAATCTAAGAGAAGACATGTTATATGGTAGGAAAGAATAGAAAAAGAGAATTCACGTGACCAACCCCATCTATATGGGATAAAGGCAAGAATGATGATGAGACTGAATATATTGAATGCGAATTTAGTAACACTCGGATATTGATAATGTAATGATCACACTTCAAAACTAACATATTAGCCAAAGTAACCATTTTCGATATTTAGGATCAATAATACAAAAAAATAGGGAAAGTTAGATGGGGCTATAGTTAGTAGAATTAGAGCAGGGTGTACAAAATGGAGACGGGCTAGTTGTATTTATGCAATAAAAGAATAACAAATAAACTAAAAAGAAAATTTTGTAGAATAGTTATTACTTATTTGGTCAGCCATCTTATATGGTGCAGAGTGATGAGCTCTAAAAAAAACAAGAACAATGAATTCATGTGGCGAAAATGAGGATATTAATATGAATGATAGGAGCGACTAGAAAATATAGGGTAACTAAGAGAGAGAAATTAGGAGTGGCGCTTATAAGTGATAAAATAAGAGAAAGCAGATACCAAAAAGACCTATAGATGCACCGGTAAGAAGAGGAAGACTTATTTGCATAAAAGGTAGGAGACTGAGAGGGAGGCAAAAACTAGTATGGGATAAAATTATTAGAAATACTTTTAAAAAGTTAAATATTGTAAGAGAGATGGCGAAAGAGTTGGAAAAAGATAATTCATGTGGGATTAAGGCAAGGATGATGATTTCTGTTCTCCTCGAAAGAAACAAGCAGGTCATTTTTCATTGTGTACTGGTGAGTAAAATTCTTTGGGCAGATATGTTCTCTCTAATCTGGAGAATGATTCCTCATCCATCTTATTTTTTTACACTAAATTATGGTTTTGTTATCTTTACAAAAATAAAAATAAAAAATTCTCTCTCTACAAAAAATGGATCCACTCATAATTAGTTAATTACAACATCCTCCAAAACTTGTTGGCACCAAAAGATAAATTGCCACTAGTACTCAAACTCTTACAGATCATTACTCACAAAGGTCTGATCTGGCACACAAATATAGTTGGTTAAGGCCATGATTTTATACAAAAACAATAGTGCTACCAAGAAAAGGAACTTGCCTTGTAAAATGAGGTGAAAAACAAAGCCAGGTTCTGAATAAATGCCTGAAGACACAACCACACGAACATCCTCAGTTTACACAAGTATGTTAAACATTAAATAGTATAATATGTATAAAAAACATTCACCTGCTCCTCACTAGAACCGTGCGCATAAGCCTCAGGGATCTTTGTATTGGGTGGGAGGATGGTCTAAAAAATGCCAAAATCACACCAAATTCAACAAAATAAACAACAAACATTCATAAGAAAAACAGAAATGAAATCAATAATTGAATCATCTATAAAATACCATATAGTATGCACAATAAGTTCTCTATATCAAAACTACTATTTAGTAAATTATCCTCTAATACCTGCAATTGCACCATGAATATGGTGTACATTTTAACATACTGCATGTTATAAAAATCCCCAAAATTAAGAGCTGCAACCTGCAAACATCAAGACGAATGTTCAAGCAGCTTAGGAGCAAAAAGCAACATCCAGATTTAACTAGGTAAAATGGAAAAACAGTATACCTCGGTTAAACACTGGAGGGTGAGATTCCGATACGACGGCACAGGGAAAAAGTTAAGGATTTTTTCCAGCTATCAGACAAATGAAAAAAAGCACATTAATAAAGCAAATATTAGTTGCCATATAGAACTGCAAGTTGACAACAATATTCTTCCATTAAAGTTGATGCCAACAATGGAAGAATTATGTACAAACCAGTGGAGATTCAAAGATATAACCCAGAGGAATCCATGATAGAAAAGCATGTAATGTGGCCAGCGTAGCCCTTATCAGCTCATTTCTTTGAGACGCGGATAGAACATATAGGCATAATTCTTGAATGAGTTGAAACTCACTGCAAACAGACAAAACAAATTTCTAAGCAAGATAAGCATACACTAAATATTCTATTAAGTGGGATATTAGAAGCAAAACAAATAGAAATGATCAAATAAGTACTTGTATTAGAAATGATAAACTAAGAACTTGTATAGAGGCACATATGACTTCAAAATTCGACCTCTGCCTGAGAAATGGTATTTACCTGAGCAACTCTACCACAGCTAAGGGTGCTAGTAGAGGTCGGTTGCAGAGAGGTTTTCAGGGTGGGTGGAGCCTTCAAAGCTTCAATCTATACTCAGTGGTGGACCCTCAGTCATTTCTCTTTTTTGTATAGCGACAGCCTATTTAGATCTAACATGAGACATGAGAGGATGGAGTATGGTAGTCATACTTTATTCAACTGTTGTCTTGGGTACACATTTGGGCCTTCATGGGCTAAAGGTAAGGGGGTATGGATGGGCTGCTTTCCTGTTGGACTGCAACCGGAAACAAGTCCTCCATAAACCCCTGCAACTTTTCCTCCTATGTAAAGCCCAAATTCTTTTTGGATCTGTTTCCTGACTGTTTTTTGTTAGGTCAGTGGTATAGCTTTTTGTCTCTATTGGAATAGTGGTCTTGGGAGCTTTTTGGATAATATTTACAGCCTGAGTATACTCCTTACACTTTGTAAAGTAGGATTTAGCTTTTGTTAATATATAATCACTCTTACTTACCCAAAAAAAAAAAAAGAGAGAGAATGACTTCCAAAAAACAAAAGGTCATGCAAAGCCTCAATATTCACAACCAAAACTAGTGGTATAACAACAAGCAATAATGATATCATGAAAGGAATAGTGAATACTGAAACAACTGATAGAAAAAATGTAGAAGATAGCTCTGTAGGGCAAAATGAAGCAATAGATACTTCCAGAAGAACAAAAAACAAGAGACCCATCACAGAGGATCACAAAAAATCCAAAAATAGAAACATTTCCCAGGTGTTCACTAGCAGATAAATGCCATAGGCCACTTTTCCAGTACAAATGCTTAAAGCCATAGCTAAACAGTTGCCAAAACTTAAAGGAGTGACAACCAGATCTCAGGAGAGCATCGGAAAAACAATTCCCAAGAATATCAAGTTTATCGACATAATTACCTGTTCAATGATTGTTTAAGCTCTTTGATCTTCTGTTGAGTCATTTCGCCCCTTGAGAAATCAAAAACCTCTTCACTTAGAAGCTGAGAAGTGACAGTTTTTGTTATCCAAAATGCCTAGGGTTAAATTTCATAGAAGAAAAAAATTGAAAATATACTCACTTTCAATATGACCATGCAATTCTCACAAATTGTTTCACTAGTTTTTGCTGCTACAACAAGATCAGGAATGAAGCTTCGCCATTTGGCAGGCCACTCATGTTTCAAAATCTGCATGAAATTAGATTAAAATTAAAGTATGACTCAATGCAATAAGATCTGAAGATTATTTAGATTATTTAACAGATAGAGAAAATTGTCAAAGCTAATTGCATAGAACGATAGACAGAAACCTATAAATATTAAAAAGGCAAACATTACCAAGTAAATACCTCCAAATAAAAATTTCCAGCTTAAAATATAGACATGAAAGTTTTACTAAATTAAGAGAGCAACCAAAGTTACACATACATTTCAACATTTTAGAAAATATTAAAAGAAACCAGACTCACTGAACTATGAGCTATTATGTAAAACAGAAAACTAGGATTTACCTGAACCAATATAATGTTAAGTTTGTTGACATACAGCCTTTCCCGCCGAAAAGATATTTCATCACTTGATAGCTAAGCAAGAGAGATCAAAGGTGAAAAGAAATTTAGTGATGACCGAATAAAATATGGACAGGGAAAAAAATATGAATTTGCAATATAGAAGAGTCTGAAAGAATAACTATAGAACTAATACCTTTACAATGACTTCAGAAATATAGTTTTTCATCCCATCTCGTTGTTCAACGGGCAAAGCATTCCACCTGTACTTAATTACACCTTCCAGAACCTGAATACAAAAATCACATAAAATGTTCCTTCACATCAGCAGCTCAAAAATAAAATAGAAAGAGCAGTGATGTTTCACTTCAAGTTAAACACCTAGAGTGCCACAGATTCTCCAGAAGCATCAAATCAACCATAGAATAAAAATGCAACAAGTTAAAACCATGTGTCCTTGAATAAGCCCACGCAGAAAAATGTAGTCACATAATCAATTCACAGTTAAAAAAACTGAATCAAACATCTAAAGAAGATTCTGAACGAAAAAGAAATTATAAAATCCATTTGAGGCAATACAATTATGCCAATGCCTGAAGGTCATAACAATACTTTTCGTCTAGCCGGTAGAACATATTTCATGCATAATGAAAAGCACAATGCAACAAGTCTCTGTGCCTCTAAACAACCCTTGTCAACCTCATAGTTAGAGGAGTTTACCATTTAGTTAGGGAGAGAACAGTCCTGGGGAATTGAAATTGGAACATTAATTTCATTTTCCAGATGGAAGGCCTTCCATTAAGGATGATGAAAAGAGGTGCAGAATATAACACTTATTTCAACAATTCTACCATAAAAGAAAGGGTTTGATTGCATGGAATAAAGAAGAGAAATACTTTCCTTTTTCATTCCCACTATATAAAAGACAGTTAACACAAAATAGCAATTAGGGAAGAATTTTCTTAGCTTGCCATCATGTTAAAGATTAAACCCATTCTCTTCAGCTAAAAATGCTCCTCCCTAGGGTTGCGGTAGGGGGACTCTCTCTCTTCTTTTCTCTTTATTCTTGTGACGGATGCTCTTAGTAGGCTGATGGGAAGGGCTGTCGAAAGGGGTTTTATTAGAGGGTTCAGAGTAGGGCGGGGTAATCTCAACCAGACCGAGGTGTCTCATCTCTTATATGTTGATGATACAATAGTTTTCTGTGACACGGAAGAGGCTCAGATACAGTATTTGATGCTTGTCTGTTTTCAGGCAATTTCAGGGCTGAGGATCAACCTCGAGAAGAGTGAGATTGTTCCAATAGGGGAGGACGCCAATATTGCTGAGTTCGCCGATATTCTCGAATGTAGGATTGAGTCCTTGCCGATGAAGTATCTGAGTATGCCTTTGAGGGCATCTGTTTGGAATCCGGTGGTGGAGCGGGTTGAGAGGAGATTAGCAGGTTGGAAGAGAAAATATCTGTCCAAGGGGGTCGGATTATTCTAGTGAAGAGTACCTTATCAAATCTCCCTACCCACTTTATTTCCCTCCTTCAGATCCCCATCTCTGTTGTGAGGCGATTAGAGAAGATGCAGCAGAATTTTTTGTGGAGAGGGATGGGTGATGCTTCCAAATACCATCTTGTTAATTGGGAGCAAGTTTGCAAGCACGTTAAGCGTGGAGGGTTAGGTATAAGAAGGTTGGAGAAGTTCAATAGACCCTTGTTGGGAAAGTGGTTGTGGAAGTTTGGGATGGACAGGCCCAAGTTGTGGAGAAGGGTCATTGCTAGCAAATATGGGGAGACTAGAGGCAGTTGGTGCTCTCTCGAGGTGAGGCAGCAGGCTGGAGTGGGGGTTTGGAAAGCCATTTGTAAGGGGTGGGATATCTTTTCCAAACACTTTCGTTTTAAGGTGAGGAGTGGGAGGAGGGTTAACTTCTGGAGGGATAAGTGGTGCAGGGATCGCCCCTTAGAGCTCATTTATCCGCGTCTTTTCCGGATTGATGCGGGCAGGGAGAGGCTTGTGGCCAACTGTTATAGCCTTGATAGTAGGAGAGTGTTTTGGGATTTCCAATTCCTGAGATCCTTCCAGGAAGAGATATTGACAAACTTTTGGCAGCGTCTAGAGGTGGGAGAGGAGGGAGATGATGTTTTTCTTTCGAAGGCTACAAGTGCTTTGATGTTCAATCTTTTTACAGAAGCCTAACGGATGTTTAGGAGCCCCCATTCCCTTGGAAGGCAGTATGGCGTACCAAAGCCCCACATAAGGTGATTCTTGAGAGGATTTCGACAATTGACAATCTGAACAGGAGGGGCTGGAGTTTAGTGAATAGGTGTTACATATGCAAAGAAGATGTTGAGACTGTCAGTCATCTTCTCTTGAATAGGTAGGTCCGTGATGCGTGGAGAGTGGCTCCACTCTGTTTATGGTGGGGGCTATGGCGTGAGCAGAATAGGCGGCGGTACTTTGATGGTGTAGAGATTCCGGTTTGGGTGCTCAAGTTCTTTATTCTCTATACTTTTTTTCTTTTGGGTTATGGGTTGGAATTGTAAATCTATGGGCGATATAGTTTCTTTTGTGGATTCTTTCGTTGTATAGTAGACTTCCTTGGTCTTGCTTTGTTCTCGGGCTACGCTCCCCTCTTGATCGCTCTTTTATGAAATTTTACTTGTCAAAAAAAAAAATTATTTCACTCCATTGAGAGTGAGTGGAAGGTGGTGAGACAGAAGAAGAGCTCATCTTGGAAGGGGGAGAGAGAGCTCAAAACCTTATCTCATATGTGAACTATGAGGGGAGAAGTGAAGGGGGGAGTGAGAGGATTAGGGGGGGAGGAGAAGAAATCGTGTGCCTATGAAGCTTAAAATTGTGACATGGAATGTCCGGGGGTTGAATGACTTAAATAAGTGGAAAGTTTTTAAATGTGATTATTCGCAAATCCCGTGCAAGTGTTTTGCCTACAAGAATCTAAATTGGCAAACTCTTCAGATAGGGTGATGAGAAGTATTTTGGGGGGTAGGTTTGTTGATTGGGGGGCATTGTGGTGCTTTGGGATAAGAGATGGGTTTTGAAGGTTGCTATGTAGCAAGGAAGGTCATCTATCTCTCTTTTGTTTTCGTTGGAGGAGGATGGTTCTCATCGGGCCTTCTCGGGGCCTACAGGCCGTTGAGAAATGTGAGGAGTTAGAGATTCCCATTCTCTTGGATTATGGAGGATTGAGGAGAGGGAGAGCTCCATTCTAATTTGAGAATATGTGGCTCAGAGCAGAGGATTTCAAGGAGAGGTTCAAAATTGGTGGAATGGCTATGAGATTAGGGGTAGTCCAAGCTTCTAGTTAGCGAGAAAGTTACAGCTTTTGAAGGGAACAAGGAAGTCTTCGATAGCCTGGAATAGCGAAAAAAATAAAATTCTTATGGAATTATCAAAGTTGGACAGAAAGGAGGGGGAAGGGGGTCTTAGTTATATGGAAAAGAGTAGAAGAGAGGACTGCAAGGTTGAGTTTGGGGAGATAGCGAGGTTGGAGGAGATTTCGGGGAGGCAGAAATCTAAAGCGCTTTGGTTGAAGGAAGGGGACCAAAACACTTAGTTTTTTCATCTGCTAGCAAACACCCACAGATGAGGCAACCACATTGGCAGGATTCACATTAATGGGAACCTGTTGAGTAGTGAGGAAGACATCCAGAGGGGGATTGTATCTTATTATCAGCAGTTGTATACGAAAACTGCTAGTTGGAGACTCTTGCTTGATGGGCTTGAGTTTGCGGGTATTTCAGAGGAGGATAGGAATTGGTTGGAGAGGCCTTTTGGAGAAGAGGAGGTTGTTGAGGCTTTGAGGAGCTGTGATTAGAACAAGGCCGAATGGTTTCACAATGGCCTTCTTCCAACAGAACTAGGAGGTGATCAAGGCAGAGGTGATGGAAGCTTTCAGTCTATTTCATTTAGAGAATCACTTTGAGAGGAGCCTCAATGCATCCTTCATTGCCCTCATTCCGAAGAAGGGTGGAGCTATCGAGACTGAGGACTTTAGACCGATAAGCTTGGTGGGTGTTGTCTATAAACTTTTTGCTAAAGCCCTAGCCATCCGATTGAGGAGAGTTATGGATGCAGTGATATTGGACTCTAAGAATGCATCTGGCGGAGGTCGATAAATCTTGGATTCGGTGTTGGTCGCTAGTGAGTGCGTGGAGTCTATAATTTTTTTGCTAAAGCCCTAGCCATCCGATTGAGGAGTTATGGATGCAGTGATATTGGACTCTAAGAATGCATCTGTCGGAGGTCGGTAAATCTTGGATTCAGTGTTGGTCACTAGTGAGTGCGTGGAGTCTAGGATCAAAAGCAGAGTTTCGAGGATTGTTTGCAAGTTGGATATTGAGAAGGCCTATGATCATGCGAGTTAAGACTTCTTGATGTACATGATGGAGAGGATGGGATTCGGGCACAGATGGAGGAGATGGATTCGTCATTGTCTATCGACGGTTCAATTCTCAGTTTTAGTGAATGGCTCTCCAAAAGGGTTCTTCTCTAGGTCTTGTGGCTTGAGGCAGGGAGATCCACTCTCTCCCTTTCTGTTTATCATTATCATGGAAACCTTTAGAAGATTGATGAGGAGGGTGAAATGGCTAGGCCTTATTAGAGGTTTTTCGGTGGGCAGAGATCCCAACCAGTTCATAGTCACTATTTCCTCCTTGCAGATGATACCATCGTTTTTTGTGATGCGGGAAGGACCAGTTGAGATACTTGAAATGTGTTTTGATTTGTTTCTAAGCAATCTCGGGCATGAAGATCAACATTGGGAAGAGCGAGTTAGTTCCGGTTGGGGTGGTAGAGGAGATCCATGGCTATGTTAACATTCTTAGGTGCGAGGTTGGTTCTTTCCCAATCTGTTATTTTATTAGATGGGATTGTCATTGGGAGCTTCGTCGAGGACTTACATTTGGAACCCAATGGTAGAGCATTTTGAGCGGAGACTAGCTAGTTGGACAAAACAATACCTTTCGAAAGGGAGGCATCTAACTCTTATGAAGAGTACTCTTTCAAATCTTCCAACTTATTTTTGGTCCCTCTTTTCAATGCCTACGTCAATTGTTAGGAGGCTAGAGAAGATTCTGAGGAATTTTTTATGGCGTGGTATGGGAGATGAGTTCAAATACCACTTGGTGAATTGAGGGAATGTGTGTACTCCTATTCAGACAGGGGGATTGGGAATTAGGAAGCTAGATTTGTTCAACAAGGCTTTGTAGGGCAAATGGCTTGGGAGCTTTGAGAGAGAGGGGTCCAAACTGTGGAGGAGGATCATTACTTGCCGGAGTGGGGAGGGAGTTGGTGGGTGGTTGTCTAGGAAGGTGACTTCTCCTTCAGGGGTGGGGGTTTGGAAGCTCATTTGAAAGGGATGGAGTTAGTTTTCCAAACGCATTCGTTTGAGGGTAAGGGGTGGGAGGCACGTCGAGTTTTGGGAGGATCTCTAGTGCGGGGACATTGCTATGGCTCATAGGTTTCCTCATCTCTTCAGGATAGCTATGAACAAACATGCCTTGGTCGCCGACTGTTATCGTCTTGATAGTGGGAGGATGACTTGGGATGTGCAATTTCAGAGAGAGTTACATGATTGGGAGCTTGTGGAGGTAGCAGAGTTCTTAGCACTATTATATAGTCGAGTGGTGCAGGGGGAGGGGATGGAAGAGATGGTCTGGATGGGCTCCTTGAGAGGGGTTTTTGGAATCCGATACTTCTACCAAAGCCTTTTGGAGATTTCGGATCCCATCTTCCCTTGGAAGGTCATTTAGAGATTGAAAGCTCCTCTGAAGGTGGCTTTCTTTACTTGGTCAGCTATCCTTGGGAGGATTCTCACCTTAAACAATCTCAGAAGGAGGTGTCAGATTGTGATGAGCTGGTGTTGCGTGTACAAGAAGGCGGAGGAGTCGGTAAATCGCCTCCTTCATTGTCCAATGGCAAGGAATGTTTGGCCTATGTTTTTTGCTACATTCAGTATGCATTGAGTGTCCCCTGGTTCCACAGTGGGCATGATCGAGGCTTGGAGAGGGTGTATAGTAGATAGTCAAGCCACAGATGCTTGAAGGGTCACTCCCCTTTGTTTATGTTGGGCTTGTGGTGCGAGAGAAATAGGAGATCTTTTGTTTATGTTGCGGCTTGGAGGGCCATCCCCATATGGAGGAAATATTGGAGGTAACGAGGACATGGTGGTCTTGATTGTGGTCGTGGACGTGGAGAAGCACGTCATTGTGGGTATTGTCATGGTAACAATCATAGTGTCTGTATGGAAAATCAGCTTGGGTGAATCAAGCAATTATCTCTTCTGAAAGTGCTTCTTCTCATTCCTTAGTTAGAAAAGATCATCTAGCTCCCAGTGATTCCATCTCACAACCAAGTTCCTCTTCTAGTAATACTATCATGCTTTCTTATGAGGAGTTGAGTGCCCCTGTCAAAAAGGCACAAAATCAACCTATTGATGATATTGCAACATTTGCTCATTCAGGTAATAATATTGCATGTTTTTCCAACCTACATCCTCCCTATGGGTTTTTGACCCAAGGGCATCTGCACATATGACTTGTAAGGATTCACTGTTTACTGCCTTACACAAGTCTAATTCTACATTCTCTGTTATTCTGGCTTATGG
The DNA here is from genome assembly GCA_026545225.1 of Cornus controversa. Classification (NCBI taxonomy): domain Eukaryota; kingdom Viridiplantae; phylum Streptophyta; class Magnoliopsida; order Cornales; family Cornaceae; genus Cornus; species Cornus controversa. The sequence continues at coordinate 10,197,006 of CM048850.1, forward strand.
CAATACTCGTTTAATTGTTGATCAAGGTACAATTAGACCTACATCTTCCATTTCATTATCCTCCGTGCAACTTGTTCCTCAATCTTCTTTTAATTTTCTTTTCATTTATTACGTGTAAGCAAAATGACTAGAGCGCTTAAGTGTTCTGTAACACTTTATCCTTCTTATTGTGTCTTTCAAACCTCAAAACAAAGAAGAAAATTGGTGGCGATCATAAATGAAATGTTATTTACTATCTGGATTGTGGTTCTCCTACTCGTGGTGTGGCTCTTTATTCAAGGGTATCTGTCTAGCAATGGCATAATTGGCTTGGTCATCCTTCATTGAAGTATTTGAAGTCTGCATTACTTTTTCTCGAGTAAGTGTCTGAGTTAGAATGTGAGGCTTGTCAATTAGGCAAGCATTATAGAGTTTCCTTCCTTCTAGAGTCAATAATTATCAGTCTTCTCCTTCTGAGTTAGTGCATACGTCACGACATTTGGGGTCCTACCTGTCATAAAAGTGTTCAGTGTACTAGGTTTTTCATCTTTTGTTACCGACAACTATTCAAAGATGACTTGGTTACTTTTAATGAAAGATCATTCTGAAGTTCTTTCTATATTTCAATCATTTTATAAAGAAACTGAGGTTTATTTCGAATGTAGATGTGTTATTTGTACTTTGAAATCTGATAATGGTATTGAAGGTGCTATTTCAGAATTCTGTGATACCCATAGTGTTTAGTATCAAATGTCTTGTTCTTATATTCCTCAACAAAATTGAGTTACAGAACAAAAAAATAGACATTTGGTTGAAGTAGCTCGTACTTTAATGCTCCATATGCATATTCTAAGGGGATGCAGTTTTAACTTCTTGTTATTTAATAAATCGTAAAATCGTCTTTAGTTCTTAAAGGGAAGTATCCTTATTCTATTCTTTATTATGATTGTCCTTTATTCGTGTTGCCTCCTCGATTTTTTTGTTGTGTTTGCTTTGCTCGTGTGCTAAGTCCTAGAACTAATATATTGTCTCCTCGTGCAATCAAATGTGCATTACTCTCGAACTCAAAAAAGATACAAGTGTTGGTATCCAAGCACTCGTCATTATTTTATTTTAATGGATGTGACCACCTTTGAAACCACTCCTTTCTTTCCTTCATAGCTCCAATAGCACATTGCTTGGGCCCGGCACACATAAACCACTTCAAGTTTATAGTCGACGACCAAGGGAAGCAACACTTGTTCCCTCACACCAACCGTCTACTTCAGTTGAGGTTCCTTCCCATGATGATCTCCCAATTGCCTTACGTAAAGGTACTCGTTCTTGCACTCATCATCATGTTGAACATGTTCTTTCCTATGCCAATTTCTCTCCATGCTTCCAGTCATTTGTATATGCTTTGTTTTCTACTTCGATTCCTCAATCATATCTTCAGGCATTATCCTCTCCTTGTCCTCTCCTGGTTGGAAACATGTTATGGTTTAAGAAATGGCCACTCGTCAACAAAATGACACATGAGACTTGACTCCTCTACCTCCCGGAAAGCAAACAGTTGGTTGTCAATGGGCGTATGCCATCAGATATCATCCTGAAAGACTGAAGGCTCGCTTGGTAGTTAAAGGATATAATCAGACATTTGGGGTCAACTATTTTGAAACTTTTTCTCCCGTTACTCGCCTTCCTTTCATCCATGTTCTTTTATCAGTTGCAACTATTCAAAATTGGCCTCTCTATATGCTAGGTATTAAAAATGTCTTCTTACATGGAAAGAAAAAGTTTACACAGAGCAACCACCTGGGTTTGTTGCTGAGGGGGAGTCACATCTGGTGTGTCAATTAACAAAAGTTATATACGAGTTAAAACAACCTCCAAGGGCATAGTTTGACAAATTTACTGTTGTGAGTAAAGATTTAGCATAACTACATCCTAGCAGTTTATGCAAACGATATTGTTGTGACAGGGAGTGATAAAAGTTGTATTGATGATCTGAAGCAATTTTTGAGCAAGAATTTTCATATAAAAGACTTGAGCTTGAGATATATTTTTTTAATAGAAGTAGCAACATCTCAGAAAGGAATTTTCATATTCTCAAATGAAGTGTGTATGTGATTTATTAAGTGAGACAAGAATGTTAGGAGTAAAACCGAATGATACACAAATGGATTCAAGTATAAAGTTTAGTCCAGATGAGAAAAAACTTCTTGATGATCCAAGAAGATATCAAAGACTTGTTCAAAATTTGATATATTGATTGTGACAAGACCAAACATAACTTTTGTTGTAGGGGTGGTAAGTCAACACTCATTTGGATGCGATATATCATATTTTAAGATACATGGAGCTCCTGGTAAAGGGCTTGTTTTAAGTCCTCTAAAAACATAGATATTGTTGAGTTCATAGATGTTGATTGGGCATGAAGCCAAATGGATAGGAGGTCTATATCTGAAAATTGCACATTTATGGAAGGTATCATGAAAATGTCGTGGCTAGATCAATTGGAGAAGCACGGTATAAAGCAATGCCCCATACTTATGAAAAAAAAATGGCCCATACTACTTGAGAAATGATGTAAGCAAGCCCGAGTTGCTTGGAGGGTGGTGCCCCTTTGCTTATGGTGGGGGCTTTGGCGTGATCGAAATAGACAGATCTTTGACGAGATAGGGATCCCGGCTTAGGTGCTTAAGTTCTCTATTCATTATACTTTATTTTTGGGGGTTCAAAGACAGATCTGTAAATCTATGGGGAATATAGTGTCTTTTGTGGATTCCTTGTCTATATAGCAAACCGTCTTGGTCTAGCTTTGTTCTTGGGATGCACTCCCCTTTTGAGCGCTCTTTCAATGAAATATTACTTATTAAAAAACATGTAGATAAAATTTCCTTTTCAAGAGATGGGATATTTAACGACGGGCCAATGAGAATGATTTGTGATAATCAGGTTGCTATGTACATTTCTAGTAGTTTGGTGTTTCAAGAGGGAATTAAACATATAGAGGTAGATTGTCACTTTGTTAGACTTTTTTTTTTTTTTACAAGTACCACTTTGTGAGAGACTTGGTGATGAGAAAGAAGGATAGTTACTACTTATGTGAGATCCAAAGATCAATTAGGAGAAGTACTTACCAAAGCATTGGGAAAGTCTCATTTTTGGGAATTATGTAACAAGTTGGGAATGATAGATATCTATGCCCCAACTTGAGGGGTAGTGTTGGGTAATAGTGTAATTAGTCAGAGTTGAGGTCATTTGGTAAATAACTAATACTTGTAAAGATATATACACACAGACATCAATGTCTTGAAAACACCCCAAAATTCTCTCTCTCTCTCTCTCTCTCTCTCTCTCTGACTGTGTAATCGCAACAATTGAAATTGAGACACATAATCAACTAATTAACAAGATTTTAAATTAAGATCATGATGCAGTCACCAATGTCTTGAAAAGTGTCCAGTTAGGTACTGTCTTGGAAAGTGTAGTAAATCTATTAAGTAGTAATTATTGTGTATAAATCTGAATATGCATGGAAAAAGTTAAAAGAACTGTTATTAATGCTTTCTAGGGAGTTGAAAGATCAGTCTAGAAAAAATTAGGTGTCATTAATAGAGTCCTTATATAAGGGACAACTATCTTATCTGCTATAATCAAGTCTTTATCAATATATTTTGAGTTATTATCAGTTTATAAACTTCTCCAAGTTTCCCTTTAGAAATCTAGGCTCCAACGGTGATTGGAGTATTTAAGACTTGTTTTTTCTGTTTGCTTCAGATCAACAATAATTCAAAAAGTTTGCTACAAATCAATATTCACAAGGCCTACTCAACCCCCACCCCCTCCAAGTTCTAATTAACTGCACGCTCTATGATGTATTAGAGCCTTGAGTTACACCCACTACAATTATCACATTCCATTCGCACTCCATAAAAAAAATAAAAGATATATCAAACAAAAAAAAAAAAAACCTATGTCGAGCACATTATACAGGCTATAGTTTCTCATTTCTAAAAGAAGGACGACACATCTCATGATTCTCAACCATGTAATTTTCCATTATCACATCTCTCACACATGCCAATTTTACCTAAGCCTCTTTGTCTGTCAAAAACATTAAGTGGTGTGAAAACTCCTCAATGAAAAGACATTCTTACATCAAGTATCCTTCAGAAACCTCACACCCCCTAAACTTTGAACCCAAAGCCCTTAACATAGGCATCAAGCCCATTCAAGATGGTTGTCTGGAGACTCGTACCATTACTTCCTCAAGATACCTTTGTCCAACACTCCCCAATAATTACTTGCAACAAAAAAAAAACTCCCCAATAACACCTCAGAAACAACTTTCATAACAAAGTACAAAGCAATCCCCTCGAGTGCAATCTCTATAGCCATTAACCAAAAAGGGCTTCAATTGTCAACATCAATCTTTTGCATAAACAAGAACACATACCATATTTAGATAAACAAGATGAAATTAAACATCATCTGACATACCTCAATTGAATAAAGCCTTGTTCTAACTTACTGGTTGGCTACATGAATTTATTTGGCTATCCTATTCTATCTAGGGCCTCTGATACAATGTGCAACTAGCACTTGCGCATATCTTCTCAACATTCATGCTCCTCCTTTTTTGGTAGGCCAAGCGTATGTCGGAAAGGGTATTAGTACTACACTGGTTGTTAACTGCCATACCCCATACAGACAGATAGAAAATCCATTAACACATCTCAATCCCATAGGAACTAAAACCGGAATCTACAGATTGCCCTTCTATAACTTTTTTTTGGACAAGTGAAGTACTCATAGAAAGGCGCTCAAAAGGGAGCACATCCCATATACAACACACAAAGATCAAAAGATCCACAATAACCTCAAACTATATTGCCCTCCTATACTTTTTTTGATAAGTATATTGCCCTTCTATATATCATCAGGCTTGCTAATGAACTCCGAATGCTGAAAGTTTCACCCTCTTCAAATTGTCAATTCACATTCACTAAATGCCACATTGCCAATTCAACACTAAGAAGGAAAGGCATGACCAATCTAAACCAAAAGTCACTTTGGCAGAGACAGAAGAGAGGAATCACCGTAAACCAGTTTTAGTTCTTTTGGGGTTATGTCAGAGAATACACCTCAAATCCACCCGAATATTATCCTCAAGACCCTCAGCATGATCCACCATCCCCATGTACACCAATGCACTGTAGCAATGTGCAGACACCCACTTGTGAAGACCTCTCTCTCTATGCAATGGTCAACTAATAATGCAGAGGGACATATACCAGATTTCTAATCTGAAGAGTTATTCCCATGACTGTGCAGATCATTGGTGGCAAAACTAGATTCCTCTTTAGAGTCAATGTAAAAATTCAGTCCATTAACCTTTAACTTTTCTCACATTAAACTTTCTTAATGCCAAACAGGCATTACAAAAGTATATATGCATAGGCTGAAAACTGAATGTTCATCAAGTACAGCCCATTCTTTGCTAAATTTAAAATTGTTAATGGCCAGTAGAAACCTGAATTTATGTTGGCATTTGAGTTTACCAAATACATATTAGAACTAGTACAACTACATGACTACAAAAACCATCTCCTCCCACAGAGAGTGAACAATATAAAGAGGACCACCATGCGAGTTTCGAAGGTGCAAGCAAGTGTCTGATCAAATTTTAGGTTCAAATATTAAGTATTTAAACTAATGAAATCTACAACCGCTACTACTAACAAATTTTGCGAGTTGTGAAAATATGATTACCAAATTGTAAAACGAATCTTACCATCCTACCTATTAGCTACACTCTTCGATGTAAAGGATTGCATTGCATTTAATCTTACCATAACCACAAATTTTTTATTAAAAAAAATATATAGTCATAAATTTTGGTTCAAATAATTATGGCTCTGCTTCTTATCAATAAATAAATAAATAAATAATTATGACTCTGCTAAAACTACTATCCAATGTAAGACTTGCTGCTTAGAATGCAAATTCATAATATGTTATGGACACTATAACTGACCTGCAAGGCAAAAAACTTAGTGTTCAAGTTCTGTGTGTTTGATAGAATATGAACCACTTGAAGCCACATATCTGGATTATTCTGCAACTCCCTCAATATATGGTCTGCTGCAGCCCTCTGTAGCAAAGATATACAAGGAGAAAAAAGGAAACAATAAAAATTAGTTCTGTGATGAATACAACTTCAACAATATCAACTTTTGGGGAAAGGAGATAGGACACGACTAAATTGAAAGATTTTTTTTTTTTGATAAGGAAAATTTCATTAAATAGCACTCAAAAGGGGATTGCATCCCAAAAACAACTCTAAATTGATGATTTAAACACCCCATTTTTTCTGGTATGTTCGTCCTTTTTATTGCAAGCACAAGATTTTCCATTTACTTTTGCAGTAATAGCAAATTTAGTTTACAACTCACTCAAAAACACCACCAGTCACGTGTTTATCTCATATTCTTTTAAGTTTTTGTACAAAACACGCGCACACACAACACCAGTCGGCAGTCACTAGTAAACTAAATGGCTTGCCTCACCATTATATATTTCTGCATAAGGTTTCAGCTTTTTCTTTTCCTGCCCATTATCTCGCAACCAAACAAAAACATTTATCGACTCAAATTCAAGCAACAAATTCAACTACTGCCATTTTGTCCCATGTATTCTCAATTTAACAATAAAGATGCTGCCTTTTTTCTTTTCTTTTTTTGCTTAACATGCTGGAAATCTAGCAAAGCCAAAATTTAATGAAGTGCCAGAATAACTGTTCATGGCACTCTATAAATAAGACAGTGCCATGTGTAGACAATGTAAAAATAATTAACCCCTACTGCATTCAGCCTGATATAACTATAATTATCATAAAAATCTTAGTACAACTATTCACTTGTTTGGGTTGAATTCTCCTCGTATTATTTTCTCCTGGTTCAAGTAGGGAGCGGTTTTGCAATATCAATTTTCACTATTCAAACACTGTTCCTTTGATTTCTCATTGGTCAAACAGATGCCAAATGGAAACACAAAAAATTCAATGACTTTTTATACGTTATATGAAGGCACTGAATACTGATAATCTAGTTCCATCCACCAGAGGAGGGGATGTTCCAAGTATGAACATTACACTTGTCAAACTCTTTCTTCGGTATAACACAGCAAAGAACAATAGAATTTTTTCCTTTGTTATAATCAAGACCCTGAAAAACTGCCTGGTTCCCAAGACAACGCACCCCTAATCTTAAAACCAAGCCAAATGAATGGAACCCAAAGATTCAAAATTATAAATTTCTACCTGGATTTCACATCAATTAAACAGAGGAAATATGTATAATACATATATCTTTGTTTGCAAGTATATAGATACATATAGATAGAGAGTGAGGGAGAGGATAGTCATATATATATACATAGATATATATATATCCATATATATGTAGAGAGAGAGAGAGAGAATGAGTGATAGAATGGTCTGACCTCCTCTTTAGATCCGGTGCCATAGAAAGCAGCGACGGTGGCGTCGAGCAAGCTAACGTCGATCGGCTGACTCAAGTCCCTGAGTTTCTCCGCCGCCATGGATGGATCAAAAACTCTGATAACCCTAAAAATCAAAGCGCAATTCAAAAACAAAAAAAAAGGGACTTCAAAACCCTAGTTCGAAGTGTACTGCAGAGAGAGAAGACAGCTTCAAAATGAAGCAGAAGGTATAGAGAGACCCTTTGAATTTCCTTCTATTTTTGGGGGTAAATAAACGTACTTTGAAATTGTTTGTTTTCGGCAGCCCTTCCCTCCTAAATAGTAAATACAATGTATTGAGCGAGGGAGAGTGACTGTATAATATAAGTCAAATTAGACAGACCTCCCCTCTAGATATGAAAAATACGCAAACCTCTTCTAAATTTTGAAGAATCACACTCAACCCTTCTAATTTGCACCTTTGTAATAAATTAATCCCTACCGTCAGTCTAAATAACGATCAAATGTAGTCAACTGTAATGTATCAAACTAAAATTTTAAGGCCCTATTTGGAGAAGTTTTCTGATTCTATAATTCCTTCCATTTAAAAGGTTTTTGAAAAATTCATTCAATAAAAGAAATTTATAAGAAAAAAGTTATTTGGTGGATGTATTTTTTGAAATTTCTTCCACAATTTTAACTTAACAAATTTATCCTTAATAATTACTCTCAATAAGCAAGTTTCACGAAATAAAAGGAGACAAAATTGTCTATAAAATTTGTTACTTAAAATAATTCTTTCTTTCTTCCAAAAACAAGTTTTTCCAGTTTCATTTGAACAGACTTTTTAGGACTCCGGCTTTCATTAAAAGTCATTTTTCCTTATTTCACCAAACACTAACATCTTTTTGGAAATGACTTATTGGGCTTGGAAGTTCATTTCAATCCCTTATAAAGCTCCCCCAAACAGGCACTAAAAAGACAACTTTGCTCTTATAATATTTATGATGACATACTTGCCCTCATACTAACTTCTAATTTTTTCTATTAGCCATCGACCATTTCTCTCTCTAAAATACATGCCCCTCTCTCTATAACATACGCTCTCTCTCTCTTTTCCCTCCACCACCGCCAACAATACCTGTCACTTCACTATTGTCGTTTCGATATGGAGGTTTTCTATGTATGAAAGTTGATTTCGGGTGAGAAAAGACAAAATGGGTTGGCTCTTTAGCCTAACATTCAATAAATTGGTTTATTTCTTGGACACAAGATTATATTATGGTATAGAAGCGTGGGTTTCCCGCTTATCCTACCACGTACACCAAACTGATAGTTCCTCTTCCCGCAATAAATCAATTATTCATATAAAAACTCACAAATCGTAAACCGTTGACTTATAATAATCAAATGAATATGTGTCTATGTGTGTAAAATAATACATACATTTTGCAACAAAGAAAATGCCCTCAACATCTAGTGGTTTGACACTGTGAAGGTTTGAGGATCAGCTTCAAGAATCCCCATTTGATAACTCTCTATGTCGTGAAGGAGTTTCGATCTCTATGAGTTTTGAAAGATGTCAAATTTGGTCATATTAGGTCCTCGCTCTTATATTGAAATGCTCGTCCTCAAACAAATGAGGGTTTCCTCTTTGTCCTCCATGTCATTTCTCCTCTTCCTTTCTCACTATCTACTTTCATATCATTCACTGTAATTACCATCTCCCTCTCCTATTGGAACAAATCTATTAAAATAGTATTTATTAAGGCTTGGATGCGTATAATGGCTTCTTGAAGATAGTTGAAACCTCTCCCACGTGCAAATGGAAGATCAATGGTAGCATTATCTCTGGATTCAACTAAGCCCATATATGAAATCTGTATGTTCATGAAGGTTGCACTTCTCTTCATGAACCCATGTATTCACCTCCGTCTGATCAACTCATAGTATAAAACTTACACTCAAACCCAATAAGTTTGAAAACAATTTTCACAAAACTCTATTTTGCAAACACTTCTTGTTTTTGAGAGTGTATTTTGAAGGCTCCGTAGGCCTACTATTTATACTAGTAGATATGGAGATGTACTTAACTTACTATTAATAGACCAAAACTTAATTTTAACATAACTAACATATTAGTTAAGTTAAGTTAATAAATTAGGTATATAAAACTTCATTTAACCTCCATAAAATTCATTTAATCCCCATAAAATTTGATTTATAAAGTTGGAGTTTAACTTTATTATTTAAAATAATTAACTTGAAATATAACTCTAACAATCCACCACTTGTTTCAAATTATTATTAATCGATACAGTTGTGTGCATCAATAATAGTGTCTTTTGGACTTGAACTATTACCTAGTGTAAGTACCCTTGATTTCATCAAGGAACTTGGTGAACTGAGTCTTGAACCAAGAATCACATTGATGAATAAGAAATATTACACACATACTTCTGTTCAAAGATGAAATACTGAAGCTTGATAGTCATGTGCTCAGAATCCATCCTTCTGAGTGTCATTAAGGATCAAGTATGTCTAGATCCTAAGCGGCCCCAATTTCACACTCATATTGGTGTATACATTAAAAAATAACTTAATCTCATCATCCCCATTACAAGAGTGGTCAGTGAATCTATCAAGAGTTATCATGCATATTCTAATCAAAAATTGATCTATAGATTCATTAAAAGATATAAATTTTAACCTTCCCAATTATAGGATCAAGCATACATGAACATCATAAGGATATGAATGGATAATTATGCTCAAACAAGTTGTCATGTCACTTGTTCTTCTAATTGAACCCAGGAAAAGTATCACTAGGTTGGGTTCCCATAACATTATAACATAATTATAAGCTTTAGTCTTATCTATCTCGATGTCTAGGACACTAGGTCTCTACCCAAGCCCTTTGACAATGGGTCTACCAAATTTGATTTGTACTTCACATACTGAGTAGAAATAATTTCATCAGACAGAATGCTTCTCACATGATTATGTTTCAATAGCACCTATCTAGATTTTCCGTTGTAACACTTGTTGTTAGCTCGAAGCATTGCAACCTTATTGTCACAATATATGTAAAGATCGTGACTATTTTTGACCGATTTTCTTTTTTATTCATCATTTATTGTTTTAAATGATTTTAGATAAGGATATTCATATTATAAATGTAAAATACATGTTAGGGGACTTGTTTAAGGGTCCGAGAAAGTTTTAGAGTCGTTTGGCTCAATTTGGGATTTTCAAGCCAATGAAGCCTAGGACACGGGTTAGGTGGGCTCAAAAAATTGAATATTTTTTTAAAAATATATATGTTTGGATTTAAGCCATTTGGAATGTTAGAAGAGATAAGAAATTAATTTTGGGACCGTAGGAGTTTTTGGAATCAAAAATGAAAGTTGGAAAGGTACGTTAAATGATTAGGGGTATTTTGGTAATTTTACTCAACTAAGGCTATAAATATCAAAACATAACATTTCAACCACTCATTTCCTCTCTCTAAGGAAGTTGATTCTTTCTCTCTCTCTCTCTCTCTCTCTCTCTCTCCTTTCTCTCTACACTTTTTCATTCTCTCTAGATTTTGAGGTATTTAAGAGTTGATTTGGAAGACACCGAAGAAGGAAAGGTTGATCTACACGAGGAGAGCTTACATTTGATCGGTTCAAGGTCTAATTTGAGTGATTTTGGTTTGAGAAGATTTAAAGGGTTTTGTGTAATACCCTGCTCCAACACATGATATGATATTGTCCACTTTAGGCCTAAGCCCGCACGGTTTTGCTTTTGGGTTTTATCCCAAAAGGCCTCATACCATTTGAAGAGAATACACTACATATAAGCACATCCCTTTCTCCACACCGATGCAATGTGAGATTGAGCACCCTGTACCCTGTTAGTGTAGTAGCTCAGCCTAATATCTATCTTCGCACCCGCCCACTCACACCCGTTCACAAGGGTTATTACAATCCACCCCCCTATGAGGCCCGACGTCCTCGTCGGCACACTTCCGGCTGGGTTCAGGCTCTAATACCAACTGTAATACCCCGCTCTAACACATGGTATGATATTGTCCACTTTGAACCTAAGCACGCACAATTTTGCTCTTGGATTTTACCCCAAAAGGTCTCATACCATTTGAAGAGAACACACTACATATAAGCACATCCCCTTCTCCACACCCAAACGATGTGGGATTGAGCAATCCTGACATACCCCAGCAACAATCCTGACATGCCCTAACTAGAAATGTGCCGACGAAGACGTTGGGCCTCGTAGGGGGGTGGATTGTAGTAACCCTTGTGGACAGGTGCAAAGATAGACACTGGACTGAGCTACCACACTAACAGGGTACAGGGTGCTCAATCCCACATCGCCTGGGTGTGGAAAAGGAGATGTGTTCATATGTAGTATGTTCTCTTCAAATGGTATGAGGCCTTTTAGGGTAAAACCCAATAGCAAAACCATGCGAGCTTAGGCCCAAAGCGGACAATATCATACCATGCGTTGGAGTGGGGTATTACAGTTGGTATGATTGCTCAATCCCACATTGCCTAGGTGTAGAGAAGGGGATGTGCTTATATGTAGTGAGTTCTCTTCAAATGGAATGAGACCTTTTGGGGTAAAACCCAAGAGCAAAATCGTGCAGGCTTAGGCCCAAAGCGGACAATATCATACCATGTGTTGGAGCGGAGTATTACAGTTGGTATCAGAGCCTGAACCCAGCCAGAAGTGTGCCGACGAGGACGTCGGGCCTCATAGGGGGTGAATTGTAATCACCCGCGGGGGGATTACCGGGGCATGTTAGGATTGCTGCAGGGGTATGTCAGGATTGCTCAATCCCACATCACCTGGGTGTGAAGAAGAGGATGTGCTTATATGTAGTGTGTTCTCTTCAAATAGTATGAGGCCTTTTGGGGTAAACCCAAGAGCAAAATCGTGCGGACTTAGACCCAAAGCGGATAATATCATACCATGTGTTGAAGCGGGGTATTACATTTTGCTTAGAAACTCTTCTAAACTGAGGTAATGATGTCTAAACTATGAATTCCAAGATTAGTGTGAGTATATTGGATGCCTATAACATCCATGTAAAGCCTTGGGTTTATTTTTATTTTAAATTTCAATTAATTATGTTTTGATTATGATAAAGCATGAGAAATTGATTTCTATATGTGTTTTGTGAGTTATGGGACTTTTTCAAAAATTTTGGGTTCGGGTGTGAGACTCGGAATGAATTGGATGACCTGAAAGACTTTCACGAGTCTTGAGAATTTATATAAGGGCGTATATGAACAATTGAAGCGTTTAAAAGATAAGTTGGGAGGAGAAAGTGTTAGTATATGATTTGTCATGACCCAAATTGTCACACCCCGAAATTTGAACCGCTGCGACTCCCCTAGTCCGAGCCTGAATTCTGGGATAGTGAGGTGTCATGATCGCTTGATCGTCACTCCACGACCCAGACAACCATGGAAAACTACTACCAACATCACCTTCGGTGCCTACCCGGACCACCGAGATCATTACATATAGCGGAAGTCTTTACATTTATCAATATGTCTATCCATCACCGGATATATCACGATGATCAATAATCTAATTTGTGATCTCAAAGTCTAGCGGAAGCTTTCTTTATACTATCAATACTATGCATACTTACATACATAAATAATTCAATTACAATGATCATCCTCAATACAGAATTACACATGTACATTACATTGCATATCAAATTATAGTTGTGAACTGTCAATTTCACATAATCGAAGTGCCAGTTTCGCACAATTAAATGGCATTTCGCACAATCGAAATTCTCACATAATCGATGTACTTGCAAAGTACTATCGAGATCCCACTAGAATTTCACCTCCCTTCTATCAAAATTTTTGCAACGTGGTTTGCTCAATCGAGAGCATTTCGATAATGTGAAATGGGTATTTCGCACGATCAAAATGTCCTTCTGCTGTAACTCTACAGAATTTCTTAAGTGTCAATTTAAACACTTTGATCCCCATTTTCATCATACATATTCCTCATTTTACCAACACATCAATACAACCATTCTCACAAATTTATACATGTTGAAATGAACATAAATGAAGAATAATCATTTACAAACGTCTAGCATACTACCATGTTCAATACCATGCTTATAATGTATAAAATCATAAAACATAAACATAACATGTTATCAAAATATAATTGGTCTTTACATGTTCATTTTATACACATAGTCCACAGTTCGAACATGCATTCAAATAAAATATTAGAGAATGTTTAAATGAAACCGAAATTCGCTCCATGCCAATTTTACCGTTGGGGTGACTCCACCACTTCTTTCCCATTTCCTTAAAAGAGTTAATATTCGTGGGATGAGCAACCACACGCTTAGTAGGAATGTCTAAAACATAATTCCGCAAGTTCCGTTAATGCCACATAAATATACGTTTGCATTTAATCACGTTAAGCAAATATCCATATATTACATCTATATCATAAGCAATGTGATATGCAAAATGATATGCACAACTCCCTCATGCTCTCCACACACCCATTGGACTCCGCTACCCAGGATCATCCAATACCACCTAACCGAGGCTCCTTTACCAGTTTACCTCATTAGAGTACTCCGTTTTAGGGAGTATCCTATTACATCTAATTGGAGCTCCCTTACCGGATCACTCCATTGGGTTCCTTTACCGAATTACCCCACGAGGGTTCCCTTTACCAGATTACTTCATCACTCCTCAAAAGGACTTAATCGCCCAATTGAACTCACCACCCTCACCACATGCTTACCCACAAATGAAGATGGATTACACATACTCATGACAATTACGCATAAGCAATTAGAGGCAAAATAACATTTAATGATCATGCTTGCACAAATTTTCAAATAAGCGTCACATACTTTCTCATTGGACATGTTCCACATATTGCACATTTCATATCACTCATGTAGACAATTATACATGTTTCACATTTAAACACGTTTTCAAAATATTTTATTAAGCACATAAGTGTCACTTTCACATATAAACATGAATACACATAATTACTCCACAATTCAATCCCAATATGCTTTTATAATTATCTAAGGCAATTATAACATGTAATCATCATACTTAACATAGAGAATTCATTAAATGGCATAATTTAGCATGCTTTAATATTGAAAAACATCCAACTATACCCATATAACCAATTGGTTGCCATAAACAACCAATATACTCACAAAAATCTTGGATTTTATGGGTTAGGCATCCCTACCTCAATTTGGAAGAGCTTCTAAATGATTTTTCTAATTTCTTACAAAAAAATTAACTTTCTTCAAATTCAATTCCGGATAGATCAAACTCGAGCTCTCAATGCTAGAACAACTTTTTCTTCTTTGATGCTTTCTAATTATCGCCTCAAGCCTCTCAAAATCAATGGAGAAGGGAAAAAGATGATATTGCCATATATAGATATATATTGCTCTTTCTATCCGGCTGATGAGAAAACAATTGTCACTAGCCACTCACCAAACCTTTCCGGACTCCGTTTTCGAGTTTTGACAACTCCGATAGACTCGAAATCGACTTAGTAGCACGTCAAATATTTTATTTAAGCTACTTTTCAAATTTGGTGTCCTTCCGACACATTCAGATTTTTCAGGCTCCGGAACCCGCGGCCACCTTGACCCGAAAAAGTCAACTTTTGCCAAACGCTCCCAAAACTTCTCCGGACACATATAAAGGTCTCCAAACATGTATTTTACATTTAAAACACATTTATAATCATTTATATGCATTTAAATGAAATAAAAAAAAATTTGACCAAAAATGGTCACGGTTCTTACACAAATTCCCATACCCAAATCGGTATAGGGAATGGGGGTGAACAATTCCAACATCATCACTACTTAAAATTATTTACACTCCGATTCCATGTTATCACGTTCATAATTCCACTATTGGCCCCCTCACAGAACACCCAGTCAAGCTACACAAATCAACCCAGCTTAAGCAACACTTTAAGTGCTTCGATTAATTGAAAGTGGGGTTTCAATTAATTGCACTTCTTGCGAAACTTCTATCTAAACAAATAGGTTTTTGCCCCTTAAATGTGGTTAGATCTTCGATTAATCAAAAATCTGGGTTCGATTAATCGAAGTTCTAGTTTCAATTGATCGTAGGTCCATCTACATGAATTTTTATCTCCCAATCATTGACATCTTAAACACCAATTCAATTTTATCAAAACTTCCCCACATTTTAATATACATCTATATAAGTTTATATATAACCACAACATGCATAAACATAAACTAAATCATCAAAACACTCGCCAATTGAACACATACTTCATTTATACATAAACGTCATGTCCAAAAATTAACATCCACGGCACAAATGCCTAAATACAATAATTCAAAACATAAGTCTCCTTAAACATTTCTAAAACACCATGCCTGCATCTCGGACGTGCATAACACCAAAATAACTTAAAAGAGAGTACATTTATCTCTATATCTTACTCATGGTTGATCACCATTGACATCCTCCTTGCCATGCCCTAAAATTGTTAATGTAGGGGGATAAGTAAAGTTCAACGGGCTCAATGTCATATGTTGTGCAATCCAACTTAAAAGAGAGTACGTCCATCTCTATATCCTACTCATGGTTGATCACTATTGACATCCTCCTTGCCATGTCCTAAAATTGTTAATGTAGGGGGATAAGCAAAGTTCAACGGGCTCAATGTCATATATTGTGCAATCCACCTAAGTTCACATTTCATATCAATGCATAACTCAATCAACATGCATATCATAGTTACATGTCTTGCTTCCTACCATTCTAGTCAAATGCCACAATTTCTATTCATATGGCATACACGTTAATATACATAATAATTTACAAGGCTCAATTTAATCCATGCAACAATACACAACTTCATCATATCTATAACATATGACTGTTGGGGCGAAATTCTTACTTAGTCCAATGGGCTAAACTAATACACAAATGAACCAGGCCTAAATCGATTTGAGCCCAAGTATCAGCAGAAGTCCTAATGGGTTGGGTCGAGGAAAATAAAGGGTCATGTCACCCCACTTAAAGGCTTAACCCAAACACAAGTATAAACTCAAAAAGGAATTCAAGTCCTTGAGAGTAAAGATAGTTGTAAATAAGGGAATTAGAGTCCTAGAAGGATTCTAATTCCAACTTATATAAATATCCAACGAAATTTGAATGAAAGGGATCCTGGAATCTTCTTTTAAAATTTATCTCTGAAAACATTGTGTCATTTACTCTTTTCGGGTGTGTGCATTGAATTAATTAGGATTGATTAGCTAAGAATTTTTTTGTACCTACACTTTGGCGCTGTTTGTGGAAAATGTTCAATCATTTTCCAGAACTTAAAAAATTTACAATCATGGTGGACACAAGGAGGAATACTTACAATGTTGCAGATCTTGGCAGTCCCCTTCAAGAATCAAAGGGGAGTGCCGCCTATACAATTGAACCCCTTGGATCCCCTGGCACAGCCCAGTGTTCAGCAATTGACTCAGTAAGAGGCGTTGCGTCAGCAAATCATTGATCTCCAGGCAAGGGTCGAATGCTCCAAAAGCATGAGAGACCTTGGACGACAACGAAACGAAGGGGCTGGATCGAGCAACCAATTATTAAGTGCCTCCCATCATAAATAGCCCCCTGGTAGGCAGCCTCACCTTGGTCGACCCAATGAAGATCAAATCAATCCTACGCAGTTTTACCCAGAGTGGAGGGCCCAGATGCAACGAGAGATCGATGAATTGAAGGGCGACTGGTCTTGTTATCCAGCTAATCGAGCGCTCGCTACCACTATGCTGACCGAGTCTCCCTTCACTGAGAATATAATTAGAATTGAAAGGCCGAGGAGGTTCGCCTTGCCAATGTTCGTTGCCTTCGATGGAAAGATAGATCCGGTGGAGCACATATACCAATATCAACAGAAGATGACACTGGATGCTGAAAATGACTCACTCATGTGTAGAATCTTTCCTTCCAATCTGGTCGAACTAGCGTTACTCTGGTTCAAACAGCAACCGCCTCGTTCTATCTCGAACTTTGACAGGTTATGCGAATTGTTCGTGGCCCAGTACGCGGGAAACCATGAGCGGACAAGGATAATCTCCTCCTTATTTACCATAAGGCAGGCTAAAGGGGAGATGTTAAAATCTTTCCTAACTCGTTTCAACTTGGAGATGTCAATAATAGATCGATGCGATCAGATAACAACAGTGGAAGCTTTCAAAATAGCAGTCTCTCCAAAAGAGGGTTTCCACCGATCCCTCATAAAAAGCATTGTAAGTCACAAGCTCTTCGTGGTGGCATCTTGTTATAAAATAACAAAAAGACACTTAAAAGTAAAACATGCATAATATCAACCAACTCTCCTCATGCTTACTCAACGCCATGCTAAGTTACTTCATAATTAGCATGTCATACCAAATAAGTAAGCACATAAACACATTCCATGTAACATGTCCTAGGTTTAAACCTATACTCACAACCTCAAGTCTACACGTGGTTTAACCTCACCCATCGTCCAAAGGTATTCAAACCCGGTTGCTCTGATACCAAGTTGTCATGCCCTGATTTTCAACACCCGGAAGGTCATGGGAAATGGGGGTGATTAAGTTAAACATCAACACTACACATCAATAATCACACTCTGATATCATGTTTTGATACCAAGTTGTCACGCCCCGTTTCCCGAGTCACCAGAGATTCTATGTCTGAACTCGATTCCCGAGGGTGAGTCCGTCCATTAAACTCTAATGAACTATCTTAACCTTTAATCAATGCCGAAACTTAATCACATACATATAATTATATATGTATAACTCAACATCAATCCATCACTATGGGCCCCACATGTGGCCACACATGCACTTCCAAACATTATTCCTATCCTCGATTTAGCTATGGACTACGATGCATCGTAATGGAGACTATGATGCATTGTAATCTATGATACATCGTAGATATCTCGTAATAACTTGCGAAAATTTTTGTTATTCATCCATTTTCTCAACAATTTTACGATCCATCGTCATTGGGTTTTTGAGGCATCGCCGAATTATTATACATCATAATGGGGATTACAGTGCATTGTAATCACTTAATTACAATTGCTGTAGAATTACTAAGTGATCAACAATCATATACAACTCATGTCCAATTCTCATCTCTTAACATATATACATTCTCTATGAAGTGTAAAACATCTTAAATGATCCAAAACATGAATAACATGGTCCAAACATAAAATTTACATCTTCAAATGGATTATATTCGTAATTACATACACCTTGAGATTTCAAACTAGCTAATACATATGAAGTTCAATTACATAAAAACTACCCAAATGTAAGAACACCATTTCTAAAATAGTCAACATACCACAACTTGGCATAGACATATATATACATATATCCAAAGGAACACCAAAAATCTCACTTTAGTGTTTCTAAGCTTTGTCCTCCATCGATGCTTTATCTAAAAAAAGTTTGGGGGAGGGGGTGAGCATACAACTAGCCCAGTAAAGATGATCCACCCAACTTAACATTGACTCAGGTAGACATGCATGAATGCACAATGAAACATCCATGCAACTACATAACATATTTCAACATTCATAAACTCAAGATATGCTCAACATGGCATAAAAATGATATCACATACCTGATGCATAAAAAGTAGCTAAAATACTCCCTGTAATTTCACGCATGAGTTGGCCAGTCTCACGTATAAAACATAAGGAATACCCACAACTGATAGCATACAAGCATATAATACAAGTGACAAAAGAAAATAAAGTAATTGTGGAAGGAAAATTTAAGAGAGATGATAAACAATATTAATATAAAAATTTGTGAGTCCGAACAATACAACTTGGAAATCCTGTAACTCAAGGACCCCTAATCCCAAAAAAAATAATAAATATTACATAATCTAAAATAGCATCCCAACATAGTCCACATCTCAGACATAAATAAAAAATAAGTCTCTACACTGAAGTCTGGTAAGGAAAGATGGCTGCTACGCTCTACGAACTCTATATTCTAACCTCGAGGTGGAAACGACCTGAGACCTGAAATATAAGCAAAGTGGGTTAGACCCATAAGAAAGTTCTCTCTACTACCACCCAATAGAGAATTAATAAACAAACCCTCTATGTGAGGACAATAAAATATACAGATATATAAATATATCATTTTCTCATTTAACCTCTGGTCCTAAAAATAAACAACTCAACATGTACCAACCCATCCGTTATCACAATGAATGTGGAGCAAGTTTCCTAAATTCAAACCAGAGGCAATCCTAACACGCCCGAACACATACTAAGTAGTTTTCTTATTAGATACTAGGCAATCCTGACATGCCTATATCAGTATTTTATGAATACCTTATTGGGTATTAGGCCATCGTAACATGCCTTGACATATAATTTACAAATACCTTATTAGGTATTAGGAAATTTTGACGTGCCTTCCCATAATCTTTAAAACCTAACATATACTTAAAAGCATGAGTGATAACGTATAATGAAACCACACCCGTAACCACGAGGATAAATAAATAAAATAAAATAAAATACAATAAAATAAACGAATCCATAACTGTTCTTTAAATTGATATAAAGCAGCGAACATTTAAATACACACATATATGATTGCAAAGAAAAAATAATAATAAGAAATACAATACATCCCATCATATAAAAGCCTACTTTGTTAACTATACAACCCGTGTAACTAAATCTAACTCTAACCTATGATTCCATGCATATTCTACATTAAAGGTCTCATTTGATATTTCAAAAAAATTCTGGAATTTATTGATATTTTAACAAATATTTTTCTATATTTTAAAACATTTTAAAAAATAAAAAAATACTTTTAATTACCGGATTGGGCCGAAACTAGGCCCAGAGGTTGGGCTTGGCGAGTGGGGTCGGACCACCTTTTTTTCGGTCAAGCCACCGGAACAGGGTCCACACGCCCCCACGTGCCAACAGTGTGCATGGGCGTTGTGGCCACTATTCTTCTTCTCCACCCAGCGCCTACTATTTAGCGCGCGCACAACAGTGTCCCAACCAATAATTTGACGACTTTCTAGGCTATTTTCGATAGGGGTGGGAATATTTGACACGACACGAAATAAGCGGGTATGGGTTTGGGCTTATCGTGTTCGTGTCCTTATCGTGTCTACACGATAGACCCGATAAGAAATCATGTTGTGTTCGTGTTTAACCCGCTAACACGAAACTGACACGGTTGACCCGATTAAATATTCATGTCGTGTCGTGTCATTTTACCCGTTTACATTAACGTGCTGTGTCGTGTCAACACGACCCATTAACCCGCATAACTCATTAATTTATTAATTTGTTTTAAAATGTAAAAAATATAAAGCTTAATATTGTAAATTTGTTTTAAAATGTTAAAAACATGTAAATTTATATTTTTAATAAATATAAAAAATTTGTGATAAATATAAAAAAAATTAAAATAAAATAAAGTAAATAAAGTAAAATATCTAGAATGTTTGAAATATGGCACACACACTTCATAGAAACTTGACACAGTATTTTATAAAAGAAAACTCTTTATTTTAATCAATCATGTCATTCATTAACCAACCTTCTCATAAGAATAACATATACAAAATGATAAAAAATTTGATGTAAAGTTATTAATGTCCCTCAAGCACCAAGACTTACAAGTTACAAATGGGTGCATTGCTATATTAACTAACTAATATGTTAGTCATCATCAACTAAACCACCCATTATATATATGTATGTGTGTTTGTGTCTCCACCATTACATAAAAATAATAATACCCGATCAAAATAAACCGATTTCTACAATCTAATCCTCGTTTGAATTAAATAAATTTCGGTCTTTATGAAAAATTCGAGTTATTACAAATATGTTATATATAGTATATATACTATTTGTGCTAGACTCTAGTGGTGTGAGTTAAGTGTTGTGAGTGTAATTCCTTGTATGTATGAAAAGAGAGAGTGATGGTTATTGAAGAGAATAATATTTTTTATTGGTTGGTTTTGAAAACTTTGAGTATAAAATTTTCATTATAATATACCAATGTTCATGTGAAAATTGGAATGGGAATACTATATATATATATATATATATATATATATATATATATATATGGTGGATATATAAATATAATTATATAGTAATGATAGTCATAATTGTTCTTTAGTATCTCGAAATATATAGTATAACATGTAATCGTTATAAGTAATATAAGTTAAACTATTCTCTTATATTTTCTCAAATTCTGATTAATTAGTTAAGTGTCTACAAAATCAATTAGAATAATTGATAAGTTAGTTTAAACCATTTAATCTGAATATCTAGTTTTCTGAAATTAGGTTTTTTTTATTGTCCCGAGATATATAGTATAACATATAATAGTTAAAGTAATATAAGTTAATGTCATGCCCCGAAACCCGGACCGCCGGGACTCTCCCGGACCGGCCCCGAATCCCGAGTGTGAACCCGTTCACTCAACTCCGTGAACAATCTCAATTACACTCATGCATTAGTATCAAGGTTTAATACCATGCTATAATGCCCCGATTTCAAACTCTCGGAGAACCGGAGGTTAAACTGTCTATTTAGCCCCATAGACCCTCATTACCCTCATTCACCGCGAAAGCGTAACTTAATTCTTGTATATGAATGCACCCAATTCCATCTTAACCAATCCCAAGGGCCCTAGATCAAATCATACACCCTAGTGAACTTTTACTTGCCCACACCTTTGAGAATCACTCACTTTCGAGCCTCAAAACTTATTGTGTTTGGAATCTAAAATTGAGGCCTATACCATTGGATAGAGGATCCAAAAATACTCAATTTAAAAAAAAACTACACTCAATTCCGATCTAAAACAAAGAAATTACGTCGAAATGAAGTTTTGGAAAAACCTGTGAATAGTAATTTCAATTGATCGAAAATTGGACTTCGATTGATCGAAATAAAATCTCGATTAATCGAAATTCTTGCAAAATTTTCACTCTCTCGGGACCCCAAACTTGCAATATCTCGATTGATCGAAATGGGGGTTTCAATTAATCGAAATTCCTCCTGTTTGGACCCTAAAAATCATCATGAATCATCACCCATTCGCACGATCGAAATGGGGACTTCGATTGATCGAAATGGGAGTTTCGATTGATTGAAATGCACCTCCTGGGACTTCCAACAACCCTATACATGGTTCACATGAAGCCCAATCAACATTCTATCATCCTAGAACCCCTCAAACATGATTAATAACATAAATGAAAGATTCCAACACCAATCTCACACTCAATATCACATTCATAATTGAATTCATACACCAAAATGAATCATTCTCTTTCACAAACACCATCCATTCATAATGGAAACATCATCAAATGAACAAAATGCCACCATGGGCACTACATAAATTAAACCGTTATCTTTCTACACCAAACAAGTTCATAATCCAATACATACATCAAAAGCAGGGCCGGCCCTGGGCCTAGGCGGCCCAGGCGGTCGCCTAGGGCCCCAAAAATTTTTAAGTTTTTGAGGGCCCCCAGCCCACTAGATGTTATTTATAAAAAATATATAGTAACTAATAGCCCAATACACTAGTCTGGGCCAATAACAAAGTGGGCCTCATTTAAAAAAATGATAATGGTCCAATACAATGGTTTGGGCCTCATTTAAAAAAAATAAAATAAATTACTACTAATTATTTGTTTTAGGCATTTTTTTTTTTTTAAAACTCATTCCCAATACATTAGTCTGGGCAATAACAAAGTGGGTCTCATTTAAAAAATAATGATAATGGTCTAATGCAATGGTCTGGGCCTCATTTTTTTTTTAAAAAAATAAATTACTAATAACTATTTGTCTTAGACATTTTTTTTTAGAACTCATTTTCTTTTATTCTTCTATGTTCACAACGGCAATACAACGACTTTCCTTTGGGGACTGTGAGCACTTTAATTGATAATTTTGCAGCTCAAAATGCAAGACGATCATATCACATTTACTTTGATATGAATTTCAATTTTGATTTTTGTGACTAAAGTGTGTTGAATATTTCTTTTAATTTTTTTATGTAAACTGGATCGTGCTATTTATAAAGCACCAAGATCTAGATTTTTTTTTCAACATTAATTTATTTTATTTGCTTATTGTCTCATTTTAATAAAAATTTTGCACTCCTATAGAATTTATCCGCACGTGAAAATTTAGGTAGAAAGGGCCCCATTTGAAAGTCGCCTAGGGCCTCTCAACATTTTTGGAATCTCAGGGCCGGCCCTGATCAAAAGTACATATGTCTAAAGTACAACTACAACTAAAAAGAAAGTCACATGCCATAAGCCGGCATGGATAGCCACAAAATGCTCAACATCTAAAAGATAACATAAACACCACTAGAATCCACTTGGACACTCATGTCTCATCCGTCATCGGCGCTTTATTTGTAAAATATTTAGAATAAAGGGATGAGCACCACTGCGGCTCAGTAGAGATACCCCAACCCACCTAAATGCCGACCCGACACGACCTACATGGATGCATGTCACAACATTTCACATATCATTCAACATACATCATGTTCACTCACAACAATACATATATATATATAGGGATGCATTAAATACATATCATGCTTCATAATTCAAATGAAGATAATAATCATACACTTGTTTTTCTCTCGGACTCAACCCGACATCCCAACATGATTCTTGACCGAATCATGAAACCGAGACACTTTTCCACACCATTCCAACTCCGCTACCGAGTATTTACCTACTCCAAGGTGGATAGACCACCGTCATCGAGTATTTACCTACTCCAAGGTGACTTGGCCCCCTTTCTTTGAATTCTCACCGAGTATTTACCTACTCCAATGTGAGCAAACCACAATCACCGAGTATTTACCTACTCTAAAACGATTGGGCAACCTTTTTAGAATCTCCACCGAGTATTTACGTACTCCAAGGTAAGCAAACCACCATCACCGAGTATTTACCTACTCCAAGGTGACATAACCACTTCAACGCCCTCACCGAGTATTGACCTACTCTAGGCAATTCAACCACACTTCCCCGTTTCCTCACAACGGCCCCAATATATGCATTTCGAACATATAAACATCAAGCATTTAATTTCATGCCTCACAATGCACATGCTAATTGGTAAAACACGTAGCATGCATTTCATCTCCACTACACCACACATATATTTACCTATACATACAAAACCTAGCATAATATCCACATGTGCTCACAAAACTTCACATAAGCACATTTTAACCATGCTTCACCAATGCACACATTTTCTATACAAAGATAGCATGCATTTAACTCACTTACAACATATAGCACATATATGTCCAATATAACACATTTTTCACATATATACACAAAAGCTAGCATATAAGCATATATGCTCTCATTCTCCCACATTGTCATGCATTTGTCCCTCACATCATGCATACTAGGAGATACACATCTATTGCATACAAGAGACTCAAGAGAAGAATAAAAATACCTTATCCCACCCCTCTTACCTCTCTAAAACATGCAATACTCAACCTTAACTCTCACCACTTCACCCGAAACCCTAGAATCGACAAGTAGATGAGAAAGAACACTCCTACCTCAAAAATGAAGCCTTACAAGCACTTCTCAAAATTCCAGCAATGTCAAATTTGTCGAAACGCAACTTTGATCGGTTTAAAGGAAAGCCCTAGCTGTCCCCTACGTATCTCCCTTTTTCGGCAGAACTTGAATCACACCCGAAAACTTTCAAAACCTAGAGAGAAGGAAGAGAGAAGAAGTGGGAGCAATATAGAGAGAGAAGCAGCCGTGAGATATGAAATATCTCTGCAGATTTTGACCATTTAAGGTCCCTAGGTCGCGAAAAGACCAAAATATTCCTAGGCCACTTAACGCACCTTCCCAGACTCCTTTTTCTATTTTGAAAACTCCTACAGTCTCGAAATCACTTCCTCTACTCTCTAAAAATTTCATCTTAGCCATTCTCAAAAATAAATATTTTTGAGAATTTTTTGGATTCCCGGGCCCACTTAAGTCACATTCTGGGCCCCGGTTTGACCAAAAAGTCAAACTTCTCCAAATCTCCCGAAAACTTTCCAAAACCTCAAAAACACTTCCCAAACATGTTTCTCACACTCAAAACATGTTAAACACCATTCAAAATGCATTTATTACAATTATAATGCGAAAAATACAAAACCGGCCAAAATTGGTCACGGTCTCTACAGTTAAACCACTCCTTTATTTTTTTTCAATAATACTTCGACATTAATATAAATTAAAAATATATATTAATTCAATGAGATATATATTTATTGTTTGTTTTAAATGTTCTATTAATGTTTTTATTTGATTTCAAGATAGTGAAATTGTGTCACTGATTTAATTATTTAGTTAATATAATTAATAACATTTATTTATAATATTAAAAATGAGAGGGAAATATTATTGTAATTTAATTAATGTTAAAAATTTATTAAGTTCAAATTTTCATTATTATAGATTAAATATTATTGTTATGACATTTATAAACAAAAAACATTGGTGGATTAGTGGTAGGAGTGTTTGGCTGGTTTGGGTTTAGTCTTAGGTTCGATTCCTTGTAAGGGCATTCTTTTTGATAAAAAAACTCAGGTTACACAGATCGTGTCGTGGGTTTTGTCGTGTCACCTATCGGGTCGTGTCATGGGTCGTGTCGTGTCACCTGTTATGATCCGTTAATAAACGGGTTAAACGGGTCATGTCGTGTCACCCGTTTAATAAATGAGTCGTGTTCGTGTTCAAATTATGTGACATGATTAGTAATCATATCGTGTTCGTGTTGACCCATTTATCTGAATACCCGTGTCTTGACACGACATGAACACGACCCGATGACACGATTTGCCACCCCTAATTTTCGGCCACAAAATCACTCCTTTTTGTAAACCAAACTACTCATCTTCATCTAAGCTTTCTATTGGCACAAAAATCTCCTCCATCCATGGCTTAAATTAAAAACCCCTAATTTCAAGTTTTTAGGGTTCTTCCTCTAAAATTTAAAATTCCACAATTTTTCACACCAACCAACAACACAGTGATCAGGACATGTTTATAGACGTGAAACTCAATATCTAATTGAATTAATATTCACTAATAGCACAAAATTTCCCCAGTTCATATACGAAATTCATGTTTATATATATATATATAACATACCTGCCTATATATCCATATATACATATAATTACATATGAAAATTTACACAATAGCTCTACAAAATTCACAGATTATACATGTATATTCAAACGAAAATTCACCTTAACATACATATTCATACAGAATCATAGATATATACATGTATACACATAACTGTCATACAACCCAAAAAAAATATTAATTTATGTTTGTGAGCACAAAGGGGAAGTGCATAGTAAGAACTTGCCTTTTGATCTGTACAAGAAATTGCTCCTTCTCTCCCTCCTCTCTTGCGTCTACTGTTCTCTCCCTCTCTATGTATGAAAGTGACAGAAATCATTTTCCTTTTCTCCTTCTTTTTTTTTAGAATTACAAATAAAATACTAAAAGAAATAAAAGAGAAAAATAACAAATATATACTTAGCCTAACACCTAAAAAATTATAATACAATTTGTAGCAATAATCCAACCCAAACTCAGCCTAAACTTAATAATCCAACCCAAACTCCCCCTAGCCCAACATGAAGAGAATAATAATAAAATAATAATAAAAGTAAATACACAAATATGGAATAATAAAACACCCATATATTTTTACTTATATCTAAAAATACATTTACAACAAAATTGCACGCTTATTAAAACAACCAACCACTTAGTATATCACATAATCAACATCTACATGAAACATAAAAGAACTGACATTGACAAAATTTATCTAAAGCATTTAAACACTCAGTAAATAATTTAAACAAATAGAAAACTCAAATTAAATAATCTCAAAATTACAGGGTGTTACAATAGCTTAACATGAATTACATTCACAATTAAACTCAACACCACGTATACTCTAAAATCAATGAATTGGGGACTTCTGATTATCACATCTATAGTAAGTGTCATTGAAGACCACATACTTTGCTTACACTTTACGCTTTGCTAACTCGACGGTAGCGACATCTGCTTGACCAAGTTTTAGGCCTTACACCCTAGCCGGACCCTTCTTAATTCTCACACTTGTCCCAAAAATCATCAATCACTACATAAGTGCACATTTATCACATATAAGCACAAAACCAAGATTGTCACAAAACTCACTCTCAATGCATTACATCAATAGCTAATGCATATACCATCAAACTCAAGCTTTTTACAATGAAATTTCAAATCAACTCATGAAATCAAAACAATAATTTTAAAGAAATCTCTTTTATGTATTTCTTTCACACATGGAGTCAAATTTCATATACAATTCCAAATAAACACAATGGCTAATAATGGACTTATAAATAGCATTCAACATAAAACATAATTTCAATCTAGGACATGCTAGACAATTTCAAGTTCACATATACATCAATTTCTACATAAAGAAGTTATAAAAATTTCATGTCATAAGTAAAGGACCTATAGAATCAAGGCTAAGAAGGAATTCACACCCCTACCTCAAATTTGAAGCCTCTTCTAGCTAAATCCCAGAATTTCTGCAAGTCTCACCTTGCCAAAAAATTGACTTTATTCAGTTCAAACCGACGCTCTCGACTCGTAGAACATTTTACCCTTCTTCGAAAACCTCAAAATCTAAGTTCCAAGCCTCCAAAATGAAAAGAGAAGGAAAATAGATGAAAATGGAGAGTGAGAGAGAGATAACCAGCTGTATCTAATGCCTGGAATCTTAGCCACAAGATATTTATAATATCTAGGGCACAAAATGACTAAAATGCCCTGGGCCACTTAACGTAACCTTCCGACCTCCGTTTTTGATTTCGAAAGCGGCCACGACTCCGAAATTATTTTCTTAACTCATTTAATATTTCTCTTGGTTCAAAACCAAAAATAATATTTTTTCAAAAAAATTTTGAATTTTCGAGCCTCGCTGACCCAAAATTTTCAAATTTCACCAAAAGCTCCCAAAACTTTTCTGAACCTCTAAATTAAAATTCTTTTATGATGAAAATGATGAATAAAAAGAAAATCGGTCAAAATTGGACCTGGTCTCTACCATTTGTTTTATGATCCTAAAGATAGGAAAGTATTGGTTAGCACTAATATTGTATTCTTAGAGGAAGATTATATTATGAACCACAGACTCAAAAGTATAATTTTGTTGGATGAGATGTCAGATTCTTTTAAAAAATTGGTGGTAGATGAACAATCATAGATAATAAGACTGATGGAGTGCAAGAGGCTATTACAAGTACACATTCATCTTCTAGTACACCTATGCCCCATCATAGTGGGAGAGTCTCACGATAACCCGACAGACACATATTTTTGGGAGAATCATATGTGGTTATTCTAGATAAACATGAGTTGGACCCTGTGAACTACGAAGAGGTCATCAATGATATGGATGCAGGAAACAAACAGGTTGCCATAAAATCAGAATTGGAATCTATGTATTCTAATCAAGTATAAGAACTTGTAAAACCACCTGTTGGGATAAAACCCATTGGATACATATGGATCTACAAAAGGAAAAGAGGAATAGATAAAAATTTTGAGACATATAAGGCAAAGCTGGTAGCCAAAGGCTTCACTTAACGTGAAGGGATTGACTATGAGGAGACATTATCAGCGGTAGCCATTCTAGAGTCTATTTGGACTCTTTTAGCTGTAAGTGCTTATTATGATTATGAGATGTGGCAGATGGAGGTCAAGATGACATTTTTTAATCACCATCTAGGAAAAAAAAATTAATATGAAATAACTAGATAGGTTTGTGGTGAAAGGTTAGGAGCACCTAGTGTGAAAATTGTAGAGATCCATTTATGGACTCAAGCAAGCGTCCAGGAGTTGGAATATACATTTTGATCAAGCAATCAAGGCATTTGGTTTTGATTAAAACATTAATGAGACTTGTGTGTGCAAGACGTTACAGGATAACATTGTGATGTGTCACACCCTAACATTAAAATTATCGGGACTCCCCCGTTCTGAGTCTGAACTCCGGGTTGTGAGGTGTTATGATCACCCGATCGCTATCCCACGACCCATACAACCATGGCAAATACCATTTCTCACTTTCGGTTCTAATCCAGACCACCGAGACTAACTCGCAAAAGCATAACCAAAAACATACCCACCACGTGTACATGCATACATATATGAGTCAATTCTAACAAGTGGGTCCCTCGTGAAGCATATGTGTATTTAAGTCCCTTTATAAAAATTGAATTATCACTCAATACAATTAATCAAACCTGGCCCTTCGATTAATCTCAACCCTCATTTCGATTGATAATCGAAGCTGCGATCGATCGTAGTTGTATTGTAAGTTCCATCAGAACATAATATAATTGGTCACTCATTTAGAGATGAAATTTTGATTGATTAAAAGGGTTTTTTCGATTAATTGAAGATCTACAATTAATCAAAGTAAGGTTTTCGATCAATCGCAGGTCTTTCGAGATATTTTCCTGTAGAATTTCTTTAGTGTCCTTTTTCATGTTTTGATCCTCATCTATATCATGCAATGCACCTAATTGACCATTTCATCAACTCAATCATTCCCACAATAATGATACAAGCATAAATGGAACTTAAAATAATCATTTCAAAAGTTTAACATTCATCCGTTCTCCATACCATGCATGTGAAGTAATAAGGTAAAATTTTAAATGTGTTTTCTAAACATTAAATGTCATATGCATAAGGAAGAATGCATCTAATCCACATCCAGGACATGCATTCAAATATAAGCAATAAATGTCCTCATGGTTGGGAAGGCATCGCTACTTCCTTGTCATTTTCTAAAAAGAGTTAATACTCGTGGGATGGACTCCTGCATGCTTAGTAGAAATTACTAAAATACGATTCCAGAAGTTTTCTCCAGGCAGTCGGACCAAGCTAGAGGTCAATATCGAACTCGTTTGAATGCATCAATTGAATGTGTCTAATTTTTGCTTCACTTGCATTTCGTGGCCATGATGAATCTGAGGATTCAAACAATCAAGGCAACTTTCTTGATCTTTTTTTTTTTTTTGATAAGTAAAGATTTCAATAAAAGCACCCAAACGGGGGACGCATCCCAAGGAACAACACAAAATCAAAGCCTTAAACTATCCACAAAAGTCAAAAGGGTCTTCGAAGAATTATAAAAGGATCCCTCTGACCAAAAGTATAAGGAACAAAAAACAGAGTATCTAAAAACTCCCCAGGGATGTTCTTTATCTTCAAATGATCTCTTGTTCCTCTCATTCCATAAAGCCCACCATAAGCAATGAGGAGCAGCCCTCCATGCATGTCTAACATCATGCCACACCCGGAACCCATCCCAAGCTATAATACATCCCAAGGAACAACACAAATAGGGCAATGAAGAAGGAGATAATCCATGGATTCCACCGTCCATTTACATGTATAACACCAATGCGCTAAAATGTGTCCTCTCTTTCTAAGGTTATCAATGGTCAAGATCTTCCCCATAGACACTGCCCACACAAAGAAAGCCACCTTCAAAGGAGCTTTAGAGCGCCAAATGCCTTTCTAAGGGAAGGAAGGCCCGTGAGAGTCCATCAACCTCCGATAAAATGACTGGACTATAAATCTCCCATGACTCATGCCAATCCAAATCAGCTCATTGCACCCCTCCCCACAAATGACAGGTCCGTAGAGTAAGCTCGAAAACTCTGTTATCTCTTCAATTTCCCAATTGTACAAAAATCTCTCAAACTGGACATTCTAAACCAGTTGTTCGCCATCAAGGTGATAGCACTGAGCGACCATTACCTATCTGTCTATCGTAATTCTGGCAAGTCTTAGGTAGGTACTCTTAATCGATCTCTCACCACACCAATGGTCATTCTAGAATTTTACAAACCGTCCAGCCCTCACCCTAAAACGAATATGCTTGGAGAGCTCATTTCAGCCCTTCGCAGTGTGCCTCCATAAACCAAACCTAACTAGTGGCCTCACATCAACGAGCACCACCCCCCTCTATCCTCTCCGTATTTGAGACATATAACCCACCTCCAAATCCTGTTTCTCTCTATCCCAAATCGCCAAAGCCACCTCCCCAATAAGGCTTTATTGAATAAGTCCAATTTTCGCACCCCTAGCCCTCCCCTCTAGATGGGTCTACAAATCTTCTTACATCTCACTAGATGATATTTAGGCTCCTCCCTCATGCCACACCATAGAAAGTTCCCCTGTAATTTCTCCATACTCAGCACAGAAGCCGGCAATGTAAATAAGGACATAAAGTAGGTAGGAAGGCTCGAAAGCGTGCTTTTCATCAAAGTCAACATACCCCCTTTCGACAAGTACTGTTTCTTCCACCCAACTAACCACCTCTCAAATCGTTGCACAACAAGATCCCAAGAAGAAGCTCTCCGCGCTTGAACACCCACCAGTAGTCCCAAATAAGTCAAGGAAAAAGAGCCCACTTTACATCCCAGGATATTTGCTAAATGGTCAATCTCATCCACCTCTCCCACAGGAGCAATCTCACTCTTCCCAAAATTCACCTTTAGACCCGACACTAACTGGAAACAAAGCAACGTCCCTTTCAAGTACCTCAACTGCCTCATCTTTGCATCACAAAACACAATAGTGTCGTCTGCAAAGAGCAAGTGAGAAATCTCCATTTGACAAGCAGGATTCCTCCTTACCTTGAAACCTCTGTAGTAACCTAGCTCACTAGCTCTCCTCATCAGTCTACTAAAAGACTTCATCACAATGATAAAGAGGGAAGGGGATAACGAATCCCCTACCTCAACTGATAGGCATTGAATGTTACGCATTCTAGCCTCTTAACTTATGTATTTTATTCTCTCAGTGATAGATTATTTTATTATTTTTTACTTCATTTTAGTATTTTCTGTATTTTCAGGGCCTTAATGATTATTTCAGTTAAAATTATAATTTTGGGCTTTTAAAGAAGACATCCAAGATGGTTAGATGAAGCCTACATAAAGGAGATCCATTCAACCATTTATTTTAACTCAAATCATCTCAAGGAAGAGGTCCAGGAGAATTACAGTTGCTTAAGAAGGTTTCGGGCCTGAAGCCCAAATTTGCACATAATACAGTCTTAATCCTGTTTTGGAAAATGAACCAGAAGTGTTATTTTTGAGCCTCAAATTGACTTAATTTTCATTTATGTTGAACGAAATTCGATTCTGCACACTTTTGTATTTCACAAAAATTCCATGAATCGGACTTCTAGTGGGTTAAAAATTGGGCCGAACGTCAGCAGGAAAAACCCACCTGATTAGTGCTGCGGGAAAACCTAATTAATTCCTAATTGGATTAGGACTTTGGTGTATTCTTTTGGGGTATAAAGTGAAGAATTGGAGGCTGAGTTGGGGAGAGATAACAGAGATTGGAGAGAGCTTTGGACAAAACAGAAGACATACTTTGCAGAGCCATTGGAGAACGAAGTCATACGCGTAATTCATGAAAATGATGCCTTCTTCCTCAACAGTTGAAACTTCTTCTTCTACCATGAGTGGCTAGTTCATCCACTAGGGTTTTGATGTAGCCCTAACAAAGCATCAATGGTTTGATTGTTTTAATTATTGGGGACCTTTATATACATGCATAGATTGTGTAATTTAGAGAATTCTTATTATAGAATTGAGCAATAAAAGTCTTGTAAATTCAATCTCAATGATTTCTTATCTTGTCTTAGATATTTAGTTGTTGTTATTGAACTCAATCTCTCTTATTTTTTGTGATCATGAGAGCGATTATTACACAATGGTAATCACTAAATATATCATTAAAAGCTTTGATGGATTATGCCTAGAGAAGATGAACCATACTGCACCCTAGATTAGAGCAGTTAGACAGATGACCCATGCCAATCGAAGATAGTCCATGACTTAGCCTTAATCATATGTTATCTTCTTGACGGATGAAGGTGAGCTTGTAGCCACCGATACCACTTATGCATGATGTAATTCCCCATAGTTGATTCAATTGACCATTGATTGTGGAGTTAGTGGTGAAGTCAAATACCCTAGATTTCTCTCATATTATCTTCACTCTCTATTTACTTTGATTTATTTTATTTTACTTTTTAAATAGTTTAGTTTAAAAATCAGAATTCTTTTCTCTTAAATTTAATTAGAATTGATTCTGTAACCCAACTCATCAGACAATAATCCTTGAGGTTCGACACCCCTTTCGATAGCCCTATTCTGCAAGGAATTCGTTATATTGCGAAGTGTGGTAATTTTTAATTGATATACTTTTTGAGTCACACTCACACACAAATTATCAACCCTCTCGAGCTGCCAAAGAAACCATAAGGAATACCATTAACCAGCACCGAGAATCTCACCGTGGATATGTAAAATTTGATCCAACCCCTCCATCTCTCCCAAATCCCATTCTTTCGAGAAGATAAATCAAGAAATCCCAGCTCACGTGGTCATATGCTTTCTCCATATTAAGCTTACAAACCACCCCCAGATCACCAGTGCAAGATCGGGCATCCACACACTCACTAGCCACTAACACAGAATCCAGAATCTGACGACCTCAATTTTATCGCTAGAATTTTGGCAATGATCTTGTAGATACTCCCCATCAAACTAATGGGCCTAAAATCTTGGATGTCATTGGCCCCTCCCTTCTTCGGAATTAAAGCAATGAAGGTAGCATTCATAGACTTCTCAAACTTCCCATGAGAATGGAAAGCATGGATAGTTGCCAACACATCCCTTTTCACCACCTCCCAATTATGATGAAAGAATGACATAGAAAAACCATCTAGACCCGAGGCTTTATCTCTTTGGCAACACTATAAAGCAAAAGTCACTTCCACATCCTCAAATGGCTTCTCCAAGAGATCCCTATCCTCCGCAGAAATTATGTCAAACTCTAAACCCCCTAGAAGAGGTATCCAATTCGCAGTCTCCCTATATGATCGCTGATAGAATGAAGTCACACCTCTCGCAACCTCTTCCTCTTTATTCAACACAATTCCATCTACTCTGATCCTCCCGACGTGGTTACCCCTCTTATGAGCATTGACCATCCTATGAAAGAATCTTGTATTCCTGTCCCCCTCTTTTAACCACAAAGCCCGAGATTCCTGTCTCCATGAAATCTCTTCCATTACAGCAATCTCCTCAAATTCTGTCTTGTAGTCTCCCTTTTCAATCTTTCCTCCTCCCCCGAACCCTCCAAGCCCTCATTCCTATCTAAATCTGCTATCTCTCCCACAATCATGTTCTTCCTCCACTCAAGATTACCAAACGTCTCCTCATTCCACCTCTTAAGATCGTCCTTCAATCTATGTAGTTTCCCCACAAGCACAAAGCTGGGGTTGCCCAAGACCTCATAACCAATCCACCATCGTTGCACCATCTCCTTAAACCCTTCCACCCGAAGCCACATATTCTCGAACTTAAAAGGCATTTTTTTCCTCTTCAAGCCCCCATAATCAAGTAACAACGGAACATGATCGGACATTAGCCTTGCCAGTACCACCTGAGCCACATCTGGGAATCTCTATCCCAATTTCCCGAGATCAGGAACTGATCCAAATGAGAGAATGTCAAAGCTTTTCGACCACTAGACCAAGTGAAATGAGTTTCTTCTAATGGTAAGTCAATCAATCCCTCACCATCAATAAACTCTGAGAAAGAAGTCATAGTAGCCGTCCATCTCCCACCCGAAGACCTCTCGTTTGGGGATCTAACAACATTTAAGTCTCCCCCCACACACCACAGGACCCCCCATTGCTCGAGAAACATCAGACATCTCCTCCCACAACACACCCCATTCCACATCTTCTACCGGACCATACATTCCAGAGAACATCCAATTGGCTCCATCCTCTTCTAATTTGAAAAAGCAAGAAACAGAATATCTCCCCTTCCACACATTCACTCTAGACATCCATCTCTTGTCCCATATCACCAAAATGCCTCCTATCGTCCCTACAGTATCAAGCGCCTCCCACTCCAAGAACTGCCCACCACAGACAGTCCTCATAATCTCCTTAGACATATTACTTAACATATATATATGTTACTAAGAAATATCTTTTTCAATCTCGATTGATTAACAATCTTTACACCAGTAACACAAAATGACCTCAATTCATATCCAAACTACATTCACAGGCCCATTAATTGAAAACAAAAACCCAAATTAACTCCATACATTACAACAGACCAATTGGTAAAAATTAACATAAATTTGTTACATCTATGTGTATAATCTTAGAGAGAGAGAGAGAGAGAGAGAGAGAGAGAAATTGGAACCTTAGCGGCATTGAAGGTTCTTTAGACTTTTTGATAGTGAAAATCCTCTTATACTAAGACGATCGTTTTAACAAAAAGGAGAGGACACACAACAACAAGAAGATCAGGATGAAGATGGGATCAAATTCGTGGGTCTCTGATTCAATTTTCACTAACCTAGTTGTCGATGGACTTTCATTTGCGATCATGATGAATCACTGCTGGATCATCCAATTTTTTGTTGCGATCGTGATGAACCATTACAGGCTTGTTGTAGGGATCATCTTCTTTGAGATATGTTGTGTACGGTTAGGGTTTTGTGTGAGGAGTGATTGAATGACTTGGTTTCTTGAAGACAAGTTACTTGAGCTCCCCACTTGTGCAGAGCCAACTTCACCACCTTCCTATTGCCCGGGTCATTGAGCCCCCAAACATTCTATGACACTAAATGCATCTTCATAGGCAAATGATGGCTTTCTACTCCTCCCTCCTTGACTCATTCCCCTCTCTGACCCACTCCTCCCTTCATAGTTGGCATAAGAAATAAGGTTACAAAGCTCTCTCCCCCCCTTCCAAGATGAGCTTTTCTTCCTGTTAGCAATATTCTGTTTTCCCTTAAGAACGCCAAAAATTCCCATGGTTAAAGTGGAGGTGGCATCTCGAGTATTGCCTTGATCTTCGAAAGCTCTCATTCTCCCATGTATATGTCAACTCGAGGCTCTGACCCATCTCCTCCACATTACTCCTCAACCAACTCCCCACTTCTTCATTTACAGTTCAATCTCCCACATAATCCCCTTCTTCTTCAGGGCCTATAACTGCCAATTTGCGTGTCAAACCACATCCTTCCCCTTCCTCTTCAGTCCGAGTCACAATGGCATGGTTAAGATCGAATGGATCAGCAGGAAGACCTTCCTCAACATCATCCCCCTAATCCACCAATCAGAATTAAACCCATCTCTAACTTCAGGTTTAGTAGCATCTGTTGAAGTAAATTCATTCCCAAACTCTCCTAAATCCACCCCATTGTGCATCTTCATCTCACTTATTAAGGCTATTGCAACTTCTTTTTGAAGACTCAACTAAATCCCTTTCCCAACATACAGGATGATTCCTCCATAAATTATGTTCAGCTTGATTAATAAACCCTGAGTATCATTATCCCACAACCTGTCCTCTCCACCCACCTTCTCTGCTGCCAGTAACTGCCTTGACACGGGGCCTGAAACAACACCCATCCCACTCCTTCCTCCATTAATCAACCAATCATCAGCAATGTCCCTTCCTGATCTCACCTTAAAAGAAAAAGAAGGAAAAGAAAACACAGAAGCACGGGACGACCTCCTGTGATTAGATTTACCCTGCATAGAGTCACTCTTCTGTCCTTGTTCCGATCTCGGCTCCATAACCCACTTCTATTTTTCTTTTCTTGACCATCTCTTACCCGTGAAAGATTTTTTTAGAGAAGGATTGAGACTCCATCACAATAATGTTGCGATCACGGCTCTTCATCTTGGAGATGGGCCAAACACCTGTGCCCCATTTGGTTTTGAAGCTTCTGTCATCTCCACCCTTTTTGTGCTTCACCCCTAACCCATGCTAGACCACCCCGTTCTCATTGACACCCTTACTTCTCCTTTCCAGCACCGCCACATCGTCAATTGAGGCGTTGATGCCATCAAAACTCTGAGAAATTCACTGGAGGAAAGGTGAGACCTTAAGATAGGATCTGTTTGTGCGATCCTTATTTAGTCCATATAACTTAGCGTTGATTCTTTTCATAAACTCAGGCCCAAATTTTGTTGGCCCAAACTTAGTTAGCCCATAAGATTGATCCATGAGCATTCCCACATTGGGCTTTAGATACTTTTTCAGAATAAGGCCCAACCATCCCTTCCTCAAGCCCAATCCATTTTGGTTTAAGTTACCACCCCCTTGCTCTTCATTTTTTGGGCTTGTAAGTAGCGGCCCAAATCGATTACATGAGTTAAGGAGAGGCTCACCTGAGTTCATATTCAAATTGTCCCCTCTAAAATCACGTGAGACCTTATCCTTGTGGCCCAACCCCTTTTTTGCCACATTGCCCCCAAGTTGTCGCCACCTCTTCTGCTCGTTAGGGTCTATCATCCCACGTGCCCACTCCCTTCTTCCCTCACAACCACGCATCTCAAGTGCTTGTCCATCCCATTGTCCATAACCTTTCACTATTTCCAGTCTCTGTCGTCCCTTTCTCTGGTTAATCCTATCAAAAACACCGTATCAGTTTCGGCGAGCACTCTCGTCCCTCAAACTCCACCATTCCTCCTATGTCATAAGCTCTCGTTCATCACGCCCTGCAAGAGACGCTACAGTTGGCACCATCTCTAAGCAATTTCTCCTCTATGATAGCCACCTTGATCTAAACGAAGTCCGGAATCTCCCCACCCTCCCTGATCAAAATAGTAACCTTCATATCATCTCTCGTAGCATCAGCCTCCACCCCAACGAACCTTCCACATGCTTCACCCACAGTCACAAACAGTGAGTCGCACCAGACGTGAAGCGGCAAGCCATAAAGCAGTATCCGGCGTTCCTTCCTTACCCTCAGCCCACCAGAAACTCCAATACGAAAATACCACACATCAATTCTCAAATTTGCCTCACCCCATGTCCTCCTACCTTCAAGTAAAACTCTGACGACCTCAGTGTGCAACAACAACTGGAACAACAATAGAGAATCTGGCATCGGCACCACCCTTACCTTGCAGGATACTCGCTAGGCCTTAGTTGCCCACCTGCAATCCTATTAATCAAACCAACTTCTTTGTCGAATTTCCCAATGAGGCACACACATAACATCTCTCTTCTTTGCCACAAACCTTCGTCCTCCACTTTAAGGCATAATCATCTCGTCTTCGGCGCAGGCAACACCACAGTTGTCCCCCCTGGGAATAATCACGGCAGTCGAACGACCTCTACATACGATGCCTTCATCTTTTGTTGTTATCTTTTTTAGAGCCCAACATCCATATTCTTGGTTTTTTCTTAAAATTCTGAGATACACTATCCATCAGAATGAGGATGTTAAAGCCGTTGTATTAGAAACTGCTCCTGAAAATATAAAATTAACATCACCTGAGATTCAGAAAGACATTGTCAATGCCATTGTAATAGAGATCATTAATGTTATTATCAAAGACATTGGAGATGTATTTTTTTCTACTTTAATTGATGAGTCCCGTGACGTATCGATAAAGAAGCAAATAACTATTGTGTTGCGTTACGTGGAGAATGGGAGTATCATTGAGCGTTTTATTGGTATGGTATATGTTATAGATACAACTGCTCTTTCACTTAAGACGTTGATTAATAATGTATTTTCTACACATGGATTGAGCATTTCTAGATTGCGTGGGTAAGGTTATGATAGGGCTAGCAATATACAAGGCGAATTCAATGGTTTCAAAATGCTTATTCTGAAAGAGAATGAATTTGCCTTTAATGTTCATCATTTTGCTCACCAACTTCAGTTGGCTCTTGTTGTTGTGGTGAAGAATCATGGCAAGATTTTCACTTTTTTTGTATTAGTTGCTAATGTGGTGAATGTAGTTGGAGCCTCATGTAAACGTCGTGATATGCTTCGAGAGAAACAAATTGTTAAAGTTATTGAGGGACTTAACAATGACGAGCTTTCAAGTGGAAAATGCCTAAATCAGAGTACTTCTCTTATACGTACATGAGACACCCGTTGGGGCTAACATTATGGTACTTTGATTAGTTTGATTACAATGTTCTTATCTGTAATTAGTGTTTTTGAGATTATTGAAGTGGATGGAGTGAAATTCGATCAAATAGGTGAAACAGCTATTCTACTTGGGTCGATACAATCCTTTCATTTTGTATTCAGTCTCCATTTGATGAAGGCAATGTTGAGATTTACAAATGAATTGTCAAAAGCACTACAAAGAAAAGATTAGGGGGTGGCAACGGGGAGGGTTCGCCTAAACCCTACTCCGCCCCGTTAACATAATCCATATACCATTTCTGTTAAAAATCCAAAATGGGTTATTAGTAGTCCTACCATACTCGCCCCACTGGAACAATTAGCACCCCGACCTACTAACATTCTTTTTTTTATTTTATTTTTAATTTTTATAGTTGGGCTGTTAAAATAATATGTTGTTGTGAAGAATCGAACCACATCCATTGACCACACACTTTAACATTAGTTAGACACTCCTACCACCACTCCATCGCTGCATTTTGTTCATATAAGATGCAACAATAATATTTATCTACAATACTGAAAGTTTGGGCCATTTATTAAAATAAGTTTAAACCATTAATTAAATTAGAATAATATTTTCTCTCTCCTTTTGAATATAACAAACAAAAATTATAATTTATTTTATTAACTAAATCAATAACACAATTTTTACTATCTTGAAACCAAATAAAAACATTAATCTCACTCAAATAATAGAGCATCGATAACAAACATTAAGTATACATTTCATTGAATTAGCTTATTTTTTAGATCATCGTCAATATCTCTCGACATTAATACACTATTAACATTCTAATATATATTAATGTTGAAGTATTATTGACAAAAAATAAATGAGTGGTATAACTTATATTACTTTAACTAATATGTTATAATATATATCTTGGGATACTAAAGAAAAAATTAATTTCATAAAATTAGATATTCAGATTAAATGGTTTAAACTTATCAATTAATCTAATTGAGTTTTTAGACACATGACTAACTAATTAGAATTTGAGAAAATATAAGAAAATGGTCTAACTTATATTACTTATAACTGTTATATGTTATACTATATATCTCAGGACACTAAAGAATAACTTAATATCATAAAACTAGATGTTCAAAATAAATGGTTTAAACTCATCAATTAATTTAATTGATTTTTTAGACACTTGACTAATTAATAAGAATTTGACAAAATAGAAGTAAATAGTCTAACTTATATTATTTATAACTGTTATATGTTATATTTTATATCTCAGGACACTAAAGAAGAAAATGGTGTAACTGTGTGTGGATAATATATGTGATATATGTGATTTTTAATTGTAAATTTTTCTTTATATGCCCATACGTTGAGTTAGGTGTGTAACACCTAGTATGGAAAGTGAGAGTGACTATTACTAAAGAAAGTAATGTCCTCTGTTAGATTGGTTCTAGAAAATGTGAGTATAAAGTCTCACTATGTTGTATAAATGTCCATGTAGAAATTTTTATGGGAGACATTGAGTGTTGGTCCATCAATAGAAAGGAAATAGAGAGTGGACATTGTAAATGAGGTGCAGGAAATGCATATATATGCATATATATGGTGTGAATATGATGCCGAACCCTAATGAGACATTAGATGTATCATATCTTATATTGTAAGATATATGTATAGTAAGTGGATTCGACAATGGGTGTGTTAGGTGCAAAATCTTTTATTATTGTTGGGTGACCAAACTCATTTGTACATATATGTGATATACAATAGAAAGAATATGTATAAGATGATTAAAAGTGGCAATGAAAGTGATATGTATTTTAGTGAATTTTATTGATTTCTTGAAGACCATTGGCATAAGTAGTGATTCATTTATAAATTGCAAGTCCATGTTTTATTTAAAAAAATTAGTAATTACTTTTTTACTAAATCAATGAATACTAATAGATTTAAGAATGAAATAAATGAACATTTATACTATAAATAACATATTAGAACATAAAATTAACAAAAAAAAATAATACATGTCTAAACAAATAGTGTGAAAATATGGTAGAAGAACTCTACTCATATATGTTTACATATTTGTAACATTTTAAAACAAATATACAATATTAAGCATTATATTTTATACATTTGAAAATAAATTAATAAATATTAACACTAAAGTATTATTTAAAAAAAAAGAAAAGCTTATACTAGTATTTTCGTAGTAATTAGCTTTCCAAAATAAATTAAGTAAATATAGTTATTGGTCTAATATTATCATAAATAACATATTGACATTATGCTTGGAGCCTCTACATTGAATTTTTTTTGAAAAGGTTCAATACTTCATAGCAACAACTATATTTTTATATATATCAAGTTAGAGGGGTTGCTAATTGGGGCGGGTACCCGTCGAGTATGACTATAAACCCATATCCGCCT
Source organism: Cornus controversa (assembly GCA_026545225.1). Lineage (NCBI taxonomy): Eukaryota > Viridiplantae > Streptophyta > Magnoliopsida > Cornales > Cornaceae > Cornus > Cornus controversa. The sequence continues at coordinate 10,239,120 of CM048850.1, forward strand.
CAAACCTGAGTCCAATTTTTAAAAAAAAACCCATACCCGCCCCTACTCCTATTAGGGTCATACCAAATCTCCTCCATTAGGGGCGGGGCAGAAACCCATTGCGGTGAGTAAAATTGCCACCCCTAGAAAAGATCAAGATATCGTGAACGTCATGTCTTTAGTCAAAGTATGTAAGCAACGTCTACAAATGATGAGGGAGGATGAATGAGATTCTTTACTTGATGAAGTTTCTTCTTTTTGTGAGAAGCATGTGATTGATGTTCCCAACATGGATGATGTGTTCTTTGTTTAAGGACGACTATAATGTAATGTGCAAGAAATGACAAACTTGCATTACTATCGTGTTGAGTTGTTTTATTCTGTCATAAATTTGCAACTTCAAGAGCTAAATAATCGTTTTAGTGAGGCAAATACTGAGTTACTTCTTTGTGTGGCATGTCTATGTCCAGATGATGTATTCTTTGCTTTTGATAGGCAAAATATAATTTGTCTTGCCAAATATGATATAAATGAATTTTCTGCAAACAAGTCATAAAACTTGATATTCAGCTTCAGATTTATATTCTTGATATACGCTATGGTGGCTTTGAAGGGTTGAAAAGAATTTTCGTTCTTGCAAGAAGAATGGTTGAGACAAAAAACGATAAGATGTATCCATTGGTGTATTTGCTTTTAACGTTGGCATTGATCTTACCAGTCACGACTGCCACTGTGGAGAGGACATTTTTCTGCTATGAACATTGTAAAGAATGAATTGCGTAATTGAATGGGAAATCAATTTATGAATGATAGCTTGGTTGTATATATAGAAAAAGATATATTTAAGGGCATAGATAATGAGGCAATCATGCATCGCTTTCAAAATATGAAATCTTGTCGAAAATAGTTGTAATTGTATTCAATATTGAATTATCAATCGATATGATGGTTCTTATATTTTTCCAGTCAAGTATTCTACCTTGATTCTTTTTATTTGAATATCATATCAACTTGTTGGGTTTTGAAGTTGAAAAATAAATTCTTTTATTTGAAATTTTAATTCGCATTACTAAAGAACATCTTGTTTGCTTTGATTGTCAGAATTTATTAAGTGCTTGGAGAGAGAGTATGATTGCTTTGACATAACTCATAGTTCGACCAATTAATTTTTGTTCTACTTTAAATGAGTATTGATATGAAATTAGATTAAGAATACTATACTACTCCTTGAAAGATAGTAAATTTGCTTTTTTTTTTCTCCAATCAAAGCCCCCCCGCCCCCCCCCTCTAGAAATAACATCCTGGCTCCGCCCTGCACATGAATTCACTTTTCCCATTCTATTCTACAAGCCATATCTCTTCTAATATTTAACTTTTTAAAATCATTTCTAATGATTTCATTCCATGTTAATTTCAAGTGCCCTCTTCGGCTCCAACTCTCTATCCAAATTAACCTTCGTCTTCTCACCGGAGCATCCATAGGTCTTTTACGTATGTGTTCATACCATCCAAGTCTACTCTTTCTAATCTTATCACTAATAAGTGTCACACTTAATTTTTCTCTAGTATTTTGGTTAGGAACCTTATCTCTTCTAGTGACTCATATCATTCATCTTAACATCTTCATTTTCGCTACATGAATGTGTTATTCTTATTTCTTCTTTTGTGTCAATCCTACTAGTGATATCACCATCTATCTCACTATCTTTTTATATATATTTTTTAAATTAATTTTTTTACAATATATATACATATATATTATATGTTGTATATATATGTATATTACATGTCTGATCATCAATTGCCACCACCACCACTTCTCTTTGCTGTCGCTGCCACCACCACTCTCCGTGATTAGTTCTCTCTCCCACACCACCACCTCCTTCAGCCACCATTCCTTCTATATTCTCTCAGATCTTTGAAATAACCATTGTTTTGATATTTTTAGAACGGACCACTTCATTAGTCTTGGTTGGATTACTAAATCATAGAGTCGTGGTTCAAAATTTTCAACTAGATTTTTATCTAGAGGTTTTATTGAAGTTTTTGTGGTTTTTGTTAGTTCATAGATTGTTTTCCATTCTATGGACAAATCTTGAGTTTATTCATCAAGATCTGTATCTTGACATTGAATGCAAGTCTTCTCTGGCCACCAGCACTTTTTGATTGGGGAATTGTTAACAAGATAGTTATCCAGTCCCAATATCCAGATGCTGAATTTCGTGGATTAATCAAATCCATGATCTTCAAGGTTACTAATCATTGGGCCTACAACAGAACTCTTACTATTTGGCTAGCCAGTACCATCGGCTGGAGAGAAAAAACAAAGTTCTTTTAGCCATATCAGATTTGGTATTTAAAAGTCACAACAGATGAAGAATTCGCAGAAAAGAAACTGCTCAATTCTCTTGAAATTGCAACTCTTCGACCACCATCTCCCTCTGCCACCATCTCATCTTCTCTATCGGTTCTCCACCACCACAACCATCTCTCTCTCTCTCTCTCTCTCTCCAATACCTCCACCTCCGCCTTCCCCACAGCTGCAACCCCCAAATCCTAATCATTGATCTTCTCCAATCCCAGAAAGAAAAAAAGCTGATCTCTATGTAGAAACCGCCTTATTAAATTGCGAATATTAAAGTGTTCCTTCAAGGAAAAAAAGAAAAAAGAAAAGCAACAAAACACCATAAAACAAAAAATCAAAACTAAAAGACCATAATTCAGTTTGGTCAAATTCGATCAAGTGAACGATAGATAATATAAAAGTTTGAGTGAAGCGCATAATTTAATGTAAAAAAATTCTAAACTAAATTTTGAGGGTAACAATAAGAGCATCCTCATTCAAACGATTAGGAATTTTTCTAAGTTACAGGTAAATGTGTCAAGTCTCTCCTGATGATCATCTGGGTCCCCTTATGATCATCTTTTCGATCATGATTAATTGGGTGTTTCTAGGTTTTATTATACTCATCTTTTTGGATTTCAATTGTGTTTTACGGGTTTTGTGTTGAGTTATTAGAATTTAGGCTTGCTCAGTGTATATTATTTTGTCAGTGCATATTATTCGAACTCAATCCCCAATCCTCCTTTTCACGAATCCTCCCACGAAGGCCGTGTGATCCGTCAAGTTGTCATGAATCATCTGAGCAACAGGCGGAGCCCGCGTCAACATTTTATCTAATAAAATGCACCCCTTCCACAAGTCGAGGTTTGTTGCACGTATTAGCTCTAGAATTACTACGGTTATCCGAGTAGCAGATACCATCAAACAAACTATAATTGAGTTTAATCATTTAACCCCATAGTAGAATTGGGTCTGTGTAGGATAAATATGTAGGATAAATACATATCGGATGATATACATGTATAGAATTTGATATGTGCTAGATGTGTTCTACTGGGTTTGGATTTGAACAGAACAGGTGTCAATAGTTGAGAAAAGACAAGAAACAGAGCCCAAGGAAAGGATAGAGAAAGGTGGTGCAGAGAGACTTTAAGGACTTGAAGTGGTAGTGGTTGATGGTGGCAGTGGTGGTGGTAGTGCTGCATTAGAAAGTTGACGGTATCTTGGTAATTGTACCGTGGGTGTTAGTTCCATTAATGGCTCGTTAGTCTAAAAGGGGTGTCAGAGTTACATTGCAACTTTAATTTGAAGATAATGAAGGAAAAGTTTAGGAGAGGTCGGGATAATTTACCACAAATACACAATGAAAGGTGGTGCGATAGGAATCCAATTAAAATCCACACTGATAAAAATAGAAATTGCAAGGGGCATCTGTCCAGTTTTTAAAATACAATAGCAAGTGCTGGTAAACCTGCTAGGTTTAAGTGATAGCAACGTTGCCCCAACTCCAATAGAAAGTAAATTTCCATTCTACTTCTCTACAAGCACAACATCAAACCCCTAATTTACAGTGTAGGAATAACAAGGCAAAAGATGGGAAAACTGAATACATCTTCCCAGAAAATGAAAAAATATGAATGTGTCCGCCATGAGAGTGAGAGTGAGAGAGAGAGAGAGAATGCAGCTACCTCCTGAACATGCCCGAACTTTGAAGTGTTCTGCTGTACTCAGCAATAATTGGGGAGTTTTTCACTAGTTCCCATATCTTGGCAGAGTTCTTCAGCCAGTCACGTTCAGATACTGTTCTTGCAAAGGATGGACCATTCATGGATAAAACCTGCAATCATAAAGGAACTACGTCAATTTCAAGTAATTCTTATATTTTCAATGATACAGGCACTTCTTTATCAAGAAAAAAAAATGAATTTTAAAATTTTTGAATGTGTTTGAACATATACAAGGAACCACAGCTCAAATCTTTTGCGTGCCAAAAGCTTGTTTCAAAATTCTACATCAAATTGGAAGCAGAAAAAAAAGAAAAACAAACACACAAACAGACTGCAGCAAAATTAGTGGGAAAATGGCAGCTAAAAAAAATGTGTGAGAGAGAGAGGGAGACCTGGTCCCGTAGTTTCCATAATAGACAAGAATAACTTTCATACTGTGCCCTAGGGGAGTCGTCCTTATTCTTAAATGGGATTCCGAATAATTTCAGCTCAGCTGAATAGGGATCACCGTTTTCGCTATTGGGGGTGACAGAAGAAATGGTATGCTCTTTGGTCATATTTCGCCATTTAGCTCCTATGAGTGAAGATGATCGGAAATATTGCCCAAGCACTTTCTTCAGTTGCACAAAATTATCTGGAGTAAGATGCTGATCACGTAGTCTACACAGAGAAAAATAATATGAGTAACTTTTTTGAGCTCAAACTGTCTAACCTTCTTCATGCATAACAAAACATGAAAGAGGACACAACCTTTCTGCAAAACAATCAATTTACCAAGTAACAGTAATTATACAGCTAATACCGAATTGACTAGAGGCAAAACAACCAATGAATCCTTAGTATGAAGTCCTACAGGAAACTATGATCCACCATATATACCTGCCGCAGTATCAAAGAAATGTGTTTGGATGTCCATGGAATCTTTTATGAATCTATATCGTTTTGCATAGTAATTGACCACCGTGTTTTCCTTGCATCTAAAATATGACTCAGTGCATAACAGATCAAAATTCTTCCTTCTCTATCTCAACCAAACATGGCCAAATTTGAAATGCAACTGAAATCTATTTAATCTTATATAGCACTGCCATTGCATCAAAGCGTTATATATGCTATGGACATTTTAAAAAGTAAATAAGAAGGTTATATTTCTGGACACTCAAAGATGGTGGGAAGGACAACACAAATGGAAATATATTTAATCTCATGTATCATTGTCCTCGCATCATTATGTCACAACATTCCATGGCAAACAGACATGCATCATACTATACCCCTCCATTTTTTTTTTACACTTTTTTGCTCAACCGTTCTCCAATTTTATTTCATTTCATTAATGCTCTTATATACGTTCCTTACTAAGACCATTTTCAAATAAAGAAAACAACACCCACACCCATTATGCCAATAGATAGTAGGCTGTATTATCCAAATCCTGAGGCTCTTTTCTCTACCAATGCCAATACGCCAACTTCACCCTCAAACCCCCAATCTATCTTGAATGGCTAATTTCTTTCAACCTAGAACTAGATGCAGAGAATGTGCTTCATGGTTATCATGATTATTAAGTAATGAACAGTTTGAAAAGATGCTTCATGGTAATTAAATCATGATATCCATACTTCAGCTACTATGCAAGTTTCATCAGCAGCATTTATTTTACCAATAAGTTCTAAAATATGATTAGGAAGACAATAGATTCCACAATAGAACTACTTTTTCTATCATGGATCAATTATCCATCTTGAGCAATGAGTATAGATTAGAAACTGATTTCCATCATATGCAATTATAGGCATTACCAACATTGAAAAATTTTAAGTTACAAGAACTTTTCAACACCTAGAGAGCGTCTCTCTAGTGTTTAGGTGATCTTCCTTCCAAAACTATGGTTTTCCCATTGGTTCTTCTCACCGGAGTTCTGGTAACCTGACTAGTTTTGGATGTGTGTTACCTTTTGTTTTCTGATCTGTACTTAGTCCCTTTTGAACTTTTAGGGTTTTAGAAGAGGGCTATTTGTTTTGTTTGTGCTAGGTTTTCTGTCCTTCCTTGGTTCCAAGTGTTGCTTTTCCCAACTATTCTGTCCTCCGGTGGCAGCTTTCCCGGAGCTTTGCCTACTTTCCGGCATATGCTTTCCAAAACTTTTTGTTTACAGTGGAAAATAATGCTGCCAAATATTGTGGTTCCGATCCAATCAGTGATAGTGCAGTTGAAGTTTTGGATGATGATGATCGACTGACTTCAGTCTCTGGTGGTAAGGATTTAGATATGGATCTTTAATCTCTGATTCTGAAGTTGAAGGTTCACGAACTGCAGCAAACAACATTTGACTTCCATCATTCTCATTTTTTCACTAACCGAGGTGATTACGTTGGCCGTGGTGGTGGTCCGAACGGTGGTTGTTATGGTCGGAATCATTGTGGTTGAAGTGGTGGTTTTTATTTTAGAAGCCACTAGTTGGATGCGCGAGAATTCTCGATCTGTGCATGGGAATGGGGTACCTGGAGGTTTAGTTGAGTCTATTGCACGAAACACTTATAAGTTTGTTGAGGTTGAGTTTCCAGATCTGGGAAAATTGATGGCTACGATTTATTCTAAGGTAACTGCCCCAACCAATTACGTTACTATGGGAAATGATTCATAACTGTTAGATGCTCATTTATTGGGTTCTAATCCTATGGCCAACAATGAAAACAATGTGGGTATGGCGACAGCCCAGATGGAATGAGGTTGTTTTGGGTAAAAATGAGTTTAACCGTACGCAATTCAAAATTTCCCCCTTCGTCATCTAATAGTGATTTCGTCATCAGCCCACTGGAGGAAGTTGTCGGCGATGGTGTAGCTGACTAGAATCACTGGTTAGTGGGATATTTTGTTGATAAACAATTACCTTTCATATTGTTAGCAAGATTGCTCAAAAGCTTTATGATCCAGAGGGTTTAATCAAAGTGCTTGGTAATGAAAAAGGATTCTATTTTTAAAAAAATTTCCAATGAAAAGCAGAAGGATAATGTCATTGAAAAGGATCTGGCATTTTGTAGATAGGCAGCTTGTTCTTAAAAATGGCAGAAGAGTATGTGTTTGCATAGAGATAAGCTAGAAAAGATTCCAGTTGGGGCAAAATTCTATAATGTCCCACTAGAATTTTGCAGTGAGAGGGGACTCAGCTACATACTAGCGCAGTGGTAAGCCCCTCTATGCTGATTCATTGACTGAGAGCAAAAAAAAGAATTGGGCCCTGTTTGATAACCAAATTAAGCACTTAAAACTCAACACGGTCCGTGATTTTAAAATTAAGCCGCTCTATGCTGATTCATTGACTAAGAACAAAAAAGAATTAGGCCCTGTTTGATAACCAAATTAAACGCTTAAAACAAAACACGGTCCGCTATTTTAAAAATTAAGCGTGTTTTTTAAAATTTTAGGATACCACTTAAATGATTAAGAACCGCTTAATAGAGGCTATTATTTTAAGCGACCTTCCCGTCGCTTATTGCCTATAGTAGAACAGCTCAGCAGTAAAGTTTTTAAAAAAAAATCCTAATCACCTTGTTATCATTTTTCTGCCCATCTCTTCAACTTCTTTCCGGTCGTTTTTCTGCCAATTCTCTAGGGTTGTCGAGTTTGAGTAAATATAAAATAAAAGTTTGAAGATTTTGTTACCTTGATATTTAATATATGAAAGTCTACCCATTATATCTTTCAAGAAAGTAAAAATAAACAACTAAAGGAAAGAAAAATAATAATAATTATATGAGTTTCGATGAAAATAAGAAACTTGGATTACGCAGAGAGGTTGTAACAATTCGTTGATGTGTAACAAATAAGCTCCCACCCCTTTATATAGTCAAGGTCTTACATTGAACCTCTATTATCCATATTAGTGTCCTACCTATCATGAGAATTATTGATTTGGGGCTCTAAAATGTTCCTAGAGAATATCTAAGATATATTTTCGCTCACAAAGTACAGAGTATTTTAATTAGAGAGTTCTATACAAATATATACAATTCTACACAATTGTAAAAATTTGAATTGTAAAACTATGCACATAATTTTAATTAAAAAGTTCTATACAAATATATACAATTCTACACAACTGTAGAATATTCTAAATTGTAAAACCATGCAGATGTTCTATGTGATCAAAGTTCTGTTGATGTGCTCTTAACTTTTTTGGCGAGGGATAAGATAAAACTTATTATGAAGAATTATAAATGTATTGAATAAAAATTTTATTAATCAATATTTACATTTTCTATTTATTATTTTGGTTCAATGACTTTTAAATTTTATTATTATTCAAAGTCATCCCATTAAAAAAAATTTACACACTCCGTCACTTTTAATTGATGCAAAAACCCGTGTTTAATGATTATATCTTTTCTCTAAAACCATTTACACAGTCCGGTGGTGAATTAAATTTTCTATAATCAGTTTTGACATTAATATACAATGTTAAATTGATATATTTATTTGGGTGAAATTTATTGTTTTATATATGCTTTTATATTATATATAGTATTTTTTATAAAAATGTTGCGAGTAAAAGATAATGAGGGCAAAAATGTAATCTGTACAACATTAAGATTTCAGCTTTGGTATTTAACAAACAATCTTAATGAATTCAGCGCTTAAAATTAAGACAGTATCAAACAGGTTTTCAGAAAATTGGATGATTCTCAAATTCAATTATTAAACAAAGCTGTCACAACTGAGGAAATTAGGCACACTGTTTTCTCTCAAAGATGACAACTCCAGGTCCAGATGGGTTTAATGTCTTCTTTTTAAAGAAAAACATGGGCTATTGTTGTGCATAAAGTTACCCCTGTTATTCGTTCTTTCTTCAAAACTGGAAAACAGCTCAAGGAGGTCAATTCTACTATAATAGCTCTGGTTCCTAAAGATGATAATCCTACTTTTGTCTCTGATTTTAGGCCAATATCCGTGTGTAATCTCTGTAGAAGTGCTATGAAAGATCATTGCAAACAAAATTAAAATGGTCCTCCCATCTAGCATAAGCTTAAATCAAGTGGCCTTTGTTCCTAGAAGAATATTACTGAGAATGTGCTGCTTGCTCAAGAACTCACGAGGAATCATAACAGAAACAACAAGCCTGCTAAAGTTTCTTTGAAGGTGGATCTAAAAAATGCCTATGATATAGTCTCTTGGGGATTCATAATTGTTGTTTTGAAGGCTTTCCGATTTGCTGACAGCAAAATTAAGTGGATTGAAGTCTGTCTCACTTCTCTAAATTCTCTATTAGCATCAATTGGGGGCTTGAAAGATATTTTGCTAGTGAGAGAGGGCTTTGACAAGGGGACCCTTTGTACCCTTGTTTGTTCTTGCTGTGGAGATTCTAATTGGAATTTTGAACCTACACTCTTAACAGCTTTTCATTTTCACTGAAAGTGTAAGAAGCACAGGGTGTCACGCTTAATTTTTGTAGATGATTTGCTTTCATTCTCAGCTGGAATTCAATTTTTGATGGAAAGCTATCAACACTTTTAGTAATATATCTGGCTTTGTGTCCAAACCCTGATTTTTTGTTCTGAAATTCCTCAGTTTGATCTTGAGGAAATTGTTTCTGTTGAAGGATTTATATATTTAAGTTGCATCCTCTCTAACAGCTTAAGCTTTTAGAGTAGATGGTTGTTAACATGGTATTAGAGCCAAAGGTCTCGAGTTCAAACCTCACTGTCACCCTGATAATTAAAATTAAAAAATCCATGTTGGACCAAAAGAAGGTCACACATGAGGGGGCGTGTTGAAGGATTTATATAATTAAGTTACACCCAATCGTTTTAGTGGACAAAGTAACTGCTAGAGGCAAGTCTTGGACCCTTGGTGCAGCAGGTACCTCTCATTTGCTGACAGGCTGCAACTCCTTTCAGCAGTCCTATTTTCCATCCAAGTGTATTGGTCATCAGTGTTTTTCTTACAAAAAAAAAAAAGTTATAAAACAAATTAATGCAGTGCTCAGGAATTTTCTTTGGAATGGGCCTGATCTAAAGAGTGGTAATTCTGGGGCTAGGGAAAGGGTGCCTTTCAAAAGAAGGTGGATTAGATTTTAAGGACTTAGCTTCATGGAACAAAGCCAGTATGGCTAAGACTTGTCAAGAAAAAGAAAATATATGGCTAAGCATTTATGGGTCATTTTGCAGCCTGAGCCCAAGTCCCTTTGGACTCAGTGGGTTAGAACTCACCTTATTAAGAGAATTTTTGGACTATGAACATTCTTCATGATTGCACATGGACATTGAGAAAGTTGTTGAATCGTAGAAGCAGATTCAGAATGGATTTCATGAATAAAGTTGGAAATGGAGAAAACAAGTCTATGGTTTGATTATTGGCATCCAACAAACAGACGTTATTGTTTTGAATATGGGGGAAAGTGTTATTAGTGATTCTGCACTGGGAAAAGAGGCTTCTGTGGCTGCTAACATCAGGGAAAACTAGTGGAGATGGCCAAACACTTCTAATAGTGCATTACTAGAATAGGTTAGGAATATGACTAATTTGTCCATTTCAAATACTACTGATTAACTGATATGGCTTCCTACAAATGGTGGTTTCTCCATCAAGTCAGCCTGGAAAAGGATTAGACCCAAGCAGAACAGGGTGCCCTGGTTTGATTTGATCTGGTTTGGAAAGGTTAACCCTAAGCTTCCTTCATTCTTTGGCTGGCTACGCCTTTTGAGTCAGCAGAGAACGGAAAAAAATGGGGCTTATAACTGATTTTAGCTGTGTTTTTTTGTAGAGAATGTGAACAGAAATCATCCCTATTTCTCCTGAAGTTTTGCTTACAGACTATGGGCTGCTGTATCTTGTTTGGGGAATTCCAATGGCCTTTCAATGACTGGGAGAATTTGGTTTTTTTTTTCCCGGAAGGTGACTGAAATTATTTCATTGCCTGGCTTATTTTTTCTATTAAGGGCTCCTCTCTTGTTTCTGTCATTAATAAGTTGCTGTTTGCAGCCACCATTTATACAATTTGGAAAGAAAGAAACATGAGGTTATATATGAATGAATATCAAGATGTGATCACTCTAACGGAGTAGGTATTTGAAGTGATTAGTGCAGAATTATTTCTTTCAAGAATTTCCCTCATTCCATGGCTAATAAATGGATTTGTAGAGAATAGAATCTTTCTTTTTCTATTTTGAAAAAGTATCCTTTATTCTCTATTTGTCAGTCATTATGTGGACTAATCTATCTTGAGGGATAATGCTTCTTTAGGTCTTGAAAAGAGGGTATGTCCTTTTCCATCTGTTTTATATCATGTCTGCTGGGTGTGGGCACAGAGATAGTTCATGTATTTCGAGGATGGGAATGTCTCTTTGCTGGGCTATTGATTTCTGCTGCAATTTATCTATGATACTTCTGTATATGTCCTGGTGGAATTATAGCCCTGCTCGCTACTTGACTTTATTTAGTAGTCCTGTTAGCTGTGGCTGCTATTATGGTGTCGGTATTGTTGGACTATGATTCAGTTTTTTTTTGTTGCCTTGGTATGCATCAGCCTCTTCAACAAGTTCAAGATTGCTTTGCTGACAGTAGAAGAGTTGCTCCAGAGGCTTTGATTGCTTTAAGTTCAAGGGTTTTAGTACTCTTTTGTTGGATAGATGTGTTGTCTTGTTATCAATTCATCTATCATTTTTTCTTTATTTCTCCGTTATGTTGTGGCCCAAATTTTGTCTCGGCTCAGGTCACGTTGCGACCCGGTTTTGACCTGAAAAATGGGCTTCGTGTGGCCTTAAGCCGTTTTTCGCTTGCAGGTTTTGGACCCGGATTAGGACTCTCTTGTAGCCCAATATATAAGGGCATTAGAGAAAACACAGAAAGAGAGTGAGAGAGCGAGAGCTAGGGTTTGGGGTTGAAACTTGTAATCTCCTGATTTTCTCATAGTGAACTTTTGCTAGATCTTCGTCGTGGACATAGGCACATCGCTGAACCACGTAAATTCTTGTGTTCTGTGTGTTGTGCTTCTTTCGTTGTGTCGTGTTTTGTGATTGTGCTTGGTTCGCGACAGTTTTTCACAACACTCTTTGTAACATGTTTGGCTTTGGCTTGTATCCTTTTCTTGTATTCAGGAGGTATGCCTCCTTAGTATTCTGTACTTGTTTTTCATTCAACAAAAACCACTTATCAAAAAAAAAAAATTTGAAAATTTGCAAACTGCAATATCTACTATTATTCTGCTTTTCTTCCTTAAGCATTAAATGATTTGTTTCAACTACTCCATTACTTATCCATAAATTTATATGATAAAATGTACCATATAAATTGTTTCTAACCAAAATAAATAAATAACAAACAATAAAAGAAAATCCAGAAGAATATTTGGAAGTTTCAGAAATCGATGATAATTTTTAAACAGTTAAGTATATGGACAACTTAAAAAATTGCTAAACAATATTAGTAAATACTTGATGACAAATACATGTAGCATAGGTGAAATCATGTATGACAATGATGGAAGTAAGAAGTGTTCATTCCAAGGCATGTCACTCTAAATTCAATATTTGCAACACAACATTTACAATTGTAATGTTAAGGTAAGATTACTCACTTTGTATGCACAAAAACTGGAGCAGCCATATACTCTTCTCCACCCTCCTGAACTTTATCTTTGTTCTCCTTTTCAGAACTCAAATTAGGATTCTGTGAATGGGAAAGTGTTGGGGAAGATGGGTCTGGTATACCATGTTTTAACAAATCAACCTGCAGAGTAATATCATGCCATAACTTCAATTTTTGATTTTCAGAAATGAGAAAAATCAAGGGAAAATAAATCCCTTGTGAAATAAAGTGAAAAGATGTCCAAAAATGGACCTCTGATTCCAAAGTAATATACATAGGGGAGAGACCAATTAAAGCACAATGAAGAATTTATTTCACTTATGCTAGTCTACTTTCATCTCCATATCACATGAACAGAAATTAGCTATCTTGCTACTTGAGTCCAGTTCTTATCTAAATCAATACAACTTTTAGCACATCACGGAACCCCAAAAAGAGTAGGAGAAAGTACACTCAGATCAGTCCTCTACACGATTGTTATTGACTTAAGCTGTAATCCCGATCCCCCCCCCCCCCCCCCCCCCACACACACAAAAAGCATAAAGAAAGGTAAACTTTGGTAACTAAAATATAGAGAACTTAAGCAGTTGGCATTAAGACTTGTTGAGCCAAGTTTCAATACCTAAAATATGATAAGTTTCTAGAAGCTGTGATCAAGGTTGTACTTTTATTCCACATAAAAGGTTTAAAAAGCACAAGAAAGAATCACGGACCACATTGTCAATTAAATAATAGGCCATCAGGTAGGGATTCTCTTACTACCTGAACTTAACAATTTTTCTGCAATTTCTCTTGCCTTGTAGGACCCTCAACTTGAATCATGTTGATATTTAAGTCCATGTAAGATAATGAATAAACCATCAGGTTTTTCATATGACAATTCTATCGGATAGAACTTTTCACTACCTCAACCTAAATTCCTTTTAGAATTCTCCTTGCCATCGCAGTGTCTTCAATCCTAAAATTCATTCCATGGTATCGTTCTTAGTCTTATGTTACACATGATCAACTAAGAATAGATCTAGAATAAATCATGCTGTTTCACATTAAAGCAACATCTAAGAAAGGAAAAACTTTTCAAATGTCAGGATAACATGACAATTGAGTAATCAGATATATGGTATCCCTATCCAAAGTCACACAAAGCAGGTGCAAGAGTGGGAGTGCCAAAGCGTCAAAAACTTCTGTTCTCTTTTCTTCTTCTTTTTTTTTGAGATCTATAGCACACACTTTCAGAGAGTCTTGCCTAATTTTATAGTAGAAGATGCATGCACAAATAATTTACAAATCTAAGACATTATGGTCTCAGAAATATATCCATAAAACTTTACAATTTTTTCCTTTTAAAATTTTTTGTGAGTAGAAACCGTAACAATGTTCTGTAAATAATAAATACAACAGGGTTGAAAGAAAATTTTGATGAGAAAGGTTTATTGTGCAAAGTAAGACATTTATTTAATCTGTAAAGTATATATAATACATATATAATATATATCATTATTTGGAGCACGCGTACACACACACAGGGAATTAAGTAGAGAGAGAGGAAGACACCATTTTTGACCATCAAAGAGACGAAGACAAAGAGGTTGTCATTGTCCAGCCTTGACATTGATCTGATGCCTTTATAGTCCCCAAACTATAAATCTTCTTGTCAAACCCAACAGATCTCTCCAAATTTCTTCTCTAAGACGAAATATTCAAGAAGCAAAAATCCAAAACTGAGTGGCTTATGAATATTATCCTGCCTAAATATTGTTGAAGTTTGAAGGTTTAATGGAAAAGGAGTTGAATTTGCAACTTAGAATTAGAATATTGAATTTGCTAATGTCATATTCAAGTACGCAAAATCTTTGCATATCCACTCTTGGTTTGGGAATTTGCACTCCAATTGCAGGAGATTCACTCCCATGAGATGAATCCTATGACTCTGCCCCTATCCATGTGAAGTAGATAAAGCCAATTGGACATGGATTTTATTTTTTTATAATTTTTTAGAACTCAATATTTTAGCGGCCAAAAAGATAGTTCACTATGAAGCCAAAGGATATCACGGTGCACTAGTGTTGTGACACAGGGATACACAAGCAATTTTAGATGCGAATGGTAGGAGTGGAAGGGGGACAAAAAAAGTAGCCACAAAGAGAGAGAGAGAGAGAGAGAGAGAGAGAGAGAGAGAATGGCAACAGCATACCTCTAACCATATATAAAAAACAAAAAGCAACCAACTGGCACATTCTGATTGTAGATCACTTTCATACATTAGGTGCTACAGGTCTTAACCATCTATAAAATATATCATCCTTGCCTTTATCCCCATATGAACAGGTCAGCCACATGGATTCTCTTTTTCCAATCTTATCTATCATAAGCAATTTCACGTATTAAGTTTAATTTTTTGAAATCATTTTTTATTACTTCATTCCATGTTAATTTTGGTCATCCTCTTCGTCTTTTACCGTCTAACCAAACCAATCTTCTTATTGGTGCATCTTTAGGTCAGCATTGAATATGTGCATACTACATAAGTCTACTTTCTCTGATTTTCTCAATAATAGGCGCCACTACTAGTATCTCCTTTATATGTTGATTATTAACCTTATCTCTTTTAGTTACTCCTAACATCCATCTCAACATTCAAATTTAAATCACCTTAATGTCTTGTTCTTGTTTCTTTTTTAACGCCCAACATTATACTCCATATAAGATAGTCGGTCTAATGACTGCCCTACAGACATTTTCTTTTAACTTATTTCTTGTTCGTTTATCGCATTGAACACTATAAGCTTGCCTCCATTTGGTCCTTTTGTATAATTGATTCTAAATATTGAAAATAATTATTTTTAGTGATGCTTTGATCTTGATTTGTTATTCCTATATTATCATTTTGAAACAATGTCTTCCATTTCATGTACATTCACTTTCCTGCACTTTACGTTCTTGATACCAACTAATGCAATCAGCTTATGAAAGAGAAAAATAATCTATAAGGGAAAACAGAGAGCTAGATCAAGATAGAGAATAGCTTATACACCCACAACTCTATACCAAAAGAACTAGAGAGGTAGAAAGCTGCGAGAGCAGGCTGAATATATTGATAATACCAAAAAACTGCTGAATACAGTTTGAAACAACCCTTTTATAAGCCACAAGGGATACCCTAGCAAAGATTCAATCCTAACCCTTCATATAAATATAATCTAAGAACTATTATTCTGTCGAGTAGAATAAAGACGCTAAAAATGACAAAACAGTCCTTAAATGGTCACATGACTCGCTTAAAAGGCACACGACTTGCAACAAAACTGGCTTCACAATGGGGATAAAGCTTCAAGTCTCGATGGTTTCATGATGACCTTCTTACAACAAAACTGGGAGGTGTTAGATTCTGGATTCAGTGTTGATTGCTAGTGAGTGCGTGGAATCCAGGATTAGGAGTGGAGTTTTAGGGATTGTTTGTGAGCTGGACATTGAGAAGGCTTATGATCATGTGAGTTGGGACTTCTTGATGCATATGCTTGATAGGAAATGGATTTTACTACTGTATTTCCACAGTCTGCTTCTCAGTCCTGGTTAATGGTGTCCCAGCTGGGTTTTTGGCTAGTTCCAGAGGGTTACGTTAGGGGGATTCGCTCTCTCCTTTTCTGTTTCTCATTGTTATGGAGGCGTTTAGTAGGTTGATGAGGAGGGGGCAGAAGGTCTGGGTTTCATTCAAGGGTTCTCAGTGGGGAGAGATCCCAACCAGATGACGATTTCTCAATTGCTCTTTGCGGATGATACCATAGTCTTTTGTGATGCAAGGGAGGATCAGTTGAGATTTTTTAGATATGTCCTGGTGTGCTTTCAAGCGGTTTCAGGGTTGAAAATCAATATTGGAAAGAGTGAGTTGGTTCCAGTGGGGGTTGTTGAGGAGATTGACTCCCTCGCTGATATTCTTGGGTGCGAAGCCTTTCCGATTTCTTATTTGGGGATGCTACTAGGTGCTTCGCCTAGACGGGCCACCATTTGGGATCCTATGATCGAGCGCTTTGAGAGGCATCTTACTGGTTGGAAGAAGCAATATCTTTCGAAAGGGGGTCATGTAACCCTTATGAAGAGTACCCTTTCAAATCTTCCAACTTACCATATGTCTTTGTTTTCAATGCCTAAGTCTGTTGTTCGGAGGATTAGGCAGATTCAGCAAAGGTTCCTTTGGGGTGGTATGGATGAAGAGTTTAAGTACCACTTGGTGAATTGAGAGGTGTGTACCCCCATTCAAAAAGGAGAATTGGGAATTAGGAGACTGGATTTATTCAACTTTGTTGGGCAAACGACTTTGGAGATTTGGGTGGGGGAGAGGTCCAGATTATGGAGAAGGGTCATTGCTTGTAGGTATAGGGAAGGTGTCGGAGGGTGGTTGTCTAGGGAGGTGAGCACTCCAACGGGGGTGGGGTATAGAAGCCTCTCCGAAAGGGTTGGGATGAGTTCTCGAAACGTGTTTGGTCCAGAGTCAGAAGTGGGAGATTAGTCAGATTTTGGGAGGATCTTTGGTGTGGGGATTATCTTGGCTCGTAGGTTCCCCCGTCTTTTCAGGATTTCAACGAATACGGCTGTTATCGGCTTGATAGTGGGAGGATGACTTGGTATGTGCGGTTCCGGAGAGCGTTTCATGATTGGGAGCTTATAGAGGTGGCAGAGTTCTTAGCTTTTCGTTATAGTCAGGCAATGGAAGGTGAGGGGATGGACGAGATGGTTTGGGTGGGATCCCCGAGAGGGGCTTTTGCAGTTCGCTTCTTCTACCAAAGCCTCCTAGAGATCCCAGGCTCCGCCTTCCCTTGGAAGGCAATATGGAGATCGAAAGCTCCTCTAAAAGTGGCTTTTTTTGCTTTGATAGCCGCTCTAGAGAGTATTCTCACTTTAGACAATCTTAGAAAGAGATGCCATATTATAGCGAATTGGTGTTGCATGTGTAAGATGGTAAGTCCCAACTCAGAGTGTGTAAAGTGCTAAGATAATTTGTGTTCTCTTTGGGTGAGAAACGTACCACAAATAGAATGCAAAAATATACTGCCTCATTACGAAAGCATGGGCTGCTTAAATAAGCAAAGCCGTTTACAAACCAACCGGAATAAAAGGAAAGTTAACACTAACAAATGAAATTCAACACACGTAAAACAGAGCATAAAACAGAGTAATAACAAACTGAAATAAAATGCCGTAAAACTTGCAACTTCTGATGACCATTTCCTTCTGCACGTCCCAGCTCATCCCAAATATTTGGGATTTGGCTTATGGCCTCTCTCAGATCGTCGTGGCCTATCATAAGAAGACGGAAGAAACAATGACTCACCTTCTTCTTCATTGTCCAGTGGCGAGGGACGTCTAGGATATGTTTTTGGCAATGTTTGGGATTTTTTGGGTGTTCTCTGGTTCCACGGAGGGCATGCTAAAGGCTTGGAGAGAGTGCACAGCGGAGAGCCGAGCAAGAAATGCTTGAAGGGCCACCCCCCTTTGTTTATGGTGGGGCTTGTGGTCAGAGAGAAATAGGAGGTCTTTCAAGGGAAAAGAAACCCCTATTTGGTCTCTCAAATACAATATTTTAGTTAATTTATTCTTTTGGGTTAATGGGTGTAATTGTATCTCTATGGGTGAGCTCATGGACTTTGTGGATAGCTTGAGTTTATAGGTGGCTGCTTAAGGCTTTTTGTGTATTCTCCTGGGAGCTCTCCCTCTTGAGAGCTTTTTTATAATCTCTATCTTACTTACTAAAAAAAAAAAAAGACACATGACTTAGAAAATAGAACCAAAATGAAAAAAATACCCTACTAGGGCAAACATTAAATAGGAAATAAATCACTTAAAACCCTTAAACAATCACGCTATCTCATTACATCATCAGCTACCTTAATTAATCAATCTCAGTCTACTTTTCTTAGGATGCTCAACCGTTTGAAGAAAGTCCCACTTGCTTTGCATCATATAACTAGTAAGAGAAGTATGGATTTTCCCTCAAGAAATGTATTCATTAAATGCAAGAATGATTACACACACACACATATATATGTATGTACAAACATGGCTTGTAAAAGAAGTCCCATGATTTGTGGAAGTGTGTAGACCAATCAATCCAAATCACCCATCCAAGTTGGCCATGTTGTGGGACCCATTGGTGTCAACAATGCTAGCAATTTTTTTGGTGCAAACAAAGTGCTAATAGTAAGATCTGACCGCGAAACCCCCATGCATGGATCGCACCCAGCACCACACATCATCACCCCCTAGCCACTGGCTAGCAAAGAAGGCCAAGACATCTTCCATTTCTGAATCCTGAATCAGTCTGCCAAACTAAACATCCTTTGCCACCTCCCAGTTACCAAGATGATAATAGTCAGACACCATGCTGTTTGTCCGTAATCCTAAACAGTCTCGGGAATAGCATGCCAGAGGCCAATCATCACAACAGGTAAAGATCATGGATCCAATGCGTCCCCCACTTCAAATCTTGAACCAAATATGCTTAGAAAATACATCCCCAACCCTAAAGAATGTTCTTCCAAAGGCCCCAGCAACCACATCAGTCCTCACCAACCTTACTCTCTAAAATCTTCCTCCATAATTTTTCTCTCCAACTCATATCTCCACCCACAACTTCCGTTCAAGGCTTGATTAAACAATATGAACTTCTGGATGCCCAAGCCTCCCATCCGAATGGATTTACACACCTTATAAATAGCTTTTTCCACCCTCTTATGTGCCTAATTATTAATATAAATTGTCTAAAGAATTTTATTTGGCTTTATCTACAATCTTCTTAGCTTAGTTTTTAATTTCTTATATTTCTCTAGTTCCTCTTGGTTCTTACGTTTTTTTCATTCTTTAAAACTTATTCTCTTATTTTGTATTACTTTTTGTATTTCATCAATCCACCACCATGTCACCTTTTTAATAAACTTTTCCCTTTGGTCTCTCCCCAAGTCTCTCCAGCCACATTTCAAATATAATCTACTATATTTGACTATAATTTATTTACATTGTCATTCCAATTCCATTTTGTCTCTTGTAGTATTTTTTCTTTAAATGTTATTTCCTTATTACCTTTCAATTATTTCCACTTTATGTTTTGATGTCCTTTTCTTGGTTTTTGATACGTAAAGGCCTTTAATTACCAACTTTAGTATTAGTAATCAGTGTTGGTTGGTGAGACTTTCTTCCGAAACTACCTTACAATCCCTACATGATGTCTACTCTGTTCCTCTATATAGACAATAATAAAAAAGTTGGCATAACAGAAGCATTGATACATAGCTTTAAGTATTGATAAATTAAATTCAGATGACCATAAAAAATAGTTCAATATAGAAGAAAGGAATACCGTCAACATCAAATGCCACATGTTAATATCGTGAAATCCCTCTGATACCACCACTACTATGTGACAAATAGATGCTAGGAGAACGCCAAGCTAGAAGGATTCCTTGCAGCATCGAGGAAAAGGAAAATGTCATTATACATTTTTTCATTAAGAATTGACAGAATGTGCTTTTAGCACCTTAAAAAAAAGGATGGTTTAGATTATGTGCCATCAAATGTTTCAAATATTGTGAGATAAATCAATAATGGTAACCACTAAGCACACTTCATCTTGGCAGTTACCTGAATGCCCATCAGTTCATGAGCCAACTCAGCAGATAGAGATTCACCACCCAAAACTGAGATCGTGGATAAACCATCGGGTCTAATCATCTCAGCTAAAACAGAAGGACTAAACACAGGCTGCACGTCATAAAGAAATATGTTAATGAATAACAAAAAGTACACAAATAACAGCATTTTTTTTAATATATACCAGGAAAAGGACAGATGAAAAAGCTGAAGCAAGCAAGAACTCAATAATTGTGGTGTTAAGATGTACATTTGGTACAATGGCAGAAGGACAAAAGAATTTATATTTCCTGCCACAACGAAAAAAAAGAAAAGAAGAAGAAGCAGATAGGGTAAGAAGCATAATGAACAAGATGTTCCATCAGCGTCAAGCCTCTTCAAACACTCGGTATAACAGCTGGAGAAATTAACTTAATCAGAAGAATGATAGATCAAATGACTACTAACTTGCCTCCTCCCTCTCCCCTCTTCCCAAAGAACTACCATTTGTAACACCCCACCCTATCCCGACACAATATTGCCCGCTTTTGGCTCCTTCGGACCAGAGACTTCCCAGGGGGGTCACCCAGCCTGGTACTACAGCTAAGCACGCTTAACTGCGCTTAAAACGTGTTGTTTCATAGAAGGGTAATGAATATACATATAGCACTTCACCTTCACTTGCCCAGACGATGTGGGATCGTGATACTCATAGCCTGCTAGTGTTCTCCCACACCACACCCGCCCACAGAGGTCATCACATGGACTATTTGGAGACAAAGGAATTTGGCTCTGCATGAGGGTTGGAGAAAGGATGCTCATGATGTGGCTTTGTCTTGTGTGTGGGAGTCCCTGATGTTGTTAGGGTTGCAGACTCGGGACTTTGTCCCCTGTTCCAGATCACTTGATGTTATTTTATTTTCATTTTTTGGCTGTTTCTAGTTTTCTCTTGGCCATGTATTGAAAATGGTTTTATTCTATTGTATGCCCCCAGTTTCTTTTGTAATCTTTCGAGATTTATAAAATACCACCATTCAGGGAAAAAAAATACCACCAATTAAATGTTGTGTCCTATACTCTATCCAAAATTACCAACCATGACCTATAGGCATAAATTAGGGAGAGTACAGTACCTCAAGCCCACTTTCACCTAACCTAGATCCTTGCAAAATTTCACAGCCTAACAATTTATAGTTAATCTGTACTCTCGGCCTAAACACAGTTAAGTATTACTTTTAAGCTAATTTTATTCCTAATCTACCTTAAAGCTATTTAAACCCTATTATTCCAGTTCAATATGACTAAATTAGGTGAAAATTACTCATAACATTTCGTCTATCTAGTATCATGGAACCTAAATTGATCTTAGAACCTGATCTACATCTTTGTATAGGTGTCTATATATATATATATATATATATATATATATATATATTGCATAGATACAAAACCCTAATTAAAGAGTATTAAGTATCCCCAAATAGTGAGCAAAATTATGGATTATTTGTGTATCAGGCTTTGGAATGAGAAGGGAGAATGATATCCTAAATTTGATTTTGTTAATGGGCTCGTAATTGGCGGCGGAAAGTCTGGAATTGGACAAAAATGGAGGAATCAATCTTTAGGCAGCATCGACGGATGGACAAGATGAAGGACTATGATACGACTCTCCAGGGGAATGGTAATCATTCAGGCTCAGGCTTTATGATGATACAAGGTGGATGATCTTAGAGGCATTAACAAAGTTCTCTATCATGCGACTCCTCAAAGTACTTAGGACTCTTCACTGTAGTTGGATAATGCAACTGACTTTGATTAGATGAATCATTCAGGCTCAAGCTTACAATGGGAGGCTGCCACATAGGGTGGTTGAGGCTGTAGAGGATGAGGGCAATGCAGGGAGGACGATTGGAGCTGATGGAAGTGGAGATACCAAGGTATGTTATGTTTTCTAAACTTAGCAAACTTCAAAAGGAAATTCTCGAGCACGCACATCGCTCTAGGTATACGGTGCATCCCATGATCTTAAGAGTAGTTTTGGTGGGAAAGCATAATGTGTGACTATCCATTGTTGAGTGGAAATAGGAGCACGTGATTATGGATTTTGTTGTGGGATTGTCGAGGTCCAGACAGAGCATGATCCGATGTGTGTGATAGTGGATCGATTAATTAATTCGGCTCCTTTTCTTCCTGCTCAAGCTAACTACTCTATCAAAGAGTTGTGCAAGCTCTGCATCAGGGAGATGGTAGACAAAATGGAGTGTCTGTGTGTATTGTTTCATATTATGATCCTCGATTTACTTCACAATTCTATAGTAGTTTCTAGAAAGCTTTTGGGAGTAGTTTCAGGCTTTGGGTACTTCTTTGAGTTTGAGTACTACTTTTCATCATCAAACCGATGATCAATTTGAGAAGGTTATTGGGAAAAAGTTGAAAACATGCACAAACAGTTCATAATCAATTTTCTGCATACTCATGCTTTTAAATTCAGAATATAAGACAAACATATTCAAATGAAACAACTCGAAAAAGAAGGTTGCCAACCTTAAGGGTTCTCGGGGTGCGATGAGACGACCGTACGTGGAGATTGTGAGACTTCCCCGACTACCCACCAAGGTTAATACGTGGATCTTGCCGGCGCCAGTGGTGAGAAGCCACTGCTTCAAGGTGACTGATGAAGGTATTGGAAGACGGAGAGAGGTTTTGGAAGCCTCATTGGTCGGCAGATTTGATTGGGAGGTCGGATTGTTTGAACTGATAAAGAAGTGGGCAACGAAAGTATGGGGTATCTCGAGTGAAGTTGGGGTTTCACCACTATCGGATGCGCCCATTCTTTTTCAATTACCGTCATTCATAGAGGCCGCTAGGGTTTTTCCCAATGGACAAAGGGTTTGGGGAGACGCATCACTAAGGCTGGATGTTTGGTCGTTCCGAGTTAGTTGTTCGGGGGTTATGAAAGAGGAAGGGGAGAAGAGAGTTGTTGTGTACGGTCTTCCTCTCCATGTATGGGTGCCATTCACTGTTCAATCTATCGGGGACGTGTGTGGTGGGTTCAAAAGGGTTATAACAGACCAGAGAATTGACGCCTCCAGAGTAGTTATAATTGTGAAAGATGGAAGCTCAGTTCCGGAAAACATATGGGTGGAGGACGATCGCTTTTGCTAATGCTACCGGGTAGCCGTCATGGAGGAGCGGCTGCCTGAACTGGTGCCTACAATTTCCTCTCTAGCAGGGCGAGATGAAAGGGATCTCATCCTGGAGGACCAGTGGTGGAGATCGAGGGTTGAGGGGAGGCTCAGGGCGGAGAAAAAGGGTGTCAAAGGTAGGATCTAGAGTGCCGGAGCTCCGAGAGGTATGCAATCAAGAAGATAGGGACGACTAGCGAAGCATACGCCACTAGCGCATAGGGAAGAGAGACAGAAGATGAGGGCACGTTGTCGGCCTGCTAAATTTTTTTTACATTGTTGTATATATGTTATAAATTTTATAAATGCCCCCCTAAAATTATCCTTTTTCACTTAGACTCATGTTGGCCCCTTCAATTCTTTTACATACTTGTATATAATTTATAAAGTTTCTAAATGTCCCTCCCTAAAACTATTCTTTTCTAAAAATCTCTCTAATTCTTTCTTTCGTTTCCTTTTACTCTTCTTCTTCAATTATTTTTTATTCTCTTCAAAAAAAAAAAAATTACATTTGTTTTTTTCATCTTCAAAGTTCTCTCTCACATATATATTATTTTCTTCTTTGGTTTTTATTTCTTCTTAAAAACTTTCTTCTTATTGCACTCATGTATGTGCAACAACCTTCTTTTCTCTCTTATTCTTTTTTTATTCTCTTCTTCTTTAAATTTATTACTGAAATTTCATACACTTGTGATTGTTGAACAATTACATTTTTTGTTTTGTGTTTTTTATGGTAAATTGGTGTGAAAAAAATAAACAAGTCACAAAAACGTTTGTTATGTTTTGCACAATATTGGAAAAAAAAATTTACCATGTCTACTATGCTCCCCATGAATCAAATTTCTAGCTCCACCCCTGGTTGGGGAGGCCTTTTGAGGAAGAAGAGGTGGTTTTGGCCTTAAAGAGTTGTATCGAGGATAAGACTCTGGGTCCAGAAGGATTTACTATAGCATTTCTTCAGTAACACTGGGAGGTGGTTAGGAAAGAGGTGATGCAATTCATTCACTTCTATCATTTGCATGGTCCGTTTGATAAGAGTTTGAGTTTCTCTTTCATTGCTCCCATCTCTAAGAAGGGTGGCACCATTAAAGCTAAGGACTTTAAGCCTATTAGCTTGTGGGTAGCATTTATAAGCTAATAGCTAAAGTCCTTGCCTTGCGGTTGACCAGGGTTATTGATGGGGTGATTTCGGAGTCTCAAAATGCTTTTGTTAGAGGTAGACAGATTTTGGATTCGACACTTATTGCTAGTGAATATGTGGACTCCAGGATCATCAGCAGGGTGTCAAGCTTAGTTTGCAAGCTGGACATTGAGAAGGATTATGATCATGTGAATTGGAACTTTCTGGTGTATATGTTGGAGAGGATGGGATTTGGGGAGAGATGGAGTCAATGGATTCACTTTTGTATTTCCATGAAAAAATTCTCGATGTTGCTGAATGCATCCCCCCACAGGTTTCTCTGGTAGCTCTCGAAGGAGGGTTAAGGCAGGAAGGGTAATCCCTTGTCTCCTTTTTTGTTCATGAACGTGATGGAGGCATTTAGCAGATTGATGAGGAGGGTTGCGGCTTTGGGATATATCAGAGGTTTTAGGGTGGCTAGGGAGTCTCATATGCAGCTGGAGGTTTCTTATTTGTTGTTTGATGGAAATACCATAGTTTTTTGCAAGGTTTTAGGGTGGCTAGGGAGTCTCCTTGTCGAATGATCTCCTGCTCCGTTCCTTCCACAAACACCACCAAATGCACAAAGACGTCACCCTCCAAAAATCACGAGCTTGGGAACTCACTGTACAACCTCTCCAAGCCTCAATCGCCCCTCTAGAAGACGGAAGCATAACCCACTGAATCTAAAACAAGCCCAAAAACAAAACCAAAAGGTGATCCACCGACACCTCATCTCTCTTACACATACAACACCAGTTGATCATAACATGGCCCCTCCTCCTTAAGTTGTCAATCGTCAAAATCTTTCGTATGACAGTTGTCCAACCAAAGAAAGCCACCTTTGGGGGGGCCTTTTTGATTTGAGTATATGGAAGGAGAAGAATAACCCATATTAATTATTCTAAATATTTCTTAGGTCTATTGTTAATGTATGCCAAATCATGCTCTTAAGATTGCATTGGAACCTAAATCATGTTCTGTAAATTGATCTTAGAACTACATCTTTATATGTATGCACATACATATGTACATAAGTATGCATAGATACAAAATCCCTAATTAAAGAGTATTAAATCTCCCTAAATAGTGAAAGGTTTATGGAATTTTTGTGTATTGGGGATTGAAATGAGAAGTAGATTCAAAATCCTAAATTTGATTTTGTTAATCAGCTTGTAATTAGTGGCAGAAAGATTAAAATCGGACAAAATTAGAGGAAATTAGGATTTAGGGGTTCGAATAGGTTGCACAAGAGAAGAAGATGAATGCGGCCAGTTAGGGTATTACATTCTGTTGGGTTGGCTCAAATTTCTATTGTGATTAGGTTTCTATTATAGAGTTGTATCTTATTAGGTAATTTCTTAGTAGGCAAGTCTTGATCTCAAGAAAGGAAAGTTCTTGGTAGGCAAGTCTTGGGCTCTAAAGAATTGTAATCTTTGTCCACCAAGGAATTGGGTTTTGGGCTCTATAAATAGTTACCTATGTTATAGGTTAAGATGAGTAAGTAGAAAAGAGGCAATAGTCTCATTGTATTTGAGAGGTCACTCTCATTGTTTTGAGAGGGCAACTCTTGCATAGAGGTAATACTCTTATTGTTTTTGAGAGAGCACTTAGAAAGAGAATTCTTGTTTTGAATTTGTGATTTCCTTTTGTAAGATTAGGTGTACAAGATTTACGGGTTGAGAGTTGAGTGTACTCTTAATACAATTCTTCAACTTGTACGGTTACAATCTATATAGTGAAATTGGACCCTCCATGGATGTAGGCTTGTTTAGCCAACCACATATAATTATTGGTGTGTTCTTGCAAATTGCTTCGTGCTTGTTTACTTATCGTCACATCGTAATATTTGGTGGTACGTGATTGGAGGCTTGTTTCTCAACAAATTGGTATCAGAGCTTCAAAGGTGCACACAAGGTGTTTGATAAAAATCTTGTCTAGATTTTTTTTCATGACACGGGAGTTGTTCGTTTTGGGTACTTGTGACAATCATAGCCGGTAATATTACTACACAATACAAAGTGGAGAGATTTGATGGTAAGGGTAACTTCACCCTATGGCAAGGGAGGGTGAAAGACATCCTTGTTCAACAAGGCTTAGCGCGGGCGTTGAAAGGGAAGGATGGAAAACCGAAAAAGATGTCAGTTGATAATTGCCAGGATATAAAGTCAAGTTGTGTTAGCATTATTTGACTCTGTATTGGGAATGTTCTCACAATTTACAAAGGTGACACTCTTACTCAACATGAGTAGTTTTTAGATTCACCTAAGTTGCGGTGTAATCTAATTTCCTTGAGCCGGTTGGACTCTATGGGATGCAAGTGTTCCATTACAGGGGCAGTCATGAAGATCATCAAGGGCTGCATGGTATTAATGTGAGGAGAACAGAGTGGAGGTTCGTATTGTCTGGTGGGGAGTGCCAATGGCACTCGGACTTCGATTGCGGATAGGAAACAGGGTGCACATGGTAACAAGATCTTGAGACGTGTTTTGTTTGATTTATCGAAAACACGGGTTGCACGTTTCCAGATAGATGTGGGTGAGATGAAAGTTCGTGCTTGGAGAAGGGTTGTATCGAAGCCCCCTTTCAAAGTCGCTTGATAGTGTTGACTTGATACAGCTGCATAAATACATTGGCCGTGTGGATCAAGGGGGAGTATTGTTTCATACTTGATTCGGGTTATGTAGCTGGGAGTTTGAAAGGCCGATGAATCGTTTGTGAATTTTCAGACGGGAGTCTTGTGTATTGAAGACTTGTCAAAAATTTTGTCATGGGTTAGCTCAAATTCCTATTGTGATTAAGTTTCTATTATAGAGTTGTATCTTATTACGTAATTTCTTAGTAGGCAAGTCTTGATCTCAAGAAAGGAAAGTTCTTGGTAGGCAAGTCTTGGGCTCTCAGGAATTGTAATCTTTGTCCACCAAGGAATTGGGTTTTGGGCTCTATAAATAGTTACCTATGTTATAGGTTGAGATGAGTGAGTATAAAAGAGGCAATACTCTCATTGTATTTGAGAGGTCACTCTCATTGTTTTGAGAGGGCAACTCTTGCCGTAGAGGTAATATTCTTATTGTTTTTGAGAGGGCACTTAGAGAGAGAATTCTTGTTTTGAATTTGTGATTTCTTTTTGTAAGATAAGGTGTATAAGAGTTACGGGTTGAGAGTTGAGTGTACTCTTGATACAATTCTTCAACTTGTACGATTACAATCTATATAGTGAAATCAAACTCTCTATGGATGTAGACTTGTTTAGCCGAACCACGTATAATTATTGGTGTGTTCTTGCAAATTGCTTCGTACTTGTTTACTTATCGTCACATCGTAATATTTGGTGGTACGTGATTGGAGGCTTGTTTCTCAACACATTCTACCCTAAAATTCCTTATTTAACCCTCAAATATTTTGAAAATTAAATTGCAATATTATGAGTATTATATTATGAGTAGGCTTGTTTAGCCGAACCACGTATAATCATTGGTGTGTTATTGCAAATTGCTTTGTACTTGTTTACTTATCGTCACATCGTAATATTTGGTAGTACGTGATTGGAGGCTTGTTTCTCAACTCATCTACCCTAAAATTCCTTATTTAACCTTCAAATATTTTGAAAATTAAATTGCGATATTATGAGTATTACATTCTACCCTCCTAAAAATAAATTTTGTCCTTGAATTTTTTACTTTTTATTTTGATAAGTAAGATATATTATAAAAGGTGCTCAAGAAGGGAGCAGTTCAAAAAGATTAGACAAAAGGCCGAAAGCGGCCACCTTGAATTTCGCATATCATGTTCAAAGAGTTGTGGGTACTTTTTCATCATTTCTGACTCTACCTCCGCATGAAACCTACATTTCGTCTTGATGATTCCACTACACCTTCATGAAAAGTATCTCTGTTCGCCGCAACCTTTTCATCATTCAGTTCACAATGTGAACATATACTAGTACTACACTTTCATTAAAGGTATCTCTGTTTGCCGCAACCGTTTCATCATACGGTTCCCAATGTGAACAGGTTTCTCAATATACATGGCATTAAGATGCAATTCCACCCCACTGTAGTTGATAACTTGAGTCCCACCTCCCAAAAATTTTCTTAGCATAGACTCATAGAAAACATCATAAATAGCTAATAAAGAGGAAGGAAGCCCTTATTGCCTTCGTGATCTCAAAAGGTCCAATGAATCAAAGAGCTAATTTTCCTTCTTTCCACCAAATCTCACAACGCTTCATAGGTGAGACTTTTAAGAAAACTAAGTCTTCCACACTAAATCACAAAGCTTGTCGACTTCAATCCGCATAGCTTTTCTGATGACTCTGAGTTGTGCAAAGTCGATCTCCAAATGATAACTACCTTCTATGAAATCTTTCTGTACACTCTCTTGTTGTTCTATATAGTCAGACAGTGGAGGGAGTAGGCATGGATGAAATGGTGTGGAAGGACTCCCCAAGAGGGGTCTTTGGGGTGCGTTCGTATTATCAAAGTCTCTTAAGGATTCCGGGGGTCCCTTTTCCCCGAAAGGCTTGTTGGAGATCAAAAGCCCCTCCCAGGGTTGCCTTCTTCACTTAGACAGCGGCCCTTGAAAGGATACTAACTCTGGATAATCTTAGAAGACGGCGACAAGTTATAGTGAAATAGTGAAATGGTGCTGCATGTGCAAGGAAGCAGAGGAGCCAGTCAGTCACCTCCTTATTCACTGCCCAATGGCGAGAGATGTATGGTCCATGTTTTTGACAGCTTTTTGCATGATTTGGGTGTTTCCCAAATCTACAATGGATATGATTTGGGTGTCTCCCAAATACCCTTGAAATCCAATGCACAAGAACATAGCATATCCTTTAACACCTAAATGACCATCTCAGACTGACCATCAGTGTGAGAATGAAAACCGGTACTCAAACTCAAAGTAGTACTGAAAGCCATTTGGAAACCACTCCAGAACTACGAAGTGAAGAAAGGATTATAATTTGAAATAATGGACACCAGTGCTCCACAATTCTATCTCTCTCCCTAATATAAAGCTTGCTATGAGTAGTTAGCTCAAATGGAGGAAAAAAAAAGTCGATTTAGTCAATCGACCCACATGATCTTTTTTCTCTTCTATGGATTCTTACCTTTATTGGGTGTCTCCCAAATACCCTTGATTTAGCCAGTCAGTCACCTCTTGTTTCCATGATCTTTTTCTCTTCTATGGATTCTTACCTTTATTTTTAACTAAACCCTAATTCTTTTTCTAACAAAACTCTAATCTTCTTTGTTTCTTTGTTTTTTCTCTTTGTTAACCCTCTTTCTTTCTTTTTCCAGCAAAGCCCAAATTCTGAAATGCAGCAAAACACAAATTTTTTTCATTGTTAGGTTGATAAAAACTAATTTACTCTTTCCGTTGTTTCGACGTAAAATATTTTCTGGGAAATATTTCTCTGAAAATTTTCGGTGTTTGGTGGCATTAACCAAGCTAGCTATTCAATATTTTACGGATTGGCATCAATCCAAATATTTTGGTGTGAAAATATTTTATGTTTATAACATTTTTCCTTTTAAAAATATTTTTCAAAAAATATTTTGCATCAAAACAAACGGAGCATTAATTTCTTATAAGTACAACATCATATATATATATATATATATATATTTATTATTTGTCGTGTCCATGACCTAATTTTTTAGGATTTTCCCTATCGTTGTGTCGTGTCCGTGACCTAATTTTTTAGGATTTGCCCTATTGTTGTGTTGTGTCTGTGTCCTGTAGCCGTTTTCGTGTTTCTTAGTCTATAACCTATACACAACTGATTAATCCGACTTTAGGTATTGGACTAGATGCTCCTATATTTAAATCTGGGACGGTGGCAGCAAAAATTTGTATTATTGTATGGATGCATAATGACTACAGTCATGCACAGGGTTTGCTTGTAGGACAAGCTCCTGGCTAGAGAATGTGGAGAGAATATTAGTCAGAAAAATGTGTGATATGTCTGTATGAGTTACTTACTTACTATGCTCCAGCTTTTAGTTAAATTGACTATTGAGGCGTTGTTTGGAGCAGGTAAAGTCTGCGGTAAAGGATGCGTGGTGTTGGTGAGATGGATGAGGCTATCCAGATTGGTCCTGTTTACAAACTTGGGAGCGTGACATCAGCATTCAGCACTGAGAGTATCTCAGTACCCGGAAAATTTTATAAAGCTGCATTTAGGTGCAAATGGACCAGTTTCTAATATAATGGAAAATATCTCTAATTTTTTTCAGTTTTAAGATCATTCGCATTCAATGTGAACTGTGAAGGATTGACGTCATTGTTTAAAGAATTAACTCTAGTTCTAGCAATCAAAACAAGAGCATACTGCATAATCTCGTTGAAACAAGGTAAGGAAATCAGACCTGGGTATCAAGAAGTATAATCCGATCAGCAGAAATCCTTGGTTCAATGCCAACAGTACAGTGCCTAGCCATTGCTCTGGTTTCTTCGGACTGTATAGCAAAAGGTGGTATCATTCCTGCAAGGTAGCATTATTATTATTGTTGTTGTTACTCGTCTATTTCTTTTCTCACTCGATTTTCAGGGATATTAAAAAGAATGCTACAGGACTTCTCAAAGTATACAGAGAGAAGTCGTCTGAGCGTATATATGTATACTTTACCAGGTGAGGTTCCATCAAAGCCATAAAGCTCGTTCATGATCGTCGACTTGCCCACCCCAGGCGGACCAATCACTCCAACCACGGTAAATTCAGTATTATCCGTCAGAAACTGCAAGAAAAACCCAATATTTCTCAAATTTTCAGAGATAGAGTAGGGAGAGATAGCTTTGAAATTGAAGTAGAGTTGCCTACACTTGGTAACTAAAAAATCCCACTCTCCTATTGACTGATTTTCCTCATACATACATATATATATATATATGGAGATAGGTGGAGAGAGAGTATACAGGGAGGAAGCGATCGGTGTGGAATTCCCAAGAATCGGAGATGAGATTGAGAGATCCGATGGAGGGAAGACGAGAGCGAAGAGAAGAAACAGAAGAATCGTCGTCGGCAGGGCCGCCGCGGATGAATTTGCCGGCGGTGACGAGTCCTGGCTTAGCCAATAAGATCTTCGGAGCAGCTGACTGGTTTGAAGAAGAGCTACCTCCGGTGCCTGCCATTGATGAAAATCTCTCTCCCCTTTCTCTAAATAGTGTAGTGGGTCAGTGACCTAGAACCATATATATATATATATATATATATATATGACGGGTCAGCTACTCGTTAGTTTAGCCCATATTAGGCAACTGATGGGTAACCGCTTTGTAGGAGGAAATACGTTTTAAAGCAAAGGACAAGAGCAAAAAAAAATTAAAGTTGAAAATTCAATATAGACCTTATTTGGCAAAGCTTTTGTTTCGACTTTTACGCAGAAGAAAAAGAGAAGCAAAAGCTAAATCAGGAAGTTGGTATCCCTAACTTCCTTTAAAAGCTCTTTTTGGACTCCGAATCTATTCCGCCTTGCCAATCCAAACACTCTTTTAAACTTTCAACTAAATGACGGAATTTTTGTTTTTGTTTTGAGATAAAAATAAAATAAAAATATGAAGCAAGAACTAAAAAAGTATTATATGTCAGTGAGTCATTTTTCACTCTAAAGATAAATAAATTCTATAAAAAAATTTATAGAATAAAAAAGTTATATTTTGAGATTTTTTTTCCAACAAAATTTTATTAAAAAAAGAGTAATGTTACAATGAGGGAACTCTCATGTCTCTTGTCATGAACTCTCCCTCAAAATAAATATTTTGAAATACAAAAAAAATAAATACAATCACGTAGCCAATACTAAAATCTTCTTACACAAAAAAAAAAAAGCTCAAAATATCATAAATTGAATTTATAGGAGACGATCAAAGTTTTGCGTTATATTTCCTTCGCATTTTTTTACATCAAAATTTAATCGTCTACTATAAATTCAATTTATGATATTATGAGCTAATTTTTTTTGTATGAGATGATTTTAGTATTAACTAAGTGATTATATTTTTTTTTTTGCAATTTTTTGTATTTAAAAATATTTATTTTGAGAGAAAGGTCATGACAAGAGCCATGAGAGCTCTCTCGTTGTAGCATTACTCTTAAAAAAAATACCTCTTTTATCTCTTTTTCATTCATTATTGGAAGACCTTATCATT
Organism: Cornus controversa; assembly: GCA_026545225.1. Taxonomy (NCBI): domain Eukaryota; kingdom Viridiplantae; phylum Streptophyta; class Magnoliopsida; order Cornales; family Cornaceae; genus Cornus; species Cornus controversa. The sequence continues at coordinate 10,271,871 of CM048850.1, forward strand.
TTCGCGCTTGTCGCATTCTTCTCTCTAGCACGAATATTATCTTCTTTTTTGTTTCACTCTAAGGAAGTAATTTGTTGTTGCTTTAAAGCAAAAGCTGATTTTTTGAAGCTAAAGACAAAAATTAAAATCACATTCAATAATGCCTACTATTTTTGAAAATTTGAAAGCAAAAAACAAAAAATTGTGGTTTAACAAAATTATTTTTGTTTTTGCTTTTAGAACTAGGAACAATTGTTGACTTCTAAAGGGCATTAACGGCTTAAAATACTTTCATTAGAGACTTAAAATTGCATTAGTTTTGATACTTTTATGTACTAGTCAATAATTTGAAAAAATTACACTAGCCATCCTGAGATTAGGCATAACTACACCATGTTTTCTCGTGATTTTTATAATCACACTCACCTCCCTTGTCTGTGACGCCTGTTAGACTCTATTATGAAATTTGACAAAATTATTCTTATACTCTCTATTAAAATATATTATTTTGACCTTATCAAAATAGATAATCAAGAGACACAATTGCCCCCAAAAAAAAGGGGGAGAAAAAGTGACTCAAGTTCTCTCTCAATGTTTCCATTTACAGGAAAATGTAAAGAATATAAAGGCTGCAAATATTTTCGCCGTGAGAAACACCGTGCATGGTGATACTCTCAAATAACCAATAGATGCTCTCAAGTCAACACTTTTATCAAATTTTGAATTAGAAATTTTGATTTTGGTTCACTATCAGTTACTTTCATGTCCATAACCAATAAATGCTCTCAAATAATTAAAAATTTGACCTATATTGTCACGCCTCGATTTTCGACTTCCGAAAGTCGAAGGTGAACCGGTCCATTAAACCCTAATGAACTCTTTAATCCCTTAAATTATTGCGAAAGATTAATCGCGTAGTTATGCATGTATGTGCATGACTCACCATCATCCAATCTCAATGGGCCCCACACCTAGCCATGTATGCACACCCAATATAATGTGGAATGCATATTTTGATTGTGCGAAATCTACTTTTAGCAAAATCAAAATTTTCGATTGTGCGAAATCTGATTTTCGCGCGATCAAAATGTTTCGTTCAATCGAAGTACTAGCGAAGCACTATCAAGACCCTTCTGAAAATTGAGCTTACTTCCATCGAAATTTTCAATACAAATTCTCACAATCAAAGTCATTTTGATTGTGCGAAAAGGACATTTTGCACGATTGATATTGCCTTTCTGCATAATCCTGAAATCTCACACTTGTTCCATTTTATGTCCCATTGTCATTCTAACACTTTCAAATCTACCTATAAATATCCATAAATCATTCAACATATTTGAGACACAATGATTTCACAAATCCCATACATTCAACACCTAATCATACATCTCACGCACACAAGTCCCTAAGTTCATAACATCAAGAGAATTACATATATCATTGATCACAAGTCTAACATGCACAAGCCCTTCTCATTTCCCATACATAATTGATTCAAATCATACATTTCATTAAAATGGTCTTCCAAGTTCATAGTCATCATTTAAATTACATGTTTACGGTCCAAAAATAAAAGCAATTCAACTACGACTATAACTATAACAAAATTAACATGCCACAAGCTGACATGGATATGGATATACATAATATCAAAAAAATAAAGCAAAAGATGCCAAAAAGAACTTCGCTAAGATGTTTACGTTCCATCATCATTAGCGCCTTATTTGTAAAAGGGTTTTGGGGAAAGGGGTGAGCAAAACAACAGGCTCAGTAGGAATGCTCCAACCCACCTAGGCATCGACCTGACACCGACCTACATGATATGCAACCATAGTGTCGCTACACTACATGACATATATCAAGTTCTCATGTCAATCAAGTCAACAAATACACATTTAATCCACATAACATGCTTAACAGTCAAAACACATAAGCATCATGATGTTTACATTTTATTCTGTCATAATCCGATACATAGACATGATTGGTCAACTCCGATGATCATATGGTGTTGGGCAACTTCGACAACACTAAAGTGTTGGTCAACTCTGATGACACTCGTATGATTAGGCAACTTCGATAATCATACATTTATGGCATTATGTAAGCCTTGCACTAGTGAGTGGGCAACTCCGACGATCCCTACACTTGGGGTATGATTAGGTATCTTCGATGAACATCCCATTGTGAGTATTCTTATCACTTCAAACACATGGTTGGTCACCTCCGAATTCTATATATATCATACTTGGACAACACTCCGACATACACATATACGTGCTCATAAGACACGCATACTTCACATAGCATATAATTCGCATGCTTTTCAATGCATATTCTTGCTATAATAATTCTAACATGCATTTCATCTACATAATTCTATATAATCACATATATGCTTCAACTCATACATATTGATCTCATATGCATACAATACACCACATAAAAAAATATGTTCTCATTTAATATACATTGCAAGTATAATTGCACAATTCATCACATATCATAAATTGAACAACTCTAGCATGCATAATTACACAATGTAAAAGGGGAAGGATAATTCATTCACTCCTACCACTCACCCATACATGTTAGCACAATTTACACAATCCCAAATTCACTCAAACCTAGAATCGATGACTAAGAGAGAAGAAACACCATACCTCAAATTTGGAGCTTTTCTCTAGCAAGCTCTAGAAAACCAAACTTCAAGTTTCTCTAATTCGAACTTTCTTTCTGTGGAATCATAGATCGGGTCAAGGAGAACAAACTTTTCTTCTTGGACGAAGTCTGAATCCAAACTCCCACTACCCTCAATTTTCAGAACTCTCTAATAGGGGACTTTGAACCCACCAAAGTGAAGAGGAGAAAGGGGAGTAACTTCCTCTTTTGGAGTAAGCTCTGAATCTCACTTTAATGTGTTCAAAATAAAGGAAGAAGATGGAGATGGAGAATAATGAGGGCTTGAAGAGAGCAACAATGGCTGATTTCTCTCTCTCCCTAATCTGTCCCAGCAATATATACACAAGTGTATTGACACCACACCAAGTGCAAAATAACTATTTTGCTCTTAAGTCAATTAATGTACCTTCCGAGCTCTGTTTTCGATTTCAAAAATGGCTACGACTTCAAAATCACTTCCTTAAATCATTAAACATTTCATTTTGTCTAAAATAAAAAGTAAGTATTTTCTGAAAAAAATTTAAATTTTTGAGCTCACCTAACTCACTTCTCGGGCCCCGCCAACCCAAAATTCTCAAACTTACTCAAATGCTCCCAAAACTTTTCAGAACCTCTAAACAAGTCCCCAAATATGTTTTCCACACTCAAAACATACTAAACATCATTTAAAATGCATTTATAGCAAAAACTGATGAATAAAATAAAAATCGGCCAAAATTAGTCCCGGTCTCTACAGCCTCCCCACCTTCAAGGAATTTTATCCTCGAAATTAGAAACATACCTCAAGTAGCGAATAACTCAAGTTACTTTAAACGGACGTCTTGTTCCCGCTCCCGCGTAGCCTCCTCGACTCTGTGATGCCTCCAAAGCATTTTAACCAAAGGAATGGTTTTGCCCCAGAGTACTTGCTCTCTAGTATCCAAAACCTGTATCGACCTCTCCTCATACGATTCGTCCTCCTCCACCTCAAGATCTGTCCAATCTAGCACATGTGAAGGATCCGGCACATACTTTCTCAACATCAAAACGTGAACAGTATTATGTACACTTAACATTTGTGGTGGCAATGCCAATTGATAAGCAACCTCACCTATACGATCCAATATATCGAATAGACTGATAAACTGTGACGCTATCTTTCCGCTATGCCCAAATCTCATCAAAAATCATCGTGGCGAGACCTTTAAAAAGACATGGTCCCTTACCTCAAATATCAAAGGCCGTCGCCTTCTATCGGCATAACTCTTCTAACAACTCTGAGCCGTAAGCAATTGTTGGCTTATTATCTTTACCTTTCTGTAGTCTCACAGACTATATCCGATTCCAAGACAATAGTATCACCAAACTTTGTCCAACACACGGATGACCTACAAGGTTTATCATACAAAGCCTTGAATGGAGCCATCTCAAATATTGTAAGAACCGTGACCTTTTTTGTCAGTTTTCCTTTAATTTCATTTATTGTTATATTAATACTTAAAATGATTATATATGTGTTTTAAATATAAAATACATGTTTTGGAAACTTATTTAAGATTTGAAAAAGTTTTCAGAGCGTTTGACAAAAGTTGACTTTTTTGGGTCCGGTTGACCGCCGTGGGCCCAGAAAATTTGAAAATGTTAGAATGACACCAAATTTAGATTATAGCTTAAATGAAATATTTAGCGCACTATGGAGCCAATTTTGTTTTAATCGGAGTTATTGAAATTGAAAACAGAGCACAGAAAGGTTTTAAGAGAGACTAGTGGCATTTTTGTAATAAAGACACTAGGTCTATAAATAGCAAATAGATAATTCAGCAATCAGATGTCGTGAGAGCATATAGATACAATATGTATATCTCTACATCTTCTTCTTCACTTCTCCATTGAATTTGAAAAGCTTAGGTCGAGAATTGAGTGACGTTAAAGAAGAGAGAAACAGCCTACGCATTAGTTTGATCCGTCTGGAATCAATTTTGGAAAGTTGATTTTTGGGAGAAATTAAGGAATAACTTAAAATTATAACTATTGAGATAGGGGATGTGTGTTATGTCTTTCATTTCAAGTTAAATTTCATATTTTAGGTATAAAATTGATGACTTCATGTTATATATGATTATATGTGATTTTGGGATGAAATTATTGAATTAAATTGAGGTATGTATGTTTCTTTGGATTAGAAATGATTGGCATGTGATATGAAATGCTTGAATTGCTAATGCATGCCTTATATGAAGAATATTGCATATGTGGAATTTTGGGAGAATTGTTAAAGATCTAGTTTTGGGAATTGAATGCAAGCATGTGTCATTATGAGTTCTTACATAACATGATAGAATGAATATAGGAGATGAATTGAGTGTAATACATCGAGATGTGCGAATGTATGTGCAAAATGTGACATGTTTTGTGTGGGGGGTGTGATCTCAAAAGTGGCTTATGACAAAGTAGACGGGGAACATATTCCTAGGGGTTGAAAGACCTCGAACTTGCACAAGAGGGTTGGTTACTGGTGGGTTAGTAGCCGTAAAGTAATTAGAAAATGGGATATGGGGCTTCGGCACGTATTTGTATTATGTGTGTGAGTGTGATTCCAATTTCGAGAGCGTTTTTGAGCCGTAAGTGTAATAATGTGATTTATGTGACTTGAGTGGATTTTGTTTACGAATTACGTTATGTTATATGTTATAGATATGATGAATTATGCCTTGAAGCATGTTAGTGAATATTGTGGTTGTCAAATATTTTAATGTGTATGCCATGGAAATGAACGTTATAATTTTGATTAAAATGCTAGGAAGCATGACACGTAGGTAGACTATGCAAGTTGCATTACCTTTATGCGATGATATGAAATGTGACCTTGAACAGATTGCACAATATATTACTTTGAGCCGTTGATATTGCTCATCTCCCTACATTAACGTTTTCAGGACATGGCAATGAGGTGGTTGATAGTGAGCAACCATGAGTTGGACTTAGAGTCATAGAACTCTTCTTTTGGGTTATTTCTGATGTTGTGCACGTCTGGGATGTGGACATAGTATAATACCCCCTACAAATTTCACGCATGAGGTGATCAGTCTTACACATAAAATATAAGGGATATCTACAACTGATAGCAAACAAGTATAGAATATAAAGACAAAAGAAAAGAATTTTTAACTGCTAAAAAGAAAGTCTAGCTGAAAATAAATAGCGTCAAATAAGTATAATACCAATCTAAACGTTATAACTTGGAAGTCCTGCAAACCTCATAACCAAAAATAACAAAAGTATATACTGTTATAGAAAGGATCTAAGTCCTTACACTAAAGCCTGGTAAGGAATAAATGGTTGTCTCGCTCTAGGAACTCCACGCTCTAACCTCGTGGTAGAAGCTGCGTGGGACCTAAAATATCAACAAAATGGGTTAAACCCACGAGCAAGTTCACTCAACTATAACCCAATCAGAGAATCGGTAAATATACCCTCTATATAAGGACAACAAAAATATATACATAAACATACAGACAAAACCTCTCTCACTTATCCTACGGGTACCATATTGGGACCATCCTATATCCAGGACCAACCAATATGTCATTACAAAATATAGATCACGTTTTCTTAAGTTTCATCTAAAGGCAATCCATACATGCTCGAACCCCTAGTAAGTACATATCCTACTATTATTTGGCAATCCTGATATGTCTCTCTTATCTACATATTATATACCTAGTATTTGATAATCAACATATCTCCCTTATTTAAATATATATATATAAACCTTATAATGTAACTGGCAATCATCACACGCCTCCCTTATTAACCTTAAATACCCTATTGGCAATCCGGACATGCCTCCTGACAATACTCACATACACCTTGAATACCTTATTAGGTATTGGCAATCTTGACATGCCCCCTGGTAATCCTCACATGCCTCCCTAATTAATCTTGAATACCTTATTAGGTATTGGAAACCCCGACATGCCCCCCTGACAATCCTCACATGCCTCCTACATTCCTTTTAAAATAAAAATTTAACATACCTACAAGCATTCAAATAATCACACTATTTTATACACTGAAATAAAGCATCAACATTTAACATGAAATTAAAAATGCAAAGAAATCAATTAACGAGGAAAAATAAATAATTAAAATAAAAATCATATAAATAACCCTACAATGTAAACTAATACCAAGTGTATCTAAACCTAGGTCCAACCTAGATTTTCATACATATTCTATCTTTAAAAGTCTTAACTAGATCTCCAGGGAATTTAAAAAAAAATCGGTAATTTAAAATACAAAAATCCCAACTTTAAAGGACACTTTTGAACTAAATCTACAATGAGGTGAACTTATTTCTTCCTGAAATTAAAGTTTCAGGTATATTCTATCCTAAAAAGGTACGTTCGAATTTTGGAATTTAAAAGTAATTTAAGACATTTTTCCTAATTTTTTACATTTTAAAAATGAATTAAATAATTTAAAAAAAATTAAAATATTCCGGACTGGACCCAAAGGTGGGCCTCGGCGAGTGGAGCCCATCGCCACTTTCCCTGGCGCCGGCGGCACGTGCCCCCACGCGCCGGTAGAGCGCATGGGCTACCGGCGCATGGGGAAGGCGCGTGCTGCCTTCTTTTTTTTTTCTACACTTTCTTCCTAACAACAGGGTAGCCGCGACCCTTCAGCTTCTCGTCCCTATTCAACTCTTCTCGGTCTAAGCTAGGCATTGGTACCAAAATCGCCCCCTCTCGCGACCTAAATCAAAAACGCCTAAATCAAGTTTCTAGGATTCTTAAATTTCAAACTCAAATTCCCATCAAATTACCCAACAATTCTCAACCAAACTTTCAAGAATTATTCTGGTGAACAAGATCAACAATTTAAATGGAACAAAAACTTTCAAAAACTGCCTTAACATTCAACACAAGTTCCATGTTTATATATATATATATACGTGTATATGCATAAGAGAAAAATATTATAGAACCTCCAAAACCACAGATTGTATACATATAATCAAACGAACAAATCTTTATATGCATAATCATATTAATACAAAATTATATACATGTATATACATATAATCATACAACACAATTATTTATTTATGCTTACAAGTTCAAAGGGAAAGTGAAGGGATTGAACTTGCCTTATGATTTTGAGCAAAGTCACCTTCTCTCCATTTTTCTGGCGTCTATCATTCTCTCCCTATCTGTGCATAGCAACTCTCTATGCATAGGAACGACTGAATCCTAATCTTATTTTCTCTTTCTTTTATCTATATATTTGTTTCTAAAAATTATTAAAATAATTTCTTAAATAATTCAAATAATAAACCTAAATATATTTAGCCCACATATATATATAAATGTGGCCCAAACCCAAAAGTCTAGCCTAATCCAACAATAACTAAAAATAAAAACAAGAAATTTCAGTCCAAAAACCCAACCAAATTATTTAAAAGAAAATTTACATCTAAAACAAATATTTCACAAGCATTTAAAATCAATCAACACTTAGCAACAAATCAATATCCACATTAAACAAAGAGGAACAGGCATTAACACCACAAAATGAATAATTTGAATAATTAAAAACCCAAATTAAATATCCTCAAATTTTGAGGTATTACACAAAGTGCATTTTGAAATATATACGAAGACTTCTATTTTGAAACGTTGTTTTAAGGCGCATGTGCCTTAATTTATGGATATATATTTATGTTTATGTTTTCAAGTATGTTAATGCATGAATAAATTTATGTTTATGATTCAAGGGTGTTGGAATGAAATTTGAACTTCAATGAATTAAGCATAAAAAAGTGTGAAGCTGCAGAATTTCTGCAGAGAGGGAATTTTGATCATGCAAAATTCCCATTTTGCATGATTGAGATTTTTGATTGTGCGAAAAATTATAGGGTTATAGAGTGTGAAGAGTCTCAAGAGATGAAAACTTTCAATTGTATTTCGCTAGTACTTCGATAGATTGGACCAATTTTTAAACATGCGAAACCATAGTTTCAATTATGAGAACTTTTCGATTGTGCGAAACAACACCTTCAATTGTACGAAATGGACAGTCCACATTTACTTTGAGATTAAGAATGATGTTGAGTATGTGTGTGTATATGACCATATATGGGTCCATTGAGATGAGTATTGTATAATTGTTTACATGTAATAATGTATATGTGTTGATTTTTTCGCAATGATAATGTGAGGTAATGATGTATGACATAATCACCTCAATTTTTCAGGAGACGAAAACCGGGACATGACAACTTGGTATTAGAGCATAACTAAGTCGAATACCTAGGGACGACGAGTGAGAGTTAAATCAAGTATTTAAGACAACTTTTATGTGTTTATTTTCAAAATATGTGTTAAGTGCAATAACATGATTCTATATGTGAGTAGAATTGATTAATTAATATATGTTTATGATTAAACTTCCTTAGGAATGTTTGTTAGAATTATGCCACCGAGAAGAGGCCAAAGTAGGGGTACAAACCCTGTTCCACCACCATTGATAGACAGGGCACAACTAGTCTGAAAGATGACTATTACCATTTAATTGTTGGTTATGATGGCCAATGAAGGACCACAAAATTAGGCACAGGGAGGTGAAAATAGGCAATGAAATCTCTAGAAATGTTCAAGAAGATGAACCCTCCTATGTTTGATGGGAGATTGAATCCTATGGCTGCAGAAGATTAGTTGGAATAGATATCTAAAGCATTCAATGTACTAAGGATAGTTGAGGATGATCTTAGGATGTCCATGATTCCTATTCAGTTGACAGGGGGCAGACTTATGGTGGAAGTCCATGACTTATACTAATGAAGTGAGGGACATGGAGTGGGAAACTTTTAGAGGGTTGTTCCTTGGAAAGTATTTTTCAGACACAGTAAAGGAAGCTCTATAGGATGAGTTCATTCACTTGATTCAGGGAGGAATGAGTGTCATGGAATATAAGAACAAGTTTACTGAATTGTCTCGATTCGCTCCGAAGATAATAGAGAACGGATTCGTGAAGGGACTCCGATTTGAGCTAAGGGCCAAGGTCGCTATCTTAGATTTGCCAAGCTATGCAGAGGTGGTGAGGCGAGTATTGTTAGTAAATGCGGATGACAACAACATTTAGAGGATACAAAATTTGAGGAGTCAGTCTCAAAGTGTGGTATCTCATTCAGAAGCAAATCCGAAGAAGAAACACAAGGGGATAGTTCATACTCTCGAGGACCACAACAAACTTAGTCATTCTCTATAGTGTCTATGCCTACTGGGTCCTTTAGGGACAATGTGAAATGCTATTAGTTTCAGTAATTGGGGCATTGTCACACCCCGATTTTTGACTCCTAGGAACCGAGGGTGAACAGTGAAAGTTCCACCCAGTTCGCACTCATGAACCGTTCAATTCTAGAACTTAACTTTTTATGCATTTAGAATTTTAAGATGATACTTATTCCATTAAAAAGGGGATCCAAAAATAATCAATTTAAAAAAAATCACGTTCAAATCTAAGTTAAAATGAATGAATTATGCCCGATTGAAGTTTGAACCAATTCCGGAGCTTGCTCATAATTACAAGGGCGATTTCGTCCATTAAACTCCAATACAATACCTCAATTACTAAATCAATGTGGAATCATAATTACATACATACGTTTACTTATGTATGACTCAACCTCAATAATCCATTATGGCCCAACACGTGGCCACACATTGCATCACCAATCCATACCCAAATTTGATCTCAATCCACCTAGCCACATATTACGATGTATCATAATTACAATGCATCGCTGAAGATGCGTAACATCCTGCAAAATCCTCTGGATTTTTATACGAAACACTTAACCACTTACGATGCATCGTAATTGGGTTTACGATGCATCGTAATGGGGATTACGATGTATCATAATCACTCACCCTACTACATCAGCAAATCCACCAAGTGATTACAATAATCATTCTCCTTCTAATTCATTATTATAAACATACAATCATAGAATATAATTATCATTTTTACACATCTCATGCATCCACAAAGTGATAATTCATCACAACTGGATGTCACCTCCTACACTTAGAACATAAAAATGATAATCTATGCATTTTATACACATACTTAAAAAAAAATTAATTTTACACATTCCCATTATCTGTCCATCAATATCATTAGATACACAACGAAGTCCACGAGTATTACAACTCATTCATGACCAAGATTGAAAATTTATATCATCATACACAAGTTCTATTTCATGCAATTAATCAAAATAATGCATTCATCCAAACCTCCCCCATCACTACACACATTTCCCACAAATACTCCTCATTCTCGTAAATTACACAAATGAGTCCAAATGTACATTACATTAGCATCACGTACTCAAGTCCATAGTCATTACATGCACATAGTCCAAAAGCATTATAATTTATCTACGACTATAATTACACATAAGCCGACATAGATAGCCAAATCTACAATATCCAAAATGAAGCAAAAATGCTACAAAAACTCCACTTGAGTCATTCAAGTTTCATCTGTCATAGGCGCCTTATCTGTGAAAAGTTTTGAGAAAAAGGGGTGAGCATTTCAACGGTTCAGTAGCAATACCCCAACCCCCCTAGGTGTCAACCCAACACCGACCTATGATATGTAACCATGATGTCGTTACTCTACGTGACATTTAACGATGTCCTTACGTTCCATACTTCACAATACCATTCAACACATATGCATTTAAACTATACGTCATGTTTAATAGTTAAACACCTAAGCATTCAAGATATTTACACCTTTTTGGTCATAATTTGATACATAGCCATGATTGGTCCACTTCGACGATCATGTGGTGCTAGGCCCCTCCGACAACACCAAAGTGTTGGTCAACTCCGAAGACACTCGTGTGACGGGGCAACTCCGACAGTCACACAATCAAGGTCTTAAATATGCCTTGGACTAGTGATTGGGCAACTTTGACGATCACCATACTTAGGGTATGATTGGGCCTCTCTAACAATCATCCCATTGGGAGTATTCTCACTAATTCAAACACATGGTTGGCTCTCTCCGAATTTCCATGTACATCATACTTAGACAACACTCTGACAATTTCGCATACATGCTCACAAAACACATGTACTACACAAAACATATAATTGTCATGCTCTTCAATACATATTCTTGCTGCTTTAGCTCTAGCATGCATTCATCTATACAATTTCCATATAACGACATATATGTCATAAATAGAATATAAGTCATATATGCCTATAAATCCCTAATTTAGCACATATTATTCAAGCTTTATCCAATGCATCCATTACTATATGAAAATAACATGCATTTCAAACCACATTACCAACACATAACCACATACATGTTCATTATTCCATATAGTGCATATGCACGCAAAACCTAGCATATAAACATACATGCTCTCATCTTTCACACATTGCACATACTAGCCCTTCATGCTATACATTTTACAAGTACATCAACTTCCCACCCCTCCCAAGGGATGTAGAAAAATATCATATCCCACCCCTCTTACCACTCTCATTCATGCAATACACAACTTACATCTCACCGTTTCACCCAAAATCATAGAATCTACAACTAAAAGAAAAAGAGAACCCCTACCTCGAATTTGAAGGTTATTTAGAATTTTCCAAAATTTCCAGTGATCTCTATCTTGTCAAAACTCAATATTGTTCGGTTCAAAGTGAAGCCCTTGCCGAGCTCTATGCACTTTCCTTCTTCTACGAATCTTGAATCATGCCCGAAGGCCTCCGAAATGTAGAGAAAATATGGAGGGATGAAGATGGGAGAGATTAGAGAGAGAAAGTGGCATGAGAAATGGGTTGGAAGTCTCCGCCAGAATATTTAAAATATCTAGGGGACTAAAATGCCCCTAGGCCACTTAACGTACCCTCTCGACCTCCGTTTTTGATTTTGAAAGTTCATATAAACTAGAAATCACTTCCTTAACTTTCTAAAAATTTCATCAAAGTCAAAATAAAAAATAATTAATTTTCAAAATTTTTTGAATTTTTCGGACCCACCTGGACCCCGTCCCGAGCCCTCATTTGACCAAAAAGTCAAACTTTTTCAAACTCTCTGAAAACTTTCAAAAACCTCATAACATGTTTTCAAATATGTTTTCCACTCTTGAAACATCCATAACATCATTTAAAACGCATTTATGATGAAAAATGATGAAATTGAAAAATCGATCAAATTTGGTTCCAGTCTCTATAACCTCCCCACCTTCAAGAAGTTTCGTCTTGAAAATTAGAAACATACTGCAAGTTCTCAAGTGTCGTCACAAAACCTTTAGTGAGCTTTTCTAACTCCCTTTTACCACCAGTAAAAGCCATCAACTTGCCAGTCTCCAAGACTCGGCTTTCATTCCTTAACCAATGAGATTTTTAGTTACCCTCATACATGACTTCACTTTGAGTCTATAAAACATCTCAACTACTAGCACACCTCACATATATCCAGATATCACCGTGAACCCTCACATCAACTATCACCTCCTAAACAAAGCTCAGGAAAGATCAAAACTACAATCAACCCACTTTTGAAATAGTGAAAGTATGGGTACTTAGCTCTATTCATCAACTCATCCTCTTTGAGCAACAATTCCCAAAGTCCTTACACAAGACAATACCATGTGTATGAGTGCAAACTCACACTCCTCATATATGGCTTAAGGCCAGCCTTTCCTAAGGATTGATATTGCAATCCTTAATCAGTTCAACCACGTTTCCCTTTCTAACAAGAGTACAAAATTTTCCTCTAAGGTGGTGTCTCAAGGTGCATGAAACTCTCAATTCTCTAAATTTCACAACTGATACTTAGATCCCTCCAATCCCGCCGGTACCACAAGGTATGGTTCAACAGAAATCTTACTGCTTACTTGTCACATCCTTGTCCTCAGTTAACAACTAACCCAAACCAAACCTATGGTATTTCCATTGTCATTCTTTCATGATGTTGAAACTAATCATACTCAAAAACTGAGTCCAATCCTGTATGACAATCAAAACTTCGATTGTTCAGGGCACATTACCTATAATAGTACCTCGATTAACAAAATTATGCTTATACTAACTACAATCAACGCAATAAACATCACAATAGGTAAAACTATGCCTTAAGGACATTCTCTCACGACAACAATTCTGAATTCTATTACTTTTTGAGAACCTCTAACTATTTTCTCAAGTACTCTAACAAGTACCACAACTCAACCTTAAGAGTGGTTTAAAATTAATCTACTCTTATCATCCTGAACTCTTTGATAAGCATTTTCTTGTTCTTCTAACTATATATCTCGGTAATTCATTATATAGACTTTTCTCAGTCGTATTCCCATCTATGAGTAAAAATATTTTATACTCAAAATCACTTAAACCTCATTTCCCTACCCGTCAACACCCAATGAGTCAATTTCACAACTATTTGAACCTAACACATTGTAAGAGAAGCACTAATCAAAGAAAAATGTTATGTCGAACAATTTTTCCTTTAGTCTAACCCCAACAATATGCCATACTTGTCCTCCCAACCTCAGTTCCATCAAACTTGGAACCACAATCAATTCTCAGTTTTCCATGTGGAAAACACTACACTCAACCTTTCTCAAGGTTCTAGACTTTCACAATTGGAGTTTAACACAACTCCTACTTACTCAAGCTCAAATCTTTGGCATATCTCATCAATTCTCCAAAACTAGAATCTCTAGGCGATAATAATACACTTAATAATACCATGTGACTTCTAATGTAAACACTTATACACTTTGCATAGTCACATACTTCATGTTAATAACCTAGCATATCTCACATTGCATCAAACATACTCTAGGTTTTCCTAAAACCAATCTGAACATGACATTATTCTCGCCAATAATCATCACTTCCTCTTTCCATATACACTAGGTGTTACACTCTTAATATCTAATTCACAACACTAGAGTCTAGTACTACCAGTGCACCTCAACTGCTCTAAAGTAGTATAACAACGAAATGATCTAGCTAATGTGAGTAGACAACTCCGAGACAGTTACAAGTTGCATAGACAATTTCGAATGATCATACAACCCCGACAATATGTTGGGCTTGCCATTGTGAGTGGGCAACTCTGAATTCTCACAAGGTTATGGATAACTCCAAATTTAGGCCTCAACCTTAGTATGATGGGATAACTCCAATAATTATACCTTAGTGGAAGATTATACCACTTCCGTGACATGATTGGGCAACTCCGAACCCCATGTACGGCTCACTTCCACAATCCTTCGAAGCACTTGTTTCACCACCTCAAGACCTGTCCAATCTTTCCCTATCCATAGTCTAAGGTAACATCCTTGACTAATTAGATCAATCATTCACAGTGATACTTCCCTATTATTTGGGATCATCAATGCTCAAAACCTTTCCATCATTATCAAACATGATCTTCCAATTGGTATGCCATACTGACATAGTTTAAAATCCCGTGTATCACTACAACCCACATCAATCTAATGCACTTAACATAACAAACGCACTAACCAAAATAGGACTGTAGTTCCCTTATTTACAACTATCGTTACTCCAAAGAATTTGAATTCCTATTTGAGTTTGGACTTGTATTTGGATTGGACTTTTTTAGCCTTTAAATAAGGGCAATTGGGCCCTTTTATGGGACGACTAGGTCCCCTAATTTCATCGACCCAGCCCTTTGGGATTTTTGCTGACACTTAGGCTCAAGTTGACTTGGGTCTGATTCATTCATGTATCAGTTCGGCCCATTGGACTAGGCACGAATTTTGCCCCCACAACCACCAAAATCAAGAATGCAAGCACGTAGCATATCCTCCAATATCTAAATAGTATGCTTCAACTGTTAGTCAATCTAAGAATAGAATATTATGCTAAAATGCAACTCTGTATCTAGTACCATCTGAAATCCCTACTAAAATCTGGAGGTAAACCGTAGGTCCCTATCTGATACAATGGATACTGAAACTTTATGTAATCTCACAATTTGCTCCACATACTGCCTACTAAGCCTTTTCACATCATCGGATAGTCTCATAGGCAAGAAGTAAGCCGTCTAGGTGAGTCTGTCGATTACAACCCAAACTGTATCATTACCCTTGTTCGACCTTAGAAGCCTTGTCACAAAATCCATAGTGATGTGCTCCCACTTCCACTCTACTACTGGTAATGGTTGCAATAACCCCGTTGGCTTCTGATACTTTACTTTCATTTGTTGACAAGTAAGGCATCTTGCTACAAACTGTGTCACATCTTTCTTTATACCTCTCCACTAATACTGGTGTCTCAAATTATGATACATCTTCATATTACCAGGATGAATTGCAAGACAAGAGTGATGAAACTCATGTAAAACATCCTCCCGACAGTCAGAAGGAACTGCTATAAACCTTTTGAAGTGTAGACCTCTATCTGAATGCAAGGTCCAATCCGCCACTGTCGCACCACTAGCAATTTGTGAGTGAACAGCCTCCAACTCACAATCCTGCTTCTGCACTTCTATTACCTTGTTCACAAGTATAGGTTGAACCACTAAACTAAACAATGTAGTTGGCTCACCATTATCACTGAAATATAGTCTCATTTTTTAAAAATCTTTTATCATTTTTCATTCCTGTATGACTATGCTAGGTAAAGTCCAATGAGATTTCCTACTCAAAGCATCAGCCACTACATTCGTTTTCCTTGATGATAATGCAAATCAAAATTATAGTATTCCATGTACTTAACCTATCGCCGTTGTCTCATATTCAAGTCATTTTGGAAGAAAATGTACTTAAGTCTCTTGTGATCCTAATACACCTCGAATCTTTCACCATACAATTAGTGTCTCCACCCCTTTAAAGCAAGATCATTGCTACTAACTCTAGGTCATGTGTAGGATAATTGTGCTTATGCATCTTCAACTGTCTAGACCTATACGTTCCATTCAAAGTTCACTCCCTTGTGAGTGAGTTGTGTCATAGGAGTTTCTATACTTGAAAAGTCTTTCGCAAACCTTCTATAGTAGCCTGCTAATCCGAGAAAACTCTAAATCTCAAACACACTCTTTGAACTTTCCCAACACATCATGACCTCAATCTTAGATGGATTGACTAAGATTCCACCTCTAAAAACAACATGTTTAAGGAATTTCATCCCTTGGGGCCAAAACTCACACTTATCGTATTTAGCATACAATCTGTGCTCTCTCAAAATCTATAGTACCATCCTCAAATGTCACTCATGCTCCACCTCCGAAGATGAGTATACAAGTATGTCATCTAAAAACACTACTATAAAAGTGTCTAGATACTCGTGGAATGTACGATTCATCAAATCCATAATGCCACTAGCGCATTTGTCAACGCGAATGACAACACAAAGAATTTATAATGTCCATACTATGTATGAAAAGAAATTTTACGAATATCCTCCTCTCTTACCCTCAACTGGTAATAACCTGACCTCAAATCAATCTTAGAGAAGTAGTGAGCTCTCTTTAATTAATCGAATAGGTCATCTATCCTCGGTAATGGATATTTGTTCTTGATGGTCACGTGATTCCATTTTCGATGATCAATGCACATTCTCAAAGAACCATCCTTCTTTTAGCAAACAATATCAGTTAACTCTAATAGGCCTCAAGATCACAGTGATGTTTAGTTGTATTTCCCTGCTCTGGCTCAACCATCACATGGTTAAAAGTTTCCAAGACACCTTGCTCATTAGGGAGATATAGGATCTTTCGACACTAAATGTCATAATTGTCGCCATCCAATTTCTCACCCTTGTTTAAATCAGCCACAATGTTCATACTTGTTATTTTTCAACTACATATAGAAAATGCACATGATATATTAATGAATAGTACAACACACCATAATTTTGCAGCTTAAATTCAAATTAAATCAATGACAATACAACACAAGCTGCAAGATCAAAAACAAAGTTAAACTTTTAATCATCTCTCTCACCACAAGTGACTATCATCAATATTTAATTTAATTCATGCGCAAAATCTAATTTTCAAGAAAGAAATAAATATTTCAACTGAACAATGTCCCACTTAATATGATATTCTTTGGCATGTTTCTATATATAAACCTCATTTACAATAGCATGCTTAAAATATTTACAAATAAATCATGAATACTTATTTGTTATAAAATAAAATAGAATTATTCATGCCATATTGTGCAACATGTGACATACAAATACCATATTAACATGAATATATACTAAAATAGAAATTCAGAATGTTAATTAAATCAATTTCACAATTTTAAACATACATTTATAAATATTTTTCAAACAATAAATATATGACATGTAATATAAATTCAAATTGCAACACATATTGGCCTAGAAGGTAAGTTATAGCTCTTGGATTACAAATACTGCAACAGGTCCCCAAATAAGCCTTCACATGCCCTCACGTGCGTGAGTGAGCTTTTGCCTTAGAATTTTATAATATAAAAAAATTCAAAAATAATGTTCTATTTTCAATAAAATTTGAACAAATTACAGAAAAATAGAAGACAAAATTCTAAGGCCACTTGAGAAAACGACGTCCAAAATGGACAGGAGGGCCGCATGTGCAACCCCCCTTTTTTCTGCGACACATGTTAGTGCGATGGGTGGTGCGTGGCCTCTGTTTTCGATGCCAAAAACACCAATATGTTCGTCTTTTTCTTGTGAGTTCGTTGGTGTGGTCATTTTGCTGATCTGAGCCTCATACCTAGGGATGAAATGATGATTGTAGATTTTAATGAATATCGTTTATTGTCTACACTTCGTACAAAAAATAAAAAATCTACAAACACTTCACTAAAATATGGTATAGTAGTACACAGGGTTGAACCACACTCAAGTGAGAATTAGTAATGAGCCTTAAATTCAATATTTTAAAACAAAATTTTGATTTTTGAATACTAAAACTACTACTAAATAGCTTTGATTAAATAATAAAATAAATTTTCAAGGAAAGACAATCCACTATCACGAATCTATACAAATAATTTTTTTAGTATTTTTCTATGATTTTTCCTCTAATAAATAGTACACTTCACCAATCTAATTACAACTTAGAGAGATGGACAAAATATGGCATACAAAAGTAACTTGATTATATATGAGAGAACATTTGTTTTCTCAATATGATGTACCTTTGCTAGGTAAATAAAAGTAGGCATTCTTCGAATTATTATTATTTGGCAAATATGAAGAATCCTCCCTCTAATTTTTAAAAATAATAACTCAAAATAAAAGAATAAAAGAATTACTCTCAGGAGGAAAAACTATCCAAGAATACTTATCTATATTTTAGCCATGGTGGCTTCATTACTCCATTGAGAGAGATGTTTACGCTATCATATTAACCAAAAAAAAATAACAAATAAAAAAAATCGTTGAGTAAAGAAAATGGATACAAGAAAATAAAGGAAATGAATACACTCTATTTTTTTTCTGCGATTTTCTAGCTCCATTTCAACCTTAAGATTCCCTATTTAAAGAGTTAGAGGAAAATGTTTTAGGGGTGAATTTTTTTTTTTAAAATACAAAATTAAAAAGAAAAATACATATCTCCTTTAATAGAAGATTTGGATCTCCAATGCTGATATTTTCAACTTCTGAAATCTTCAATTTGACCTGTCCACGAATTTTGTAAATAATTTGACATGCTACAACCAAGACTTGAACTTGAGATTTTGTAAAGCAAATAATGCACTAAACCACCTCTTCTACATTGCTTTATGATCCATTTCAGCCATATATATAATTTTTAGCCATTTTTGGACAAGAGTAATTGACGATTTGTTTTGGGTATAAAATAACAAGTTTCGTGCACTTCATGAACTACACTCTCTCTCGAGTGAGAATGAAAAGGCAAAAAAACTGTAATTCATCTTCTTCATTAAAACCCTTGACCCATTTATTTGATCCAAAAGTTCAATTGATCATATTTCAAAAATCATAGATCCAAATTACATAAATAATATATCCACGAAAATTTATAATATAAGAAATCTATCCATATAAATTTCACGCGACAAAACTCAAACACAAAAGAGAAACAAGCTGAATAAGCTTCTGCCAAATCACACTTATTTTATTTTTACATGGACATTTTATATGAAATCTTCAGATATACTTGCTTGCATAGGAGCTACAACATACTAAAAATTAGCCCAAGCAGATGTCTATTTCATGAGATATGACTTTTTGCACAAAAATAAACACACTCTTCATATAATAAATCTAGAAAAAATTATTCTAAGCATTCTTTGATCATTCAAAGGCAAATTAGGCATGAAAATAACCTAATTGCTCTGATACCATTGTAGGAAAAATTATACGAATTAATGAGTGCAATAACAAAATCGAATTACCTCAAAGTAGCCTTAACTCAAAATGAAAAACAAATCGGTTGTTACACGTACCTTCATAGCCTCTTTTAATCTCATGGTGGAACTATAGTACAAAGACGAGTGTAATCCTCTAATTAATCCACAATCCAAAAGCTTTTTCTTGGTCTCTAAGCAATTGACAGAGAAAAAGAACTGTTAGAAATATAGGAAGATTGTATATTGAATTGTATTGATGAAGAATACATAAACGCTTATTTATAAGCACATAATCTTAGAGACCAAGTTTACTTAGAAAATAAGAAACCCTAGTACTAGATGAATTAGGAATTCTAAATGGATTAGGAAAATGGTATCAGAAATATTAGGTGGTTTAGGACAGTAAGAAAGTAATATAATATTAAATAAATTATCTAACAGCCCCCTGCAAACTCAAGGTGGGTTATATGAAACCAACTTGAGTTTGGATATATGAAAGTGATGGCAGAGCTGTGAAGATCCGGTATGTTGAGGCGCGTGGAAGCACGATATGACTACTGGAGGCACGTTGAAGTGCGGTATGACTTCTAGAGGCACGTGGAAGCGCGGTATGACTTATGGAGGTGCACAGAAGTGCGGAAGCCAATCAAATTCTGAAGGCGCATTGAAGCACGATGGCTGTGCATGGAAGCGCATAATGACTACTTTTAAAAGTGCATGAAAGCATGGACGCATGTGATTACCACTAGTAGGTGCGCGGAAGCACTGTGGTCAACCAACATAGACATGTGATTACCACAGGAGGCACATACAAGTGTTGTGATCAATCACGGATATGTGTGATTACCATGGGAGGCACATGCAAGTGTTATGATCAGTCATGCTGGAAAGCACAAGGAAGCGGGGTGGTCAATCACAAAAGTGTGTGATTATCACTGAATACGTGAGGAGACGTGGTAATGGAACTGTGAAGATACAACACAATCACAAAGTGTGTGATCCCTATTGAAGGCATGTGGAGACGCAGTAATGGAACTCTCTGGATGAGGACTCAGCGAGGGAGGGAGTTACGGAGACTCGAACAGTAATGTGAGGGCGACAGTGATCGTAGGTCTTGGACGTGGCCTCCAATTTGTCAGCGGCTTTGGATGAAGAACAATCTGAATCTCTTTGTAAATCCAAGTCGGAAAAGATGAATTCCTACGTAGAAATTTGTAGCCAAGACAGTAACTTCAAATATAAATTTGACCACCTTATTCTACTTGTAATATAAATATATAATATATCAAATCGAAGCTCTTTGAATTTCCTATCTTCTGGAATTAGTCTTAGGTCGTTGGATCAGTAACGAAGAAGTTATGATCAAAACAGTTTTGATGTGCAGAAAAGTGTGAACCAGATTTTTCAATCTTTGCAAACACGATTCGAACACCACGAATCTAATTTTTCTCGGTTTCCAAACACTCTCAAATCTTTAATAAAGGAGAGAGAATTATTTGACAACTCTTACGCCATTTATGTAACGATATTGGTTAGGTGTTGATTTGGCGAAAGCTATTTTCTATGATGGGCCACCGAGGATGAAGTCGATGGTGTCATCCTTGCCAGTCGGGTGATTGATAATAAAGACTATCAGAAATTGATAGGCTCTGATACCATATTAGAAATATAGGAATATTGTATATTAAATTATATTGATAAAGAATACATAAACGCTTATTTATAGGCACATAATCTTAGATACCAAGTTTACTTAGGAAATAAGAAACCTTAGTCCTAAATGAATTAGAAATCTTAGATGGATTAGGAAAATGGTATAAGAAATCGTAAGTAGTTTAGGATGGTAAGAAAGTAACATAATATTAAATATATTATCTAACAAGAACAATATTTGGTCACTAGGGTTTTGGTTGGATATATATCCAGAACAAGACAATATAAATCTTGTTTCTTAACCCCTAAGAAAAGCCATTAGGACTTTCTTAACCAGGTCGAGCTCACTTATGGGCACTCTGACTTGGGTCCAAACCCAAAGTCCAATAGTTTCTTTGGACAAACCTTCGACAGATGATCAATAGCATGGCATATAATACACAGTTGAGGCTTTCAAATATATTCAATTACTGCCCTAAAATCCCAGTTATACAATATAATCCAGTCGTTGATCATGAACGTTTACTTCAATGAGAACTCTCACATAGCTACCTCTATCCCTATTTATTGGGATCTCATTCGTAAAAATAGGTTAAGAAAACCTAGAACAGAAATTTGACGCAACCATCTTACTCCTGTAATGAATTGAGAGATTACGAAGTCTGATCCAAATTGGAACTGACTCTAAGTTATCTTTCCAAATTAACAACCTTGTTCTAACACTTCAAAATGATTAGATGCCCTTTATAAGTTTGAATTATTAACATAACTTGGTCCATGTCCTCCACAAAATCGAACCTCACATTAAAGAAACCATCATGCAATGTGATGAACTTGACTTTAGTTACAAGCTTCCAGACCCTAGCAAAAAATGTCTTAAGAATGGAAAAATAAAGCCGTTTTCCCATGACATAACCCACAAGTGAGTTTTGCCAATATGAGACTTCTTTTTCAACATCAGAATCAACAATATACACTTTCTCAATAAATCTGCATTGTGGGGTAAATTTCAAGTTTGAAAATTCATTAGAAGATGATTGTGAGAACAAACTACTCCAAGTGCGCCAACTTGGTGAACTTGATCGGAAAGAAAATGCCCCCGCCTGCTCGTTAAAGAAGGGAGGACCCCTTCATCGAAAAAAACTAGTTCACGAGGAAAAACCCCAGTTGCTCTAGCAATTTCTTTTCAAATATAGTGTTTCCCTTAAACACTATAAATTCTCTAAATTCACTATCTTCCACATCAAAGGAGCTATATCAACTTATAAGTTCATCACTATGAACATAATATGATTCCACGTATGATAAAATCTCCATCAATAAACAAATCATCTCGCAACACACTAGTGATTTCCCACTTCTGTAGGTTTATCAGTATACAGATTGTGAGTTACAGTAGCCCCAATCAAGTCATTTATCAGCACACTAGTGGTATTTGGTGCGCACACAGACAATTTAATGACATCAAAATTTTCATTAACTTCGCACATTTCTAACACATCTCAATTAGTTAAAATTCTTTTAAACCCCTTATCACCATCTTGCATTGGGCTCCTGTAATAAAGTTCACAATTATCAATAAGAAAATAATACCCAGACAGAAGTGTTAAGCATAAACTTTCTCATTTATAAGATGCATGTGGTGAGTGCATGTACTGAAACCTACCACATGCATCCAATGAATGTAAAAGTTTTTACCTAACAATTCTGCCTAAATAACATAACCCTTATCAATATACTCCAGTTCTTTGACAATATATATATATATATATATATATATATATATATATATATAGATTTCAATGTATCCTAACTAGGGGTGAACAAAAAATTTGCGAATCCGATCCGATCCGATCCGGACGAATCCAATCCGATCCGTTAGCTAATGGATTGGTGGCGGATTAGAAAATTAATTAGAATCCGTTAGCCACGAATTGGATTACGGATTGGAGGGTCAGAAATTCGATCCGATCCG
The DNA here is from genome assembly GCA_026545225.1 of Cornus controversa. Classification (NCBI taxonomy): domain Eukaryota; kingdom Viridiplantae; phylum Streptophyta; class Magnoliopsida; order Cornales; family Cornaceae; genus Cornus; species Cornus controversa. Next base: position 10,295,528 of record CM048850.1, read on the forward strand.
TGGCAATCCGTGGCTATATATATATAAATATATATATATAATTAGTAATTATATGTATAATAATATAATATGCTACATACTTACATGGGTAAACCTAAAAACTCAATATATATTATATTTGTTTATTTAACAATTGTGTTTATTTGAGATGTGAATTAAAAAGTGTTGTGAAAATTTTTTTTGGAATTTTTGAAGTAAATAAAAAAAAATTTAAATAGGAGTACAAGCCCAATCTGCCAATCCGATCCTATCTGATTCGTTCAATCACGGATCGAATCGGATCGGCAGATTGTCACGGATCGGATCGGATTGAATTTTTGCCAATTTGTAATCTACGGATCGAATTAGAATTATACATAATCCGATTCGATCTGATCCGTAGTCACTCTTAATCCTAACTGCTCCTGTGGTGCACTCCTATATTCACTCGTATCCATTTTCCTAAAAGAAATCATTTATAAAAATATTTGGTGTTAACGAGAACAAACACAAGACAGTGAAAAACATTGTGAATCAATTCAATACTGCTGTGTGTGGGACCATAATTTTAATGACATCAAACACAAGACAATGAAAAACATTGTGAATCAATACAATAATGCTGTGGGTGGGACCATAATTTAAACATCGCTAAAAAAAATCTATTATATTAATATTCTTTATAGCATGAAGATAAAACACAAGTTGCAAAAAGTGGCAGCAACACGCAAGTATAAAGGCAGAGCCATTGAATCCGGACATATTTATCGCATACTATATAGTAATCAAACACATAATCAAACACGTAGGCACACTCATCCATGAAAAAACCTCTAGTTGTGTGCACTTATATGCATGAAAAAACATCAACTTAAAAGACTCAACTTATCCAACTGAATCTAACACAACTCGGTTAGGAGCAATTCAGCTCAATTTGGTTCGATTATACACAATTTCACTTCCACTTCAATTTCAACTTTGTTTCTCTCAAAATCAAATGTTCCAAATGATTTTGGACCACGTTCGTTGTCAATCGCTCCAAATCCTAGAAGGAAAGTTCATTTTTTTTTTTTTTTCAGAGTGTGTAGGTCGGTAAATAAAAGATAAGTTGATATATATTAAAACTATGAGTATTTATTGATGTAATTATACATTGTTCCTTGAGGGCAGTTAATTGAATATATTTTTTTGAAAGCGATCGAGAGTTTCATACAAGACACAATAGGCTCGTCAGGCCCATGAGCCCGCCCGAGCCTGCCATCTGCCATCCTTTTAGGTCCGCGGGATCGATCTTGGCCTTGAGAATTTACAGACAAGCCGGGCCGGGCCAAGTCGGAGGCCAGGTTACGCTACGTCGGGTCGGGTCTAATGGTGGAACTCACACTGATGGTTGAAGTGTTGAACACTGACAACCTTGCCAATAGTCGAATAGAGCAGATTCCTTTTAAGGACGTTATCTTCTTCTTCTTCTTCACTTCCTTGAACGAACCTGATTTCTCTTTTCCATTGAAATGCCTAATTAATCAAAATGGAAGCTCTCAAATCCTCCTTCATTTCCACCACCCAATTCAAAACCCCATCTTCGAAACCCTCCAAAAACCCCAAATCCAAACCCAAAACAACCACCATCCTCTGCACCTCAGTCACACCAGACCCATGGACTCTCAGCGACGGCAACAACAACAACAAGAACCTCAACAGACCGAAACCCAAGTCAAAGAATCCCAAGAACCCACTCCCCGATGACAACGCTCGTCGAATAATCAAAGCAAAGGCTCAATACCTGAGCGTGTTGAGGCGTAACCAAGGCTCGCGCGCTCAGACCCCGAAATGGATCAAGAGGACCCCTGAGCAGATGGTGCAATACTTGGAAGATGACAGGAATGGCCACTTGTATGGAAGACACGTTGTTGCGGCGATACAACGCGTTCGGAGTCTCTCCGGGAAGCCGGAGGGGTCGTATGATATGAGGGAAGTAATGGGGTCTTTTGTTGCAAAGCTTTCGTTTAGAGAGATGTGTACTGTGTTGAAGGAACAAAAGGGGTGGAGACAAGTGAGGGACTTCTTTGCCTGGATGAAATTGCAGGTGTGTTTTTTTTTAGCTTTCAGGAATTGGTTATAATTGTGTTGGCTGGCAATTTGATACATTTCTTGGTTTTGGCTCTAATTGTCTGTAATGGTGGTTACTCTAGATGAATTATCACCTGGGTGTTTCATAATATTAAGTTTTTAGATAAAGACCAGCCTGCACCAGCTTACAATGGAGGTTAACATTATTATTTTTGAGGGTATGATAGCAGTTAAACTTGATGGCTTTAATTTTTATCTTCTAGTTGGAAACGCACAAACATTAAATCATTGTCCTAACATTTAATCATTGTCCTGCTTGATGATGCCTGTAGTCTGGTATTTTCTTTGTGATCAATGATCTTATAAAATTTAGGTGAAAGTAGATTAAAGACAGAAGGAATCTCTCCACCTCCTCCCAACAAAAACGTGCACCAAAAATTAAAATAAATCTGGAAGTTTCTACGCCACACACACACACATATATTTATATATATTTGTGGGTTAGAAACTTGTTTTTGAGGGTAAGATAGCCTGCACTAATGATTCTCATTGTTGTTATTATTTTTGAGGGTAAGATAGCAGTTAAATTTGATGGCATTCATCTGGGTTTTTGTATGTTAATTAATTATTAACTGTCAGTTGGAAACCCACAAACATTAAATCACTGTCCTGCCTCCTGCTTGATGATGCGTCTGGTATTTTTTTTTTGTGATCAATGATCTCAAAAATTAAGGCGAAAGTGGATTAAGAACAGAAGGAATCTCTCTGCCTCTTCCCAACAAAAACATGCACCAAAAATTAAATAAATCCAGAAGCTTCTACCCTATATGTATATATATATTTGTGGTTCTACATTTTTCTGAAATCTGAATTTTAGATTCAATAGTTGCTTTATATAGCTGTTTTTGGTTAGGCAAATCACACACACGCACCTTTTATTGTCCCATGGGGGACTCAAACCCTCAACCTTCCATTTGGAAGGAAGTGGAAATACCACTTTGGCTAAAGCCCTTGCCGGCGTTGATCTATGTAGTTACTATTATCATTTTGTGCTTTATGTTGTTTTATATAGAATTAGATGGGTTAAATGAAAGGGCACCAAATTTTTCTTCATGTCATCATAATTTCATTTGCATCAGTTTTGTATAGCATGTTTTGAAAGTGTTCTAGACCATTACCCGAAGCTTTAATGAGTCAAAGTGTGAGCAGTGAATTTGACCTAGAGAGGGGGAGGGCTGGTGAATAGATATTATGGATATTTTTCAGCTTTTAACAAACTTTCCAAAAATCAGCTAATCCAATTTAAATTCCAGTTAGCTATTTTGTGAGGGTTGATTTTCCTGATATAATTAACTTTTAATTTTAACCAATCAAATCACATTATCTTGAACAGTAAATAAAGTAGAGTGGAGAAGAATAGAGACACGTGATTTTTTACGGGGAAAATCCTAGAAGGAAAAACCACGGGATCAGTTCAGTCAGGCACAATCCACTATCTAAAGAGATTACAACTAGGTTTATAGTTCACTCACCCTCGAACCCCAAGTTACCTCTAGACATAGATGATGCAAACTTTCCTTCAAAAGTCTCCAGGTCGCCCGTCCGCTCGTTTACAACATCCGCTCATGAACTTGTTTGTCTGAATGTTGATTAGACTGATAAGTAGCTAGGCTACTGCGACTTTATGCCGGAGGTGAGACCAGTGTGTTGCCGACACTGGAGACGAGAGGCTTTTGTTTCAAAGTTGAAGATAGGGCATGTGTTAGAGACGTGATGCATTATAGACATGTCTCGTAGGGAAGTGGGACAAACTAGTGGGCTCGATCGAGAAGGTAGCGGAGTGGGCTTCTAGGGCTTGGAGAGTGGCTAGCAATTTGGGGGCATCACCATTACCTGACACTTTGTTGCTGTTCCAATTATCGTTGCACACAGAGGCAATTAGAGTTCTCCTGCAGGGAAGCGATCATAAGGGGGAAGCGACTCTAAGGTTAGATGTTTGGTGCTGGATGTTTGGTGCTTCAGGGTTGGGTGCTCCGGCATCTGAAGTGGAGAAAGGAAACCCCTCTATGTGTGGTGTGATTCCCTTTTTAGAGAAGTCGGAGATACTTCTGGGGGTTTCATATTGATTGAGGCTGATGCGACAAAGGATGCTACAAGGGTTACGATCACCGTGAGAGAGGGTGGCAACACTACGGATTTCGTATGGGTGGAGGACGAGAGATTGTGTTATAAGGTGGCGGTGTTAAAAGAATGATTGCCATAATTAGTGCCTATGGTGGCATCTTTGGATGGTTGGGACGAACGGGAGCTTATATCGGACGATCAATGGTGGCAGGCGAGGGAGAGAAAGGAGAGTGGAGAAGATAAGGGAATGGTCAATGCGAACTTGCAGAGTTTGGGTGTTACGAGAAGGGCGAAATCTAGAGGACAAGGATGGAGGACTGCGCACACGCTTTGAGTGTGTAGGGGAGCGAAGGAATGAGTGAAGCCACATGGAGATCTCAGAGCTAACGGTTATGTTAACATGAAGACAACTGTGAGAAGTCGTGGCAACAAAGGATTGGCTCGTACTAATACGGAGTCACGTGACACCAGTTGGAAGGTTTTTAAAGATGGTGGGCTAAGTATTAAAACTCATAATCGGTTTAGGCCACTTAATCAAGGCCCAAATGAAGAAGAAAGGGCAGCAATTGAAGGCCCAATGAGCATGGGTCATTGTTGCAAATGTAAGGCTAATAAGGCTAACCCAACATTTAACTAAGATCGGGAAATCATAAGAAAAGGATTGGGCTTCTAAAGACTCGACCCAAGATGTCTAAGAAGGTTATAAGCCAGTCCAATAAAGGGAGATTTAGAGCGGATCAAGCCCAAGGGAGACCCAGGATCAAGTCCAAGTCCCGCGTGGAAAGAGATGGACATGGGTCGACAAAGAGAAATGGGTCGCAACGAGCCAGCCCAAACCCAATCAACACAAAAAGGTTAGTGGGTTCCAGAACCAACCCAATTTTTATTACTCTTCTTCTTCTTCTTCTGGGCTATTGGGAGCGTCGAAGCGACGAAAGTGGGCAGAGGGATTGTTGATCAACAAGGGGAGGTACGACATAAGATGTCATCGTTGGATTCTGTCGACGGTAGGAGTTTGAGTTTCAGTGGACATTTGGGAGAGAACTAGTAGACGGGGGGACAGTAGGGTAGGTCTGGACAGAGACGAAAGGACAATTTCTCTTTGTGCAGGCCACGGAGTTCAGTGTTACTCTCTTGGCAAGTTACAGAACTGGGAATTGGATTCGGAGACGGTGACAATATGTATGGGTCAGGACATGCCACTGTAGCTTAATGACGAGGCGGCAATGGTTTTGTTGAAAGAAATTCCGGCTTATAAAGCCATGAGGGATCTGGTTTACTCTTCGGAACCTCATGGGCTAGGGTAAAGGGAAGATCTGATGGAGGGAGGGTCCTACACTAATCGATGTGTAGTAGTTAGGATGAAACAAATTTGGAAGGGAGAGATGGACTACCATAGGAGTCTCATAGGTGTGGTATGGAGGTGGTGCCTTGGGAGGAGGGAGAAGTTTGTGGGGCTGGGTGTGCGGAACCATTGGCTGTGGTGGTTCCCGTGAGGGAGAGGGATGATATGCTTGTGATGGAGGGAGGGGAAAATGGGGGGGAGTGGGTGAAGGGGAATTTAGGGGACTTGGGTAAATGCTTGGGAAGGACGTCCGAAGGGAATGATAATCGGACTATAGAGATGCTTTAATTCTTTGATAAGGAGTGGAAGGTGATGAGAAGGAAGAAGAACCCATCTTGGAAAGGGGAGAGGGAGGTCTGAAATCTCATTTCTTACGTCAACTATTATTGGAAGGGGTGGAGAAGGAGAGGGGGGAGAGGAATTCTATTATGTGCTTATGAAGTTATGTATTATTTCTTGGAATGTCCGTGGTCTAAATGATTCGGACAACAGGAAGGTGGTAAAGATGGCAGTGCAGAAATGGGATCCTCATATGGTGTGTTTATAGAAGATGAAGTTGGCTTCGGTCTCGGATAGAGTGGTGTGGAACATTTGGGGTGGGAGATTTGTGGATTGTGAAGCATTGGATGCTATGGGTTCCTCAAGGGGCATTCTTGTTATGTGGGATAAGAGGTGGGTGTCCAAGGTGGACATGTGGAGAGGAAGTTTCTATGTCTCGTGTGCCTTTTCCATGGAGGAGGACGGTGTATGCTAGATTTTTTCTGCAGTTTACTGGCCGGTCAAGGATGGATGGCGACACCTGCTTTGGGAGGAGCTAGGTGTAGCTTAGAGGAGATGGTCCCTCCCTTGGTGTGTTGGGGGAGGGACTTGAATGTGGTTAGATCCCCATTCGAGAGATCCACAGGAGGGAGGTGGACTCCAACCATGGAGTAGTTCTCAGAGTTTATTGACAATCATCAGTTGATTGATTTGCTGTCTCCTACCTTCTCTCGTTTGGATAGATTCCTCTTATCCGGAGATTGAAAGGAGAAATATACGGATGTGGTTTAGGCGGTGTTGGCTAAACCTATCTCGGATCATATTCTGGTGGTTCTAGACTGCAGAGGGTTAAGGAGGAGCTCTCTGTTCAGATTTGAGAACATGTGGCTTTGGGTGGAGGATTTCAGGGACAGAATCCAAGCTTAGTGGGAGGGTTAGAGGGTGAGTCGCACTTTGAGTTTCATTCTTGCAAGTAAGCTCCGGTCTCTGAAGGAAGACATCAAGAGGTGGAACAAGGAGGGCTTTGGAAACCTAGAGTAGAGGAAGAATAGGGCATTGTTAGTTGCCGAGCTTAATCGCTTGGAGGGGTTGGGAGGTCTTAATGATCCGACTAGGAGGAGGAGGGAGGAGTGCTAGGCTGAGATTGAAGAGATTGCCATTTCCGAGGAGACTTCGTGGCGTTAGAAGTCCTAGGCTTTGTGGCTCAAGGAAGGAGATAAGAACACGAGATTTTTCTATAGGAGGGGCAACCACATTAGGAGGATTCGGGTTGATGGGGATTTGCTATGCAGCAAGGAAGAGGTGTGCAAGGGTGTAGCCTCATTCTATTAGAGGCTATGTACGGAGAGTTTTAGCTAGAGACCCTTGCTTAGTGGGTTGCAGTTTGGATCGATTTAAGAGAAGGATAGAGGCGATTTGGAGAGGCCATTTAGTGAAGAGGAAGTGCTAATGGCGTTGAAGAGCCGAGCTTGGATGGGTTCACTACAAGATTCCTGCACGAGAGTTGGGAGGTGGTTAGGGATGAGGTGATGGACACGTTCTATGCTTTCCATTCTCAGGGTCGATTCAAGAAATCTTTGAATGCCTCCTTTATTGCCCTTATCCCCAAGAAGGGGGAGCTTCTGACGTCAGAGACTTTAGACCTATTAGTTTGGTAGGATGCATATACAAACTAATAGCTAAGGTCCTAGCCTTGATTTTTGAATCCCAAAATGTGTTTGTTGGGGATCGTCAGATGCTGGTCTTAGTTCTCATTGCTAGCGAATGTGGATTCCAAACTGAGTAGTGGATCTCCAGGGTTTCTTTGCAAGTTGGATATTGAGAAGACCTATGATCATGTGAGTTGGAGCTTCCTCCTTTATTTATGGGAGAGGATGGGTTTCAGGGAGAGGTGGGGGAGATGGTTTGAGTTTTGTATTACCTTAGTGAGGTTTTCGGTTCTTGTGAATAATGTCAGGATTACCAAATACTAGTAGGGTATGTACTTAATAAGGGTTCGAGCACGTATGGATTGCCTTTGGATTAAACGTAGGAAAATATGTGCTATATTTTGTGTGATAACGGATAGGTCCCTGATTGACTTTTTTTTAGTAGTTCGAGTGGCTTGAGGCAGGGGACCCACTCTCCTTTTTCTTGTTTATTATTGTGATGGGGGCTCTTCGTAGGATGAGGAGGAGGGTTGTGGAGTTGGGCAGGGAATCGTCCAATCAGTTCGAGATTTCACACTTGTTTGCAGATGAAACAATAGTTTTCTATGACGCTGATGAGTCTCAGTTGAGATATTTGAGGGGTGTTCTCATTTTCTTTCAGGCAGTTTCTGGTCTGAAAGTAAATGTGGGAAAGAGTGTGTTGGTCCAGGTGGGGAAGGTTGCAGGGATTGCTAATTTGGCTCACATCTTTGGTTGCGGTATTGGATCCTTCCCTATTTCGTATTTGGGCTTGCCTCTGGGGTCGCCTTCGAGGAGAGTGGGAGATTGGGATCCCGTGGTTGAGAGGTTTGAGAGGAGCTCGCAGGTTAGAAGTAGCAGTTATCTTTCGAAGGGTGAGTGGGTCACTTTGATGAAGAGAACGCTGTCGAGTCTACCTACCTACTTTCTTTCTCTCTTTCAAATTCCATCTTCGATTGTCTACTAGGAGCAGTTGTGCAGACCAATTCGGATAGGTGGCCTAGGGATTAGGATATTGGAGCCTTTTAATAAGTCTCTTTTGGGCAAGTGGTTGTGGAGGTTTGGAGTGGAGAGGCAGACTTTGGAGGAGGGTCGTTTCTTGCAGATTTGGGGAGGTGATGAACCTAGAGGGGGAGGGGGCGAATATGTTCTTAGATTTTTCTTCCTAATATTGCAAGTTTGGCTGGCACACGCAATCACACAATTTTGGACACACAGATTTATAGAGGAAAACCCCAAGGTGGAGAAAAAACCTCTTCTAACTGAGCTTCACTATGTCTGAAAGGGTAGTATAGTAATTCTTTCAATCACTCTCTCACTCAGCCAACTCACAACATAGTTTGCTCCACACTCACCCAGTTCACAGCCTCCCTAGGCTTGAACCACTCTCACCAAATCTCACAACAGTTTTTCTGCTTTCAATCCCAACTTAGGCTTTCCAAAACCCAAGCTATCTCACCTCAATCTCACCACAATCACTCACACTCCCCCTGTCCAAAGTATCCCAATACTTAGACTATACATAGTGATAATGGAGTCAGTTCGATGTCTTGAGCAGCGGCAAAGTCTTCAAGCTTTGTTTATTGGTCTTCAAAATCAGTCTTCAAAAGTCAATATTCAAATCTTCAAACTCTGACAGTTAGTCTTCAAGGTCCGGCTTGACAATGACTCAGTCACTTGTCTTCTTGGCAAATCATGACACTTGAACTTCTTCAATGATAGGCTTCAATAATTACTCCATTGAGTGTAGATGCAACTGACTTGTAGTAGAACACTCTTTCAAGAAATCCTATCCTCAGCTACTTGAACAACCATTCAGCTTGGAATTCACGTTAGAAAATGGTCCATGAATTTCTTTGTCTTTGTACCTGTTCTTAAAACTGGACACAACTGTAACTGGAGTAGAGATTAGTAGCTCAAGCAGTTCAAAATATAAATAGCATAGGTACTATGTAACTCTTGAAAACAACAAATCAGCAATTCCATGTCAACAAGACAGCAATTCCAAATCAGCAATAAACAATTCCAATTCAGCAATATGAATTCCAATTCAGCAAAGTGATTTCCAATTCAGCAAACTAGAATTCCAATTCAGCAATATGGAAATTCTGGACAGCAAGAGCTTAATTCAACAACTCAGCAAGTATAATTCATCAATTCATAGTTCACAAATGGTGACCAACTCAATAATGAACAATGAACATATTAGCTATAATGAATCAAGCTGAGATTTAGATCTAATTTTGAGATCTACTGAACTTCAGCAGCATTAAAAGAGGAAGTAAAACTAGCTCATGAACATGTTTAATCATCATCAAAACAGCACTTTAAGTCAGCAAAAGAGCATGTTAAATCAGCCCCAAACAGCACTTTAAATAAGTCAAAAACAGTCTATAACACTTTGAAACAGATTTCAGCAGGTAGCCTTTAACAATGGATTTTAGCAGATAGCTTTTAACATTTCAGAATCAATAAAACATAATATTCAGCTTGATATATGATTTCAAAAAGCAAACAAACATTCGGCTCAATATATGATTTCAAAAAGCAAATAAACATTTAGCTCAATATATGATTTCAGAAAGCAAATAAACATTTAGTTTTCAGTGGCAGGTGGTTTAACTTTTAGAGAATCATATTTTGATGGCAGCAAGGTGTAACTTTATCAAAACATAATTCTAATTGCAGTACTAGAACAAGCAACACATAATCAAGACAACAATTAGTTCTAGCAGCTCATGTGACACACAACCAAGCATCGCAGCAACTTGTAAATCCTTCGAATCAGAATTTAATGGCAGCAAGATTCATGAAATTTAGAAGTACCAATTCTCATAAACACATGTGGACTAAGAATCGCTACTACCACTCATGGAAATTAGAAGAATCAAAACACATATAAACTAAGAATCGCGCGCCTATGCATATGAGTGTCAACAACGAAGCCTCAACCAGTGCGCCTATGAGAGTGTGTGTATATATATTTATTACATTAGCTTATAATGCACCTGTGATGTGTGTAAGAGAGAAGAGTCTCAACAGGCTAATGAGAAAAATAGCTGATCTGGGTTTCATTAGAGGATTCAGGGTGGGCAGAGACATTGCTAGCCAGATTGATATATCCCATTTGCTGTTCGCAGATGACACTATTGTGTTTTGTGACGCGGATGAATCTCAGATGAGATATTTGAGGTGTGCGTTGATTTGCTTCCAAGCAGTATCAGGGCTTCGAATAAATGTCGGAAAGAGTGTAGTGGTTCCGGTGGGAGCTGTGCCAAACTTAGTGGACTTGGCTGACATTCTAGATTGCAGAGTCGGTTCTCTCCCAATCACGTATTTGGATCTGCCGTTGGGAGATTCCGCCAGAAGGGTGGGAGGATGGGATCCGATAGTGGAAAGGTTTGAGAGAAGGCTAGCGGGATGGAAGAAGCAGTACTTATCCAAAGGAGGCAGGGTTACTTTGATCAAAAGTTCTCTTTCTTCTCTACCCACGTACTACCTTTCCCTCTTCCAGATTCCTATCTCAGTTATGGAGAGGCTTGAGAGACTTCAACGCAACTTTTTGTGGGGGGGCCTTGGTGATGAATTTAAATACCATCTGGTTAGTTGGAATCAAGTTTGCAAGCCAGTTAAGCTAGGAGGGTTAGGCATAAGAAGTTTGGGAGCCTTCAATAAGGGGCTCCTTGGGAAGTGGCTGTGGAGATTTGGGAAAGAAAGGCAGAGGCTCTGGAGGCGGCTCATCCTTAGCAGATATGGAGAAGAGAGTGGAGGGTGGTGCTCTAGGGAGGTTAGGACTCCTGCAGGGGTCGGTGTCTGGAAGTCAATTCGAAAAGGGTGGCCAGAGTTTTCCAAACTCATCAAATTTAAGGTCGGGAACGGAAGAAATATTCATTTCTGGGAGGACTGGTGATGTGGCGACAGGCCTTTGGCTCAACTTTTTCCTAGTCTTTGTTGGATCTCGCGTAATCGCTATTCCTTTGTCTCTTGTTGCTACCACCTTGATAGTGGAAGAACAATATGGGATGTCGAGTTCACGAGAAACCTTCAGGACTGGGAGATTGAGGATGCCATTCATTTTTTGGAAGCGCTCTATCTCCAAGTTATGAATATTGGGAGGGAAGACTCAATGATATGGACTCCCTCTCCGAAGGGCTTCGAGGTGAATTCCTTCTATAGGAGTATTTCTGGGTTTGAAAGGACGTCTTTCCTTTGGAAGTCTGTGTGGCGCACTAAAGGCCCCCCAAGGTGGCCTTCTTCGGTTGGACCTCCGTTCATGGAAGGATTCTGACGCTTGACAACTTGAGGATAAGACAACGGATCACTGTGAATTGGTGTTGTATGTGCAAGCAAAATGAGGAGACAGTTAACCATCTTTTACTCCATTGTCCAGTGGCCCACGACTGTTAGAGCTTACTTTTGGGATTGTTCAGGGTTTAGTGGGTCATGCCTAGCTCCACCAGAGGTCTGATGGAAGCCTGGAGCGGTGGTCTTGTGGACACCCATATCCGCAATTTCTGGAAGGCAACTCCCCTGTGCGTGTGGTGGTGCTTGTGGAGAGAGCGAAATCGAAGAACGTTTGATAACGAAGAGTCTCCTAATGGGATGCTTAAATTCTCAATTCTTTGTACCCTCTCTTTTTGGGTTCAAGGTAGAGCTTGTAACACCATGGAAGAAATGGTTGGCTTCTTAGGTTCCTTTGCTTTATAATAGGTTCTTGTTCATGGGTCGCCCCTCCCTTTTTCTGGGTGCTTTCTAATAAATCTTTACTTATCAAAAAAAAATAAATAGAGAGAAGATCAGAAAGAGTTTACCAAGAATAGCGATTCTGCAGAAGTGATTCAACGAAGAACAGTCCATCTCCTCAAGGGGGAGATTGATGGTCCGGAAAGCCCATGAGCATGTTTGCCCAAGTTTTAATGTCAAAATGATCTATAAGGGCATTAGTATCATTTTACTTTGAATGATATTTTTGGGATTGCTATTCATGATATTATTTAATTATCCTGTTATTATTTTATGTGTACTAACCTAATTGCAGGGACATGCTGGGTATTTAAATTGAAAGGACACTTTGGGAATTGTTTCTAGGGCAACAAAGTGCAGGGGCGATTTGGAAATTATGGTCATTAGGGTTTTATTTCCTCTCAAATAAAAAAATGGATAAAGTAAAAGTGATATATATATATATCACTTTCGGCCCATACAGAAATAGACAGCTTAAAAAAAGAGGGGAGCTGGGGCTCAAGTGCGAAAATTCGGTGCATAGTGGAAAAGAGACACAGATGATGTGGTTTGCTGAGATGGAAGAGAAATAGAGAGAGAGAAGAGAAGAAGAAAAAAGAGGAAAAGGAGAGAAGGCCTGAGATCGGCGCTGGATGGTGTGAGGGTGTGTGTGTGTGAGATCGGAGCTGGACGACATGAAGGTGTGGTGGGTGTATGAAAACAGAGCACAGTGGCAAGATGCGACTATAGAGTGAGAGTTAGAGTGAGAGCAAGGAGTCGAGAGAGGCATCCATGGCCATCTGGCGACTGGGGGATACGTGTATAAGTTTCAATACAGTGTGTGCTTGGTGAGAGAAAGGAAGAGCTCTGAAACCCTCTTCTCCATCATCTTCTACAAAGCTCAAAAACCCTCCTCATCGTAGATTTAACGTCGCCGGCTTGTTGCTTCATCTTCGTCTCCGGCGTCTTCTATTCTTTTTCATCAAATCTCAACCTGTGATTCCGTTCGTCTTCATCGATTCCAAACAGCAACTCTTGAGGAGATGGACTTTTCTTCGTTGAATCACATCTGTAGAATCAATATTCTTGGTAAACTCTTTCTGATCTTCTCTCTTACACACATCACAGGTGCACTATAAGCTAATGCAATACATATATACACACACACTCTCACGCCATCCAGCGCCGATCGCAAGCCTTCTCTCCTTTTCCCCTTTTTTCTTCTTCTCTTCTTTCTCTCTATTTCTTTTTCACACTGGAGCCCCAGCTCCCCTCTTTTTTTAAGTTGTCTATTTCTGTATGGGCCGAAAGTGATATATATATATCACTTTTACTTTATCCATTTTTTTATTTGAGAGGACATGAAACCCTAATGACCATGATTTCCAAATCACCCCTGCACTTTGTTGCCCTAGAAACAATTCCCAAAGTATCCTTCCAATTTAAATACTCAGCATGTCCCTGCAATTAGGTTAGTGCACATAAAATAATAACAGGATAATTAAATAATATCATTAATAGCAACCCCAAAAATATCATTCAAAGTAAAATGACACTAATGCCCTTATAGATCATTTTGACATTAAAACTTGGGCAAACATGCTCATGGGCTTTCCGAACCATCAGGAGAAGAGGGGTGGATGGTGCTCCCTAGTAGTGAGGATTCCAAGATAGCTGGGTCTTTGAAAATTCATCAAGAAGGGGTGGAATGAATTCTCTAAACACATGAGAAGTAGCAGTACCTTTCGAAGGGTGAGTGAGTCACTTTGATGAAGAGCACGCTGTCGAGCCTACCTACCTACTTTCTTTCTCTCTTTCAAATTCCGTCTTCGATTGTCTGCTAGGAGCAGTTGTGCAGACCGATTCGGATAGGTGGCCTAGGGATTAGGATATTGGAGCCTTTTAATAAGTCTCTTTTGGGCAAGCGGTTGTGGAGGTTTGGAGTGGAGAGGCATAGACTTTGGAGGAGGGTCGTTTCTTGCAGATTTGGGGAGGAGAGGGGTGGATGGTGCTCCCTAGTAGTGAGGATTCCAAGATAGCTGGGTCTTTGAAAATTCATGAAGAAGGGGTGGAATGAATTCTCTAAACACATCAGATTCAAGGCTCGGGATGGCAGAGATATCCGTTTTTGGGAGGACGTTTGGTGTGGTGATCGTTCGCTGCCTTGCTCTTTCCCTAGCCTCTTTCGAATTGTATTGGATAGATAGGCCTTAGTTGCCGGTTGCCGACTGTCATCGGCCTGATAGCGGGAGGACAACTTGGGACGTGTGCTTTGTGAGGCATTTCTAGGACTGGTAGATGGAGGATGTCACTAGGCTTTTGGAGTTGTTATACTGTCAGGAGGTGGATGGTAGAGGGCCTGATTCTTGGATCTGGGTGCCCTCATCTCAGGGAAAGTTCGTTATTTCTACAAGAGGTTTTCGGATGCTTTGGGGTTCGCTTTATTGTGGAATGTCGTTTGGCGTTCTAAGGCCCCCGCTAAGTTGGACTTTTTTTTGGTCAGCTGTTTTGGGGTAGATCTTGACGTTGGATAACCTGAGGAGGAGGAGACATGTTGTAAAACCTCAATTTTTTTTTTAATTTAATTACGTGGTTAATTAATTGTTAAGCATGATTATATAGTAATTGCATGCTTATATGTGTGGGCTTCGGGACTACTTTAAAAGTTCTAAAAAGGGTTTTAAAGTACCTTAGGACCATTGCTTTTGGGCACCCTCTCCGTCTCTTACCTTTTATGAAAACTAATCTTCCTCTTCTTACTGGTGCATCTATAGGTCTCTGTTGTATGTGTCCAAACTATTTTAGTCTACTCTCTCTTATTATTATTATTTTGGATAAGTAAGCCTACTCTCTATTATTTTCTTGCTAATGGGTGCTACTCCTAATTTTTCTCTTACACTTTCATTGGTGACCTTATCTCTTCTAGCCACTCCAACTATTCATTTTAACATTCTCATTTCCGTTACATGAAGGCATTTTTGTTGTTTCATTTTTAAAGCCCCACACTACCTCCATAAAGCATAGTTGGCCGAATAAAAGTCCTATAGAATTTTTCTTTTAACTTAGGTGTTATTCTTTTTTTTGATAAGATTTCATTAAAAAACGCTCAAGAGGGGAGCGCTCCCAAGAGAATACACAAAAAAACCTTTAAGGCCAACTATAATTTCAAACTATCAACAAATTCCACCATATCCATGGATTTACAATTCCGCTCATTAACCTAAAAGAATAAAGAACCGGGAATACTATACTTGAGAGACCAAATAGGAGTCTCCTCTCCCTCAAAGGATCTCATATTCCTCTCGTGCCACAAGCCCCACCATAAACAAAGGGCAGTGGCCCTCCAAGCGTATCTGACTCGGCCAACCACTATACACCCTCTCCAAGCCTCAATTGTGTCCACCGTGGAACCCAGAGACACCCAAAACATCCCGAACATAGCCAAAAACATACACCAAACATCCCTCGCCACTATACAATGAAGAAGGAGATGGTTCACCGACTCCTCCACCTTCTTACACATACTGCACCAGTTCACCAAAATATGCTTCCTCCTTTTAAGATTGTCAATGGTGAGAATCCTATCAAGGGCTGTTGTCCAAGTAAAGAAAGCCACCTTCAATGGGGCTTTCGATCTCCAAACGACCTTCCAAGGAAAGGTAGATCCCGCAATCCCCAAAAAGGCTATGGTAGAAATAACAAACTCCAAAAACCCCTCTCGAGGAGCCCAACCAAACCATCTTTTATTCTTTTATCACATAAAACACCACTAGCTTGTCTCAAATTTTTCCATCCTTATCCAATTTTATTAGTTATTTCACTATCTATCTCTCCATCCTTTTATATTATCGATCCTATATAATGAAAGTCGTTATTTTGAGTAATCTCTTGGTTTTGAAGTGTTATCATTATATTATATCTGAGTCTTTATTAAATTTACACTCCATGTACTCTGTCTTAGTTCGACTAATTATCAATCCTTTTGATTCTAAAGCATTTCTCTACATTTCTAATTTTATTGCTAAGTTTTCTTTAGAAGTATTTAATAATACAATATTATCGACAAACATCATGCACCATGGAATGTCTTCTTGGAAGTCTTTTGTTATTTCATCTAAACTTATTGCAAAAAAAAATAGGCTTAACATTGATCCTTGGTGCAATTCCACGTTTATAGAGAACTCACTAGTTTCACCACACATAATACAAACTCTAGTTTTTGTGTTCATACTTAGACATATCTTGGATACTCTGTATTATTTGCATAGGAATTTGTTTTCTTTGAAGAGCCCATCAAATTATATCTCTTGGGACCCTATCACACACTTTTTCCAAGTCCATAAAAACTATATGTTTGAGGTAGTTGAAATCTTATAAAATTGTATTTTGAGATAGTTTCCAAAAATTCAAATCTGCGATTGAGCCTTCGATCGAAGCCTACTCGAACCATTTCGATCGATCGACACTTTGATCGATGCATTCTGGTATTGAATAAGAATTTTACGTGGAACACTTCAATCGATTGATGCTCTCTGGAAAAGATTTGATTGAAGCACACTGTTTTCGAGCTTGATGTCCAATTCTGAAAAACATTTAAAAAGTTTTGAAAAGCCAATGTTCAAGAACATTTTCAAAACATGTTTATGAGCTCAACCAAGATCAAAACAGGTCAAACTAAGGTCTTACTAACTTCAATTTACCTGTGACCTAAATGTGTGGTTAAGGATGCGAACATTCTGTTGTAATCTTTGCGATTCAGTGTCCGTCATGTCTACGGTAGATGTCCACAATTGACTCAAGACACTTTGACACTTACAACACAGGTTTTGAGTAGGAATATGCCAACACATGACTCAATATCTTCACATGTTTAATAAACTTAGCTCGAGTGGGCTAAGCCCTGGGAGTGTGATCCCCGCATTTCACTATCCTGAAAACAAGTTTATTTTATTTTATTTATTCTCTTTTATTTATTTTATTTTATTTTGAGAATCTGCTCATATTAATTGGGTGTAATCTTAGATTTACACTTGAACAGTTGAGCTATCGGCCCAATGTTATTGTCTATACAATTGTTCTACGTATGTATGGCCAAGTTGGAAAAATCAAGCTTGCCGAACAAACCTTCTTGGAGATGCTTGAAGCAGGGTGTGAGCCAGATGAAGTTGCTTGTGGAACCATGTTGTGTGCATATGCTAGATGGGGACGCCACAAGGCCATGTTGTCATTTTATTCTGCCGTACAAGAAAGGGGAATTATGCTCTCTGTTGCAGTTTACAATTTTATACTTTCATCTTTGCAGAAGAAATCACTCCATAGAAATGTTATAGAGATTTGGAGGCAGATGCTTGATAGAGGGGTACTGCCTAATCATTTTACTTATACAGTTGTCATCAGCTCATTTCTAAAAGAAGGTATAATTGAGGAAGCATTTAAGACTTTTGAAGAGATGAAAAACTTGGGGTTCATACCAGAGGAGGCAACTTATAGTCTCCTTATTAGTTTAAGCTCCAAAAATGGTGACCAGGATAAAGCACTTGGACTTTACCAAGACATGAGATCACAAAGAATAGTTCCAAGTAATTTTACATGTGCATCACTTCTAGCTCTTTATTACAAAACTGGGGATTATGCCAAGGCTGTTTCTTTGTTTTCAGAAATGGAAAGCAAAAAAATTGCAGCAGATGAAGTCATATATGGTTTACTTATTAGGATATATGGAAAACTTGGTCTTTATGAGGATGCCCAAAAAACGTTTAAAGAGATTGAGAAGTTGAACCTACTCAGTGATGAGAAAACATATATAGCAATGGCACAAGTCCATCTCAATTCAGGAAATTCTGAGAAAGCCTTAGGTATTATGGAACTAATGAGGTCAAGAAACATTTGGTTTTCAAGATTTGCTTATATTGTCTTGTTGCAATGTCATGTCATGAAAGGAGATGTGGCATCTGCTGAAGCTACATATCAAGCTCTATCGAAGACTGGACATCCTGATGCTAGTTCTTGTAATGACATGCTCAATCTATATATGAGACTGGGATTAACAGAAAAGGCCAGGGATTTTATTATCCAGATTAGGAAAGATCAAGTAGAATTTAGTGACGAGCTTCTCAAGACAGTGATGAAGGTATATTGCAAGGGGGGGCTGCTAAGGGATGCAGAGCAGTTGATAGAAGATATGAGTACGAGTGAATCGTTTAAGGATAGTAAATTCATTCAAACATTTTATATGGCTATGCATAGAGAGTCCGGGAGACTTGACAAAGTTGAACACCCTATAGAGCCCTTAAACCAAGCTTGCAGTATGGCGTTCACGCTGATGCTTAGTCTGTATTCAGCTGATCGCAATGGCGATAAGACAGAAAAAATACTTGTATTGCTGCTCAAGACTGCTAATGGCTTGTCCGTGGCCAGTCAACTCATCAGCAAATTCATTAAAGAAGGCAAGAAACTTACTTAAATGCTTTAATTATTGTTGAATATCATTTTAGGATAAATAATTGCTTATAATTTCGGTTTTGAATATTTCGAGTCTCTTTATCTTTCATCAAATTAGGTGTTCAACTTGTAGCTATTATGACACTTTATCTGAAGAGTCAATGTTAATTTCATATATAGGTGACATATCGAAAGCAGAATTCTTTTATCAACTACTGATCAAGCTTGGCTGCAAGCCAGAGGATGCTGCAAGTGCTTCTATGATTAGCTTATATGGAAAGCAACAGAAGTTGGAACAAGCCCAGAAAGTCTTTGAGGTGGTGGTGGATTACTCTACAACTGGAAAACCTTTATATAATGCTATGATTGATGCATATGCCAATTGTGGGAAACCAGAGGATGCGTACTTGTTTTACAAAGAAGCGACTGAAAAAGGGCATGATTTTAGTGCTGTTGCCATCAGCATACTTGTGAAGGCTTTGACTAATGGTGGTAAGTGTGGCTAATATAAAGTGAACAATTTTGTTCCATGAATGATATTACTAGAGTATTGAACTGGACTGTTGAAGCTACCATTAATTTGAAAGTTTTTGGTATTTCAAATTCACTCATGCACTAGGGATGCTGTGGATGGGATTTGTTTGCTTACACACTGGGTTCTTATCTTTGCATATTTTCAGATTTATCTTGGAAGAAGCTTTTGTTATTGATAATGCATAACCTTCTATATATGTCATCCTCAGCTCTATCTAAGTACTACTTACTTTCCCGGTGAGTCATCCCCTGGATATGACTTTAAAATGGAGTCTTAGATTTATTTATATTAGAAAATATTTTATTACAAACAAAACTGTGAGAGACGGCACATCCTTGCACACATGGAGTATACAGGAGTCACAGACTAGACTCTTTATACAACTGAAAAGATGAACAATAGTGTTGGGAGTCTGGTAATTGCACGTTCATCCAAAGATGAACAGTGTACAGTATCGTTTCCTTGAACTTGTATACAAGCATTACAACATACTCAAAGCCATACCTATTTTGTCCCCACTACATACTACACACAAGGCAAAAGGGCACAGTATGCCAATCTTGATGAGCTCTTTTCTTGGGGTAACCTCAACCCAGTTGCCAAGAAAGTTTACCCTCAACCCAGTAGCCAAGAAAGTACTCCACTGACTGGGAATCACCCATAAATTAACCAGATAGAGAGAATAGTATGTACCACAATTTACAAGCCACCCAAAATGAAAGAGAAGGTCAATATACCTAAGAAAACACTTTAACCATCTAAAATACCTTTCCAAGGAAACTGGGGCCTATCTCCCCAGCATAGGACCCTAAAATACAATCTCATTCCAAGCCGAACACTTTTTATCAGAATTCCATCTCAAAACGGTCTTTCTCTCTCTCCACATATAGAAGTCATATACAAGATCTCAAAGTGTGAATCTACACCATCCAACTCCCAGTTCCAAAGGGTTCTAAAGAAACTTGGTTTTGCGGCATTCTAGTATTCAGAAATCATACTCCAAAACACTGCTTCTCTATATGGAACAATTTAAAACAATTGAGGGAATGTAACTTTTAAGGGGACATCTTCACTTCCAAAATACTTTTATCACCACCACCAACCACAAACCCCAAAACTCCTTCCATCCTCTTCTAATACCCTTCCACATACCAATACTATAAGAGGTTGTGACCTGCCTAGAGCTCCGCCCTTATTTTTGCCTCCAAATCTCTCTTCGACAAGTCCATAATATATGCTAGTGATCTGCATGCCGTAACTCCACAATCATTTCATTGGGAAAGTTTGGTTGAGTTGTATCAACACCGTCAATCAAAGTCCCTACAAAGGTATATAGACTTTCAAGCCATGAGATAATATTTAAACTCCTCTCTGATGAAGATCATAAGGATGGACTCTGCACTTATATTCAGGATAGGTGGTGACAACTACACCTAGGCTGGGTGGCAACAACTACAAATGAGTTAGCACCAGTTATTTTGATATTTTTTTGTTTTTTTAGTTGTTAAGGATTGAATTTTTTGGTGTCTACAAATAGGCATATATGTATTTGAATGATTCAATAATATTTTGGTTTTGAGTTCCCTTCTCTCTCTGTTCTTCAATAATATTTTGGTTTTCCCTACCCTCAGTAGTCTAGCCTGTCTATTCACTATATCTTCTCACCCCCTTCGTCTGTTTCTCTCCCCTTTTCTTCTGGCCTCATCTCATCTTCTCATTCTCATCCTCTTCTTTCATTCCCGTTCTACATCACTCTACCTTATTATCTGACAAATAAATTCTTTGAAACCAAATGAAGCTTCATTCCTAGCATCCTCAGATCACATGAGAATTCCTTGAAGATACCTCAACTGAATTTCTTCAGCCTCACAAAAGATGATAGTGTCATCAGCAAAGAGAAGTTTGGGGGATTGGCAAGGGAATCCCTCCCACTCTGCTGACCTCAAACACACTAACGAGCAACCCTTCTTTTTTCCCTGAATAGGAAGCAACCCTTCACCGTTTTCCTAGGCATTTTGCTAAGAACTTCCATCATCAAATGAAAAGGAGAGGAGAGAGGGAAAAAAAATGATCAATTGAGATACACACAGTGAGCTAATTCCTCCATGTGCTGCAAAATCATTACAAGCCATAACATGAAGGAGGAAACCCCCAGAAACGTGATCAAAATGTGAGGCATTATTAGAAAATGACTTTGAAATAATCTATATGTTATCCAAACGCCTCCTAGTACTGATGTTGGCTACAAATACACTGCCATTCTATTTGTACTTGATTCCAAGTTTTCAACACTCATCTCGTACAGTACTGCTCCCACACACGTGCATTGACATTGGAGCATTGGAAAGTTAAAAAGGGTATTGTGTAATGCCTCTGGTTTTTAGCATGTTGCTTTTCTTGCTTCAATGTTGTTAAGTGATAACTCATTTGCAGGTAAATATCGCGAGGCAGAGAATGTCATTCGTAGTAGTTTTCATGATAGCTTGGAGCTTGATACTGTTGCATACAATACCTTTATCAAGGCAATGCTGGAAGCAGGTTCACATGGTCCATTTCCCTCCATTTAGT
This sequence comes from Cornus controversa, assembly GCA_026545225.1. Taxonomy (NCBI): domain Eukaryota; kingdom Viridiplantae; phylum Streptophyta; class Magnoliopsida; order Cornales; family Cornaceae; genus Cornus; species Cornus controversa. The sequence goes on from CM048850.1 coordinate 10,317,237, forward strand.
AAAGAAATTTGTTGGCAAAAGAGAGTCCGCAATGACACATAAGGACACTTTAATCGTACAGGTAGATTGCATTTTGCAGCAAGCATTTATGAGCGCATGGTTTCCTTTGGAGTCACTCCATCAATCCAAACTTGTAACACCATGATCAGGTAAGAACTTGACTTGCTTTGGCCCTCCTAAAAGAGAAGCACTAAACATAAATGATTTTAAATAAAGAAAACTTGTTTATCTATCTATTCTGGTGAAGTAGTTGATCATGGTTGCAGTGTGCATGGACGAGGCCGAAATCTGAATAAAGCTGTAGAGATGTTCAACACGGCTCAAAACATGGGAGTATCTTTGGATGAGAAGGCATACACCAATCTGATATGCTACTGTGGGAAGGCTGGTAATTATCTATTTCTGCCTCAACCAAGATAGAAGAAAAGGTTTTTCCACCAGTCTTGTCAAAATATAAAACTACTTGCATCTATACGCAAGTACGATTGAATGCATGTATACATAATATATATACATATTAAGGCCATTACCATGTGTGGTTCCCACTGAACGGGGGTTCCTGGAGGAGTAAACTGAATACAAACATAATGTTTGGCATTATTTGCATAAAGTTGTAGCGTTCCAACTCCGAACCCACATTCTTATGCTTTGTAGCCCGGGCTTTTATCGTTGCACCAAGTAATGGCCCTTGTATGTGTATATATTGGGGTGAAATGGAGCAGATCTATGTAAATCCAAGTCCAGATCCATAATTTAGTGTCAAGATTCATATTCGGATCAGATGGATGTGATTCATACTCAAACCATATAATCCACACAAGATCCTAATAATATAAAATCCCCATTCATATGAGATAAAGGTAAGGATGATGATGATGATTGTTACGACAAACAGCCAAGAAACAATCACGAAACATGACAGAAAAACTAAACAAGCACCACACATAGAACACAAGAATTTACGTGGTTCGGCTTAAAGCAAGCCTACGTCCACGGTGAAGATCTGGCGAAAGATTTCACTATGCGAATATTATGACATTACAAGTTTCAGCCCTCAAACCCTCACTCTCGCTCTCTTTTCTGCGATTTTCAATGTCCCACTCCAAACCATAAGCACCATTATATATTGGGCTACAAGAGAGTCCTAAATAGGGTCCAAGATCCATAGTGAAAAAAATGGGTCAAAAATTTTTTTGGGTCAGAATCCACAACGCGAGCCGAAACAAAATTCGAGCCACAATGTCACAATGATGATCCTAATATATAAAATATGCTTGATTTGGGTTGAATCTGAGGGTACTCTTACCAGTCCACGTGTACTCATATCCACACCTGATTCAGCTCCATGATGAATCTTTCAAGGAAGATCTCGTCTCCATGATGAATTAAAATCCAAACCCAGCGGACTTCAGATCAGATCTCATGTCAAACCTGCTAGAGATCACAAGTCACAATGAAATGGGAGGTGTTTCTAAAGGACTTGTTAATTTTATACACAAGCTGGCCATCCTTTACTATCTCTAGGCATAAGGTATTTAATGGGCTATGAAATGCATATAGATTTAAAGACCTAGTAAGTTGGATCATCTTTAGTACTAATCATGGAAGAAAAAAGCATCGGGAGTTTCCTGAATTGCCATGATAAAGATGTATGCTAGATTTGCTGCTTTTCCCTTCTTCAATTGATATCTTTTGTTGTCAGAAATCATATTTTTCATTTCTTGAGATTAGTGCTTAATCTTGTAATATTTTTAAATAGGTAAAATTCACGAAGCATCCCTTCTATTTAGCAAAATGCTGGAAGAAGGAATAAAACCTGGAAAGGTATGTACATCTATACTGCTATGACATAAAAAATCATGATAGAAAAGAGCATCCAGGCACATTAGTTTTGTCTTTAATTTGTAGTGCAACCACTTCTTGATAATGTTTCTTGATAGTGCAGACTGATAGTTCCCATCTACTTTTATGACACCAAATTAAATGGCACTTCATACCTTGTGAGAACATAATATTGCTATCATTATAATTGAAAGGGTTCTGTTTTCTGTTCCAGTTATAGCCTTGTAGGATCATACTACGGTCTGAATGATGGCACATAGTCAGTTTTTATGATTAACTTGGGTCACAATCGCTCCTTGTCTTTCAAAACTTTAACTTTGTGAAAGATGTATTTGTGCCCTCAAATGCTTAAAAAGCATTATGTAATGGTATCTGATGGTTTTTGGGTCCCTCCTTCAATGTTGTTTTCTGATTTGATGTGTTACATTATCTCCAACCATAAATTTGTATGGTAGCTGATCCTCACTGTCCATTAAATTGTTCATTTCTAACGATCAAATTATCATTGTGGCGCCTACTTCAATTTATTGGGGGAAAATGCAGGTCAGCTACAATATTATGATCAATGTATACGCTAAAGCAGGGCTTCATCATGAAGCAGAGGAGCTTTTTCAAGCTATGCAGAAAGAGGGTTGCTTACCGGACTCTTTGACCTACCTTGCCCTAATTCGAGCTTATACTGAGGGACTGAAATACTCAGAGGCAGAGGAAGCCATTATTTCAATGCAGAAGCAAGGAATTCCCCCTACCTGTGCTCATTTTAACCTCTTACTTGCTGCTTTTGCAAAGGCGGGTTTGATCCAGGAAGCTGAGAGAGCATATAAAAAGCTGATTGCATCTGGTTTAAGTCCTGATCTTGCATGTTATCGTACTATACTGAGAGGTTACATGGACTATGGACATGTGGATGAAGGCATCTCCCTCTTTGAAAGGATAAGTGGGTGTGTGGAACCAGACAGGTTTATTATGAGTGCAGCTGTGCACTTCTACAGGTCAGCAGGCATGGAACTCAGAGCTGAAGGTGTTTTAAACTCCATGAACAGTTTGGGGATCCCATTCCTGAATAACCTTGAAATTGGATCAAAGACAAAAACTACTTGATATATCAGAAAAAATCTAGCATCATGCCATTGTATCTTCTGGATGGATAGTAAAATCCATGAGAGCTGCCAATACTTGATAAAACAAAGTACAAAGATAATCAAATGTCATGTATTTGTTTGCATACCAGAGGTGGTGTGATTGTGTTCGTGTTCTGGACCAGTTATGTGCTAATCCTCATATGTTCTACAGGTGAAGAGCTTCTGGTCCTTAAATTTTTGAAGGCTGCAGATTATATTGGCCTTAAAATGTTCGTGATCAGCACGACAGGACTCCTTGTGCTCTCATCATTTTCTGCTGATTGGTGAAATTTAACGTTCACTCTTCTCTCCATGTTTAAAGTATCTATTTTATGTGATGTGGTGACAGGTGAGAATTTTTGCTTCTACTTGTGGGTGGCTCTAGAGAAGATGACGGCAATGCCGGTACTCCTTTGCTGTAGCGTTTGCATTAGGGTTATAATGTAAGTAAATAAATTGGTAGTTGACATGCACATTCAGATTCAACAACACAATTTGTTGCCTAAACTTTGACATGTACATCAAACTACAACTGAATTGACTTTTGTTGTAGTTATTGTAAAAGGACATTAGATATTTTTTCCTTTAGTGTTCATCATTATTTTTCAAGATCAGGTATATGAAATTTCTTTCTTTTTCTTTTATATTTTTTTTATTATTAAATAGTGATTGATTTTATAGTGCAAAGCAATCCAGGAACATTTGAGCGTTTCACCGGCATGGTTTATCATCAACTCTGGCCATAAAGTTAATATGACTCTGGTACTACCACTCGTCTTGAATAAAATTACCATGAAGCTTTCTTGTAATGTTAATTGAATTAATAAACTGTGAGTACTTTTAGAATTAATAAATTTATACAACATTCAAGTATTGACAATTCAAATCACTTCTCCTGAAAAATGAGGGCCTTTTTAGTTCATGTTTTTTTTAGAAAAGTTTTGTTTTTGAGAACTGAAAATGAAAATTGTAAAAAAAGTTTTGGTTGTCAGTTTTCAGAAATTATTTTTTGAAAACTCAGTTAAGAAAAGACATTCTCAGAGAATTTGTTTTATAGTTCTTTGAAAATAAATTTCTTGTTTTTGAGCTCTTGAGAACTATTTCTGTAAATTGAACCAAACAGACTTTGAGTTCCTTGGTTCAATTTCTCTTTCTTAGGGTTATGATTTTGTAGAGCTTGAATGATACACTTATAGACATTTGTCGGGTCCCAAAAAACAGGGGAGTGAGTTTTGGTACAGTTGGATTAAAGAATATCTTTATTTTAAAAAAAAAAAAAAAATTTTTGGTATTGTTTGAAAAAAATGCTGACTTTTTTTAAACAATGGTAAATATTTTTTTTAATAGTTTAGATTTTTTTTTATTTAGCTAGGCCACAAAATAATAATAAAACAAGAATATTTAATTTATAATTAAATTCATATTTTAAAAAAATTATATAAAAAGAATAAAATTGATATTGTTTCAAATATTAATATATTTGGTAGAAGAATAAAATTGAAATTTAAAGTGTTTTTAGTTCAGAATGGTTAATTTGTATAAAATACAAATTTTAGGAGTGTAAAGTGAACATGAATGAAATTTTTTTGCACACTTTTAAAATTAGAGGAGAGATTTTATGTACTTTACTTCATAGATAACACATATTAGTATAAATGAAAAGGTTAAGTGTACAAAACAGGCTTCTACTATCAATACAGTGCATATATCACTCTGGTGTTTCCTAAACCCTTTTCAAGTTTATAAATTATTCAAATAAAGACCTCTTGAGATACAAAAATTTATTTTACATTATTTTAAAAAAAAAATCAAATGAAAAATAACAAAATTAGACACATGTGACGTCATTTGGAAGAGAAGACATACATAGTACACTATACTTGTCCTGTTTGGCAAATCAAAAGACAGAGGACCTGCTCACTATCCTTTCTTCTTCTTCAACCATCCATAAATATTAAACAGAGCCGTCACATGCAACTCGTTTAATAACAGACGAGTTGAAAAAAAAATATTTAATAGCCATTATAAATATTTAACTACAAATTAGGTCTTTATAAAATGTCATATAATATATATACACATATATATATATACATGAGGATCGATGGGGAAGCACTGTCATTCAAAAGGAAACTAATTTCAAATGTTCTAAAGAATGAGAATTGCAAGGATGGTGGAAAAGGGATGAAGGAATGATGTGAACAACTGGAGAGTCTATCAAGAGGTTGCGGCAGCAAATTTGTGAAAAGTATTACATATACTTGTGTATATGTATATGTATATGTATATACATATATATACTTGAGGGTTGAGTGCCCTTTCAAAGCCTTTGACTAGTAAATCGATTCGTTCAACAAAAAAAAATTTCTTTTTTTTTCCCCTTCCAAAACGTGGTTATATTATTGAACAATTTTTTTTTTCTTCTTCTAAGTATTTATGTGATTCAAGGATTTAGCAGAGGATAATCCATATGGTTGAGCTCTCACATTTAAGCAAACTCAACGCCACTTCTGTTAATTTTTGTTATTTTAGATGTTAGGTTGTTTTTTTAGTGATTTGTTACCACTCAGTCAATAAGTCCCTATTGTTAGGGGATGGTTGTTTGATTGATTTAGTCGATCCATATTATTAGGATTTGTTAGAGGTGAGTTGCTATTTTTCTTGTTTTAGTTTGTTCTGTAGGGTTATATAATAGTTAAGTATATAATAGCCAAGTTTGTTCTTTAAGAAAATAAGAGATTTCTTCCAATTTTCTTATCTTTTCATAAGTTTTTCTGATTTTAACATTTGGTATCAGAGCACCATCACGGGCCTTGTTAAAATTAGAAGCAGCAGTCTTTTACATATGTAGTAATCGAAGTATGATGACAGAGAGTTCATTTGTGCAGCCTACAGTTCCGAAATTTAACGGGCACTATGATCATTGGGCGATGTTCATGGAAAACTTTTTGCATTCAAAAGAGTACTGGGGCTTGGTGGAGAATGGGATGCCTGCAGCAGCAGAAGGTGTTGTTCTCACGGATGCCCAGAGGAAAAACATTGAAGATCAAAAGTTGAAATATTTGAAAGCAAAGAACTATCTATTTCAAGCATTAGATCGTTCGATCTTGGAGACGATCCTCAACAAAGATACAACGAAGAACATATGGGATTCTTTGAAGTAGAAATATCAAGGTAAAATACGAGTAAAGCGTGCACACTTGCAAGCTCTCCGAAAGGAGTTTGAAAATTTTCACACGAAGGCAAGAGAATTTGTGAATGAGTATTTTACTCGGACCGTTACCATAGCCAATAAGCTCAAAAAAAATGGTTAGGACAAGGGAGATGTTGCTATATTTGAAAAGATTTTGAGATCCATGACTCCCAAGTTTGATTATGTTGTGTGTTCCATTGAGGAGTCTAAGGATACAGACACCTTAACCATTGATGAGTTGCAAAGCAGCCTTGTTGTGTATGAACAACGCATGAGTTCTCATGTTGAAGAAGAACACGCTTTAAAGATTACTCATAGAGATCAATATGAAGGAAGGGGTCAATGTCAAGGTTGTGGAAGTTTTAGAGGAAAAGGATAGGGACGAGGTAGACAAAGCTTTGACAAGGCAACAGTGGAGTGCTATAATTGTCACAAGCTGGGGAATTTTCAATGGGAATGTCCAAGCAAGGAAAAGGAGGCCAACTATACAGAGACTCAAGAAGAGATGTTGTTGATGGCTTATGTGGATATGAATAAGGCCAATAGAGAAAATATGTGATTCCTTGACTTGGGATGTAGCAATCATGTGTGTGGGAAGAATGAATACTTCTCATATTTTGATGGAAGTTTCAGAGATTCTGTGAGCTAGGCAACAACTCAAGCATGGTCATAATAGGAAAAGGGTAATGTACAGCTGCAAGTGAATGGAATAGCACAGATCATCATAGAAGTATTTTATGTGTCGGAGTTGAAGAACAATTTACTGAGTGTTGGGCAATTACAAGAAAAGGGGCTTACCATTTTGTTTTAAAGTGGAAAGCGTAAGGTGTTTCATCTTAAGAAAGGCTTAATCATGGAGACGAAGATGTCTTCGAATCGAATGTTCATACTGTATGCTATATCTTAACCTATAACATCTACTTGTTTCCATACAATTACAGAAGATATGATGCAACTTTGGCACTGTAGATATGGACACTTGAGCTTTAAGGGCTTAAAGACTCTTTAGCAGAAGAAGATGGTGAATGGTTTACCACAGCTTAAGTCTCCCTTGAGGTTATGTAAGGATTGCTTGATGGGAAAGCAGCATAGGTACTCGTTTCTAAGGCAAAGCACTTAGAGAGCTTCATAAAATTTTCAATTAGTGCATGATGATATTTGTGGACCGATCAAACCTATCTCTAACAGCAAGAAAAGGTATTTGATTACTTTCACTGATGACTTTAGTAGAAAAATATATGTTTACTTTTTGATAGAGAAATCAGAAGCCTTTGCTGTTTTTAAAAGTTTTAAGATTCATGTTGAAAAGGAAAGAAACTCGTTTATTAGAACCTTACATATTGATCGAGGAGGAGAGTTTACATCACAAGAGTTCGCCAATTTTTGTGATGTAAATGGTATACGAAGACAATTGACAGTTGCATACACGCCACAGTAGAACGGAGTTGCAAAACGAAAGAATAGAACTATTATGAATATGGTTCGTAGTATGATTTTAGAAAAAAAAAATCCAAAAAACTTTATGGCCTGAAGCAGTCAACTGGATGGTGCATGTCTTGAATCAAAGTCCAACATTGGCAGTGAAAAATAAGACTCCAGAAGAAGCTTGGAGTGGAGTCAAGCCTTCGGTTGAGCATTTTAGAGTTTTTGGATGTATTTCTCATGTTTATGTGCCTGACAGTAAAAGAATTAAGCTGGATGATAAGAGTTTAAATTGTGTTTTGTTGAGAGTTAGTGAGGAGTCAAAGGCTTACAGACTCTATGATCCAACTTCACAAAGGATCATAATAAGTAGGGATGTTGTATTTGAAGCAAACAAGAATTGGGATTGGGATAAGAAATATGAAGAATCCATTGTGTGCGATTTAGAATGGGGTGATCGTGAGGAGGAAGCAGCTATTTTGATGACAATGAAGAGGGGAGCAAATTTGATCTTGAAGTTGATATAGAGGCAGAAGAGGATAATTTTTCCTCTGATTCTTTGACCAACGAAAGCTCTCCTAGCTCAAATAAAGGGAGGAATAGGAGACCACTAGTCTGGATGAGAGACTATGAAATAAAAGAAGGCCTTTCTGAAGAAGATAATGAAGCTCATTTGGCCATGTTTGCAACTACTGATCTTATTCACTTTAAAGATGCCGTGAAGTGTGAGAAATGGATGAGAGCCATGGATCTGGAAATGGAAGCAATAAACAAAAATGGCACGTGGAAATTGATGGAGTTACCTGAGGGAGGAAAGAAGGTTGGAGTGAAATGGATTTATAAGACTAAATTTAATGAAAATGGAGAAGTGAACAAATACAAGGCTCGACTTGTAGCGAAGTGGTATACTCAGCAGCATGGGGTAGACTAACTGAAGTATTTGCACCTGTGGCGCACATGGAGACAATTCGTTTGGTGGTAGCACTTACAGCTCAAAGAAGATGGACCATCTACCAACTAGACGTGAAGTCTGCATTTTTACATGATAAGTTGAATGGAGAGGTTTTTATGGAGCAGCCTTGTGGTTATGTGCAAAAGGGAAATGAACAGAAGGTTTACAAGTTAAAGAAGGCACTCTATGGGCTTAAGCAAGCCCCACGTGCTTAGTACAGCCGTATAGAAGCCTATTTCATGAAAGAAGGTTTTGAGAAGTGTGACTACGAGCATACTTTGTTCATCAAGACAAGAAAAGAAGGCAAAGTATTAATTGTAAGTCTGTACGTTGATGATCTCATTTTTACTAAAAATGATGAATCGATGTTTATAAAGTCTAAAATTTTCATGAAGCATGAGTTTGACATGACAGATCTTGGTAAGATGAGGTATTTCCTTGGTCTTGAAGTCTTGCAAATATCTGATGGTGTTTATATCAATTAGAAGAAGTATGCATTGGAGGTGCTAAAATGGTTTGGAATAGACAAAAGTAATTCTGTTCATAATCCTATTGTCCCTGGCTTTAAGCTCGTGAAGGATGAAGGTGGAGTTAAGGTAGACAAAACTTACTATAAACAAGTTGTAGGTAGTCTCATGTATCTCACAACTACTTGACCAAACATGATGTTTGTGGTGAATCTTATTAGTAGGTATATGGAGAATCCTACTGAGCTTTATTTACAGGTAACAAAAAGGTAATGAGATATTTGAAGGGAACAATTGGGTTTGGAATTTTCTATAGGAAGGGAGGAGATGATGAACTTGTTACTTACACTGACAGTGATCATGCTGGAGATTTGGATGACAGAAAAAGTACTTCAGGTTATGTGTTTTTATTGAGTTTATGAGCAGTATCTTGGTCATCAAAAAAGTAACCAGTAGTAAATCTATCTTCCATATAGGCAGAATTTATCGCTGCAACTTCGTGTGCATGCCAGGCAGTATGGTTAAAAAGGGTGTTGGGAAAGTTGGGTCAGAATCATGGCAAGCCAACTACTATTCGCTGTGATAGTAGCTCTCTAATTAAATTTTCGAAGAGCTCATTAATGCATGGTCGTAGTAAGCACAGAAATGCACGTTTCCATTTCTTTCGAGAGCTCACAAAGGTTGGTACTGTGGAGTTGGTGCATTGTGGCACACGGGAACAGTTGGCTGATGTGATGACTAAACCACTAAAGCTGGATATTTTCTTAAAGCTATGAGGGCTATTGGAAGTTTGTTCTAAGATGGATATAAATTGAGTGCTTATAGCATTCAGTTTAATGGATGAATTGTTAAGTTTTGTTATTCTAGATGTTAGGTTATTTTTTATTGGTTTGTTACCACTCAGTCAGTAAGTCCTTATTGTTAAGGGATGGTTATTTGATTGATTTAGTCATACCATGTTATTAGGATTTGTTAGACGTGGGTTGTTATTTTTCTTATTACAATTTGTTGTGTAAGGCTATCTAATAGCCAAGTTTGTTCTTCAATAAAATAAGAGATTTCTCCCAATTTTCTTATCTTTTCATAAGTTTTTCTGGTTTTTAAACAACTCTATGCCACAAATAATCTTCTTTGTTTGTGTTTGAAATTTGTGTTTTAAATTCCTATTGTAAGTTTCTATTTTAGAATTTTAATTTATTTGGTAATTTCATGTTAGACAAGTTTTGAGTTTCAAGTAATTATAATTCTTGTCCAACAAGAAATTGAGTTTGAACTATAAATAAAGTTGAGATTGAGAAGAAAAGGTAAAGAAGAGAAGTTTGAAGAGAAAGAATTGTAAGAAAGTTAGTTGAAATTGTGTGAGAGAGAAAGAAAGAGAGTGAGTAATTTTTATATTAAAATAAAGTCGGTCGTTCTTCGTCTATAGATTGAGTGATTTGTTGAACCACATAAATCTCATCTTCTTTGTGATTTACTTCCGATGTGCCGAATGAAGGGAGATTAATTCCCAACAAGTAGTATCAGAGCTATGACGACAACTATTACAAATATAAAGTACCCAGTCGAAAGGTTTGATGGAAGAAAAAATTTCAATTTGTGGCAAGTTCAGATGCGAGATATACTGATTCAACATGGTATAGAAAAGGCACTGCGTAACAAACCAAAAGAGATGGATTGTGCAAAGTGGGAGAAGATCAATTCAAGGGCGATGAGTGCAATTTGATTGGTGTTGGCAGATGATGTTGTGTACGATATGATAGAAGAAGTTTCGGCAGCAGGTATGTGAAAAAAATTTGATGATCTTTATATGGAAAATAATTTCACCAACCGACTAGTCTTGAAACAAGAGTTGTACTCTTTTAGTAGGAAAGAATGTGTAAGCTTGCAGGAACATCTCGATGAGTTTAATAAAATTGTTTATGACTTATCTAATATTGATGTTAAATTGAGTGATGAGAATAAACTATTATATTGTTGACATCGGTACGCTCTACTCATAAACATTTGTTTAATACTTTGCTTTGTAGGAGGGATACAATCACGATGGAACAAGTTAAAAGTGCTTTATTCTCCAATGAAAAGTTGAACAGTGAGGATCAACATAATCAGTCTCAACATATTGTTGTACAAGAGAGAAAGAGGTTTGAAGTTCCAAAGAATTTTGTGCTAAAGCCATTGTCAGAAAGAATGTGCTACAATTGTGGGAAAAAATGGTATCTTTAGTGGTTGTGCCCAAAAGGAAAGGGGAATGAGGCTGCTGCTGTTGCTATGTCTGAGGCTTTGAATGAAGAAAGTGATGTTGATAATGTGTTATCAATCATAGATAAAAAGGGAGAAGCTAAGGAGTGGATACTTGATTCTGCTTATTCCTTAAATGTATGTTTTCATAAAGAGTGGTTTGCTACCTACAAACCTACAGGTGGTAAAGGTATTTATGGGAAATAATATTTCTTATGATGTTATGAGAATTGAAACAATCAAAATCAAGACAATGAATGGTTTAGTAAGAACCCTAATGAATGTACGTCATATTCCAAGTGTTAGAAGGAATGTGATCTCTGTAGGAGCTTTGAATTCGAATGGTTGTTGGTGTGAAGTGAATAATGTATTGATGATCTCTATAGGAGCCTTGAATTCGAAGGGTTATTGGTGTGAAGTGAATAATGTATTGATGAATATTAGAAGAGAGCTCTGCTAGGTGGAGCAGTTGCAAAGACAGAATGGAAGTCTGTTTCTAGATTTATTAGAGTGATGGATTATTAAGAGTGGGAAAGGAAGGAAAAAGTCTTGGCAATTGCAACAACACCAACTTTTATCCCAGAAGTAAGGAAAGTTCGATTCGGTGATGTGAAAGTAGATTCCAAGTTTGACTATTTGAACTTGGAGTTATCTCACAATAGATGAGTGTGATGGAATGGCAAAGATGTTAGGTTCGAGGTGAAGGGATTTATTTAGTCAAGGTGGAGCTATAGAGGAGTGCATGAATATCAAATTTGAGCTAAGGTAGAGATTGTTAAGAATTGTGTCTTAAATTTATGTTTCTTTTTTAGAGTTGTAATTTGGTAATTTATTATTCGGCAAGTTTTGGGCTTCAAGTAATTGTAATCCTTGTCCAACAAGGAATAGAGTTTGAAGACTCTGTAAATAAAGGTGAGATTGAGAAAAGAAGGTAGAGAAGAAAATTGTGAAGAGAGAGAGAGAGAGAGAATTGTAAGAGAGTTGAGTTGAATTTGGGTGAAAGAGTAAGAAAGAGAGTTTATAATCTTTATATTGAAATAAAGATAGTCGTTCTTCGTCCGTGGATAAAACAATTCGCTGAACTATGTAAATCTTGTCTTGTTTGTATGTGTTTGTTTGTGATTACTTTCGTTGTTTCGAATGAAGGGGGGATTAATTCCTAACAGTTTGCTTGAAGAAACACAAACCTTATCTTTGATGACGAAACAATTTGAAATCTAGAATACTTGATGGTTTTTGACTATTTACTGCGGTGAATGATTGTGAACATGTCTTTGTTAAAAGTTCTTTATGGATGGTTGAAGAAGAAGAAAGGATGGAGAACATAAGCCGTCTTTTTGTGTCGCTTTGTACAAGACTGGTTGCATGTGAGAAGACATACATAATACACTACACATGTCTTTGTGAAACCATTAAAGTAAGGTATTCTATCACTTTTGTGCGTGTGTGTGTGAGGAATAGATATTCAGTGCGCTCGTCGCATTGTGCAACTGGGCAATCATAGTCGTGCGTGCACGACACACACTATGGGCGCACTGAATATCTTCTCGTATGTGTGTGAGAGAGAAACGTAAAAAGAGAGAGAGAGAGAGAGAAAGGTTGAGTGCTTAATTTTGAGAGAGAGAAAGGGGTTAAAAATTGGAAATTAATATAAGGGCAAACCGCAAAAAACCCTCGTCTATCTCTGATTGGCAAAAAAATCTCTCGTCTATCTTTGATTGGCAAAAAAATCCCCCCGTCTATTTTGTTGCTATTAAACCCACCTAAACTAATGAAAACCTCATGAGGGGGGTTAATGTGACAAAAATGCCCCTCCAAATGTAGAAAATGCAAAAAAAAAAAGAAGGAAAATACAAGTGGACCAATCACTTTTTTTTTTAAAAAAAAAAAAGGAAGAAAAAGAATCAATAAATCCTATTCTTTTCTTTGAATGACCATGCTATAAATTTTCAATAATACCATTAATTTATACATTTTGATAAATATTTTCATATTAATTCTAATCTCTCAAACTTTCAACTTTATCCTTTATAATTTGTAATTGTATATTTTTGCAATTTTATAAAACATACTTTTTACTTTGAATACCATGCTATCAATTTTCAATAATACCACTAATTCATACATTTTGATATATATATATATATATATATATATATTCATATTAATTTTTATAAAACATACTTTTTACTTTGAATACCATGCTATCAATTTTCAATAATACCACTAATTTATACATTTTGATATATTTTTGCAATTTATTGAATATTTATGTTCATTTTTTATTTTCTCTAAAGAAATTTTATTTATCCTCTAATATTGTAATATTATTTTTTTATTTGGGAAAAAACATTGAATAACTTAAAAATAAGCAATTATAAATTATAAAAGATAAAGTTGAAATTTTGAGAGATTTAGAATTAATATGAAAATATTTATCAAAATGTATGAAGTAATGATATTATTGAAAATTTATAGACTGGTCATTCAACAAAAAAAATAGGATATATATATATATATATATATATATATATATATATATATATATTTTAAAGAGATGGGTCCACCTGTATTTTCTTTTTTTAGCATTTTCCGCACTTAGATGGGCATTTTTGTCACATGAACCCCCTCATAAGGTTTTCATTAGTTGAATGGGGTTTAATGTTAAAAATATAGACGAGAAATTTTATTATTTTTTGGGCAGTTGACCTTTAATATAACAATTGCAAGAGGGACATTTTCGACATATTAAAAGGACAAAAACACAATAATATAAATACTTTATGTCACATCTAGTGGTTTGAGGGGATTGTTTTGCTACCTTTTTGCAAAAGTAATGTCAGACCAAATTAAAAAGTATGGAGTTATCATGCACAAAATCTATACTTAGATGGGTCTTATGCACACTTAACCCTAAATAAAAGTTATTAATATTTGATTTAAATAAAAATTTATTATTAATTTGTACATAAGTATAATCATTTTTTATATGAATTCTAAATAATTGCTCTCATCTCATTATTTAAAATTTATACGTAAATATAATCATTATGTGTAAAGTTTCTTATAGCAATTCAATTATCTTCTTCAATTCTAAATCAAAATTTATAGAACAATTTAATAAATTTAAATTTCTTTCAAATCCCATCTAGCGTATTAAGTTTGAATTTAACGTATAATCTTTAAATAAATGAAATTGAATCAATTCCTTTTAAATTGCTAAGGGTAAATATTATCTAGGAGATTGCAATTGCATCATCCGTTGTAGTCTAGTTGGTTAGGATACTCGGCTCTCACCCGAGCGACCCGGGTTCAAGTCCCGGCAACGGAATTAAAATTTTTTCCGATTGTTCCCTTCGAGAAAACAAAGTAAAAAGCAAAATGATGACGTGGCGAGATTAACCCCAGAGCCAAATCCTGAACTTTACTGGGTCGGCATTTTCCTAATTTTCCTGGGAAACTAGGAATCTCTCTAATTTGCATCAGAGGAGAGAGAGCCAAGTTCCATTTTTTTTTGCTTTCCTTCTCCTGTATAGTTTCTCTCTCTAGTTTCTCTCTCCGGCGCAATGGCGGCCTGTGGAAGAAAGAATGGGTACGTGATGGCGTCCAATTTGATGAAAGCCCTAACACTCAGATCTTCTAATTTCGCTTCAAACTCGAGGAGTTTCAGCGACTTCGTTAGCACTGAGATCATCACCTCCCACACTGCTAAATGGATGCAGGTATCATTTACCATGATGCTTCTAAACACACACACATATATGCATTCATATATTATTGTTTTTATCTTGTGAAAATCATTCATAGTTGATTATCAAATCTGTTCAGCTTCTAGCTAGTTATGGATTTTAGGGTTTTGATGCAAAGATCTAGAATTGGATCACTTGATTGATCTTCTTTGGTGTCATTCTTGGTACCCATAATTTATTATGTATTCATTCATTTCCTATATATATATATATATATATATATATATATACTTTTCTTTAAGGATATTTGGGAAATTCTGAAAAAATTAGTTCCTGAATTTGAGGGCACAATCCTGTGTATTAAGAAAAATAGGAAAATATATTTATTCCAGGGGAAGAAAATATTTTCTGAAGGAGAAGGGCAATTCATCGGGTTGAGGTTGTCTCCATAGGTAACTTGAGAGTGGTGAACCTCCTTAATTACTTCTGCTTCCTTGCTCTGAGATACACGTGAGTGCAAATATGTATTTTTATTTATTTATGTAGATTAAAGAAATTGAAAGTGATAAACTTACTGTTTAAATATAGACTGAAGGTCAAACTTAAATGTTAGTGGGGGTACTTATTAAGGGAAAGTTTCTTTTGAAATTATATCATAACATGTACAGGTACAACAGTAATTTTTTTTTATCAGTAAGATTTTATAAAAGGTGCTCAAAAGGGGAGCACAACCCAAGAGAATACACAAGCCAAAACTGGTCATCTATAGCTTTAGACTATCGACAAAATCCACAAATTCCCCCACGATTTACAATTACGACCATTAACCCCAAAAAATAACAAACTCATAATGATGTATTTGAGTCTTGAGAGACCAAACACTCGCCCTCAAAATAATAATTGGAATTGACTCTGACCAAAATTTAAAGCTGGAGTATTTAAAGAATTCTCTTTCTTAAGAACAAGAAGAATGACTGGATAAGGTTTATGCTTTAGCCGTTCCTGTTTGAATCATCTCATGTCCTCTAAATGAGGGACGACTACAAATTGGAATGCAAGTAATGTTCTAGTACGTATTTTTTCTCCCCACCGTTCCTCACAATTTAATCTTTCACAAGCTTTTGTATAACAACACATGTTAGAGCTACCATTATAAATGCAGAATATGTAAAAGTTATGTAACCTTATTAAAATTTATGCACTCTAAAGTCATGTACTTGTCATATGATGTGTTAGCTCAAGCTGTCCCTATATCTTCTTTAATATATGACACAAATTTTCTGTATTCTCTAGTTGATGCTTGAGGAGATAATTTGCCCTTGCTTTCTTCATAATCACTAGAAAGACCACATTGGTATTCCAAAATACCCCTTAGTCAAGCCGAGCCAAGTTGAGCTTGATCTTCTAGGTTGAGTTTGATCCGATCTCGAGCAAGGTTGTGATGGAGATCGTGAGGGGTTTCGCACCTACGTTAGACGTAGGCGTAAAACATTTTTGTTAGGTTTTTTTAGTATTTTCATTATCACGAGTTTCAAAATTCTCTCTGATTGTTTTCTTCTTCCTCATTATTCTTGCTCTTCTTATGAATACATTACTTTTCAAAAAGAAATTTCTTGCTCTTCTCAACCCATCAGTCTATTCAGCCTCTCTATAACACTCTCACTTCTCTCCCCATTCATCTATTTTCTCACCCCTTTCTTTTAGTCTCACCTTTTCTTCTGTTTTCTCATCCCTTGCTTTCTTGTCGGTCCAGCATCAGTTTGGTATCAGCCACATTACCCGTCTTGCTTCCAACACGTTAATAGAGTAATGATCCAAGAAATAACAGCCCTGAACAAAATCAATACCGTTGTGACTTTCACAACTGAACACTAAACCCTAGCCACCATCATCATTTGGAAAATCCCTTGAAACCAAGTCAAACAAGGCCCTAATCATACTGTTCACTATTCATTCAATATCCATCACGATCAACACAACCAAATTAAACGCATCTGACAAACCCTAACCAAACGCCTTAGCCTCAATATATATATATATATATATATATATATATATATATATATATATATATAACAAAAAAACACAAATCTGGTCACTGAAACCCTAACACACCACCTCTGTCCTTGCTCATCGTTGGTAATCCCAGCTTGTCATACCCCAACCCACTCCACACATTCATCCATCTTCATTGCCAACACATTACAGACCACCGTCAGCCCTAGTTGTAGTCTTTCATTGTTTGCACCTGTCGGAGTCATGCATCGCAAGAAGCACCGGAGAAAGACATCTACGAGTCTTGATCAGCGGCCATCGCTGTCGATTTCTTGCATCATTGACCGTCGGATAAAACATCTACGAGTCTTGATTAGTCGCTATTGCTGTCGATTTCTTGCATCATTGACCGTCGGATAAGACATCTACAAGTCTTGATCAGTCATTGTCGTTGTCGATTTCTTGCATCATTGATCGTCGGATAAGACATCTACGAGTCTTGATCAGTCGCTGTCGCTATCAATTTCTTGCATCATTGACTGTCGGATCTCGTCATGGAGTTTCCTTTAGCCGTCAAAGTCACTACAAGCACATATTGTTGCCGTTGTCATCTTTTTTGCTGGGGCATCGCCGTCATCGTCGTTTTGCCATTGTCGTTCATTGTTGTTGCCATCAATGCGTCACGCAATCACTATCATCATCATAACTACATCCGAGAAGCCCTGCACTCTCTGTGCATTTGAATTAAGTAGGCCACACTCGGGTTTATCTTATAAATTTAGAGATCGAACTTAGATTAAAGGCCAGATTTGACCCCGGTCAAGAAAGCAGCAGCAGCTTATTCTACCCTGGCCTAAAAGGCTAAAACCAGCTATCCTAGTCAGGCCTAGCCTAGTCTTCACATTGCTTCAGAGTAGATGTGTGTGGATGCAAGTTCGGAATTGGCTTTGGAACTAGACCAAAACTGAAGTGGTTTAGCCTGGCCAGTTAATCAGTGAACCAAATTTTTTTTTATTTTTCAACAAAGATGAAAAAAATAGGAAACGGAGGTGGGGGGTGTTGGGGGTGGGGGTTACATTGGACTTGGGACAGGTACTCTACTCCTTTAAAAATTGTGATAATCTCTTTTATTTGTTGGTGAGCTCATTAAATATGCAAGAGGTCCTAGGCAAACTTTACTTTTCCTCTAAAAAGAAAAAGGTAAATTACACTGACCTCTCCTGAGGTTTGACCTAATTACACCCAACATCAAACTATTGAATTTTATTACATTGTGCTCCCCTGAGATTTGCTCCGTTACGACAAAGACGACTCTATCCAAAATTTCGTTAGTTTTGTCAAAAAAATTAGTTGAACGGACCAAAATGCCCATCAACTTATATATATATATGCCCATTGTTAATACATTATATATATACATATATATGCAATCATATATATACACACACACACGCACACACACATATATATGTGTATCCACCACCCAAACTAGCAGCGCCACCACCACCCCAACCATCGCAACCCCACACCTGGCAGTGCCACCACAACCACAGTCACCACCACCATCAATTTCTCTGTATACACACAAACACATAGTATGGAATTGGGGGCTTATAAAATTCACACCAGAGGAAGAATCTAAAGCGACAGTGGTTGTTCAGTGGTGAAACGATGGGGTTCTAGGCTTCGGTTTTGGGGGCCGACGTCAGTGACAGGATGGTTTGGCAGTGGTAGCGTGGAAGGAGATCGATTGGGGTTGCGATGACGTTTGTGGCGATTGCGAGCTCCGGCTGGTACGGAAGGTACGATCGTGGTAGCATCGAAGATAAGCGGCAGTGGCTGTTGCGATTGCAATGACGTTTGTGGTGACTATGGTTGGGATTGTGGTGGTGGTGACTATGGTTGTGGATTGTGGTGGTAGATTTGGTGACTATGGCTGGGATTGTGCTGGTGGTCACTGTGGTTGTGGATTGTGGTGGTGGATTTGGTGACTATGGTTGGGATTGTGCTGGTTGTGACTGTGGTTGTGGATTGTGGTGGTGGATTTGGTCATTGTGGTTGGGATTGTGGTTGTGGATTTGGTGACTTTGGTTGGGATTGTGGTGTCATGGTAGCCGTGAGGTTGATGAAGCCGAAGGTGGGAGCATGGTGGTGGCCATGGCAGCTAGGGTTGTGCACAATAGTGGCTGCCATGGTAGGTTTCGGCTTGGCTGTACAAGGGTGGTTGGGGTGTTGCAGGTGGTGGTTGGTTGGGGTGTTGCAAGTGGTGGTTGGTTGGTTGTCCGGCTAGTGGTGGCGGCGGTGGTGTGGCCGAAGAAGATGACTAGTGCTCTGTTGGCTCTTGCGCGCGCGCACGCACACACACACACATATATATATAATATAGTAAATATATTATTATATTAGATGGGCAAAAGTGTCATTTTATATATATAAATATTTTAATTTTTAAGGGTATAATAGACATTTCATCCAAAAATTAATGTCTGTTAGTGCATTTCTGTTACACGGGAGGTCATTGTAACAAAATCTAATAGTTTGATATTAGGGTGTAATTAGGTGAAACCTTAGGGGAGGTCAGTGTAATTTATCCAAAAGAAAAAGAAAAATTAAACCACTTTTGCTTGTTCATTGACCCTTCAGTACATCATTTTATATCACCATTCCACAACCATTTTTAATTTTAGCCATAATATCCACACATTAGTGCATGAACTTCACATTATCCATTTTGTTTGCACTTCTATTTCTTACTTGAGTATTGCGACAATTTATAATTTGAATTATCTTGAGTTGCATATATCGGCATTCCTCTAATAATCATTGTCATAACTATACCATTCTATTGAGACCACCATGATAATCCGAGACCTGTATGAAGCCCAAACCCATAATGGAACAAAAAGTTCAAAACATGGAATAGGACATTGCTAGTTTAGAAGATTCAGTAAACTAATTCCATGTTGTGATTCATTCAGACCATGGTATCCAATTGACAGAGATACTTAAGCAACTTTCCTAGTTGGCAACATTACTTGAGAAACGACCTATTGAGGATCATAGGGGTGACACATTTATCTCCCTAAATTTTGTTTAAGGTTCTAGTGATAGTTGATAACAGTTTTCTGAAACCCAACATGGGTTACTTCCCACTCTAGGACCCCTCAAAATCGTTAGGGTCAAAACCTCACATTTAGAGAAAGCTGAGTCCAAATTTTCTCTATTATTATCAAACAATGCCCTACTTTTTTCTCAACAAAACCCTAATTCTCTCTTAACAGAATCCTCTTTTCTTTCCTTTTTCTACAAAGCCCTAATTCTAGGAAGAGGTTTAAAAATTCTACTCCAGCCCATCCTCTCTTTTTTCTTTTCTTTCATTCTCTATACAGCTACAATCTTTTGTTTTATATTTTTGTTTTTATAAGTAAAGTATTCATTTTTGGGTTTTGATCACAACAAATTTTCATAAAGGATGTTTAGAAATTATACACCAGCCCATTCTCTCTCTCTTGCCCCTTAAATGAGAGTAGTTCATTAATTATTGTGATTTGTGGATTTTTGATTCTTAAGTTGATTAAACATAATATTAGTCTTATAATATATGATTATTTATAAGTATATATTTGTTGTCTCTGTCTTAATTTGTTAGGATTTGTCGTGTCGTATCTGTGTCCTGCATCTGTATCCGTGCTTATTAGTTTGGAATATTAAAGTATCAAATCCAATACTTTGTACAATTAAATAGAGAACATGACTTTTAATACCCATGGCTTGAAATATAATTGAGAGAGAGAGAGAGAGAGAGAGAGAGAGAGAGGCGGGACACACTTGAGGTGACGAATTTGTTTGAGTTCTTGGCCCTTTGTAGAAAGATGCTATGCCGACTACAAGGGCGCGTATTATTTTGATGCCCGTGTCATCAACTCCTTGACTTCATTGTCATTATTTATGTGTGCATGTAATTTTTTTTGTCATTTATTTATATTTATTTTGAATGTGTATAGGTTTTAACTTCTTCCTCTACTTTCTAAATCATAGTTTTGTATTAATGGATTATTTTCTTAGTATAAGAAGAAGGCTCCTTTATTTTTTTGGGTCCAGGCTGTTGGCTCTGGTAGTATCAGCTATCCTCCCCCTTTGGGAGGTGACAATTTGAGCCCCAAATGGGGTAGTTTGATGTGTGAGTCTGTGCATGTGTTGCTTACGTAATAACATCCAACATCCAGATGGGTCTCATATTGTTACCTAAGTTAATGATGCCACATGCAAGGGCATGGAATAATATTTTTTCCCTTCTGCTATGAGAAGGGTGTTAATACTTTTTACCACTTGCTAATGATGGATGGACATCACGAGTTGACCTCTATCCAAATTTAAAATGTGGTCATTTGGGCCTTAGTTCAAGAACTTAACATGTTCGTTTACTTTCAAGATGATGAGTTTCAATGCCATCTTTAATAAAGCCTTTACTATTATTGGGGCAACTACATCATTCTCTTGGAAGTCCAAATTGATTCATTTTCTTGCCTTCGCTTTCATGATTCCAATTTTTTTTAGGCAAGGGTTCCAACTATATTTAGGGTCTGTTTGGGGTTCTGTTGTAAAGCTACCATAAAATTGTTGTTTGTAAAAACCATGTTAGGTGTTTGGTGATGCATTAGATAAAATAGTTTTCACAATTAAAGTACTTCTTGATTTGTTTGGTAACAATATTGTTTAAAGCAGTCCTATTACTAATTTTACAATAATGACATTTAATTAAGTGTTATTAAATTTGATAATGGTAGAAATTTATTAAAGAATGGATAAAATTATTTTTATAAAACATAGAAAAGGATAAAATTGTCTAAGGAAAAATAGTTACCTAAAATATAAAATCTATACTCAAAAGTAGAAATTTTAGCTTCATTTAAAAGCTTTAGTGAGCTCAAATGTCTACCATATAAACGTATAAATGTGTTTTCTTTTTACCAAACACATTTAAAAGCAAATGTTTAAAGTAAAAGCGTTTTTAAGTGGTTTATCAGCAAATTCCAAACAGGCTATCCTGTAATTCCCTTCGTAGTCTTGCCAACCCAACTATTGTTGAGGGTTTGACATGTATCATTATTTGAACAAAAGATCTGGATCTTTTTATGGTGATACAACTGCTGCGTAAATGTGTTGATAATACCACATGCAGAATGAAGCATTTTACTCAGTTGCATCCTCCAAAGAAATAAAATCCATTAACTTGGATGACTTCGCCGTTGATTTCCATGGTCAATTTCTTGTTTCATTTCCTCTTTGAAAAAATTTGCCACGGGGTAAAGAAGTGAGAAAGTCATATATATTGTTCTTTTTTCCCCTTTTCACGGAGACTTATTATTGTAACATGTTGACATTTACTTGTTGCAATTATTTGATAGGATACAAGTAAGAAATCTCCTATGGAGTTGATCAATGAAGTTCCACCCATCAAGGTTGAAGGCAGGATCGTTGCTTGTGAAGGAGGTTAGTTGAATTGAAGTTTATTATATATAAAAGAAGTAATGGTTGTGTGAAGCATTCATTTTTTGCTTTTATTTTCACTTAATATACAATTCTGGTTGCAGACAACGATCCTGCACTTGGGCATCCAATTGAGTTTATATGCCTTGACTTGAAGGAGCCGGCTGTGTGCAAGTACTGTGGCTTACGCTATGTTCAAGATCATCATCATCACTAGGGAGGGAGGGCTCTTTTTAGTGATAATTACTGCAAGGATAACTATTCACCATATTGTTGTGTCCATGGGAGATGATGGTTACTGGCGAAGGAAGTCCCATATTTCTTCTTCACAGCTTGTTTTAAACTGACAATCTTTTGTATTGCGAGTCCTGTCATCAGCAGAATAAGTATTTTATACATTCTACACTGTTCTGGTTCTAAGTTAAATTTTAATTACCTGAAAAGATAACAAACATTTGTTCAATAAGCTTTTTTTATCAATGTTGCACCATGGGGGTTGGTTACTCGAATTTCATTCATCAGAGTTGCAGCAGCTGAATTTAGTTTAGTTTGACATCCACAGAAGAATGCAGTACCTTTGAAGGGCAACTACACCTACAATTGGAGACCCGCCCTTGATCTCTTAAATACAAACCACTGTGCTACAACTGTTCTGTTGATGCTGCATGCACTACTACTACTACTACTACGCAGTAGCAAGTGTTCCAACTCCGTTGTTCCTAAAACACTACTAAACTAACTAACTAACTAACTACCTTCTGTTCAACAGAAAAACACCCAAAACATCATTTTCATTTTTCGTATTACTACTACTTGCTGCTTTCAGAAAACATTGGAAGGAAATTGAAGTTCCATGTATGAAAGATTGAAACCCTGAAAAAATATCCATCCACTGAATAGTAAAGAAAATCTGGAATACTACAACAGCAAAACCAGGGTCAACCTTTACTTTACCTACATTCCTTCCTTTTCTGGTTATTCCAGTCACCTAATTCCGGGCTTTTTTTACATTCACCCCAAACCCAAATAGAATAAAATATGCCCACCATTTGAGAATTAGAAGGGGAAACATTTAAATTTGTAAAAGAATATGTATTTAATACATCTGATCTATGAATACTACTTCATAATTTCATCAGAATTGAGATTCAATGAAACCTAAAACAAAATTTCAAAAATTCCCGTTGATGGGCAAAACAATGATAACATGTTACCCAAATAAAATATAATATGCCGACCATGGCAGGCAAAAAGCAGATACTCACCTGCTCGCTCGCTCTTGACCAAAAAGCAAGAAAACCTGACTATTTTTACTACCAGATTAACACTTCATCAAGGATTACCTCCATCAGAAGCAGCCAGTTTCTTTCTCTGTTGATGCTCTGCAACTTTATAATCTACCACTTCACGGAATACGTTTGGATCAAGGACACAGTTTTCACTCCCATAAACAGCAGCCTGGACACTTGCCATCAGCTTTGCTATCTCTCTTCCTGAAAATCCCCCCGTCTTAGCTGCAGCTTCTCTCAGAATGTCATCAGTCAACCCCTTTATCTCGATCTTCTGCTGCTGTTTCTGGAAAAGATTTGAGAAGAAACCTGGCTTTCTTGCCCCAGCCTGGGCTATGTACTTGTCCAAATAAAGTTTTAGCAGCTTGAATCGTTCCCCTTCACCAGGCAAAGGGAATTCCAGGACTTCATCAATACGGTCTGCCACAGCAGAATCAAGATCACCAGGTCGATTTGTAGCAAGAGCAAGGACTATGTCCTTGGACTGGTCACCGGTGCGGAAAAGGAGAGCATTGAGCGCACTCCTTTGAGCTTCACTCATATAGGTTTTGTTCCGTCTGAAAAATGAAATCAACAAATCCAACCTCACAGTAAGGTTCCTCCATGAATTAGTCAAAATGAGATAGAAAATGAAAACAGTTCACCATGATATTACCTAGTTAATGGGGATGATCAGATACTTATGGTGAGATATCAGAGATTCATATCTTATCTAGCATTTGAAATGAGTATGTTCTCTTTTCTCAGAAATGGTAGTGTGTTTATTCCAGGAACAGCATTGTTCTTAAGGGACTTATTTAATTTTCATTATCACAAATTTTGACATATTTCTTTCCTTTTTGAAATGATTCCAAGGCAGAAATAATTCAAACCTTAAAATAAAGAAATAAGTCAGGGAACCGAAAATGTATTTAGTCTCTTAATATGAGACTGAGAATTGTGAAGTCAATTGCCCAAATCAATCACAATGACAAAAAACCAAGAAGATGCAGATAAGTTAGTCAACCAACCGTATTCTTAGCCACTCAGGAAAGTCGGCCACTTCATTGAATAATCAAGATGAATCATGGTGCCAGTATATGCAGATTAAATGCTACATTTGTTCAACGTAATTGTCACAGGCCTATACTACTGATGTGAGCCAAGTATCTGATTTTCAAGCATCATGCCAAGGACTATATTTCCATAGCATATATGACACAAACATTGTTGGAAATCAAATAATGGACAAAACATCACTTACTCGCACAAAAATGCATCTGCTTCATCAATGAATAGCAATAAACCCTTCTTGGACTTCTTGCCCCAATCAAACAACTGGTGTATCTTGGTAACAGCCTGTGGGCCCAGTGGTGCAACATCTCCACCAGTCATCAATGCATAATCTAGCCCCTGAGAGCATGTCAGACAATTATGAGAGGATTGCCAAGTATATTGACACAGTCTTCATTATTTAGTACCATTAAAATACAAAAACACATATACTCTACAATCCACAAGCATGTAACACAGCAACAGACCTCCATATTCCTGGCCTGATCAAACTCCAAAAAGTTAACATCAGAATCTAAAACCATGTTTAATAGTCATTGAACTTCCACAATTGTCCAAAAAATCTAGCCTGAACTAATTTCAGGTGTCTACTTTAATTCAAGTCAAAATACGACACTTGTACTTTAATTCAAGTCAAAATACGACACTTGCCCACAAATAATGAAAATAATGAGATGTACCTTGTATAGCTCATTGAAACACTGGATCAAACTGTTGGAAAATAAACTAAATTTATTTTCATGAATGCATTTCTCATATCAGTAGGAGTACTATTGGATTAGTGGAAGTTGTATGAAAAGCCAAAAGTCATGCGAATTGTAGACGTCCAAAAGTCATGTTAGTGGGAGTAGTGGTATTCAATGTTTAGTATATGCATTTGGTCATATACATGTTTTTGAAGGCTATATAAACTTATGTAATCTAGCCATTTCAATGTGGATGTTTCTCTCCAAACATTATATTGTAATTGCAGCCTCTTAGTTCCAACATAGTGGTATCTGAGCCTGAATAATCCCAAAGGCCTGAACCTATTAGAACAAAGTTGATCCTAGGAAGATCAACATTACAGAGAAGAAAATGTATTTTGTTAGTGAAAAGTTGATATTTTAAATAATAGAAGATTGTAATCACTTCATAGCTCAAAGCATGGATTTGTGGGATGTTGTTGGAGAACAGCCAAAGAATGGCTTCTCCGACAGGCTTCTTGAAAAGAAAGGAGGCATTTACAGTTGTGCAAAAGGCAATACATCAAGATTTTTTTTTTTTATATAAGAAAAAACTGTTCACAGAAAACTGAACCAAACAGGCCCTCAAATTCCAAAGTCATGTCGGGGAGATGCTCGAGACCATTGCTTCTAGTAATAGAGGTGAGTCATTACCTATAGATTATTGGATACAATGCTTTGAGGAAGATGAATTTAAAAAAGAAGACTATGAAAGTCTTGAAGAGAACTTTGTGGAAGATGAAGAGTAGTACTATGCAAATGAAGTTGAAGAACTTGAAGATTCAAAAATTGAAGAACTTGCAATGGTGAATGAAAAGGAACATGTAAAGAAAGACAATGAGAAGGTATTGAAAAAAATGGAGAAGAATGAAGCGGAAAGTGTTTTAAGTTATTGAAAATGTTAAAAAATTGAAAGAAGTTAAGAAGAACAAAGTGTTCTAAAAGAGGTGAAAGTTGATAAAATTGAGTAGTTAAAAACTTCAGTGTGGGAAGAAATTAAAGGTTATCATATCAGCACTCCAGTTGCGGAGAATTATGAAATTGTGAATGAAGTTGTTCAAATGAAGAGTTAGATTGAAGCCCAAGGTGATACGAATTTCTCAAATTATTGTATGCAAATTGGTTTGGAGAAATTTGTAATTGAAACGAGTTGGGTGGATATGAAAATGCTTTTGATTCTCAGGAACAAGCACGTGATGTTCAAGAAGCATCGAGAATTCAAGGGAAGAAAGACCGATGGTGTGCTTGTGTTAAGAAGAACATTGTATATGATCATGTGAAGATATTATACAAGCATTTGAAGATCTCTCCGAAGGTATAGAACTCAAGACCGATCTGCAAATATTTTCACAAAGCCCCTCATGGTTAAAGTATTTAGAAAATTAAGGAGTTTACTTGAAGTTAGAAAATCAAGTTTAAGGGGGGTGTTGGAAAATAAATTTGATTTATTTTCATGAATGCATTTATCACATTAGCAGGAGTATTATTGTATTCGTGAGAGCTATATGAAAAGCCAGAAGTCACGGGAGTTGCAGATCTCCAAAAGTCATGTTAGTAAGAGTAGTGGTATAATGGTATTCAATGTTTGATACATGTTTTTGAAGGCAGAATAAACTTGAGTAATCTAGCCATTTTTATCAAGTGGAAATGCAAGATTTCGAAGTGATGTTCCTCTCCGTATCTCTCCTAAACATTATGGTACTATTCAAGCCCTCTTATTTCTGACACAAGCTTCAAGTCATACAATCACTTCACAAACATGGATCACAGTAATGAACACATGTAACAATTAAAGTTCAAACAACAAATAAAGCAAAAGGGAAAGATCTCATACAGATTTGCGAGCCAACTCTCTAGCAGCCATTGTTTTCCCTGTTCCTGGAGGACCATAGAAAAGCATGTTCCGAAATGGAGCTTGATGGGATTTGGTATTGGCAGTGGCACTAGCCACCTGCTGTATTCGTTTTTGAAGAGAAGGGTTTAAGATAACATCACCAAATCCATTCTCACTTGAGGCAGTGTTACGTGATAGTGTGCTAATACCACGCGAAAACAAGCCTGACCAAGGGTACTTCCCTCTGGAAGACTCTCTGATCAGCGATGGTTGTCCTAATATTCTGTCCACATAGCTCCAAATCACCCTTGCCCCTTCTCTGCATTGGATAAAAAAGACTATAATAAGCTATATCATTACATGTGAAAACTGATAAAAATAACAAGACAACCACTACCATCATCATCAGAATAACAGCAAAAATAACTATAATCTACTGTTACCGCTACTACAAAAACTATTACAGTTGTGATTGGACTCAATTGCATTGGAGTTCATGCCAACACTACAGCTACATAACTAACAGCATGCTGAAATTGGGATTCAAAATCTTTTCCATGACAATCAGAAAAGAGTAGAAAAGCAAACCAAGTGAAAATTTTCAAGGTAATACAACATATACCATAAGATAGTTCACGTGCCTGAATGAATTTAACAGATGAGCATCTACATAAATTTTTGGAGGCCACCAATTGTGCTCCTCAAAAAGCTTCTCATGCTTCGGCATTAAGTTATAAGAGGACAGTGACAAAACTGTACCTCTCTTAATGGTTACCAACTTCCCCTTCTTGCTACAGCTGTCTCCTGTATTTTATCTACTTTTCCAATATATCTCTCTAATGTGTTTGGGGATGGTCAACTGTTACAGGTTGTGGCTTGAAACTATATGGATTCTGGATCAAATTAAAATCCATATCTAGCTTTGATTTGGCTCAGTTCTGAATCCAAGAGTACACAAATGGATCTTCGCATTTGATATACAGTTGGGTAGGATGGATTGCCACTCAGAGAGAGTGGTACACTTTAAAGAGACTGGAAAAAGATTGTGTTGGATTATATCTATATATATATATATATATAGAGAGAGAGAGAGAGAGAGAGAGAGAGGGAGAGAGAGAGAGATGATCATAGTCTGATCATTGCATTCTTGAATATTTTTGAAGGGGGGTACAAGAAACTTGATGAGAAGCGCAAACAGTGTCACCCTATATATCTAACCCATCAAATTGATTTGATAGACACAAATTGTCATGGTCCACAAAGTTGGAAGAATAGGAACTGCACAGAGTACTATCAGCTCGTAGGAAATAAAAAACTGTCAAAATTTCATTGCACATGAGATCTAACAATTGTCCATTCTACACGTCCCCCCAACCAAGCCCAAGTTTTTTTATTCCCTCCCTCCCTCTCTCGCTCAGAGGTCAGGTACTGTTTTGGGACTGAAATTGCAGAAGAATGGAACTTATAATATTCTGGAAGTCTCTATTTTTTTGCCTGTTGGACAGGTTATAGTGGGCAATTAAATTCAGTCGTTTGACGGGATATTATGTTCATGAAACAGATTTTTAATGTGCTTTCAGTTCTTGACTTGACAATAAAGAACATTAGCATAGAGGTGAAGTCTGATCAATGCATTCTTGAAAATTTTTAAGGGGGAGGGGGTACAAGAAACTTTATGAGAAATACAAACAGTGTCACCCTATATATCGAACCCATCAAATTGATTTGATACACAAATTGTCATGGTCCACAGTTGGAAGAATAGGAACTGCACAGAGTACTATCAGCTGGTAGGAAATAAGAAACTGTCAAAATTCCATTGCACATGAGATCTAACAATTGTCCATTCTACATGTCCCCCAACCAAGCCCAAGTTAAGGAAACAATAAAAACCTCCTCTGCTAGCACGTTAAACATCTGTTTCATGAACATAAGATCCTGTCAACGACTGAATTTAATTGCCACTATAACCTATCCAACAGACACACAGGAAAATACAGACTTCCAGAATCTTATAAGTTCCAGTCTTCTGTAATTTCAGTCCCAAAACAGTAACTGGCCTCTGAGCGAGAGAGGGAGGGAGAGGGGAGTTCTCAGAAATGGGTTGCAATTATGTTGGACAGAGTCTTATCTCACGAGTAGAGTGAAAATTAAAATCAGCAATGACCAAGAACACTAATTAATTTAAAATATAAATCATATACCAGGACTTTTAAAATTTTCAGAAGGCAGCAGTAAACATACAAATAAATCAAATTCAAATATTCAATCTATTACTAAGAATTACAATACCTCGTTGTGTAGATCCCTGCTGCAAGAGCTGTAACTCCCCCAACAGCTACAACCAGCTTATTCTGATCAGTCAATATGGCCCGCAAACCCCCTACAAATATAAACGGGTAACATCAACCCAAGCTCTTTTAAGCACTAGGTTTCTTATTACTGCCAGAACAACAAAATGAAATGATCTAGGAAAAGGAATGAACCCTCATCCTGGTGAGAATACTTACGCATCAGACAGAACTTCTATCATGGCATTGATATATAACAAAAGGAAAAAAAAAGACATCAAAGAGTTTTCAGGTAATATTTTTACAAGAACACATCTCTATTCAACTCTATATATACTTAGCTCTGAACTAAGCATCACCAATTCCTAATGTGAAAAATGACAGAGAACAGCGTCATAAATATTCAAGCAATAAAGTCAAATTGCCTCATAATAAGATGTTCTTAAAAAATCATAATTTTTAAATTATTTTACATTGAGAGACAGTGGCGGAGACGGATTTTACTCTAGTGGGGGCAACCTCCTTAAATTTTCAAATAACATAAAAACTTTTTTGAACCAAAACAATGCCTACAAGAACTTAGATATTGATTGATACATTCAATACATTATGTAAGCATTTATAATGTCATGGCTAAGCATTCAATTTGTCAATCTAGCTTTTGCTCAATTGGTGAAATCACATTTCAACTGTGATTCATTTGATTACAAGAACTCGAAGGTCGAGCATTTAATTGTTTAATTTGCGAAGTCAAGCATTCAAATATGTAGGTGTTGATTAGCATGGCTCAAAAATTTTGGAATGATTGTTTTTGTGTTCATCATACACTTTTCATAGTAATTGTGATTTGGTGTGTCTTTGAGAAGTGGTTTATATAGAACAAAGTTACAAAACACAAAATATCTGAAGTCTAGTCTAGAAAAAGAAAATACAGACCATAAACACACCATAGAAAATTAAGACCAAAAGGGTTTTGCAATTTCGAAAGGGGACATGTATACAATTACTTGAAAATTGCACATAAAATATTAAAATATAAAAAGTTGAGTGGGGGCATTTGCCCCCACTGGGCACCATGTGGCTCCGCCGCCGCTGCTCATATTCACTATACTCAAGAAAGAAAAGGAGAAAAATATTATTTAAATCACCGCATGACCTCAAAATTCTTTTATCAACCAATACCACTATCAATAGTAAAGCATAGTTCTCTTAAAATATACGTAATGCATACAAGTATGTATGCACAAATGTTTGGAGAGAAATCTGGAAAGTTTGAACCTAATGCTAACCAATAAGATTAGACATGAAAGATGAAACTAATTGAAAAACAAAACCAAAATAAGGTGTGGGTAATTAAAAAAGTACGCGTATTCCCAATCAACCAAAATAATTTAGTAATATACCAAAATGATTTGCACGAATTTTGCTTTCACAACTTGACATGCAATGCTGCATGTCATACAATCACTATCATTGCCAACGAAGTTTGATTTTCCAATACAACTTTTCCTTTTTAACTTTTTCATTTTCCTTCCAGGTCCATCGTAGATGGGTTATAGAACCCACAACCTCCTAACCTGGATGAAAGTGAAGCTGATCCTAAGTCTCTACTCTCTACCACGACTATAGAGAGATTTTATATGTTAAGCAAGCTACCACGGTGGCACCTTCATCCAACATTTTCTACTTATACAAACACAAAAACAAACACAGCCACATAAATAGACATACATTCCATGGCCTATTTTCTAATTTTGGCACACATGCTAGTGAAGTGCCACAGAGCTCAGCAATTTTTTTATATTTTCAACTGTGGTGCTCTTGTCCTTGCTTTACCCTATAGGAATTGAAAAAAACGCTTAAAACCAAGGAAAGTCCTACAACAAAATTTTTCCAAAATAGTGATCATACTGTGCCTTCCTCGCCAACTCCTTCCCTGCCTTGGGAAGCCAACATAACTGCAATTAATGGAATGAAGAGGCAGCAATGGCTTCTGCATACAGCAATAAAATTATGGCCTTGATATAAAATCAAAGATTATGACCTAGTTTCAGAAATAATTTCATCACACTATAAGAAATTCCCTGAAAAATTTAGTTACTCAAAACCACAGCTAATGATATTTATTCTGGCACACTTCAACGGAAATTTGTCATCTTGATTTTCAGAAATCCTATATCTATTTTACCTCATGAATCCAGAAGATGACCAAGAAGCAGGAATTGCATGTAAAAACCCAAAATGATCATTAGCCATTGCGTTAATCATTTGAGAGACATGTGTAAGGTTGGTGCTAGGCAAGCATGTTTAACTGAAATACCTCCAATATGATCAAAGGTTGTGTTTATGGCAGCTACCCATTTTTCTCTCTCGGCACCCACACGCTCTACTAGCATGCGTCTATTAACCTCTTCGGCAAGCTTTGCTTCATGGGCCCTTCCTTCTGCTTCTGCCATAGCCCTCACTCTGATCGTTTCACGTTCTATCTCAGCTTTTTCCCTCTCTGTTTGTCGACGCTGTGCTTGAATCTGTTCTTCCGTCGCTCGTCTCGCTTGCTCTTGCCTAATAGATGACTCTTCTTGCATTTTCACAAGCTCTTGATTTCTTGCTCTTTGATGTTCATTTTCTGCCTGAAGATAAATAACCAATCATATCCTTCCAGAATCTCAATATAGAACTACAGTGTAAACAAAAACAAATCATAAGTCACATACTTGCATCCTCTTCCTTGCCAACTCATCCTCGTAACGAGCCATCTGGGATTTTATTTGTGCCTGTTGCTGAGATAGCTTTTTCTGTTCATCATATATTACCCTTTGTCTCTCCTGCCAAAACACAGAGTTTATAATGTAACTTAACGTAAGGGGGGAAGAAGTTTCATCGGTATATTTTGAAACATTTTTAGAAGCATGTATACATAAGAGACATTCTTTGCATACAGATCTAACAAAAAGAACCACTTCGAATGGGAATACTAAGCATGCTTTTTATTCATATATAAGAGTGTTGGAGCCAATAACTCGAACAAGCCATTTAAATAGCAACATGATGCTTTTATTTGATCTGTAAACAGCAGTAAAGAGAAAATAAAAGAACCGACCAATTGCAATACATTATCTCTTTCATCAGCGGATCAATTGCCAGCTGATCAATCATACAGATATCTGTATGAAAATCAGGTAGAATTTGTCAAACTTGCCCAAGTGAAATGACCCCCCTAATATTATCTATGTTGTTAATGAGTTAAAGTGGGAAATATCAAAGAACCAACCAAGGTGCACACAGGAGAGTAAGGGGCCAACATTGTCATGCTTATCATTTGAATAACAATAAGGGTCAATTCTAGCAGAATGTAAGTAAGAAAAAAAGGCAACTTAACATTAGCTAATTTTCCCAAAAAAGTAAGCTTTTAATTACATTTTCACAGGGTGATAGAATTATTTCCTTGTAAATACAGATGCATTGCCAAAGAGTCACCATTGTTGCGCAGCCTGTGCCTAATAAATTTAGATTCTAGATAGATCATTCTATACCACATGGACCATACCAACTAGTAAAAAGAAGAAAAAAAAACTACGTCTAAACTTGATAGACAAACTTATATAGATATCTATATATATATATCCACACAACTAAAAAGAAGCAACACTTATTGAAGCAATCTAAAAAAAATTAATCTTTGAAAAGATTATTCATGCCTTGTTATAGCTTCAAATAAACAGAACTTTCCGGCTAAACGACAGAGTTGTATCACATCACTAAGTGAAACATTCATGCCATGTCAAAAGCTCTTTCTTTTCTCTTGTTTCTCCCTTCAAAATAAAAATAAAAAATAAAACCAACTTTCTAAGGGAAAGGCATCATAGAAGATAAGTTCTCCATCAACATTACTGTAATCAAACCATCCCCAAAGGTAACACAAGAAATAATCAAAAGACCCCATTGGGAACAATTCATGTAATACCTGAATTTCAAATGAAATTCTTTAACTTAATGATGATGGTGATGTATGAAATTTTAAGAGAATTAAAGGATTCAACAAAGTGGAAAGATATGGAGTGGAAGAAAGTAGTAATAATAATAATATAAATATAATAAAATGTAAAGAATGAGAACAAGGGGTTGTATGTGTGTGACCAAGTGCAGTGTGCATATGTACATATTTGGGTAATTAGAATGTCAAGACAAAACATGGCTCTTTCATACATATATGTAGACTCCGTGTAAAACACATGTAGAACTCTCTGGACATCTGCTGCCAAGGGTGCATGCTAAAAACCACATGAGCAGGACCTTTTAATTTTACAAGACATGTGACAG
This sequence comes from Cornus controversa, assembly GCA_026545225.1. NCBI lineage: Eukaryota > Viridiplantae > Streptophyta > Magnoliopsida > Cornales > Cornaceae > Cornus > Cornus controversa. The sequence continues at coordinate 10,351,158 of CM048850.1, forward strand.
GTGTCACTCACCTCTCTGCATAGATATAACACTACTCTCCTGAATAGTGTTTCATGAGATAGAAAACAGAGGAGAGCAAAAGAGAATTTCGGCCCAAAAGAAAAAGAAAGAGAGAGAGAGAACATCAAAGGACCATTTCGGCTAAATTCGGAAAACAAGGAAAAGAAAGAAGAAAAGATAAAGAGAATTGGAAAAAAAAAAATTGGGGAAAAAGATTCAAGAGAGGTAGGTTCCCTCACCTACATACTTTTTCAAAGGTTGTTTAGAATTGTTCAATATTCTTTTTGCTTGAGACATGTAAACTGAAAATGTTTATTTTCTGTTGCTAAATAGTGTTGGGTTGTGAAAAAATTGAACCGAACAACTTGAGTTAGGGCTGCTATTATTTTAGTTTAATTCATTATTTCGTTTTGAAGAATTGTAGTATCGATATATACTGCTTACTGAAACTGTGGAATATTACTAAACCTTGGTTGAGTTTAGAATTTGAATTTGAATTTGAATTTCTAGGTACTGTTTGCTGTCCACCAGATGGGAAATATCATTGTTTTTAAAATCTGACCTGATCAGTGAATATTTGTGTTATGGCTGATTGCCACTGTTATAGTTCAAATTGTTGGATTTTTTCTTGGTTTTGGTCCTATGTAAATCTAGTGAGTATTTTATTTCCATGGAATTTCAAAGAAAATAATTTATTTTGCTAAACGGCTATGGGACAGCAGTACCATTAAGAAATATTATAGTACATATTTAGTATGCATTTAAAGATGAAATTTTTGGGTAGTTGAAAGTGGACTATACAAATTTTGTCCAGAACTATACTTTGTCAAGAAACATGAACGGTGAAATTTTCAAATATGAGTTGGTAAGCAGGAATGATATGTGGATTACCTACTTTGATATGGATTATGGTCTCTCCATTATGTGCGTGCCTGACATGAAAAAGGTAGGGCAAGAGTTTCCCTTGGGTTGCAAAACCCTAAATGGCCCGGGCTTGAATGTGGGAGTGTTCACGGTCCCGGAGTGCAAACCCCTAAAGCCGAAGGACGGGGGCGACGGTCCCGGGAGGAAGGCCCCTAAAGGCGCATAGGGTACACAGTGTTTGATTGGTTATGGTATTTGTCATTATTCAAAACTCATGAATATGGGATAATATTTGATTTTATGAATAAAAGAATTAATGTTTCTGATTTGGAGATGGGTTGAACATGGAAACAATGTTTGGTCTACCAGTAATTTGAAATGCTATTATTTATTAGGTATATTGTGCATGCTAATCTCAACTATTCAATTCATTTTCTAATTTCCCAACAGTATACAAAGAAGTTGTGTTCGAAACAAAAGTATCTATTTTTTTTTTACTAAACCAGGAACCTACCGGGCTTCTTTGAGCTCACCCCGTTTCCTATTAACATTTTCAGGTTCTAGTTCGAAGGGAAAAATTGCGGGAAGTAAAGATAAGGCGAAACTAAGAAGATTTTGGTGAGTTATCATGTGAACTTGAGTTTTTGAATTTTATGCTAGAATGGTCTAGAAATGGATTGGAGGTTGGGAGCATCTAATGGTTTGAGAATCTAAATTAATTTTGGTGTTCATGTGAATTGTGGTTAATTAACGTGCCTGTGGGGAGTGACAATTAATGAGAAGTATTATTTGAGGATCTAAGATCTTTCAAGACCATCTAATGATGGAGAGACCATACTATGTTACAGCTGCCAAAAATCTAGACCTACAGAACAAGTTTATGGGCTGCCATTAGAGGCCTCCAAGCTTGTGCTCCGGCCTCAAATGAACGTTGCCCTAGCTCCCCACCAGGCACCAAGGCGCTAATCAAAGTTTGAAGTTGATTGTCACAAATTATAAGTGGACCACAGAGGGAGATATGCAAAAGTTTTGTAAACACAATATATGCTTCAATCAGACTACTCAGTATATAATATAAAAATATATATATATATAGACACGTATATGAAGGCCATGAATCTCAACTACAACAATTAACAAAGTACATCTTATCATTTTTCTCACATTCTACAAGAACTTTATTAACTTAACACGCATAAACGGCTACCAACCAAAACTTTTGTAAACACAATATAAGCTTCAATCTGAATAAACAGTCTCTGATATATATATACATATATGTATATATATATACATATGTATATATATGCACAGATATAGAAACATATATGAAGGCTATGCATGTCGGCCACAGCATTCAACACAGTAAATCTAATCATTTCTATCACATTCTACAAGAATATTAACTGAGACATGAGTAAATCAGCAACTAAAATAAACCCTACAATTTAGAAAGAAACAGTTTTAATTCATAAAAAAAGTAAGAATAAAAAAAAAACTCAACTGCAACTCATTTGATCTGCCATGATGCATTGCAATGAAATCAATCAACTCTAATTTGTGTACTTGAGCAAATAAACCCCTAATCTTATTTTGTTTAAGCCCGTTAAACACTGTACCCAAATGTACAACTAGCTTGAGTCTTTGACGTTTGGGTTGACCATCCCTATGGTAAACCAGTAAACCATTTATCACATTCTACAAAAAGTTTAACTGAGACATTAGTAATTCAGCATTTAATTAAACCCTATAATTGAAAAACAAGCACTTCTAATTCATAAATATATATATATATATGAAGAACAAATAATAAAAAAAACCCAATTGTAAGCCATTGGATCTACCACAATATATTGCAATAAAACCAATCACTTACGGATCATAAAGCTAAACAATCTCACAAATAAAACAACCGTGAATTTATCATAAGAAATAAGGGAAATGTGGACCTTCTTTTCACATTCTACAGGAACTTTATTAACTGAGACACAAGTAAATCAGCATCTAAGTTAAACCCTTCAATTTACAAAGACACATATTTAATTCATAAAAATGTAGTGTAAGAACAAATAGTCAAAAACACCCAAATGTAACTCATTTGATCTACCACAACACATGGCAATGAAACCAATAATTAATATATGGAAAAGCTAAACAATTTCACAAATCAAATAACAACAAAAACTGAAATATTGGAAGTCTATGAAAAACATAATTAAATCATAAATTGCATATTTGTATGCAAACAATGTCAGTCTTACAGTTTCAGATTGGGCTTGCAATGCTTTAAACTCTGCCGCCTTCGCAGTCAATTCTGTCTGCCTCGTTTCTTCTTGCTTCTTCATTACCTCGAAGACCTGAACCAATACCAAACCCGCATATATTACCCCCAGAAAGATTTATATCTATAAACCCAATAATAAAAATCATACATCAAATCCAAACCCAGAACAACATAAAGGCAAAGATTTCCTCCACAAAAGTAACAAAACACAATGAACCCATTAACAATAACTACTCAAATAACCCAAATTCGAAACCTTTTTGGCATGGGAAGAGGTGGCAATTTCTTTCAGAGCCTTTGCACCCCTCTCCAATGCTTCGGGGTCAAACCCAGCCGAAGTTGTTCGTGGGTTATCGTTGCGAACCCGTGGAGGTTGTTCGGCATTTGCTTGAGACGGTGGAGAAGTTTCTGAAGAAGGTTGCGGAGACGCCGACGCCGAAGCCGAAGCCGAAGCCGAAGCCGGAGATGGAGATGGAGATGGAGATGAAGAGAATGGGGAGAAGGAGAAGGGGCCATCTGCATAGGCATGGTCCACTCCTAAGGTTGCAGCAGCAGCTAGGGCCGAGATAAGCCCTGCAGCACAATTTCTTGCCATCACAGTCTCTCTCTCTAAAAGACAATCAAATCCCCAAACCAAAGAAAAATAATACAATCCCTCAGATTCTGACTAAGAACTTGAGCGATTTAATGAGAGAGTGAAGTACTATTATGTCTTGAAGGACAAGAAAAGAAATGGGTTGTAGTCTGCAGAGAGAGAGAGAGAGAAGGAGCGTGTGATAGAAGAAGTTTCAGGGTTTTTGTAGGGTTTGTCCCTCTCTCCAAAAATCTACATTTTACAAACCCTCTCTACATTTTACATTTTACATTGGCGGTTTGAGGCTCGAATTTGACCCGATCCAAATGTTGAACCGCAATTAGAATTTTAGGACTTCCAAAATTGCTCAAACTTATCAACCCGCCCAGCCCAGATTTTAACGGATTTGGGTCAGCTATTTTAGAAAAAAATACAATTTTGTCCCACTTTTGCACTCTAAAGAAAAATAAATCCTAAAACATGGCTTCAGTCTATCGAACTTTTGGAGTGTGTTGCTTTTTTAAAAAGCCCATTTACAAAACCTCACCAAATAACCTAAATGTATATTTGAGAGAGCTTCTTGGAGATTGAAGTGAGCTTCCAAGCCCAAGAAGTTCTTTCAAAATATATATATATTAGATAGGTCTAACAAAATGGGTGGGTTTGGACCGGATCGAATATGGGTGGATCAAATATAGGTTATAACTCATATTCAACCCATTTATAACGGGTCGAATATGGGCAAATCAAATATGGGTCGGGTCAACTCGCTAAACCCACTGACCTGTTTTTAAATTTAAAAAAATGTAAATGTCATTTTTAATTTGCGCTAATTCCATCATCATATTTAGATAGAATAAAACACAAACTCATATTAATTGTATAGATTGAAATGAAGAAACTTGTTTGATCACTTCAATTTAATAACCTTTTTCAGAAATTCTTTTAAATTTTATGCTATTTTATAAAATTCGAAGCTAATAAAACAAGTTAGCATGAACTTGTTTGTTATCAATTTATTTTTTATTTCTGATCCATTTATATAAATTCCAATATGTTTACAAGAATCCGACCCATTTATGCAACTCGGCCCATTTACAATGACCTAACCTGTTTATCCAGGAAAGTTATTTTTTTCAAAAAAAAAAAAATAAACAGATATTATCAAGGCTAATATGTAACAAAAGAGATAAATAATAATTTATAATGTATTTTGACCCGACTCGTTTACCCAGGAAAACTATTTTTTTCAAAAATAAAAAATAAATAGATATTATCAAGGCTAATATGTAACAAAAGAGAGAAATAATAATTTATAATGTGTTTTAACCCGACCCATTTGTAGGACCTTAAATGATGCATTAACATGACCCAACTTGTCAACCCCTTAAAATAATTCTAATTTTTATGAACTTCAAACATTTGGACCCAACCCGACCCATTTTGTAAGACTCAATCGGACCTGAACCATTTTGTAAGTCCGAGAAACTATAAAATTCAATTAATAACAACACATATGCATGCACATATATATATGTATATGTATCTATCAACCGCCTCCTCTAACTTGATTCAATAAAATCATAGGTCTTCTGCATATATATATATAGAGAGAAAATCTTAGAGAGAGGGGGATCAAGAGATAGCAGAAGAGAGAGAGATTATATATATATATAGGGGATCATGATATAGAGAGAATCTTTTAGAGAGAAAGAGAGAGATGAGATTGTGATATAGAGAGAGAATTTGAAAGAGAGAGCGGATAGAGAGAGATGATTGTGATATAGAAAGAGAGAAACCTACTTACTTAATATAATGTATAAATTTTTTCTTTTCTAGAATACTTTTGGGTCTCTTATAACATGGGTGAAATATGGGTTGAATATGGATATCCAAATTCAACCCATTTAAACCTCTACAAAAATGAGTTTGATTTATTGAACTCATTTTTGACTTATATTTTAAAATGGTTCACCCATATCCATTAAAAAGTGGACGGATATGGGCGGGTTGGCTGATTTTCACCCATTTTGCCACCCCTAATATTAGGCCATGTTTAGAGGAGATTCCAGACTCTAAAAGGCCTTTGAAAAAAGCCTTCAATAAAAGGAATTTAAAATAAAAAAGTTATTTGGTGGATGCATTTTTTGAAATTCCTTCCACAATTAAAATAATTTTAACTTTACAAATTTACCCTTAATAATTACTCTCAATAGGCAAGTTTCGCGAAATAAAAAAAGAAAAAAATATTTATAAAATTTGTTACTTAAAATAATTCTGCCTTCCTTCCAAAAGCAAGTTTTTCCGACTTCTTTTGAACGGACTTTTTAGGACTTCAACTTTCATGAGAAGTTCATTTTCTTTATTTCACCAAACAGTAACATTTTTTTGGAAATGACTTCTTGGACTTGGAAGCCCGTTTCAATCTCTGAGGAAGCTCCCCCAAATGAGCCTTTGAGTTTGGTGAAATAAGGAAAAATAACTTCTAACGAAAGTCAAAGTCCTAAAAAAAGTATGTTCAAAGGAAGCTGAAAAAACTTGCTTTTGGAAGGAAGCCAGAACTATTTTAAGTAACAAAAATTTTATAACTAATTTTGCCTCTTTTTATTTTGTGAAACTTGTCTATTGAGAGTAATTATTAAGGATAAATTTGTTATGTTAAAAACAATATTAATTATGGAATGAATTTCAAAAAATGCATTCACCAAACAACTTTTTTTTAAAAAAAATAAATTCCTTTTATTGAAAACATTCTTTAAATGCCTTTTAAATGAAAGGAATTTTAGAATTAGAAAGCTCCTCCAAATATGACCCTATTTTTTGGGAATGACTTTTTAGAGCATGGAAGTCCATTTTGCAGCCTCAGGAAGCCCTCCCAAACATACCCGAAGTCTTACTTTTCATAAAAAAATTCAATAAAATTCTATAACTAATACAATTCCTCTTTTACCCTTTTTATATATATGTATGTTGCTTAACTAATTTTCTCCAAACAATTTTGTAAATTTTTTTATTGAAAATAAATAATTTAAGAAAAAAGTTTTATTTTAAATTCACATTATATTTGATATATTAAGATAATTTGATAACTTTTTTAGATAACACTGTCTTAAATTTATAGAGATTTATTTTTTATTCTTGAGATTTTTTTAAAGAACTATGAAGTAGAAAATTCAAAAATAATGAAAATAATTCATTTATTATTCATAAATTTATTACATGAAATTTATTTCATTGTATTTTAACACGTTGTGAGTATTTACGGAAAGTGAATTTGAAATAATTTGTTAAATATTTTAGGATTATTAATTTTGGTAGCAATTAAATTTTTTTTTTGTAAATAGGTATTAGTTACAAAATATTGGAAGAAGAGAGAAAATTTGTATTTTAGTAAAAAATGCACTAATGAAAATTTAGTAATAAAGAACAATCTCGAAAAAAGTTTATTATTTTTAGAATCTGAACTTATTCGAAAATATTTTTTTAAAGCAAGACTTCTTTGTCTTTATGAAAATTTTATAGGACTTATTTATCTTTTGGATACACAAGAGAAAAAGAATAGCATTAGTTATGAGAGAAAAGAAAGAATAACAATAACATCTATTTATGTTTGGATAAATTATGAAAGAAAAGAATCAAATTGATGACATTTTTGTTTAGAAAAGTTAAAGGAAAGAAAAGAAAATAATATTTTTAACCAATTTACTATCATGCCTCTTTGTATTTACAATCATACCCCTTTGTCTTTAAATTTTTACAGGACTTGCTAACTCCTTATCATTTCTCTCCAAATCTTTCTACTTTTAGGAGGATAGTAAATGAAATATTTGGATGGATAAGTTATCCCTCCAAATCTCTCTTTATTCTTTCATTTCTCTCCTCGTTAACAAATCAAACACCAAAATCACTATCCCTATCTTTCTTTTCTTTTCTTTTCTTTCTAATTTCATCAATCCAAACTAGCTCTTAGAGCTTAAAGTTAAGACTAATTTGTAATTATCCCGCTATTTTATTATGAGGTTCTTTCTTCAATTAATTGTTTTCTTTTCTTTATCAACGATCACATGATCCTATCATCCTGTATAGCTCAGTCGACGAAAGATTACTCCAATCGTTTGAACCTGAAAAAAAGTCACTCGAACAAACACACACTGATATCATTGCCTTGATCTGTTCCCTTCTGGTCATCAATTACAAACCCTACCCCCCCTGTGTACCCTACTAACCATACATTTTTTTAGTCAAAAGAACCCAAATTTTGATTACATCAAAAAATTTCGAGATCAAGAAAGGGATTTCCAAGACTTCTGTCACCTTTGAGATTAGCATTTTCTGTCCTTACACACACACTCTCTCTCTATATTGGCAAACCGTGTGTCAGAGGGTGTTGTCCCACGTCGGATCCGAATGAAAACTGATTAGATATAAATGGATTAGGCAATAGTATCTAATAACTTATATTTTTGGATCATTGGTAAGCGCTTGACCCATTACACCGTGTGTATACTGCTATATACACATTATATTGCATACTACTAGTACTAGTTATATATATATATATATATATATATATATATAGGTCTGTATAGGGGTGCAACTTGGGTTGGGCAACCCGAACCCAACCCAAGCCCAGTCCAATTTTTTACGAGTTTGAATAACTATTTTTAGAATTAGGGTTGAGTTTGGATTGAAAAACCTCAACTCGAACTTAATTAGGGTTGAGCTTGGGTTGAGGTGCTAACAACCAAAGCCCAACCCGAACCCGAATTGTAATATTATTTTTATGCATACTTTTTATTTTAAATATATTATATATAATATTCAAGACATAGCCTAGAGGAAAGTAACTAATAAATAGTGAATGTTGCCATTCAATGCCCTAAAATTATATGAATTAGTGTCTTAGTAATATTTATTTAATATTTTTATTAATAATTTTAATATTTTTATGATTTCAAGTGATTAAGGGTAATTTTGATTAATAATGGTGCAATCAGGCTACAGATGATGCTATTTTAGTAGGAAGTTGAAGCTTGACCCATGAGATATGTTTATATTGAAGATCCAAATTAAATGGACTGAAGAAGTGGGCCAGAAATGAATTTAAATGAAGAAAAGGAGCATGGGCCTATTCATATTGAAGACTGGGCCAATTCAGGCCTAGAAAGTTCTGGACCCATTTTGGTATTCGGACCATAAATCCATACTCGACTGTCAAAAAGGCCCAAACTCTATGTTGATTGATGGAAATTCAATTCTGGACATTTTCATATTTAACGAAAATTTTCTAAAATGGACGTTTACATCACCTTTTTGCCCCATTTGTGCAGGCGCCACTTTCACGGGCACAGATGCCACTTTCATAGGCGCATGTGATACTTTGGGAGGCCAAGTGTCCCGTTTGTGGTGGATTCGAAAAAGAAAAGAGAGAAAAAAGAGAAAACAAGGGTATTCTGGAGGGGAGAAACATAGAGAGATATACAGAGGCGATTTGTGACGAAACGAAGGCGAGAAGATAACGATTTCATCATCGTTCAAGCTTGGACCTCCGATCATGAGTAGCTAAACATTATTCTGGGAAGTGACGTAACCGTAACCTTTCTTTCAATATTGTAAATTGTATCTTAATTTGAGGACATTTTAGTTTGCGTATTGATTGTATAACCAATATATAAACAATAACTGTGCTATTGATTTTAAATTGATTGGATTATTTCATTGTATATTTACTCTTGTTCTTAGAGAATGAACGTAAGTTTGTAGTGATTAGGGTTTGGTTCTTTTCAACTTATGTGATTTTATTAAGACAGGTTATACAGTAGTTTTCATTGATCGTTTAATTTAGAATTTTGATAATTCATACTAAGCAAAGATGGGCTATCGCATCATTAGTTAGTTTAGTTTGTAATTTGTAGTCAGATGTATAGGCCATGTTAAGTGAAGACGAGTTATGCTTTATTGTATGTTAAAGGAATCCTCTTGATATAATTGTATTAGGCTTGTAGCCATTCTTTTCTGAATCCATAAATTAGACGTCCCAAATTAATACAATTTGTCATTATCAGAGATTAGTGCTAAAGTCAATTCCCAGGACTCTCTCTCTCCAATATCTATCATTTATTAATGTCATTTAATTTCAGCACCTTAATTTAAAAACAAAACAAATTCTCTTTGAATTAAATTAGACAAGGTCTTGATAGCTTAACAACAAAACCAACGCAGTCTCTGTGGGTTCGATCCCTACTCACCACTTTACTAATTTTAGTAGAGTATTTGTAGGCTTTTATCAATTTTCTTTTGTCGAGGTGTAAAACAACAACGACATTATTACATAATATTTTATCGTGTTTTGCATATCGAACAAAATGGTGTCATTGCCGGGGACTGATGTCATAATAGCGTTGTTAAGTTTAAAGATTAAGTCTAGTTTAATTATAATTTTTGACTAGTATATATTATGTTTTTAATTTGTTTTAGGTGTTTTGTGTATTTGAATATAGGTATAAGAGCTACTAGACAAGTAGAAAGAAGTTGAAATTTCAGGTTCTCTTGTGAGTTTTTGTATTTTAATTCATACACTTATGTTTAGGATTGTTAATTTATTTTAATTTTGAAAAAATAATTTGAAAACATGTTGGTTGAGTTTGAAGACTCTTTGGAAGGATGTTTAGATTAATTTGGTTGTGATATTAATAATTTTAAATATATGAAAATTTTGAGTGAAAATTCAATGGATGTGTCCAATAAATTTGATGCATTATCATAGAGACTGGACCAATTTATGGCCTTTAGTTATGCTCCTACTCCTACTCACTCGTCCATACCATATGAGTCATGTGCATGTTGCTTTAGTCCTTTTTATCATGTGATAGATTGTCTTACTATGTAACAATATAATGATTTTTATCAAGAACACACACATGCAAATTTTTCTATACCGGGGTATGATCCATTTTTCCATACTTATTCTCCGAGATTTGAGGACAAAGTTTTGGCTGCCCTTGGCAAACTTGAGGAACGAATTGACAACCTTGAGGAACAAACTAATTTTTTAAATTCACATTCGCAATCCATAGCTAGGCTAGAAGTTCAAATCGAGCAAATAGCCAATGCTTTGAATTGTGAAGATCAAAAGGAACTTTCAAGTCAGCCCGTGACCAATATTGAACTCATACAACTAATTGAGTTAGACGATGCCCCCTTTGTGGAACCATTACTCATATCAAACTCCAAAACTTTACATGAAAAACTTAAGTGTGATGATTTAAGTCCTAATGAGAGTCCACCTTTTACCTTTGTTTTTGACTTGAGTAGTGACAAATTAGATATGAATGAGAAAATTAGTCAAGAACAAGTTAAAGGGTCATGTTTTCCTAAATCGGTCGAATTTTATTTGATTGATTCATTTTTCTTAAAATCTCACATTGATATAGATAAGAGGTGCCTAAAAATTGTTTGGATTTCGGCACAAGAAAGTGAGGACAAAATAGGGGGGACATTCTTAGATCTCCTCAAGAGATGTAGTATAGGGTGAACCTTCCATCAAAAGTAGTAGATATGAAGTGTGTGTTTTTATTTTCATTTATTTTTATTTATTATTTCTTTTGTTTGAGTTGATTTTTCTTCATTTTAATTATTATTTGTGTGTGTTTTTCATTTTGTTGCATTCTTTTTTATTTTTTTATTATTTTTTTCCTTTTAATATGCGTGGTGTGTAGTTGTATTTTTTATAATATGTTCTTGCATCCAAGTTTGGGGGGATGGCCAATCCTTATTCATTTGAATGTTTTGCCAAATTTTGACAATTTTACCACCACGATAATATTGTTCTATCACTTACCATATGCTTCATGTTTTTGTTACACATTGAGGACAATGTGTGATTCAAGTTTGGGGGTAAGTGATCGGCGTTAAATATTACGCATTCTAGCCTCTTAATTTGCATATTTTATTCTCTTAGGACTTGTACGGTCAAACGTAACTTGTATGTGCACCAGAAAGCCTTCCTCACTGAGCAAGTCAGCTCAATCATCCAACATTGCACTCTACCTAAATTTAAGGATCCTGGATGTCCTACGATTTCATGTACCATAAGTGATAAAAAAATTGAGCAAGCTTTGCTTGACTTGGGTGCGAGTGTCAACTTGTTACCTTACTCTGTTTACGAGTAACTAGGCCTTGGTGAGTTGAAACCCACGAAGGTGGTACTGCAATTAGCAGATCGTTCAATTAAGGTACCTCGTGGTGTTATTGAGGATGTGCTCCTTCAGGTTGATAAATTCTTCTTCCCTGTAGACTTTATTGTCTTAGACACTCAACTTGTAGCTAATCCTACTAGCCAGATTCCTGTCATCTTAGGTCATCCATTCCTAGCCACTTCAAATGCTTTAATCAACTGTAGGAATGGTGTTGTGAAACTCTCTTTTGGAAATATGTCGGTTGAGCTTAATGTTTTTAACGTAAACCGACAACCACTAGACTCTGAGGATATTTGTGAGATAAATTTAATAGAGAGTTTAGATCAGGATACTTTTATTCATGCTAGTTATAAGGACCCTTTAGAGGCAATCCTAACTAATTTTGGCTGTAATTTTGATATTGATAGTTCTTGTAAAGATGTGAATGCTTTATTGGATGTGAATGTTTCATTGAATTCAGTCCATTTTATCAACACCAAAAAGTAGAAAGCCAAGATGGAAAGCCTAGGTATAGGTTGAGTTATAGTCCATTTTTATCATCATTGTACATTATTCGTTTTAGGATTTCTAGGACTTGAATCTTTTTTATTTTTTAGTTTGTGTCAATTGTTTTTTTTCCTTGTATTTTGTGTATTTAATTTTTTAAAAAAAAGAGAAAAAAAATTCATAATGGTCTGGTATAGCCTCCCATTCTCTGACTATGTATGTAGTACCAATTCTACAAGTTGTGATATGATTGATAAAGTTGATGATTTCTGTTTATTAAAGTCTGGTTTCGATACCCAATACTGTCGAGATTGCTTCAACCCAGTATGACTTTAATAAAGAAAGGCAACCCCTTTATACTCTATACGTTAGAGTGTCTAGATAATTAATATCTTATCATATATACACCTTGAAAAAGTGGGACCCACCAGTTCAGAGAATGAGGAGAAGAGTAGTACCCGTAGTTTTCGCCTAAAGATTAGGTTTAAAAAAAAAAATTTACTTTCTGTTTCATATTTATTTTCACCCATGTTATTTCACTTGGTCGTTGAAGTATAGTCGTTGTTTTGACAGGATGTATCATCCAAGTTTGGGGGAGTGGCCTCATTACCTTCATGCTACTGGTTTGCTCTATTTTCTTGCCACTACTCCCGTTTTCTGGTAATATCGTTCTAACCCTTCTCTATGCTTCGATTGGGTGTACATCGAGGACAATGTACAATTTAAATTTGGGGGTGAGGCGATGCCTTTTTATGTGCTTTATTGCAATAGGGGGAGATTTTTATGAAAATTTTCTTATTTTTAGGACTTTTTGGTTACATTATTTTCATAGGTTGTTTTTTATTTTATTTTGTTTTGTTTTTACATTATTAAAGGGATTAGTACTTTATGTAGGTGCTTAACATGCAATTCTTGGGTATGTTTTAAATTTTTAGAAACTGTGGTTTGAATGAGTGGTTTTAATCATTGTTTGCATTAACATGCTTTGGGGTGATTGGTTTTAGTTTCCTCACATGCACAGACACACTAGCATAATCTTATGGGGTATAAACTTTGACTTTGAGTTGTTGGGTTACATATACTTGATATTAATTGGTATTCCTTGAGAATGAGTACTGATGATGTGTTTTACATGACTTCAATGAAAAAAAAAGAATATGTGATGAATAGAAAATCAATTTGATCCTTTCATGAGTAACCGGGCCTCTATGCCTCAGGAAGCATGGAGTGTTCGCGTCAAAAGTGAAGGGATAAGAAAAGATGAGCATTGGTTGTCTTGATTTGTAGCCTGACTAATTCGAGTAATTAGGTTCTTCGGGGTGTCTTAACGCCTAGTACCCTAAAACCATTTGGTTTGGGAGCCACTGACTGAAAGCTTGCTACATGGATCTTTCAAAAAGCTTAATAAACCAAGACATTGCACAACCAATAAAGCAATAAAAAAAATGAAAAAAAAGGTCATGTATTCATGTTTGGAAGTAGGATTTCAATAAGGGGAGGTAGTGAGTTGAAGGGGTATGTGACTTAATATATTCAGAGCTGGGTTATACTACATGAGATGATTGCTAGTTCACTTTCATGAGGGAGCTAGAATTAGTTACTTTGAATTATGTTGATGTGAATTATGCATCGAGACCATTACTTTGAATTATGGAATTTGAAAATTTGAAGTTATTCTTGAATGTAAGTTTGTAGCTATATATTGTAATCATCTTCTTGATTAATGTTTACACAGAAATTTTAAAGTTTGTGGGTAACATTTCTGAAAATCCTCACGAGAATATAACTCGTCCACTAGAGGGAACCTAGGGGTTCAAAGGCTTGTTACATATGCTAAATGCAATCGTTTCTCCCAAGAAAGAGGAGTTGGGTAGTTTAGTTTGTGTTTAGTTAGTTTCCTTTGTTTTAATTTTATTTTGTTCTATTACTAAGGGACTAGCAATATGTAAGTTTGGGGGTGTGATCGGCGTTGAATATTACGCATTCTAGTCTCTTAATTTGCATATTTTATTCTCTTAATGATAGTTTATATGTGATTTTACACTATTTTTGTGTTTTCTGTCTTTTTCAGGGCCTTAATTATTATTTCAGATAAAACCATGATTTTGGACTTTTAAAGATGATATCCAGAAAGGTTATATGAAGCCTACATCTAATGGGTCCATTCAACTCCATATTTCAACTCAAATCAGCCCAAGGAAGAGGTTCAAGAGAATTATAACTGCTTAAGAAGATTACAGGCCTGAAGCCCAATTTTGCGCATAATCTAGTTTTAATCTCGTTTTGGAAAGGGGACCAAAAGTCATATTTTTGAGCGTTAATTCAACTTGATTTCATGTAGGTTGAATGAAATTCGATTCTAGACACTTTTGTATTTCACGTAAATTTTATGAATCGGACTTCTACTGGGTCAAAACTTGGGCTGAACGTCAGTAGAAAAATCTACCTATTTAGGGCTGCGGGAAAACCCTAATTATCTCCTAATTGGATTAGGACTTTATCTCCTAATTGGATTAGAACTTTATGTATTCTCTTGGGGTATAAAGTGGTGAATTGGAGACTCTTTTTAGGGGAGAAAACAAGTGGAGGCCAAGGAAGAGAAGACAGAGACAATTCGGGTTTTATTTACTTATTATGTCTTTTATTTATTTGTTATCTTCTTCTTCTATCATGTGTAACTAAACTCCTCAACTAGGGTTGAGGAGGAAACCTCCATTAATGAAGTGAAGTTCTTTTGTTAATTAATTGATTCCCATGTGTATGATTTTGTAAGGACCGAATTATTTTTAGACCGGATTTATTTATTTATTTTTTTGAAATTTATTAATTTCGAAAAGATGCATATATATATATATATATATATATATGGAATTATATAGATATATAGAGAGATGGAGAGAGTATATATATATATATATATATATGGAATTATATATATATATATATATAAGTGGAAGGGGTATGAATATACCTCTAGATATATTTATATTTAATTATAAATATATGTGGATGGGCATGTGTAGTTATATACATATATGTGTATGTATGAGGTATAATATGCATATGTATTATAGTATGTATGTGTATGTGTATTAGAAACATGTAGTATTATGTATATGTGTTATATACATATATATAATAATGACATGTGGGTTAGGTGTATATATATATATATATATATAATATACATATATGTATGTGGACAAGAGTGACTTGGGGGAAATATGTGGACCAAAAGTGGTCAACCAAAGAGAAGACCACATGAGTGGTTCGGTTGAGAGGAGGGAAGAGAGGGAAAGAAAAGAAAAAGTGTCACACCCCGGAACCCGGACTGCCGGGACTTCCCCGGACCGACCCGAATCCCGAATCCCGAGTGTGAACCTGTGAGATCGCCCTCACGACATAACCATCACCTGATCACGCAACCTCAATTTGCTATTATTTTTACGAAAATCGGGCATGACCCATTCTAAATAATCAGATCCTGGCATGTTATACCTGCTTTCAATTCAAATGGACACTTCTGGGCTCGTGTCCCCCCAGCATTTATATCTAACAATAAAAATGGACACTTCTGGGCACGTGTCCCCCCAGCATTTCTACAACATACATAATCATGATATCTAGACTAGTCATCAAGTAAACACAGGTATCATCATCCAAAATCATTCTAATCTGCAAGGCAACATTAAAGTCACAATGTCCATAAACAATATCTTAAAATAGAAATCTCTTTATACATGTCTAAGCGCATCATGTCCACATCTCGGACGCGCATAACACAAAATGTCAAAAATGAGAGATCTTTCTAACTCTAAGTCCAACTCACGATTGTACATCGCCAACCATCTCCTTGTCATGTCCTGAAAGTGTTAGTGTAGGGGGATGAGCAATTTTCAATGGGCTCAAGGTAATACGTTGTGCAATCCGTCCAAATTCATATCTCATATCAACGCATAAACACAATCAACACGCACCGCTTAACTACGTGTCATGCTTCCTAGCATTCTAGTCCAAAGATCGAAACCTTCACTTCACATGGCATAGACATCAAGATGCTTGACTACCACAAAATTTTCAACTTAAAACATGCAATAATACACAGTCTCATTGATGTTGTTTTAAAATTGTTAAATAACTCGCAAGTGTACGAATCTATTAAAGTATAGTTCGGCAAGAACGAGGTCGAACCCAAGGGAATGCTTTGAGAAGAAAAATTAACACAAATTCAAATTAATTTAAAACTAATCTAGTTTAAACACAAGTTTAGTTGATTTGAGAGAAATTAAGCTAACATGAAAATAAAATAACACTATTGAAATCAAATAAAGAAAATAGCTAAGGTTTTGGATTCCACCACCATTAAATCCATGAAGTTTCTAATATTCATTTATTAATTCCCAAAGTTAGAGTAGCAATCAAGAAATCAATCAATTGCTTACTCAAGATTTAACAATAAAGCACTATGAAAAATATATTAAAAGGTAGATTTTCCTTCTCTTCACTAGTGTAAAATTCTAAGCATCCTATGTATCCAATTTAATGAAAAACATAAGATCAAAGATTATCACTTTTAAGAAATACAAACCCAAGCTTAGATTAATTATAATACTTTCTAACTACCACATATACATGATATAGATGGTGAAAGAATTATAAAATAATTAATCACAAGAAGCAAAAATCATAAGCAATTAAATCACACACATGAGAATTAATTAATGAACAAAAGAACTTCACTTCATTAATGGAGGTTTCCTCCTCAACCCTAGTTGAGGAGTTTAGTTACACATGATAGAAGAAGAAGATAACAAAATAATACAAGACATAATGAATAAATAAAACCCGGATTGTCTCTGTCTTCTCTGCCTTGGCCTCCACTTGTTTTCCTCCCTCAAAACAGCCTCCAATTCACCTCTTTATACCCCAAGAGAATACATAAAGTTCTAATCCAATTAGGTGATAAAGTCCTAATCCAATTAGGAGAAAATTAGGGTTTTCCCGCAGCCCAAAATAGGTATATTTTTCTGCTGACATTCGGCCCAAGTTTTGACCCAGTAGAAGTCCGATTCACGAAATTTATGTGAAATACAAAAGTGTCCAGAATTGAATTTCCTTCAACCCATGTGGGAATTAAGTCAAATTGATCCTTGAAAATAAGGTTTTCAGTCCACTTTCCAAAACGGGATTAAAACTGGATTAAGTATAGAATTGGGCTTCAGGCCCGTAATCTTCTTAAGCAATTGTAATTCTCTAGAACCTCTTCCTTGGGCTGATTTGAGTTGAAATATAGAGTTGAATGGACTCATTAGATGTAGGCTTCATATAACCTTCTTGGATATCATCTTTAAAAGCCCAACATCATGGTTTTATCTGAAATAATCATTAAGGCCTTGAAAAAGACAGAAAATACAAAAACAGAGTAAAATCACATATAACCTATCACTAAGAGAATAAAATATGCAAATTAAGAGGCTAGAATGCGTAACATTCAACGCCCATCACACCCCCAAACTTACATATTGCTAGTCCCTTAGCAATAGAACAAAATAAAACTAAAACAAAGGAAACTAACTAAACACAAACTAAACTACCCAACTCCTCTTTCGTGGGAGAAACGATTGCATTTAGCATATGCAACAAGCCTTTGAACCCCTAGGTTCCCCCTAGTGGACGAGTTATAGTCTCGTGAGGGTTTCCAGAAATGTTATCCACAAACATTCAAAATTTATGTTTAAACATTAATCAAAAAGAATATTACAATATATAGTTACAAACTTGCATTCAAGAATAATTTCAAAGTTTCAAATCCCATAATTCAAAGTAATGGTCCCCAGACATAATTCACATCAACATATCTCAAAGTAACCAATTCTAGCTCCCTCGTGAAAAGTGAACTAGCAATCCTCTCATGTGGCATTACCTAGCTCCGAATATATTAAGACACATACCCCTTCAACTCACTAGCTCCCCTTATTGAAATCATACTTCCAAACATGAATACATGACTTTTTCATATATATTTTTTCATTTTTTTTTATTGCTTTATTGGTTGTGCAATGTCTTGATCTATTAAGCTTTCTGAAAGACCCATGTAGCAAGCTTTCAGTCAGTGACTCCCAAACCAGATGGCTTTAGGGCACTAGGCGTTAAGACACCCCGAAGAACCTAATTACTCGAATCAGTCAGGCTACAAATCAAGACAACCAATGCTCATCTTTTCTCACCCTTTCACTTTTGACGCGAACACTCCGTGCTTCCTGAGGCATAGAGGCCCGGTTACTCATGAAAAGGATCAAATTGATTTTCTATTCATCACATATTCTTTTTTTTTTTTTTTTGTAAAACACATTATCGGTACTCATTCTCAAGGGATACCAATTAATATCAAGTATATGTAACTCAACAACTCAAAGCCAAAGTTTATACACCATAAGATTATGCTAGTGTGCCTGTGCATGTGAGGAAACTAAAACCAATCACCCCAAGGCATGTCAATGCAAACAATGATTTAAACCACTAATTCAAACCATAATTTCTAAAAATTTAAAACATATTCAAAAATTACAAGTCAAGCACCTACATAGAGTATTAATCCCTTGAATAATGTAAAAACATCCTATCTAAAAACAAAACAAAAGAAAATAAAAAACAAAACTATGAAAATAATGTAACCAAAAAGTCCTAAAAACAAGAAAATTTTCATAAAAATCTCCCCCCATTGCAATAAAGCACATAATGCATCGCGTCACCCCCAAACTTAAACTGTACATTGTCCTCAATGTACACCCAATCAAAGCATAGAGAAGGGTAGAACGATATTACCAGAAAACGAGAGTAGCGACAAGAAAATAGAGAAAATCAGTAGCATGAAGGTAATGAAGTCACTCCCCCAAACTTGGATGCTACATCCTGTCAAAATAATGACTACACTCCAACGACCAAGTGAAATAACATGGGTGAAGATAAATATGAAACAGAAAGGAAAAACAAAAAGATTTTTTTTTTTTTTGAAACCTAATCTTCACGCGAAAACTACATGTACTACTCTTCTCCTCATTCTCTGAACTGGTGGGTCCTAATTTTTCAAGATGTATATGTGATAAGATATTGACTATCCAGACAACCTAACGTATAGAGTGTAAAGGGGTTGCCTTTCTTTATTAAAGTCATACTGTGTTGAAGCAATCTCGATAGTATTGGGTATTGAAACCAGACTTTAATAAACAGAAATCATCAACTTTATCAATCATATCACAAATTGTAGAATTGGTACTACATACATAGTCAGAGAATGAGCGGCTATACCGGATCATGATGAATTTTTTTTTTTTGTTAAAGAAAAATTGAAAATAAAATACACAAACTAAAAATAAAAAGACGCAAGAGCTATAAATCCTAAAACGAATAATGTACAATGATGACCAAATAGGTCTATAACTCAACCTATACCTAGGCTTTCCATCTTGGCTTTCCACTTTTTGGTGTTGATAAAATGGACTGAATTCAATGAAACATTCACATCCAATAAAGTATTCACATCTTCACAAGCACTATCAATATCAAAATTATAGCCAAAATTAGTTAGACTTGCCTCTAAAGGGTCCTTATAACTAGCATGAATAAAAGTACCCTGATCTAGACTCTCTATTAAATTTACCTCACAAATATCCTCAGAATCTGGTGGTTGTCGGTTTACGTTAAAAATATTAAGCTCAACCGACATATTTCCAAAAGAGAGTTTCACAACACCATTCCTACAGTTGATTAAAGCATTTGAAGTGGCTAGGAATGGACGACCTAAGATGACAGGAATCTGGCTAGTAGGATTAGCTACAGGTTGAGTGTCTAAGACAATAAAGTCTACAGGAAAAAAGAATTTATCAACCTGAAGAAGCACATCCTCAATAACACCACGAGGTACCTTAACTGAACAATCTGCTAATTGGAGTACCACATTCGTGGGTTTCAAATCACCAAGACCTAGTTGCTCGTAAACAGAGTAAGGTAACAAGTTGACACTCGCACCCAAGTCAAGTAAAGCTTGCTCAATTTTTTGATCATCTATGGTACATGAAATTGTTGGACATCCAGGATCCTTAAATTTAGGTGGAGTGCGATGTTGGATGATTGAGCTAACTTGCTCAGTGAGGAAGGCTTTCTTGTGCACATTCAAGCCACGTTTGACTGTACACAAGTCTTTCAAGAATTTTGCATAAGAGGGGACCTGTTGAATTGCATTGAAAAATGGAATATTAATTTTGACTTGTTTAAGCACTTCTATAATCTCATCATAGTGATTCCCCTTCTTAGGCTTTTGAAGTCTTTGAGGATATGGTGCAGTAGGAACAAAGTTTCTAACTGGTGGACTTATTGGAGATGGTGGGTCAAGACTAGGGACTTGAATTTCTGACTCAACTTCAGATGTAGTTTTATCCTCTCTTCCTAAATCGCTAACATGGTCCTCTTCAATTTTCTCATTATGTATAGGCATTTGGACTCCATTATCAACTTGTTTGCCCGATCTTAGGGTTGTGATAGAGTGAACCTGCTCATGTGAACCAGAAGTGGATTGATCACTAATATAAAACTGGCCTTTTGGGTTAGGCACAGGTTGCCTAGGAAACTTTCCCTTCTCCCTCTCTCCTACAACAGTGGCTAATTGACCTATTTGCATTTCTAATTTAGAAATTGATTGACTGGTTTGTTGTATGAACTGTTGGAGAGTATCCTCTAAAGTTGGTTTTTGTTGAGGTGGGGGAACATACGGAGGGGTATTTTGGGACATGGAAGGATATGAAAATTGTGATTGCCCTTGGGGTTGCATAAGTTGCACCCCTTGGTTGTTCCGAGGTTGGTCTTGCCTCCAAGAAAAATTAGGATGGTTCCTCCAATTAGGATTGTATGTGTCAGAATAGGGGTTGCCAACTGGTTTCTTATATGAATTAAGTGCATTGGCTTGTTCGGCTATATACTCATGAAAAGATGCAATAGATGGACAAGTTTGCGCTTTATGAGAAAAACTTTCACACAATTGACACACCTCACTAGCTGTACGAATAGAAGAGTTATTTCTTTTACTCATCTCTATAGCCTCTACTTTCCTAGTTAGACTAGCTATCCTCGCACTCAAATTGGTATCCTCTCGGAGTTCATAGATTCCTCCCTTTTTGGATTCTGAGAGCACTGATAGACCACTCCTTTCAACCCTCCCTGAGTACTCCCATTGTTGAGAGTTCTCTGACAACGCATCAAGAAATTTCCATGCTTCATCCTCATTCTTAGACATGAATTCTACCCCACCTCGTGACTCAATTAGTTGACGATTATAGGGTGACAATCCCTCATAAAAGAATTGAACTAATTGCCACTTGGCAAAACCATGATGTGGACACTTAAGGAGAATATCATTAAATTTCTCCCAACATATGTAAAACTCTTCACCCTCTTTTTGAGTAAATTGCATGATATTTTGACGAAGGGAGTTAGTTTTGTGCATGGGAAAAAACTTGGTAAGGAATTTAGTGCATAACCCATCCCATGAATTGACAGACGCGGGTTCCAGTGAGTATAACCAAGATTTTGCTTTCTCTTTCAAAGAGAATGGAAATAACCGCAATTTAATTGACTCCTCAGAAATATGTTAAAATTGTAGTGTGGAGCAAATCTCTAGAAATTCCTTAACATGGAGGTATGGGTCATCAGAACTAAGACCTCTAAAAGTGGGTAGTAAATTAATTACTGCTGCCCGTATCTCAAAATGTCCCTGTTGGGTAGCAGGTAACACAATGCAAGATGGGTTTGTAATATGCACGGGCGTGTAATAGTCCTTAAGGGATTTAGTTTCAACAAGATCTGCCATCTTGGGCAAAGAAGGATCTCTAACACTAAAATTTTTCACACCCTTTTGAAAGGTTCTCTCAATCTCAAGATCTAATGGAAACAACTCTGGATTCAGTGATCGACGACCTAACATACACTAAAATGACTCACAAAAATACCAACCAAATAAACAAGCAATTTTTTTTCAAATTTAATTCAAGGTTAGTGATTTCTATTTTAATTTTTTTTTATTTTCCTAAAGAATTATCTGGACTAGTTCCAAAATAATTCTTACCTAGTTAGACAGCTTCTACTCCCTTTCAAAGGAACTAGAGGATTACCAGTTAAGCCCCACCAACAATACAACCAGGAAAGTTTCTAAGATAGATTGGAGGGGTCACAAACGGTCCCACTTAAAAACCAATCTCCTCAGAACTTTCCTAGACATTGTGAAGTTGGAAGGTGCTCACTAGAGTTACCAAAAGTTAACTCTGTCCAAGAGGGTCCTATAAGCTATGTGAATTCCTATGGCCAATGTCTACTTGATTTTAAATTTAAACTAAATTTGGCTTGGGATAGACAAATGCAAAGAGATTTTTAACCTAGTTGGGCAAGGAATTGGTGATGAAATCCAATCCTTATCTTGTTGGGGGTTTGTGCCCTTACTAAAATTTTAATGCAATAATGCTAAATTAAAATGCACAAACAAAACACACCATAAAAACAAACAAGAAATCAATCTATTGCTTACTTAAGATTTAACAATAAAGCACTATGAAAAATATATTAAAAGGTAGATTTTCCTTCGTTTCACTAGTGTAAAATTCTAAGCATCCTATGTATCCAATTTAATGAAAAACATAAGATCAAAGATTATCACTTTTAAGAAATACAAACCCAAGCTTAGATCCAAAAACTTGATGTTGTTTTAAAATTGTTAAATAACTCGCAAGTGTACGAATCTATTAAAGTATAGTTCGGCAAGAACGAGGTCGAACCCAAGGGAATGCTTTGAGAAGAAAAATTAACACAAATTCAAATTAATTTAAAACTAATCTAGTTTAAACACAAGTTTAGTTGATTTGAGAGAAATTAAGCTAACATGAAAATAAAATAACACTATTGAAATCAAATAAAGAAAATAGCTAAGGTTTTGGATTCCACCACCATTAAATCCATGAAGTTTCTAATATTCATTTATTAATTCCCAAAGTTAGAGTAGCAATCAAGAAATCAATCAATTGCTTACTCAAGATTTAACAATAAAGCACTATGAAAAATATATTAAAAGGTAGATTTTCCTTCTCTTCACTAGTGTAAAATTCTAAGCATCCTATGTATCCAATTTAATGAAAAACATAAGATCAAAGATTATCACTTTTAAGAAATACAAACCCAAGCTTAGATTAATTATAATACTTTCTAACTACCACATATACATGATATAGATGGTGAAAGAATTATAAAATAATTAATCACAAGAAGCAAAAATCATAAGCAATTAAATCACACACATGAGAATTAATTAATGAACAAAAGAACTTCACTTCATTAATGGAGGTTTCCTCCTCAACCCTAGTTGAGGAGTTTAGTTACACATGATAGAAGAAGAAGATAACAAAATAATAAAAGACATAATGAATAAATAAAACCCGGATTGTCTCTGTCTTCTCTGCCTTGGCCTCCACTTGTTTTCCTCCCTCAAAACAGCCTCCAATTCACCTCTTTATACCCCAAGAGAATACATAAAGTTCTAATCCAATTAGGTGATAAAGTCCTAATCCAATTAGGAGAAAATTAGGGTTTTCCCGCAGCCCAAAATAGGTATATTTTTTTGCTGACATTCGGCCCAAGTTTTGACCCAGTAGAAGTCCGATTCACGAAATTTATATGAAATACAAAAGTGTCCAGAATTGAATTTCCTTCAACTTAAGCGGGAATTAAGTCGAATTGACGCTTGGAAATAAGGTTTTCAGTCCACTTTCCAAAATGGGATTAAAACTGGATTAAGTATAGAATTGGGCTTCAGGCCCGTAATCTTCTTAAGCAGTTGTAATTCTCTAGAACCTCTTCCTTTGGCTGATTTGAGTTGAAATATAGAGTTGAATGGACTCATTAGATGTAGGCTTCATATAACCTTCTTGGATATCATCTTTAAAAGCCCAACATCATGGTTTTATCTGAAATAATCATTAAGGCCCTGAAAAAGACAGAAAATACAAAAACAGAGTAAAATCACATATAACCTATCACTAAGAGAATAAAATATGCAAATTAAGAGGCTAGAATGCGTAACATTCAACGCTCATCACTCATCATATCTATAACATATGACCAAATGGGATTTAAACACAAGTTTAACGGAATCATCATAAAACTCACATTTTTACTCATTTCTTTCAAATCGTGGCATATGTATCAAATGTAACTTGACAACCACATAATTTCAATCCATGCATAAAGCACATTCTCCATCATATAAGTGGCATATGACATTTTCAAATCGGATAAATATCCACACGAGTCATGTAATTTCACTTAAGTTACACATAAGACTCAACACACTCTCTCGGATTTGGTTCACACTCACACACACACACGAGATACGTACCGAAGTCCCATATCTCAAACTCTTGGTTATTTCGGGCTACTAACCCATCCGGTTACCACCCACTTGCGCAAGGTAGAGGTCTTTCAACCCCAAGGGGATATGTTCCCCCTCTATTTTCCATGAGCCACTTCTGAGACACACCCCACACTCACACAAAATATTTCACATTTTGCACACATTCACAAGTTAGATGCATTGCACCCATTGAATGTCCTAATACAATTCTACCATGTCACACAAGAATCATAAGACATAAGAACACGTTTATTTCCCAAAACTCAATTTTCATCTTTTTCCCCAAAATTCTGCACATGCCATACATATATCATTTTGCATATATAATCAATTCATGCTTTGTAACACATACCCCAATCTTTTCAACGTAAATCAATTTCATTCATCTTCTTGTAAAACACGAATTTTAACATAAAAGTCCATATATGCAATACATGTCATAAGAGGCATATACAATCATTCATGCGATTTAAATCATACACCAATTTAAATCAAAGATTATGTCTCAATTTTCATTTAATCACAAATAACATAAAAACATATACTTTATGTCATTAACATGAAATTTAACTTGGAATAAAAAACACAACGCACACCCCCTACCTCGATTTGGAGTGAGAACTCCAAAATCTCCAACCTCCTCCATAGAGTATCCGCCAATCTCGCTATCACAACATTTCTTGCCAAGTCCAATTCACCATTATTGCCAGTCCAATTAAATTGTTGTCCCTGACTGTGACCCAAATTAAAATACCAAGCCCAATGCTTATTACCAAAAACCCGATCCGTGGCTAAACCAACACCAATCCTTAAAACTCAATTTATCCAACTAAGCTTCAACCAAACACAAAGTTAGCCCAATTATTTTCTCCATTACTTAATCATACACCAAACCAAAATTCAAGACCCCAATTTAATTGTGCAAGCCCATTACCGTCTAAGCCCCAAGCAAAATTAGGCCAATTCATTTAAGCCCAAAAATTAAATTCAAGCCAACCCAATTTTTTTTTGAATTTAATTGGCCCATTCTAATTAATCCAATATTAACAGGCCCAATCCCAAACCAAACCATCATACAAGACCCACTGTCCAGACCCATGTAACTAGCCCATGAAACTACCCCAATCGATCGGCCCAGGTCCAATTTAGCAGCCCATATATATATATATATATATATACACAAAACCATCTTCTGTTTGCTCCAGCCTTAGCTCCACCAAGACTCAACCATCCGAAGCCACAACCATGACACCGCCGCTGCCTAAAACCGCCAACCACCATGTACGGCCAACCACCACCGCTCTATGATTGGACCACCATGCAAGCACCTCACCACAGCCGAGAATCCAAGACCATCAAGACCCAGCCAGCTCCATACAACCAGCCGTGAGAGACCCATTAAACCACCATTTGTAACCCAAACAACCCTCACGACCAGCCATCACCTCCGACCACCCCTTCACCAAACGACACCACCAGCTGGCCCTCCTTCGGCATCCGAGGAGGCCACCCAACAGCCATGGAAACAACACACAAAACCGGTACCTCCTCCCTCGCCAGAACCGTCATCCGGAATGCAAGTAATCCCACAGTGGACAGCCACCTCCAGCACCGTCTGTAACACCTTCAAGATCGACCATCACCTCAACCGTGAAGACCCAGCTCCTCCCCTGGCAGTCCAAGCTACTGCCGAGCACCACCAGCCACAACTCCTTTCCACAGCCGCGAACCAGCCCCTCTTCTTCTCTCTCTGTTTCTCTTCTTTCTCTCTCTATTCTCGGTTCCCTCTCTCTCTCTAAGTCAAGTTTTCTCTCTCTAAAGTTCTCTCTCTCTCTCTATATATATATTTCTCCTCTTTCTCTCTCTCGGTTTCTCCCTCTGCTCCTTCTCGGCTTCTTCTGAGCATTCTCTCTCTATCGGTTTCTCTCTCTACCCTTCTCTTCTTCCTTCTTCTTCTCTCTCTTCTTCTCTTTTTCTTTTCTTTCTTTTTTTCTTTTCTTTTCCTTTTCTCTTCCCAGCCGACAGCCCACCTGCTTCTCTCATTTCAATCTTATCTTCTTTCTCTTTTCTCCCACTTTTTCTCCTCTCCACATGTTTCCTACACCATCTACATCCACATATTATTATTATATATATATACATATATGTACATAACATATACATAATACTACATATTTTCAATACACATACATATACATAATGTAATACATATGCATATTATACCTCATACACATACATATACATACACATATATGTATATAACTACATACACGTATTTACTATACACATGTACTCCCATATATTTATAATTAAATATAAATATATCTATATGTATATTCATACCCCTTCCACTTATATATATATATATATATATAATTCCATATATATATATATATACTCTCTCCATCTCTCTCTCTATATATATATAATTCCATATATATATATATATATGCATCTTTTCGAAATTAATAAATTCGAAAAAAATAAATCCGGTCTAAAAATAATTCGGTCCTTACAAAAAGAGAAAAAGAAGAAAAAGAAAGAAAAGAAAAGAAAAAGAAAAGAAAAGAAAAGAAGAGTAAAGGAGATCGGGAAGAGAGAGAAAGGGAACCCGAGAAGAGTGAGATCGGGAGATCGAGAGAGAGGCCGAAGGAGAGAGAGGGAGAGCCGATCCCGGCGCCGGCGGTGACAGAGGCTGCCGGCTGTTCGCGGTGGCTGAAGGCGGGGTGACTCGGAGCTGGCTGTGCCGTTCGCGAAGGGGGTTTCGCGGCTGGGGTTTGGGGATTGAGCTCGGCTGGTCTGGTGGAGGATTCGACCGACGACGGCGCCGACGGTGGTCCTCGGTTGGCTGTCGGACAGCCATAGTGGCCGACGGTCACGGACTGGGCCCTTGCTGGTGGGGTTGTTCACGACTCTCATGGCTGGGTTTTCGGGTGGTTCGACCGGGGTTTCTGGTTCGTAGTGTTGGTCTCGGCTGAGTGGTGGGTTCACTTCGGTTGAGTTTGAGGGTGAGAATCATGGTGGTTCACGGCGGCAATGGGTTCGGTTGTGACTGATCAAGGGGGTTCGATTTCGGTTGTTTGAAGCCAAGGAGGAAGCTGTTCACGGCTGTTTGGACAGCCTAGTTCGGTGGTTTCGGGTGGTGCCGAAGGGGCTGGTTTGCGGGTTCTCAGTTCGGTTGGTAGCCAAGGTGATCGGCGGTGGTCTTCTTGGCCGGCAGTGGTAAGCTTGAGGCTGATGTATATATATGTATAACTATATATATATATATAATGATGTTCAAAATGGAGGCTCCTAGGCTAGTGATTGGGGATGAGGTGCCGAGGCTTGGTAGTGAAGCTTGGTAGAGTGGGTTGAATTTGATTTTTGAGTGAGCCTTGTTAATGGAGATGGGACTTGTTATATGGGCCTAGTGTTTGGGCAATCATGGTTTGGGCTAGATAATTATTTTCGGGCTGATTTTGGTTGGGCCAATGACTGAATTGGTTTGGCTTAGTTTTCAATTTAATTGGACTAACTTTGTGTTTGGTTGAGGCTTAGTCAAATAAATTGGATTGGATTTGAATTAATGGCGGGCCGAACTTGGTATTGGAACTGGGCTTGGGGATTAGACCTCAGAATTGATTGGGTTGTTTGATTTGGATCAATTAATTGGGCTGGTTTAATTGGCTTGAAGATTAATTGGGCTAACTTTGTGTTTCGCTGAGGCTTAGTTGGATAAATTGGGTTTTAAGGATTGGTGTTGGTTTAGCCACGTGTCGGGTTTTTGGTAATAAGCATTGGACTTGGCAGGAAATGTTGTGATAGCAAGATTGGCGAATACTCTATGGAGGAAGTTGGAGATTTTTGGAGTTCTCACTCCAAATTGAGGTAGGGGGTGTGCGTTGTGTTTTTTCATTCCAAGTTTAATTTCATGTTAATGGCATAAAGTATATGTTCTTATGCTATTTATGATTAAATGAAGTTTGGAACATGATCTTTGATTTAAATTGATGTATGATTTAAATTGCATGAATTGTTGTTTGTACCTTATGTGACATGTAGTGCATATATGAACCTTTTGGTTGAAAATTGTGTTTTTCAAGAAGATGAATGAGTTTCTTTTGTGTTGAAAAGATTGCTCTATGTGTTAAAATGCATGAGTTGATTGTATATGCAAAATGGTATATGTATGGCATGTGTAGAATTTTGGAGAAAATGATGAAAAATGAGTTTTGGGAAATGAGCTTGTTCTTTTGGCGTTGTGAATTGTTGAATAACATGCTAGAATGGATATAGGGCATGTATTGAGTGCAATACATCCAATGTGCGAATGTATATATAGAAATGTGAAGTATTTTGTGCTTGTGATGAATACTCGGGAATGACTCATAGAAAATTATAGAGGAAGGGATCCTCTTGGGGTTGAAAGTCCTCTACCTTGCGCAAGTGGGTGGTGACCGGACGGGTTAGTAGCCCGAAATAGCCAAAGTGTTTTAAGATATGGGACTACGGTACATATCATGTGTGTGGCGTGCGTGTGAGCTCAATTCCGAGTATAGTGTGATTTTTGTGTTGAATTATGTGACGTGATGTGACTTATGTGAAGTAAGTGAATTTGTTGATAAATTCGTATGTATCATATGTTATAGATATGATGGATTGTGAAATGAAGTATGTTGTAAAATTATGTGGTTGTCCAGTTACATTTGATGCATATGCCATGATTTAAAGAAATGAGTAGAAATGTGAGTTTTATGATGATTCCGTTAAACTTGTGTTTAAATCCCATTTTGGTCATATGTTAGAGATATGATGAGACTGTGCATTATTGCATGTTTAGATTGAAAATTTGGTGGTAGTCAAGCATCTTGATGTCTAAGCCATGTGAAGTGAAAGTTTCGATCTTTGGACTAGAATGCTAGGAAGCATGACACGTAGTTAAGCGGTACATGTTGATTATGTTTATGCGTTGATATGAGATGTGAATTTGGACGGATTGCACAACGTATTACCTTGAGCCCGTTGAAAATTGCTCATCCCCCTACACTAACACTTTCAGGGCATGACAAGGAGATAGTTGGTGGTGTGCAATCGTCAGTTGGACTTAGAATTAGAAGGATTTCTTATTTTTAATCTTTTATGTTATGCGCGTCCGAGATGTGGACATGATGCGCTTAGACATGTATAAAGGGACTTCCATTTTGAGATGTTGTATATGGACATTGTGACTTTAATGTTGCTTTGTAGATTAGAATGATTATGTATGTTGTATAAATGCTGGGGGGACACGGGCCCATAAGTGTCCATTTTTATTGTTTAGATATAAATGCTGGGGGGACACGTGCCCAGAAGTGTCCATATAAATTGTGAAGCAGGTATATCATGCCAGGAGTTGATTATTTAGACTAGGTCATGCCCAATTTTCGTAAAAATGATAGAAAATTGAGGTTGCATGATCAGGTGGTGATTAGAGCGTGAGGGTGACCTCACGGAGTTCACACCTTGGTTTCCGGGCCTCGGGAATCGGGGCGCGACAGATTTAAATGCTTATGATTTTTGCTTCTTGTGATTAATTATTTTATAATTCTTTCACCATCTATATCATGTATATGTGGTAGTTAGAAAGTATTATAATTAATCTAATCTTGGGTTTGTATTTCTTAAAAGTGATAATTTTTGATCTTATGTTTTTCATTAAATTGGATACATAAGATGCTTAGAATTTTACACTAGTGAAGTGAAGGAAAATCTACCTTTTTGATATATTTTTCATAGTGCTTTATTGTTAAATCTTGAGTGAGTAATAGATTGATTTCTTGATTGCTACTCTAAATTTGGAAATTAATAAATAAATATTAGAAGCTTCATAGATTTAATGGTGGTGGAATCCGAAACCTTACTTATTTTCTCTGTTTGATTTCAATAGTGTTATTTTATTTTCATGTTAGTTTAATTTCTCTCAAATCAACCAAACTTTGTTTAAACTAGATTAGTTTTAAATTAATTCGAATTTGTGTTAGTTTTTCTTCTCAAAGCATTACCTTGGGTTCGACCTCATTTTTGCCGATCTATACTTCAATAGATTTGTACACTTGTGAGTTATTTTACATTTTTAAAACAACATCAGTAAGGAAGAACACTTTTGTTTTTTTTTTTAAGTTGTTTTGTGTTCAGTTTAGATGTGTAGGTTCTTGACTTGCAATTGTAGAGTATGTGTAAAATTTCTAGAAATTGCGGTTTAAATGCAGTGGTTTAAATCATTATTTGCATTGACATGACTTGGAGTGGTTGACTCTACTTTTTTTCGCAATTCACACTCACACTAGCAAAGTTGGTGGGGGTATGTACTTGGCTTTGAGTTATCAGTTATGTGTGCTGAATATAAGTTGGTATCCCTTGAGAATAAACATTTTAAGCATGCTACACTTGTAAATAAAATAAAAAAGGAAAAGGTAAGTCAAACCTTTTTACGAAGTAACCGGATCTCTTGCCTCAGTAAGCAGTGAGTGTTCGCATAAAAAGTGAGAGGTTGGAATCTTTTCTATCATTGGTTAGTCTTTGGTTTGTGGTTATTTTGGTTTGAGTTATTAGGTTCGTTGGGATATCTTGATACCTAGTGCGCTAAAGTCATTTGGTTTGGGAGTCACTGGCTGAAAGCTTGCTACATGGATCAATTCGAAAGCCTAATAAACCTGGGCATTACACAACCATGAAAACAAAACAAAAACAAAAAATAATATTTGTATGTGTTCATGTTTTGAGTGATAAATTCAATAAGGGATCCAATGAATTGAAGGGATTTGTAATTGATTATTCAGAGCTAGGTTACACCACATAGATGAATGCTAGTTCACTATTCATGAGAGGACTATAGTTGGCTGGTTTGAGAGGTGTTGATGTAAATTGTGTGTCTGAACCATTGTTTTGAATTATGGGATTTTGAGATTTGAAAGTATTCTTGAATGCAAGTCTTTTAACTGCATTTTGTACTCTTCTTCTTGATCAATGTTTGAAATATGAATTTTCGCATGTTTGTTGGTAGCATTTCTGAAATCCTCACGAGACTTCACTCGTCCACTAGGGGTGACCTAGGGATTTAAAAGGCTTGTTGCATACGCTAAATGCAACCAGATCTCCCCCGAAAGGGGAAGGAGTTTAGTTATTTTATTTTTATTCTGTATTGCTAAGGGACTAACAATATGTAAGTTTGGGGGTGTGATAAGCAGTGAATGTTGCACATTCAATGCCCCTAAAATTATATGAATTAGTGTCTTAGTAATATTTATTTAATGTTTTTATTAATAATTTTAATATTTTCATGATTTTAGGTGATTAGGGGTAATTCTGATTAATAATGGTGCAATCGGGCTACAGATGGTGATTTTAGTAGGAAGCTGCACCTTTACCCATGAGATATGTTTATATTGAAGATCCAAATTAAATGGACTGAAGAAGTGGGCCAGAAATAAATTTAAATGAAGAAAATGAGCATGTGCCTATTTACATTGAAGACTGGGCCAATTTAGGCCTAGAAAGTTTTGGACTCGTTTTGGTATTCAGACCATAACTCCATACTCGACTATCAAAACGGCCCAAACTACCTTCTGATTGACGAAAATTCAATTCTGGACATTTTCATATTTCACGAAAATTTTCTAAAATGGACGTTTACATCACCTTTATGCCCAATTTGCGCAGTTGCCACTTTCATGGGTACAAATGCCACTTTCAATTGCGCAGGTGCCACTTTTATGGGTACAAGTGCCATTTTCAATTGCACAAGTGCCACTTTCATAGGCGCAGGTGCTACTTTGGGAGGCCAAGTGTCTTGTTTGTGT
The DNA here is from genome assembly GCA_026545225.1 of Cornus controversa. Lineage (NCBI taxonomy): Eukaryota > Viridiplantae > Streptophyta > Magnoliopsida > Cornales > Cornaceae > Cornus > Cornus controversa. Next base: position 10,383,832 of record CM048850.1, read on the forward strand.
TGGATTCACAAAAGAAGAAAGAGAAAAGAGAGAAAACGAGGGTATTTTGGAAGGAAGAAACACAGAGAGAGATATATAGAGGCGATTCGTGACAAAACGAAGGCGAAAAGATAGCGATTTCATCATCGTTCAAGCTTGGACCTCCTGAGCAGCCAAACATTATTCCGGGAAAGTGATGTAACCCTAACATTTCTTTCAATGTTGAAAATTGTATCTTAATTTGGGGATGTTTTAATTTGTGTATTGATTGTATAACCAAGACATAAACAATAGCTATGCAATTGATTTTAAATTGAATGGATTATTTCAATGCATATTTATTCTTGTTCTTGTAGAATGAACATAAGTTTGCAGTGATTAGGGTTTGGTTCTTTTCAACTTCTGTTATTTTTTTAAGACAGGTTATACAATAGTTTTCACTGATCGTTTAATTTAGAGTTTTGATAATTCGTACTAAGCAAAGATGGGCTATCACGTCATTAGTTAGTTTAGTTTGTAGTCTGTAGTCAGATGTATAATCCATGCTAAACGAAGACGATTTATGCTTAATTGTATATTGAACAAATCCTCTTGATATAATTGAATTAGGCATGTAGCCATTCTTTTCCAAATGCATAGATTAGACATTCCAAATTAGTATAGTTTGTCATTGTCAGAGGTTAGTGGTGAAGTCAATTCTCAGGACTCTCTCTCTCCAGTATCTATCATTTATTTATGTCATTTAATTTCAACACGTTAATTTAAAAACAAAATAAATTCTCTTTGAATTAAATTAGACAAGGTCTTGATAGCTTAACAACAAAACCAACGCAGTCTCTGTGGGTTCGACCCCTACTCACCACTTTGCTAATCTTAGTAGAGTATTTGTAGGTTTTTATAAATTATCTTTTGTCGAACTGTGAAACAACAACGAAACTATTACATAATATTTGATTGCGTTTTAGCACATCGAACAGTAACAATTCAACATTAAAGTTCAACAATATTAATGCAAATGACTTTATATATAAGCCCGTTACTCATGAATTAGCATGATCATGTGGTACAAATATAGATAGATCAAGCTTTATTTTTAAGGCAAAAGTGCAAGTAAGAGCTAATCAAGCTGTAGATGGTGGCCCACAAAAGTAGTAGCAGTTGCATTGGCTGCTAGGATTAATACGACTGCTACTCTCTTCGCAAATTGCCCATCCGCTAGTATATATTCTCCTGCACACATCAACACACATACGAGGTTCACAATTACTGTCAACCAACACAGCCGAACATATACCTTCAGCAACCACTTCACAGACCATTGCTGCAATTGGAAAAACAAATCCAAATTAATCAATCATATATAATGTTATATATAAAGTTAGTGAACATATATATTTTTTAATATATATATACATATATATATATATATATATATATATATCTCAAGAAAGAGTAAGGGATCAATATATGAAACTTAATTATTTTCTCTTTTCTTACATGACGTAATTTCTCGAAGCTCGATTACATGAAAACTAATAGTATTAATGATATGAACATATGGTTAAGATTGCTCAATGAGTATGTAATATAGACAAAGCAGACGGGAAGCCAAGGTGCAGATAGAGTCAATCACATATATACAATGAAGCACGGATACTTCCCTGGAGGCCCTGTGGCAGTATCAGATACGTATCTGGTATGGATACGGCCAGGATATGGTTAGACACGTATCAAATACTTCAAAAAAGTATTTGTTTTTTTTTAAATAATTTTTTTTATTTTCGAATATGGCAAGATATTCGGGGATACGTGGTGGATACTTCTCGGATACGTTTGAATTTTTTTTTTAAGATAGTAGCCATATTGTAATATTAAAAATCTTATTTAAAATGTGGGGCTTAATTTGTAATGAATCAAAAGATCTTTAATGTTGAAAAAAAAACTTTAAGTTAAAACTTAAAATATATACATATTTGTCGTATCCCGCTAGGGGTGCACACGGTCCGGTTCCAGTCTTTTTTGGAACCAAACCGTATGGTCCGATTCCACTAAAAATAGAACCAGACCGAACCGTTTAACCGTATGAAATCGGACCGAACCGAACTGCGAAGAACTGGTTTGGTCCAGTTCGGTTCCACGGTTCACCAACCTATAATTATAATACTTATAATTATAATAATATAAGTATATTATAAGTATAATATTTCAAACAACAAAGATTGCAATTATATTATAATTATAGTATAATTATAATACTATAAGTATATTATAAGTATAATATTTAAATTTTAGATATAATATATTTTATATTTATATATATAGAAACGGTTCGGTCAGGTTCGGTCCGGTCCCTCAGGACTGGAAACCGTAACCAGACCGTTACTACACGGTTCCAAAAAATTGGAACCGTGACCGAACCGGACCATGAAAAAATCGGACCGAATTGTTCGATCCGGTTTGATTCGGTTTGGATTCCCGGTTTGGATAGATTTTTGTGCACCCCTATATCCCGCTATACCCCTATCCTATTTTTTTGAGATTTACCGTATCACCGTATTCGTATCGTGTTGTATTCGTATCCCATATCCGTGTTCGTGCTTCATAGCCTATATATATATATAAATTCATTATAAACAAGCTACATAGGACAAATGAACAAACCTGAAAAGGCAAGGACAATGAGGAAGAGATGGGTGTAAGAAAACTTAGCCATAACTAGCAAAAGCTTACAACAATTTTTGTTTGGTCGATGGAAAGAGGGAGCCTAATGACACTTGCTAGGGTGGTATTTATACATGAAAGGGCTCTTAAATATCCATTTAATTCAAAATTACATAGAATGAAAGTAATTAGGGTGCTTTATTAAAGGCTGCCATATGTAGTATATTTACTTGCCATTTATAAGTGGGGCAATTATTCCACTCAATTTTTGAGACAAACTATTGCCTTTTTAATTATTAATTTTTTGAAAAAATTACACCTAAATTCTATTTTTTCTCCAAAAGACAAGTAGGTCTTATAATTTTGCTTATGGGACCAATAAGTCCAACTTTTAAAACTCTTTTACATTTAAGTTCTAAATCACTCAACATTCTATTTATACCCTTACAAAATTAGACTAAAATTTTGCAATTATAATTTCGTAAGCCAAAATTTATATTTGAATATTTAAATATGTCTAACTTTTTCTATTAACAGTTAGATTTTTTTTCATTAATATATTTTTTATTTTCAAAAAAATTAGTGTTTTTTCAAAAGGATAAAATTTTATTCAAATTGTTTCCATAAAAAGAAATTATAATATTTTATGAATTTTTAAATAAAATCTTTATTTTTGTATATGAAAAATTATTGTCGTAAAATCTACAAAAGATTTTTGGAATTAAATTTAATTAAAATATCAAAATAAATGGTTTTCTTTTCAAAAGAATAAAAGATATTCAAATTATTTCAATAAAAAGAAATTATAATATTTTATTAATTTTTAACATTTTTATATGAAAATTTATTTTAGTAAAATCTACAAAAAAAATTGGAATTGAATTTTAATTATATTAAATTTAAATCTAGTTTGGTAAGGGTATAAATGGAATGTTGAGTGGTTTAGAAATTAAATGTAAAAGAGTTTCAAAAGTAAGACTCATTGGTCCTATAAAGAAAATTATAAGACTTACTTGTCTGTTGGAGAGAAAAGTAGGACTTAGGTGTAATTTTTTCTATTTTTTTTTAAATGGAATACAAATGGAGAAAGTGCAGGCATTTATATCATTACTCTTTTAATAATTGTAAAATCAATTGATTTATTTTTGTAACATGGACTCGCTCCCTTGCAAGATTGTTTTGGAAGGTGAGTAAATGAGTAATCCCTCGCGAAATAAGTATCAAGATGATGATACGGTTCAGATTCACTCACTTCATCATCTTGTTCAATTTTAGCACTTATCAATTCAGTAGTAATAGAAATTTTAAATTTGAATTTAACAAGTTGATGGTGTAGTTGAATCTGAATCACAAAATTGAGGTCGGGAGAGTTCAAAATAAAGATTTAGTAAGGGTATAAATGGAATGTTGAGTGGTTTAGAAAATAAATGTAAAAGAGTTTCAAAAGTAAGACTTATTGGTCCAATAAAGAAAATTATAAGACTTACTTGCCTTTTGGAGAGAAAAGTAGGACTTAGGTGTAATTTTTCCTATTTATTTTTAAATGGAATACAAATGGAGAAAGTGCAGGCATTTATATCATTACTCTTTTAATAATTGTAAAACCAATTGATTTATTTTTGTAACATGGACTCGCTCCCTTGCAAGATTGTTTTGGAAGGTGAGTAAATGAGTAATCCCTCGCGAAATAAGTATCAAGATGATGATACGGTTCAGATTCACTCACTTCATCATCTTGTTCAATTTTAGCACTTATCAATTCAGTAGTAATAGAAATTTTAAATTTGAATTTAACAAGTTGATGGTGTAGTTGAATCTGAATCACAAAATTGAGGTCGGGAGAGTTCAGAATAAAGATTTGGTAAGGGTATAAATGGAATGTTGAGAGGTTTAGAAATTAAATGTAAAAGAGTTTCAAAAGTAAGACTTATTGGTCCAATAAAGAAAATTATAAGACTTACTTGTCTTTTGGAGAGAAAAGTTGGACTTAGGTGTAATTTTTCCTATTTCTTTTTTAAATGGAGTATAAATGGAGAAAGTGCAGGCATTTATATCATTACTCTTTTAATAATTGTGAAACCTATTGATTTATTTTTGTAACATGGACTCGCTCTGTAGTAACCCTTGTGGACGGGTGTGAGTGGGCGGGTGCAAAGACAGACACTGGGCTGAGCTACCACACTGACAGGGTACAGGGTGCTCAGTCCCACATCGCCTGGGTGTGGAAAAGGGGATGTGCTTATATGTAGTATGTTCTCTTCAAATGGTATGAGGCCTTTTGGGGTAAACCCAATAGCAAAACCGTGCGGGCTATGGCCCAAAGCGGACAATATCATACCATGTGTTGGAGCGGGGTATTACAATTGGTATCAGAGCCTGACCCAGCTGGAAGTGTGCCGACGAGGACGTCGGGCCTCCAAGGGGGGTGGATTGTAAAGACCTTGGTTGTGTGGAAGAGGTGTGTTTGTCCCCTCTTGTCCCCAAGGGTGCCCAATCCCACATCGCCTGGGTGTGGAAAGAGGATGTGCTATATATGTGGTGTGCTCTCTCCAAATGGTATGAGGCCTTTTGGGGTAAAACCTAAGAGCAAAACCGTGCGGGCTGGGCCCAAAGCGGACAATATCATACCATGTGGTGGAGCGGGCTGTTACACGCTCCCTTGCAAGATTATTTTGGAAGGTGAGTAAATGAGTAATTCCTCGCGAAATAAGTATCAAGATGATGATACGGTTCAGATTCACTCACGTCATCTTCTTGTTCAATTTTAGCACTTATCAATTCAGTAGTAATATAAATTTTAAATTTGAATTTAACAAGTTGATGGTGTAGTTGAATCTGAATCACAAAATTGAGGTCGGGAGAGTTCAGAATAAAGATTTGGTAAGGGTATAAATGGAATGTTGAGTGGTTTAGAAATTAAATGTAAAAGAGTTTCAAAAGTAAGACTTATTGGTCCTATAAAGAAAATTATAAGACTTACTTGTCTTTTGGAGAGGAAAGTAGGACTTACGTGAAATTTTTCCTATTTTTTTTAAATGGAATACAAATGGAGAAAGTGCAGGCATTTATATCATTACTCTTTTAATAATTGTAAAACCAATTGATTTATTTTTGTAACATGGACTCGCTCCCTTGCAAGATTGTTTTGGAAGGTGAGTAAATGAGTAATCCCTCGCGAAATAAGTATCAAGATCATTGATAAGTGTTCAATTCCATGAATTTGAACCCTCTTTATTGCATATGTTAGTTCCGTTTTTGCGTTTACCGAGATATATTTACGGTATTTTTGTGTTTTTGATGTTTTGCAAGTATTGGAGTAAATGGAGCAAAGTTGGAATCTTTCTGCAGTCAAGAGAAGAAATCAGAAAATGCAGCCAAGGCATCTCGATCAATCGAGATGTTGATCTCGATTAATCGAAATCTCGATTGATCGAGATCTCATTTCGATTGATCGGAATCTCGATCAATCGAGATTCAATCTCGATAAATCGAGATGCTGCAGAGCCCACTTGGCCACTTGCTCACCTGCTCTCCTACTTGCAACAAAATCCCCCTTTTTGCACGACTTAGGGGGATTGTTTGACTTGAACAAGACTTTTAGGGGCCTTCTTGATACAAGAGATATATATAATGATATATATATATATGGTGGGCCCAAAGGAGAAAAAGGAGCCAAAAAGCACACAAAAAGGGCCATATCAGACATATCTCACATATCTCTCAACACACATTAGAATATCAGAGGAGAGACCTTCGGGAGAGTAAGAGGAGAAGCTGAACCAGACCAAGAAGCTTCACTTTCTTCATCAATGGAAGGGTGCAAGGCAACCATGAGCAACTAACTCTTCTACTAGGGTGTTGGTTTCAACCCTTAGCCATGTAAACTTGTTCATCTTTGTAGCTCTTGGGATTTGTAATTAAATGTTGATTATTTAGCCTAGTGATTATGTACACAAATACATCTCTTATATATATTCATTTGATTTGGAATTTATTCTTGTCTTAGAGTAGATTTTGTCACTTGAATGCACAACATTTGCATATTCCACAAGAAGTGCAAATGATGGCTAGATAATGGTGTTTAAATGAATGTGTGATGTTAGTTTGTATAGACCATGCCAAGACAAGGTAGTTTGGATGCATGTAGTGTTCACTTAGAGAGTAGGGTAATTAGGTAGTTAGTTAGGTTGAAGAGCTATGCTTGTTGAAGATGGACTATGATAGGTTAGCACACACATTGATCTTTGGATATGTCATTGAGGTCACAAGCCTAATGACATTGTTAGGCATTTAATTAATGAATCCCATGCTTGCTACACTTATGAACATGTGAATGGCTAGTGGTGGAAACCAACCCTAGTTCTCTCTCCCAACCTTAAACTCTTTACTTTTCTTGTCATTTCATTCATGCAATAGTTTTTAAAACACAAATTCAAAATTTTGTTCTTTCGAATTAAAGTAGAATTAATCTTCCTTTAAGACAATTGCGACTAGTCCTCGTGGGATCGATACCCTCTATATAGAACCTTATCTACAAAGATTCGTGCTCTTACGAGTGGTTAAATTATATTTTGATAAAAAGGGCAAAATTAAGCTTACAATATAATTTAGTTCCGACCACATCAAAATTTTGGCGCCGTTGCCGGGGACTACGGTTTAATTGTCGCCATTGGAAGATTAAATCTGGTTTAATTCTTGGGCTAGAAATTCTTTTATTCTTTTTTGTATATATCTTGTCCTTATTTTTCAAATTTCTTGATTTTAGGTATACCACATAGCGGGCATCTAAAAGGAGTAAATTTGGAACCCTTTGTGACTATAAAAGCCTAAAATTAGTAGTTTGAATTCATTCATTCTTTTGTATATATTTGTTTATTTTGTATATTGAGGTGTTGTTCTATTGGTAATGCATGCTAGGTAGACGGTCATTGTCACTTCCTTTGTTTCCTTGTAACATTGAACTTGAACGAACACTTAGACAACGTAGAGGAACCTCTAGGGACCCTATATTGCCTAGGACTGAAAACATGGATCCAAATGAGAGACAACCTCCCGGTCTACCTCCTTTTAATCATGAACAACCACCTCCACCACCACCTACGCAAGGAGAGTTGCTTATGGACTTTTACCTTCCGACTACATTTGAAGTACCTTCATGTATTCAATTTCCGGATGTAGCGGCAAATCAATTCAAAATAAAGTCCTCCACCATCAATCTTCTTAATAGCTTCCACGGTCTTCCTAATGAGGATCCATACCGGCACTTAGATTATTTCCTTTCCGTGTGTTCCACTATTCGTGTACCACACTTTACGGAGGATGATCTAAAGTTGCGTATGTTTCCCTTCTCCCTAAAAGATAAAGCTAGAAGTTGGTTCAATTCTTTGGAACCTAACTCAATCCATTCTTGGGCGGAGATGCAAATAGAGTTCTTGAAAAAATACTTCCTAAATGGGTAAGACAAGTGATATTCGGCGAGCAATCACCGGATTCACCCAAATTGACCAAGAACAATTCCATGAGACGTGGGAGAGGTTAAAAGATCTTTTAAAATCTTGTCCGCATCATGCTGTCCCAAAATGGCAGCTAGTGCAAAGTTTTTATGATGGGGTGAGTGAGCAACATAGACAAATGATAGACTCCGCGTGTTGGGGTGGATACCTTTTGAAAAGCCCCGATGAGGCATGGAAACTTTTTCAAACCCTAAGCAACAATTCAGCTCAACGCTCCTCCACTAGGAAAGGGAAGGCCACCCAACCTTGTAGAAGAGTGCATGAGATTTCACGGGTAGATGAGGTTGCCATGCAAGTAGAAGCCCTATCCCGAAAAATGGATTTAATCATGAAAAATGGGCTGCCTACTCCAAACCAATCTGTCCAAAATCAGGAAGGTTGTTCGTTTTGCTATAGTACTTCACATTTCGTGCGAGATTGTCCTATTGCCGGGCAATCTCCCGATTATGCTCAAGAGCAAGCAAATGCCTTGTACGCTAAACAAATGAATGATCCATATTCAAACACGTACAATCCTGGTTACAAGAACCATCCGGCTTTTTCATGAAAACCTCAAGAATCAAGTCCCTCTTTCCAAGGGCAAAATTCTTTCAATTCCCAATCTCAACAGCCTCATTATAGGCCAAATCCTCAACCTTACAATCAAAGATCTAATTACCAACAACCACCACCTCCTCCGAGAAGCCAAAGCTTTGAAGAAAGAGTGATAAGCAATCTTGAGGCCAATACCCGCTTATTGCAAACTCACTCTCAATCAATCTCTAAGCTTGAAGCCAATGCTCAATCTATGGCTAGGTTAGAAGCTCAAATCGGGCAAGTAGCCAATGCCTTAAATAGAAGGGAGGAAGGTAAGTTGCCAAGTCAACCGGTGGCGAATCCCAAAGGTGTCCATATGATTGAAGATCCATCATCTTCAACTTGTAATGCTCCTCCGGAGCAAGTTCAATCAATCACAACCTTGAGGAGTGGTAAAATCATTAACTCCAAGGTAGGGGAGGAAGAGAGAAAGGAATTCCAAGAGCAACCTAAAAATCCAAAAGAATCCCAATCAAATCCAAAATTGTTTCCGTTAAATCCAAATTTGCAAAATACCCCTTCAAATCCAAAAGGAAAGGCAAGTGAAGTTGTGTCGTCATTGATTCCAAATCTTGACACCTCTTATGAACCTCCGGTTCCTTTTCCTCAAAGATTGAAGGAACCTTCTCATTTCGGGATGCAAGGAGAGAAAATCCAAGACATGATGGAGATATTCAAACAAGTAAAGATCAATCTCCCTCTCCTTGATGCTATTTGACAAATTCCCTCCTATGCGAAATTCTTGAAGGACTTGTGCACTCAAAAGTGCAAATCTAGGAATAATGTTCCTAAAAAAGTCCTCTTAACTGAGCACATAAGCTCCATTTTCCAACACCAAGCCCCTCCTAAATTCAAAGATCCGGGTGCTCCGACCATTTCGTGCACCATCGGCAATCAATCTTTTGAAAATGCACTTCTTGATCTAGGGGCTAGTGTCAATTTGCTTCCATTCTCAGTTTACCAACAACTAGGTTTGGGGGAACTCAAGCATACCACGGTTGTGTTGCAACTTGCCGACCGTTCGGTGAGGCAACCACGTGGCATCATTGAGGATGTCATCATTCAAGTGGACAAATTCTATTTTCTGGTAGACTTCATAGTCCTTGACACAGAACCGGTCCAAAATCCGAATCATCATATTCCTATCATTCTAGGTCGTCCATTCTTGGCTACGGCAAACGCCTGCGTTAATTGCCGTACCGGAGTGATGGACATCTCTTTTGGGAATATAAAAGTCCGCTTGAACATCTTCAATGCTTCCCACCACACACCCGACGACAAAAGTGAGTGCTTTTGTGTCGATGTTGTGGAAGACCTTGTTCAAGAAGCACTTCCTTCTATTCTTTCCAAGGATCCTTTAGAGGCATGCCTAAATCACTTCAACTGTGATGATTTTGACATTGAGCAATCCATATGTGAAGTCAATTCCATGCTCGATGTTAATACTGTCATGGATTTGCCTAAGTGGAGAGTTCCGAGAGAACCCTTGCCCCTATTGTCGAAAACTTTCCAAACTCCTTCTTTAATTTCCCCACCATAACTTGAGCTCAAGCCCCTACCGGCTACGCTCAAGTATGTTTTCTTGGGCGCTAATGAGACCCTTCCAGTCATTATTGCTTCCAATCTTACCAATGATCAAGAGATGGAACTTATAAAGGTGCTGAAAGAGCACAAGTAGGCAATAGGCTGGAGTGTGGCAGATCTCAAGGGAATAGATCTTTCTATTTGTATGCACCGCATACACTTGGAAGAGGATGCTAAGACCTCAAGGGAGGCACAACATCGATTAAATCCAAATATGAAGGACGTTGTCATGAAGGAGGTGGTGAAGTTACTAGATGCGGGAATCATATACCCCATCTCTGATAGCAAATGGGTTAGTCCCACTCAAGTGGTTCCAAAGAAGTCAGGTATTACGGTGCAACCAAATGACAAGGGTGAATTAGTTCCCCAACGCACCACCACGGGCTGGAGAGTGTGCATAGATTATAGGAAATTAAATTCAGCCACTCGGAAAGATCACTTCCCCCTCCCATTCATTGATCAAATATTGGAGAGATTGGCCGGACAAAGTTTTTATTGCTTTTTGGATGGATATTCCGGCTATAATCAGGTTGCTATAGACCCGAGGGACCAAGAGAAAACCACCTTTACATGTCCCTTCGGCACATTTGCTTATAGACGCATGCCCTTTGGGTTGTGCAATGCACCGGTAACTTTTCAACGGTGTATGATGTCTATCTTTTCGGACATGGTGGAAAAATTGTTGGAAGTGTTCATGGATGATTTTTCCGTTTTTGGGCCTTCATTTGAATCATGCCTCCAAAATCTAGCTTGTGTTCTCAAACGATGTCAAGAGACCAACCTAATTCTTAGTTGGAAAAAGAGCCATTTTATGGTTCAAGAGGGTATTGTCCTAGGGCACATTGTGTCTAAGAGAGGAATAGAGGTTGATAAAGCCAAGGTTGAACTCATTTCCAAACTTCCACCACCATCAACGGTGAGAGAGATTCGTTCATTCCTTGGGCATGCGGGCTTTTATCGCTGATAAGTGTTCAATTCTATACATTTGAACCCTCTTTATTGCATATGTTAGTTTTATTTTTGCGTTTACCGAGATATGTTTACGGTATTTTTGTGTTTTTGATGTTTTGCAGGTATTGGAGTAAAAGGAGCAAAGTTGGAAGCTTTCTGCAGTCAAGAGAAGAAATCAGAAATTGTTGCCAAGGCATCTCGATCAATCGAGATGTGGATTTCGCTCAATCGAGATTTCGATTGATCGAAATCTCATTTCGATTGATTGAAATCTCGATCAATCGAGATTCAGTTTCGATCAATCGAAACTCTGCAGAGTCCACTTGGCCACTTGCTCACCTGTTCTCCCACTTGCAACAAAATCTCCCTTTTTGCACGACTTAGGGGGATTGTCTGACTTGAACAAGACTTTTGGGGGCCTTCTTGATACAAGAGATATATATAATGATATATATATATATGGTGGGCCCAAAGGAGAAAAAAGGAGCCAAAAAGCATACAAAAAGTACCAAAAGCCACATATCTCATATATCTCTCATTACACACAGGAAGATCAGCAGAGAGACCTTCGGGAGAGGAAGAGGATAGCTGAACCAGACCAAGAAGCTTCATTCTCTTCATCAATGGAAGGGTGCAAGACAACCATGATCAACTAACTCTTCTACTAGGGTGTTGGTTTCAACCCCTAGCCATGTAAACTTGTTCATCTTTGTAGCTCTTGGGATTTGTAATTAAATGTTGATTATTTAGCCTAGTGATTATGTACACAAATACATCTCTTATATATATTCATTTGATATGGAATTTATTCTTGTCTTAGAGTGGGTTTTGTCACTTGAATGCACAACATTTGCATATTCCACAAGAAGTGCAAATGATGGCTAGATAATGGTGTTTAAATGAATGTGTGATGTTAGTTTGTATAGACCATGCCAAGACAAGGTAGTTTGGATGCATGTAGTGTTCACTTAGAGAGTAGAGTAAGTAGGTAGATAGTTAGGTTGAAGAGCTATGCTTGTTGAAGATGGATTATGATAGGTTAGCACACACATTGATCTTTTGATATGTCATTGAGGCCACAAGTCTAATGACATTGTTAGGCATTTAATTAATGAATCCCATGCTTGCTACACTTATGAACATGTGAATGGCTAGTGGTGGAAACCAACCCTAGTTCTCTCTCCCAACCTTACTCTTTAATTTCATTGTCATTTTATTTATGCAATAGTTTTTAACACAAAACCAAAAACCTGTTTTTAGAATTAAAGTGGAATTAATCTTTCTTTATGACAATTAACGACTAGTCCTCGTGGGATCGATACCCTCTATATAGAACCTTATCTGCAAAGATTCGTGCTCTTGCGAGTGGTTAAATTATATTTTGATAAAAAGGGCAAAATTAAGCTTACAATATAATTTAGTTCCGACCACATCAAAATTTTGGCGCCGTTGCCGGGGACTACGGTTTAATTGTCGCCATTGGAAGATTAAATCTGGTTTAATTCTTAGGCTAGAAATTCTTTCATTCTTTTTTTCTTTTTTTTGTATATATCTTGTTCTTATATCTTAAACTTCTTGATTTTAGGTATACCACATAGCGGGCATCTAGAAGAAGTCAAATTGGAACCCTTGGTGAGTATAACTTCAAAAATCGGTGGTTTGAGTTCATTCACATTCTTTTGTATATATTTTTGTTACTTTGTGTATAGAGGTGTTGTTCAATTGATAATGCATGCTAGGTAGACGGTCATTGTCACTTCCTTTGCTTCCTTGTAATAGTGAACTTGAACGAACACTTAGACGACGTAGAGGAACCTCTAGGGACCCTATTTTGCCTAGGACTGAAAACATGGATCCAAATGAGAGACAACCTCCCAGTCTACCTCCTTTTAATCATGAACAACCACCTCCACCACCACCCCCTCAAGGAGAGTTGCTTATGGACTTTTACCTTCCGACTACATTTGAAGTTCCTTCATGTATTCAATTTCCGGATGTAGCGGCAAATCAATTCGAAATAAAGTCCTCCACCATCAATCTTCTTAATAGCTTCCACGGTCTTCCTAATGAGGATCCATACCGGCACTTAGATTACTTCCTTTCCGTGTGTTCCACCATTCGTGTACCACACTTTACGGAGGATGATCTAAAGCTACGTATGTTCCCCTTTTCCCTAAAAGATAAGGCTAGAAGTTGGTTCAATTCCCTAGAACCCAACTCAATCCATTCTTGGGCGGAGATGCAAATAGAGTTCTTAAAAAAATACTTCCCAATGGGTAAGACAAGTGATATTCGGCGAGCAATCACCGGATTGACCCAAATTGACCAAGAACAATTCCATGAGACGTGGGAGAGGTTAAAAGATCTCTTAAAATCTTGTCTGCATCATGCTGTCCCAAAATGGCAGCTAGTACAAAGCTTTTATGATGGGGTGAGTGAGCAACATAGACAAAGGATAGACTCCGCGTGTGGGGATGGGTACCTTTTGAAAAGCCCCGATGAGGCATGGAAACTTTTTCAAACCCTAAGCAACAATTCAGCTCAACGCTCCTCCACTAGGAAAGGGAAGGCCACCCAACCTTGTAGAGGAGTGCATGAGATTTCACGGGTAGATGAGGTAGCCATGCAAGTAGAAGCCTTGTCCCGAAAAATAGATTTAATCATGAAAAATGGGTTGCCTACTCCTAACCAATCTGTCCAAAATCAGGAGGGATGTTCGTTTTGCTATAGCACTTCACATTTTGTGCGAGATTGTCCTATTGTCGGGCAATCCCGATTATGCTCAAGAGCAAGCGAATGCCTTGTACGCTAAACAAATGAATGATCCATATTCGAACACGTACAATCCTAGTTACAAGAACCATCCGGCTTTTTTATGAAAGAATCAAGAATCAAGTCCCTCTTTCCAAGGGCAAAGTTCTTTTAATTCCCAATCTCAACAGCCTCATTATAGGCCAAACCCTCAACCTTACAATCAAAGATCTAATTACCAACAACCACCACCTCCTCCAAGAAGCCAAAGCTTTGAAGAATGAGTGATAAGCAATCTTGAGGCCAACACTCGCTTATTGCAAACTCATTCTCAATCAATCTCTAAGCTAGAAGCCAATGCTCAATCTATGGCTAGGTTAGAAGCTCAAATCGGGCAACTAGCTAATGCCTTAAATAGAAGGGAGGAAGGTAAGTTGCCGAGTCAACTGGTGGCGAATCCCAAGGGTGTCCATATGATTGAAGATCCATCATCTTCAACTTGTAATGCTCCTCCAGAGCAAGTTCAATCAATCACAACCTTGAGGAGTGGAAAAATCATTAACTCCAAGGTAGGGGAGGAAGAGAGAAAGGAATTCCAAGAGCAACCTAAAAATCTAAAAGAATCCCAATTAAATCCAAATTTGCAAAATACCCCTTTAAATCCAAAAGGAAAGGCAAGTGAAGTTGTATCATCATCGACTCCAAATCTTGACACCTCTTATGAACCTCCGGTTCCTTTTCCTCAACGATTGAAGGAACCTTCTCATTTCGGGAAGCAAGGAGAGAAAATCCAAGACATGATGGAGATCTTCAAACAAGTAAAGATCAATCTCCCTCTCCTTGATGCTATTCGACAAATTCCCTCTTATGCGAAATTCTTGAAGGACTTATGCACTCAAAAGCGCAAATCTAGGAATAAAGTTCCTAAGAAAGTCCTCTTAACTGAGCACATAAGCTCCATTTTCCAACACCAAGCCCCTCCTAAATTCAAAGATCCGGTTGCTCCGACCATTTCGTGCACCATCGGAAATCAATCTTTTGAAAAAGCACTTCTTGATCTAGGGGCTAGTGTCAATTTGCTTCCATTCTCAGTTTACCAACAACTAGGTTTGGGGGAACTCAAGCATACCACGGTTGTGTTGCAACTTGCCGACCGTTCGGTGAAGCAACCACGTGGCATCATTGAGGATGTCATCATTCAAGTGGACAAATTCTATTTTCCGGTGGACTTCATAGTCCTTGACACGGAACCAGTTCAAAATCTGAATCACCATATTCCTATCATTCTAGGTCGTCCATTCTTGGCCACGGCAAACGTTTGCGTTAATTGCCGTACTGGAGTGATGGATATCTCTTTTGGGAATATGAAAGTCCGCTTGAACATCTTCAATGCTTCCCACCACACACCCGACGACGAAAGTGAGTGCTATTGTGTCGATGTTGTGGACGACCTGGTTCAAGAAGCACTTCCTTCTATTCTTTCCAAGGACCCTTTAGAGGCATGCCTAAATCATTTTAACTATGATGATTTTGACATTGAGCAATCCATATGTGAAGTCAATTCCATGCTCGATGTTAATACTGTCATGGATTTGCCTAAGTGGAGAGTTCCGAGAGAACCCTTGCCCCCTTTGTCCAAAACTCCCCAAACTCCTTCTTTAATTTCCCCACCACAACTTGAGCTCAAGCCTCTTCCAGCTACACTCAAGTATGTTTTCTTGGGCGCAAATGGGACCCTTCCAGTCATTATTGCTTCCAATCTCACAAATGATCAAGAGTTGGAACTCATAAAGGTGCTAAAAGAGCACAAAGAAGCAATAGGATGGAGTGTGGTAGATCTTAAGGGAATAGACCCTTCTATTTGTATGCATCGCATACACTTGGAAGAGGATGCAAAGACCTCAAGGGAGGCACAACGTCGATTGAATCCAAATATGAAGGACGTTGTAATGAAGGAGGTGGTGAAGTTACTAGATACGGGGATCATATACCCCATCTCTGATAGCAAGTGGGTTAGTCCCACTCAAGTGGTTCCAAAGAAGTCTGGTATTACGGTGCAACCTAATGATAAGGGTGAATTAGTTCCCCAACGCACCACCACAGGATGGAGAGTGTGCATTGATTATAGGAAATTAAATTCAGCCACTCGGAAAGATCACTTCCCCCTCCCATTCATTGATCAAATATTGGAGAGATTGGCCGGGCAAAGTTTTTATTGCTTTTTGGATGGATATTCCGGCTATAATCAGGTTACTATAGACCCGAGGGACCAAGAGAAAACCACCTTTACATGTCCCTTCGGCACATTTGCTTATAGACGCATGCCCTTTGGGTTGTGCAATGCACCGGCAACTTTTCAACGGTGTATGATGTCTATTTTCTCGGACATGGTGGAAAAATTCTTGGAAGTGTTCATGGATGATTTTTCCGTTTTTGGGCCTTCATATGAATCATGCCTCCAAAATCTAGCTTGTGTTCTCAAACGATGTCAAGAAACCAACCTAATTCTAAGTTGGGAAAAGAGTCACTTTATGGTTCAAGAGGGTATTGTCCTAGGGCACATTGTGTCTAAGCGAGGAATAGAGGTTGATAAAGCCAAGGTTGAGCTCATTTCCAAACTTCCTCCACCATCTACGGTGAGAGAGATTCGTTCATTCCTTGGGCATGCGGGCTTTTATCGCCGTTTCATCAAAGACTTTAGCAAGATCTCTCGGCCTTTGTGTCGCCTTCTTGAAAAAGAGTCTTGCTTTACCTTTGATGAAGCGTGCCTTGACGCTTTTGAAAAACTCCGCACCATGCTTACAACCGCTCCAATTCTAATCCCTCCAAATTGGGCTCTCCCATTTGAGATTATGTGTGATGCATCCGACTATGCCATGGGTGCTGTCTTAGGGCAACGAGTAGACAAACTGCCACATGTCATCTACTACGCAAGTAAAACCCTTTCCGAGGCTCAAATCAATTATACCACAACGGAAAAGGAATTGCTTGCGGTAGTATTTGCATTAGACAAGTTTTGAGCTTATTTATTAGGTTCAAAGGTCATTGTCTATTCGGACCATGCTGCCCTCCGGCATCTTTTGGCAAAAAAGGACACCAAGCCTAGGTTGATCCGATGGATACTCTTGTTGCAAGAGTTCAATTTTGAGATTAGAGACAAAAAGGGAACTGAAAATGTGGTAGCTGACCACCTTTCTAGAATTCTTGTTGAATCCCTCCATAATTCCATTCCAGTTTGTGAATCCTTCCCGGATGAACAACTCTTTGTCATCTCTCAAGAGAGTATCCCTTGGTATGCGGATGTGGTTAATTATTTGGCAACCGGTAAAATACCATCTTCTTGGACCAAACAAGAGAAGGATCGTTTTCTCTCCCAATCACGATCATATTATTGGGACGATCCTCAATTGTTCAAATACTGCCCCGATCAAATAATTCGTAAGTGTGTACCCAACAGTGAATTCCAAAGCATTCTTAAATTTTGTCATACACTCGCTTGTGGGGGACACTTTAGTGCTAAGAAAATCGCAGCAAAAATTCTTCAATGCGGATTTTTCTGGCCGACACTTCATCGGGATGCATATTCATTCTGCCGCTCTTGTGAGCGATGTCAGCGCCTTGGCGCGATGTCTCGGAAGGACATGATGCCTCTTAACCCTATTCTTGTCATTGAAATATTTGATGTGTGGGGCATTGACTTCATGGGACCATTTCCACCCTCTACTGGTCATGAGTACATACTTGTGGCGGTGGACTACGTATCTAAGTGGATAGAGGCCGTTGCTACCAAAACCAACGATCACGCAGTCGTGGTTAAATTCATTCAGGCTAACATTTTTAGCCGGTTTGGTACGCCTCGGGCCATCATCAGTGACGGAGGTAAGCATTTCTGTAACCGGTTCCTTCGAACCTTGCTTCTTAAATACTCCGTCACACACAAAGTAGCCACCCCCTACCATCCTCAAACTAGTGGCCAAGTAGAAGTATCCAATAGGGAGATTAAGAACATTCTTCAGAAAACTGTTCGGCCCGACCGGAAGGATTGGTCATTGCGACTAAACGACGCATTATGGGCATACCGAACCGCATATAAAACTCCCATTGGAATGTCACCTTATCGGTTAGTTTATGGCAAGGCGTGCCATCTTCCGGTTGAATTGGAGCATAAAGCTATGTGGGCCACCAAGAGTTTCAATTTTGACATGAAAAAGGCTGGTTCTAATCGAAAGCTTCAATTAAATGAATTGGAAGAATTGCGACATGACGCGTATGAGAATGCAAAAATCTATAAGGCAAAGTCCAAAGCCTTTCATGATCGTAATATTCGAGTCAAAACATTTTCGCCGGGCCAAAAAGTTTGGTTGTATAACTCGCGCCTCCATTTGTTTCCCGGAAAACTTCGCTCCCGTTGGGATGGTCCATTTTTGGTTAATTCCGTCGCTCCCCATGGAGCGGTGGAATTGAAGGACTTGAAAGATGGCTCGATGTTCAAAGTAAACGGGCAGCGCTTAAAAGTGTGTGTGGATG
The DNA here is from genome assembly GCA_026545225.1 of Cornus controversa. Taxonomy (NCBI): domain Eukaryota; kingdom Viridiplantae; phylum Streptophyta; class Magnoliopsida; order Cornales; family Cornaceae; genus Cornus; species Cornus controversa. The sequence continues at coordinate 10,402,374 of CM048850.1, forward strand.
ACCAAGTCACCACCGAATACGTGGATGTCGTCACTTTGACGGATCCCGTGTATTTTGACTCGTGAGTCGATCCGGTCGCGCCATAGACGTGTAAGGTGGCGAAGCCATGGTAGTTATCAAGCTTCCATGATGTCCCTTTAATCCAAAGTAGGTTTGTATCTAAGCAGCGTAGTATCTAATTCCCAAATATCCAAGTCCCTGTAGCATACTTTGCACTGACTGTTTTTGAGCATTTCGATTGATCGAAACCAAGATTTCGATCAATCGACAATTTCGATTGATCGAGAATCTAGTTCGATTGATCGAAAAATTGTAGAGATTTGCCAAGTCCAAAGTCCCGAGAGGTGGTATTCTTCGATTGCACTTCGATAGGTCTTCGATCGATTGACAATTTCGATTGATCGAGAATCTAGTTCGATTGATCAAAAAATTGCAGAGATTTGCCAAGTCCAAAGTCCCGAGAGGTGGTATTCTTCGATTGCACTTCGATAGGTCTTCGATCGATTGACAATTTCGATTGATCGAGAATCTAGTTCGATTGATCGAAAAATTGCAGAGATTTGCCAAGTCCAAAGTCTCGAGAGGTGGTATTCTTTGATTGCACTTCGATAGGTCTTCGATCGATCGACATCAAATTTCGATTGAAACAATTAAAGGTTCGATTAATCGAAGTCAATATGTGATTCAAGGGAGGAATTTTCGATTGAGCGAAAAGACAATCTCAATCCATCGAAGCTAGTTTCGATTGATCGAAGCAAGATTTCGATCAATCGAAATTTCGATTGATCGAAATGCACATTTTGATCAATCGAAATGCACGCGGAGCCTGCACGTGAGCCAAAAATCTATTTAAACCGTTGGGCTTCCCTCCCATTTTAAAAGACCATCCGACTTCTTCTCTTCCTCCGTGCGATCTAAGCCTTCTCCAAGCATTCCCGAGCACTCGATTTGCCATTCCCGATCATCCGCCGCCATCCGACGCAGTCCGATCCGCCGCTAGCATCTGCGCGATCTTCTCTTCGCGGCTGCGCGTGGAGTTTTCTTCGGTTGAGCCGTTCATCTTCTTCCTCACGAGGTAAGTGATGCATGGCTACTTTTTGTTTACTCTCTCGCCATTTTTGATAGTTTTACAGCGGAATAAACATAGTTAGATAATGTTGGGGTGGATGGTTGCGATTGCGATATCTGAATCGAGTTTTTGTGGGTTTCGGGGGGTAGGAATTCAAGCAGGAGTGGGATTTGGCATTTTCTTCATTTCAAACGCTTAGTGTACGGTGTGTAACCGCGGTACCTTCGTTTCGGCTGCACCCGTTCACATTGCCTCTTCGAGTGCAATTTTTTTTGCATTTTTGTCAGTACCTTGGACTAGGACTACATTTTTATTTTTATTCTTTTAGTCTAGTAGTAGTTTAACTTTCTTCTTATTCATCTTTTATTTACGTACCTTTTGGAATCCAGTGCAGACTGTTCCGAGGCGATGGCGAGAGTGAAAAACGCCGCCGGTGCTGTTCGTGACGTGCCCGGGCGAGCCTTTCGGTCCCGGAAGTTCCACCCGGAGCAGGTTTTTGACTTAGCAGAGTTCGAGAGGCGTCCCGACACCGAGTGGACGGTTGCCGAGCTCAGGAGGCGTCACCTCGACCGGCTATGTGTGCCTCCCACCGACGTGGCACACGAGCGCCTAGTGCAGGTATTTTACGAGCATATGACCTACTCCTGCACAGCGCCAGATACACTCGAGACTACCGTGGCCACTGTCACGATCACGATTACGCCGAGTCGGATTGCTCATATGCTCGGCATTCCTCACCAGCAGCCATCGGACATGGTTGGCCCGGACGGTCAGCCACTCTATAGTGCCGCGCTCCCAGCAGATACCACGCTCTTCTCGATAGTGATGGACATGTGTGGCGGGGCGTTTACCACGCCCAACCACAACTGCACGTCCAAGTCGATGTGCCCGAGCAGATATTGGTTCCTGGACACCGTTCTCCTCAAGAATGCGTGTCCGTTGCAGCACGTGGCCGAGCGCAGGGGCGACCTCCTCCGTTGCCTCTATGCTTTCCATACGGGCGCTTGGTTTTCTGTCCCATCGCTTATCTGGGGGCAGATGCACAAAGTTTGGGATGGCCTCGTCAACAAGAGGAAGAGGAGAGCAGCGAGTTGGCGGCTTCCCTTTCCATTCCTGATCGCTGCTTTTCTCAGCAGTGCCAGTATACCGGTCAGTCGGACTGACATTCAGTTGGCACCGCCCACCCGCTTCACATCTACTCAGTGGGATCGGGTGAGGCGACACTTAGAGCGACAGGACCATCAGGGTGATCCACCAGACGATGTAGATATGGATGCCCCGGTGGAGATGGATGAGGGAGAGCCAGCAGGGGCGGAGTTAGAGGACGAGGAGATGGAGGAGGAGGAGATGGATGTCGCTACAGAGCGGCATGATATCTTAGCGACAGGCTATTCCTGCTTGGCAGCTGACGTAGAGCGGCTCCAGCAGGGTTTTGACGAGCACGTCCAGGTGACGCAGAGTCAGCTGGCGGGTATTCGGATGGACATTTCTTCTCTGGTGCAGGGCCAGAGAGCGATCTTAGATGAGTTCCGAGCCTTCCGGCAGGATCTGCAGTTCCTGTTCGCAGGTCGAGCCTCCACCTCCACTTCTGCTCCCACCGAGCCACCACCACCACCACCCGCCCTCGAGTAGCTGCACCTTATTCATTTTTTCTGCTTTATTTTCTGTATTTTTCCTTCTTTATTTTTGATAGGCCATGTTGGCCATGTTTAGTTTCTTTTTGAGTATTCCACCTACATGTACACTTTGTACTAAAACTCATTTTCACTTATATGGAATACATTTATATTTTCTTTTATGCCATGTGTTATCTTTACTGTCTTTATTTTTGCTTTCCGTCAACCTATCTGTTCTCTATACTTTGACTATGTATGTAGTACCACTTGTCTAATTGTTATATGCGACTCAGTTGATGATTTCCGTTTATTACCGCCTGGTTTCAATTCCCAATACTGTTGAGATTGCTTCAACACAGTATGGCGGTACTAAAGAAAGGTAGCCCCTTTGCGTGCTATACGTTAGCGTGCCTGGATAGTCAATATCTTGTCGCATAGACCTCTTCGACAATTGGGAAACACCAGTTCAGACCATTAGATTTATAGTGATATTGGCATTGTCTGTTTGTGCGTAATTATTTCATTATGTTCTATTTATCTACTTTTTGTTCCTTTTAATGCTCGTGGTATCCAGTTGGTATTCTGTGCAGGTTTTTCTTCTTTACAGGATGACCGCTGCTGTGGAATACCATTTTTCTCGCATTCTGCCATCCCGGTAACTTCTTTCCTTGCTCTTCTTGTCCAAACATTGAGGACAATGTTGCATATAAGTTTGGGGGTGCGGTATGCTATACCACTTGCATATGCATGCAATGTTCGGTTATTATTTTGAGTGTCATGGTAGAGCAGTTTTTTTTCTTTTCTTCTTCTTGATATTTTTGGATGCTTGCCATGATGTCTTGCTTTTTAAAGGAGATCATTCGAATAAATGTCCGAGGTAAATGCAGCAGGTAGTTAAGAACTTTAACATTGTAAATACCCGCACTTTTGCAAGCTTTATAGTAGGCTAGAGCGGTCTACATTTTTGTCTAAAGTCGAGCACGTACAATTCTTGCCCTAAATTTGTCCTTAACCACACAAATTCGCACACATGCATTTTAAATTATGGGGTATAAGTCTGAGGGAGAATTTTTGAAAATTTCTGTTTTTATCTGAACAACTTAAAGAATAAGTTCTTCTGGTTGTTGTAAAAAAAAAAAGGAAATAAAAAGAGAAAAATATGCAATAAGCCTTCTCACTCAATAAAACGGATTTCTATGCCTTAAAGCAAGAAATATTCGTGTAAAAGTGTGTAAGGTTGAGCAATAATAAGCGGGTGGCTTGCTTACGCTCATCGCCTTGTAAGCTCGATCATTAAGTCCGAGGGGTGCTTCTTCACCTAATGCCCTAAAATCAATTGGTTTGGGAGTCATTGGCCCAACGCCGCTACATGGGCTTGCAAGAAAGCAAAAAGAGCTAAGCATTGCACGGTCATCCGCGCATGAGCAATCATGAATATTTTGTGATAACGAAGCAGCCATGTTGAGCATCTTCAATGAGTTTTTCTCTTAAAAACAGATTTGTTCGTTTTCTTCTCCAAATATGACAAAAGCCACGCGTTAGAATGCATGTTCACTTTTCAAAGAGGATTTTGGGGTTGGAATTGTTATAGTTGTTCGGGTTGGCCATTATGTGGGGACTGTCGTTCATTTATAGCTTGTGAAAGTCCATTTTTGCTAATGACCACATAGTTCTGTAATACTTGTTGCATTTGCCAAGTGTGAAATGAATGGATGAGCGCCCTTTATCTAATTGATGACTGAGCATGATTAAACTTCTGTATAAGACAGTTGATTTCTTTTTGTAATATTGTATTGCTAAGGGACTAGCAATATGTAAGTTTGGGGGTGTGATAAGTGTTCAATTCTATACATTTGAACCCTCTTTATTGCATATGTTAGTTTTGTTTTTGCGTTTACCGAGATATGTTTACGGTATTTTTGTGTTTTTGATGTTTTGCAGGTATTGGAGTAAAAGGAGCAAAGTTGGAAGCTTTCTGCAGTCAAGAGAAGAAATCAGAAATTGTTGCCAAGGCATCTCGATCAATCGAGATGTGGATTTCGCTCAATCGAGATTTCGATTGATCGAAATCTCATTTCGATTGATCGAAATCTCGATCAATCGAGATTCAGTTTCGATCAATCGAAACTCTGCAGAGTCCACTTGGCCACTTGCTCACCTGTTCTCCCACTTGCAACAAAATCCCCCTTTTTGCACGACTTAGGGGGATTGTCTGACTTGAACTAGACTTTTGGGGGCCTTCTTGATACAAGAGATATATATAATGATATATATATATATGGTGGGCCCAAAGGAGAAAAAAGGAGCCAAAAAGCATACAAAAAGCACCAAAAGCCACATATCTCATATATCTCTCATTACACACAGGAAGATCAGCAGAGAGACCTTCGGGAGAGGAAGAGGATAGCTGAACCAGACCAAGAAGCTTCATTCTCTTCATCAATGGAAGGGTGCAAGGCAACCATGATCAACTAACTCTTCTACTAGGGTGTTGGTTTCAACCCCTAGCCATGTAAACTTGTTCATCTTTGTAGCTCTTGGGATTTGTAATTAAATGTTGATTATTTAGCCTAGTGATTATGTACACAAATACATCTCTTATATATATTCATTTGATATGGAATTTATTCTTGTCTTAGAGTGGGTTTTGTCACTTGAATGCACAACATTTGCATATTCCACAAGAAGTGCAAATGATGGCTAGATAATGGTGTTTAAATGAATGTGTGATGTTAGTTTGTATAGACCATGCCAAGACAAGGTAGTTTGGATGCATGTAGTGTTCACTTAGAGAGTAGAGTAAGTAGGTAGATAGTTAGGTTGAAGAGCTATGCTTGTTGAAGATGGATTATGATAGGTTAGCACACACATTGATCTTTTGATATGTCATTGAGGCCACAAGCCTAACGACATTGTTAGGCATTTAATTAATGAATCCCTTGCTTGCTACACTTATGAACATGTGAATGGCTAGTGGTGAAAACCAACCCTAGTTCTCTCTCCCAACCTTACTCTTTAATTTCATTGTCATTTTATTTATGCAATAGTTTTTAACACAAAACCAAAAACCTGTTTTTAGAATTAAAGTGGAATTAATCTTTCTTTATGACAATTAACGACTAGTCCTCGTGGGATCGATACCCTCTATATAGAACCTTATCTGCAAAGATTCGTGCTCTTGCGAGTGGTTAAATTATATTTTGATAAAAAGGGTAAAATTAAGCTTAGAATATAATTTAGTTCCGACCACATCAATCGCCGTTTCATCAAAGACTTTAGCAAGATCTCTCGGCCTTTGTGTCGCCTTCTTGAAAAAGAGTCTTGCTTTACCTTTGATGAAGCGTGCCTTAACGCTTTTGAAAAACTCCGCACCATGCTTACAACCGCTCCAATTCTAATCCCTCCAAATTGGGCTCTCCCATTTGAGATTATGTGTGATGCATCCGACTATGCCATGGGTGCTGTCTTAGGGCAACGAGTAGACAAACTGCCACATGTCATCTACTACGCAAGTAAAACCCTTTCCGAGGCTCAAATCAATTATACCACAACGGAAAAGGAATTGCTTGCGGTAGTATTTGCATTAGACAAATTTTGAGCTTATTTATTAGGTTCAAAGGTCATTGTCTATTCGGACCATGCTGCCCTCCGGCATCTTTTGGCCAAAAAGGACACCAAGCCTAGGTTGATCCGATGGATACTCTTATTGCAAGAGTTCAATTTTGAGATTAGAGACAAAAAGGGAACTGAAAATGTGGTGGCTGACCACCTGTCTAGAATTCTTGTTGAATCCCTCCATAATTCCATTCCAGTTTGTGAATCCTTCCCGGATGAACAACTTTTTGTCATCTCTCAAGAGAGTATCCCTTGGTATGCGGATGTGGTTAATTACTTGGCAACCGGTAAAATACCATCTTCTTGGACCAAGCAAGAGAAGGATCGTTTCCTCTCCCAATCACGATCATATTATTGGGACGATCCTCAATTGTTCAAATATTGCCCCGATCAAATAATTCGAAGGTGTGTGCCCAACAGTGAATTCCAAAGCATTCTCAAGTTTTTTCATACACTCGCTTGTGGGGGACACTTTAGTGCTAAGAAAACCGCAGCAAAAATTCTCCAATGCGGATTTTTCTGGCCGACACTTCATCGGGATGCATATTCATTCTGCCGCTCTTGTGAGCGATGTCAGCGCCTTGGCGCGATGTCTCGGAAGGACATGATGCCTCTTAACCCTATTCTTATCATTAAAATATTTGATGTGTGGGGCATTGACTTTATGGGACCATTTCCACCCTCTACTGGTCATGAGTACATACTTGTGGCGGTGGACTACGTATCTAAGTGGATAGAGGCCGTTGCTACCAAAACCAATGATCACGCAGTCGTGGTTAAATTCATTCAAGCTAACATTTTTAGCCGGTTTGGTACGCCTCGGGCCATCATTAGTGACGGAGGTAAGCATTTCTGTAACCGGTTCCTTCGAACCTTGCTTATCAAATACTCCGTCACACACAAAGTAGCCACCCCATACCATCCTCAAACCAGTGGCCAAGTAGAGGTATCCAATAGGGAGATTAAGAACATTCTTCAGAAAACTGTTCGGCCTGACCGGAAAGATTGGTCATTGCGACTAAATGATGCATTATGGGCATACCGAACCGCATATAAAACTCCCATTGGAATGTCACCTTATCGGTTGGTTTATGGCAAAGCGTGCCATCTTTCGGTGGAATTGGAGCATAAAGCTATGTGGGCCACCAAAACTTTCAATTTTGACATGCAGAAGGCTGGCTCTAATCGAAAGCTTCAATTAAATGAATTGGAAGAATTGCGACATGACGCGTATGAGAATGCGAAAATCTATAAGGCAAAGTCCAAAGCCTTTCATGATCGTAATATTCGAGTCAAAACATTTTCGCCGGGCCAAAAAGTATGGTTGTACAACTCACGCCTCCATTTGTTTCCCGGAAAACTTCGCTCCCGTTGGGATGGTCCATTTTTGGTTAATTCCGTCGCTCCCCACGGTGCGGTGGAATTGAAGGACTTGAAAGACGGCTCGTTGTTCAAAGTAAATGGGCAGCACTTAAAAGTGTGCGTGGATGACCAAGTCACCACCGAATACGTGGATGTCGTCACCTTGACGGATCCCGTGTATTTTGACTCGTGAGCCGATCCGGACGTCGCGCCATAGACGTGTAAGGTGGCGAAGCCATGGTAGCTATCATGCTTTCATGATGTCCCTTTAATCCAAAGTAGGTTTGTATCTAAGCAAGGTAGTATCTAATTCCCAAAAATCCAAGTCCCTAAAGCATACTGTAAACTGACTATTTTTGAGCATCTCGATTGATCGAAACCAAGATCTCGATCAATCGAGATTTCGATTGATCGAGATTTCAGTCTCGATTGATCGAAAAATTGCAGAGATTTGCCAAGTCCAAAGTCCCGAGAGGTAGTATTCTTCGATTGCACTTCGATAGGTCTTCGATCGATCAAAAATTTTGATTGATCGAAATGGGATTTCGATTGATCGAAATAAAATTTCGATTGAATGAATTAAATGTTCGATTGATCGAAGTAAAAATGTGATTCAGTGAAGGAATTTTCGATTGATCGAAGGAAGAATCTCGATCGATCAAAGTTGGTTTCGATTGATCGAAGCAAGATTTCGATCAATCAAAATTTCGATTGATCGAAATGCACATCTCGATCAATCGAGATGCACGCGGGGCCTGCACGTAAGCCGAAAGTCTATTTAAACTGTTGGGCTTCCCTCCCATTTTAAAAGACCATCCGAATTCTTCTTTTCCTCTGTGCGATCCAAGCCTTCTCCAAGCACTCCCGAGCACTCGATTTACCATTCCCGATCATCCGCCGCCATCCGACACAGTCCGAAGCCGCCGCTAGCACTTGCGCGATCTTCTCTTCGCGGCTGCGAGTGGATCTTCTTCGGTTGAGCCGTTCATCTTCTTCCTCTCGAGGTAAGTGATGCATGGCTACATTTTGCGTACTCTCTCGCCATTTTTGATAGTTTTACGGTGTGATAAACATAGTTAGATTATGTTGGGGTGGATGGGTGCGATTGCGATATCTGTAATGGGATTTTGTGGGTTTCGGGGGGTAGGAATTCATGTAGGAGTGAGATTTGGCATTCTTTTTGTTTAAAATGCTTAGTGTACGGTGTGTAACCGCGGCACCTTCGTTTCGGTTGCATCCGTTCACATTGCCTCTTTGAGAGTGACTTTTTGCATTCTTGTCAGTACCATAGACGAGGACTTCAGTTTTATTTTTTATTCTTTTAGTTTATTCGTAGTTTAGCTTTCTTCTTATTTATCTTTTATTTACGTAATTTTTGGAATCAAGTGCAGACTGTTCCGAGACTATGGCGAGGGTGAAGAACGCCGCCGGTTCTGTTCGCGACGTGCCCAGGCGAGCCTTCCGGTCTCGGGAGTTCCACCCGGAGCAGATTTTTGACCTAGCAGAGTTCGAGAGGCATCCCGACACCGCGTGGACGGTTGCCGAGCTCAGGAGACCTCGCCTCGACCGGCTATGTGTGCCTCCCACCGACGTGGCACACGAGTGCCTAGTGCAGGTCTTTTACGATCATATGACCTACTCCTGCACCGCGCCAGATACACTCGAGACTGTCGTGGCCACTGTCACGATCACGATTACGCAGAGCCGGATTGCTCATATGCTCGGCATCCCTCACCAGCAGCCGACAGACATGGTTGGCCCAGATGGTCAGCCACTTTACAGGGCCGCGCTCCCAGCAGACACGACGCTGTTCTCGATCGTGATGGACATGTGTGGCGGGGCGTTTACCATGCCCAGTCACAACTGCACGTCCAAATCGATGTGCCCGAGCAGATTTTGGTTTCTGGACACCGTTCTCCTCAAGAACGCGTGTCCGCTGCAGCATGTGGCAGAGCGCAGGGGCGACCTCCTCCGTTGCCTCTATGCTTTCCACACGGGCACGTGGGTTTCGATTCCGTCGCTGATCTGGGGGCAGATGTTCAAGGTCTGGGACGGCCTCGTGAACAAGAGGATGTGGAGAGCAGCGAGTTGGCGACTTCCCTTTCCTTTCCTGATCGCCGCTTTTCTTAGCAGTGCCAGTATACCGGTCAGTCGTACTGACATTCAGTTGGCACCGCCCACCCGCTTCACATCTACTCAGTGGGAGCGGGTGAGGCGACACTTAGAGCGACAGGACCACCAGGGCGATCCACCAGACGATGTAGATATGGATGCCCCGGTGGGGACGGATGAGGGAGAGCCTGCAGGGGCTGAGTCCGATGACAAGGAGATGGAGGAGGAGGAGATGGATGTCGCTGCCGAGCGGCATGATATCTTAGCGACGGGCTATTCCTGCTTGGCGGCTGACGTAGAGCAGCTCCAGCAGGGTTTTGACGAGCACGTCCAAGTGACGCAGAGTCAGCTGGCAGGCATTAGGACGGACATTTCTTCTCTGGCACAGGGTCAGAGAGCGATCTTAGACGAGTTCCGAGCCTTCCGGCAGGACCTGCAGTTCCTGTTCGCAGGTCGGGCCTCCACCTCCACTTCTACTCCCACCGAGCCACCACCACCACCACCCGCCCTCGAGTAGCTGCATTTTATTCATCTTTTATGCTTTACTTTCTGTATTTTTCTTTTTTTATTTTTGATAGGCCATGTTGGCCATGTTTAGTTTCTTTTTGAGTATTCCACCTACATGTACACTTTGTACTCAAACTCATTTTCATCTATATGGAATACATTTCTATTTTCTTTTATGCCATGTGTTATCTTTACTGTCTTTATTTTTGCTTTCTGTCAATATATCTGTTCTCTATACTTTGACTATGTATGTAGTACCACTTGTCTCATTGTTATATGCGATTCAGTTGATGATTTCCGTTTATTACCGCCTGGTTTCAATTCCCAATACTGTTGAGATTGCTTCAACAGAGTATGGCGGTAATAAAGAAAGGCAGCCCCTTTGCGTGCTATACGTTAGCGTGCCTGGATAGTCAATATCTTGTCACATCGCCCTCTTAGACAATTGGGAAACACCAGTTCAGGCCCTTAGATATACAGTGATAATGGCATTGTCTGTTTGTGCTTAATTATTTCATTATGTTCTATTTATCTACTTTTTGTTCCTTTTAATGCTCGTGGTATCCAGTTGGTGTTCTGTGTAGGTTTTTCCTTATTTACAAGATGACCGCTGCTGTGGAATACCATTTTTCTCGCATTCTGCCATCCCGGTAACTTCTTTCCTTGTTCTTCTTGTCCAAACATTGAGGACAATGTTACATATAAGTTTGGGGGTGCGGTATGCTATACCACTATTTTGAGCGTCATTGTAGAGCAGTTTTTTTTCTTCTTGATATTTTTGGATACTTGCTATGATGTCTTGCTTTTTAAAGGAAGTCATTCGAATAAATGTCCAAGGTAAATGCAGCAGGTAGTTAAGAACTTTAACATTGTAAATACCCGCACTTTTGCAAGCTTTATAGTAGGCTAGAACGGTCTACATTTTTGTCTAAATTCGAGCACGTACAGTTCTTGCCCTAAATTTGTCCTTAACCGCACAAATTCGCACACATGCATTTTAAATTGTGGGGTATAAGTCTGAGGGAGAATTTTTGAAAATTTCTGTTTTTATCTGAACAACTTAAAGAATAAGTTCTTCCGTTTGTTGTAAAAAAAAAAAAAAAAGGGGGGGGGGGGAAAAAGAAAGAAAAAGAGAAAAATATGCAATAAGCCTTCTCACTCAATAAACCGGATTTCTATGCCTCAAAGGAGGGAATATTCGCGTATAAGTGTGTAAGGTTGAGCAATAATAAGCGGGTGGCTTGCTTACGCTCATCGCCTTGTAAGCTCGGTCATTAAGTCCGAGGGGTGCTTCTTCACCTAATGCCCTAAAATCAATTGGTTGGGAGTCATTGGCCCAACGCCGCTACATGGGCTTGCAAGAAAGCAAAACGAGCTAAGCATTGCACGGTCATCCGCACATGAGCATTCATGAATGTTTTGTGATAATGAGCGGCTGTGTCGAGCGTTTTCAATGCATTTTTCTCTTAAAAACAGATTTGTTCGTTTTCTTCTCCAAATATGACAAAAGCCATATGTTAGAATGCATGTTCACTTTTCAAAGAGGATTTTGGGGTCGGAATTGGTATGTTTGCTCGGGTTGGCCATTATGTGGGGACTGTCGTTTATTTATAGCTTGTGAAAGTCCATTTTTGCTAATGACCACATAGTTCTGTAATACTTGTTGCATTTGCCAAATGTGAAATGAACGGATGATCGCCCTTTATCTAGTGATGACTGAGCATGATTCGACTTTTGTATACTATAGTTAATTTCATTTTTGTAATATTGTATTGCTAAGGGACTAGCAATATGTAAGTTTGGGGGTGTGATAAGTGTTCAATTCCATGAATTTGAACCCTCTTTATTGCATATGTTAGTTCTGTTTTTGCGTTTACCGAGATATGTTTACGGTATTTTTGTGTTTTTGATGTTTTGCAGGTATTGGAGTAAATGGAGCAAAGTTGGAATCTTTCTGCAGTCAAGAGAAGAAATCAGAAAATGCAGCCAAGGCATCTCGATCAATCGAGATGTTGATCTCGATTAATCGAAATCTCGATTGATCGAGATCTCATTTCGATTGATCGAAATCTCGATCAATCGAGATTCAATCTCGATCAATAGAGATGCTGCAGAGCCCACTTGGCCACTTGCTCACCTGCTCTCCCACTTGCAACAAAATCCCCCTTTTTGCACGACTTAGGGGGATTGTCTGACTTGAACAAGACTTTTGGGGGCCTTCTTGATACAAGAGATATATATAATGATATATATATATATGGTGGGCCCAAAGGAGAAAAAGGAGCCAAAAAGCACACAAAAAGGGCCATATCAGACATATCTCACATATCTCTCAACACACATTAGAATATCAGAGGAGAAACCTTCGGGAGAGGAAGAGGAGAAGCTGAACCAGACCAAGAAGCTTCACTTTCTTCATCAATGGAAGGGTGCAAGGCAACCATGAGCAACTAACTCTTCTACTAGGGTGTTGGTTTTAACCCCTAGCCATGTAAACTTGTTCATCTTTGTAGCTCTTGAGATTTGTAATTAAATGTTGATTATTTAGCCTAGTGATTATGTACACAAATACATCTCTTATATATATTCATTTGATTTGGAATTTATTCTTGTCTTAGAGTAGATTTTGTCACTTGAATGCACAACATTTGCATATTCCACAAGAAGTGCAAATGATGGCTAGATAATGGTGTTTAAATGAATGTGTGATGTTAGTTTGTATAGACCATGCCAAGACAAGGTAGTTTGGATGCATGTAGTGTTCACTTAGAGAGTAGGGTAATTAGGTAGTTAGTTAGGTTGAAGAGCTATGCTTGTTGAAGATGGACTATGATAGGTTAGCACACACATTGATCTTTGGATATGTCATTGAGGTCACAAGCCTAATGACATTGTTAGGCATTTAATTAATGAATCCCATGCTTGCTACACTTATGAACATGTGAATGGCTAGTGGTGGAAACCAACCCTAGTTCTCTCTCCTAACCTTAAACTCTTTACTTTTCTTGTCATTTCATTCATGCAATAGTTTTTAAAACACAAATTCAAAAATCAGTTTTTTCGAATTAAAGTAGAATTAATCTTCCTTTAAGACAATTGCGACTAGTCCTCGTGGGATCGATACCCTCTATATAGAACCTTATCGACAAAGATTCGTGCTCTTGCGAGTGGTTAAATTATATTTTGATAAAAAGGGCAAAATTAAGCTTACAATATAATTTAGTTCCGACCACATCAATCATGATACGGTTCAGATTCACTCACTTCATCATCTTGTTCAATTTTAGCACTTATCAATTCAGTAGTAATAGAAATTTTAAATTTGAATTTAACAAGTTGATGGTGTAGTTGAATCTGAATCACAAAATTGAGGTCGGGAGAGTTCAGAACAAAGATTTGGTAAGGGTATAAATGGAATGATGAGTGGTTTAGAAATTAAATGTAAAAGAGTTTCAAAAGTAAGACTTATTGGTCCTATAAAGAAAATTATAAGACATACTTGCCTTTTGGAGAGAAAAGTAGGACTTAGGTGTAATTTTTCCTATTTATTTTTAAATGGAATACAAATGGAGAAAGTGCAGGCATTTATATCATTACTCTTTTAATAATTGTAAAACCAATTGATTTATTTTTGTAACATGGACTCGCTGCCTTGCAAAATTGTTTTGGAAGGTGAGTAAATGAGTAATCCCTCGCGAAATAAGTATCAAGATGATGATACGGTTCAGATTCACTCACTCAATCATCTTGTTCAATTTTAACACTTATCAATTCAGTAGTAATAGAAATTTTAAATTTGAATTTAACAAGTTGATGGTGTAGTTGAATCTGAATCACAAAATTGAGGTCGGGAGAGTACAGAATAAAGATTTTGTAAGGGTATAAATGGAATGTTGAGTGGTTTAGAAATTAAATGTAAAAGAGTTTCAAAAGTAAGACTTATTGGTCCTATAAAGAAAATTATAAGACTTACTTGTCTTTTGGAGAGAAAAGTAGGACTTAGGTGTAATTTTTCCTATTATTTTTCTAAATGGAATACAAATGGAGAAAGTGCAGGCATTTATATCATTACTCTTTTAGTAATTGTAAAACCAATTGATTTATTTTTGTAACATGGTCTCGCTCCTTTGCAAGATTGTTTTGGAAGGTGAGTAAATGAGTAATCCCTCGCGAAATAAATATGAAGATGATGATACGGTTCAGATTCACTCACTTCATCATCTTGTTCAATTATAGAATTTATCAATTCAGTAGTAATAGAAATTTTAAATTTGAATTTAACAAGTTGATGGTGTAGTTGAATCTGAAGCACAAAATTGAGGTCGGGAGAGTTCAAAATAAAGATTTGGTAAGGGTATAAATGGAATGTTGAGTGGTTTAGAAATTAAATGTAAAAGAGTTTCAAAAGTAAGACTTATTGGTCCTATAAAGAAAATTATAAGATTTACTTGTCTTTTGGAGAGAAAAGTAGGACTTAGGTGTAATTTTTCCTTTTTTTTTATAAAATGGAATACAAATGGAGAAAGTGCAGGCATTTATATCATTACTCTTTTAGTAATTGTAAAACCAATTGATTTATTTTTGTGACATAGTCTCGCTCCTTTGCAAGATTGTTTTGGAAGGTGAGTAAACGAGTAATCCCTCGCGAAATAAATATCAAGATGATGATACAGTTCAGATTCACTCACTTCATCATCTTGTTCAATTTTAGAACTTATCAATTCAGTTGTACTAGAAATTTTAAATTTGAATTTAACAAGTTGATGGTGTAGTTGAATCTGAATCACAAAATTGAGGTCGGGAGAGTTCAGAATAAAGATTTGGTAAGGGTATAAATGGAATGCTGAGTGGTTTAGAAATTAAATGTAAAAGAGTTTCAAAAGTAAGACTTATTGGTCCTATAAAGAAAATTATAAGACTTATTTGTCGTTTGGAAAGAAAAGTAGGACTTAGGTGTAATTTTTCCTATTTTTTTAAAAAATGGAATACAAATGAAAAAAGTGGAGACATTTATATCATTACTCTTTTAATAATTGTAAAACCAAATGATTTATGTTTGTAACATGGACTCGCTCCCTTGCAAGATTGTTTTGGAAGGTGAGTAAATGAGTAATCCCTCGCGAAATAAGTATCAAGATGATGATACGGTTCAGATTCACTCACTTCATCATCTTGTTCAATTTTAACACTTATCAATTCAGTAGTAATAGAAATTTTAAATTTGAATTTAACAAGTTGATGGTGTAGTTAAATCTGAATCACAAAATTGAGGTCGGGAGAGTTCAGAATAAAGATTTGGTAAGGGTATAAATCGAATGTTGAGTGCTTTAGAAATTAAATGTAAAAGAGTTTCAAAAGTAAGACTTATTGGTCCTACCAAGAAAATTATAAGACTTACTTGTCTTTTGGAGAGAAAAGTAGGACTTAGGTGTAATTTTTCCTATTTTTTTTCTAAATGGAATACAAATGGAGAATGTGCAGGCATTTATATCAATACTCTTTTAATAATTGTAAAACCAATTGATTTATGTTTGTAACATGGACTCGCTCCCTCGCAAGATTGTTTTGGAAGGTGAGTAAATGAGTAATCCCTCGCGAAATAAGTATCAAGATGATGATACGGTTCAGATTCACTCACTTCATCATCTTGTTCAATTTTAACACTTATCAATTCAGTAGTAATAGAAATTTTAAATTTGAATTTAACAAGTTGATGGTGTAGCTGAATCTGAATCACAAAATTGAGGTTGGGAGAGTTTAGAATAAAGATTTGGTAAGGGCATAAAAGGAATGTTGAGTGGTTTAGAAATTAAATGTAAAAGAGTTTCAAAAGTAAGACTTATTGGTCCTATAAAGAAAGTTATAAGACTTACTTGTCTTTTGGAGAGAAAAGTAGGACTTAGGTGTAATTTTTCCTATTTTTTTTTTAAATGGACTACAAATGGAGAAAGTGCAGGCATTTATATCATTACGCATTTAATTATTGTAAAACCAATTGATTTATTTTTGTAACATGGACTCGCTCCCTTGCAAGCTTGTTTTGGAAGGTGAGTAAATGAGTAATCCCTCGCGAAATAAGTATCAAGATGATGATACGGTTCAGATTCACTCACTTCATCATCTTGTTCAATTTTAGCATTTATCAATTTAGTAGTAATAGAAATTTTAAATTTGAATTTAACAAGTTGATGGTGTAGTTGAATCTGAATCACAAAATTGAGGTCGGGAGAGTTCAGAATAAAGATTTGGTAAGGGTATAAATGGAATGTTGAGTGGTTTAGAAATTAAATGTAAAAGAGTTTCAAAAGTAAGACTTATTGGTCCTATAAAAAAAATTATAAGACTTACTTGTCTTTTGGAGAGAAAAGTAGGACTTAGGTGTAATTTTTCCTATTTTTTTTTTAAATGGACTACAAATGGAGAAAGTGCAGGCATTTATATCATTACGCATTTAATAAATGTAAAACCAATTGATTTATTTTTGTAACATGGACTCGCTCCCTTGCAAGCTTGTTTTGGAAGGTGAGTAAATGAGTAATCCCTCGCGAAATAAGTATGAAGATGATGATACGGTTCAGATTCACTCACTTCATCATCTTGTTCAATTTTAGCATTTATCAATTCAGTAGTAATAGAAATTTTAAATTTGAATTTAACAAGTTGATGGTGAAGTTGAATCTGAATCACAAAATTGAGGTCGGGAGAGTTCAGAATAAAGATTTGGTAAGGGTATAAATGGAATGTTGAGTGGTTTAGAAATTAAATGTAAAAAAGTTTCGAAAGTAAGACTTATTGGTCCTATAAATAAAATTATAAGACTTACTTGTCTTTTGGAGAGAAAAGTAGGACTTAGGTGTAATTTTTCCTATTTTTTTTTTTAAATGGTGTACAAATGGAGAAAGTGCAGGCATTTATATCATTACTCTTTTAATAATTGTAAAACCAATTGATTTATTTTTGTAACATGGTCTCGCTCCTTTGCAAGATTGTTTTGGAAGGTGAGTAAATGAGTAATCCCTCGCGAAATAAATATCAAGATGATGATACGGTTCAGATTCAATCACTTCATCATCTTGTTCAATTTTAGCAATTATCAATTCAGTAGTAATAGAAATTTTAAATTTGAATTTAACAAGTTGATGGTGTAGTTGAATCTGAAGCACAAAATTGAGGTCGGGAGAGTTCAGAATAAAGATTTGGTAAGGGTATAAATGGAATGTTGAGTGGTTTAGAAATTAAATGTAAAAAAGTTTCGAAAGTAAGACTTATTGGTCCTATAAATAAAATTATAAGACTTACTTGTCTTTTGGAGAGAAAAGTAGGACTTAGGTGTAATTTTTCCTATTTTTTTTTTTAAATGGTGTACAAATGGAGAAAGTGCAGGCATTTATATCATTACTCTTTTAATAATTGTAAAACCAATTGATTTATTTTTCTAACATGGACTCGCTCCCTTGCAAGATTGTTTTGGAAGGTGAGTAAATGAGTAATCCCTCGCGAAATAAATATCAAGATGATGATACGGTTCAGATTCACTCACTTCATCATCTTGTTCAATTTTAACACTTATCAATTCAGTAGTAATAGAAATTTTAAATTTGAATTTAACAAGTTGCTGGTGTAGCTGAATCTGAATCACAAAATTGAGGTTGGGAGAGTTTAGAATAAAGATTTGGTAAGGGCATAAAAGGAATGTTGAGTGGTTTAGAAATTAAATGTAAAAGAGTTTCAAAAGTAAGACTTATTGGTCCTATAAAGAAAATTATAAGACTTACTTGTCTTTTGGAGAGAAAAGTAGGACTTAGGTGTAATTTTTCCTATTTTTTTTTTAAATGGACTACAAATGGAGAAAGTGCAGGCATTTATATCATTACGCATTTAATAAATGTAAAACCAATTGATTTATTTTTGTAACATGGACTCGCTCCCTTGCAAGCTTGTTTTGGAAGGTGAGTAAATGAGTAATCCCTCGCGAAATAAGTATGAAGATGATGATACGGTTCAGATTCACTCACTTCATCATCTTGTTCAATTTTAGCATTTATCAATTCAGTAGTAATAGAAATTTTAAATTTGAATTTAACAAGTTGATGGTGAAGTTGAATCTGAATCACAAAATTGAGGTCGGGAGAGTTCAGAATAAAGATTTGGTAAGGGTATAAATGGAATGTTGAGTGGTTTAGAAATTAAATGTAAAAGAGTTTCAAAAGTAAGACTTATTGGTCCTATAAAGAAAATTATAAGACTTACTTGTCTTTTGGAGAGAAAAGTAGGACTTAGGTGTAATTTTTCCTATTTTTTTAAAAAATGGAATACAAATGGAAAAAGTGGATACATTTATATCATTACTCTTTTAATAATTGTAAAACCAATTGATTTATGTTTGTAACATGGACTCGCTCCCTTGCAAGATTGTTTTGGAAGGTGAGTAAATGAGTAATTCCTCGCGAAATAAATATCAAGATGATGATACAGTTCAGATTCACTCACTTCATCATCTTGTTCAATTTTAGAACTTATAAATTCAGTAGTAATAGAAATTTTAAATTTTAATTTAACAAGTTGATAGTGTAGTTGAATCTGAATCACAAAATTGAAGTCGGGGGAGTTCAGAATAAAGATTTGGTAAGGGTATATATATGGAATGTTGAGTGGTTTAGAAATTAAATGTAAAAGAGTTTCAAAAGTAAGACTTATTGGTCCAATAAAGAAAATTATAAGACTTGTCTTTTGGAGAGAAAAGTAGGACTTAGGTGTAATTTTTCCTATTTTTTTTTAAAATGGAATACAAATGGAGAAAGTGCAGGCATTTATATCATTACTCTTTTAGTAATTGTAAAACCAATTGATTTATTTTTGTAACATGGTCTCGCTCCTTTGCAAGATTGTTTTGGACGGTGAGTAAATGAGTAATCCCTCCCGAAATAAGTATCAAGATGATGATACGGTTCAGATTCACTCACTTCATCATCTTGTTCAATTTTAGCACTTATCAATTCAGTAGTAATAGAAATTTTAAATTTGAATTTAACAAGTTGATGGTGTAGTTGAATCTGAAGCACAAAATTGAGGTCGGGAGAGTTCAGAATAAAGATTTGGTAAGGGTATAAATGGAATGTTGAGTGGTTTAGAAATTAAATGTAAAAAAGTTTCGAAAGTAAGACTTATTGGTCCTATAAATAAAATTATAAGACTTACTTGTCTTTTGGAGAGAAAAGTAGGACTTAGGTGTAATTTTTCCTATTTTTTTTTTTAAATGGTGTACAAATGGAGAAAGTGCAGGCATTTATATCATTACTCTTTTAATAATTGTAAAACCAATTGATTTATTTTTCTAACATGGACTCGCTCCCTTGCAAGATTGTTTTGGAAGGTGAGTAAATGAGTAATCCCTCGCGAAATAAATATCAAGATGATGATACGGTTCAGATTCACTCACTTCATCATCTTGTTCAATTTTAACACTTATCAATTCAGTAGTAATAGAAATTTTAAATTTGAATTTAACAAGTTGCTGGTGTAGCTGAATCTGAATCACAAAATTGAGGTTGGGAGAGTTTAGAATAAAGATTTGGTAAGGGCATAAAAGGAATGTTGAGTGGTTTAGAAATTAAATGTAAAAGAGTTTCAAAAGTAAGACTTATTGGTCCTATAAAGAAAATTATAAGACTTACTTGTCTTTTGGAGAGAAAAGTAGGACTTAGGTGTAATTTTTCCTATTTTTTTTTTAAATGGACTACAAATGGAGAAAGTGCAGGCATTTATATCATTACGCATTTAATAAATGTAAAACCAATTGATTTATTTTTGTAACATGGACTCGCTCCCTTGCAAGCTTGTTTTGGAAGGTGAGTAAATGAGTAATCCCTCGCGAAATAAGTATGAAGATGATGATACGGTTCAGATTCACTCACTTCATCATCTTGTTCAATTTTAGCATTTATCAATTCAGTAGTAATAGAAATTTTAAATTTGAATTTAACAAGTTGATGGTGAAGTTGAATCTGAATCACAAAATTGAGGTCGGGAGAGTTCAGAATAAAGATTTGGTAAGGGTATAAATGGAATGTTGAGTGGTTTAGAAATTAAATGTAAAAGAGTTTCAAAAGTAAGACTTATTGGTCCTATAAAGAAAATTATAAGACTTACTTGTCTTTTGGAGAGAAAAGTAGGACTTAGGTGTAATTTTTCCTATTTTTTTAAAAAATGGAATACAAATGGAAAAAGTGGATACATTTATATCATTACTCTTTTAATAATTGTAAAACCAATTGATTTATGTTTGTAACATGGACTCGCTCCCTTGCAAGATTGTTTTGGAAGGTGAGTAAATGAGTAATTCCTCGCGAAATAAATATCAAGATGATGATACAGTTCAGATTCACTCACTTCATCATCTTGTTCAATTTTAGAACTTATAAATTCAGTAGTAATAGAAATTTTAAATTTTAATTTAACAAGTTGATAGTGTAGTTGAATCTGAATCACAAAATTGAAGTCGGGGGAGTTCAGAATAAAGATTTGGTAAGGGTATATATATGGAATGTTGAGTGGTTTAGAAATTAAATGTAAAAGAGTTTCAAAAGTAAGACTTATTGGTCCAATAAAGAAAATTATAAGACTTGTCTTTTGGAGAGAAAAGTAGGACTTAGGTGTAATTTTTCCTATTTTTTTTTAAAATGGAATACAAATGGAGAAAGTGCAGGCATTTATATCATTACTCTTTTAGTAATTGTAAAACCAATTGATTTATTTTTGTAACATGGTCTCGCTCCTTTGCAAGATTGTTTTGGAAGGTGAGTAAATGAGTAATCCCTCGCGAAATAAATATCAAGATGATGATACGGTTCAGATTCACTCACTTCATCATCTTGTTCAATTTTAGCAATTATCAATTCAGTAGTAATAGAAATTTTAAATTTGAATTTAACAAGTTGATGGTGTAGTTGAATCTGAAGCACAAAATTGAGGTCGGGAGAGTTCAGAATAAAGATTTGGTAAGGGCATAAAAGGAATCTTTAGTGATTTAGAAATTAAATGTAAAAGAGTTTCAAAAGTAAGACTTATTGGTCGTATAAAGAAAATTATAAGACTTACTTGTCTTTTGGAGAGAAAAGTAGGACTTAGGTGTAATTTTTCCTATTTTTTTTTTAAATGGTGTACAAATGGAGAAAGTGTAGGCATTTATATCATTACTCTTTTAATAATTGTAAAACCAATTGATTTATTTTTCTAACATGGACTCGCTCCCTTGCAAGATTATTTTGGAAGGCGAGTAAATGAGTAATCCCTCGCGAAATAAGTATCAAGATGATGATACGGTTCAGATTCACTCACTTCATCATCTTGTTCAATTTTAACAGTTTTCAATTCAGTAGTAATAGAAATTTTAAATTTGAACTTAACAAGTTGATGGTGTAGTTGAATCTGAATCACAAAATTGAGGTCGGGAGAGTACAGAATAAAGATTTGGTAAGGGTATAAATTGAATGTTGAGTGGTTTAGAAATTAAATGTAAAAGAGTTTCAAAAGTAAGACTTATTGGTTCTATAAAGAAAATTATAAGACTTACTTGTCTTTTGGAGAGAAAAGTAGGACTTAGGTGTAATTTTTCCTATTTTTTTTTGAAATGGAATACAAATGGAGAAAGTGCAGGCATTTATATCATTACTCTTTTAGTAATTGAAAAACCAATTGATTTATTTTTGTAACATGGTCTCGCTCCTTTGCAAGATTGTTTTGGAAGGTGAGTAAATGAGTAATCCCTCGCGAAATAAATATCAAGATGATGATACGGTTCAGATTCACTCACTTCATCATCTTGTTCAATTTTTGAACTTATCAATTCAGTAGTAATAGAAATTTTAAATTTGAATTTAACAAGTTGATGGTGAAGTTGAATCTGAATCACAAAATTGAGGTCGGGAGAGTTCAGAATAAAGATTTGGTAAGGGTATAAATGGAATGTTGAGTGGTTTAGAAATTAAATGTAAAAGAGTTTCAAAAGTAAGACTTATTGGTCCTATAAAGAAAATTATAAGACTTACTTGTCTTTTGGAGAGAAAAGTAGGACTTAGGTGTAATTTTTCCTATTTTTTTAAAAAATGGAATACAAATGAAAAAAGTGGATACATTTATATCATTACTCTTTTAATAATTGTAAAACCAATTGATTTATGTTTGTAACATGGACTCGCTCCCTTGCAAGATTGTTTTGGAAGGTGAGTAAATGAGTAATCCCTCGCGAAATAAATATCAAGATGATGATACAGTTCAGATTCACTCACTTCATCATCTTGTTCAATTTTAGAACTTATAAATTCAGTAGTAATAGAAATTTTAAATTTTAATTTAACAAGTTGATAGTGTAGTTGAATCTGAATCACAAAATTGAAGTCGGGGGAGTTCAGAATAAAGATTTGGTAAGGGTATATATATGGAATGTTGAGTGGTTTAGAAATTAAATGTAAAAGAGTTTCAAAAGTAAGACTTATTGGTCCAATAAAGAAAATTATAAGACTTGTCTTTTGGAGAGAAAAGTAGGACTTAGGTGTAATTTTTCCTATTTTTTTTTAAAATGGAATACAAATGGAGAAAGTGCAGGCATTTATATCATTACTCTTTTAGTAATTGTAAAACCAATTGATTTATTTTTGTAACATGGTCTCGCTCCTTTGCAAGATTGTTTTGGAAGGTGAGTAAATGAGTAATCCCTCGCGAAATAAATATCAAGATGATGATACGGTTCAGATTCACTCACTTCATCATCTTGTTCAATTTTAGCAATTATCAATTCAGTAGTAATAGAAATTTTAAATTTGAATTTAACAAGTTGATGGTGTAGTTGAATCTGAAGCACAAAATTGAGGTCGGAAGAGTTCAGAATAAAGATTTGGTAAGGGTATAAATGGAATGTTGAGTGGTTTAGAAATTAAATGTAAAAAAGTTTCGAAAGTAAGACTTATTGGTCCTATAAATAAAATTATAAGACTTACTTGTCTTTTGGAGAGAAAAGTAGGACTTAGGTGTAATTTTTCCTATTTTTTTTTTAAATGGTGTACAAATGGAGAAAGTGCAGGCATTTATATCATTACTCTTTTAATAATTGTAAAACCAATTGATTTATTTTTCTAACATGGACTCGCTCCCTTGCAAGATTATTTTGGAAGGCGAGTAAATGAGTAATCCCTCGCGAAATAAGTATCAAGATGATGATACGGTTCAGATTCACTCACTTCATCATCTTGTTCAATTTTGACACTTATCAATTCAGTAGTAATAGAAATTTTAAATTTGAACTTAACAAGTTGATGGTGTAGTTGAATCTGAATCACAAAATTGAGGTCGGGAGAGTACAGAATAAAGATTTGGTAAGGGTATAAATTGAATGTTGAGTGGTTTAGAAATTAAATGTAAAAGAGTTTCAAAAGTAAGACTTATTGGTTCTATAAAGAAAATTATAAGACTTACTTGTCTTTTGGAGAGAAAAGTAGGACTTAGGTGTAATTTTTCCTATTTTTTTTTGAAATGGAATACAAATGGAGAAAGTGCAGGCATTTATATCATTACTCTTTTAGTAATTGAAAAACCAATTGATTTATTTTTGTAACATGGTCTCGCTCCTTTGCAAGATTGTTTTGGAAGGTGAGTAAATGAGTAATCCCTCGCGAAATAAATATCAAGATGATGATACGGTTCAGATTCACTCACTTCAAAATCTTGTTCAATTTTTGAACTTATCAATTCAGTAGTAATAGAAATTTTAAATTTGAATTTAACAAGTTGATGGTGTAGTTGAATCTGAATCACAAAATTGAGGTCGGGAGAGTTCAGAATAAAGATTTGGTAAGGGTATAAATGGAATGCTGAGTGGTTTAGAAATTAAATGTAAAAGAGTTTCAAAAGTAAGACTTATTGGTCTTATAAAGAAAATTATAAGACTTACTTGTCTTTTGGAGAGAAAAGTAGGACTTAGGTGTAATTTTTCCTATTTTTTTTTTAAATGGAATACAAATGGAGAAAGTGCAGGCATTTCTATCATTACTCTTTTAATAATTGTAAAACCAATTGATTTATTTTTGTAACATGGACTGGCTCCCATGCAAGATTGTTTTGGAAGGTGAGTAAATGAGTAATCCCTCGCGAAATAAGTATCAAGATGATGATACGGTTCAGATTCACTCACTTCATCATCTTGTTCAATTTTAACACTTATCAATTCAGCAGTAATAGAAATTTTAAATTTGAATTTAACAAGTTGATGGTGTAGTTGAATCTGAATCACAAAATTGAGGTCGGGAGAGTTCAGAATAAAGATTTGGTAAGGGCATAAAAGGAATCTTGAGTGGTTTAGAAATTGAATGTAAAAGAGTTTCAAAAGTAAGACTTATTGGTCCTATAAAGAAAATTATAAGACTTACTTGTCTTTTGGAGAGAAAAGTAGGACTTAGGTGTAATTTTTCCTATTTTTTTTTTTAAATGGTGTACAAATGGAGAAAGTGCAGGCATTTATATCATTACTCTTTTAATAATTGTAAAACCAATTGATTTATTTTTCTAACATGGACTCGCTCCTTTGCAAGATTGTTTTGGAAGGCGAGTAAATGAGTAATCCCTCGCGAAATAAGTATCAAGATGATGATACGGTTCAGATTCACTCACTTCATCATCTTGTTCAATTTTAACACTTATCAATTCAGTAGTAATAGATACTTTAAATTTGAACTTAACAAGTTGATGGTGTAGTTGAATCTGAATCACAAAATTGAGGTCGGGAGAGTACATAATAAAGATTTGGTAAGGGACTAAATTTAATGTTGAGTGGTTTAGAAATTAAATGTAAAAGAGTTTCAAAAGTAAGACTTATTGGTTCTATAAAGAAAATTATAAGACTTACTTGTCTTTTGGAGAGAAAAGTAGGACTTAGGTGTAATTTTTCCAATTTTTTTTTGAAATGGAATACAAATGGAGAAAGTGCAGGCATTTATATCTTTACTCTTTTAGTAATTGAAAAACCAGTTGATTTATTTTTGTAACATGGTCTCGCTCCTTTGCAAGATTGTTTTGGAAGGTGAGTAAATGAGTAATCCCTCGCGAAATAAATATCAAGATGATGATACGGTTCAGATTCACTCACTTTGTCATCTTGTTCAATTTTAGCAATTATTAATTCAGTAGTAATAGAAATTTTAAATTTGAATTTAACAAGTTGATGGTGTAGTTGAATCTGAATCACAAAATTGAGGTCGGGAGAGTTCAGAATAAAGATTTGGTAAGGGCATAAAAGGAATCTTTAGTGATTTAGAAATTAAATGTAAAAGAGTTTCAAAAGTAAGACTTATTGGTCGTATAAAGAAAATTATAAGACTTACTTGTCTTTTGGAGAGAAAAGTAGGACTTAGGTGTAATTTTTCATTTTTTTTTTATAAATGGAATACAAATGGAGAAAGTGCAGGCATTTATATCATTACTCTTTTAATAATTGTAAAACCAATTGATTTATTTTTGTAACATGGACTCGCTCCCTTGCAATATTGTTTTGGAAGGTGAGTAAATGAGTAATCCCTCGCGAAATAAGTATCAAGATGATGATACGGTTCAGATTCACTCACTTCATCATCTTGATCAATTTTAACACTTATCAATTCAGTAGTAATAGAAATTTTAAATTTGAATTTAACAAGTTGATGATGTAGTTGAATCTGAATCACAAAATTGAGGTCGGGACAGTTCAGAATAAAGATTTGGTAAGGGCATAAAAGGAATCTTGAGTGGTTTAGAAATTAAATGTAAAAGAGTTTCAAAAGTAAGACTTATTGGTCCTATAAAGAAAATTATAAGACTTACTTGTCTTTTGGAGAGAAAAGTAGGACTTAGGTGTAATTTTTCCTATTTTTTTTTAAAAATGGAATATAAATGGAGAAAGTGCAGGCATTTATATCATTACTCTTTTAGTAATTGTAAAACCAATTGATTTATTTTTGTAACATCGTCTCGCTCCTTTGCAAGATTGTTTTGGAAGGTGAGTAAGTTAGTAATCCCTCGCGAAATAAATATCAAGATGATGATACGGTTCAGATTCACTCACTTCATCATCTTGTTCAATTTTAGAACTTATCAATTCAGTAGTAATAGAAATTTTAAATTTGAATTTAACAAGTTGATGGTGTAGTTGAATCTGAATCACAAAATTGAGGTCGGGAGAGTTCAGAATAAAGATTTGGTAAGGGTATAAATGGAATGCTGAGTGGTTTAGAAATAAAATGTAAAAGAGTTTCAAAAGTAAGACTTATTGGTCCTATAGAAAAAATTATAAGACTTACTTGTCTTTTGGAGAGAAAAGTAGGACTTAGGTGTAATTTTTCCTATTTTTTTTTTTTAAAATGGAATACAAATGGAGAAAGTGCAGGCATTTATATCATTACTCTTTTAGTAATTGTAAAACCGATTGATTTATTTTTGTAACATTGTCTCGCTCCTTTGCAAGATTGTTTTGGAAGGTGAGTAAATGAGTAATCCCTCGCGAAATAAATATCAAGATGATGATACGGTTCAGATTCACTCACTTTATCATCTTGTTCAATTTTAGCAATTATTAATTCAGTAGTAATAGAAATTTTAAATTTGAATTTCACAAGTTGATGGTGTAGTTGAATCTGAATCACAAAATTGAGGTCGGAAGAGTTCAGAATAAAGATTTGGTAACTGCATAAAAGGAATCCTGAGTGGTTTAGAAATTAAATGTAAAAGAGTTTCAAAAGTAAGACTTATTGGTCCTATAAAGAAAATTATAAGACTTACTTGTCTTTTGGAGAAAAAAGTAGGACTTAGGTGTAATTTTTCCTATTTTTTTTTTAAATGGAATACAAATGGAGAAAGTGCAGGCATTTATATCATTACTCTTTTAATAATTGTAAAACCAATTGATTTATTTTTCTAACATGGACTCGCTCCCTTGCAAGATTGTTTTGGAAGGTGAGTAAATGAGTAATCCCTCGCGAAATAAGTATCAAGATGATGATATGGTTCAGATTCACTCACTTCATCATCTTGTTCAATTTTAACACTTATCAATTCAGTAGTAATAGAAATTTTAAATTTGAATTTAACAAGTTGATGATGTAGTTGAATCTGAATCACAAAATTGAGGTCGGGAGAGTTCAGAATAAAGATTTGGTAAGGGCATAAAAGGAATCTTGAGTGGTTTAGAAATTAAATGTAAAAGAGTTTCAAAAGTAAGACTTATTGGTCCTATAAAGAAAATTATAAGACTTACTTGTCTTTTGGAGAGAAAAGTAGGACTTAGGTGTAATTTTTCCTATTTTATTTTAAAATGGAAAAGAAATGGAGAAAGTGCAGGCATTTATATCATTACTCTTTTAGTAATTGTAAAACCAATTGATTTATTTTTGTAACATGGTCTCGCTCCTTTGCAAGATTGTTTTGGAAGGTGAGTAAATGAGTAATCCCTCGCGAAATAAATATCAAGATGATGATACGGTTCAGATTCACTCACTTCATCATCTTGTTCAATTTTAGAACTTATCAATTCAGTAGTAATAGAAATTTTAAATTTGAATTTAACAAGTTGATGGTGTAGTTGAATCTGAATCACAAAATTGAGGTCGGGAGAGTGCAGAATAAAGATTTGGTAAGGGCATAAAAGGAATCTTGAGTGGTTTAGAAATTAAATGTAAAAGAGTTTCAAAAGTAAGACTTATTGGTCGTATAAAGAAAATTATAAGACTTACTTGTCTTTTGGGGAGAAAAGTAGGACTTAGGTGTAATTTTTCCTATTTTATTTTAAAATGGAAAAGAAATGGAGAAAGTGCAGGCATTTATATCATTACTCTTTTAGTAATTGTAAAACCAATTGATTTATTTTTGTAACATGGTCTCGCTCCTTTGCAAGATTGTTTTGGAAGGTGAGTAAATGAGTAATCCCTCGCGAAATAAATATCAAGATGATGATACGGTTCAGATTCACTCACTTCATCATCTTGTTCAATTTTAGCATTTATCAATTCAGTAGTAATAGAAATTTTAAATTTGAATTTAACAAGTTGATGGTGTAGTTGAATCTGAAGCACAAAATTGAGGTCGGGAGAGTTCAAAATAAAGATTTGGTAAGGGTATAAATGGAATGTTGAGTGGTTTAGAAATTAAATGTAAAAGAGTTTCAAAAGTAAGACTTATTGGTCCTATAAAGAAAATTATAAGATTTACTTGTCTTTTGGAGAGAAATGTAGGACTTAGGTGTAATTTTTCCTATTTTTTTTTTAAAATGGAATACAAATGGAGAAAGTGCAGGCATTTATATCATTACTCTTTTAGTAATTGTAAAACCAATTGATTTATTTTCGTAACATTGTCTCGCTCCTTTGCAAGATTGTTTTGGAAGGTGAGTAAATGAGTAATCACTCGCGAAATAAATATCAAGATGATGATACGGTTCAGATTCACTCACTTTATCATCTTGTTCAATTTTAGAACTTATCAATTCAGTAGTAATAGAAATTTTAAATTTGAATTTAACAAGTTGATGGTGTAGTTGAATCTGAAGTACAAAATTGAGGTCGGGAGAGTTCAGAATAAAGATTTGGTAAGGGTATAAATGGAATGCTGAGTGGTTTAGAAATTAAATGTAAAAGAGTTTCAAAAGTAAGGCTTATTGGTCCTATAAAGAAAATTATAAGACTTACTTGTCTTTTGAAGAGAAAAGTAGGACTTAGGTGTAATTTTTCCTATTTTTTTTTAAAATGGAATATAAATGGAGAAAGTGCAGGCATTTATAACATTACTCTTTTAGTAATTGTAAAACCAATTGATTTATTTTTGTAACATGGTCTCGCTCCTTTGCAAGATTGTTTTAGAAGGTGAGTAAATGAGTAATCCCTCGCGAAATAAATATCAAGATGATGATACGGTTCAGATTCACTCACTTTATCATCTTGTTCAATTTTAGCAATTATTAATTCAGTAGTAATAGAAATTTTAAATTTGAATTTAACAAGTTGATGGTGTAGTTGAATCTGAATCACAAAATTGAGGTCGGGAGAGTTCAGAATAAAGATTTGGTAAGGGCATAAAAGGAATCTTTAGTGATTTAGAAATTAAATGTAAAAGAGTTTCAAAAGTAAGACTTATTGGTCCTATAAAGAAAATTATAAGATTTACTTGTCTTTTGGAGAGAAATGTAGGACTTAGGTGTAATTTTTCCTATTTTTTTTTTAAAATGGAATACAAATGGAGAAAGTGCAGGCATTTATATCATTACTCTTTTAGTAATTGTAAAACCAATTGATTTATTTTTGTAACATGGACTCGCTCCCTTGCAATATTGTTTTGGAAGGTGACTAAATGAGTAATCCCTCGCGAAATAAGTATCAAGATGATGATACGGTTCAGATTCACTCACTTCATCATCTTGTTCAATTTTAACACTTATCAATTCAGTAGTAATAGAAATTTTAAATTTGAATTTAACAAGTTGATGATGTAGTTGAATCTGAATCACAAAATTGAGGTCGGGACAGTTCAGAATAAAGATTTGGTAAGGGCATAAAAGGAATCTTGAGTGGTTTAGAAATTAAATGTA
Source organism: Cornus controversa (assembly GCA_026545225.1). Lineage (NCBI taxonomy): Eukaryota > Viridiplantae > Streptophyta > Magnoliopsida > Cornales > Cornaceae > Cornus > Cornus controversa. The sequence goes on from CM048850.1 coordinate 10,432,252, forward strand.
AAAGAGTTTCAAAAGTAAGACTTATTGGTCCTATAAAGAAAATTATAAGACTTACTTGTCTTTTGGAGAGAAAAGTAGGACTTAGGTGAAATTTTTCCTATTTTTTTTTAAAATGGAAAAGAAATGGAGAAAGTGCAGGCATTTTTATCATTAGTCTTTTAGTAATTGTAAAACCAATTGATTTATTTTTGTAACATGGTCTCGCTCCTTTGCAAGATTGTTTTGGAAGGTGAGTAAGTTAGTAATCCCTCGCGAAATAAATATCAAGATGATGATACGGTTCAGATTCACTCAATTGATTTATTTTTGTAACATGGACTCGATCCCTTGCAAGATTGTTTTGGAAGGTGAGTAAATGTGTAATCCCTCGCGAAATAAGTATCAAGATGATGATACGGTTCAGATTCACTCACTTCATCATCTTGTTCAATTTTAGCACTTATCAATTCAATAGTAATACAAATTTTAAATTTAAATTTAACAAGTTGATGGTGCAGTTGAATCTGAATCACAAAATTGAGGTCGGGAGAGTTCAGAATAAAGATTTGGTAAGTGCATAAGTGGAACGTTGAGTGGTTTAGAAATTAAATGTAAAAGAGTTTCAAAAGTAAGGCTTATTGGTCCTATAAAGAAAATTATAAGACTTACTTGTCTTTTGGAGAGAAAAGTAGGACTTAGGTGCAATTTTTCCTATTTTTTTTTAAGTGGAATACAAATGGAGAAAGTGCAGGAATTTATATCATTACTCTTTTAGTAATTGTAAAACCAATTGATTTATTTTTGTAACATGGACTCGCTCCCTTGCAAGATTGTTTTGGAAGGTGAGTAATTGATTAATCTCTCGCGAAATAAGTATCAAGATTATGATACGGTTCAGATTCACTCACTTCATCATCTTGTTCAATTTTAGCACTTATCAATTCAGTAGTAATAGAAATTTTAAATTTGAATTTAACAAATCGATGGTGTAGTTGAATCTGAATCACAAAATTGAGGTCGAGAGAGTTCAGAATAAAGAAGTGGTAAGGGCATAAGTGGAATGTTGAGTGGTTTAGAAATTAAATGCAAAAGAGTTTCAAGAGTAAGGCTTATTGGTCCTATAAAGAAAATTATAAGACTTACTTGTCTTTTGGAGAGAAAAGTAGGACTTAGGTGTAATTTTTCATATTTTTTTTTACATGGAATACAAATGGAAAAAGTGCAGACATTTGTATTATTACTCTTTTAATAATTGTAAAACCAATTTTTTTATGTTTGTAACATGGACTAGCTCCCTTGCAAGATTGTTTTGGAAGGTGAGTAAATGAGTAATCCCTTGCGAAATAAGTATCAAGATGATGATACGGTTCAGATTCACTCACTTCATCATCTTGGTCAATTTTAAAACTTATCAATTCAGTAGTAATAGAAATTTTAAATTTGAATTTAACAAGTTGATGGTGTAGTTGAATCTGAATCACAAAATTAAGGTCGAGAGAGTTCAAAATAAAGATTTGGTAAGGGCATAAGTGGAACGTTGAGTGGTTTAGAAATTAAATGTAAAAGAGTTTCAAAAGTAAGACTTATTGGTCCTATAAAGAAAATTATAAGACTTACTTGTCTTTTGGATAGAAAACTAGGACTTAGGTGCAATTTTTCCTATTTTTTTTAAAGTGGAATACAAATGGAGAAAGTGCAGGCATTTATATCATTACTCTTTTAGTAATTGTAAAACCAATTGATTTATTTTTGTAACATGGACTCGCTCCCTTGCAAGATTGTTTTGGAAGGTGAGTAAATGAGTAATCCCTCACGAAATAAGTATCAAGATGACGATAGGGTTCAGATCCACTCAGTTCATCATCTTGTTTAGTTTTAGTACTTATCAATACAGTAGTAATAGAAATTTTCAATTTGAATTTAACAAGTTGATGGTGTAGTTGAATCTGAATCACAAAATTGAGGTCGGGAGAGTTCAGAATAAAGATTTGGTAAGGGTATAAATGGAATGTTGAGTGGTTTAGACATTAAATGTAAAAGAGTTTCAAAAGTAAGACTTATTGGTCCTATAAAGAAAATTATAAGACTTACTTGTCTTTTGGGGAGAAAAGTAGGACTTAGGTGCAATTTTTCCTATTTTTTTTAAAGTGGAATACAAATGGAGAAAGTGCAGGCATTTATATCATTACTCTTTTAGTAATTGTAAAACCAATTGATTTATTTTTGTAACATCGACTCGCTCCCTTGCAAGATTGTTTTGGAAGGTGAGTAAATGAGTAATCCCTCGCGAAATAAGTATCAAGATTATGATACGGTTCAGATTCACTCACTTCATCATCTTGTTCAATTTTAGCGTATATCAATTCAGTACTAATAGAAATTTTAAATTTGAATTTAACAAGTTGATGGTGTAGTTGAATCTGAAGCACAAAATTGAGGTCGAGAGAGTTCAGAATAAAGATTTGGTAAGGGCATAAGTGGAATGTTGAGTGGTTTAGAAATTAAATGTAAAAGAGTTTCAAAAGTAAGACTTATTGGTCCTATAAAGAAAATTATAAGACTTACTTGTCTTTTGGGGAGGAAAGTAGGACTTACGTGTAATTTTTCCTATTTTTTTTTTAAATGGACTACAAATGGAGAAAGTGCATGCATTTATATCATTACTCTTTTAATAATTGTAAAACCAATTGATTTATTTTTGTAACATGGACTCGCTCCCTTGGAAGATTGTTTTGGAAGCTGAGTAAATGAGTAATCCCTCGCGAAATAAGTATCAAGATGACGATAAGGTTCAGATTCACTCAGTTCATCATCTTGTTCAGTTTTAGTACTTATCAATTCAGTAGTAATAGAAATTTTAAATTTGAATTTAACAAGTTGATGGTGTAGTTGAATCTGAATCACTAAATTGAGGTCGGGAGAGTTCAGAATAAAGATTTGGTAAGGGTATAAATGGAATGCTGAGTGGTTTAGAAATTAAATGTAAAAGAGTTTCAAAAGTAAGACTTATTGGTCCTATAAAGAAAATTATAAGACTTACTTGTCTTTTGGAGAGAAAAGTTGGACTTAGGTGTAATTTTTCCTATTTCTTTTTAAAATGGAAAAGAAATGGAGAAAGTGCAGGCATTTATATCATTACTCTTTTAGTAATTGTAAAACCAATTGATTTATTTTTGTAACATGGTCTCGCTCCTTTGCAAGATTGTTTTGGAAGGTGAGTAAGTTAGTAATCCCTCGCGAAATAAATATCAAGATTATGATACGGTTCAGATTCACTCACTTTATCATCTTGTTCAATTTTAGCAATTATTAATTCAGTAGTAATAGAAATTTTAAATTTGAATTTAACGAGTTGATGGTATAGTTGAATCTGAATCACAAAATTGAGGTCGGAAGAGTTCAGAATAAAGATTTGGTAAGAGCATAAAAGGAATCTTTAGTGGTTTAGAAATTAAATGTAAAAGAATCTCAAAAGTAAGACTTATTGGTCGTATAAAGAAAATTATAAGACTTACTTGTCTTTTGGAGAGAAAAGTAGGACTTAGGTGTAATTTTTCCATTTTTTTTTATAAATGGAATACAAATGGAGAAAGTGCAGGCATTTATATCATTACTCTTTTAATAATTGTAAACCAATTGATTTATTTTTGTAACATGGACTCGCTCACTTGCAATATTGTTTTGGAAGGTGAGTAAATGAGAAATCCCTCGCGAAATAAGTATCAAGATGATGATACGGTTCAGATTCACTCACTTCATCATCTTGTTCAATTTTAACACTTATCAATTCAGTAGTAATAGAAATTTTAAATTTGAATTTAACAAATTGATGATGTAGTTGAATCTGAATCACAAAATTGAGGTCGGGAGAGTTCAGAATAAAGATTTGGTAAGGGCATAAAAGGAATCTTGAGTGGTTTAGAAATTAAATGTAAAAGAGTTTCAAAAGTAAGACTTATTGGTCCTATAAAGAAAATTATAAGACTTACTTGTCTTTTGGAGAGAAAAGTAGGACTTAGGTGTAATTTTTCCTATTTTTTTTTAAAATGGAAAAGAAATGGAGAAAGTGCAGGCATTTATATCATTACTCTTTTAGTAATTGTAAAACCAATTGATTTATTTTTGTAACATGGTCTCGCTCCTTTGCAATATTGTTTTGGAAGGTGAGTAAGTTAGTAATCACTCGCGAAATAAATATCAAGATGATGATACGGTTCAGATTCACTCAATTGATTTATTTTTGTAACATGGACTCGCTCCCTTGCAAGATTGTTTTGGAAGGTGAGTAAATGAGTAATCCCTCGCGAAATAAGTATCAAGATGATGATACGGTTCAGATTCACTAACTTCATCATCTTGTTCAATTTTAGCACTTATCAATTCAGTAGTAATAGAAATTTTAAATTTGAATTTAACAAGTTGATGGTGTAGTTGAATCTGAATCACAAAATTGAGGTCGAGAGAGTTCAGAATAAAGAAGTGGTAAGGGCATAAGTGGAATGTTGAGTGGTTTAGAAATTAAATGTAAAAGAGTTTCAAAAGTAAGGCTTATTGGTCCTATAAAGAAAATTATAAGACTTACTTGTCTTTTGGAGTGAAAAGTAGGACTTAGGTGTAATTTTTCCTATTTTTTTTTAAATGGAATACAAATGGAAAAAGTGCAGACATTTATATTATTACTCTTTTAATAATTGTAAAACCAATTTTTTTATGTTTGTAACATGGACTCGCTCCCTTGCAAGATTGTTTTGGAAGGTGAGTAAATGAGTAATCCCTCGCGAAATTAGTATCAAGATGATGATACGGTTCAGATTCACTCACTTCATCATCTTGTTCAATTTTAAAACTTATCAATTCAGTAGTAATAGAAATTTTAAATTTGAATTTAACAAGTTGATGGTGTAGTTGAATCTGAATCACAAAATTAAGGTCGGAAGAGTTCAGAATAAAGATTTGGTAAGGGCATAAGTGCACCGTTGACTGGTTTAGAAATTAAATGTAAAAGAGTTTCAAAAGTAAGACTTATTGGTCCTATAAAGAAAATTATAAGACTTACTTGTCTTTTGGAGAGAAAAGTAGGACTTAGGTGCAATTTTTCCTATTTTTTTTAAAGTGGAATACAAATGGAGAAAGTACAGGCATTTATATCATTACTCTTTTAGTAATTGTAAAACCAATTGATTTATTTTTGTAACATGGACTCTCTCCCTTGCAAGATTGTTTTGGAAGGTGAGTAAATGAGTAATCCCTCGCGAAATAAGTATCAAGATGGTGATACGGTTCAGATTCACTCACTTCATCTTCTTGTTCAATTTTAAAACTTATCAATTCAGTAGTAATAGAAATTTTAAATTTGAATTTAACAAGTTGATGGTGTAGTTGAATCTGAATCACAAAATTGAGGTCGGGAGAGTTCAGAATAAAGATTTGGTAAGGGCATAAGTGGAACATTGAGTGGTTTAGAAATTAAATGTAAAAGAGTTTCAAAAGTAAGACTTATTGGTCCTATAAAGAAAATTATAAGACTTACTTGTCTTTTGGAGAGAAAAGTAGGACTTAGGTGCAATTTTTTCTATTTTTTTTAAAGTGGAATACAAATGGAGAAAGTGCAGGCATTTATATCATTACTCTTTTAGTAATTGTAAAACCAACTAATTTATTTTTGTAACATGGACTCGCTCCCTTGCAAGATTGTTTTGGAAGGTGAGTAAATGAGTAATCCCTCGCGAAATAAGTATCAAGATTATGATACGGTTCAGATTCACTCACTTCATCATCTTGTTCAATTTTAACACTTATCAATTCAGTAGTAATAGAAATTTTAAATTTGAATTTAACAAGTTGATGATGTAGTTGAATCTGAATCACAAAATTGAGGTCGAGGGAGTTCAGAATAAAGATTTGGTAAGGGTATAAATGGAATGTTGAGTGGTTTAGAAATTAAATGTAAAAGAGTTTCAAATGTAAGACTTATTGGTCCTATAAAGAAAATTATAAGACTTACTTGTCTTTTGGAGAGGAAAGTAGGACTTACGTGTAATTTTTCCTATTTTTTTTTTAAATGGACTACAAATGGAGAAAGTGCAGGCATTTATATCATTACTCTTTGAATAATTGTAAAACCAATTGATTTATTTTTGTAACATGGACTCGCTCCCTTGGAAGATTGTTTTGGAAGGTGAGTAAATGAGTAATCCCTCGCGAAATAAGTATCAAGCTGACGATACGGTTCAGATTCACTCAGTTCAGCATCTTGTTCAGTTTAGTACTTATCAATTCAGTAATAATAGAAATTTTCAATTTGAATTTAACAAGTTGATGGTGTAGTTGAATCTGAATCACAAAATTGAGGTCGGGAGAGTTCAGAATAAAGATTTGGTAAGGGTATAAATGGAATGTTGAGTGGTTTAGAAATTAAATGTAAAAGAGTTTCAAAAGTAAGACTTATTGGTCCTATAAAGAAAATTATAAGACTTACTTGTCTTTTGGAGAGAAAAGTAGGACTTTGGTGTAATTTTTCCTATTTTTTTTTTAAAATGGAAAAGAAATGGAGAAAGTGCAGGCATTTATATCATTACTCTTTTAGTACTTGTAAAACCAATTGATTTATTTTTGTAACATGGTCTCGCTCCTTTGCAAGATTGTTTTGGAAGGTGAGTAAGTTAGTAATCCCTCGCGAAATAAATATCAAGATGATGATACGGTTCAGATTCACTCAATTGATTTATTTTTGTAACATGGACTCGCTCCCTTGCAAAATTGTTTCGGAAGGTGAGTAAATGAGTAATCCCTCGCGAAATAAATATCAAGATGATGATACGGTTCAGATTCACGCACTTTATCATCTTGTTCAATTTTAGCAATTATTAATTCAGTAGTAATAGAAATTTTAAATTTGAATTTAACAAGTTGATGGTGTAGTTGAATCTGAATCACAAAATTGAGGTCGGGAGAGTTCAGAATAAAGAATTGGTAAGGGCATAAAAGGAATCTTTAGTGGTTTAGAAATTAAATGTAAAAGAGTTTCAAAAGTAAGACTTATTGGTCCTATAAAGAAAATTATAAGACTTACTTGTCTTTTGGAGAGAAAAGTAGGACTTAGGTGCAATTTTTTCTATTTTTTTTAAAGTGGAATACAAATGGAGAAAGTGCAGGCATTTATATCATTACTCTTTTAGTAATTGTAAAACCAACTAATTTATTTTTGTAACATGGACTCGCTCCCTTGCAAGATTGTTTTGGAAGGTGAGTAAATGAGTAATCCCTCGCGAAATAAGTATCAAGATTATGATACGGTTCAGATTCACTCACTTCATCATCTTGTTCAATTTTAACACTTATCAATTCAGTAGTAATAGAAATTTTAAATTTGAATTTAACAAGTTGATGATGTAGTTGAATCTGAATCACAAAATTGAGGTCGAGAGAGTTCAGAATAAAGATTTGGTAAGGGTATAAATGGAATGTTGAGTGGTTTAGAAATTAAATGTAAAAGAGTTTCAAAAGTAAGACTTATTGGTCCTATAAAGAAAATTATAAGACTTACTTGTCTTTTGGAGAGGAAAGTGGGACTTACGTGTAATTTTTCCTATTTTTTTTTTAAATGGACTACAAATGGAGAAAGTGCAGGCATTTATATCATTACTCTTTGAATAATTGTAAAACCAATTGATTTATTTTTGTAACATGGACTCGCTCCCTTGGAAGATTGTTTTGGAAGGTGAGTAAATGAGTAATCCCTCGCGAAATAAGTATCAAGCTGACGATACGGTTCAGATTCACTCAGTTCAGCATCTTGTTCAGTTTAGTACTTATCAATTCAGTAATAATAGAAATTTTCAATTTGAATTTAACAAGTTGATGGTGTAGTTGAATCTGAATCACAAAATTGAGGTCGGGAGAGTTCAGAATAAAGATTTGGTAAGGTTATAAATGGAATGTTGAGTGGTTTAGAAATTAAATGTAAAAGAGTTTCAAAAGTAAGACTTATTGGTCCTATAAAGAAAATTATAAGACTTACTTGTCTTTTGGAGAGAAAAGTAGGACTTTGGTGTAATTTTTCCTATTTTTTTTTAAAATGGAAAAGAAATGGAGAAAGTGCAGGCATTTATATCATTACTCTTTTAGTACTTGTAAAACCAATTGATTTATTTTTGTAACATGGTCTCGCTCCTTTGCAAGATTGTTTTGGAAGGTGAGTAAGTTAGTAATACCTCGCGAAATAAATATCAAGATGATGATACGGTTCAGATTCACTCAATTGATTTATTTTTGTAACATGGACTCGCTCCCTTGCAAAATTGTTTTGGAAGGTGAGTAAATGAGTAATCCCTCGCGAAATAAATATCAAGATGATGATACGGTTCAGATTCACGCACTTTATCATCTTGTTCAATTTTAGCAATTGTTAATTCAGTAGTAATAGAAATTTTAAATTTGAATTTAACAAGTTGATGGTGTAGTTGAATCTGAATCACAAAATTGAGGTCGGGAGAGTTTAGAATAAAGATTTGGTAAGGGCATAAAAGGAATCTTTAGTGGTTTAGAAATTAAATGTAAAAGAGTTTCAAAAGTAAGACTTATTGGTCGTATAAAGAAAATTATAAGACTTACTTGTCTTTTGGAGAGAAAAGTAGGACTTAGGTGTAATTTTTCCTTTTTTTTTTATAAATGGAATACAAATGGAGAAAGTGCAGGCATTTATATCATTACTCTTTTAATAATTGTAAACCAATTGATTTATTTTTGTAACATGGACTCGCTCCCTTGAAATATTGTTTTGGAAGGTGAGTAAATGAGAAATCCCTCGCGAAATAAGTATCAAGATGATGATACGGTTCAGATTCACTCACTTCATCATCTTGTTCAATTTTAACACTTATCAATTCAGTAGTAATAGAAATTTTAAATTTGAATTTAACAAATTGATGATGTAGTTGAATCTGAATCACAAAATTGAGGTCGGGAGAGTTCAGAATAAAGATTTGGTAAGGGCATAAAAGGAATCTTGAGTGGTTTAGAAATTAAATGTAAAAGAGTTTCAAAAGTAAGACTTATTGGTCCTATAAAGAAAATTATAAGACTTACTTGTCTTTTGGAGAGAAAAGTAGGACTTAGGTGTAATTTTTCCTATTTTTTTTTAAAATGGAAAAGAAATGGAGAAAGTGCAGGCATTTATATCATTACTCTTTTAGTAATTGTAAAACTAATTGATTTATTTTTGTAACATGGTCTCGCTCCTTTGCAATATTGTTTTGGAAGGTGAGTAAGTTAGTAATCACTCGCGAAATAAATATCAAGATGATGATACGGTTCAGATTCACTCAATTGATTTATTTTTGTAACATGGACTCGCTCCCTTGCAAGATTGTTTTGGAAGGTGAGTAAATGAGTAATCCCTCGCGAAATAAGTATCAAGATGATGATACGGTTCAGATTCACTAACTTCATCATCTTGTTCAATTTTAGCACTTATCAATTCAGTAGTAATAGAAATTTTAAATTTGAATTTAACAAGTTGATGGTGTAGTTGAATCTGAATCACAAAATTGAGGTCGAGAGAGTTCAGAATAAAGAAGTGGTAAGGGCATAAGTGGAATGTTGAGTGGTTTAGAAATTAAATGTAAAAGAGTTTCAAAAGTAAGGCTTATTGGTCCTATAAAGAAAATTATAAGACTTACTTGTCTTTTGGAGTGAAAAGTAGGACTTAGGTGTAATTTTTCCTATTTTTTTTTAAATGGAATACAAATGGAAAAAGTGCAGACATTTATATTATTACTCTTTTAATAATTGTAAAACCAATTTTTTTATGTTTGTAACATGGACTCGCTCCCTTGCAAGATTGTTTTGGAAGGTGAGTAAATGAGTAATCCCTCGCGAAATTAGTATCAAGATGATGATACGGTTCAGATTCACTCACTTCATCATCTTGTTCAATTTTAAAATTTATCAATTCAGTAGTAATAGAAATTTTAAATTTGAATTTAACAAGTTGATGGTGTAGTTGAATCTGAATCACAAAATTAAGGTCGGAAGAGTTCAGAATAAAGATTTGGTAAGGGCATAAGTGCACCGTTGACTGGTTTAGAAATTAAATGTAAAAGAGTTTCAAAAGTAAGACTTATTGGTCCTATAAAGAAAATTATAAGACTTACTTGTCTTTTGGAGAGAAAAGTAGGACTTAGGTGCAATTTTTCCTATTTTTTTTAAAGTGGAATACAAATGGAGAAAGTACAGGCATTTATATCATTACTCTTTTAGTAATTGTAAAACCAATTGATTTATTTTTGTAACATGGACTCTCTCCCTTGCAAGATTGTTTTGGAAGGTGAGTAAATGAGTAATCCCTCGCGAAATAAGTATCAAGATGGTGATACGGTTCAGATTCACTCACTTCATCTTCTTGTTCAATTTTAAAACTTATCAATTCAGTAGTAATAGAAATTTTAAATTTGAATTTAACAAGTTGATGGTGTAGTTGAATCTGAATCACAAAATTGAGGTCGGGAGAGTTCAGAATAAAGATTTGGTAAGGGCATAAGTGGAACATTGAGTGGTTTAGAAATTAAATGTAAAAGAGTTTCAAAAGTAAGACTTATTGGTCCTATAAAGAAAATTATAAGACTTACTTGTCTTTTGGAGAGAAAAGTAGGACTTAGGTGCAATTTTTTCTATTTTTTTTAAAGTGGAATACAAATGGAGAAAGTGCAGGCATTTATATCATTACTCTTTTAGTAATTGTAAAACCAACTAATTTATTTTTGTAACATGGACTCGCTCCCTTGCAAGATTGTTTTGGAAGGTGAGTAAATGAGTAATCCCTCGCGAAATAAGTATCAAGATTATGATACGGTTTAGATTCACTCACTTCATCATCTTGTTCAATTTTAACACTTATCAATTCAGTAGTAATAGAAATTTTAAATTTGAATTTAACAAGTTGATGATGTAGTTGAATCTGAATCACAAAATTGAGGTCGAGAGAGTTCAGAATAAAGATTTGGTAAGGGTATAAATGGAATGTTGAGTGGTTTAGAAATTAAATGTAAAAGAGTTTCAAAAGTAAGACTTATTGGTCCTATAAAGAAAATTATAAGACTTACTTGTCTTTTGGAGAGGAAAGTAGGACTTACGTGTAATTTTTCCTATTTTTTTTTTAAATGGACTACAAATGGAGAAAGTGCAGGCATTTATATCATTACTCTTTGAATAATTGTAAAACCAATTGATTTATTTTTGTAACATGGACTCGCTCCCTTGGAAGATTGTTTTGGAAGGTGAGTAAATGAGTAATCCCTCGCGAAATAAGTATCAAGCTGACGATACGGTTCAGATTCACTCAGTTCAGCATCTTGTTCAGTTTAGTACTTATCAATTCAGTAATAATAGAAATTTTCAATTTGAATTTAACAAGTTGATGGTGTAGTTGAATCTGAATCACAAAATTGAGGTCGGGAGAGTTCAGAATAAAGATTTGGTAAGGGTATAAATGGAATGTTGAGTGGTTTAGAAATTAAATGTAAAAGAGTTTCAAAAGTAAGACTTATTGGTCCTATAAAGAAAATTATAAGACTTACTTGTCTTTTGGAGAGAAAAGTAGGACTTTGGTGTAATTTTTCCTATTTTTTTTTTAAAATGGAAAAGAAATGGAGAAAGTGCAGGCATTTATATCATTACTCTTTTAGTACTTGTAAAACCAATTGATTTATTTTTGTAACATGGTCTCGCTCCTTTGCAAGATTGTTTTGGAAGGTGAGTAAGTTAGTAATCCCTCGCGAAATAAATATCAAGATGATGATACGGTTCAGATTCACTCAATTGATTTATTTTTGTAACATGGACTCGCTCCCTTGCAAAATTGTTTTGGAAGGTGAGTAAATGAGTAATCCCTCGCGAAATAAATATCAAGATGATGATACGGTTCAGATTCACGCACTTTATCATCTTGTTCAATTTTAGCAATTATTAATTCAGTAGTAATAGAAATTTTAAATTTGAATTTAACAAGTTGATGGTGTAGTTGAATCTGAATCACAAAATTGAGGTCGGGAGAGTTCAGAATAAAGATTTGGTAAGGGCATAAAAGGAATCTTTAGGGTTTAGAAATTAAATGTAAAAGAGTTTCAAAAGTAAGACTTATTGGTCCTATAAAGAAAATTATAAGACTTACTTGTCTTTTGGAGAGAAAAGTAGGACTTAGGTGCAATTTTTTCTATTTTTTTTAAAGTGGAATACAAATGGAGAAAGTGCAGGCATTTATATCATTACTCTTTTAGTAATTGTAAAACCAACTAATTTATTTTTGTAACATGGACTCGCTCCCTTGCAAGATTGTTTTGGAAGGTGAGTAAATGAGTAATCCCTCGCGAAATAAGTATCAAGATTATGATACGGTTCAGATTCACTCACTTCATCATCTTGTTCAATTTTAACACTTATCAATTCAGTAGTAATAGAAATTTTAAATTTGAATTTAACAAGTTGATGATGTAGTTGAATCTGAATCACAAAATTGAGGTCGAGAGAGTTCAGAATAAAGATTTGGTAAGGGTATAAATGGAATGTTGAGTGGTTTAGAAATTAAATGTAAAAGAGTTTCAAAAGTAAGACTTATTGGTCCTATAAAGAAAATTATAAGACTTACTTGTCTTTTGGAGAGGAAAGTAGGACTTACGTGTAATTTTTCCTATTTTTTTTTTAAATGGACTACAAATGGAGAAAGTGCAGGCATTGATATCATTACTCTTTGAATAATTGTAAAACCAATTGATTTATTTTTGTAACATGGACTCGCTCCCTTGGAAGATTGTTTTGGAAGGTGAGTAAATGAGTAATCCCTCGCGAAATAAGTATCAAGCTGACGATACGGTTCAGATTCACTCAGTTCAGCATCTTGTTCAGTTTAGTACTTATCAATTCAGTAATAATAGAAATTTTCAATTTGAATTTAACAAGTTGATGGTGTAGTTGAATCTGAATCACAAAATTGAGGTCGGGAGAGTTCAGAATAAAGATTTGGTAAGGGCATAAAAGGAATCTTGAGTGGTTTAGAAATTAAATGTAAAAGAGTTTCAAAAGTAAGACTTATTGGTCCTATAAAGAAAATTATAAGACTTACTTGTCTTTTGGAGAGAAAAGTAGGACTTAGGTGTAATTTTTCCTATTTTTTTTTAAAATGGAAAAGAAATGGAGAAAGTGCAGGCATTTATATCATTACTCTTTTAGTAATTGTAAAACCAATTGATTTATTTTTGTAACATGGTCTCGCTCCTTTGCAATATTGTTTTGGAAGGTGAGTAAGTTAGTAATCACTCGCGAAATGAATATCAAGATGATGATACGGTTCAGATTCACTCAATTGATTTATTTTTGTAACATGGACTCGCTCCCTTGCAAGATTGTTTTGGAAGGTGAGTAAATGAGTAATCCCTCGCGAAATAAGTATCAAGATGATGATACGGTTCAGATTCACTAACTTCATCATCTTGTTCAATTTTAGCACTTATCAATTCAGTAGTAATAGAAATTTTAAATTTGAATTTAACAAGTTGATGGTGTAGTTGAATCTGAATCACAAAATTGAGGTCGAGAGAGTTCAGAATAAAGAAGTGGTAGGGGCATAAGTGGAATGTTGAGTGGTTTAGAAATTAAATGTAAAAGAGTTTCAAAAGTAAGGCTTATTGGTCCTATAAAGAAAATTATAAGACTTACTTGTCTTTTGGAGAGAAAAGTAGGACTTAGGTGTAATTTTTCCTATTTTTTTTTAAATGGAATACAAATGGAAAAAGTGCAGACATTTATATTATTACTCTTTTAATAATTGTAAAACCAATTTTTTTATGTTTGTAACATGGACTCGCTCCCTTGCAAGATTGTTTTGGAAGGTGAGTAAATGAGTAATCCCTCGCGAAATTAGTATCAAGATGATGATACGGTTCAGATTCACTCACTTCATCATCTTGTTCAATTTTAAAATTTATCAATTCAGTAGTAATAGAAATTTTACATTTGAATTTAACAAGTTGATGGTGTAGTTGAATCTGAATCACAAAATTAAGGTCGGAAGAGTTCAGAATAAAGATTTGGTAAGGGCATAAGTGCACCGTTGACTGGTTTAGAAATTAAATGTAAAAGAGTTTCAAAAGTAAGACTTATTGGTCCTATAAAGAAAATTATAAGACTTACTTGTCTTTTGGAGAGAAAAGTAGGACTTAGGTGCAATTTTTCCTATTTTTTTTAAAGTGGAATACAAATGGAGAAAGTACAGGCATTTATATCATTACTCTTTTAGTAATTGTAAAACCAATTGATTTATTTTTGTAACATGGACTCTCTCCCTTGCAAGATTGTTTTGGAAGGTGAGTAAATGAGTAATCCCTCGCGAAATAAGTATCAAGATGGTGATACGGTTCAGATTCACTCACTTCATCTTCTTGTTCAATTTTAAAACTTATCAATTCAGTAGTAATAGAAATTTTAAATTTGAATTTAACAAGTTGATGGTGTAGTTGAATCTGAATCACAAAATTGAGGTCGGGAGAGTTCAGAATAAAGATTTGGTAAGGGCATAAGTGGAACATTGAGTGGTTTAGAAATTAAATGTAAAAGAGTTTCAAAAGTAAGACTTATTGGTCCTATAAAGAAAATTATAAGACTTACTTGTCTTTTGGAGAGAAAAGTAGGACTTAGGTGCAATTTTTTCTATTTTTTTTAAAGTGGAATACAAATGGAGAAAGTGCAGGCATTTATATCATTACTCTTTTAGTAATTGTAAAACCAACTAATTTATTTTTGTAACATGGACTCGCTCCCTTGCAAGATTGGTTTGGAAGGTGAGTAAATGAGTAATCCCTCGCGAAATAAGTATCAAGATTATGATACGGTTTAGATTCACTCACTTCATCATCTTGTTCAATTTTAACACTTATCAATTCAGTAGTAATAGAAATTTTAAATTTGAATTTAACAAGTTGATGATGTAGTTGAATCTGAATCACAAAATTGAGGTCGAGAGAGTTCAGAATAAAGATTTGGTAAGGGTATAAATGGAATGTTGAGTGGTTTAGAAATTAAATGTAAAAGAGTTTCAAAAGTAAGACTTATTGGTCCTATAAAGAAAATTATAAGACTTACTTGTCTTTTGGAGAGGAAAGTAGGACTTACGTGTAATTTTTCCTATTTTTTTTTTAAATGGACTACAAATGGAGAAAGTGCAGGCATTTATATCATTACTCTTTGAATAATTGTAAAACCAATTGATTTATTTTTGTAACATGGACTCGCTCCCTTGGAAGATTGTTTTGGAAGGTGAGTAAATGAGTAATCCCTCGCGAAATAAGTATCAAGCTGACGATACGGTTCAGATTCACTCAGTTCAGCATCTTGTTCAGTTTAGTACTTATCAATTCAGTAATAATAGAAATTTTCAATTTGAATTTAACAAGTTGATGGTGTAGTTGAATCTGAATCACAAAATTGAGGTCGGGAGAGTTCAGAATAAAGATTTGGTAAGGGTATAAATGGAATGTTGAGTGGTTTAGAAATTAAATGTAAAAGAGTTTCAAAAGTAAGACTTATTGGTCCTATAAAGAAAATTATAAGACTTACTTGTCTTTTGGAGAGAAAAGTAGGACTTTGGTGTAATTTTTCCTATTTTTTTTTTAAAATGGAAAAGAAATGGAGAAAGTGCAGGCATTTATATCATTACTCTTTTAGTACTTGTAAAACCAATTGATTTATTTTTGTAACATGGTCTCGCTCCTTTGCAAGATTGTTTTGGAAGGTGAGTAAGTTAGTAATCCCTCGCGAAATAAATATCAAGATGATGATACGGTTCAGATTCACTCAATTGATTTATTTTTGTAACATGGACTCGCTCCCTTGCAAAATTGTTTTGGAAGGTGAGTAAATGAGTAATCCCTCGCGAAATAAATATCAAGATGATGATACGGTTCAGATTCACGCACTTTATCATCTTGTTCAATTTTAGCAATTATTAATTCAGTAGTAATAGAAATTTTAAATTTGAATTTAACAAGTTGATGGTGTAGTTGAATCTGAATCACAAAATTGAGGTCGGGAGAGTTCAGAATAAAGATTTGGTAAGGGCATAAAAGGAATCTTTAGTGGTTTAGAAATTAAATGTAAAAGAGTTTCAAAAGTAAGACTTATTGGTCCTATAAAGAAAATTATAAGACTTACTTGTCTTTTGGAGAGAAAAGTAGGACTTAGGTGCAATTTTTTCTATTTTTTTTAAAGTGGAATACAAATGGAGAAAGTGCAGGCATTTATATCATTACTCTTTTAGTAATTGTAAAACCAACTAATTTATTTTTGTAACATGGACTCGCTCCCTTGCAAGATTGTTTTGGAAGGTGAGTAAATGAGTAATCCCTCGCGAAATAAGTATCAAGATTATGATACGGTTCAGATTCACTCACTTCATCATCTTGTTCAATTTTAACACTTATCAATTCAGTAGTAATAGAAATTTTAAATTTGAATTTAACAAGTTGATGATGTAGTTGAATCTGAATCACAAAATTGAGGTCGAGAGAGTTCAGAATAAAGATTTGGTAAGGGTATAAATGGAATGTTGAGTGGTTTAGAAATTAAATGTAAAAGAGTTTCAAAAGTAAGACTTATTGGTCCTATAAAGAAAATTATAAGACTTACTTGTCTTTTGGAGAGGAAAGTAGGACTTACGTGTAATTTTTCCTATTTTTTTTTTAAATGGACTACAAATGGAGAAAGTGCAGGCATTGATATCATTACTCTTTGAATAATTGTAAAACCAATTGATTTATTTTTGTAACATGAACTCGCTCCCTTGGAAGATTGTTTTGGAAGGTGAGTAAATGAGTAATCCCTCGCGAAATAAGTATCAAGCTGACGATACGGTTCAGATTCACTCAGTTCAGCATCTTGTTCAGTTTAGTACTTATCAATTCAGTAATAATAGAAATTTTCAATTTGAATTTAACAAGTTGATGGTGTAGTTGAATCTGAATCACAAAATTGAGGTCGGGAGAGTTCAGAATAAAGATTTGGTAAGGGCATAAAAGGAATCTTGAGTGGTTTAGAAATTAAATGTAAAAGAGTTTCAAAAGTAAGACTTATTGGTCCTATAAAGAAAATTATAAGACTTACTTGTCTTTTGGAGAGAAAAGTAGGACTTAGGTGTAATTTTTCCTATTTTTTTTTAAAATGGAAAAGAAATGGAGAAAGTGCAGGCATTTATATCATTACTCTTTTAGTAATTGTAAAACCAATTGATTTATTTTTGTAACATGGTCTCGCTCCTTTGCAATATTGTTTTGGAAGGTGAGTAAGTTAGTAATCACTCGCGAAATGAATATCAAGATGATGATACGGTTCAGATTCACTCAATTGATTTATTTTTGTAACATGGACTCGCTCCCTTGCAAGATTGTTTTGGAAGGTGAGTAAATGAGTAATCCCTCGCGAAATAAGTATCAAGATGATGATACGGTTCAGATTCACTAACTTCTTCATCTTGTTCAATTTTAGCACTTATCAATTCAGTAGTAATAGAAATTTTAAATTTGAATTTAACAAGTTGATGGTGTAGTTGAATCTGAATCACAAAATTGAGGTCGAGAGAGTTCAGAATAAAGAAGTGGTAGGGGCATAAGTGGAATGTTGAGTGGTTTAGAAATTAAATGTAAAAGAGTTTCAAAAGTAAGGCTTATTGGTCCTATAAAGAAAATTATAAGACTTACTTGTCTTTTGGAGAGAAAAGTAGGACTTAGGTGTAATTTTTCCTATTTTTTTTTAAATGGAATACA
The DNA here is from genome assembly GCA_026545225.1 of Cornus controversa. Lineage (NCBI taxonomy): Eukaryota > Viridiplantae > Streptophyta > Magnoliopsida > Cornales > Cornaceae > Cornus > Cornus controversa. Next base: position 10,450,038 of record CM048850.1, read on the forward strand.
AATGGAAAAAGTGCAGACATTTATATTATTACTCTTTTAATAATTGTAAAACCAATTTTTTTATGTTTGTAACATGGACTCGCTCCCTTGCAAGATTGTTTTGGAAGGTGAGTAAATGAGTAATCCCTCGCGAAATTAGTATCAAGATGATGATACGGTTCAGATTCACTCACTTCATCATCTTGTTCAATTTTAAAACTTATCAATTCAGTAGTAATAGAAATTTTAAATTTGAATTTAACAAGTTGATGGTGTAGTTGAATCTGAATCACAAAATTAAGGTCGGAAGAGTTCAGAATAAAGATTTGGTAAGGGCATAAGTGCACCGTTGACTGGTTTAGAAATTAAATGTAAAAGAGTTTCAAAAGTAAGACTTATTGGTCCTATAAAGAAAATTATAAGACTTACTTGTCTTTTGGAGAGAAAAGTAGGACTTAGGTGCAATTTTTCCTATTTTTTTTAAAGTGGAATACAAATGGAGAAAGTACAGGCATTTATATCATTACTCTTTTAGTAATTGTAAAACCAATTGATTTATTTTTGTAACATGGACTCTCTCCCTTGCAAGATTGTTTTGGAAGGTGAGTAAATGAGTAATCCCTCGCGAAATAAGTATCAAGATGGTGATACGGTTCAGATTCACTCACTTCATCTTCTTGTTCAATTTTAAAACTTATCAATTCAGTAGTAATAGAAATTTTAAATTTGAATTTAACAAGTTGATGGTGTAGTTGAATCTGAATCACAAAATTGAGGTCGGGAGAGTTCAGAATAAAGATTTGGTAAGGGCATAAGTGGAACATTGAGTGGTTTAGAAATTAAATGTAAAAGAGTTTCAAAAGTAAGACTTATTGGTCCTATAAAGAAAATTATAAGACTTACTTGTCTTTTGGAGAGAAAAGTAGGACTTAGGTGCAATTTTTTCTATTTTTTTTAAAGTGGAATACAAATGGAGAAAGTGCAGGCATTTATATCATTACTCTTTTAGTAATTGTAAAACCAACTAATTTATTTTTGTAACATGGACTCGCTCCCTTGCAAGATTGTTTTGGAAGGTGAGTAAATGAGTAATCCCTCGCGAAATAAGTATCAAGATTATGATACGGTTCAGATTCACTCACTTCATCATCTTGTTCAATTTTAACACTTATCAATTCAGTAGTAATAGAAATTTTAAATTTGAATTTAACAAGTTGATGATGTAGTTGAATCTGAATCACAAAATTGAGGTCGAGAGAGTTCAGAATAAAGATTTGGTAAGGGTATAAATGGAATGTTGAGTGGTTTAGAAATTAAATGTAAAAGAGTTTCAAAAGTAAGACTTATTGGTCCTATAAAGAAAATTATAAGACTTACTTGTCTTTTGGAGAGGAAAGTAGGACTTACGTGTAATTTTTCCTATTTTTTTTTTATATGGACTACAAATGGAGAAAGTGCAGGCATTTATATCATTACTCTTTGAATAATTGTAAAACCAATTGATTTATTTTTGTAACATGGACTCGCTCCCTTGGAAGATTGTTTTGGAAGGTGAGTAAATGAGTAATCCCTCGCGAAATAAGTATCAAGCTGACGATACGGTTCAGATTCACTCAGTTCAGCATCTTGTTCAGTTTAGTACTTATCAATTCAGTAATAATAGAAATTTTCAATTTGAATTTAACAAGTTGATGGTGTAGTTGAATCTGAATCACAAAATTGAGGTCGGGAGAGTTCAGAATAAAGATTTGGTAAGGGTATAAATGGAATGTTGAGTGGTTTAGAAATTAAATGTAAAAGAGTTTCAAAAGTAAGACTTATTGGTCCTATAAAGAAAATTATAAGACTTACTTGTCTTTTGGAGAGAAAAGTAGGACTTTGGTGTAATTTTTCCTATTTTTTTTTTAAAATGGAAAAGAAATGGAGAAAGTGCAGGCATTTATATCATTACTCTTTTAGTACTTGTAAAACCAATTGATTTATTTTTGTAACATGGTCTCGCTCCTTTGCAAGATTGTTTTGGAAGGTGAGTAAGTTAGTAATCCCTCGCGAAATAAATATCAAGATGATGATACGGTTCAGATTCACTCAATTGATTTATTTTTGTAACATGGACTCGCTCCCTTGCAAAATTGTTTTGGAAGGTGAGTAAATGAGTAATCCCTCGCGAAATAAATATCAAGATGATGATACGGTTCAGATTCACGCACTTTATCATCTTGTTCAATTTTAGCAATTATTAATTCAGTAGTAATAGAAATTTTAAATTTGAATTTAACAAGTTGATGGTGTAGTTGAATCTGAATCACAAAATTGAGGTTGGGAGAGTTCAGAATAAAGATTTGGTAAGGGCATAAAAGGAATCTTTAGTGGTTTAGAAATTAAATGTAAAAGAGTTTCAAAAGTAAGACTTATTGGTCCTATAAAGAAAATTATAAGACGTACTTGTCTTTTGGAGAGAAAAGTAGGACTTAGGTGCAATTTTTTCTATTTTTTTTAAAGTGGAATACAAATGGAGAAAGTGCAGGCATTTATATCATTACTCTTTTAGTAATTGTAAAACCAACTAATTTATTTTTGTAACATGGACTCGCTCCCTTGCAAGATTGTTTTGGAAGGTGAGTAAATGAGTAATCCCTCGCGAAATAAGTATCAAGATTATGATACGGTTCAGATTCACTCACTTCATCATCTTGTTCAATTTTAACACTTATCAATTCAGTAGTAATAGAAATTTTAAATTTGAATTTAACAAGTTGATGATGTAGTTGAATCTGAATCACAAAATTGAGGTCGAGAGAGTTCAGAATAAAGATTTGGTAAGGGTATAAATGGAATGTTGAGTGGTTTAGAAATTAAATGTAAAAGAGTTTCAAAAGTAAGACTTATTGGTCCTATAAAGAAAATTATAAGACTTACTTGTCTTTTGGAGAGGAAAGTAGGACTTACGTGTAATTTTTCCTATTTTTTTTTAAATGGACTACAAATGGAGAAAGTGCAGGCATTTATATCATTACTCTTTGAATAATTGTAAAACCAATTGATTTATTTTTGTAACATGGACTCGCTCCCTTGGAAGATTGTTTTGGAAGGTGAGTAAATGAGTAATCCCTCGCGAAATAAGTATCAAGCTGACGATACGGTTCAGATTCACTCAGTTCAGTATCTTGTTCAGTTTAGTACTTATCAATTCAGTAATAATAGAAATTTTCAATTTGAATTTAACAAGTTGATGGTGTAGTTGAATCTGAATCACAAAATTGAGGTCGGGAGAGTTCAGAATAAAGATTTGGTAAGGGTATAAATGGAATGTTGAGTGGTTTAGAAATTAAATGTAAAAGAGTTTCAAAAGTAAGACTTATTGGTCCTATAAAGAAAATTATAAGATTTACTTGTCTTTTGGAGAGAAAAGTAGGACTTTGGTGTAATTTTTCCTATTTTTTTTTTAAAATGGAAAAGAAATGGAGAAAGTGCAGGCATTTATATCATTACTCTTTTAGTACTTGTAAAACCAATTGATTTATTTTTGTAACATGGTCTCGCTCCTTTGCAAGATTGTTTTGGAAGGTGAGTAAGTTAGTAATCCCTCGCGAAATAAATATCAAGATGATGATACGGTTCAGATTCACTCAATTGATTTATTTTTGTAACATGGACTCGCTCCCTTGCAAAATTGTTTTGGAAGGTGAGTAAATGAGTAATCCCTCGCGAAATAAATATCAAGATGATGATACGGTTCAGATTCACGCACTTTATCATCTTGTTCAATTTTAGCAATTATTAATTCAGTAGTAATAGAAATTTTAAATTTGAATTTAACAAGTTGATGGTGTAGTTGAATCTGAATCACAAAATTGAGGTCGGGAGAGTTCAGAATAAAGATTTGGTAAGGGCATAAAAGGAATCTTTAGTGGTTTAGAAATTAAATGTAAAAGAGTTTCAAAAGTAAGACTTATTGGTCCTATAAAGAAAATTATAAGACTTACTTGTCTTTTGGAGAGAAAAGTAGGACTTAGGTGCAATTTTTTCTATTTTTTTTAAAGTGGAATACAAATGGAGAAAGTGCAGGCATTTATATCATTACTCTTTTAGTAATTGTAAAACCAACTAATTTATTTTTGTAACATGGACTCGCTCCCTTGCAAGATTGTTTTGGAAGGTGAGTAAATGAGTAATCCCTCGCGAAATAAGTATCAAGATTATGATACGGTTCAGATTCACTCACTTCATCATCTTGTTCAATTTTAACACTTATCAATTCAGTAGTAATAGAAATTTTAAATTTGAATTTAACAAGTTGATGATGTAGTTGAATCTGAATCACAAAATTGAGGTCGAGAGAGTTCAGAATAAAGATTTGGTAAGGGTATAAATGGAATGTTGAGTGGTTTAGAAATTAAATGTAAAAGAGTTTCAAAAGTAAGACTTATTGGTCCTATAAAGAAAATTATAAGACTTACTTGTCTTTTGGAGAGGAAAGTAGGACTTACGTGTAATTTTTCCTATTTTTTTTTTAAATGGACTACAAATGGAGAAAGTGCAGGCATTTATATCATTACTCTTTGAATAATTGTAAAACCAATTGATTTATTTTTGTAACGTGGACTCGCTCCCTTGGAAGATTGTTTTGGAAGGTGAGTAAATGAGTAATCCCTCGCGAAATAAGTATCAAGCTGACGATACGGTTCAGATTCACTCAGTTCAGCATCTTGTTCAGTTTAGTACTTATCAATTCAGTAATAATAGAAATTTTCAATTTGAATTTAACAAGTTGATGGTGTAGTTGAATCTGAATCACAAAATTGAGGTCGGGAGAGTTCAGAATAAAGATTTGGTAAGGGTATAAATGGAATGTTGAGTGGTTTAGAAATTAAATGTAAAAGAGTTTCAAAAGTAAGACTTATTGGTCCTATAAAGAAATTATAAGACTTACTTGTCTTTTGGAGAGAAAAGTAGGACTTTGGTGTAATTTTTCCAATTTTTTTTTAAAATGGAAAAGAAATGGAGAAAGTGCAGGCATTTATATCATTACTCTTTTAGTACTTGTAAAACCAATTGATTTATTTTTGTAACAAGGTCTCGCTCCTTTGCAAGATTGTTTTGGAAGGTGAGTAAGTTAGTAATCCCTCGCGAAATAAATATCAAGATGATGATACGGTTCAGATTCACTCAATTGATTTATTTTTGTAACATGGACTCGCTCCCTTGCAAAATTGTTTTGGAAGGTGAGTAAATGAGTAATCCCTCGCGAAATAAATATCAAGATGATGATACGGTTCAGATTCATGCACTTTATCATCTTGTTCAATTTTAGCAATTATTAATTCAGTAGTAATAGAAATTTTAAATTTGAATTTAACAAGTTGATGGTGTAGTTGAATCTGAATCACAAAATTGAGGTCGGGAGAGTTCAGAATAAAGATTTGGTAAGGGCATAAAAGGAATCTTTAGTGGTTTAGAAATTAAATGTAAAAGAGTTTCAAAAGTAAGACTTATTGGTCGTATAAAGAAAATTATAAGACTTACTTGTCTTTTGGAGAGAAAAGTAGGACTTAGGTGTAATTTTTCCTTTTTTTTTATAAATGGAATGCAAATGGAGAAAGTGCAAGCATTTATATCATTACTCTTTTAATAATTGTAAAACCAATTGATTTATTTTTGTAACATGGACTCGCTCCCTTGTAATATTGTTTTGGAAGGTGAGTAAATGAGAAATCCCTCGCGAAATAAGTATCAAGATGATGATACGGTTCAGATTCACTCACTTCATCATCTTGTTCAATTTCAACACTTATCAATTCAGTAGTAATAGAAATTTTAAATTTGAATTTAACAAGTTGATGATGTAGTTGAATCTGAATCACAAAATTGAGGTCGGGAGAGTTCAGAATAAAGATTTGGTAAGGGCATAAAAGGAATCTTGAGTGGTTTAGAAATTAAATGTAAAAGAGTTTCAAAAGTAAGGCTTATTGGTCCTATAAAGAAAATTATAAGACTTACTTGTCTTTTGAAGAGAAAAGTACGACTTAGGTGTAATTTTTCCTATTTTTTTTTAAAATGGAAAAGAAATGGAGAAAGTGTAGGCATTTATATCATTACTATTTAGTAATTGTAAAAGCAATTGATTTATTTTTGTAACATGGACTCGCTCCCTTGCAAGATTGTTTTGGAAGGTGAGTAAATGAGTAATCCCTCGCGAAATAAGTATCAAGATGATGATACGGTTCAGATTCACTCACTTCATCATCTTGTTCAATTTTAAAACTTATCAATTCAGTAGTAATAGAAATTTTAAATTTGACTTTAACAAGTTGATGGTGTAGTTGAATCTGAATCACAAAATTAAGGTCGGGAGAGTTCAGAATAAAGATTTGGTAAGGGCATAAGTGGAACATTGAGTGGTTTAGAAATTAAATGTAAAAGAGTTTCAAAAGTAAGACTTATTGGTCCTATAAAGAAAATTATAAGACTTACTTGTCTTTTGGGGAGAAAAGTAGGACTTAGGTGCAATTTTTTCTATTTTTTTTAAAGTGGAATACAAATGGAGAAAGTGCAGGCATTTATATCATTACACTTTTAGTAATTGTAAAACCAATTGATTTATTTTTGTAACATGGACTCGCTCCCTTGCAAGATTGTTTTGGAAGGTGAGTAATTGATTAATCCCTCTTGAAATAAGTATCAAGATTATGATACGGTTTAGATTCACTCACTTCATCATCTTGTTCAATTTTAGCATTTATCAATTCAGTAGTAGTAGAAATTTTAAATTTGAATTTAACAAGTTGATGGTGTAGTTGAATCTGAATCACAAAATTGAGGTCGAGAGAGTTCAGAATAAAGATTTGGTAAGGGCATAAGTGGAACATTGAGTGGTTTAGAAATTAAATGTAAAAGAGTTTCAAAAGTAAGACTTATTGGTCATATAAAGAAAATTATAAGACTTACTTGTCTTTTGGAGAGAAAAGTAGGACTTAGGTGTAATTTTTGCTATTTTTTTTTAAAATGGAAAAGAAATGGAGAAAGTGCAGGCATTTATATCATTACTCTTTTAGTAATTGTAAAACCAATTGATTTATTTTTGTAACATGGTCTCGCTCCTTTGCAAGATTGTTTTGGAAGGTGAGTAAGTTAGTAATCACTCGCGAAATAAATAACAAGATGATGATACGGTTCAGATTCACTCAATTGATTTATTTTTGTAACATGGACTCGCTCCCTTACAAGATTGTTTTCGAAGGTGAGTAAATGAGTAATCCCTCGCGAAATAAATATCAAGATGATGATACGGTTCAGATTCACTCACTTTATCATCTTGTTCAATTTTGGCACTTATCAATTCAGTAGTAATAGAAATTTTAAATTTGAATTTAACAAGTTGATGGTGTAGTTGAATCTGAATCACAAAATTGAGGTCGAGAGAGTTCAGAATAAAGAAGTGGTAAGGGCATAAGTGGAATGTTGAGTGGTTTAGAAATTAAATGTAAAAGAGTTTCAAAAGTAAGGCTTATTGGTCCTATAAAGAAATTATAAGACTTACTTGTCTTTTGGAGAGAAAAGTAGGGCTTAGGTGTAATTTTTCCTATTTTTTTTTAAATGGAATACAAATGGAAAAAGTGCAGACATTTATATTATTACTCTTTTAATAATTGTAAAACCAATTTTTTTATGTTTGTAACATGGACTCGCTCCCTTGCAAGATTGTTTTGGAAGGTGAGTAAATGAGTAATCCCTCGCGAAATAAGTATCAAGATGATGATACGGTTCAGATTCACTCACTTCATCATCTTGTTCAATTTTAAAACTTATCAATTCAGTAGTAATAGAAATTTTAAATTTGAATTTAACAAGTTGATGGTGTAGTTGAATCTGAATCACAAAATTAAGGTCGGGAGAGTTCAGAATAAAGATTTGGTAAGGGCATAAGTGGAACATTGAGTGGTTTAGAAATTAAATGTAAAAGAGTTCCAAAAGTAAGACTTATTGGTCCTATAAAGAAAATTATAAGACTTACTTGTCTTTTGGAGAGAAAAGTAGGACTTAAGTGCAATTTTTCCTATTTTTTTTAAAGTGGAATACAAATGGAGAAAGTGCAGGCATTTATATCATTACTCTTTAGTAATTGTAAAACCAATTGATTTATTTTTGTAACATGGAGTCGCTCCCTTGCAAGATTGTTTTGGAAGGTGAGTAAATGAGTAATCCCTCGCGAAATAAATATCAAGATGATGATACGGTTCAGATTCACTCACTTCATCATCTTGTTCAATTTTAAAACTTATCAATTCAGTAGTAATAGAAATTTTAAATTTGAATTTAACAAGTTGATGGTGTAGTTGAATCTGAATCACAAAATTGAGGTCGGGAGAGTTCAGAATAAAGATTTGGTAAGGGCATAAGTGGAACGTTGAGTGGTTTAGAAATTAAATCTAAAAGAATTTCAAAAGTAAGACTTATTGGTCCTATAAAGAAAATTATAAGACTTACTTGCCTTTTGGAGAGAAAAGTAGGACTTAGGTGCAATTTTTTCTATTTTTTTTAAAGTGGAATACAAATGGAGAAAGTGCAGGCATTTATATCATTACTCTTTTAGTAATTGTAAAACCAATTGATTTATTTTTGTAACATGGACTCGCTCCCTTGCAAGATTGTTTTGGAAGGTGAGTAAATGAGTAATCCCTCGCGAAATAAGTATCAAGATGATGATACGGTTCAGATTCACTCACTTCATCATCTTGTTCAATTTTAAAATTTATCAATTCAGTAGTAATAGAAATTTTAAATTTGACTTTAACAAGTTGATGGTGTAGTTGAATCTGAATCACAAAATTGAGGTCGGGAGAGTTCAGAATAAAGATTTGGTAAGGGCATAAGTGGAACATTGAGTGGTTTAGAAATTAAATGTAAAAGAGTTTCAAAAGTAAGACTTATTGGTCCTATAAAGAAAATTATAAGACTTACTTGTCTTTTGGAGAGAAAAGTAGGACTTAGGTGCAATTTTTTCTATTTTTTTTAAAGTGGAATACAAATGGAGAAAGTGCAGGCATTTATATCATTTCTCTTTTAGTAATTGTAAAACCAATTGATTTATTTTTGTAACATGGACTCGCTCCCTTGCAAGATTGTTTTGGAAGGTGAGTAATTGATTAATCCCTCGCGAAATAAGTATCAAGATTATGATACGGTTCAGATTCACTCACTTCATCATTTTGTTCAATTTTAGCACTTATCAATTCAGTAGTAATAGAAATTTTAAATTTGAATTTAACAAGTTGATGGTGTAGTTGAATCTGAATCACAAAATTGAGGTCGGGAGAGTTCAGAATAAAGATTTGGTAAGGGCATAAGTGGAACATTGAGTGGTTTAGAAATTAACTGTAAAAGAGTTTCAAAAGTAAGACTTATTGGTCCTATAAAGAAAATTATAAGACTTGTCTTTTGGAGAGAAAAGGAGGACTTAGGTGTAATTTTTCCTATTTTTTTTTAAACTGGAAAAGAAATGGAGAAAGTGCAGGCATTTATATCATTACTCTTGTAGTAATTGTAAAACCAATTGATTTAATTTTGTAACATGGTCTCGCTCCTTTGCAAGATTGTTTTGGAAGGTGAGTAAGTTAGTAATCCCTCGCGAAATAAATATCAAGATGATAATACGGTTCAGATTCACTCAATTGATTTATTTTTGTAACATGGACTCGCCCCCTTGCAAGATTGTTTTGAAATGTGAGTAAATGAGTAATCCCTCGCGAAATAAGTATCAAGATGACGATACGGTTCAGATTCACTCAGTTCATCATCTTGTTCAGTTTTAGTACTTATCAATTCAATAATAATAGAAATTTTCAATTTGAATTTAACAAGTTGATGGTGTAGTTGAATCTGAATCACAAAATTGAGGTCGGGAGAGTTCAGAATAAAGATTTGGTAAGGGTATAAATGGAATGTTGAGTGGTTTAGAAATTAAATGTAAAAGAGTTTCAAAAGTAAGACTTATTGGTCCTATAAAGAAAATTATGAGACTTACTTGTCTTTTGGAGAGAAAAGCAGGACTTTGGTGTAATTTTTCCTATTTTTTTTTAAAATGGAGTACAAATGGAGAAAGTTAAGGCATTTATATCATTATTCTTTTAGTAATTGTAAAACCAATTGATTTATTTTTGTAACATGGTCTCGCTCCTTTGCAAGATTGTTTTGGAAGGTGAGTAAATGAGTAATCCCTCGCGAAATAAGTATCAAGATGATGATACGGTTCAGATTCACTAACTTCATCATCTTGTTCAATATTAGGCATTATCAATTCAGTAGTAATAGAAATTTTAAATTTGAATTTAACAAGTTGATGGTGTAGTTGAATCTGAATCACAAAATTGAGGTCGAGAGAGTTTAGAATAAAGATTTGGTAAGGGCATCTGTGGAATCTTGAGTGGTTTAGAAATTAAATGTAAAAGAGTTTCAAAAGTAAGACTTATTGGTCATATAAAGAAAATTATAAGACTTACTTGTCTTTTGGGGAGAAAAGTAGGACTTAGGTGCAATTTTACCTATTTTTTTTAAAGTGGAATACAAAAGGAGAAAGTGCAGGCACTTATATCATTACTCTTTTAGTAATTGTAAAACCAATTGATTTATTTTTGTAACATGGACTCGCTCCCTTGCAAGATTGTTTTGAAAGGTGAGTAAATGAGTAATCCCTCGCGAAATAAGTATCAAGATTATGATACGGTTCAGATTCACTCACTTCATCATCTTGTTCAATTTTAGCATATATCAATTCAGTACTAATAGAAATTTTAAATTTGAATTTAATAAGTTGATGGTGTAGTTGAATCTGAAACACAAAATTGAGGTCGGGAGAGTTCAGAATAAAGATTTGGAAAGGGTATAAATGGAATGCTGAGTGGTTTAGAAATTAAATGTAAAAGAGTTTCAAAAGTAAGACTTATTGGTCCTATAAAGAAAATTATGAGACTTACTTGTCTTTTGGAGAGAAAAGTAGGACTTAGGTGTAATTTTTCCTATTTTTTTTTAAAATGGAAAAGAAATGGAGAAAGTGCAGGCATTTATATCATTACTCTTTTAGTAATTGTAAACCAATTGATATATTTTTGTAACATGGTCTCACTCCTTTGCAAGATTGTTTTGGAAGGTGAGTAAGTTATTAATCCCTCGCGAAATAAATATCAAGATGATGATACGGTTCAGATTCACTCAATTGATTTATTTTTGTAACATGGACTCGCTCCCTTGCAAGATTGTTTTGGAAGGTGAGTAAATGAGTAATCCCTCGCGAAATAAATATCAAGATGATGATACGGTTCAGATTCACTCACATTATCATCTTGTTCAATTTTAGCAATTATTAATTCAGTAGTAATAAAATTTTAAATTTGAATTTAACAAGTTGATGGTGTAGTTGAATCTGAATCACAAAATTGAGGTCGGGAGAGTTCAGAATAAAGATTTGGTAAGGGCATAAAAGGAATCTTTAGTGGTTTAGAAATTAAATGTAAAAGAGTTTCAAAAGTAAGACTTATTGGTCGTATAAAGAAAATTATAAGACTTACTTGTCTTTTGGAGAGAAAAGTAGGACTTAGGTGTAATTTTTCCTTTTTTTTTTATAAATGGAATACAAATGGAGAAAGTGCAGGCATTTATATCAATACTCTTTTAATAATTGTAAAACCAATTGATTTATTTTTGTAACATGGACTCGCTCCCTTGCAATATTGTTTTGGAAGGTGAGTAAATGAGAAATCCCTCGCGAAATAAGTATCAAGATGATGATATGGTTCAGATTCAGTCACTTCATCATCTTGTTCAATTTTAACACTTATTAATTCAGTGGTAATAGAAATTTTAAATTTGAATTTAACAAGTTGATGATGTAGTTGAATCTGAATCACAAAATTGAGGTCGGGAGAGTTCAAAATAAAGATTTGGTAAGGGCATAAAAGGAATCTTGAGTGGTTTATAAATTAAATAGAAAAGAGTTTCAAAAGTAAGACTTATTGGTCCTGTAAAGAAAATTATAAGACTTACTTGTCTTTTGGAGAGAAAAGTAGGACTTAGGTGTAATTTTTCCTATTTTTTTTTAAAATGGAAAAGAAATGGAGAAAGTGCAGGCATTTATATCATTACTCTTTTAGTAATTGTAAAACCAATTGATTGATATTTGTAACATGGTCTCGCTCCTTTGCAATATTGTTTTGGAAGGTGAGTAAGTTAGTAATCCCTCGCGAAATAAATATCAAGATGATGATACGGTTCAGATTCACTCAATTGATTTATTTTTGTAACATGGACTCGGTCCCTTGCAAGATTGTTTTGGAAGGTGAGTAAATGAGTAATCCCTCGCGAAATAAGTATCAAGATGATGATACGGTTCAGATTCACTAACTTCATCATCTTGTTCAATTTTAGCACTTATCAATTCAGTAGTAATAGAAATTTTAAATTTGAATTTAACAAGTTGATGGTGTAGTTGAATCTGAATCACAAAATTGAGGTCGAGAGAGTTCAGAATAAAGAAGTGGTAAGGGCATAAGTGGAATGTTGAGTGGTTTAGAAATTAAATGTAAAAGAGTTTCAAAAGTAAGGCTTATTGGTCCTATAAAGAAAATTATAAGACTTACTGGTCTTTTGGAGAGAAAAGTAGGACTTAGGTGTAATTTTTCCTATTTTTTTTTAAATGGAATACAAATGGAAAAAGTGCAGACATTTATATTATTACTCTTTTAATAATTGTAAAACCAATTTTTTTATGTTTGTAACATGGACTCCCTCCCTTGCAAGATTGTTTTGGAAGGTGAGTAAATGAGTAATCCCTCGCGAAATAAGTATCAAGATGATGATACGGTTCAGATTCACTCACTTCATCATCTTGTTCAATTTTAAAACTTATCAATTTAGTAGTAATAGAAATTTTAAATTTGAATTTAACAAGTTGATGGTGTAGTTGAATCTGAATCACAAAATTGAGGTCGGGAGAGTTTAGAATAAAGATTTGGTAAGGGCATAAGTGGAACATTGAGTGGTTTAGAAATTAAATGTAAAAGAGTTTCGAAAGTAAGACTTATTGGTCCTATAAAGAAAATTATAAGACTTACTTGTCTTTTGGAGAGAAAAGTAGGACTTAGGTGTAATTTTTCCTATTTTTTTTAAAGTGGAATACAAATGGAGAAAGTGCAGGCATTTATATCATTACTCTTTTAGTAATTGTAAAACCAATTGATTTATTTTTGTAACATGGACTCGCTCCCTTGCAAGATTGTGTTGGAAGGTGAGTAATTGATTAATCCCTCGCGAAATAAGTATCAAGATTATGATACGGTTCAGATTCACTCACTTCATCATCTTGTTCAATTTTAACACTTATCAATTCAGTAGTAATAGAAATTTTAAATCTGAATTTAACAAGTTGATGATGTAGTTGAATCTGAATCACAAAATTGAGGTCGAGAGAGTTCAGAATAAATATTTGGTAAGGGTATAAATGGAATGTTGAGTGGTTTAGAAATTAAATGTAAAAGAGTTTCAAAAGTAAGACTTATTGGTCCTATAAAGAAAATTATAAGACTTGTCTTTTGGAGAGGAAAGTAGGACTTACGTGTAATTTTTCCTATTTTTTTTTTAAATGGACTACAAATGGAGAAAGTGCAGGCATTTATATCATTACTCTTTTAATAATTGTAAACCAATTGATTTATTTTTGTAACATGGACTCGCTCCCTTGCAATATTGTTTTGGAAGGTGAGGAAATGAGTAATCCCTCGCGAAATAAGTATCAAGATGACGATACGGTTCAGATTCACTCAGTTCATCATCTTGTTCAGTTTTAGTACTTATCAATTCAGTAATAATAGAAATTTTCAATTTGAATTTAACAAGTTGATGGTGTAGTTGAATCTGAATCACAAAATTGAGGTCGGGAGAGTTCAGAATAAAGATTTGGTAAGGGTATAAATGGAATGTTGAGTGGTTTAGAAATTAAATGTAAAAGAGTTTCAAAAGTAAGGCTTATTGGTCCTATAAAGAAAATTATAAGAATTACTTGTCTTTTGGAGAGAAAAGTAGGACTTAGGTGTAATTTTTCCTTTTTTTTTATAAATGGAATACAAATGGAGAAAGTGCAGGCATTTATATCGTTACTCTTTTAATAATTGTAAAACCAATTGATTTATTTTTGTAACATGGACTCGCTCCCTTGCAATATTGTTTTGGAAGGTGAGTAAATGAGTAATCCCTCGCGAAATAAGTATCAAGATGATGATACGGTTCAGATTCACTCACTTCATCATCTTGTTTAATTTTAGCACTTATCAATTCAGTAGTAATAGAAATTTTAAATTTGAATTTAACAAGTTGATGGTGTAGTTGAATCTGAATCACAGAGAGAGTTCAGAATAAAGATTTGGTAAGGGCATGAGTGGAATGTTGAGTGGTTTAGAAATTAAATGTAAAAGAGTTTCAAAAGTAGGAGTTATTGGTCCTATAAAGAAAATTATAAGACCTACTTGTCTTCGGGAGAGAAAAGTAGGACTTAGGTGTAATTTTTCCTATTTGTTTTTTAAATGGAATACAAATGGAGAAAGTGCAGGCATTTATATCATTACTCTTTTAATAATTGTAAAACCAATTGATTTATTTTTGTAACATGGACTCGCCCCTTTGCAAGATTGTTTTGGAAGGTGAGTAAATGAGTAATCGCTCGCGAAATAAATATCAAGATGATGATACGGTTCAGATTCACTCACTTCATCATCTTGTTCAATTTTAGTACTTATCAATTTGGTAGTAATAGAATTTTAAATTTGAATTCAACAAGTTGATGGTGTAGCTGAATCTGAATCACAAAATTGAGGTCGAGAGAGTTCAGAATAAAGATTTGGTAAGGGTATAAATGGAATGTTGAGTGGTTTAGAAATTAAATGTAAAAGAGTTTCAAAAGTAAGACTTATTGGTCCTATAAAGAAAATTAAAAGACTTACTTGTCTTTTGGAGAGAAAAGTAGGACTTAGGTGTAATTTTTCCTATTTTTTTTTAAAATGGAAAAGAAATGGAGAAAGTGCAGGCATTTATATCATTACTCTTTTAGTAATTGTAAAACCAATTGATTGATATTTGTAACATGGTCTCGCTCCTTTGCAATATTGTTTTGGAAGGTGAGTAAGTTAGTAATCCCTCGCGAAATAAATATCAAGATGATGATACGGTTCAGATTCATTCAATTGATTTATTTTTGTAACATGGACTCGGTCCCTTGCAAGATTGTTTTGGAAGGTGAGTAAATGAGTAATCCCTCGCGAAATAAGTATCAAGATGATGATACGGTTCAGATTCACTAACTTCATCATCTTGTTCAATTTTAGCACTTATCAATTCAGTAGTAATAGAAATTTTAAATTTGAATTTAACAAGTTGATGGTGTAGTTGAATCTGAATCACAAAATTGAGGTCGAGAGAGTTCAGAATAAAGAAGTGGTAAGGGCATAAGTGGAATGTTGAGTGGTTTAGAAATTAAATGTAAAAGAGTTTCAAAAGTAAGGCTTATTGGTCCTATAAAGAAAATTATAAGACTTACTGGTCTTTTGGAGAGAAAAGTAGGACTTAGGTGTAATTTTTCCTATTTTTTTTTAAATGGAATACAAATGGAAAAAGTGCAGACATTTATATTATTACTCTTTTAATAATTGTAAAACCAATTTTTTTATGTTTGTAACATGGACTCCCTCCCTTGCAAGATTGTTTTGGAAGGTGAGTAAATGAGTAATCCCTCGCGAAATAAGTATCAAGATGATGATACGGTTCAGATTCACTCACTTCATCATCTTGTTCAATTTTAAAACTTATCAATTTAGTAGTAATAGAAATTTTAAATTTGAATTTAACAAGTTGATGGTGTAGTTGAATCTGAATCACAAAATTGAGGTCGGGAGAGTTTAGAATAAAGATTTGGTAAGGGCATAAGTGGAACATTGAGTGGTTTAGAAATTAAATGTAAAAGAGTTTCGAAAGTAAGACTTATTGGTCCTATAAAGAAAATTATAAGACTTACTTGTCTTTTGGAGAGGAAAGTAGGACTTACGTGTAATTTTTCCTATTTTTTTTTTAAATGGACTACAAATGGAGAAAGTGCAGGCATTTATATCATTACTCTTTTAATAATTGTAAAACCAATTGATTTATTTTTGTAACATGGACTCGCTCCCTTGGAAGATTGTTTTGGAAGGTGAGGAAATGAGTAATCCCTCGCGAAATAAGTATCAAGATGACGATACGGTTCAGATTCACTCAGTTCATCATCTTGTTCAGTTTTAGTACTTATCAATTCAGTAATAATAGAAATTTTCAATTTGAATTTAACAAGTTGATGGTGTAGTTGAATCTGAATCACAAAATTGAGGTCGGGAGAGTTCAGAATAAAGATTTGGTAAGGGTATAAATGGAATGTTGAGTGGTTTAGAAATTAAATGTAAAAGAGTTTCAAAAGTAAGGCTTATTGGTCCTATAAAGAAAATTATAAGAATTACTTGTCTTTTGGAGAGAAAAGTAGGACTTAGGTGTAATTTTTCCTTTTTTTTTTATAAATGGAATACAAATGGAGAAAGTGCAGGCATTTATATCGTTACTCTTTTAATAATTGTAAAACCAATTGATTTATTTTTGTAACATGGACTCGCTCCCTTGCAATATTGTTTTGGAAGGTGAGTAAATGAGTAATCCCTCACGAAATAAGTATCAAGATGATGATACGGTTCAGATTCACTCACTTCATCATCTTGTTTAATTTTAGCACTTATCAATTCAGTAGTAATAGAAATTTTAAATTTGAATTTAACAAGTTGATGGTGTAGTTGAATCTGAATCACAAAATTGAGGTCGAAAGAGTTCAGAATAAAGATTTGGTAAGGGCATAAGTGGAATGTTGAGTGGTTTAGAAATTAAATGTAAAAGAGTTTCAAAAGTAAGAGTTATTGGTCCTATAAAGAAAATTATAAGACCTACTTGTCTTCGGGAGAGAAAAGTAGGACTTAGGTGTAATTTTTCCTATTTTTTTTTAAAATGGAGTACAAATGGAGAAAGTTAAGGCATTTATATCATTACTCTTTTAGTAATTGTAAAACCAATTGATTTATTTTTGTAACATGGTCTCGCTCCTTTGCAAGATTGTTTTGGAAGGTGAGTAAATGAGTAATCCCTCGCGAAATAAGTATCAAGATGATGATACGGTTCAGATTCACTAACTTCATCATCTTGTTCAAAATTAGGCATTATCAATTCAGTAGTAATAGAAATTTTAAATTTGAATTTAACAAGTTGATGGTGTAGTTGAATCTGAATCACAAAATTGAGGTCGAGAGAGTTTAGAATAAAGATTTGGTAAGGGCATCTGTGGAATCTTGAGTGGTTTAGAAATGAAATGTAAAAGAGTTTCAAAAGTAAGACTTATTGGTCATATAAAGAAAATTATAAGACTTACTTGTCTTTTGGGGAGAAAAGTAGGACTTAGGTGCAATTTTTCCTATTTTTTTTAAAGTGGAATACAAAAGGAGAAAGTGCAGGCACTTATATCATTACTCTTTTAGTAATTGTAAAACCAATTGATTTATTTTTGTAACATGGACTCGCTCCCTTGCAAGATTGTTTTGAAAGGTGAGTAAATGAGTAATCCCTCGCGAAATAAGTATCAAGATTATGATACGGTTCAGATTCACTCACTTCATCATCTTGTTCAATTTTAGCATATATCAATTCAGTACTAATAGAAATTTTAAATTTGAATTTAATAAGTTGATGGTGTAGTTGAATCTGAAACACAAAATTGAGGTCGGGAGAGTTCAGAATAAAGATTTGGTAAGGGTATAAATGGAATGTTGAGTGGTTTAGAAATTAAATGTAAAAGAGATTCAAAAGTAAGACTTATTGGTCCTATAAAGAAAATTGTAAGACTTACTTGTCTTTTGGAGTGAAAAGTAGGACTTAGGTGTAATTTTTCCTATTTTTTTTTTAAAATGGAATGCAAATGGGGAAAGTGCAGGCATTTATATCATTACTCTTTTAGTAATTGTAAAACCAATTGATTTATTTTTGTAACATGGTCTCGCTCCTTTGCAAGATAGTTTTGGAAGGTGAGTAAATGAGTAATCCCTCGCGAAATAAATATCAAGATGATGATCCGGTTCAGATTCACTCACTTTATCATCTTGTTCAATTTTAGAACTTATCAATTCAGTAGTAATAGAAATTTTAAATTTGAATTTAACAAGTTGATGGTGTAGTTGAATCTGAATCACAAAATTGAGGTCGGGAGAGTTCAGAATAAAGATTTGGAAAGGGTATAAATGGAATGCTGAGTGGTTTAGAAATTAAATGTAAAAGAGTTTCAAAAGTAAGACTTATTGGTCCTATAAAGAAAATTATAAGACTTACTTGTCTTTTGGAGAGAAAAGTAGGACTTAGGTGTAATTTTTCCTATTTTTTTTTAAAATGGAAAAGAAATGGAGAAAGTGCAGGCATTTATATCATTACTCTTTTAGTAATTGTAAAACCAATTGATATATTTTTGTAACATGGTCTCACTCCTTTGCAAGATTGTTTTGGAAGGTGAGTAAGTTAGTAATTCCTCGCGAAATAAATATCAAGATGATGATACGGTTCAGATTCACTCAATTGATTTATTTTTGTAACATGGACTCGCTCCCTTGCAAGATTGTTTTGGAAGGTGAGTAAATGAGTAATCCCTCGCGAAATAAATATCAAGATGATGATACGGTTCAGATTCACTCACATTATCATCTTGTTCAATTTTAGCAATTATTAATTCAGTAGTAATAAAATTTTAAATTTGAATTTAACAAGTTGATGGTGTAGTTGAATCTGAATCACAAAATTGAGGTCGGGAGAGTTCAGAATAAAGATTTGGTAAGGGCATAAAAGGAATCTTTAATGGTTTAGAAATTAAATGTAAAAGAGTTTCAAAAGTAAGACTTATTGGTCGTATAAAGAAAATTATAAGATTTACTTGTCTTTTGGAGAGAAAAGTAGGACTTAGGTGTAATTTTTCCTTTTTTTTTTATAAATGGAATACAAATGGAGAAAGTGCAGGCATTTATATCAATACTCTTTTAATAATTGTAAAACCAATTGATTTATTTTTGTAACATGGACTCGCTCCCTTGCAATATTATTTTGGAAGGTGAGGAAATGAGTAATCCCTCGCGAAATAAGTATCAAGATGACGATACGGTTCAGATTCACTCAGTTCATCATCTTGTTCAGTTTTAGTACTTATCAATTCAGTAATAATAGAAATTTTCAATTTGAATTTAACAAGTTGATGGTGTAGTTGAATCTGAATCACAAAATTGAGGTCGGGAGAGTTCAGAATAAAGATTTGGTAAGGGTATAAATGGAATGTTGAGTGGTTTAGAAATTAAATGTAAAAGAGTTTCAAAAGTAAGGCTTATTGGTCCTATAAAGAAAATTATAAGAATTACTTGTCTTTTGGAGAGAAAAGTAGGACTTAGGTGTAATTTTTCCTTTTTTTTTATAAATGGAATACAAATGGAGAAAGTGCAGGCATTTATATCGTTACTCTTTTAATAATTGTAAAACC
Organism: Cornus controversa; assembly: GCA_026545225.1. Classification (NCBI taxonomy): domain Eukaryota; kingdom Viridiplantae; phylum Streptophyta; class Magnoliopsida; order Cornales; family Cornaceae; genus Cornus; species Cornus controversa. The sequence goes on from CM048850.1 coordinate 10,469,632, forward strand.
AATTGATTTATTTTTGTAACATGGACTCGCTCCCTTGCAATATTGTTTTGGAAGGTGAGTAAATGAGTAATCCCTCGCGAAATAAGTATCAAGATGATGATACGGTTCAGATTCGCTCACTTCATCATCTTGTTTAATTTTAGCACTTATCAATTCAGTAGTAATAGAAATTTTAAATTTGAATTTAACAAGTTGATGGTGTAGTTGAATCTGAATCACAAATTTGAGGTCGAGAGAGTTCAGAATAAAGATTTGGTAAGGGCATGAGTGGAATGTTGAGTGGTTTAGAAATTAAATGTAAAAGAGTTTCAAAAGTAAGAGTTATTGGTCCTATAAAGAAAATTATAAGACCTACTTGTCTTCGGGAGAGAAAAGTAGGACTTAGGTGTAATTTTTCCTATTTGTTTTTTAAATGGAATACAAATGGAGAAAGTGCAGGCATTTATATCATTACTCTTTTAATAATTGTAAAACCAATTGATTTATTTTTGTAACATGGACTCGCCCCTTTGCAAGATTGTTTTGGAAGGTGAGTAAATGAGTAATCGCTCGCGAAATAAATATCAAGATGATGATACGGTTCAGATTCACTCACTTCATCATCTTGTTCAATTTTAGTACTTATCAATTTGGTAGTAATAGAATTTTAAATTTGAATTCAACAAGTTGATGGTGTAGCTGAATCTGAATCACAAAATTGAGGTCGAGAGAGTTCAGAATAAAGATTTGGTAATGGTATAAATGGAATGTTGAGTGGTTTAGAAATTAAATGTAAAAGAGTTTCAAAAGTAAGGCTTATTGGTCCTATAAAGAAAATTATAAGAATTACTTGTCTTTTGGAGACAAAAGTAGGACTTAGGTGTAATTTTTCCTTTTTTTTTTATAAATGGAATACAAATGGAGAAAGTGCAGGCATTTATATCGTTACTCTTTTAATAATTGTAAAACCAATTGATTTATTTTTGTAACATGGACTCGCTCCCTTGCAATATTGTTTTGGAAGGTGAGTAAATGAGTAATCCCTCACGAAATAAGTATCAAGATGATGATACGGTTCAGATTCACTCACTTCATCATCTTGTTCAATTTTAGTACTTATCAATTTGGTAGTAATAGAATTTTAAATTTGAATTCAACAAGTTGATGGTGTAGCTGAATCTGAATCACAAAATTGAGGTCGAGAGAGTTCAGAATAAAGATTTGGTAATGGTATAAATGGAATGTTGAGTGGTTTAGAAATTAAATGTAAAAGAGTTTCAAAAGTAAGACTTATTGGTCCTATAAAGAAAATTAAAAGACTTACTTGTCTTTTGGAGAGAAAAGTAGGACTTAGGTGTAATTTTTCCAATTTTTTTTTTAAATGGAATACAAATGGAGAAAGTGCAGGCATTTATATCATTACTCTTTTAGTAATTGTAAAACCAATTGATTTATTTTTGTAACATGGACTCGCTCCCTTGCAAGATTGTTTTGGAAGGTGAGTAAATGAGTAATCCCTCGCGAAATAAGTATCAAGATGATGATACGGTTCAGATTCACTCACTTCATCATCTTGTTCAATTTTAGCACTTATCAATTCAGTAGTAATAGAAATTTTAAATTTGAATTTAACAAGTTGATGATGTAGTTGAATCTGAATCACAAAATTGAGGTCGAGAGAGTTCAGAATAAAGATTTGGTAAGGGTATAAATGGAATGTTGAGTGGTTTAGAAATTAAATGTAAAAGAGTTTCAAAAGTAAGACTTATTGGTCCTATAAAGAAAATTATAAGACTTACTTGTCTTTTGGAGAGGAAAGTAGGACTTACGTGTAATTTTTCCTATTTTTTTTTTAAATGGACTACAAATGGAGAAAGTGCAGGCATTTATATCATTACTCTTTTAATAATTGTAAAACCAATTGATTTATTTTTGTAACATGGACTCGCTCCCTTGGAAGATTGTTTTGGAAGGTGAGGAAATGAGTAATCCCTCGCGAAATAAGGATCAAGATGACGATACGGTTCAGATTCACTCAGTTCATCATCTTGTTCAGTTTTAGTACTTATCAATTCAGTAATATTAGAAATTTTCAATTTGAATTTAACAAGTTGATGGTGTAGTTGAATCTGAATCATAAAATTGAGGTCGGGAGAGTTCAGAATAAAGATTTGGTAAGGGTATAAATGGAATGTTGAGTGGTTTAGAAATTAAATGTAAAAGAGTTTCAAAAGTAAGGCTTATTGGTCCTATAAAGAAAATTATAAGAATTACTTGTCTTTTGGAGAGAAAAGTAGGACTTAGGTGTAATTTTTCCTTTTTTTTTTATAAATGGAATACAAATGGAGAAAGTGCAGGCATTTATATCGTTACACTTTTAATAATTGTAAAACCAATTGATTTATTTTTGTAACATGGACTCGCTCCCTTGCAATATTGTTTTGGAAGGTGAGTAAATGAGTAATCCCTCACGAAATAAGTATCAAGATGATGATACGGTTCAGATTCACTCACTTCATCATCTTGTTCAATTTTAGCACTTATCAATTCAGTAGTAATAGAAATTTTAAATTTGAATTTAACAAGTTGATGGTGTAGTTGAATCTGAATCACAAAATTGAGGTCGAGAGAGTTCAGAATAAAGATTGGTAAGGGCATAAGTGGAATGTTGAGTGGTTTAGAAATTAAATGTAAAAGAGTTTCAAAACTAAGAGTTATTGGTCCTATAAAGAAAATTATAAGACCTACTTGTCTTCGGGAGAGAAAAGTAGGACTTAGGTGTAATTTTTCCTATTTTTTTTTTAAATGGAATACAAATGGAGAAAGTGCAGGCATTTATATCCTTACTCTTTTAGTAATTGTGAAACCAATTGATTTATTTTTGTAACATGGACTCGGTCCCTTGCAAGATTGTTTTGGAAGGTGAGTAAATGAGTAATCCCTCGCGAAATAAGTATCAAGATGATGATACGGTTCAGATTCACTCACTTCATCATCTTGTTCAATTTTAGCACTTATCAATTCAGTAGTAATAGAAATTTTAAATTTGAATTTAACTAGTTGATGGTGTAGTTGAATCTGAATCACAAAATTGAGGTCGAGAGAGTTCAGAATAAAGATTGGTAAGGGCATAAGTGGAATGTTGAGTGGTTTAGAAATTAAATGTAAAAGAGTTTCAAAAGTAAGGCTTATTGGTCCTATAAAGAAAATTATAAGAATTACTTGTCTTTTGGAGAGAAAAGTAGGACTTAGGTGTAATTTTTCCTTTTTTTTTTATAAATGGAAAACAAATGGAGAAAGTGCAGGCATTTATATCGTTACTCTTTTAATAATTGTAAAACCAATTGATTTATTTTTGTAACATCGACTCGCTCCTTTGCAAGATTGTTTTGGAAGGTGAGTAAATGAGTAATCGCTCGCGAAATAAATATCAAGATGATGATACGGTTCAGATTCACTCACTTCATCATCTTGTTCAGTTTTAGCACTTATCAATTCAGTAGTAATAGAAATTTTAAATTTGAATTTAACAAGTTGATGGTGTAGTTGAATCTGAATCACAAAATTGAGGTCGGGAGAGTTCAGAATAAAGATTTGGTAAGTGCATAAGTGGAACGTTGAGTGGTTTAGAAATTAAATGTAAAAGAGTTTCAAAAGTAAGAGTTATTGGTCCAATAAGGAAAATTATAAGACTTACTTGTCTTTTGGAGAGTAAAGTAGGACTTAGGTGCAATTTTTCCTATTTTTTTTTTAAATGGAATACAAATGGAGAAAGTGCAGGCATTTATATCCTTACTCTTTTAGTAATTGTGAAACCAATTGATTTATTTTTGTAACATGGACTCGGTCCCTTGCAAGATTGTTTTGGAAGGTGAGTAAATGAGTAATCCCTCGCGAAATAAGTATCAAGATGATGATACGGTTCAGATTCACTCACTTCATCATCTTGTTCAATTTTAGCACTTATCAATTCAGTAGTAATAGAAATTTTAAATTTGAATTTAACTAGTTGATGGTGTAGTTGAATCTGAATCACAAAATTGAGGTCGAGAGAGTTCAGAATAAAGATTTGGTAAGGGCATAAGTGGAATGTTGAGTGGTTTAGAAATTAAATGTAAAAGAGTTTCAAAAGTAAGAGTTATTGGTCCTATAAAGAAAATTATAAGACCTACTTGTCTTCGGGAGAGAAAAGTAGGACTTAGGTGTAATTTTTCCTATTTTTTTTTTAAATGGAATACAAATGGAGAAAGTGCAGGCATTTATATCATTACTCTTTTAATAATTGTAAAACCAATTGATTTATTTTTGTAACATCGACTCGCTCCTTTGCAAGATTGTTTTGGAAGGTGAGTAAATGAGTAATCGCTCGCGAAATAAATATCAAGATGATGATACGGTTCAGATTCACTCACTTCATCATCTTGTTCAATTTTAGCACTTATCAATTCAGTAGTAATAGAAATTTTAAATTTGAATTTAACAAGTTGATGGTGTAGTTGAATCTGAATCACAAAATTGAGGTAGAGAGAGTTCAGAATAAAGATTTGGTAAGGGCATAAGTGGAATGTTGAGTGGTTTAAAAATTAAATGTAAAAGAGTTTCAAAAGTAAGAGTTATTGGTCCTATAAAGAAAATTATAAGACCTACTTGTCTTCGGGAGAGAAAAGTAGGACTTAGGTGTAATTTTTCCTATTTTTTTTTTAAATGGAATACAAATGGAGAAAGTGCAGGCATTTATATCATTACTCTTTTAATAATTGTAAAACCAATTGATTTATTTTTGTAACATGGACTCGCTCCTTTGAAAGATTGTTTTGGAAGGTGAGTAAATGAGTAATCGCTCGCGAAATAAATATCAAGAAGATGATACGGTTCAGATTCACTCACTTCATCATTTTGTTCAATTTTAGCACTTATCAATTCAGTAGTAATAGAAATTTTAAATTTGAATTTAACAAGTTGATGGTGTAGTTGAATCTGAATCACAAAATTGAGGTCGGGAGAGTTCAGAATAAAGATTTGGTAAGTGCATAAGTGGAACGTTGAGTGGTTTAGAAATTAAATGTAAAAGAGTTTCAAAACTAAGAGTTATTGGTCCAATAAAGAAAATTATAAGACTTACTTGTCTTTTGGAGAGTAAAGTAGGACTTAGGTGCAATTTTTCCTATTTTTTTTAAGTGGAATACAAATGGAGAAAGTGCAGGCATTTATATCCTTACTCTTTTAGTAATTGTAAAACCAATTGATTTATTTTTGTAACATGGACTCGGTCCCTTGCAAGATTGTTTTGGAAGGTGAGTAAATGAGTAATCCCTCGCGAAATAAGTATCAAGATGATGTTACAGTTCAGATTCACTCACTTCATCATCTTGTTCAATTTTAGCACTTATCAATTCAGTAGTAATAGAAATTTTAAATTTGAATTTAACAAGTTGATGGTGTAGTTGAATCTGAATCACAAAATTGAGGTCGAGAGAGTTCAGAATAAAGATTTGGTAAGGGCATAAGTGGAATCTTGAGTGGTTTAGAAATTAAATGCAAAAGAGTTTCAAAAGTAAGACTTATTGGTCCTATAAAGAAAATTATAAGACCTACTTGTCTTCTGGAGAGAAAAGTAGGACTTAGGTGTAATTTTTCCTATTTTTTTTTTAAATGGAATACAAATGGAGAAAGTGCAGGCATTTATATCATTACTCTTTTAATAATTGTAACATGGACTCGCTCCCTTGCAAGATTGTTTTGGAAGGTGAGTAAATGAGTAATCCCTCGCGAAAGAAGTATCAAGATGATGATACGGTTCAGATTCACTAACTTCATCATCTTGTTCAATTTTAGCACTTATCAATTCAGTAGTAATAGAAATTTTAAATTTGAATTTAACAAATCGATGGTGTAGTTGAATCTGAATCACAAAATTGAGGTCGGGAGAGTTCATAATAAAGATTTGGTAAGTGCATAAGTGGAACGTTGAGTGGTTTAGAAATTAAATGTAAAAGAGTTTCAAAAGTAAGACTTATTGGTCGTATAAAGAAAATTATAAGACTTACTTGTCTTTTGGAGAGAAAAGTAGGACTTAGGTGTAATTTTTCCTATTTTTTTTTAAGTGGAATACAAATGGAGAAAGTGCAGGCATTTATATCATTACTCTTTTAGTAATTGTAAAACCAATTGATTTATTTTTGTAACATGGACTCGGTCCCTTGCAAGATTGTTTTGGAAGGTGAGTAAATGAGTAATCCCTCGCGAAATAAGTATCAAGATGATGATACGGTTCAGATTCACTAACTTCATCATCTTGTTCAATTTTAGCACTTATCAATTCAGTAGTAATAGAAATTTTAAATTTGAATTTAACAAGTTGATGGTGTAGTTGAATCTGAATCACAAAATTGAGGTCGAGAGTGTCACGCCCCGGAACCTGGACTGCCGGGACTTCCCCGGACCAACCCGAATCCCGAGTGTGAACCCGTGAGATCGCCCTCACGACATAACCATCACCTGATCACGCAACCTCAATTTGCAATTATTTTCACGAAAATCGGGCATGACCCATTCTAAATAATCAGATCCTGGCATGTTATACCTGCTTTCAATTCAAATGGACACTTCTGGGCTCGTGTCCCCCCAGTATTTATATCTAACAATAAAAATGGACACTTCTGGGCACGTGTTCCCCCAACATTTCTACAACATACATAATCATGATATCTAGACTAGTCATCAAGTAAACACAGGTATCATCATCCAAAATCATTCTAATCTGTAAAGCAACATTAAAGTCACAATGTCCATAAACAATATCTCAAAATATAAATCTCTTTATACATGACTAAGCGCATCATGTCCACATCCCGGACGCGCATAACACAAAATGTCAAAAATGAGAGATCTCTCTAACTCTAAGTCCAACTCACGATTGCACACCGTCAACCATCTCCTTGTCATGTCCTGAAAATGTTAGGGTAGGGGGATGAGCAATTTTCAACGGGCTCAAGGTAATACGTTGTGCAATCCGTCCAAATTCATATCTCATATCAACGCATAAACACAATCAACACGCACCGCTTAACTACGTGTCATGCTTCCTAGCATTCTAGTCCAAAGACCGAAACTTTCACTTCACATGGCATAGACATCAAGATGCATGACTACCACAAAATTTTCAATTTCATACATGCAATAATGCACAGTCTCATCATATCTATGACATATGACCAAATGGGATTTAAACACAAGTTTAACGGAACCATCATAAAACTCACATTTCTACTCATTTCTTTCAAATCGTGGCATATGCATCAAATGTAACTTGACAACCACATAATTTCAATCCATGCATAAAGCACATTCTCCATCATATAAGTGGCATATGACATTTCAAATCGGATAAATATCCACAAGAGTCATGTAATTTCACATAAGTTACACATAAGACTCAACACACTCTCTCGGATTTGGTTCACACTCACACACACACACAAGATACGTACCGAAGTCCCATATCTCAAACTCTTGGTTATTTCGGGCTACTAACCCATCCGGTTACCACCCACTTGCGCAAGGTTGAGGTCTTTCAACCCCAAGGGGATATGTTCCCCCTCTATTTCCCATGAGCCACTTCCGAGACACACCCCACACTCACACAAAATAGTTCACATTTTTCACACACATTCACAAGTTCGATGCATTGCACCCATTAAATGTCCTAATTCAATTCTAGCATGTCACACAAGAATCACAAGACATAATTATAAGCCTACTTCCCAAAACTCGATTTTCATCATTTTTCCCAAAATCCCGTACATACTATACATATACCATTTTGCATATTTAATCAATTCATGCTTTGTAACACATACCCCAATCTTTTCAACGTAAAAGAATTTCATTCATCTTCTTGTAAAACACGAATTTAAACCAAGTGTCCATATATGCATACCTATCACATAAGGCATATTCAACAATTCATGCGATTTAAATCATACATCAATTTAAATCAAAGATTATATCCCAAATTTCATTTAATCATAAATAACATAAAAACATCTACTTTATGTCATTAACATGAAATTAAACTTGGAATGAAAAACACAACGCACACCCCCTACCTCAATTTGGAGTGAGAACTCCAAAAATCTCCAATTTCACAAAAGTTGAAATGATCACCGTCCATTTCTATGCCGGAATGGCGTTACACGTCCTTGCGTGTCCAAAGTCCAAGGTAGCCCACTAATCGGTCCAACCCAACGTCAAAGTCAAGTCCAATTTAATTGATCCGAATTCAAGTAAAATCGTGAAGCCCAAATCAATTTCCAGCACTACCAATTTTCAATCCTCATTCAAGAAACTCACCGCCTTCATCTAAGCTCACTGGCCTAATTCCTTCACCACAATTAAACCCAATTCAGCCCAAAAAATAATTATGTAGCCCAAACCATGATTGCCCAAACACTAGGCCCATGTAACAAGTCCCATCTCCATTAACAAGGCTCAATCAAAAATCAATTCCAAGACAACCCAAATTTTAATTCAACTGTCCGGCCCATGAAACTAACCCAATCACTTGGCCCAAATCCAATTTAGTAGCCCTTACATACATATTTAACTTGAGACCAAATACCAAGCCAAATTCATGGCTGCCCAAACAAGACCCAACCATGGCAGCCCAATCATTTTCACTTAACCAATCTTAGCCCCATTTTTTTTTTTTTTTATGCAACCTAATTTCATGTTCAAGTCCCAAACAAAACAAAATGTGAGCCCAAACAACCCCTGCTGCGAGCTCAACCCAGCCACCAGTCGAGCCTCCTTCAATTCCGAGACCACCGTGTTCCACCACACCTCAGCCCGCTGAAGTTGCTACTGGCCAGCACCTACAGCCGAGCCAATCACCAACCACCCACCAGCCAAGAGACCCTCAAGCTTCACCCTTCTCGGCACCATCACTTCACCCACCGAAACCATCAGCCACGAACCACAACCCCGGAGCCTCTAAAACAGATTGTCCGAACCGAACCCGAAACCTCACGGTTCCATCTCGCCACAGCTGCACCCAGCCACCCAGCATCTCTCTATCCTCCTTCGACGAACCACCATTAGCAACTCAACAACCCACACGGCCGCTGCCGTCCACGGCTGCCACTGACCACCCAGAAGAAAGCACCCGGACTGTTCCCAAATTTTGGACCCGAATCAACTCACCGTAACAGATCTACCAGCCGAAGCCACCGTCGGCACCAGCCACGGCCAAACCCACACCACCGTGACCGCTACAGCCTCCTCCAGCCGTCGCGACCGCCGTCGCCGTCGCCCAGGTGAAACCCCACCGCGAGCAACCCCCTTCGCGAACGATCCAGTCGTACCGAGTCACCCCGCGTCACCGGCAACACCACCTCAACCTCTTCGGCCACCGCGAACAGCCGCTCCAGCCATGGCCACCGCCGGCGCCGGGATCGGCGGTGCCTCCTTCCCCCGGTCTCTCTCTCGATCCCTCTCTCTTCTCTCTCTTTCCCGATTTTCTCTTCTCTCTCTTCTTCCTTCTTTTTCTTTTTCTTTTCTTTTCTTTTCTTTTTCTTTTTCTCTTTTCTTTTCTTCTTTCTCCTTTTCTTTTCTTCTTTCTCGGCTGACCACCCATTCTCTTATCTTCTCTTCTCATCTTTTGGTCCACACATTATATATATATATATTATATATACATACTTAACCCATATACACAATTGACCCTCTTCATACACAAAATTAAGAATGTGCACCTCTATTTCTTTATAATTGCATAAAGTCCCCCATATATTTATAATTGAATATAAATATATTGATCGTATATATATATATATACACATCTCCATATATATATATACATATTCTCACTCTCTTCTGAAATTAATTAATTCGGAAAAAGAAAACCCGGTCCAAAATTAGTTCGGAACCGGCCAAAGTTAAACCGGTCCTTACAGAGAGAGTTCAGAATAAAGATTTGGTAAGGGTATAAATGGAATATTGAGTGGTTTAGAAATTAAATGTAAAAGAGTTTCAAAAGTAAGACTTATTGGTCCTATAAGTAAAATTATAAGACTTACTTGTCTTTTGGAGAGAAAAGTAGGACTTAGGTGCAATTTTTCCTTTTTTTTTTTAAGTGGATTACAAATGGAGAATGTGCAGGCATTTATATCATTACTCTTTTAGTAATTGTAAAACCAATTGATTTATTTTTGTAACATGGACTCGCTCCCTTGCAAAATTGTTTTGGAGGGTGAGTAAATGAGTAATCACTCGCGAAATAAGTATCAAGATGATGATACGGTTCAGATTCACTCACTTCATCATCTTGTCCAATTTTAGCACTTATCAATTCAGTAGTAATAGAAATTTTAAATTTGAATTTAACAAGTTGATGGTGTAGTTGAATCTGAATCACAAAATTGAGGTCGGGAGAGTTCAGAATAAAGATTTGGTAAGTGCATAAGTGGAACGTTGAGTGGTTTAGAAATTAAATGTAAAAGAGTTTCAAAAGTAAGAGTTATTGGTCCAATAAAGAAAATTATAAGACTTACTTGTCTTTTGGAGAGTAAAGTAGGACTTAGGTGCAATTTCTCCTATTTTTTTTAAGTGAAATACAAATGGAGAAAGTGCAGGCATTTATATCATTACTCTTTTAGTAATTGTAAAACCAATTGATTTATTTTTGTAACATGGACTCGGTCCCTTGCAAGATTGTTTTGGAAGGTGAGTAAATGAGTAATCCCTCGCGAAATAAGTAACAAGATGATGATACGGTTCAGATTCACTCACTTCATCATCTTGTTCAATTTTAGCACTTATCAATTCAGTAGTAATAGAAATTTTAAATTTGAATTTAACAAGTTGATGGTGTAGTTGAATCTGAATCACAAAATTGATGTCGAGAGAGTTCAGAATAAAGATTTGGTAAGGGCATAAGTGGAATGTTGAGTGGTTTAGAAATTAAATGTAAAAGAGTTTCAAAAGTAAGACTTATTGGTCCTATAAAGAAAATTATAAGACTTACTTGTCTTTTGGAGAGAAAAGTAGGACTTAGGTGCAATTTTTCCTATTTTTTTTTAAGTGGAATACAAATGGAGAGAGTGCAGGCATTTATATCATTACTCTTTTAATAATTGTAAAACCAATTTTTTTATGTTTGTAACATGGACTCGCTTCCTTGCAAGATTGTTTTGGAAGGTGAATAATGAGTAATCCCTCGCGAAATAAGTATCAAGATGATGATACGGTTCAGACTCACTTACTTCATCACCTTGTTCAATTTTAACACTTATCAATTCAGTAGTAATAGAATATTTAAATTTGAATTTCACAAGTTGATCGTGTAGTTGAATCTGAATCACAAAATTGAGGTCGGGAGAGTTCAGAATAAAGATTTGGTAAGGGTATAAATGGAATGTTGAGTGGTTTAGAAATGAAATGTAAAAGAGTTTCAAAAGTAAGACTTATTGGTCCTATAAAGAAAATTATAAGACTTATTTGTCTTTTGGAGAGAAAAATAGGACTTAGGTGTAATTTTTCCTATTTTTTTAAAAATGGAGTACAAATGGAGAAAGTTCAGGCATTTTTATCATTACTCTTTTAGTAATTGTAAAACCAATTGATTTATTTTGTAACATGGTCTCGCTCCTTTGCAAGATTGTTTTGGACGGTGAGTAAATGAGTAATCCCTCCCGAAATAAGTATCAAGATGATGATACGGTTCAGATTCACTCACTTCATCATCTTGTTCAATTTTAGCACTTATTAATTCAGTAGTAATAGAAATTTTAAATTTGAATTTAACAAGTTGATGGTGTAGTTGAATCTGAATCACAAAATTGAGGTCGGGAGAGTTCAGAATAAAGATTTGGTAGGGGCGTAAGTGGAACGTTGAGTGGTATAGAAATTAAATGTAAAAGAGTTTCAAAAGTAAGGCATATTGGTCCTATAAAGAAAATTATAAGACTTACTTGTCTTTTGGAGAGAAAAGTAGGACTTAGGTGTAATTTTTCCTATTTTTTTGAAAATGGAGTACAAATGGAGAAAGTTCATGCATTTATATCATTACTCTTTTAGTAATTGTAAAACCAATTGATTTATTTTTGTAACATGGTCTCGCTCCTTTGCAAGATTGTTTTGAAAGGTGAGTAAATGAGTTATCCCTCGCGAAATAAGTATCAAGATGATGATACGGTTCAGATTCACTCATTTCATCATCTTGTTCAATTTTAGCACTTATCAATTCAGTAGTAATAGAAATTTTAAATTTGAATTTAACAAGTTGATGGTGTAGTTGAATCTGAATCACAAAATTGAGGTCGGGAGAGTTCAGAATAAAGATTTGGTAAGGGCATAAGTGGAACGTTGAGTGGTTTAGAAATTAAATGTAAAAGAGTTTCAAAAGTAAGACTTATTGGTCTTATAAATAAAATTATAAGACTTACTTGTCTTTTGGAGAGAAAAGTAGGACTTAGGTGTAACTTTTCCTTTTTTTTTTTAAATCGAATACAAATGGAAAAAGTGCAGACATTTATATCATTACTCTTTTAATAATTGTAAAACCAATTTTTTTATGTTTGTAACATGGACTCGGCCCCTTGCAAGATTGTTTTCGAAGGTGAGTAAATGAGTAATCCCTCGCGAAATAAGTATCAAGATGATGATACGGTTCAGATTCACTCACTTCATCATCTTGTTCAATTTTAGCACTTATCAATTCAGTAGTAATAGAAATTTTAAATTTGAATTTAACAAGTTGATGGTGTAGTTGAATCTGAATCACAAAATTGATGTCGAGAGAGTTCAGAATAAAGAAGTGGTAAGGGCATAAGTGGAATGTTGAGTGGTTTAGAAATTAAATGTAAAAGAGTTTCAAAAGTAAGACTTATTGGTCCTATAAAGAAAATTATAAGACTTACTTGTCTTTTGGAGAGAAAAGTAGGACTTAGGTGCAATTTTTCCTATTTTTTTTTAAGTGGAATACAAATGGAGAGAGTGCAGGCATTTATATCATTACTCTTTTAATAATTGTAAAACCAATTTTTTTATGTTTGTAACATGGACTCGCTTCCTTGCAAGATTGTTTTGGAAGGTGAATAATGAGTAATCCCTCGCGAAATAAGTATCAAGATGATGATACGGTTCAGACTCACTTACTTCATCACCTTGTTCAATTTTAACACTTATCAATTCAGTAGTAATAGAATATTTAAATTTGAATTTCACAAGTTGATGGTTTAGTTGAATCTGAATCACAAAATTGAGGTCGGGAGAGTTCAGAATAAAGATTTGGTAAGGGTATAAATGGAATGTTGAGTGGTTTAGAAATGAAATGTAAAAGAGTTTCAAAAGTAAGACTTATTGGTCCTATAAAGAAAATTATAAGACTTATTTGTCTTTTGGAGAGAAAAATAGGACTTAGGTGTAATTTTTCCTATTTTTTTAAAAATGGAGTACAAATGGAGAAAGTTCAGGCATTTTTATCATTACTCTTTTAGTAATTGTAAAACCAATTGATTTATTTTGTAACATGGTCTCGCTCCTTTGCAAGATTGTTTTGGACGGTGAGTAAATGAGTAATCCCTCCCGAAATAAGTATCAAGATGATGATACGGTTCAGATTCACTCACTTCATCATCTTTTTCAATTTTAGCACTTATCAATTCAGTAGTAATAGAAATTTTAAATTTGAATTTAACAAGTTGATGGTGTAGTTGAATCTGAATCACAAAATTGAGGTCGGGAGAGTTCAGAATAAAGATTTGGTAGGGGCGTAAGTGGAACGTTGAGTGGTATAGAAATTAAATGTAAAAGAGTTTCAAAAGTAAGGCATATTGGTCCTATAAAGAAAATTATAAGACTTACTTGTCTTTTGGAGAGAAAAGTAGGACTTAGGTGTAATTTTTCCTATTTTTTTGAAAATGGAGTACAAATGGAGAAAGTTCATGCATTTATATCATTACTCTTTTAGTAATTGTAAAACCAATTGATTTATTTTTGTAACATGGTCTCGCTCCTTTGCAAGATTGTTTTGAAAGGTGAGTAAATGAGTTATCCCTCGCGAAATAAGTATCAAGATGATGATACGGTTCAGATTCACTCATTTCATCATCTTGTTCAATTTTAGCACTTATCAATTCAGTAGTAATAGAAATTTTAAATTTGAATTTAACAAGTTGATGGTGTAGTTGAATCTGAATCACAAAATTGAGGTCGGGAGAGTTCAGAATAAAGATTTGGTAAGGGCATAAGTGGAACGTTGAGTGGTTTAGAAATTAAATGTAAAAGAGTTTCAAAAGTAAGACTTATTGGTCTTAGAAATAAAATTATAAGACTTACTTGTCTTTTGGAGAGAAAAGTAGGACTTAGGTGTAACTTTTCCTTTTTTTTTTTAAATCGAATACAAATGGAAAAAGTGCAGACATTTATATCATTACTCTTTTAATAATTGTAAAACCAATTTTTTTATGTTTGTAACATGGACTCGGCCCCTTGCAAGATTGTTTTCGAAGGTGAGTAAATGAGTAATCCCTCGCGAAATAAGTATCAAGATGATGATACGGTTCAGATTCACTCACTTCATCATCTTGTTCAATTTTAGCACTTATCAATTCAGTAGTAATAGAAATTTTAAATTTGAATTTAACAAGTTGATGGTGTAGTTGAATCTGAATCACAAAATTGATGTCGAGAGAGTTCAGAATAAAGATTTGGTAAGGGCATAAGTGGAACGTTGAGTGGTTTAGAAATTAAATGTAAAAGGGTTTCAAAAGTAAGACTTATTGGTCCTATAAAGAAAATTATAAGACTTACTTGTCTTTCGGAGAGAAAAGTAGGACATAGGTGCAATTTTTCCTACTTTTTTTTAAGTGGAATACAAATGGAGAAAGTGCAAGCATTTATATCATTACTCTTTTAGTAATTGTAAAACCAATTGATTTATTTTTGTAACATGGACTCGCTGCCTTGCAAGATTGTTTTGGAAGGTGAGCAAATGAGTAATCCCTCGCGAAATAAGTATCAAGATGATGATACGGTTCAGATTCACTCACTTCTTCATCTTGTTCAATTTTAGCACTTATCAATTCAGTAGTAATAGAAATTTTAAATTTGAATTTAACAAGTTGATGGTGTAGTTGAATCTGAATCACAAAATTGAGGTAACATGGTCTCGCTCCTTTGCAAGATTGTTTTGGAAGGTGAGTAAATGAGTAAACCCTCGCGAAATAAGTATCAAGATGATGATACGGTTCAGACTCACTCACTTCATCATCTTGTTCAATTTTAGCACTTATCAATTCAGTAGTAATAGAAATTTTAAATTTGAATTTCACAGGTTGATGGTGTTGTTGAATCTGAATCACAAAATTGAGGTCGGGAGAGTTCAGAATAAAGATTTGGTAGGGGCATAAGTGGAACGTTGAGTGGTTTAGAAATTAAATGTAAAAGAGTTTCAAAAGTAAGGCATATTGGTCCTATAAAGAAAATTATACGACTTACTTGTCTTTTGGAGAGAAAAGTAGGACTTAGGTGTAATTTTTCCTATTTTTTTTAAAATGGAGTACAAATGGAGAAAGTTCATGCATTTATATCATTACTCTTTTAGTAATTGTAAAACCAATTGATTTATTTTTGTAACATGGTCTCGCTCCTTTGCAAGATTGTTTTGGAAGGTGAGTAAATGAGTAATCCCTCGCGAAATAAGTATCAAGATGATGATACGGTTCAGATTCACTCATTTCATCATCTTGTTCAATTTTAGCACTTATCAATTCAGTAGTAATATAAATTTTAAATTTGAATTTCACAAGTTGATGGTGTAGTTGAATCTGAATCACAAAATTGAGGTCGGGAGAGTTCAGAATAAAGATTTGGTAGGGGCATAAGTGGAACGTTGAGTGGTTTAGAAATTAAATGTAAAAGAGTTTCAAAAGTAAGGCATATTGGTCCTATAAAGAAAATTATAAGACTTACTTGTCTTTTGGAGAGAAAAGTAGGACTTAGGTGTAATTTTTCCTATTTTTTTTAAAATGGAGTACAAATGGAGAAAGTTCATGCATTTATATCATTACTCTTTTAGTAATTGTAAAACCAATTGATTTATTTTTGTAACATGGTCTCGCTCCTTTGCAAGATTGTTTTGGAAGGTGAGTAAATGAGTAATCCCTCGCGAAATAAGTATCAAGATGATGATACGGTTCAGATTCACTAACTTCATCATCTTGTTCAATTTTAGCACTTATCAATTCAGTAGTAATAGAAATTTTAAATTTGAATTTCACAAGTTGATGGTGTAGTTGAATCTGAATCACAAAATTGAGGTCGGGAGAGTTCAGAATAAAGATTTGGTAAGGGTATAAATGGAATGTTGAGTGGTTTAGAAATGAAATGTAAAAGAGTTTCAAAAGTAAGACTTATTGGTCCTACAAATAAAATTATAAGACTTACTTGTCTTTTGGAGAGTAAAGTAGGACTTAGGTGCAATTTTTCCTATTTTTTCTTGAGTGGAACACAAATGGAGAAAGTGCAGGCATTTATATCATTACTCTTTTAGTAATTGTAAAACCAATTGATTTATTTTTGTAACATGGACTCGCTCCCTTGCAAGATTGTTTTGGAAGGTGAGTAAATGAGTAATCCCTCGCGAAAAAGTATCAAGATGATGATACGGTTCAGATTCACTAACTTCATCATCTTGTTCAATTTTAGCACTTATCAATTCAGTAGTAATAGAAATTTTAAATTTGAATTTCACAAGTTGATGGTGTAGTTGAATCTGAATCACAAAATTGAGGTCGGGAGAGTTCAGAATAAAGATTTGGTAAGGGTATAAATGGAATGTTGAGTGGTTTAGAAATGAAATGTAAAAGAGTTTCAAACGTAAGACTTATTGGTCCTATAAATAAAATTATAAGACTTACTTGTCTTTTGGAGAGAAAAGTAGGACTTAGGTGTAATTTTTCCTATTTTTTTTAAAATGGAGTACAAATGGAGAAAGTTCATGCATTTATATCATTACTCTTTTAGTAATTGTAAAACAATTGATTTATTTTTGTAACATGGTCTCGCTCCCTTGCAAGATTGTTTTGGAAGGTGAGTAAATGAGTAATCCCTTGCGAAATAAGTATCAAGATGATGATACGGTTCAGATTCACTCATTTCATCATCTTGTTCAATTTTAGCACTTATCAATTCAGTAGTAATTGAAATTTTAAATTTGAATTTAACAAGTTGATGGTGTAGTTGAATCTGAATCACAAAATTGAGGTCGGGAGAGTTCAGAATAAAGATTTGGTAAGGGCATAAGTGGAACGTTGAGTGGTTTAGAAATTAAATGTAAAAGAGTTTCAAAAGTAAGACTTATTGGTCCTATAAATAAAATTATAAGACTTACTTGTCTTTTGGAGAGAAAAGTAGGACTTAGGTGCAATTTTTCCTATTTTTTTTTAAGTGGAATACAAATGGAGAAAGTGCAGGCATTTATATCATTACTCTTCTAGTAATTGTAAAATCAATTGATTTATTTTTGTAACATGGACTCGCTCCCTTGCAAGATTGTTTTGGAAGGTGAGTAAATGAGCAACATGATGATACTGTTCAGATTCACTAAATTCATCATCTTGTTCAATTTTAGCACTTATCAATTCAGTTGTAATAGAAATTTTAAATTTGAATTGAACAAGTTGATGGTGTAGTTGAATCTGAATCACAAAATTGAGGTCAAGAGAGTTCAGAATAAGGATTTGGTAAGGGCATAAGTGGAATGTTGAGTGGTTTAGAAATTAAATGTAAAAGATTTTCAAAAGTAAGCCATATTGGTCCTATAAAGAAAATTATAAGACTTACTTGTCTTTTGGAGAGAAAAGTAGGACTTAGGTGTAATTTTTCCTATTTTTTTAAAAAAGGAGTACAAATGGAGAAAGTTCATGCATTTATATCATTACTCTTTTAGTAATTGTAAAACCAATTGATTTATTTTTGTAACATGGTCTCGCTCCTTTGCAAGATTGTTTTGGAAGGTGAGTAAATGAGTAATCCCTCGCAAATTAAGTATCAAGATGATGATACGGTTCAGATTCACTCATTTCATCATCTTGTTCAATTTTAGCACTTATCAATTCAGTAGTAATAGAAATTTTAAATTTGAATTTAACAAGTTGATGGTGTAGTTGAATCTGAATCACAAAATTGAGGTCGGGAGAGTTCAGAATAAAGATTTGGTAAGGGCATAAGTGGAACGTTGAGTGGTTTTGAAATTAAATGTAAAAGAGTTTCAAAAGTAAGACTTATTGGTCCTATAAAGAAAATTGTAAGACTTACTTGTCTTTCGGAGAGAAAAGTAGGACTTAGGTGCAATTTTTCCTATTTTTTTTTAAGTGGAATACAAATGGAGAAAGTGCAGGCTTTTATATCATTACTCTTTTAGTAATTGTAAAACCAATTGATTTATTTTTGTAACATGGACTCGCTCCTTTGAAAGATTGTTTTGGAAGGTGAGTAAATGAGTAATCGCTCGCGAAATAAATATCAAGATGATGATACGGTTCAGATTCACTCACTTCATCATCTTGTTCAGTTTTAGCACTTATCAATTCAGTAGTAATAGAAATTTTAAATTTGAATTTAACAAGTTGATGGTGTAGTTGAATCTGAATCACAAAATTGAGGTCGGGAGAGTTCAGAATAAAGATTTGGTAAGTGCATAAGTGGAACGTTGAGTGGTTTAGAAATTAAATGTAAAAGAGTTTCAAAACTAAGAGTTATTGGTCCAATAAAGAAAATTATAAGACTTACTTGTCTTTTGGAGAGTAAAGTAGGACTTAGGTGCAATTTTTCCTATTTTTTTTAAGTGGAATACAAATGGAGAAAGTGCAGGCATTTATATCCTTACTCTTTTAGTAATTGTAAAACCAATTGATTTATTTTTGTAACATGGACTCGGTCCCTTGCAAGATTGTTTTGGAAGGTGAGTAAATGAGTAATCCCTCGCGAAATAAGTATCAAGATGATGTTACAGTTCAGATTCACTCACTTCATCATCTTGTTCAATTTTAGCACTTATCAATTCAGTAGTAATAGAAATTTTAAATTTGAATTTAACAAGTTGATGGTGTAGTTGAATCTGAATCACAAAATTGAGGTCGAGAGAGTTCAGAATAAAGATTTGGTAAGGGCATAAGTGGAATCTTGAGTGGTTTAGAAATTAAATGCAAAAGAGTTTCAAAAGTAAGACTTATTGGTCCTATAAAGAAAATTATAAGACCTACTTGTCTTCTGGAGAGAAAAGTAGGACTTAGGTGTAATTTTTCCTATTTTTTTTTTAAATGGAATACAAATGGAGAAAGTGCAGGCATTTATATCATTACTCTTTTAATAATTGTAACATGGACTCGCTCCCTTGCAAGATTGTTTTGGAAGGTGAGTAAATGAGTAATCCCTCGCGAAAGAAGTATCAAGATGATGATACGGTTCAGATTCACTAACTTCATCATCTTGTTCAATTTTAGCACTTATCAATTCAGTAGTAATAGAAATTTTAAATTTGAATTTAACAAATCGATGGTGTAGTTGAATCTGAATCACAAAATTGAGGTCGGGAGAGTTCATAATAAAGATTTGGTAAGTGCATAAGTGGAACGTTGAGTGGTTTAGAAATTAAATGTAAAAGAGTTTCAAAAGTAAGACTTATTGGTCGTATAAAGAAAATTATAAGACTTACTTGTCTTTTGGAGAGAAAAGTAGGACTTAGGTGTAATTTTTCCTATTTTTTTTTAAGTGGAATACAAATGGAGAAAGTGCAGGCATTTATATCATTACTCTTTTAGTAATTGTAAAACCAATTGATTTATTTTTGTAACATGGACTCGGTCCCTTGCAAGATTGTTTTGGAAGGTGAGTAAATGAGTAATCCCTCGCGAAATAAGTATCAAGATGATGATACGGTTCAGATTCACTAACTTCATCATCTTGTTCAATTTTAGCACTTATCAATTCTGTAGTAATAGAAATTTTAAATTTGAATTTAACAAGTTGATGGTGTAGTTGAATCTGAATCACAAAATTGAGGTCGAGAGAGTTCAGAATAAAGATTTGGTAAGGGTATAAATGGAATGTTGAGTGGTTTAGAAATTAAATGTAAAAGAGTTTCAAAAGTAAGACTTATTGGTCCTATAAGTAAAATTATAAGACTTGTCTTTTGGAGAGAAAAGTAGGACTTAGGCGCAGTTTTTCCTATTTTTTTTTAAGTGGATTACAAATGGAGAATGTGCAGGCATTTATATCATTACTCTTTTAGTAATTGTAAAACCAATTGATTTATTTTTGTAACATGGACTCGCTCCCTTGCAAAATTATTTTGGAAGGTGAGTAAATGAGTAATCCCTCGCGAAATAAGTCTCAAGATGATGATACGGTTCAGATTCACTCACTTCATCATCTTGTTCAATTTTAGCACTTATCAATTCAGTAGTAATTGAAATTTTAAATTTGAATTTAACAAGTTGATGGTGTAGTTGAATCTGAATCACAAAATTGAGGTCGAGAGAGTTCAGAATAAAGATTTGGTAAGGGCATAAGTGGAATCTTGAGTGGTTTAGAAATTAAATGCAAAAGAGTTTCAAAAGTAAGACTTATTGGTCCTATAAAGAAAATTATAAGACCTACTTGTCTTCTGGAGTGAAAAGTAGGACTTAGGTGTAATTTTTCCTATTTTTTTTTAAAATGGAATACAAATGGAGAAAGTGCAGGCATTTATATCATTACTCTTTTAATAATTGTAACATGGACTCGGTCCCTTGCAAGATTGTTTTGGAAGGTGAGTAAATGAGTAATCCCTCGCGAAATAAGTATCAAGATGATGATACGGTTCAGATTCACTCACTTCATCATCTTGTTCAATTTTAGCACTTATCAATTCAGTAGTAATAGAAATTTTAAATTTGAATTTAACTAGTTGATGGTGTAGTTGAATCTGAATCACAAAATTGAGGTCGAGAGAGTTCAGAATAAAGATTGGTAAGGGCATAAGTGGAATGTTGAGTGGTTTAGAAATTAAATGTAAAAGAGTTTCAAAAGTAAGGCTTATTGGTCCTATAAAGAAAATTATAAGAATTACTTGTCTTTTGGAGAGAAAAGTAGGACTTAGGTGTAATTTTTCCTTTTTTTTTTATAAATGGAATACAAATGGAGAAAGTGCAGGCATTTATATCGTTACTCTTTTAATAATTGTAAAACCAATTGATTTATTTTTGTAACATCGACTCGCTCCTTTGCAAGATTGTTTTGGAAGGTGAGTAAATGAGTAATCGCTCGCGAAATAAATATCAAGATGATGATACGGTTCAGATTCACTCACTTCATCATCTTGTTCAGTTTTAGCACTTATCAATTCAGTAGTAATAGAAATTTTAAATTTGAATTTAACAAGTTGATGGTGTAGTTGAATCTGAATCACAAAATTGAGGTCGGGAGAGTTCAGAATAAAGATTTGGTAAGTGCATAAGTGGAACGTTGAGTGGTTTAGAAATTAAATGTAAAAGAGTTTCAAAAGTAAGAGTTATTGGTCCAATAAGGAAAATTATAAGACTTACTTGTCTTTTGGAGAGTAAAGTAGGACTTAGGTGCAATTTTTCCTATTTTTTTTTTAAATGGAATACAAATGGAGAAAGTGCAGGCATTTATATCCTTACTCTTTTAGTAATTGTGAAACCAATTGATTTATTTTTGTAACATGGACTCGGTCCCTTGCAAGATTGTTTTGGAAGGTGAGTAAATGAGTAATCCCTCGCGAAATAAGTATCAAGATGATGATACGGTTCAGACTCACTTACTTCATCACCTTGTTCAATTTTAACACTTATCAATTCAGTAGTAATAGAATATTTAAATTTGAATTTCACAAGTTGATCGTGTAGTTGAATCTGAATCACAAAATTGAGGTCGGGAGAGTTCAGAATAAAGATTTGGTAAGGGTATAAATGGAATGTTGAGTGGTTTAGAAATGAAATGTAAAAGAGTTTCAAAAGTAAGACTTATTGGTCCTATAAAGAAAATTATAAGACTTATTTGTCTTTTGGAGAGAAAAATAGGACTTAGGTGTAATTTTTCCTATTTTTTTAAAAATGGAGTACAAATGGAGAAAGTTCAGGCATTTTTATCATTACTCTTTTAGTAATTGTAAAACCAATTGATTTATTTTGTAACATGGTCTCGCTCCTTTGCAAGATTGTTTTGGACGGTGAGTAAATGAGTAATCCCTCCCGAAATAAGTATCAAGATGATGATACGGTTCAGATTCACTCACTTCATCATCTTGTTCAATTTTAGCACTTATTAATTCAGTAGTAATAGAAATTTTAAATTTGAATTTAACAAGTTGATGGTGTAGTTGAATCTGAATCACAAAATTGAGGTCGGGAGAGTTCAGAATAAAGATTTGGTAGGGGCGTAAGTGGAACGTTGAGTGGTATAGAAATTAAATGTAAAAGAGTTTCAAAAGTAAGGCATATTGGTCCTATAAAGAAAATTATAAGACTTACTTGTCTTTTGGAGAGAAAAGTAGGACTTAGGTGTAATTTTTCCTATTTTTTTGAAAATGGAGTACAAATGGAGAAAGTTCATGCATTTATATCATTACTCTTTTAGTAATTGTAAAACCAATTGATTTATTTTTGTAACATGGTCTCGCTCCTTTGCAAGATTGTTTTGAAAGGTGAGTAAATGAGTTATCCCTCGCGAAATAAGTATCAAGATGATGATACGGTTCAGATTCACTCATTTCATCATCTTGTTCAATTTTAGCACTTATCAATTCAGTAGTAATAGAAATTTTAAATTTGAATTTAACAAGTTGATGGTGTAGTTGAATCTGAATCACAAAATTGAGGTCGGGAGAGTTCAGAATAAAGATTTGGTAAGGGCATAAGTGGAACGTTGAGTGGTTTAGAAATTAAATGTAAAAGAGTTTCAAAAGTAAGACTTATTGGTCTTATAAATAAAATTATAAGACTTACTTGTCTTTTGGAGAGAAAAGTAGGACTTAGGTGTAACTTTTCCTTTTTTTTTTTAAATCGAATACAAATGGAAAAAGTGCAGACATTTATATCATTACTCTTTTAATAATTGTAAAACCAATTTTTTTATGTTTGTAACATGGACTCGGCCCCTTGCAAGATTGTTTTCGAAGGTGAGTAAATGAGTAATCCCTCGCGAAATAAGTATCAAGATGATGATACGGTTCAGATTCACTCACTTCATCATCTTGTTCAATTTTAGCACTTATCAATTCAGTAGTAATAGAAATTTTAAATTTGAATTTAACAAGTTGATGGTGTAGTTGAATCTGAATCACAAAATTGATGTCGAGAGAGTTCAGAATAAAGAAGTGGTAAGGGCATAAGTGGAATGTTGAGTGGTTTAGAAATTAAATGTAAAAGAGTTTCAAAAGTAAGACTTATTGGTCCTATAAAGAAAATTATAAGACTTACTTGTCTTTTGGAGAGAAAAGTAGGACTTAGGTGCAATTTTTCCTATTTTTTTTTAAGTGGAATACAAATGGAGAGAGTGCAGGCATTTATATCATTACTCTTTTAATAATTGTAAAACCAATTTTTTTATGTTTGTAACATGGACTCGCTTCCTTGCAAGATTGTTTTGGAAGGTGAATAATGAGTAATCCCTCGCGAAATAAGTATCAAGATGATGATACGGTTCAGACTCACTTACTTCATCACCTTGTTCAATTTTAACACTTATCAATTCAGTAGTAATAGAATATTTAAATTTGAATTTCACAAGTTGATGGTTTAGTTGAATCTGAATCACAAAATTGAGGTCGGGAGAGTTCAGAATAAAGATTTGGTAAGGGTATAAATGGAATGTTGAGTGGTTTAGAAATGAAATGTAAAAGAGTTTCAAAAGTAAGACTTATTGGTCCTATAAAGAAAATTATAAGACTTATTTGTCTTTTGGAGAGAAAAATAGGACTTAGGTGTAATTTTTCCTATTTTTTTAAAAATGGAGTACAAATGGAGAAAGTTCAGGCATTTTTATCATTACTCTTTTAGTAATTGTAAAACCAATTGATTTATTTTGTAACATGGTCTCGCTCCTTTGCAAGATTGTTTTGGACGGTGAGTAAATGAGTAATCCCTCCCGAAATAAGTATCAAGATGATGATACGGTTCAGATTCACTCACTTCATCATCTTTTTCAATTTTAGCACTTATCAATTCAGTAGTAATAGAAATTTTAAATTTGAATTTAACAAGTTGATGGTGTAGTTGAATCTGAATCACAAAATTGAGGTCGGGAGAGTTCAGAATAAAGATTTGGTAGGGGCGTAAGTGGAACGTTGAGTGGTATAGAAATTAAATGTAAAAGAGTTTCAAAAGTAAGGCATATTGGTCCTATAAAGAAAATTATAAGACTTACTTGTCTTTTGGAGAGAAAAGTAGGACTTAGGTGTAATTTTTCCTATTTTTTTGAAAATGGAGTACAAATGGAGAAAGTTCATGCATTTATATCATTACTCTTTTAGTAATTGTAAAACCAATTGATTTATTTTTGTAACATGGTCTCGCTCCTTTGCAAGATTGTTTTGAAAGGTGAGTAAATGAGTTATCCCTCGCGAAATAAGTATCAAGATGATGATACGGTTCAGATTCACTCATTTCATCATCTTGTTCAATTTTAGCACTTATCAATTCAGTAGTAATAGAAATTTTAAATTTGAATTTAACAAGTTGATGGTGTAGTTGAATCTGAATCACAAAATTGAGGTCGGGAGAGTTCAGAATAAAGATTTGGTAAGGGCATAAGTGGAACGTTGAGTGGTTTAGAAATTAAATGTAAAAGAGTTTCAAAAGTAAGACTTATTGGTCTTAGAAATAAAATTATAAGACTTACTTGTCTTTTGGAGAGAAAAGTAGGACTTAGGTGTAACTTTTCCTTTTTTTTTTTAAATCGAATACAAATGGAAAAAGTGCAGACATTTATATCATTACTCTTTTAATAATTGTAAAACCAATTTTTTTATGTTTGTAACATGGACTCGGCCCCTTGCAAGATTGTTTTCGAAGGTGAGTAAATGAGTAATCCCTCGCGAAATAAGTATCAAGATGATGATACGGTTCAGATTCACTCACTTCATCATCTTGTTCAATTTTAGCACTTATCAATTCAGTAGTAATAGAAATTTTAAATTTGAATTTAACAAGTTGATGGTGTAGTTGAATCTGAATCACAAAATTGATGTCGAGAGAGTTCAGAATAAAGATTTGGTAAGGGCATAAGTGGAACGTTGAGTGGTTTAGAAATTAAATGTAAAAGGGTTTCAAAAGTAAGACTTATTGGTCCTATAAAGAAAATTATAAGACTTACTTGTCTTTCGGAGAGAAAAGTAGGACATAGGTGCAATTTTTCCTACTTTTTTTTAAGTGGAATACAAATGGAGAAAGTGCAAGCATTTATATCATTACTCTTTTAGTAATTGTAAAACCAATTGATTTATTTTTGTAACATGGACTCGCTGCCTTGCAAGATTGTTTTGGAAGGTGAGCAAATGAGTAATCCCTCGCGAAATAAGTATCAAGATGATGATACGGTTCAGATTCACTCACTTCTTCATCTTGTTCAATTTTAGCACTTATCAATTCAGTAGTAATAGAAATTTTAAATTTGAATTTAACAAGTTGATGGTGTAGTTGAATCTGAATCACAAAATTGAGGTAACATGGTCTCGCTCCTTTGCAAGATTGTTTTGGAAGGTGAGTAAATGAGTAAACCCTCGCGAAATAAGTATCAAGATGATGATACGGTTCAGACTCACTCACTTCATCATCTTGTTCAATTTTAGCACTTATCAATTCAGTAGTAATAGAAATTTTAAATTTGAATTTCACAGGTTGATGGTGTTGTTGAATCTGAATCACAAAATTGAGGTCGGGAGAGTTCAGAATAAAGATTTGGTAGGGGCATAAGTGGAACGTTGAGTGGTTTAGAAATTAAATGTAAAAGAGTTTCAAAAGTAAGGCATATTGGTCCTATAAAGAAAATTATACGACTTACTTGTCTTTTGGAGAGAAAAGTAGGACTTAGGTGTAATTTTTCCTATTTTTTTTAAAATGGAGTACAAATGGAGAAAGTTCATGCATTTATATCATTACTCTTTTAGTAATTGTAAAACCAATTGATTTATTTTTGTAACATGGTCTCGCTCCTTTGCAAGATTGTTTTGGAAGGTGAGTAAATGAGTAATCCCTCGCGAAATAAGTATCAAGATGATGATACGGTTCAGATTCACTCATTTCATCATCTTGTTCAATTTTAGCACTTATCAATTCAGTAGTAATATAAATTTTAAATTTGAATTTCACAAGTTGATGGTGTAGTTGAATCTGAATCACAAAATTGAGGTCGGGAGAGTTCAGAATAAAGATTTGGTAGGGGCATAAGTGGAACGTTGAGTGGTTTAGAAATTAAATGTAAAAGAGTTTCAAAAGTAAGGCATATTGGTCCTATAAAGAAAATTATAAGACTTACTTGTCTTTTGGAGAGAAAAGTAGGACTTAGGTGTAATTTTTCCTATTTTTTTTAAAATGGAGTACAAATGGAGAAAGTTCATGCATTTATATCATTACTCTTTTAGTAATTGTAAAACCAATTGATTTATTTTTGTAACATGGTCTCGCTCCTTTGCAAGATTGTTTTGGAAGGTGAGTAAATGAGTAATCCCTCGCGAAATAAGTATCAAGATGATGATACGGTTCAGATTCACTAACTTCATCATCTTGTTCAATTTTAGCACTTATCAATTCAGTAGTAATAGAAATTTTAAATTTGAATTTCACAAGTTGATGGTGTAGTTGAATCTGAATCACAAAATTGAGGTCGGGAGAGTTCAGAATAAAGATTTGGTAAGGGTATAAATGGAATGTTGAGTGGTTTAGAAATGAAATGTAAAAGAGTTTCAAAAGTAAGACTTATTGGTCCTACAAATAAAATTATAAGACTTACTTGTCTTTTGGAGAGTAAAGTAGGACTTAGGTGCAATTTTTCCTATTTTTTCTTGAGTGGAACACAAATGGAGAAAGTGCAGGCATTTATATCATTACTCTTTTAGTAATTGTAAAACCAATTGATTTATTTTTGTAACATGGACTCGCTCCCTTGCAAGATTGTTTTGGAAGGTGAGTAAATGAGTAATCCCTCGCGAAAAAGTATCAAGATGATGATACGGTTCAGATTCACTAACTTCATCATCTTGTTCAATTTTAGCACTTATCAATTCAGTAGTAATAGAAATTTTAAATTTGAATTTCACAAGTTGATGGTGTAGTTGAATCTGAATCACAAAATTGAGGTCGGGAGAGTTCAGAATAAAGATTTGGTAAGGGTATAAATGGAATGTTGAGTGGTTTAGAAATGAAATGTAAAAGAGTTTCAAACGTAAGACTTATTGGTCCTATAAATAAAATTATAAGACTTACTTGTCTTTTGGAGAGAAAAGTAGGACTTAGGTGTAATTTTTCCTATTTTTTTTAAAATGGAGTACAAATGGAGAAAGTTCATGCATTTATATCATTACTCTTTTAGTAATTGTAAAACAATTGATTTATTTTTGTAACATGGTCTCGCTCCCTTGCAAGATTGTTTTGGAAGGTGAGTAAATGAGTAATCCCTTGCGAAATAAGTATCAAGATGATGATACGGTTCAGATTCACTCATTTCATCATCTTGTTCAATTTTAGCACTTATCAATTCAGTAGTAATTGAAATTTTAAATTTGAATTTAACAAGTTGATGGTGTAGTTGAATCTGAATCACAAAATTGAGGTCGGGAGAGTTCAGAATAAAGATTTGGTAAGGGCATAAGTGGAACGTTGAGTGGTTTAGAAATTAAATGTAAAAGAGTTTCAAAAGTAAGACTTATTGGTCCTATAAATAAAATTATAAGACTTACTTGTCTTTTGGAGAGAAAAGTAGGACTTAGGTGCAATTTTTCCTATTTTTTTTTAAGTGGAATACAAATGGAGAAAGTGCAGGCATTTATATCATTACTCTTCTAGTAATTGTAAAATCAATTGATTTATTTTTGTAACATGGACTCGCTCCCTTGCAAGATTGTTTTGGAAGGTGAGTAAATGAGCAACATGATGATACTGTTCAGATTCACTAAATTCATCATCTTGTTCAATTTTAGCACTTATCAATTCAGTTGTAATAGAAATTTTAAATTTGAATTGAACAAGTTGATGGTGTAGTTGAATCTGAATCACAAAATTGAGGTCAAGAGAGTTCAGAATAAGGATTTGGTAAGGGCATAAGTGGAATGTTGAGTGGTTTAGAAATTAAATGTAAAAGATTTTCAAAAGTAAGCCATATTGGTCCTATAAAGAAAATTATAAGACTTACTTGTCTTTTGGAGAGAAAAGTAGGACTTAGGTGTAATTTTTCCTATTTTTTTAAAAAAGGAGTACAAATGGAGAAAGTTCATGCATTTATATCATTACTCTTTTAGTAATTGTAAAACCAATTGATTTATTTTTGTAACATGGTCTCGCTCCTTTGCAAGATTGTTTTGGAAGGTGAGTAAATGAGTAATCCCTCGCAAATTAAGTATCAAGATGATGATACGGTTCAGATTCACTCATTTCATCATCTTGTTCAATTTTAGCACTTATCAATTCAGTAGTAATAGAAATTTTAAATTTGAATTTAACAAGTTGATGGTGTAGTTGAATCTGAATCACAAAATTGAGGTCGGGAGAGTTCAGAATAAAGATTTGGTAAGGGCATAAGTGGAACGTTGAGTGGTTTTGAAATTAAATGTAAAAGAGTTTCAAAAGTAAGACTTATTGGTCCTATAAAGAAAATTGTAAGACTTACTTGTCTTTCGGAGAGAAAAGTAGGACTTAGGTGCAATTTTTCCTATTTTTTTTTAAGTGGAATACAAATGGAGAAAGTGCAGGCTTTTATATCATTACTCTTTTAGTAATTGTAAAACCAATTGATTTATTTTTGTAACATGGACTCGCTCCTTTGAAAGATTGTTTTGGAAGGTGAGTAAATGAGTAATCGCTCGCGAAATAAATATCAAGATGATGATACGGTTCAGATTCACTCACTTCATCATCTTGTTCAGTTTTAGCACTTATCAATTCAGTAGTAAT
Source organism: Cornus controversa (assembly GCA_026545225.1). Classification (NCBI taxonomy): domain Eukaryota; kingdom Viridiplantae; phylum Streptophyta; class Magnoliopsida; order Cornales; family Cornaceae; genus Cornus; species Cornus controversa. The sequence goes on from CM048850.1 coordinate 10,498,779, forward strand.
AGAAATTTTAAATTTGAATTTAACAAGTTGATGGTGTAGTTGAATCTGAATCACAAAATTGAGGTCGGGAGAGTTCAGAATAAAGATTTGGTAAGTGCATAAGTGGAACGTTGAGTGGTTTAGAAATTAAATGTAAAAGAGTTTCAAAACTAAGAGTTATTGGTCCAATAAAGAAAATTATAAGACTTACTTGTCTTTTGGAGAGTAAAGTAGGACTTAGGTGCAATTTTTCCTATTTTTTTTAAGTGGAATACAAATGGAGAAAGTGCAGGCATTTATATCCTTACTCTTTTAGTAATTGTAAAACCAATTGATTTATTTTTGTAACATGGACTCGGTCCCTTGCAAGATTGTTTTGGAAGGTGAGTAAATGAGTAATCCCTCGCGAAATAAGTATCAAGATGATGTTACAGTTCAGATTCACTCACTTCATCATCTTGTTCAATTTTAGCACTTATCAATTCAGTAGTAATAGAAATTTTAAATTTGAATTTAACAAGTTGATGGTGTAGTTGAATCTGAATCACAAAATTGAGGTCGAGAGAGTTCAGAATAAAGATTTGGTAAGGGCATAAGTGGAATCTTGAGTGGTTTAGAAATTAAATGCAAAAGAGTTTCAAAAGTAAGACTTATTGGTCCTATAAAGAAAATTATAAGACCTACTTGTCTTCTGGAGAGAAAAGTAGGACTTAGGTGTAATTTTTCCTATTTTTTTTTTAAATGGAATACAAATGGAGAAAGTGCAGGCATTTATATCATTACTCTTTTAATAATTGTAACATGGACTCGCTCCCTTGCAAGATTGTTTTGGAAGGTGAGTAAATGAGTAATCCCTCGCGAAAGAAGTATCAAGATGATGATACGGTTCAGATTCACTAACTTCATCATCTTGTTCAATTTTAGCACTTATCAATTCAGTAGTAATAGAAATTTTAAATTTGAATTTAACAAATCGATGGTGTAGTTGAATCTGAATCACAAAATTGAGGTCGGGAGAGTTCATAATAAAGATTTGGTAAGTGCATAAGTGGAACGTTGAGTGGTTTAGAAATTAAATGTAAAAGAGTTTCAAAAGTAAGACTTATTGGTCGTATAAAGAAAATTATAAGACTTACTTGTCTTTTGGAGAGAAAAGTAGGACTTAGGTGTAATTTTTCCTATTTTTTTTTAAGTGGAATACAAATGGAGAAAGTGCAGGCATTTATATCATTACTCTTTTAGTAATTGTAAAACCAATTGATTTATTTTTGTAACATGGACTCGGTCCCTTGCAAGATTGTTTTGGAAGGTGAGTAAATGAGTAATCCCTCGCGAAATAAGTATCAAGATGATGATACGGTTCAGATTCACTAACTTCATCATCTTGTTCAATTTTAGCACTTATCAATTCTGTAGTAATAGAAATTTTAAATTTGAATTTAACAAGTTGATGGTGTAGTTGAATCTGAATCACAAAATTGAGGTCGAGAGAGTTCAGAATAAAGATTTGGTAAGGGTATAAATGGAATGTTGAGTGGTTTAGAAATTAAATGTAAAAGAGTTTCAAAAGTAAGACTTATTGGTCCTATAAGTAAAATTATAAGACTTGTCTTTTGGAGAGAAAAGTAGGACTTAGGCGCAGTTTTTCCTATTTTTTTTTAAGTGGATTACAAATGGAGAATGTGCAGGCATTTATATCATTACTCTTTTAGTAATTGTAAAACCAATTGATTTATTTTTGTAACATGGACTCGCTCCCTTGCAAAATTATTTTGGAAGGTGAGTAAATGAGTAATCCCTCGCGAAATAAGTCTCAAGATGATGATACGGTTCAGATTCACTCACTTCATCATCTTGTTCAATTTTAGCACTTATCAATTCAGTAGTAATTGAAATTTTAAATTTGAATTTAACAAGTTGATGGTGTAGTTGAATCTGAATCACAAAATTGAGGTCGAGAGAGTTCAGAATAAAGATTTGGTAAGGGCATAAGTGGAATCTTGAGTGGTTTAGAAATTAAATGCAAAAGAGTTTCAAAAGTAAGACTTATTGGTCCTATAAAGAAAATTATAAGACCTACTTGTCTTCTGGAGTGAAAAGTAGGACTTAGGTGTAATTTTTCCTATTTTTTTTTAAAATGGAATACAAATGGAGAAAGTGCAGGCATTTATATCATTACTCTTTTAATAATTGTAACATGGACTCGGTCCCTTGCAAGATTGTTTTGGAAGGTGAGTAAATGAGTAATCCCTCGCGAAATAAGTATCAAGATGATGATACGGTTCAGATTCACTCACTTCATCATCTTGTTCAATTTTAGCACTTATCAATTCAGTAGTAATAGAAATTTTAAATTTGAATTTAACTAGTTGATGGTGTAGTTGAATCTGAATCACAAAATTGAGGTCGAGAGAGTTCAGAATAAAGATTGGTAAGGGCATAAGTGGAATGTTGAGTGGTTTAGAAATTAAATGTAAAAGAGTTTCAAAAGTAAGGCTTATTGGTCCTATAAAGAAAATTATAAGAATTACTTGTCTTTTGGAGAGAAAAGTAGGACTTAGGTGTAATTTTTCCTTTTTTTTTTATAAATGGAATACAAATGGAGAAAGTGCAGGCATTTATATCGTTACTCTTTTAATAATTGTAAAACCAATTGATTTATTTTTGTAACATCGACTCGCTCCTTTGCAAGATTGTTTTGGAAGGTGAGTAAATGAGTAATCGCTCGCGAAATAAATATCAAGATGATGATACGGTTCAGATTCACTCACTTCATCATCTTGTTCAGTTTTAGCACTTATCAATTCAGTAGTAATAGAAATTTTAAATTTGAATTTAACAAGTTGATGGTGTAGTTGAATCTGAATCACAAAATTGAGGTCGGGAGAGTTCAGAATAAAGATTTGGTAAGTGCATAAGTGGAACGTTGAGTGGTTTAGAAATTAAATGTAAAAGAGTTTCAAAAGTAAGAGTTATTGGTCCAATAAGGAAAATTATAAGACTTACTTGTCTTTTGGAGAGTAAAGTAGGACTTAGGTGCAATTTTTCCTATTTTTTTTTTAAATGGAATACAAATGGAGAAAGTGCAGGCATTTATATCCTTACTCTTTTAGTAATTGTGAAACCAATTGATTTATTTTTGTAACATGGACTCGGTCCCTTGCAAGATTGTTTTGGAAGGTGAGTAAATGAGTAATCCCTCGCGAAATAAGTATCAAGATGATGATACGGTTCAGATTCACTCACTTCATCATCTTGTTCAATTTTAGCACTTATCAATTCAGTAGTAATAGAAATTTTAAATTTGAATTTAACTAGTTGATGGTGTAGTTGAATCTGAATCACAAAATTGAGGTCGAGAGAGTTCAGAATAAAGATTTGGTAAGGGCATAAGTGGAATGTTGAGTGGTTTAGAAATTAAATGTAAAAGAGTTTCAAAAGTAAGAGTTATTGGTCCTATAAAGAAAATTATAAGACCTACTTGTCTTCGGGAGAGAAAAGTAGGACTTAGGTGTAATTTTTCCTATTTTTTTTTTAAATGGAATACAAATGGAGAAAGTGCAGGCATTTATATCATTACTCTTTTAATAATTGTAAAACCAATTGATTTATTTTTGTAACATGGACTCGCTCCTTTGCAAGATTGTTTTGGAAGGTGAGTAAATGAGTAATCGCTCGCGAAATAAATATCAAGATGATGATACGGTTCAGATTCACTCACTTCATCATCTTGTTCAATTTTAGCACTTATCAATTCAGTAGTAATAGAAATTTTAAATTTGAATTTAACAAGTTGATGGTGTAGTTGAATCTGAATCACAAAATTGAGGTAGAGAGAGTTCAGAATAAAGATTTGGTAAGGGCATAAGTGGAATGTTGAGTGGTTTAAAAATTAAATGTAAAAGAGTTTCAAAAGTAAGAGTTATTGGTCCTATAAAGAAAATTATAAGACCTACTTGTCTTCGGGAGAGAAAAGTAGGACTTAGGTGTAATTTTTCCTATTTTTTTTTAAATGGAATACAAATGGAGAAAGTGCAGGCATTTATATCATTACTCTTTTAATAATTGTAAAACCAATTGATTTATTTTTGTAACATGGACTCGCTCCTTTGAAAGATTGTTTTGGAAGGTGAGTAAATGAGTAATCGCTCGCGAAATAAATATCAAGAAGATGATACGGTTCAGATTCACTCACTTCATCATTTTGTTCAATTTTAGCACTTATCAATTCAGTAGTAATAGAAATTTTAAATTTGAATTTAACAAGTTGATGGTGTAGTTGAATCTGAATCACAAAATTGAGGTCGGGAGAGTTCAGAATAAAGATTTGGTAAGTGCATAAGTGGAACGTTGAGTGGTTTAGAAATTAAATGTAAAAGAGTTTCAAAACTAAGAGTTATTGGTCCAATAAAGAAAATTATAAGACTTACTTGTCTTTTGGAGAGTAAAGTAGGACTTCGGTGCAATTTTTCCTATTTTTTTTAAGTGGAATACAAATGGAGAAAGTGCAGGCATTTATATCCTTACTCTTTTAGTAATTGTAAAACCAATTGATTTATTTTTGTAACATGGACTCGGTCCCTTGCAAGATTGTTTTGGAAGGTGAGTAAATGAGTAATCCCTCGCGAAATAAGTATCAAGATGATGTTACAGTTCAGATTCACTCACTTCATCATCTTGTTCAATTTTAGCACTTATCAATTCAGTAGTAATAGAAATTTTAAATTTGAATTTAACAAGTTGATGGTGTAGTTGAATCTGAATCACAAAATTGAGGTCGAGAGAGTTCAGAATAAAGATTTGGTAAGGGCATAAGTGGAATCTTGAGTGGTTTAGAAATTAAATGCAAAAGAGTTTCAAAAGTAAGACTTATTGGTCCTATAAAGAAAATTATAAGACCTACTTGTCTTCTGGAGAGAAAAGTAGGACTTAGGTGTAATTTTTCCTATTTATTTTTTAAATGGAATACAAATGGAGAAAGTGCAGGCATTTATATCATTACTCTTTTAATAATTGTAACATGGACTCGCTCCCTTGCAAGATTGTTTTGGAAGGTGAGTAAATGAGTAATCCCTCGCGAAAGAAGTATCAAGATGATGATACGGTTCAGATTCACTAACTTCATCATCTTGTTCAATTTTAGCACTTATCAATTCAGTAGTAATAGAAATTTTAAATTTGAATTTAACAAATCGATGGTGTAGTTGAATCTGAATCACAAAATTGAGGTCGGGAGAGTTCATAATAAAGATTTGGTAAGTGCATAAGTGGAACGTTGAGTGGTTTAGAAATTAAATGTAAAAGAGTTTCAAAAGTAAGACTTATTGGTCGTATAAAGAAAATTATAAGACTTACTTGTCTTTTGGAGAGAAAAGTAGGACTTAGGTGTAATTTTTCCTATTTTTTTTTAAGTGGAATACAAATGGAGAAAGTGCAGGCATTTATATCATTACTCTTTTAGTAATTGTAAAACCAATTGATTTATTTTTGTAACATGGACTCGGTCCCTTGCAAGATTGTTTTGGAAGGTGAGTAAATGAGTAATCCCTCGCGAAATAAGTATCAAGATGATGATACGGTTCAGATTCACTAACTTCATCATCTTGTTCAATTTTAGCACTTATCAATTCAGTAGTAATAGAAATTTTAAATTTGAATTTAACAAGTTGATGGTGTAGTTGAATCTGAATCACAAAATTGAGGTCGAGAGTGTCACGCCCCGGAACCTGGACTGCCGGGACTTCCCCGGACCAACCCGAATCCCGAGTGTGAACCCGTGAGATCGCCCTCACGACATAACCATCACCTGATCACGCAACCTCAATTTGCTATTATTTTCACGAAAATCGGGCATGACCCATTCTAAATAATCAGATCCTGGCATGTTATACCTGCTTTCAATTCAAATGGACACTTCTGGGCTCGTGTCCCCCCAGTATTTATATCTAACAATAAAAATGGACACTTCTGGGCACGTGTTCCCCCAACATTTCTACAACATACATAATCATGATATCTAGACTAGTCATCAAGTAAACACAGGTATCATCATCCAAAATCATTCTAATCTGTAAAGCAACATTAAAGTCACAATGTCCATAAACAATATCTCAAAATATAAATCTCTTTATACATGACTAAGCGCATCATGTCCACATCCCGGACGCGCATAACACAAAATGTCAAAAATGAGAGATCTCTCTAACTCTAAGTCCAACTCACGATTGCACACCGTCAACCATCTCCTTGTCATGTCCTGAAAATGTTAGGGTAGGGGGATGAGCAATTTTCAACGGGCTCAAGGTAATACGTTGTGCAATCCGTCCAAATTCATATCTCATATCAACGCATAAACACAATCAACACGCACCGCTTAACTACGTGTCATGCTTCCTAGCATTCTAGTCCAAAGACCGAAACTTTCACTTCACATGGCATAGACATCAAGATGCATGACTACCACAAAATTTTCAATTTCATACATGCAATAATGCACAGTCTCATCATATCTATGACATATGACCAAATGGGATTTAAACACAAGTTTAACGGAACCATCATAAAACTCACATTTCTACTCATTTCTTTCAAATCGTGGCATATGCATCAAATGTAACTTGACAACCACATAATTTCAATCCATGCATAAAGCACATTCTCCATCATATAAGTGGCATATGACATTTCAAATCGGATAAATATCCACAAGAGTCATGTAATTTCACATAAGTTACACATAAGACTCAACACACTCTCTCGGATTTGGTTCACACTCACACACACACACAAGATACGTACCGAAGTCCCATATCTCAAACTCTTGGTTATTTCGGGCTACTAACCCATCCGGTTACCACCCACTTGCGCAAGGTTGAGGTCTTTCAACCCCAAGGGGATATGTTCCCCCTCTATTTCCCATGAGCCACTTCCGAGACACACCCCACACTCACACAAAATAGTTCACATTTTTCACACACATTCACAAGTTCGATGCATTGCACCCATTAAATGTCCTAATTCAATTCTAGCATGTCACACAAGAATCACAAGACATAATTATAAGCCTACTTCCCAAAACTCGATTTTCATCATTTTTCCCAAAATCCCGTACATACTATACATATACCATTTTGCATATTTAATCAATTCATGCTTTGTAACACATACCCCAATCTTTTCAACGTAAAAGAATTTCATTCATCTTCTTGTAAAACACGAATTTAAACCAAGTGTCCATATATGCATACCTATCACATAAGGCATATTCAACAATTCATGCGATTTAAATCATACATCAATTTAAATCAAAGATTATATCCCAAATTTCATTTAATCATAAATAACATAAAAACATCTACTTTATGTCATTAACATGAAATTAAACTTGGAATGAAAAACACAACGCACACCCCCTACCTCAATTTGGAGTGAGAACTCCAAAAATCTCCAATTTCACAAAAGTTGAAATGATCACCGTCCATTTCTATGCCGGAATGGCGTTACACGTCCTTGCGTGTCCAAAGTCCAAGGTAGCCCACTAATCGGTCCAACCCAACGTCAAAGTCAAGTCCAATTTAATTGATCCGAATTCAAGTAAAATCGTGAAGCCCAAATCAATTTCCAGCACTACCAATTTTCAATCCTCATTCAAGAAACTCACCGCCTTCATCTAAGCTCACTGGCCTAATTCCTTCACCACAATTAAACCCAATTCAGCCCAAAAAATAATTATGTAGCCCAAACCATGATTGCCCAAACACTAGGCCCATGTAACAAGTCCCATCTCCATTAACAAGGCTCAATCAAAAATCAATTCCAAGACAACCCAAATTTTAATTCAACTGTCCGGCCCATGAAACTAACCCAATCACTTGGCCCAAATCCAATTTAGTAGCCCTTACATACATATTTAACTTGAGACCAAATACCAAGCCAAATTCATGGCTGCCCAAACAAGACCCAACCATGGCAGCCCAATCATTTTCACTTAACCAATCTTAGCCCCATTTTTTTTTTTTTTTATGCAACCTAATTTCATGTTCAAGTCCCAAACAAAACAAAATGTGAGCCCAAACAACCCCTGCTGCGAGCTCAACCCAGCCACCAGTCGAGCCTCCTTCAATTCCGAGACCACCGTGTTCCACCACACCTCAGCCCGCTGAAGTTGCTACTGGCCAGCACCTACAGCCGAGCCAATCACCAACCACCCACCAGCCAAGAGACCCTCAAGCTTCACCCTTCTCGGCACCATCACTTCACCCACCGAAACCATCAGCCACGAACCACAACCCCGGAGCCTCTAAAACAGATTGTCCGAACCGAACCCGAAACCTCACGGTTCCATCTCGCCACAGCTGCACCCAGCCACCCAGCATCTCTCTATCCTCCTTCGACGAACCACCATTAGCAACTCAACAACCCACACGGCCGCTGCCGTCCACGGCTGCCACTGACCACCCAGAAGAAAGCACCCGGACTGTTCCCAAATTTTGGACCCGAATCAACTCACCGTAACAGATCTACCAGCCGAAGCCACCGTCGGCACCAGCCACGGCCAAACCCACACCACCGTGACCGCTACAGCCTCCTCCAGCCGTCGCGACCGCCGTCGCCGTCGCCCAGGTGAAACCCCACCGCGAGCAACCCCCTTCGCGAACGATCCAGTCGTACCGAGTCACCCCGCGTCACCGGCAACACCACCTCAACCTCTTCGGCCACCGCGAACAGCCGCTCCAGCCATGGCCACCGCCGGCGCCGGGATCGGCGGTGCCTCCTTCCCCCGGTCTCTCTCTCGATCCCTCTCTCTTCTCTCTCTTTCCCGATTTTCTCTTCTCTCTCTTCTTCCTTCTTTTTCTTTTTCTTTTCTTTTCTTTTCTTTTTCTTTTTCTCTTTTCTTTTCTTCTTTCTCCTTTTCTTTTCTTCTTTCTCGGCTGACCACCCATTCTCTTATCTTCTCTTCTCATCTTTTGGTCCACACATTATATATATATATATTATATATACATACTTAACCCATATACACAATTGACCCTCTTCATACACAAAATTAAGAATGTGCACCTCTATTTCTTTATAATTGCATAAAGTCCCCCATATATTTATAATTGAATATAAATATATTGATCGTATATATATATATATACACATCTCCATATATATATATACATATTCTCACTCTCTTCTGAAATTAATTAATTCGGAAAAAGAAAACCCGGTCCAAAATTAGTTCGGAACCGGCCAAAGTTAAACCGGTCCTTACAGAGAGAGTTCAGAATAAAGATTTGGTAAGGGTATAAATGGAATATTGAGTGGTTTAGAAATTAAATGTAAAAGAGTTTCAAAAGTAAGACTTATTGGTCCTATAAGTAAAATTATAAGACTTACTTGTCTTTTGGAGAGAAAAGTAGGACTTAGGTGCAATTTTTCCTTTTTTTTTTTAAGTGGATTACAAATGGAGAATGTGCAGGCATTTATATCATTACTCTTTTAGTAATTGTAAAACCAATTGATTTATTTTTGTAACATGGACTCGCTCCCTTGCAAAATTGTTTTGGAGGGTGAGTAAATGAGTAATCACTCGCGAAATAAGTATCAAGATGATGATACGGTTCAGATTCACTCACTTCATCATCTTGTCCAATTTTAGCACTTATCAATTCAGTAGTAATAGAAATTTTAAATTTGAATTTAACAAGTTGATGGTGTAGTTGAATCTGAATCACAAAATTGAGGTCGGGAGAGTTCAGAATAAAGATTTGGTAAGTGCATAAGTGGAACGTTGAGTGGTTTAGAAATTAAATGTAAAAGAGTTTCAAAAGTAAGAGTTATTGGTCCAATAAAGAAAATTATAAGACTTACTTGTCTTTTGGAGAGTAAAGTAGGACTTAGGTGCAATTTCTCCTATTTTTTTTAAGTGAAATACAAATGGAGAAAGTGCAGGCATTTATATCATTACTCTTTTAGTAATTGTAAAACCAATTGATTTATTTTTGTAACATGGACTCGGTCCCTTGCAAGATTGTTTTGGAAGGTGAGTAAATGAGTAATCCCTCGCGAAATAAGTAACAAGATGATGATACGGTTCAGATTCACTCACTTCATCATCTTGTTCAATTTTAGCACTTATCAATTCAGTAGTAATAGAAATTTTAAATTTGAATTTAACAAGTTGATGGTGTAGTTGAATCTGAATCACAAAATTGATGTCGAGAGAGTTCAGAATAAAGATTTGGTAAGGGCATAAGTGGAATGTTGAGTGGTTTAGAAATTAAATGTAAAAGAGTTTCAAAAGTAAGACTTATTGGTCCTATAAAGAAAATTATAAGACTTACTTGTCTTTTGGAGAGAAAAGTAGGACTTAGGTGCAATTTTTCCTATTTTTTTTTAAGTGGAATACAAATGGAGAGAGTGCAGGCATTTATATCATTACTCTTTTAATAATTGTAAAACCAATTTTTTTATGTTTGTAACATGGACTCGCTTCCTTGCAAGATTGTTTTGGAAGGTGAATAATGAGTAATCCCTCGCGAAATAAGTATCAAGATGATGATACGGTTCAGACTCACTTACTTCATCACCTTGTTCAATTTTAACACTTATCAATTCAGTAGTAATAGAATATTTAAATTTGAATTTCACAAGTTGATCGTGTAGTTGAATCTGAATCACAAAATTGAGGTCGGGAGAGTTCAGAATAAAGATTTGGTAAGGGTATAAATGGAATGTTGAGTGGTTTAGAAATGAAATGTAAAAGAGTTTCAAAAGTAAGACTTATTGGTCCTATAAAGAAAATTATAAGACTTATTTGTCTTTTGGAGAGAAAAATAGGACTTAGGTGTAATTTTTCCTATTTTTTTAAAAATGGAGTACAAATGGAGAAAGTTCAGGCATTTTTATCATTACTCTTTTAGTAATTGTAAAACCAATTGATTTATTTTGTAACATGGTCTCGCTCCTTTGCAAGATTGTTTTGGACGGTGAGTAAATGAGTAATCCCTCCCGAAATAAGTATCAAGATGATGATACGGTTCAGATTCACTCACTTCATCATCTTGTTCAATTTTAGCACTTATCAATTCAGCAGTAATAGAAATTTTAAATTTGAATTTAACAAGTTGATGGTGTAGTTGAATCTGAATCACAAAATTGAGGTCGGGAGAGTTCAGAATAAAGATTTGGTAGGGGCGTAAGTGGAACGTTGAGTGGTATAGAAATTAAATGTAAAAGAGTTTCAAAAGTAAGGCATATTGGTCCTATAAAGAAAATTATAAGACTTACTTGTCTTTTGGAGAGAAAAGTAGGACTTAGGTGTAATTTTTCCTATTTTTTTGAAAATGGAGTACAAATGGAGAAAGTTCATGCATTTATATCATTACTCTTTTAGTAATTGTAAAACCAATTGATTTATTTTTGTAACATGGTCTCGCTCCTTTGCAAGATTGTTTTGAAAGGTGAGTAAATGAGTTATCCCTCGCGAAATAAGTATCAAGATGATGATACGGTTCAGATTCACTCATTTCATCATCTTGTTCAATTTTAGCACTTATCAATTCAGTAGTAATAGAAATTTTAAATTTGAATTTAACAAGTTGATGGTGTAGTTGAATCTGAATCACAAAATTGAGGTCGGGAGAGTTCAGAATAAAGATTTGGTAAGGGCATAAGTGGAACGTTGAGTGGTTTAGAAATTAAATGTAAAAGAGTTTCAAAAGTAAGACTTATTGGTCTTATAAATAAAATTATAAGACTTACTTGTCTTTTGGAGAGAAAAGTAGGACTTAGGTGTAACTTTTCCTTTTTTTTTTTAAATCGAATACAAATGGAAAAAGTGCAGACATTTATATCATTACTCTTTTAATAATTGTAAAACCAATTTTTTTATGTTTGTAACATGGACTCGGCCCCTTGCAAGATTGTTTTCGAAGGTGAGTAAATGAGTAATCCCTCGCGAAATAAGTATCAAGATGATGATACGGTTCAGATTCACTCACTTCATCATCTTGTTCAATTTTAGCACTTATCAATTCAGTAGTAATAGAAATTTTAAATTTGAATTTAACAAGTTGATGGTGTAGTTGAATCTGAATCACAAAATTGATGTCGAGAGAGTTCAGAATAAAGAAGTGGTAAGGGCATAAGTGGAATGTTGAGTGGTTTAGAAATTAAATGTAAAAGAGTTTCAAAAGTAAGACTTATTGGTCCTATAAAGAAAATTATAAGACTTACTTGTCTTTTGGAGAGAAAAGTAGGACTTAGGTGCAATTTTTCCTATTTTTTTTTAAGTGGAATACAAATGGAGAGAGTGCAGGCATTTATATCATTACTCTTTTAATAATTGTAAAACCAATTTTTTTATGTTTGTAACATGGACTCGCTTCCTTGCAAGATTGTTTTGGAAGGTGAATAATGAGTAATCCCTCGCGAAATAAGTATCAAGATGATGATACGGTTCAGACTCACTTACTTCATCACCTTGTTCAATTTTAACACTTATCAATTCAGTAGTAATAGAATATTTAAATTTGAATTTCACAAGTTGATGGTGTAGTTGAATCTGAATCACAAAATTGAGGTCGGGAGAGTTCAGAATAAAGATTTGGTAAGGGTATAAATGGAATGTTGAGTGGTTTAGAAATGAAATGTAAAAGAGTTTCAAAAGTAAGACTTATTGGTCCTATAAAGAAAATTATAAGACTTATTTGTCTTTTGGAGAGAAAAATAGGACTTAGGTGTAATTTTTCCTATTTTTTTAAAAATGGAGTACAAATGGAGAAAGTTCAGGCATTTTTATCATTACTCTTTTAGTAATTGTAAAACCAATTGATTTATTTTGTAACATGGTCTCGCTCCTTTGCAAGATTGTTTTGGACGGTGAGTAAATGAGTAATCCCTTCCGAAATAAGTATCAAGATGATGATACGGTTCAGATTCACTCACTTCATCATCTTTTTCAATTTTAGCACTTATCAATTCAGTAGTAATAGAAATTTTAAATTTGAATTTAACAAGTTGATGGTGTAGTTGAATCTGAATCACAAAATTGAGGTCGGGAGAGTTCAGAATAAAGATTTGGTAGGGGCGTAAGTGGAACGTTGAGTGGTATAGAAATTAAATGTAAAAGAGTTTCAAAAGTAAGGCATATTGGTCCTATAAAGAAAATTATAAGACTTACTTGTCTTTTGGAGAGAAAAGTAGGACTTAGGTGTAATTTTTCCTATTTTTTTGAAAATGGAGTACAAATGGAGAAAGTTCATGCATTTATATCATTACTCTTTTAGTAATTGTAAAACCAATTGATTTATTTTTGTAACATGGTCTCGCTCCTTTGCAAGATTGTTTTGAAAGGTGAGTAAATGAGTTATCCCTCGCGAAATAAGTATCAAGATGATGATACGGTTCAGATTCACTCATTTCATCATCTTGTTCAATTTTAGCACTTATCAATTCAGTAGTAATAGAAATTTTAAATTTGAATTTAACAAGTTGATGGTGTAGTTGAATCTGAATCACAAAATTGAGGTCGGGAGAGTTCAGAATAAAGATTTGGTAAGGGCATAAGTGGAACGTTGAGTGGTTTAGAAATTAAATGTAAAAGAGTTTCAAAAGTAAGACTTATTGGTCTTAGAAATAAAATTATAAGACTTACTTGTCTTTTGGAGAGAAAAGTAGGACTTAGGTGTAACTTTTCCTATTTTTTTTTAAATCGAATACAAATGGAAAAAGTGCAGACATTTATATCATTACTCTTTTAATAATTGTAAAACCAATTTTTTTATGTTTGTAACATGGACTCGGCCCCTTGCAAGATTGTTTTCGAAGGTGAGTAAATGAGTAATCCCTCGCGAAATAAGTATCAAGATGATGATACGGTTCAGATTCACTCACTTCATCATCTTGTTCAATTTTAGCACTTATCAATTCAGTAGTAATAGAAATTTTAAATTTGAATTTAACAAGTTGATGGTGTAGTTGAATCTGAATCACAAAATTGATGTCGAGAGAGTTCAGAATAAAGATTTGGTAAGGGCATAAGTGGAACGTTGAGTGGTTTAGAAATTAAATGTAAAAGGGTTTCAAAAGTAAGACTTATTGGTCCTATAAAGAAAATTATAAGACTTACTTGTCTTTCGGAGAGAAAAGTAGGACATAGGTGCAATTTTTCCTACTTTTTTTTAAGTGGAATACAAATGGAGAAAGTGCAAGCATTTATATCATTACTCTTTTAGTAATTGTAAAACCAATTGATTTATTTTTGTAACATGGACTCGCTGCCTTGCAAGATTGTTTTGGAAGGTGAGCAAATGAGTAATCCCTCGCGAAATAAGTATCAAGATGATGATACGGTTCAGATTCACTCACTTCTTCATCTTGTTCAATTTTAGCACTTATCAATTCAGTAGTAATAGAAATTTTAAATTTGAATTTAACAAGTTGATGGTGTAGTTGAATCTGAATCACAAAATTGAGGTAACATGGTCTCGCTCCTTTGCAAGATTGTTTTGGAAGGTGAGTAAATGAGTAAACCCTCGCGAAATAAGTATCAAGATGATGATACGGTTCAGACTCACTCACTTCATCATCTTGTTCAATTTTAGCACTTATCAATTCAGTAGTAATAGAAATTTTAAATTTGAATTTCACAAGTTGATGGTGTTGTTGAATCTGAATCACAAAATTGAGGTCGGGAGAGTTCAGAATAAAGATTTGGTAGGGGCATAAGTGGAACGTTGAGTGGTTTAGAAATTAAATGTAAAAGAGTTTCAAAAGTAAGGCATATTGGTCCTATAAAGAAAATTATACGACTTACTTGTCTTTTGGAGAGAAAAGTAGGACTTAGGTGTAATTTTTCCTATTTTTTTTAAAATGGAGTACAAATGGAGAAAGTTCATGCATTTATATCATTACTCTTTTAGTAATTGTAAAACCAATTGATTTATTTTTGTAACATGGTCTCGCTCCTTTGCAAGATTGTTTTGGAAGGTGAGTAAATGAGTAATCCCTCGCGAAATAAGTATCAAGATGATGATACGGTTCAGATTCACTCATTTCATCATCTTGTTCAATTTTAGCACTTATCAATTCAGTAGTAATATAAATTTTAAATTTGAATTTCACAAGTTGATGGTGTAGTTGAATCTGAATCACAAAATTGAGGTCGGGAGAGTTCAGAATAAAGATTTGGTAGGGGCATAAGTGGAACGTTGAGTGGTTTAGAAATTAAATGTAAAAGAGTTTCAAAAGTAAGGCATATTGGTCCTATAAAGAAAATTATAAGACTTACTTGTCTTTTGGAGAGAAAAGTAGGACTTAGGTGTAATTTTTCCTATTTTTTTTAAAATGGAGTACAAATGGAGAAAGTTCATGCATTTATATCATTACTCTTTTAGTAATTGTAAAACCAATTGATTTATTTTTGTAACATGGTCTCGCTCCTTTGCAAGATTGTTTTGGAAGGTGAGTAAATGAGTAATCCCTCGCGAAATAAGTATCAAGATGATGATACGGTTCAGATTCACTAACTTCATCATCTTGTTCAATTTTAGCACTTATCAATTCAGTAGTAATAGAAATTTTAAATTTGAATTTCACAAGTTGATGGTGTAGTTGAATCTGAATCACAAAATTGAGGTCGGGAGAGTTCAGAATAAAGATTTGGTAAGGGTATAAATGGAATGTTGAGTGGTTTAGAAATGAAATGTAAAAGAGTTTCAAAAGTAAGACTTATTGGTCCTACAAATAAAATTATAAGACTTACTTGTCTTTTGGAGAGTAAAGTAGGACTTAGGTGCAATTTTTCCTATTTTTTCTTGAGTGGAACACAAATGGAGAAAGTGCAGGCATTTATATCATTACTCTTTTAGTAATTGTAAAACCAATTGATTTATTTTTGTAACATGGACTCCTCCCTTGCAAGATTGTTTTGGAAGGTGAGTAAATGAGTAATCCCTCGCGAAAAAGTATCAAGATGATGATACGGTTCAGATTCACTAACTTCATCATCTTGTTCAATTTTAGCACTTATCAATTCAGTAGTAATAGAAATTTTAAATTTGAATTTCACAAGTTGATGGTGTAGTTGAATCTGAATCACAAAATTGAGGTCGGGAGAGTTCAGAATAAAGATTTGGTAAGGGTATAAATGGAATGTTGAGTGGTTTAGAAATGAAATGTAAAAGAGTTTCAAACGTAAGACTTATTGGTCCTATAAATAAAATTATAAGACTTACTTGTCTTTTGGAGAGAAAAGTAGGACTTAGGTGTAATTTTTCCTATTTTTTTTAACATGGAGTACAAATGGAGAAAGTTCATGCATTTATATCATTACTCTTTTAGTAATTGTAAAACCAATTGATTTATTTTTGTAACATGGTCTCGCTCCCTTGCAAGATTGTTTTGGAAGGTGAGTAAATGAGTAATCCCTTGCGAAATAAGTATCAAGATGATGATACGGTTCAGATTCACTCATTTCATCATCTTGTTCAATTTTAGCACTTATCAATTCAGTAGTAATTGAAATTTTAAATTTGAATTTAACAAGTTGATGGTGTAGTTGAATCTGAATCACAAAATTGAGGTCGGGAGAGTTCAGAATAAAGATTTGGTAAGGGCATAAGTGGAACGTTGAGTGGTTTAGAAATTAAATGTAAAAGAGTTTCAAAAGTAAGACTTATTGGTCCTATAAATAAAATTATAAGACTTACTTGTCTTTTGGAGAGAAAAGTAGGACTTAGGTGCAATTTTTCCTATTTTTTTTTAAGTGGAATACAAATGGAGAGAGTGCAGGCATTTATATCATTACTCTTTTAATAATTGTAAAACCAATTTTTTTATGTTTGTAACATGGACTCGCTTCCTTGCAAGATTGTTTTGGAAGGTGAATAATGAGTAATCCCTCGCGAAATAAGTATCAAGATGATGATACGGTTCAGACTCACTTACTTCATCACCTTGTTCAATTTTAACACTTATCAATTCAGTAGTAATAGAATATTTAAATTTGAATTTCACAAGTTGATGGTGTAGTTGAATCTGAATCACAAAATTGAGGTCGGGAGAGTTCAGAATAAAGATTTGGTAAGGGTATAAATGGAATGTTGAGTGGTTTAGAAATGAAATGTAAAAGAGTTTCAAAAGTAAGACTTATTGGTCCTATAAAGAAAATTATAAGACTTATTTGTCTTTTGGAGAGAAAAATAGGACTTAGGTGTAATTTTTCCTATTTTTTTAAAAATGGAGTACAAATGGAGAAAGTTCAGGCATTTTTATCATTACTCTTTTAGTAATTGTAAAACCAATTGATTTATTTTGTAACATGGTCTCGCTCCTTTGCAAGATTGTTTTGGACGGTGAGTAAATGAGTAATCCCTCCCGAAATAAGTATCAAGATGATGATACGGTTCAGATTCACTCACTTCATCATCTTGTTCAATTTTAGCACTTATCAATTCAGTAGTAATAGAAATTTTAAATTTGAATTTAACAAGTTGATGGTGTAGTTGAATCTGAATCACAAAATTGAGGTCGGGAGAGTTCAGAATAAAGATTTGGTAGGGGCGTAAGTGGAACGTTGAGTGGTATAGAAATTAAATGTAAAAGAGTTTCAAAAGTAAGGCATATTGGTCCTATAAAGAAAATTATAAGACTTACTTGTCTTTTGGAGAGAAAAGTAGGACTTAGGTGTAATTTTTCCTATTTTTTTGAAAATGGAGTACAAATGGAGAAAGTTCATGCATTTATATCATTACTCTTTTAGTAATTGTAAAACCAATTGATTTATTTTTGTAACATGGTCTCGCTCCTTTGCAAGATTGTTTTGAAAGGTGAGTAAATGAGTTATCCCTCGCGAAATAAGTATCAAGATGATGATACGGTTCAGATTCACTCATTTCATCATCTTGTTCAATTTTAGCACTTATCAATTCAGTAGTAATAGAAATTTTAAATTTGAATTTAACAAGTTGATGGTGTAGTTGAATCTGAATCACAAAATTGAGGTCGGGAGAGTTCAGAATAAAGATTTGGTAAGGGCATAAGTGGAACGTTGAGTGGTTTAGAAATTAAATGTAAAAGAGTTTCAAAAGTAAGACTTATTGGTCTTAGAAATAAAATTATAAGACTTACTTGTCTTTTGGAGAGAAAAGTAGGACTTAGGTGTAACTTTTCCTATTTTTTTTTAAATCGAATACAAATGGAAAAAGTGCAGACATTTATATCATTACTCTTTTAATAATTGTAAAACCAATTTTTTTATGTTTGTAACATGGACTCGGCCCCTTGCAAGATTGTTTTCGAAGGTGAGTAAATGAGTAATCCCTCGCGAAATAAGTATCAAGATGATGATACGGTTCAGATTCACTCACTTCATCATCTTGTTCAATTTTAGCACTTATCAATTCAGTAGTAATAGAAATTTTAAATTTGAATTTAACAAGTTGATGGTGTAGTTGAATCTGAATCACAAAATTGATGTCGAGAGAGTTCAGAATAAAGATTTGGTAAGGGCATAAGTGGAACGTTGAGTGGTTTAGAAATTAAATGTAAAAGGGTTTCAAAAGTAAGACTTATTGGTCCTATAAAGAAAATTATAAGACTTACTTGTCTTTCGGAGAGAAAAGTAGGACATAGGTGCAATTTTTCCTACTTTTTTTTAAGTGGAATACAAATGGAGAAAGTGCAAGCATTTATATCATTACTCTTTTAGTAATTGTAAAACCAATTGATTTATTTTTGTAACATGGACTCGCTGCCTTGCAAGATTGTTTTGGAAGGTGAGCAAATGAGTAATCCCTCGCGAAATAAGTATCAAGATGATGATACGGTTCAGATTCACTCACTTCTTCATCTTGTTCAATTTTAGCACTTATCAATTCAGTAGTAATAGAAATTTTAAATTTGAATTTAACAAGTTGATGGTGTAGTTGAATCTGAATCACAAAATTGAGGTAACATGGTCTCGCTCCTTTGCAAGATTGTTTTGGAAGGTGAGTAAATGAGTAAACCCTCGCGAAATAAGTATCAAGATGATGATACGGTTCAGACTCACTCACTTCATCATCTTGTTCAATTTTAGCACTTATCAATTCAGTAGTAATAGAAATTTTAAATTTGAATTTCACAAGTTGATGGTGTTGTTGAATCTGAATCACAAAATTGAGGTCGGGAGAGTTCAGAATAAAGATTTGGTAGGGGCATAAGTGGAACGTTGAGTGGTTTAGAAATTAAATGTAAAAGAGTTTCAAAAGTAAGGCATATTGGTCCTATAAAGAAAATTATACGACTTACTTGTCTTTTGGAGAGAAAAGTAGGACTTAGGTGTAATTTTTCCTATTTTTTTTAAAATGGAGTACAAATGGAGAAAGTTCATGCATTTATATCATTACTCTTTTAGTAATTGTAAAACCAATTGATTTATTTTTGTAACATGGTCTCGCTCCTTTGCAAGATTGTTTTGGAAGGTGAGTAAATGAGTAATCCCTCGCGAAATAAGTATCAAGATGATGATACGGTTCAGATTCACTCATTTCATCATCTTGTTCAATTTTAGCACTTATCAATTCAGTAGTAATATAAATTTTAAATTTGAATTTCACAAGTTGATGGTGTAGTTGAATCTGAATCACAAAATTGAGGTCGGGAGAGTTCAGAATAAAGATTTGGTAGGGGCATAAGTGGAACGTTGAGTGGTTTAGAAATTAAATGTAAAAGAGTTTCAAAAGTAAGGCATATTGGTCCTATAAAGAAAATTATAAGACTTACTTGTCTTTTGGAGAGAAAAGTAGGACTTAGGTGTAATTTTTCCTATTTTTTTTAAAATGGAGTACAAATGGAGAAAGTTCATGCATTTATATCATTACTCTTTTAGTAATTGTAAAACCAATTGATTTATTTTTGTAACATGGTCTCGCTCCTTTGCAAGATTGTTTTGGAAGGTGAGTAAATGAGTAATCCCTCGCGAAATAAGTATCAAGATGATGATACGGTTCAGATTCACTAACTTCATCATCTTGTTCAATTTTAGCACTTATCAATTCAGTAGTAATAGAAATTTTAAATTTGAATTTCACAAGTTGATGGTGTAGTTGAATCTGAATCACAAAATTGAGGTCGGGAGAGTTCAGAATAAAGATTTGGTAAGGGTATAAATGGAATGTTGAGTGGTTTAGAAATGAAATGTAAAAGAGTTTCAAAAGTAAGACTTATTGGTCCTACAAATAAAATTATAAGACTTACTTGTCTTTTGGAGAGTAAAGTAGGACTTAGGTGCAATTTTTCCTATTTTTTCTTGAGTGGAACACAAATGGAGAAAGTGCAGGCATTTATATCATTACTCTTTTAGTAATTGTAAAACCAATTGATTTATTTTTGTAACATGGACTCCTCCCTTGCAAGATTGTTTTGGAAGGTGAGTAAATGAGTAATCCCTCGCGAAAAAGTATCAAGATGATGATACGGTTCAGATTCACTAACTTCATCATCTTGTTCAATTTTAGCACTTATCAATTCAGTAGTAATAGAAATTTTAAATTTGAATTTCACAAGTTGATGGTGTAGTTGAATCTGAATCACAAAATTGAGGTCGGGAGAGTTCAGAATAAAGATTTGGTAAGGGTATAAATGGAATGTTGAGTGGTTTAGAAATGAAATGTAAAAGAGTTTCAAACGTAAGACTTATTGGTCCTATAAATAAAATTATAAGACTTACTTGTCTTTTGGAGAGAAAAGTAGGACTTAGGTGTAATTTTTCCTATTTTTTTTAACATGGAGTACAAATGGAGAAAGTTCATGCATTTATATCATTACTCTTTTAGTAATTGTAAAACCAATTGATTTATTTTTGTAACATGGTCTCGCTCCCTTGCAAGATTGTTTTGGAAGGTGAGTAAATGAGTAATCCCTTGCGAAATAAGTATCAAGATGATGATACGGTTCAGATTCACTCATTTCATCATCTTGTTCAATTTTAGCACTTATCAATTCAGTAGTAATTGAAATTTTAAATTTGAATTTAACAAGTTGATGGTGTAGTTGAATCTGAATCACAAAATTGAGGTCGGGAGAGTTCAGAATAAAGATTTGGTAAGGGCATAAGTGGAACGTTGAGTGGTTTAGAAATTAAATGTAAAAGAGTTTCAAAAGTAAGACTTATTGGTCCTATAAATAAAATTATAAGACTTACTTGTCTTTTGGAGAGAAAAGTAGGACTTAGGTGCAATTTTTCCTATTTTTTTTTAAGTGGAATACAAATGGAGAAAGTGCAGGCATTTATATCATTACTCTTCTAGTAATTGTAAAATCAATTGATTTATTTTTGTAACATGGACTCGCTCCCTTGCAAGATTGTTTTGGAAGGTGAGTAAATGAGCAACATGATGATACTGTTCAGATTCACTAAATTCATCATCTTGTTCAATTTTAGCACTTATCAATTCAGTTGTAATAGAAATTTTAAATTTGAATTGAACAAGTTGATGGTGTAGTTGAATCTGAATCACAAAATTGGGGTCAAGAGAGTTCAGAATAAGGATTTGGTAAGGGCATAAGTGGAATGTTGAGTGGTTTAGAAATTAAATGTAAAAGATTTTCAAAAGTAAGCCATATTGGTCCTATAAAGAAAATTATAAGACTTACTTGTCTTTTGGAGAGAAAAGTAGGACTTAGGTGTAATTTTTCCTATTTTTTTAAAAAAGGAGTACAAATGGAGAAAGTTCATGCATTTATATCATTACTCTTTTAGTAATTGTAAAACCAATTGATTTATTTTTGTAACATGGTCTCGCTCCTTTGCAAGATTGTTTTGGAAGGTGAGTAAATGAGTAATCCCTCG
Source organism: Cornus controversa (assembly GCA_026545225.1). Classification (NCBI taxonomy): domain Eukaryota; kingdom Viridiplantae; phylum Streptophyta; class Magnoliopsida; order Cornales; family Cornaceae; genus Cornus; species Cornus controversa. The sequence continues at coordinate 10,520,581 of CM048850.1, forward strand.
CAAATTAAGTATCAAGATGATGATACGGTTCAGATTCACTCATTTCATCATCTTGTTCAATTTTAGCACTTATCAATTCGGTAGTAATAGAAATTTTAAATTTGAATTTAACAAGTTGATGGTGTAGTTGAATCTGAATCACAAAATTGAGGTCGGGAGAGTTCAGAATAAAGATTTGGTAAGGGCATAAGTGGAACGTTGAGTGGTTTTGAAATTAAATGTAAAAGAGTTTCAAAAGTAAGACTTATTGGTCCTATAAAGAAAATTGTAAGACTTACTTGTCTTTCGGAGAGAAAAGTAGGACTTAGGTGCAATTTTTCCTATTTTTTTTTAAGTGGAATACAAATGGAGAAAGTGCAGGCTTTTATATCATTACTCTTTTAGTAATTGTAAAACCAATTGATTTATTTTTGTAACATGGACTCGCTCCTTTGAAAGATTGTTTTGGAAGGTGAGTAAATGAGTAATCGCTCGCGAAATAAATATCAAGATGATGATACGGTTCAGATTCACTCACTTCATCATCTTGTTCAGTTTTAGCACTTATCAATTCAGTAGTAATAGAAATTTTAAATTTGAATTTAACAAGTTGATGGTGTAGTTGAATCTGAATCACAAAATTGAGGTCGGGAGAGTTCAGAATAAAGATTTGGTAAGTGCATAAGTGGAACGTTGAGTGGTTTAGAAATTAAATGTAAAAGAGTTTCAAAACTAAGAGTTATTGGTCCAATAAAGAAAATTATAAGACTTACTTGTCTTTTGGAGAGTAAAGTAGGACTTAGGTGCAATTTTTCCTATTTTTTTTAAGTGGAATACAAATGGAGAAAGTGCAGGCATTTATATCCTTACTCTTTTAGTAATTGTAAAACCAATTGATTTATTTTTGTAACATGGACTCGGTCCCTTGCAAGATTGTTTTGGAAGGTGAGTAAATGAGTAATCCCTCGCGAAATAAGTATCAAGATGATGTTACAGTTCAGATTCACTCACTTCATCATCTTGTTCAATTTTAGCACTTATCAATTCAGTAGTAATAGAAATTTTAAATTTGAATTTAACAAGTTGATGGTGTAGTTGAATCTGAATCACAAAATTGAGGTCGAGAGAGTTCAGAATAAAGATTTGGTAAGGGCATAAGTGGAATCTTGAGTGGTTTAGAAATTAAATGCAAAAGAGTTTCAAAAGTAAGACTTATTGGTCCTATAAAGAAAATTATAAGACCTACTTGTCTTCTGGAGAGAAAAGTAGGACTTAGGTGTAATTTTTCCTATTTTTTTTTTAAATGGAATACAAATGGAGAAAGTGCAGGCATTTATATCATTACTCTTTTAATAATTGTAACATGGACTCGCTCCCTTGCAAGATTGTTTTGGAAGGTGAGTAAATGAGTAATCCCTCGCGAAAGAAGTATCAAGATGATGATACGGTTCAGATTCACTAACTTCATCATCTTGTTCAATTTTAGCACTTATCAATTCAGTAGTAATAGAAATTTTAAATTTGAATTTAACAAATCGATGGTGTAGTTGAATCTGAATCACAAAATTGAGGTCGGGAGAGTTCATAATAAAGATTTGGTAAGTGCATAAGTGGAACGTTGAGTGGTTTAGAAATTAAATGTAAAAGAGTTTCAAAAGTAAGACTTATTGGTCGTATAAAGAAAATTATAAGACTTACTTGTCTTTTGGAGAGAAAAGTAGGACTTAGGTGTAATTTTTCCTATTTTTTTTTAAGTGGAATACAAATGGAGAATGTGCAGGCATTTATATCATTACTCTTTTAGTAATTGTAAAACCAATTGATTTATTTTTGTAACATGGACTCGCTCCCTTGCAAAATTATTTTGGAAGGTGAGTAAATGAGTAATCCCTCGCGAAATAAGTCTCAAGATGATGATACGGTTCAGATTCACTCACTTCATCATCTTGTTCAATTTTAGCACTTATCAATTCAGTAGTAATAGAAATTTTAAATTTGAATTTAACAAGTTGATGGTGTAGTTGAATCTGAATCACAAAATTGAGGTCGAGAGAGTTCAGAATAAAGATTTGGTAAGGGCATAAGTGGAATCTTGAGTGGTTTAGAAATTAAATGCAAAAGAGTTTCAAAAGTAAGACTTATTGGTCCTATAAAGAAAATTATAAGACCTACTTGTCTTCTGGAGTGAAAAGTAGGACTTAGGTGTAATTTTTCCTATTTTTTTTTAAAATGGAATACAAATGGAGAAAGTGCAGGCATTTATATCATTACTCTTTTAATAATTGTAACATGGACTCGGTCCCTTGCAAGATTGTTTTGGAAGGTGAGTAATGAGTAATCCCTCGCGAAATAAGTATCAAGATGATGATACGGTTCAGATTCACTAACTTCATCATCTTGTTCAATTTTAGCACTTATCAATTCAGTAGTAATAGAAATTTTAAATTTGAATTTAACAAGTTGATGGTGTAGTTGAATCTGAATCACAAAATTGAGGTCGGGAGAGTTCAGAATAAAGATTTGGTAAGGGCATAAGTGGAACGTTGAGTGGTTTAGAAATTAAATGTAAAAGAGTTTCAAAAGTAAGACTTATTGGTCCTATAAATAAAATTATAAGACTTACTTGTCTTTTGGAGAGAAAAGTAGGACTTAGGTGTAACTTTTCCTATTTTTTTTTAAATCGAATACAAATGGAAAAAGTGCAGACATTTATATCATTACTCTTTTAATAATTGTTAAACCAATTTTTTTATGTTTGTAACATGGACTCGGCCCCTTGCAAGATTGTTTTCGAAGGTGAGTAAATGAGTAATCCCTCGCGAAATAAGTATCAAGATGATGATACGGTTCAGATTCACTCACTTCATCATCTTGTTCAATTTTAGCACTTATCAATTCAGTAGTAATAGAAATTTTAAATTTGAATTTAACAAGTTGATGGTGTAGTTGAATCTGAATCACAAAATTGATGTCGAGAGAGTTCAGAATAAAGATTTGGTAAGGGCATAAGTGGAACGTTGAGTGGTTTAGAAATTAAATGTAAAAGGGTTTCAAAAGTAAGACTTATTGGTCCTATAAAGAAAATTATAAGACTTACTTGTCTTTCGGAGAGAAAAGTAGGACATAGGTGCAATTTTTCCTACTTTTTTTTAAGTGGAATACAAATGGAGAAAGTGCAAGCATTTATATCATTACTCTTTTAGTAATTGTAAAACCAATTGATTTATTTTTGTAACATGGACTCGCTGCCTTGCAAGATTGTTTTGGAAGGTGAGCAAATGAGTAATCCCTCGCGAAATAAGTATCAAGATGATGATACGGTTCAGATTCACTCACTTCTTCATCTTGTTCAATTTTAGCACTTATCAATTCAGTAGTAATAGAAATTTTAAATTTGAATTTAACAAGTTGATGGTGTAGTTGAATCTGAATCACAAAATTGAGGTAACATGGTCTCGCTCCTTTGCAAGATTGTTTTGGAAGGTGAGTAAATGAGTAAAACCTCGCGAAATAAGTATCAAGATGATGATACGGTTCAGATTCACTCACTTCATCATCTTGTTCAATTTTAGCACTTATCAATTCAGTAGTAATAGAAATTTTAAATTTGAATTTCACAAGTTGATGGTGTTGTTGAATCTGAATCACAAAATTGAGGTCGGGAGAGTTCAGAATAAAGATTTGGTAGGGGCATAAGTGGAACGTTGAGTGGTTTAGAAATTAAATGTAAAAGAGTTTCAAAAGTAAGGCATATTGGTCCTATAAAGAAAATTATAAGACTTACTTTACTTTTGGAGAGAAAAGTAGGACTTAGGTGTAATTTTTCCTATTTTTTTTAAAATGGAGTACAAATGGAGAAAGTTCATGCATTTATATCATTACTCTTTTAGTAATTGTAAAACCAATTGATTTATTTTTGTAACATGGTCTCGCTCCTTTGCAAGATTGTTTTGGAAGGTGAGTAAATGAGTAATCCCTCGCGAAATAAGTATCAAGATGATGATACGGTTCAGATTCACTAACTTCATCATCTTGTACAATTTTAGCACTTATCAATTCAGTAGTAATAGAAATTTTAAATTTGAATTTCACAAGTTGATGGTGTAGTTGAATCTGAATCACAAAATTGAGGTCGGGAGAGTTCAGAATAAAGATTTGGTAAGGGTATAAATGGAATGTTGAGTGGTTTAAAAATGAAATGTAAAAGAGTTTCAAAAGTAAGACTTATTGGTCCTATAAATAAAATTATAAGACTTACTTGTCTTTTGGAGTGAAAAGTAGGACTTAGGTGCAATTTTTCCAATTTTTTCTTGAGTGGAACACAAATGGAGAAAGTGCAGGCATTTATATCATTACTCTTTTAGTAATTGTAAAACCAATTGATTTATTTTTGTAACATGGACTCGCTTCCTTGCAAGATTGTTTTGGAAGGTGAGTAAATGAGTAATCCCTCGCGAAATAAGTATCAAGATGATGATACGGTTCAGATTCACTAACTTCATCATCTTGTTCAATTTTAGCACTTATCAATTCAGTGGTAATAGAAATTTTAAATTTGAATTTCACAAGTTGATGGTGTAGTTGAATCTGAATCACAAAATTGAGGTCGGGACAGTTCAGAATAAAGATTTGGTAAGGGTATAAATGGAATGTTGAGTGGTTTAGAAATGAAATGTAAAAGAGTTTCAAAAGTAAGACTTATTGGTCCTATAAATAAAATTATAAGACTTACTTGTCTTTTGGAGAGAAAAGTAGGACTTAGGTGTAATTTTTCCTATTTTTTTTAAAATGGAGTACAAATGGAGAAAGTTCATGCATTTATATCATTACTCTTTTAGTAATTGTAAAACCAATTGATTTATTTTTGTAACATGGTCTCGCTCCCTTGCAAGATAGTTTTGGAAGGTGAGTAAATGAGTAATCCCTTGCGAAATAAGTATCAAGATGATGATACGGTTCAGATTCACTAACTTCATCATCTTGTTCAATTTTAGCACTTATCAATTCAGTAGTAATAAAAATTTTAAATTTGAATTGAACAAGTTGATGGTGTAGTTGAATCTGAATCACAAAATTGAGGTCAAGAGAGTTCAGAATAAGGATTTGGTAAGGGCATAAGTGGAACGTTGAGTGGTTTTGAAATTAAATGTAAAAGAGTTTCAAAAGTAAGACTTATTGGTCCTATAAAGAAAATTATAAGACTTACTTGTCTTTCGGAGAGAAAAGTAGGACTTAGGTGCAATTTTTCCTATTTTTTTTAAGTGGAATACAAATGGAGAAAATGCAGGCATTTATATCATTACTCTTTTAGTAATTGTAAAACCAATTGATTTATTTTTGTAACATGGACTCGCTCCCTTGCAAGATTGTTTTGGAAGGTGAGTAAATGAGTAATCCCTCGCGAAATAAGTATCAAGATGATGATACGGTTCAGATTTACTCACTTCATCATCTTGTTCAATTTTAGCACTTATCAATTCAGTAGTAATAGAAATTTTAAAATTGAATTTAACAAGTTGATGGTGTAGTTGAATCTGAATCACAAAATTGAGGTCGGGAGAGTTCAGAATAAAAATTTGGTAAGGGCATAAGTGGAATCTTGAGTGGTTTAGAAATTAAATGTAAAAGAGTTTCAAAAGTAAGACTTATTGGTCCTATAAATAAAATTATAAGACTTACTTGTCTTTTGGAGAGAAAAGTAGGACTTAGGTGTAATTTTTCCTATTTTTTTTAAAAAGGAGTACAAATGGAGAAAGTTCATGCATTTTTATCATTACTCTTTTAGTAATTGTAAAACCAATTGATTTATTTTTGTAACATGGTCTCGCTCCTTTGCAAGATTGTTTTGGAAGGTGAGTAAATGAGTAATCCCTCGCAAAATAAGTATCAAGATGATGATACGGTTCAGATTCACTCATTTCATCATCTTGTTCAATTTTAGCACTTATCAATTCAGTAGTAATTGAAATTTTAAATTTGAATTTAACAAGTTGATGGTGTAGTTGAATCTGAATCACAAAATTGAGGTCGGGAGAGTTCAGAATAAAGATTTGATAAGGGCATAAGTGGAACGTTGAGTGGTTTAGAAATTAAATGTAAAAGAGTTTCAAAAGTAAGACTTATTGGTCCTATAAAGAAAATTATAAGACTTGTCTTTCGGAGAGAAAAGTAGGACTTAGGTGCAATTTTTCCTATTTTTTTTTAAGTGGAATACAAATGGAGAAAGTGCAGGCATTTATATCATTACTCTTTTAGTAATTGTAAAACCATTTGATTTATTTTTGTAACATGGACTCGCTCCCTTGCAAGATTGTTTTGGAAGGTGAGTAAATGAGTAATCCCTCGCGAAATAAGTATCAAGATGATGATACGGTTCAGATTCACTCACTTCATCATCTTGTTCAATTTTAGCACTTATCAATTCAGTAGTAATAGAAATTTTAAATTTGAATTTAACAAGTTGATGGTGTAGTTGAATCTGAATCACAAAATTGAGGTCGAGAGAGTTCAGAATAAAAATTTGGTAAGAGCATAAGTGGAATCTTGAGTGGTTTAGAAATTAAATGTAAAAGAGTTTCAAAAGTAAGACTTATTGGCCCTATAAAGAAAATTATAAGACTTACTTGTCTTTTGGAGAGAAAAGTAGGACTTAGGTGTAATTTTTCCCATTTTTTTTTAAAATGAGTACAAATGGAGAAAGTTCATGCATTTATATCATTACTCTTTTAGTAATTGTAAGACCAATTGATTTATTTTCGTAACATGGTCTCGCTCCTTTGCAAGATTGTTTTGGAAGGTGAGTAAATGAGTAATCCCTCGCAAAATAAGTATCAAGATGATGATACGGTTCAGATTCACTAACTTCATCATCTTGTTCAATTTTAGCACTTATCAATTCAGTAGTAATAGAAATTTTAAATTTGAATTGAACAAGTTGATGGTGTAGTTGAATCTGAATCACAAAATTGAGGTCAAGAGAGTTCAGAATAAGGATTTGGTATGGGCATAAGTGGAATGTTGAGTGGTTTAGAAATTAAATGTAAAAGAGTTTCAAAAGTAAGGCATATTGGTCCTATAAAGAAAATTATAAGACTTCTCTTTTGGAGAGAAAAGTAGGACTTAGGTGTAATTTTTCCTATTTTTTTTAAAATGGAGTACAAATGGAGAAAGTTCATGCATTTATATCATTAGTCTTTTAGTAATTGTAAAACCAATTGATTTATTTTTGTAACATGGACTCGCTCCCTTGCAAGATTGTTTTGGAAGGTGAGTAAATGAGTAATCCCTCGCGAAATAAGTATCAAGATGATGATACGGTTCAGATTCACTCACTTCATCATCTTGTTCAATTTTAGCACTTACCAATTCAGTAGTAATAGAAATTTTAAATTTGAATTTAACAAGTTGATGGTGTAGTTGAATCTGAATCACAAAATTGAGGTCGGGAGAGTTCAGAATAAAGATTTGGTAGGGGCATAAGTGGAACGTTGAGTGGTTTAGAAATTAAATGTAAAAGAGTTTCAAAAGTAAGACTTATTGGTCCTATAAAGAAAATTATAAGACTTACTTGTCTTTTGGAGAGAAAAATAGGACTTAGGTGTAATTTTTCCTATTTTTTTAAAAAAGGAGTACAAAAGGAGAAAGTTCATGTATTTTTATCATTACTCTTTTAGTAATTGTAAAACCAATTGATTTATTTTTGTAACATGGTCTCGCTCCTTTGCAAGATTGTTTTGGAAGGTGAGTAAATGAGTAATCCCTCGCAAAATAAGTATCAAGATGATGATACGGTTCAGATTCACTCATTTCATCATCTTGTTCAATTTTAGCACTTATCAATTCAGTAGTTATAGAAATTTTAAATTTGAATTTAACAAGTTGATGGTGTAGTTGAATCTGAATCACAAAATTGAGGTCGGGAGAGTTCAGAATAAAGATTTGGTAAGGGCATAAGTGGAACGTTGAGTAGTTTTGAAATTAAATTTAAAAGAGTTTCAAAAGTAAGACTTATTGGTCCTATAAAGAAAATTATAAGACTTACTTGTCTTTCGGAGAGAAAAGTAGGACTTAGGTGCAATTTTTCCTATTTTTTTTAAGTGGAATACAAATGGAGAAAATGCAGGCATTTATATCATTACTCTTTTAGTAATTGTAAAACCAATTGATTTATTTTTGTAACATGGACTCGCTCCCTTGCAAGATTGTTTTGGAAGGTGAGTAAATGAGTAATCTCTCGCGAAATAAGTATCAAGATGATGATACGGTTCAGATTCACTCACTTCATCATCTTGTTCAATTTTAGCACTTATCAATTCAGTAGTAATAGAAATTTTAAAATTGAATTTAACAAGTTGATGGTGTAGTTGAATCTGAATCACAAAATTGAGGTCGGGAGAGTTCAGAATAAAGATTTGGTAGGGGCATAAGTGGAACGTTGAGTGGTTTAGAAATTAAATGTAAAAGAGTTTCAAAACTAAGACTTATTGGTCCTATAAATAAAATTATAAGACTTACTTGTCTTTTGGAGAGAAAAGTAGGACTTAGGTGCAATTTTTCCTATTTTTTTTAAGTGGAATACAAATGGAGAAAGTGAAGGCATTTATATCATTACTCTTTTAGTAATTATAAAACCAATTGATTTATTTTTGTAACATGGACTCGCTCCCTTGCAAGATTGTTTTGGAAGGTGAGTAAATGAGTAATCCCTCGCGAAATAAGTATCAAGATGATGATACGGTTCAGATTTACTCACTTCATCATCTTGTTCAATTTTAGCACTTATCAATTCAGTAGTAATAGAAATTTTAAATTTGAATTTAACAAGTTGATGGTGTAGTTGAATCTGAATCACAAAATTGAGGTCGAGAGAGTTCAGAATAAAAATTTGGTAAGGGCATAAGTGGAATCTTGAGTGGTTTAGAAATTAAATGTAAAAGAGTTTCAAAAGTAAGACTTATTGGTCCTATAAATAAAATTATAAGACTTACTTGTCTTTTGGAGAGAAAAGTAGGACTTAGGTGTAATTTTTCCTATTTTTTTTTAAAAGGAGTACAAATGGAGAAAGTTCATGCATTTTTATCATTACTCTTTTAGTAATTGTAAAACCAATTGATTTATTTTTGTAACATGGTCTCGCTCCTTTGCAAGATTGTTTTGGAAGGTGAGTAAATGAGTAATCCCTCGCAAAATAAGTATCAAGATGATGATACGGTTCAGATTCACTCATTTCATCATCTTGTTCAATTTTAGCACTTATCAATTCAGTAGTAATTGAAATTTTAAATTTGAATTTAACAAGTTGATGGTGTAGTTGAATCTGAATCACAAAATTGAGGTCGGGAGAGTTCAGAATAAAGATTTGATAAGGGCATAAGTGGAACGTTGAGTGGTTTAGAAATTAAATGTAAAAGAGTTTCAAAAGTAAGACTTATTGGTCCTATAAAGAAAATTATAAGACTTGTCTTTCGGAGAGAAAAGTAGGACTTAGGTGCAATTTTTCCTATTTTTTTTTAAGTGGAATACAAATGGAGAAAGTGCAGGCATTTATATCATTACTCTTTTAGTAATTGTAAAACCATTTGATTTATTTTTGTAACATGGACTCGCTCCCTTGCAAGATTATTTTGGAAGGTGAGTAAATGAGTAATCCCTCGCGAAATAAGTATCAAGATGATGATACGGTTCAGATTCACTCACTTCATCATCTTGTTCAATTTTAGCACTTATCAATTCAGTAGTAATAGAAATTTTAAATTTGAATTTAACAAGTTGATGGTGTAGTTGAATCTGAATCACAAAATTGAGGTCGAGAGAGTTCAGAATAAAAATTTGGTAAGGGCATAAGTGGAATCTTGAGTGGTTTAGAAATTAAATGTAAAAGAGTTTCAAAAGTAAGACTTATTGGTCCTATAAAGAAAATTATAAGACTTACTTGTCTTTTGGAGAGAAAAGTAGGACTTAGGTGTAATTTTTCCTATTTTTTTTTAAAATGAGTACAAATGGAGAAAGTTCATGCATTTATATCATTACTCTTTTAGTAATTGTAAAACCAATTGATTTATTTTTGTAACATGGTCTCGCACCTTTGCAAGATTATTTTGGAAGGTGAGTAAATGAGTAATCCGTCGCAAAATAAGTATCAAGATGATGATACGGTTCAGATTCACTCACTTTATCCTCTTGTTCAATTTTAGCACTTATCAATTCAGTAGTAATAGAAATTTTAAATTTGAATTGAACAAGTTGATGGTGTAGTTGAATCTGAATCACAAAATTGAGGTCAAGAGAGTTCAGAATAAGGATTTGGTAAGGGCATAAGTGGAATGTTGAGTGGTTTAGAAATTAAATGTAAAAGAGTTTCAAAAGTAAGACTTATTGGTCCTATAAAGAAAATTATAAGACTTACTTGTCTTTTGGAGAGAAAAGTAGGACTTAGGTGTAATTTTTCCTATTTTTTTTTAAAAGGAGTACAAATGGAGAAAGTTCATGCATTTATATCATTACTCTTTTAGTAATTGTAAAACCAATTGATTTATTTTTGTAACATGGTCTCACTCCTTTGCAAGATTGTTTTGGAAGGTGAGTAAATGAGTAATCCCTCGCAAAATAAGTATCAAGATGATGATACGGTTCAGATTCACTCACTTCATCATCTTGTTCAATTTTAGCACTTATCAATTCAGTAGTAATAGAAATTTTAAATTTGAATTTAACAAGTTGATGGTGTAGTTGAATCTGAATCACAAAATTGAGGTCGGGAGAGTTCAGAATAAAGATTTGGTAGGGGCATAAGTGGAACGTTGAGTGGTTTAGAAATTAAATGTAAAAGAGTTTCAAAACTAAGACTTATTGGTCCTATAAATAAAATTATAAGACTTACTTGTCTTTTGGAGAGAAAAGTAGGACTTAGGTGCAATTTTTCCTATTTTTTTTAAGTGGAATACAAATGGAGAAAGTGCAGGCATTTATATCATTACTCTTTTAGTAATTATAAAACCAATTGATTTATTTTTGTAACATGGACTCGCTCCCTTGCAAGATTGTTTTGGAAGGTGAGTAAATGAGTAATCCCTCGCGAAATAAGTATCAAGATGATGATACGGTTCAGATTCACTAACTTCATCATCTTGTTCAATTTTAGCACTTATCAATTCAGTAGTAGTAGAAATTTTAAATTTGAATTTAACAAGTTGATGGTGTAGCTGAATCTTAATCACAAAATTGAGGTCGAGAGAGTTCAGAATAAAGATTTGGTAAGGGCATAAGTGGAATGTTGAGTGGTTTAGAAATTAAATGTAAAAGAGTTTCAAAAGTAAGACTTATTGGTCCTATAAAGAAAATCATAAGACTTATTTGTCTTTTGGAGAGAAAAGTAGGACTTAGGTGTAATTTTTCCTATTTTTTTTTAAAATGGAGTACAAATGGAGAAAGTTCAGGCATTTATATCATTACTCTTTTAGTAATTGTAAAACCAATTGATTTATTTTTGTAACATGGTCTCGCTGGTTTGCAAGATTGTTTTGTAAGGTGAGTAAATGAGTAATCCCTCGCGAAATAAGTATCAAGATGATGTTACGGTTCAGATTCACTCACTTCATCATCTTGTTCAATTTTAGCACTTATCAATTCAGTAGTAATAGAAATTTTAAATTTGAATTTAACAAGTTGATGGTGTAGTTGAATCTGAATCACAAAATTGAGGTCGGGAGAGTTCAGAATAAAGATTTGGTAGGGGCATAAGTGGAACGTTGAGTGGTTTAGAAATTAAATGTAAAAGAGTTTCAAAAGTAAGACTTATTGGTCCTATAAATAAAATTATAAGACTTACTTGTCTTTTGGAGAGAAAAGTAGGACTTAGGTGCAATTTTTCCTATTTTTTTTTAAGTGGAACACAAATGGAGAAAGTGCAGGCATTTATATCATTACTCTTTTAGTAATTATAAAACCAATTGATTTATTTTTGTAACATGGACTCGCTCCCTTGCAAGATTGTTTTGGAAGGTGAGTAAATGAGTAATACCTCGCGAAATAAGTATCAAGATGATGATACGGTTCAGATTCACTAACTTCATCATCTTGTTCAATTTTAGCACTTATCAATTCAGTAGTAATAGAAATTTTAAATTTGAATTGAACAAGTTGATGGTGTAGTTGAATCTGAATCACAAAATTGAGGTCAAGAGAGTTCAGAATAAGGATTTGGTAAGGGCATAAGTGGAATGTTGAGTGGTTTAGAAATTAAATGTAAAAGAGTTTCAAAAGTAAGGCATATTGGTCCTATAAAGAAAATTATAAGACTTACTTGTCTTTTGGAGAGAAAAGTAGGACTTAGGTGTAATTTTTCCTATTTTTTTTAAAATGGAGTACAAATGGAGAAAGTTCATGCATTTATATCATTACTCTTTTAGTAATTGTAAAACCAATTGATTTATTTTTGTAACATGGTCTCGCTCCTTTGCAAGATTATTTTGGAAGGTGAGTAAATGAGTAATCCCTCGCGAAATAAGTATCAAGATGATGATACGGTTCAGATTCACTCATTTCATCATCTTGTTCAATTTTAGCACTTATCAATTCAGTAGTAATTGAAATTTTAAATTTGAATTTAACAAGTTGATGGTGTAGTTGAATCTGAATCACAAAATTGAGGTCGGGAGAGTTCAGAATAAAGATTTGGTAAGGGCATAAGTGGAACGTTGAGTGGTTTAGAAATTAAATGTAAAAGAGTTTCAAAAGTAAGACTTATTGGTCCTATAAATAAAATTATAAGACTTACTTGTCTTTTGGAGAGAAAAGTAGGACTTAGGTGCAATTTTTCCTATTTTTTTTTAGGTGGAATACAAATGGAGAAAGTGCAGGCATGTATATCATTACTCTTTTAGTAATTGTAAAACCAATTGATTTATTTTTGTAACATGGACTCGCTCCCTTGCAAGATTGTTTTGGAAGGAGAGTAAATGAGTAATCCCTCGCGAAATAAGTATCAAGATGATGATACGGTTCAGATTCACTAACTTCATCATCTTGTTCAATTTTAGCACTTATCAATTCAGTAGTAATAGAAATTTTAAATTTGAATTTAACAAGTTGATGGTGTAGTTGAATCTCAATCACAAAATTGAGGTCGAGAGAGTTCAGAATAAAGATTTGGTAAGGGCATAAGTGGAATGTTGAGTGGTTTAGAAATTAAATGTAAAAGAGTTTCAAAAGTAAGACTTATTGGTCCTATAAAGAAAATTATAAGACTTACTTGACTTTTGGAGAGAAAAGTCTGCGTGTAGCACCCGGGATTGAGGACAGTGATAGTGCTTAGGATTCCCCTAAGGGGGACAATATAGACATAGATGCCCCTGCTGAGGAGGATCCGGATGCGGATGAGGAGGTGGACCATGAAAGGCCGAGCATGAGCCGAGCAGACTATGAATATCCGGCCACCGACTATGAGTGCCTTAGTGCGAGTCTTCAGCAGCTATAGTTAGATTTCGCAAACCATCACCGCGAGACTAATGATTTCCTGGGCACACTCAGAGACGGTATGATCTCTCCAATAGAGGGTCAACAATGCATTGAGCAGCTGCTTAGGATGACCCTTAGCTCCCGTGGTTCTCACATTTCTTCAACTTCTACTGTACCACTGCTGTCGCTGCCTCAGCCTTAGTCCCATTTTCCCTGCTTTTGTTTATGTTTCATTTCAATTTCTGTATTTTCTTTTTGTTCCTGTTCAGTCATAGAACTGTATAGTGCTTGATGGGCACTTTTTTGTTGCCTTTAAAGCATTTTTTTTGTATTCCATAAATTCCATCACTTGTACTGACAACTATTTAAATTAATGGAATATTAGCAGTTTATTTTCATTGTCGGTCTATATTTATTTTATGTCTTACTTTTTTATTTAGTTCTTTTATTGTTTTTTCTAGTTCGTGTATGTTATGTTGGTATGTAGTTTGTTCTTGTGCAGGTTTTGATGCCACACTTGTCCAGCACGTACCCGCGTACCCGTGTACCCACTACCCTTACACGATTGATGTTTTGACTTTTGGAGACCCATCAACCCCGCCGGTAACATTGTTCTAACGCTTCATAGTTCAAACATTGAGGACAATGTTTAATTTAAGTTTGGGGGTACGATACACGTATGTATATACTGGTTACTTTTTAACTTTTTGTACATATTGTATCTTTATTTCATGTTTGCCATGATGTCCTTCTTTTGAGGATGTGATACCCAGAATGTCATCAACAAATGCATCTTGTAATTAGAAACTTTGACATCCGGAAATGCCTAACTTTTGAAATTTATGTGTTAGGTACATTTTTGTTTAGTTTTGAATATTGTATAGTTCTTTCCAAAAATTTGCCCTTAATGGCACAAACATGCACACATGCATTTGAATTGTGGGGTATACATCGTATAGAAAGTATTGAAAATGTTTGTTTTTATTTGAACAGCTTAAAGAATGAGTTGCCTTAGCATTTTAAGCTTACAAAAAAAACTTGTAATAAGCTTCTCACTCAATAAATCGGGCCTCTGTGCCTCAGGAAGCATGGAGTGTTCGTGTCTAAAAAGTGTGCAAGGTTGAGCAATAAAAAAATAATTGGCTCATTTAAGTTTGAAGCCTAGTAATCTCGGCTATTAAGTTCTTCAGGGTCTTCACCTAATGCCCTTAAACCGTCCGATTTGGGAATCATTGACCCAACGCTGCTACATGGGCTTGCTAGAAAGCTCAAGGGGCTTAGGCATTGCACAGCCAGTTGTACTTATATGTTTGTAAATATTTTGCAATTAATGGTATACTTCTGTGATCTATTTTAAAAAGTTTTCTTTTGAAAACAGATGTTCTATTTATTCTCCAGCTACGACAATAAACCACGCATTGAAATGTATGTTCACCTTTCAAAGAGGATTTTAGGGTTTGCACTTGAATGTGTATCGGACTGACCATTATGTGGGGACTATCGCCTAATTCTAGCTTTTAATAGTTTATATCTATTGATGTCCATATAGCTCCATAATACTTGTTGCATTTGCCATTTTGAACATCAATTGGGGAATCACTCTTTTCTAGTTGATGACTTAGTAGACCACATTTTTTCATACTTTTGTGAGTTTAACAAGCGTGTTAAACCCAATGAGACTTCACTCATCTACTAGACGTGTCTAGGGGTTTAAATGGCTTGTTGCATTTGCTAAATGCAATCGCGTTTCCCACGAAAGTGGAAGTAAAGTAGTGGCTTTATTTTATTTCTTTTTGCATTACTAAGGGACTAGCAATATCTAAGTTTGGGGGTGTGATAAGCGTTGAATGTTATACATTCTCGCACATTTACTTAAGTATTTTAATCCCATAGATGCACATATTGTATAGGTTTTATGTGTTTTTATGTTTTTGATTATTTCAGGTTCAAACTCAGAATTCGGCGTAATTTGGCTCCTTTATCAATTCAAGAAAGCATTCATATATCTGCTCGTACTTCATTGAAGAGATACATCAAGGAATAGTGAATGGTGTCTCAAGACCGGAGTCGGGAAGCAGAAGAGTTGAAGGATTGCAGAGCAAAGGAAGTTCGATGCATCGAAATTATAGCTTAGATGGATCGAAGCTTCGATGCACTGAAGTGCCTACTTCGATGCATTAAAAATCCCAGCAGAAAATATATTTTTGGAAGATATTTCCTCCACTTGGCCACTTATCTAATTTCTTCAAGAAGATGCCTTGGATGAAATTTCAGTGATCTTCTGAGCCTCTAGTCAGATAGATAGATAAAAAAGATGTAATAGAAAAATATATCATAATTCTTGTCATAGGGAGGATATATAGATTCTAGTGAGAGAAAGTGAAGTTCTAGAGAGGGAAAGCTTCAAAGAGGGCTCTATAAGGCCTTGAAGAATGTTTTGAGCATGGATTCACCTCTGTCTATGGAGTGTTTCCAGCCCACCATGATTAACTAATCCTTCTCTAGGGTTTTGACAAACCCTAGTCTTATAAATATGTTCTAATTTTAGTGCAATAGAGCTTTTATGTAATTTTTGTGTATATGTAACTTGCCTTAAGCCTTATGAGTAATATAAGTTTACAATTTTCTTATGTTCATATGTGTAATTATCTTTCTTGCCTTAGAATGCTTACTTTCCTCACATGATCTTCAAATATTTGTAGTTCCACAATGACTACACATAATGGCTTGGTACTAGTTTTCATTTTAACATGCATAGCTAGATTTGCATAGTCCATGCTAAGAGATGGTAAATTAGCTACACTTAGTTAATTAGGTATGTAGGTAGGTACGAAATTTACACGTATCGAAGATGAACTATAGTATTTTAAGGTGTAAGTATCCTCTTGACGGTAGCATTGTAAGCCAGAATCCAAGTGCACCATTTAGTATACAATTGCATGAATTCTCCAATTTATCATAAGTTTGACATACTACGAGGCTAGTGGTGAAGTCTCAACCCTAGTCCCTTACTCTTCTCTCAAACTCTGCATTTTAATTATCATTTATGCTTTTTAAGTAGAGTAAACAAACAACCCAAACACTTGATTGTGAATTAAATGAGAACCAACCTTTGATTTTTAGCACATTATTCCTATGTAGTCTCTGTGGGATCGACACCTTCAACTTAGAACCCTATCCTTCAAGGATTCGTTTTATTGCGAGTGGTAAAATATAAATATAAATTGTCCACCACATCAAATATTCATTGATGCCAAACTGTGGTGATCCTTTAGAAGGAATACCTTCATACACTGCATTACTTAATGGACTTGATGGGTTTGAGTAAGCAACAGGCTCGGTGATGTTGATTCCAGTACTCCACTTCTCTGCACGCGCAATTTTAGATTTTTTTTTTCTTGATCGAGACAATATACATGCCACTTTGGAGAGTCTTTCAACATGTTCCAACAAGCATGGAGTTTAAAGCCCTCATTCATAGTGGCTTTTATAGATGTTGAGCTGTTGTAATCTGCTTTAAATAATTACACAAAAATTAGAACTGAATTATTTAAAATAATTACTTATTCAATACGATCAAGTAAAAAAATTAATTAAAATTATGAACTTGCCATATCATTATTGTTGAAGCCACTGGTCTGATTATTTTCAATTGTAAGCAAGCATCCAGACTATTTGTTAATTTTTCCTTGGATGGTGGACCAACGATTTGCCGAACCTCCATCTCCTCGGGCAGTTGGAGCACCAAGTTGTACTTGAAATTCAACGAGAATTTTTTGCCATAACGTCGACTTCGCTTGGTCTGCACCGATCATCGAATCATTGCTAACTTCTAGCCATGGATTGCACAAAGCCAAATCTTCTTCATTAGACCAATTAGGCATTCGAGGAATCGGTTGCTTTCGGGAAGGTCTGACATTACTAGATTGAGGCAATACCGGCGAATAAAATGCGGCTGATTGATTAGATGAAAATTGAGAATCGCAACCATAATATTGATATGAACTGTCAAATGATAAAAAAAATCATCATTTGATAAAGGGTTGAAGTTGAAATTTGGTGGTGTTGGATCCATGAAATTAGATTTTGTAAAAAAATAATTAAGAAAATAAAAATGATTCAAGACTGAGGAGAAAATATGAATTTTTGGTTGTGAAATTAGTGAATGTAGGGGTGGTGTATTTATAGGGATGAAAAAAGTAACCAAAAAAAATTATTTTTTAAAACCCAAAAGAGCCGTTTTAGGCACTATTTAGCTCTGCCAAACAATGCTTCAGCGCTCTTTGGCAGAGCTCTAT
Source organism: Cornus controversa (assembly GCA_026545225.1). Lineage (NCBI taxonomy): Eukaryota > Viridiplantae > Streptophyta > Magnoliopsida > Cornales > Cornaceae > Cornus > Cornus controversa. The sequence continues at coordinate 10,538,313 of CM048850.1, forward strand.
TTTTTACAAAATAATAAAAAAAAAATTTAAAAAAAGTACAGAAAAAAATGGATTCTGGGCAACAAAACAGGCCCTGTTTGGAGGTGCAATGGTCATATGACCGTTGCACGGACACGCGATGCCCTAAGAGCGCGCCGCGTAATTTTTTTTTTAAAAACTAATTATCGAAATGACGTTGTTTTGATAGGTGAATTTTTTAAAAAAATAATATGGGCCCGCATTAAAGCAAGCACACATGAACAGGGTTGGCTAAGTGGTTCGCTGGATCAGGCGAACTACTTAGCCAAGCAATGACCTGGCCCACTTTTTGGCCAAGCCATTGAAGGCCTACAAGACTATTTGGTTGGCTAGAATGGGCTCTAGCCAACCCATTGTTGATGCTCTAAAACCCCTAAAAACTTGAAGTGAACAGTGTCTGTCATGGAGAATATTTTGCGATCATGACTTTGAAAGTTCTTAAGGGTTTGCTATTGTTCATCTTGCCTTAAATAGTGTGTGAGAATACATATTTATGCCTATCAAGTGCTGTTTTGAATTCAATCCATGATGATACATAATTTTCCAAAATTTGACTCCTTGAACCTGATCTATAAATTGTTCTTGTTGCTGTCATCAGTCTTTAAGTACTGCTCACTACTAAAAATAGCATTAGTCTTGTCAAGTTGCTCTACATTGTCTCTGAACTGTTATAGGTATTTCTAGCAAGTGTAAACAATTGTGTGTTCTATTTTTGCTAGAAAAAGGATATATTAGAGGCTCCATTAGTATTTACATATCTGCAACACAGTTTCAATTCCAAACTGCTGTCAAGAACTTTTTTGAATGGCAAATCATGTTTCAAGTTGACATTGTGCAAAATTTATATAGTGAGCATGTTTTAATTCATATGTAGAGTTATCTCAACTTATGTGTTCTCAGAATTAGAAAAAGATCAATTTTTGACTCTTAATAACTTGTTGTTGCACTGATCTTTGCTGAAAGTTATATAAGCTCTGTCAAGTTGTTTTAATTTGGTTGTAAACATATATATATATATTATTCGAGCATGTACAATACCTTATATGTGATCTGTTTAAGATAGCTAGAAATCATATTAGATGCTGCCCTAGACTTTGTTCTTCTATAGCATCATTCGAGTCCTAATGTGTTGTTAAAAACACTTCTCTATCAAATCATGATGCCAATTGATTTTTGAATTCCATATTACTGAATACTAAATTTTGATTTGTTAATTCCATATTGCTGAATACTGAATTGTGATTTTTGAATTCCAGATTGATGAATCCTGAATTCTGATTTTTGAATTCCATATTGATGAATGTTGAGTTCTAATTTTTTAATTTCTTGTTATTGAATACTGAATTCTGATTTTTGAATTCCATATTGCTGAATGCTGAGTTCTGATTTTTGTATTCCATATTGCTGAATGCTAAGTTCTGGTTTGTGCAATCTGTTTTATGTAATTCTGGTTTGTGGAATTTGTTTTGTGGAATTCTAATTTGTGGAAATTATGTTTTGTGGAATTCTAGTTTGTGATTTTTGCTAAAATCATGTGTTGTATTTTGCTGAGGTTATTGCTATCTTTTGCTGATATAATATTGCTAAATTTGCAAGTTTTATATTGTTGATTTCTATGCTTTATATTGCTAAACTTGCAAGTTAAATATTATCGTTCTGTGGGCATAGATTTGTGCTACTAAAGTCTACTCTAGTTGTAGATATGTCCATTTTAAGAACAGGTACAAAGACAAAGCAATGCCAGGACTTTAAAGTGAATATACCTAGCTGAATGGAAGTCTGATTAGCTGAGAAGGGGATTCATTGGAAGAGCAGTCTTCTGCAAGACCTTGGTAGCTACATTTAGGATTGTTCATACTGAAGTCCATCTTTGCAGAAATTTAAGCGTTATTATCTGCCAAAGGATCGAGTGGCCTTTTCATTAAAAAGCTAAAATTTAAAGACCGACAATCAAAGCTTGAAGAGTTGTTGTTTAATACATTGAACAGACTTAACATTCACTATTCATAGTCCAAGTATAGGGATACTTTGGACCGAGGGAGTTTGAGTGATTGTGGTAAGCTTGGTGAGAGATAGCTTGGGCTTTGGGAAGCCTGGGTGGGAGAGAGCAAAAAGTTGTTGTTAGGATTGGTAAGTATGGTTCAGACCTTGGGAGGCTGTGAACTAGGGTGAGTGTAAGGACCGGGTTATTTTTGACCGGTTCCAGATTATTTTTGGACCTGTTTTCTTTTTTCGAATTAATTAATTTTGGAAAGGTGCAAATATATATATATATATTTGGAGATATATACATATATATGGGATATATTTATATTAAATTATAAATATATCTATTAGTACATGTATTGTTAAACATGCATGTAAAGGTATGTATATGAAGTGGAATATATAAGTATAGGTGTATAGGTGTTGAGGTGTTAGTATTTGCCATGTGATGTATATATATATATATATATATATATATGTGTGTGTGTGTGTGTGTGTGTGTGTGTGTGTGTATACACGTGTATATATACACACATGTATGTACATATACACATATATATACACATATATGTATGATGTGGTCGGAACTAAATTATATTGTAAGCTTAATTTTGCCCTTTTTATCAAAATATAATTTAACCACTCGCAAGAGCACGAATCTTTGTAGATAAGGTTCTATATAGAGGGTATCGATCCCACGAGGACTAGTCGTTAATTGTCATAAAGAAAGATTAATTCTACTTTAATTCTAAAGAAACAGGTTTTTGGTTTTGTGTTTAAAACTATTGTGTAAATGAAATGACGATAAAATTAAAGAGTAAAGTCGGGAGAGAGAACTAGGGTTGGTTTCCACCACTAGCCATTCACATGTTCATAAGTGTAGCAAGCATGGGGTTCATTAATTAAATGCCTAACAATGTCATTAGGCTTGTGACCTCAATGACATATCAAAAGATCAATGTGTGTGCTAACCTATCATAATCCATCTTCAACAAGCATAGCTCTTCAACCTAACTAACTACCTAATTACCCTACTCTCTACGTAAACACTACATGCATCCAAACTACCTTGTCTTGGCATGGTCTATACAAACTAGCATCACACATTCATTTAAACACCATTATCTAACCATCATTTGCACTTCTTGTGGAATATGCAAATGTTGTGCATTCAAGTGACAAAACCTACTCTAAGACAAGAATAAATTCCATATCAAATGAATATATATAAGAAAGGTATTTGTGTACATAATCACTAGGCTAAATAATCAACATTTAATTACAAATCCCCAAGAGCTACAAAGATGAACAAGTTTACATGGCTAGGGGTTGAAACCAACACCCTAGTAGAAGAGTTAGTTGCTCATGGTTGCCTTGCACCCTTCCATTGATGAAGAGAATGAAGCTTCTTGGTCTGGTTCAGCTTTTCTCTTCCTCTCTCGAAGGTCTCTCTCTTCTTTCTCTGATGTGTATGTTGAGAGCCTTGAGATATGTGGCTTTTGGTGCTTTTTGTATGCTTTTTGGCTCCTTTGGGCCCACCATATATATATATATCATTATATATATCTCTTGTATCAAGAAGGCCCCCAAATGTCTTGTTCAAGTCAGACAATCCCCCTAAGTCGTGCAAAAAAGGGGGATTTTGTTGCAAGTGGGAGAGCAGGTGAGCAAGTGGCCAAGTGGGCTCTGCAGCATTTCGATTGATCGAAATTGCATTTCGATTGATCGAGATTTCGATCAATCGAAATGAGATTTCGATCAATCGAAATCTCGATTGATCGAAATCCACATCTCGATTGATCGAAATGCCTTGGCAACATTTTCTGATTTCATCTCTTGACTGCAGAAAGCTTCCAACTTTGCTCCATTTACTCCAATACCTGCAATACATCAAAAACACAAAAATACCGTAAACATATCTCAGTAAACGCAAAAACGGAATTAACATATGCAATAAAGAGGGTTCAAATGCATAGAATTGAACACTTATCACACCCCCAAACTTACATATTGCTAGTCCCTTAGCAATACAATATTACAAAAATGAAATCAACTATCTTATACAAAAGTTTAATCATGCTCAGTCATCAACTAGATAAAGGGCGCTCATCCATTCATTTCACAATTGGCAAATGCAACAAGTATTACAGAACTATGTGGTCATTAGCAAAAATGGACTTTCACAAGCTATAAATGAACGACAGTCCCCACATACTGGCCAGCCCGAACAACTATAACAATTTCAACCCCAAAATCCTCTTTGAAAAGTGAACATGCATTCTAACGTGTGGCTTTTGTCATATTTGGAGAAGAAAACGAACAAATCTGTTTTTAAGAGAAAAACTCATTGAAAATGCTCAACCCGGCTGTTTCATTATCACAAAACATTCATGATTGCTCATGTGCGGATGACCGTGCAATGCTTAGCTCTTTTTGCTTTCTTGTAAGCCCATGTAGCGGCATTGGGCCAATGACTCCCAAACCAATTGGTTTTAGGGCATTAGGCGAAGAAGCACCCCTCGGACTTAATAACCGAGCTTACAAGGCGATGAGCGTAAGCAAGCCATCCGCTTATTACTGATCAACCTTACACACTTTTACACGAATATTTCTTGCTTTGAGGCATAGAAATCTGGTTTATTTAGTGAGAAGGCTTATTGCACATTTTTCTCTTTTTATTTTTTATTTTTTACAACAACCGGAAGAACTTATTCTCTAAGCTGTTCAGATAAAAACAGAAATTTCAAAAATTCTCCCTCAGACTTATACCCCACAATTTAAAATGCATGTGTGCGAATTTGTGCGGTAAAGGACAAATTTAGGGCAAGAACTGTACGTGCTCGAATTTGGACAATAATGTAGACCGTTCTAGCTTACTATCAAGCTTGCAAAAGTGCGGGTATTTACAATGCTACAGTTCTTAACTACCTGCTGCATTTACCTCGGACATTCATTCGAATGACTTCCTTTAAAAAGCAAGACATCATGGCAAGCATCCAAAAATATCGAGAAGAAGAAAAGAAAGAAAAAAAACTGCTCTACAATGACACTCAAAATAATAACCGAACATTGCATGCGTATGCAAGTGGTATAGCATACCGCACCCCCAAACTTATATGCAACATTGTCCTCAATGTTTGGACAAGAAGAGCAAGGAAAGAAGTTACCGGGATGGCAGAATGCGAGAAAAATGGAATTCCACAGCAGCGGTCATCCTGTAAATAAGAAAAATCTGCACAGAATACCAACTGGATACCACGAGCATTACAAGGAACAAAAAGTAGATAAATAGAACATAATGAAATAATTATGCACAAACAGACAATGCCAATATCACTGTAAATCTAATGGTCTGAACTGGTGTTTCCCGATTGTCTAAGAGGTCTATGCGATAAGATATTGACTATCCAGGCGCGCTAACGTATAGCACGCAAAGGGGCTGCCTTTCTTTATTACCGCCATACTGTGTTGAAGCAATCTCAACAGTATTGGGAATTGAAACCAGGCGGTAATAAACGGAAATCATCAACTGAATCGCATATAACAATTAGACAAGTGGTACTACATACATAGTCAAAGTATAGAGAACAGATAGCTTGACGGAAAGCAAAATAAAGACAGTAAAGATAACACATGGCATAAAAGAAAATAAACAAAAAAGGTATTCCATATAAGTGAGAATGAGTTTTAGTACAAAGTGTACCTGCAGGTGGAATACTCAAAAAGAAACTAAACATGGCCAACATGGCCTATCAAAAAATAAAAAGAAAGAAAGAAAGAAAAATACAGAAAATAAAGCAGAAAAGATGAATAAAGTGCAGCTACTCGAGGGCGGGTGGTGGTGGTGGTGGGTCGGTGGGAGCAGAAGTGGAGGTAGAGGCTCGACCTGCGAACAGGAACTGCAGATCCTGCCGGAAGGCTCGAAACTCGTCTAAGATCGCTCTCTGGCCCTGTACCAGAGAAGAAATGTCCGTCCGAATACCTGCCAGCTGACTCTGCGTCACCTGGACGTGCTCGTCAAAACCCTGCTGGAGCCGCTCTACGTCAGCTGCCAGGCAGGAATAGCCTGTCGCTAAGATATCATGCCGCTCTGCAGCGACATCCATCTCCTCCTCCTCCATCTCCTCATCCTCTGTCTCAGCCCCTGCTGGCTCTCCCTCATCCATCTCCACCGGGGCATCCATATCTACATCGTTTGGTGGATCACCCTGATGGTCCTGTCACTCTAAGTGTCGCCTCACCCGATCCCACTGAGTAGATGTGAAACGGGTGGGCGGTGCCAACTGAATGTCAGTCCGACTGACCGGTATACTGGCACTGCAGAGAAAAGCGGCGATCAGGAATGGAAAGGGAAGACGCCAACTCGCTGCTCTCCTCTTCCTCTTGTTGACGAGGCCATCCCAAACTTTGTGCATCTGCCCCCAGATAAGCGATGGGACAGAAAACCAAGCGCCCGTATGGAAAGCATAGAGGCAACGGAGGAGGTCACCCCTGCGCTCGGCCACGTGCTGCAACGGACACGCGTTCTTGAGGAGAACGGTGTCCAGGAACCAATATCTGCTCGGGCACATCGACTTGGACGTGCAGTTGTGGTTGGGCGTGGTAAACGCCCCGCCACACATGTCCATCACTATCGAGAAGAGCGTGGTATCTGCTGGGAGCGCGGCACTATAGAGTGGCTGACCGTCCGGGCCAACCATGTCCGGCGGCTGCTGGTGAGGAATGCCGAGCATATGAGCAATCCGGCTCGGCGTAATCGTGATCGTGACAGTGGCCACGGTAGTCTCGAGTGTATCTGGCGCTGTGCAGGAGAAGGCTTGGATCGCACAGAGGGAGAGAAGAAGTCGGATGGTCTTTTAAAATGGGAGGGAAGCCCAACGGTTTAAATAGATTTTTGGCTCACGTGCAGGCTCCGCGTGCCTTTCGATTGATCAAAATGTGCATTTCGATCAATCGAAATTTTGATTGATCGAAATCTTGCTTCGATCAATCGAAACTAACTTCGATGGATCGAGATTGTCTCTTCGATCAATCGAACATTCCTTCTCTAAATCACATTTTTACTTCGATCAATCGAACATTTAATTGATGCAATCGAACTTTTATTTCGATCAATCAAAATCCCATTTCGATCAATCGAAAGTTTCGATCGATCGAAGACCTATCGAAGTGCAATCGAAGAATACCACCTCTCGGGACTTTGGACTTGGCAAATCTCTGCAATTTTTCGATCAATAGAAACCAAAATTTCGATCAATCGAAATTTTCGATTGATCGAAATCTTGGTTTCGATCAATCGAAATGCTCAAAAACAGTCAGTTTAAAATATGCTTCAGGGACTTGGATATTGGGGAATTAGATACTACATTGCTTAGATACAAACCTACTTTGGATTAAAGGGACACCATGGAAGCTTGATAGCGATCATGGTTTCGCCACCTTACACGTCTATGGCGCGACGTCCGAGCCGGCTCACGAGTCAAAATACACGGGATCCGTCAAAGTGACGATATCCACGTATTCGGTGGTGACTTGGTCATCCACGCACACTTTTAAGCGCTGCCCGTTTACTTTGAATATCGAACCATCTTTCAAGTCCTTCAATTCCACCGCTCCGTGGGGCGCGACGGAATTAACCAAAAATGGACCATCCCAACGGGAGCGAAGTTTTCCGGGAAACAAATGGAGGCGTGAGTTGTACAACCAAACTTTTTGGCCCGGCAAAAATGTTTTGACTCGAATATTACGATCGTGAAAGGCCTTGGACCTTGCCTTATAGATTTTCGCATTCTCATAAGCGTCATGTCGCAATTCTTCCAATTCATTTAATTGAAGCTTTCGATTAGAACCGGCCTTTTTCATGTCAAAATTGAAGGTCTTGGTGGCCCACATAGCTTTATGCTCCAATTCAACCGGAAGATGGCACGCCTTGCCATAAACTAACCGATAAGGTGACATTCCAATGGGAGTTTTATATGCGGTTCGGTATACCCATAATGCATCGTTTAGTCGCAATGACCAATCCTTCCGGTCAGGCCGAACAGTTTTCTGAAGAATATTCTTAATCTCCCTATTGGATACTTCTACTTGGCCACTAGTTTGAGGATGGTAGGGGGTGGCTACTTTGTGTGTGACGGAGTATTTGAGAAGCAAGGTTCGAAAGAACCGGTTACAGAAATGCTTACCTCCGTCACTGATGATGGCCCGAGGCGTACCAAACCGGCTAAAAATGTTAGCTTGTATGAATTTAACCACGACTGCGTGATCGTTGGTTTTGGTAGCAACGGCCTCTATCCACTTAGATACGTAGTCCACCGCCACAAGTATGTACTCATGACCAGTAGAGGGTGGAAATGGTCCTATGAAGTCAATGCCCCACACATCAAATATTTCAATGACAAGAATAGGGTTAAGAGGCATCATGTCCTTCCGAGACATCGCGCCGAGGCGCTGACATCGCTCACAAGAGCGGCAGAATGAATATGCATCCCGATGAAGTGTCGGCCAGAAAAATCCGCATTGAAGAATTTTTGATGCGGTTTTCTTAGCACTAAAGTGTCCCCCACAAGCGAGTGTATGACAAAATTTAAAAATGCTTTGGAATTCACTGTTGGGTACACACTTACGAATTATTTGATCGGGGCAGTATTTGAACAATTGAGGATCGTCCCAATAATATGATCGTGATTGGGAGAGAAAACGATCCTTCTCTTGTTTGGTCCAAGAAGATGGTATTTTACCGGTTGCCAAATAATTAACCACATCCGCATACCAAGGGATACTCTCTTGTGAGATGACAAAGAGTTGTTCATCCGGGAAGGATTCACAAACTGGAATGGAATTATGGAGGGATTCAACAAGGATTCTAGAAAGGTGGTCAGCTACCACATTTTCAGTTCTCTTTTTGTCTCTAATCTCAAAATTGAACTCTTGCAACAAGAGTATCCATCGGATCAACCTAGGCTTAGTGTCCTTTTTCGCCAAAAGATGCCGGAGGGCAGCATGGTCCGAATAGACAATGACCTTTGAACCTAATAAATAAGCTCGAAATTTGTCTAATGCAAATACTACCGCAAGCAATTCCTTTTTCGTTGTGGTATAATTGATTTGAGCCTCGGAAAGGGTTTTACTTGCGTAATAGATGACATGTGGCAGTTTGTCTACTCGTTGCCCCAAGACCGCACCCATGGCATAGTCGGATGCATCACACATAATCTCAAATGTGAGATCCCAATTTGGAGGGATTAGAATTGGAGCGGTTGTAAGCATGGCGCGGAGTTTTTCAAAAGCGTCAAGGCACGCTTCATCAAAGGTAAAGCAAGACTCTTTTTCAAGAAGGCGACACAAAGGCCGAGAAATCTTGCTAAAGTCTTTGATGAAACGGCGATAAAAGCCCGCATGCCCAAGGAATGAACGAATCTCTCTCACCGTGGATGGTGGAGGAAGTTTGGAAATGAGCTCAACCTTGGCTTTATCAACCTCTATTCCTCGCTTAGACACAATATGCCCTAGGACAATACCCTCTTGAACCATAAAGTGACTCTTTTCCCAACTAAGAATTAGGTTGGTTTCTTGACATCTTTTGAGAACACAAGCTAGATTTTGGAGGCATGATTCATATGAAGGCCCAAAAACGGAAAAATCATCCATGAACACTTCTAAGAATTTTTCCACCATGTCCGAGAAGATAGACATCATACACCGTTGAAAAGTTGCCGGTGCATTGCACAACCCAAAGGGCATGCGTCTATAAGCAAATGTGCCGAAGGGACATGTAAAGGTGGTTTTCTCTTGGTCCCTTGGGTCTATAGCAACCTGATTATAGCCGAAATATCCATCCAAAAAGCAATAAAAGCTTTGCCCGGCCAATCTCTCCAATATTTGATCAATGAATGGGAGGGGGAAGTGATCTTTCCGAGTGGCTGAATTTAATTTCCTATAATCAATGCACACTCTCCATCCTGTGGTGGTGCGTTGGGGAACTAATTCACCCTTATCATTAGGTTGCACCGTAATACCAGACTTCTTTGGAACCACTTGAGTGGGACTAACCCACTTGCTGTCAGAGATGGGGTATATGATCCCCGCATCTAGTAACTTCACCACCTCCTTCATTACAACGTCCTTCATGTTTGGATTCAATCGACGTTGTGCCTCCCTTGAGGTCTTTGCCTCCTCTTCCAAGTGTATGCGATGCATACAAACAGAAGGGTCTATTCCCTTAAGATCTACCACACTCCATCCTATTGCTTCTTTGTGCTCTTTGAGCACCTTTATGAGTTCCAATTCTTGAGCATTTGTGAGATTGGAAGCAATAATGACTGGAAGGGTCTCATTTGCGCCCAAGAAAACATACTTGAGTGTAGCTGAAGAGGCTTGAGCTCAAGTTGTGGTGGGGAAATTAAAGAAGGAGTTTGGGGAGTTTTGGACAAAGGGGGCAAGGGTTCTCTCGGAACTCTCCACTTAGGCAAATCCATGACAGTATTAACATCGAGCATGGAATTGACTTCACATATGGATTGCTCAATGTCAAAATCGTCATAGTTAAAATGATTTAGGCATGCCTCTAAAGGGTCCGTGGAAAGAATAGAAGGAAGTGCTTCTTGAACAAGGTCGTCCACAACATCGACACAAAAGCACTCACTTTCATCGTCGGGTGTGTGGTGGGAAGCATTGAAGATGTTCAAGCGGACCTTCATATTCCCAAAAGAGATGTCCATCACTCCAGTACGGCAATTAACGCAAGCGTTTGCCGTGGCCAAGAATGGACGACCTAGAATGATAGGAATATGATGATTCGGATTTTGGACCGGTTCCGTGTCAAGGACTATGAAGTCCACCGGAAAATAGAATTTGTCCACTTGAATGATGACATCCTCAATGATGCCACGTGGTTGCTTCACCGAACGGTCGGCAAGTTGCAACACAACCGTGGTATGCTTGAGTTCCCCCAAACCTAGTTGTTGGTAAACTGAGAATGGAAGCAAATTGACACTAGCCCCTAGGTCAAGAAGTGCTTTTTCAAAAGATTGATTTCTGATGGTGCACGAAATGGTCGGAGCACCCGGATCTTTGAATTTAGGAGGGGCTTGGTGTTGGAAAATGGAGCTTATGTGCTCAGTTAAGAGGACTTTCTTAGGAACATTATTCCTAGATTTGCGCTTTTGAGTGCATAAGTCCTTCAAGAATTTCGCATAAGAGGGAATTTGTCGAATAGCATCAAGGAGAGGGAGATTGATCTTTACTTGTTTGAAGATCTCCATCATGTCTTGGATTTTCTCTCCTTGCTTCCCGAAATGAGAAGGTTCCTTCAATCGTTGAGGAAAAGGAACCGGAGGTTCATAAGAGGTGTCAAGATTTGGAATCGATGATGCCACAACTTCACTTGCCTTTCCTTTTGGATTTGAAGGGGTATTTTGCAAATTTGGATTTAACGGAAACAATTTTGAATTTAATTGGGATTCTTTTGGATTTTTAGGTTGCTCTTGAAATTCCTTTCTCTCTTCCTCTCCTACCTTGGAGTTAATGATTTTACCACTCCTCAAGGTTGTGATTGATTGAACTTGCTCTGGAGGAGCATTACAAGTTGAAGATGATGGATCTTCAATCATATGCACACCCTTGGGATTCGCCACCGGTTGACTTGGCAACTTACCTTCCTCCCTTCTGTTTAAGGCACTAGCTAGTTGCCCGATTTGAGCTTCTAACCTAGCCATAGATTGAGCATTGGCCTCAAGCTTAGAGATTGATTGGGAGTGAGTTTGCAATAAGCGGGTGTTGGCCTCAAGATTGCTTATCACTCGTTCTTCAAAGCTTTGGCTTCTTGGAGGAGGTGGTGGTTGTTGGTAATTTGATCTTTGATTGTAAGGTTGAGGGTTTGGCCTATAAAGAGGCTGTTGAGATTGGGAATTAAAAGAACTTTGCCCTTGGAAAGAGGGACTTGATTCTTGATTCTTCCATGAAAAAGCCGGATGGTTCTTGTAACCAGGATTGTACGTGTTCAAATATGGATCATTCATTTGTTTAGCGTACACGGCATTCGCTTGCTCTTGAGCATAATCGGGAGATTGCCCGGCAATAGGACAATCTCGCACAAAATGCGAAGTGCTATAGCAAAACGAACACCCCTCCTAATTTTGGACAGATTGGTTAGGAATAGGCAGCCCATTTTTCATGATTAAATCCATTTTTCGGGACAAGGCTTCTATGTGCATGGCTACCTCATCTACCCGTGAAATCTCATGCACTCCTCTACAAGGTTGGGTGGCCTTCCCTTTCCTAGTGGAGGAGCGTTGAGCTGAATTGTTGCTTAGGGTTTGAAAGAGTTTCCATGCCTCATCGGGGCTTTTCAAAAGGTACCCACCCCCACACGCGGAGTCTATCATTTGTCTATGTTGCTCACTCACCCCATCATAAAAACTTTACACTAGCTGCCATTTTGGGACAGCATGATGCGGACAAGATTTTAAGAGATCTTTTAACCTCTCCCACGTCTCATGGAATTGTTCTTGGTCAATTTGGGTGAATCCGGTGATTGCTCGCCGACTATCACTTGTCTTACCCATTGGGAAGTATTTTTTTAAGAACTCTATTTGCATTTCCGCCCAAGAATGGATTGAGTTGGGTTCTAGGGAATTGAACCAACTTCTAGCCTTATCTTTTAGGGAAAATGGAAACATACGTAACTTTAGATCATCTTCCGTAAAGTGTGGTACACGAATGGTGGAACACACGGAAAAGAAGTAATCTAAGTGCCGGTATGGATCCTCGTTAGGAAGACCGTGAAAGCTGTTAAGAAGGTTGAGGGTGGAGGACTTTATTTCAAATTGATTTGCCGCTACATCCGGAAATTGAATACATGAAGGTACTTCAAATGTAGTCAGAAGGTAAAAGTCCATAAGCAACTCTCCTTGAGGAGGTGGTGGTGGAGGCGGTTGTTCATGATTAAAAGGAGGTAGACCGGGAGGTTGTCTCTCATTTGGTTCCATGTTTTCAGTTCTAGGCAAAATAGGGTCCCTAGAGGTTCCTCTACGTTGTCTAAGTGTTCGTTCAAGTTCACTATTACAAGGAAGCAAAGGAAGTGACAATGACCGTCTACCTAGCATGCATTAACAATTGAACAGCACCTCTACACACAAAGTAACAATCATATATACAAAAGAATGTGAATGATTCAAACCACCAAGTTTTGAAGTTATACTCACAAAGGGTTCCAATTTGAATTCTTCTAGATGCCCGCAATGTGGTATACCTAAAATCAAGAAGTTTGAGATATAAGAACAAGATATATACAAAAAAGAATGAAAGAATTTCTAGCCTAAGAATTAAACCAGATTTAATCTTCCAATGGCGACAATTAAACCGTAGTCCCCGGCAACGGCGCCAAAATTTTGATGTGGTCGGAACTAAATTATATTGTAAGCTTAATTTTGCCCTTTTTATCAAAATATAATTTAACCACTCGCAAGAGCACGAATCTTTGTAGATAAGGTTCTATATAGAGGGTATCGATCCCACGAGGACTAGTCGTTAATTGTCATAAAGAAAGATTAATTCTACTTTAATTCTAAAGAAACAGGTTTTTGGTTTTGTGTTTAAAACTATTGTGTAAATGAAATGACGATAAAATTAAAGAGTAAAGTCGGGAGAGAGAACTAGGGTTGGTTTCCACCACTAGCCATTCACATGTTCATAAGTGTAGCAAGCATGGGGTTCATTAATTAAATGCCTAACAATGTCATTAGGCTTGTGACCTCAATGACATATCAAAAGATCAATGTGTGTGCTAACCTATCATAATCCATCTTCAACAAGCATAGCTCTTCAACCTAACTAACTACCTAATTACCCTACTCTCTACGTAAACACTACATGCATCCAAACTACCTTGTCTTGGCATGGTCTATACAAACTAGCATCACACATTCATTTAAACACCATTATCTAACCATCATTTGCACTTCTTGTGGAATATGCAAATGTTGTGCATTCAAGTGACAAAACCTACTCTAAGACAAGAATAAATTCCATATCAAATGAATATATATAAGAAAGGTATTTGTGTACATAATCACTAGGCTAAATAATCAACATTTAATTACAAATCCCCAAGAGCTACAAAGATGAACAAGTTTACATGGCTAGGGGTTGAAACCAACACCCTAGTAGAAGAGTTAGTTGCTCATGGTTGCCTTGCACCCTTCCATTGATGAAGAGAATGAAGCTTCTTGGTCTGGTTCAGCTTTTCTCTTCCTCTCTCGAAGGTCTCTCTCTTCTTTCTCTGATGTGTATGTTGAGAGCCTTGAGATATGTGGCTTTTGGTGCTTTTTGTATGCTTTTTGGCTCCTTTGGGCCCACCATATATATATATATCATTATATATATCTCTTGTATCAAGAAGGCCCCCAAATGTCTTGTTCAAGTCAGACAATCCCCCTAAGTCGTGCAAAAAAGGGGGATTTTGTTGCAAGTGGGAGAGCAGGTGAGCAAGTGGCCAAGTGGGCTCTGCAGCATTTCGATTGATCGAAATTGCATTTCGATTGATCGAGATTTCGATCAATCGAAATGAGATTTCGATCAATCGAAATCTCGATTGATCGAAATCCACATCTCGATTGATCGAAATGCCTTGGCAACATTTTCTGATTTCATCTCTTGACTGCAGAAAGCTTCCAACTTTGCTCCATTTACTCCAATACCTGCAATACATCAAAAACACAAAAATACCGTAAACATATCTCAGTAAACGCAAAAATGGAATTAACATATGCAATAAAGAGGGTTCAAATGCATAGAATTGAACACTTATCAATGTACATACATAAGTGTATATATATGTGTATATACATATATATGTAATACATGTGGCTGAGGTTGACTTGTGTTTTATGTGGACCAAAAGAAAAGAGTGGACAAGAAGATAAAAAGGGCAGACCAAGTGGTTGGCTAGGAGAAGGAAAAGAGAAAAGAAAAGAAATAAGAAAGAGAGAAAGAAAAGAAACCGGGAGGAAGGAGAAGCCGAGAGATGAGGCTGTGGCCATGGTCAATGGCTAGTTCAGACACCGACGGTAAAGGGAATTCCCAGCAGTGTTGCATGCGGTGATGACTGATCGGCGTTGAATATTACGCATTCTAGCCTCTTAATTTGCATATTTTATTCTCTTAGTAATAGTTTATTTATGATTTTACTCTGTTTTTGTGATTTCTGTCTTTTTCAGGGCCTTAATGATTATTTAAGATAAAACCATAATTTTGGGGCTTTTAAGGATAATATCCAAGAAGGTTATATGAAGTCTAAATTTAATGGACCCATTCAACTCCATATTTCAACTCAAATCAGCCCAAGGAAGAGGTCCAAGAGAATTACAACTGCTTAAGGAGGTTACGGGCCTGAAGCCCAATTCTGCACTTAATCCAGTTTTAATCCCATTTTGGAAAGTGGACTAAACATCTTATTTTAGAGCGTCAATTTGACTTAATTCCTCAATGGGTTGAACAAAATTCGATTCTGAACACTTTTGTATTTCACGTAAATTTTGTGAATCGGACCTCTACTAGGTCAAAACTTGGGCCGAACGTCAGCAGAAAAATCTACCAATTTAGGGCTGCGGAAAAACCCTAATTATCTCCTAATTAGATTAGGACTTTATCTACTAATTGGATTAGGACTTTATGTATTCTCTTTGGGTATAAAGAGGTGAATTGGGGCTGTTTTGAAGGGAGGAAAACAAGTGGAGGCCAAGGCAGAGAAGACAGAGACAATCTGGGTTTTATTTATTTTATTTCATTATGTCTTTTATTATTTTGTTATTTTCTTCTTCTACCATGTGTAACTAAACTCCTCAATTAGGGTTGAGGAGGAAACCTCCATTAATGAAGTGAAGTTCTTTTGTTAATTAATTGATTCCCATGTGTATGATTTAAATTCTTATGATTTTCGCTTCTTGTGATTAATTATTTTATAGTTCTTTCACCATCTATATCATGTATATGTGGTAGTTAGAGAGTATTATAATTAATCTAAGCTTGGGTTTGTATTTCTTAAAAGTGATAATCTTTGATCTTATGTTTTTCATTAAATTGGATACATAAGATGCTTAGAATTTTACACTAGTGAAGCGAAGAAAAATCTACCTTTTTGATATATTTTTCATAGTGCTTTATTGTTAAATCTTGCGTGAGCAATAGATTGATTTCTTGATTGCTACTCTAAATTTGGGAATTAATAAATAAATATTAGAAGCTTCATGGATTTAATGGTGGTGGAATCCGAAACCTTAGTTATTTTCTTTGTTTGATTTCAATAGTGTTATTTTATTTACATGTTAGTTTAATTTATCTCAAATCAATCAACTTTTGTTTAAACTAGATTAGTTTTAAATTAATTTGAATTTGTGTAAGCTTTTCTTCTCAAAGCATTCCCTTGGGTTCGACCTCGTTCTTGCCGAACTATACTTTAATAGATTCGTACACTTACGAGTTATTTTACACTTTTAAAACAACATCAATGACAGCTGGTGGTTGAGACGCGTAGCAACTGGGTCTTGATTTTTTACACTTTTAAACCTACAATTTATGCAACCATCAGCTGTAGCTAAGAAAGGTCGACCAAGGATCACTGGAATGTGCCTCTTCGAATTATGAACTGGCTCAGTGTCAAGTACAATGAAATCAACAGGAAAGTAAAACTTGTCCACTTTAATGAGCACATCTTCAATGATTCCTCGGGGTTGCTTTGTTGATCTGTCTGCAAATTGCAATACCACCGAGGTAGGCTTCAATTCTCCCAAGCCCAATTGTAAGTAGACTGAATAGAGTAGCAAATTCACACTTGCACCCAAATCAAGAAGAGCTTTATCAACATGGTGCTCCCCAATGATGCATGAGATAGTTGGGGCACCAGGATCTTTGTACTTGGGAGGAGTACACTGCTGAATTATAGAACTCACTTGTTGTGGCAGCATCACTTTCTTTGGCACATGACTTTTAGAAAGCCTTTTCTGAGTGCACAAGTCCTTCAAGAATTTAGCATAAGGAGGAATTTGCTTGATGGCATCAAGTAGTGGTAAATTAATCTTCACTTGTCGAAACACCTCCATCATGTCATGCAGCTTGTCCCCTTGCTTCCCCAATTTAGATGCTTCAAGGAAATGTTGTAGGAAAGGAGCCTTGGGCTTATAAGGAATTTCAGCACTTGGACTTATGGTCACTTTTTCTTCTTCTTTCTTCTCACCCACTTTATTATCAATTATTTTCCCACTCCTCAAAGTGGTAATGGCTTGAACTTGCTCATGGTGTGGGTTGCTTGTGGAAGCTTGCATCCCTCTTGGATTAGCAATTGGTTGACTAAGGAGCTTCCCTTCTTCTCTTCTACTCAATGAAGTAGCAAGCTGTCCAAACTGAGATTCTAATTTGGCAATGGATTGAGAATGAGAGTGCACTAGCTGAACTGTAGATTGTACTGTTGCTGCAGTAGCTTGTACTGTCTCTATAAGAGAATTAAGCTTGTCAAATTTAGACAAGGTAAGTGTCAGCTTATCTTCAATCGCAGAAATTCTTTGGGCCATAGGACTTTGTGTTTGATATTGCTGTTGAGGCACAAAAGTCCTAGGTTGATATAATGGTTGCATTGCTGCCCCTTGGTTACTGTAAGAAAAACCAGGATGATTCCTCCATGTGGGATTGTAAGTATTACCTCGTGAAGGATTCATTGGTCCAGTGAATGTAGCTTGGACTTGCTCATGTTGAACATCAGAGAATTGCCCCATTAAAGGACAATTGCTCACATTATGCATAGGACTAGAGCAAAATTCATAAGGGCCTAGCAATGAAGAATTTGAAGTAGAAGGAGTTTGATTGGCAGCCATAATTGCGGCTACCTTCTGTGCAATTAAATCAATATCAGTTGGCATAGCTTCTGAATCACCAACCTCAAAAATCCCATCAGTCTTCCTTGTAGTGGCAGGTCTGCTGGAACGAGTAGAGGACACATGCTGTAGAGAGTTGTCACTAAGATTTTCAAATAAGGTCCATGCCTCTTCTTCACTCTTCAACATAAAAATACCTCTACAAGATGCATCAACCATCTGTCTGTTGGCTTCTGTCAGCCCTTCATGGAAACTCTGTACTAGTTGCCACTTAGGAACTTGATGATGGGGACACTTCCTAAGAAGGTCCTTGAATCTTTCCTATGTCTCATAAAATTGTTCCCCCTCATGTTGGGAGAAACCAGTGATAGCACGTCTGAACTGATTGGTTTTTCCTATCGAAAAATACTTTTTGAGAAACTCATGTTGCATCTGAGTCCAAGTCGTAACAGAACCTGCCGGTAGAGAGTTGAACCAATACTTTGCCTTGTCTTTCAGGGAGAATGGAAAAAGTCTCATTCTGAAAGCATCTTCAGAGAAGTTATGAATTTTGGTAGTTGAGCACACTTCAATGAATTCATCTAGATGCTTGTAAGGGTCTTCTTGAGTCAGCCCAAAATAAGATGGTAGCATCTGAATAATGCTGGACTTGATCTCATAATTCTGTGCTGTGACATTAGGCAGTTGAAAACCTGCTGGTGAGGTATATGTCTCAGGAACATAGTAGTCCCTAAGCAATCTAACTCTTTCTCCATCAGCATTAGGAACAAGGTTGTTATTCCTCTTTTCTACCATGTCTTCAATTAATTCTTCCTCTTGCACAATTGTATCAACAGGGATGTTCCTCTGTTGTCTAAGAGTATGTTCAGGCTTAGGATCAAGAGGTATCAATTGATCAGCTACAGAACGACGACCTTGCATATAATTGCCAAAAGCACCTGAAAAGAAAACAAAAACAAAATTAAAAACAAAACATAAAAATTTTCTAAACTAAAAATCCAATTAAAATTAATTCTGTAAAATCCAATCAATCAAATAGATAATCCCCGGCAACGGCGCCAAACATTGATTCGTGTGTGAGTGTGACTCAAAAAGTATATCAATTAAAAATTTTCACATTTCGCAATAGAACGAATTCCTTGCAGAATAGGGCTATAGAAAGGGGTATCGTACCTCAGGGATTATGGTCTGACGAGTTGGAATACGGAATTAATTCTAATCAAATTTAAGAGAAAAGAATTCTGATTTTTAAACTAATTAAAATGTAAAATAAAATAAATCAAAGTAAATAGAAAGTGAAGATAATATGAGAGAAATCTAGGGTATTTGACTTCACCACTAACTCCACAATCAATGGTCAATTGAATCAACTATGGGGAATTACATCATGCATAAGTGGTGTCGGTGGCTACAAGCTCACCTTCATCCGTCAAGAAGATAACATATGATTAAGGCTAAGTCATGGACTATCTTCGATTGGCATGGGCCATCTGCCTAACTACTCTAATCTAGGGTGCAGTATGGTTCATCTTCTCTAGGCATAATCCATCAAAGCTTTTAATGATATATTCGGTGATTACCATTGTGTAATAATAGCTCTCATGATCACAGAAAATAAGAGAGATTGAGTTCAATAACAACAACTAAATATCTAAGATAAGACAAGAAATCATTGAGATTGAATTTACAAGACTTTTATTGCTCAATTCTATAATAAGAATCCTCTAAATTACACAATCTATGCATGTATATAAAGGTCCCCAATAATTAAAACAATCAAACCATTGATGCTTTGTTAGGGTTACATCAAAACCCTAGTGGATGAACTAGCCGCTCATGATAGAAGAAGAAGCTTCAACTGTTGAGGAAGAAGGCATCATCTTCATGAATTATGTGTATGACTTTGTTCTCCAATGGCTCTGCAAATATATTTCTATTCTCTTCTCAACCCTCTCAGACTCTCCAATCTCTGTAATCTCCCCCCAACTCAGCTTCCAAGTCTTCACTTTATTCCCCAAGAGAATACACCAAAGTCCTAATCCAATTAGGAATTAATTAGGTTTTCCCACAGCACTAATCAGGTGGGTTTTTCCTACTGACGTTCGGCCCAACTTTTGACCCACTAGAAGTCCGATTCACGGAATTTTCTTGAACTACAAAAGTGTGCAGAATCAAATTTCGTTCAACCCCATGCGAAAATTAAGCCGATTTGAGGCTCAGAAATAAGACTTCTGGTCTGTTTTCCAAAATGGGATTAAGACTGTATTATGCGCAGATTTGGGCTTCAGGCCCGAAACCTTCTTAAGGAGCTGTAATTCTCTTAGACCTCTTTCTTGGGCTGATTTAAGTTGAAATAAATGGTTGAATGGATCTCCTTGATGTAGGCTTCATCTAACCATCTTGGATGTCTTCTTTAAAGCCCAAAATCACGGTTTTAACTGAAATAATCATTAAGGCCCTGAAAATACAAAAAACACTAAAATGAAGTAAAATAACAAAATAATCTATCACTAAGAGAATAAAATACATAAATTAAGAGGCTAGAATGCGTAACATTCAACGCCTATCACATGGAGGTTGGCAGGTGGTGAGCTTCTTGGTGGCAGCTTGTGATGGTGACGGTGGTCTCGACTGAGGTTTTCTTTTGCCCATGTGAGAGGTTGTCGTAGAAAGGCAGCCACAAGGGAGGAAGTACTGGTTCTTTGGGTTGTTTCCATGGCTGTTTGGGTGGCTTTCTCAACTGCCGAAGGTGGAGACGGCGTGAGTTCACAGTGGTATTTTCGCTGTGGTTGTGGTGGCTTGCTTGGGGTTGGCAGTTGATGGGTGTTAGTTATGGGGTTTGTTGGGTTCATGGTGAGGCCATGTATGGTGGTAGCTTCATAGGTAGCCATGGTGGTTTGGTAAATCACGGTTGTAAGAGGCTTGTTGATGGGTTTATGACTCATTAAGGAGGTGTGAATGAAGAGCAACCATCTAGTGGCTAATATGCACACATCTAATGGTGATAGCACTTGGACTGAAATGTTGGGTCTTGGGTTGTGATTTGGGCCAATAGTGTGGGTTGTTGATGGTTTGAGGATTTGCTAGTGATGTTGGTTCTATTGGGATTGCCTAATTGAATTGGGCTTGTATGATTGGACTTTAATTTTTGGGTTCCAATTGGACTATGTTTGGACTACTTGATGGGATTTATTGCATGGGCTTTGACTATGGGTTGGACCAAGCATGGAAATAAAAAGAAAAATGGTTTAGTGGATTGTTTGCGTGGTCTTTTGCACTGGACTGAACATAGAAATAGGCCGCTTTGCAGGCACGAGCATAATAAAAGCAGGACCTAAGGCAAGTTGATTCTTGCCTCTATCTCCTACATATATATTTTAATTACGTTGATTAATTTACATATGTTTTTCTAGTTGTTTATATGTGGTAATTGCATATATATTTATATATATATATATATATATATATATATATTGGGAAGAGAAAGCATGTCAATTAAATGCCTGTTTACATTATGATATGTATATGTGTAGATTGAGCCATATAAATTATGATAAATAATATATGTTTAGCTAAGTGTTGTTTCGTATGCATAGGTGGATTTTATGCATTGGTTAAATATATATGTGATTATATATATTGGTGTAGTAGTAGAATTGCATGCTAGACATAATTATAGTATTGGCGAGCATTTGAAAAGTATGATTATGATATGCTAAGTGACAAATATGTGCTTAAGTGAATTTTGTGAGCATATGCGACTTATGCTAGGGTTTACATATATAGGTAGTTATATGTGTGGATTGGTGAATATGAAATGCATGTTATGTTCCTTTATAACTAGCGTATGTACTCTCATCTGGTTACCATCCAACTTGTGCAAGGTTGAGGTCTTTCAACCCCAAGGGGATATTTTCTCCCTTTCTTTTTGATGAACCTAGAGGGCGAGGGGGTGAATAGGTTCTTTAATTCTTCTTCCTAATATTGCAATTTTGGCTGGCACATACAATCACACAACTTGATGGACACACAGATTTATAGAGCAAACCCCAAGGTGGGAAAAAACCTCTTCGAACTGAGCTCCACTATGTCTGAAAGGGTAGTACAATAATTCTCTCAATCATTCTCTCATTCACCCAACTCACAACATAGTTCGCTCCAGCACTCACCCAGTTCACAGCCTCCCTACGCCTGAACCACTCTATCCAAATCTCACAACAGCTTTTCCGCTCTCAATCCCAACTGAGGCCTCCCAAAACCCAAGCTATCTCACCTCAATCTCACCGCAATCACTCACACTCCCCCTGTCCAAAGTATCCCAATACTTGGACTATACATAATGATAGTAGAGTTAGTTCGATGTCTTGAGCAGCAGCAAAGTCTTCAAGCTTTGTTTGTTTGGTCTTCAAAGTCAATCTTCAATCTTCAAACTCTGATAGTTACTCTTCAAGGTCCAGCATGATAGTGACTCGGTCACTTGTCTTCTTGGCAAATCATGACACTTGAATTTCTTCAATTGATTGGCTTAATAATATACACTCTTGAGTGTAGCTACAACGGACTTGGAATAGTAGCACTCTTTCCATAACTTCCGTTCTTAGATAGTGGAGTACTCCATTCAGCTTGGAATTTGCTTCTGACAATAGTACAATAATTTTTATAGCTCCATACCTGTTCTTTAAGTAGTCTTAACTGCAACTGGAATAGCAATTAGTAGACCAAGCAGTTCAAAATAAAAATAGCACAAGTACTATGTAAATATAGAAAACATTAATTTAATAGTAACATATTAGCAATTCCATGTCAACCACAACAGCAATTCCAATTCAGCAAAATGAATTCCAATTCAGCAAAATAAAATTCCAAATCAACAATCTGAATTCCAAATCAGCAAAATGAATTCCAATTCAGTAAACTAGAATTCCAAATCAACAATCTGAATTCCAAATCAGCAAAATGGAAATCCAAAAATAGCAATTCAAATTTTAGCATTTAAGAAGCAATTTCTGGTCCAAAAATTCAGCAACATATAAACTCATATTCAGCAAACAACACTTTCAGCATTTAGCAATTTTTTATCCAAACATTTAGCAACATATATGAGACTCAAATCAGCATTAATATTTTTGCAATTCATCAACTCAACATCAAAAATTATCAACTCAATAAATACTCAATACTACAGGTTTCAGTTTTGAAGACCAAGAATACACAACAAACATGGAGTTGGACATGTTGTATAGATAACATTCACTCAAACTGTTAGTTAATGTGCCAAGTTACCAACAAAGGATTTAAATCACAAATATTGAAGTAACAGACATCTTTATACCTTGACAGCAGAAGCACGGTTCAAACTGAGAATTCAATACCACTGATTTTTCAAAATAGCTCAATATTCATGAAACTGAGTCTACAAAAAACATGTTTCTAAATATTGATCAATTTGTATAAAGTTTATGAGAATCGAAACTCAAGAGTATCAGATCTAAGTAAACCGAGGCTCATGAAACATCAATTTTATATAAACCGAAGCTCAATAATATGAGTTTTATGAAAACCGAAACTCAAGAGTATATATATGTTAGGAGCCGTGCACCTGTGCTAATGTGTGTGAGCTTTAATGAAAATTGATTCATAGATGTAAACTCACAGAACATATATTGGCTTGGAACAGTGCACTTGTGCTGATGTGTGTGAGCTTTAAAGAAGGATTATACCTACTGTGAGCTTGAGGGTGATCTCTAAAACCATACTCATACCTCTGATTCTCAAGAAGGCTTCAAGAAGAGATCCACAAAACCTCAACCAGCTGCTACACACGATGAAGTTGATGAAGGTTGAATCGGCAGCGATGGGAACCAAAACACTAAGATTCAATAGTGAACCAGCGAAGATGATGCACTAATTTGCTTTCGGCAACCATGATTCACTCAATCTCACTTTCTTCCACTCTCTATCTTGCTACACCATCTATTTCTTTCTTCTCCTCTGTTTGCTAAGAAAGAGTGAAGTGGCATATACTGTTTTAGCTTCTCTCACCAACAGAGAATGATGCCTTATATATATATCATGATATAATTTTTTTTTATATCCCTTTTTTTAGAAAAAAAAAAACAAAGTGTCACCCTTTTTGAATTTGAAATGAAACCCTAGCAAATTAGCTTTTCCAAAATACCCATCCACTAATGGTTAGTGAAAATACTTATGAAATTAAATTCAGCAAATTATATTTGAAGACAAAAAGACACAGCTGCCCTTATTCTTACTCACAAACGATGGGAGCCCAATATTAATAGATGTAACTTGCTTGCAAGTCTTGTTAGAGCAAATTCAGAAAGAAATATTTAATTTGACAAGGCAATCAAATGATTCATGAACAATACCTGGAAAGCATTCAAGGTGAAATGACAATAATGCCCTTACAGATCCTTTTGACATTAAAACTTAGGCAAACATGCTAATGGGCTTCCTAGACCATCACTTTTCCATGAGTCATTTCCGAGCATTCATCCAACACACGCAAAACATATCACGTTTTGCACGTACATTCGCACATTTTGATGCATTGCACTCAATACATGTCCTATGTCCATTCAAGCATGTCATACAATAAATCATAATGTCAATTGTATACATTCTAATTCCAAAGTTAGGTTTTTCAATAAATTCACCAAGATTTCACATAATGCAATACATGTCCCAATTTGCACATTTAAGCAATTCATACATTCAATAACATCTATCAATCATTTCCAATTCAAAGAAACATTCATCATCAATCTAACTCAACAATTTATTCCCAAAATATCATATAATCATATATGACATGAATACATCAATTTTATGCTAAAAACATAAAATAAAATTTAAAATGTAAGACACAACACAAATCCCCTACCTCAATAGCTATAGTTTCAAGCTATTCTTTACTTTCACCCAAAACTCAACTTTCTCAAAAATTGCTTCCGGACCAATCAATCTCAAGCTCTCAACATGTAGATCGTTTCTCTCTTCTTTGACGATCTCTAATTATGGACCTAAGCCCCTCAAAATCAATGGAGAAGGGAAGAAGATGTTGTTATGTATAGATATATCTCTAATGTCCTTCACGACTGATTCAATTATGAAATAAGGGATGGGCATTATCTCTTCTATTTATAGAAAATGATCTACACTTATTTACAAAAAATGTCATTACTTTTTCCTAAACCTTTCCGGACTCGTTTTCTGAGTTCTATAACTCTGATTAATACAAAATTGATTCTGTAGCACGTTAAATATTTTATTTAAGCCACTATTCAAATTTGGAGTTATTCCGACAATTTTAGATTTTTTAGGCCCGAGCCCCTAGGTCAACGAGACCCGAAAAAGTTAACTTTTGCCAAACGCTCCGAAAAAAATTTGAAACCTTAAATATGTTCTCTAAACATGTATTTTATATTTAAAACACATATATAATCATTCAAAGTATTAATATGACAATTAAATGAAAATGACGAAAAATCAAACAAAAATGGTCACGGTTCTTACATCGACAGAGTGGCCTCTCATTCACCCTTTCATTGTTGCTTAGCATCTTGATGCCTCATCACGTTGCTTTCACTTCTGCTTCATCGCAATTCAACACTCTTTACTTATGGTGCCTTCATCTCTGCTTCATCACGATTCGACACCTTTTCCCTTTCCCTCATCCACGACCTCTTCTGCTACCTCCTCCTCTACCAAGCACAACAACCTCTTCTGTTACCTTCTCCATGACCTCATCTGCTACCAAGCACCGCGACCTCTTCTGTTACCTCCTCTGTGACCTCTTTCGCTACCAAACATCGTGACCTCTCTCGTGACCTTTTTCGCTACTTCTTCTGTGACCTCTTCCGCAACCTTTTCTACTTCCAAGCATCGTGATCTTTTTTTCCACTAAGCACCATGATCCTTCCCTCTCCCTCTTTTGTGACCTCTTCTGCGACCACCATAACCCCTTCCTCTCCCTCTTCCGCGACTAAGCACCATGACCTCTTTCGTGACCTCATGCCCAAATCTCTCTCTCTCTCTCTCTCCCTTTCTCTCTCCCTCTGCTTCACCTCGCTCCTCCCCAAGCGTGATCTCTCTCTAATCTCTCCTCTTCTGGACCCTTCGTGGGACTCTCCCACTCATCCCCTTGTCTATTAGGAGAAGCTCGAGAATCTTAATTTCCACTAGGCTTACACCTAGACTGGTAATTTTGGACCCTTTTGTTTTACATTTGCCATGTTGTAGGTGATGCCTCAATTTCGTTCACTGACAACAAAACCCACATCTACAAAAAGGATGACCAAAAAAGTGATATAGTGGATTTAATGAACGATGATGAGCAAAAAAGCAATTTAGTGGATTAACTAATCAAACTAGAGATAGAATAACCAATGGGAATAGAATCACTTTGTGAGAGAGGGAAAGATGTGCTGGAGAGGGGGTAAGTAGTGAAGAGAGAGAAAAAAAAAAGAGAAGGGCCAGTGGTGGAGAAGAGAGAGAGTGTGTGTGTGGGGGGGAGGGGGGATGGGGGGTGGCTACGGGTGCATACGGATCAGTTCCTTATAGTTCCTGGCAGAACTGGAACCGAAACCAGAACCAATCCTAAATGTTCCGATTTTGGTTCCACCGGTTCTTTGTACACCCCTAATATATATATATATATATATATATATATATATATATATATATATAATAAATTTGGATCATACATAGCAGTAGCTCACTCACATGAACTTTGTCGCTTTGATTGATAATAGAAAAAGACTTTCGTTAATGATACGGTACTTTCCTAAAATGATTTGAGTGTGAAGAAGAGATTGCACCTTACCATCTATGTGTAAAGTTTATTATAGTGCACCACTTTTCTAATAATCCCTCCGTCTCAAATTAAACGCTCATTTTCGGGAATCCAACTTTTTAAGGGAGTAGTATTTAATATTTTTTTATTGTAGTAGTATATGAATTTTCAAATTTACCTTTTACCATTTTTGGAATTTTAATTTTTTAAGGGAGCAATATATTAATGGATGAACGATACTTCGGTAATGTTACAAAAATAGTGTATGAATTTTTCAATTAAAAATTTATTTTGAGACGGATAAAGATACTTTGGTAATGTTACAAAAATAGTGTATGAATTTTTCAATTAAAAATTTATTTTGAGACGGATAAAAATAAGAAGGTGGACATTAAAATTGAAACGGATGGAATATATATTACCGATTGTTACTAACTTATTTAGTTCACTCCACTTTTTTTTCCTTTTTTTTTTCATAATAGCACTTGAAAAAGTGGAACGAAATTAACAATATTATTGATAAAAATAAATAAATACACTATAAGAAATAATGATGTTCTCAACTCCAATGATTAAGGATCAGTATACCTTTTAAATTCAAAAAATCCGACTTATTAAATGACGACGAAACCCATCAAACCCCTCTCTTCATCTCCGGCCTCTCTCTCTCTCTCTCTCACCCTCTGCAAACTCTATCAGATCCTATGGATTGTCCTTAATCCTTTTGGCGGCGCGTACTTGTTGATGCACAAGAAATCTCTCCCTCATCTTGTCTTTCTGTTTCTAAATGGGTTTGTTCCATATATATATTCATCATCGAAGGTAAGTTTTTGCTACAGCTCTCTCTCTCTCTCTCTGATAAACTATTGTGGATAAATGGGTTTGATAAATTGTATGCTTATATGTTGTTTGATGAAATGCATATAATCTAAGAGTTGTCTACTAATACTTCCTTCTGGTTTGACTTTTGGCATCAGCTGGGGCCTCTTCACACAAAGACCCCAAACAATTTTGCTCTCGGCAGCTCTATAGGATAGACAATGGTCTATTCCTCATGCTCTGCAGATCCTTGTCCCAGAGCTAGCTAAGGAACTTGTACCTCCTTCCTTCTTTTGACATTTCTAAACCAGACACCTTTAGATACACCTTTAGATGGCTCCCATCTCCATCCTCCACTTCCTCCTTGGCTCATACCCTTCACCATATCACCCCCTCCATGCCCTGACCCTCCATATCCACACCTTGCTTGGTTTAAAAACTCATACTTGAGCCATAAATTGGTCCTAGCAGCTTGTGTTCATTTCATTTGGACTGACAGAAATAACACAGCAAGTTTGCTAGAAACATAGCACCTGTTTAAGGCCTCCTAGGAAGCCTCCTGATACCACTGCCTTGTGAGACTGCTTGTTGCTTTTAGGCAATCTGTTTCTTCAGTGTAGCAATGTTTCCCTTTGACATGCTATGATCCTTTCATACTTGTAATCTGGCTCAGTATCAGCCTGTTTGCTCCCTTGAGCATTCTTGTTTGTACATAACCCTGCTCAGGCTTACCTCATGGGTCTCCATGTAATTAATCCCCAAAAAAAAATTTAAAATAATGAATGATAAATTATGTGTGAATTAAATATTGTATTTCATCTTAATAAATTACACAATTAACTTGGGATTCATATTAATACCCTGAATTGACAAAAATACCTTTATTTCTATAAATATGTTGGTATTATGACATGAACAATATGAACTGAAACTCATTGACTAAAAGAATTCACATGACCATCTTTTATTACAATAAATTTTGACTAGACAGAAGTACACACTACATTCAAGCAACTAGGAAAAAGAACAAAACATGAAGCAGGTTTACACACAATACCATGGCTTATCAAACTTCCTCTCATATGTGAAGTCCCACAAATAGAATAGGGATTTTGAATGCTTTCTTTCACAAAGAAAAGAATAAGTAAATGAGCTGCTCAGCAAGAGTTTGATGGCATTGTGGAGGCAGTGGCTAACTTGGCTCTCAGATCTTTTCTCAGTATCTTCCCAGAAGGAGACTTTGGAATGGCATGAACAAAGTACACCTTGTGCAGCTTCTTGTAAAACACCACCTGTTTAATTGGCACAAAAACAGACACTCAATTATTATTTTTTCTTTTGGTAAACGGGTGTTCGAGGCTTTGCCCCGACTAATCCCCAGGACACCGTGCAAAGCGTTCTTTTCACACCGGTCGGGTAAAGCTCGGCTTGAGCTGCAGGCGTGACTCTTAAGAAATTATTTGTACTTTAGAAGAGTCGAACCTTAAACCTGATGTTTCATGAGGCACCAGGAGTGATTTTACCACTAAAGCCGTCGGACTTTCATATGGAATTATTAATGCTAGAGTGGTTAATATATACATACCTGTTTTGCTATGAATTCCTTAACAGCCTCTTCTGTGAGTTCAAACCCATTAGACCTAACCACAAATGCAACAGGAACTTCTCCAGCAGCATCATCTTTTTGCCTGTTCAAACGCCTATTTTAGACTCTCGATCATATGTATTTTCATTGCAGAAAGGCTTATGAATGGTTTAGGGTTTAGTCGCACTACTTACGAGACAACAGCTGCATCTGCAATGGATGGGTGGCTAATAAGAAGGGACTCAAGCTCTGCTGGTGGCACCTAAAAACACAATATGTAGTCATGTTACTGATCCAACAAGTTGTATAGATAAACAAGTAGTGCATCCATGAATTAAGGCAAATTAATACGCAATAATTATGTGGAACTATATATATATATATACATACCTGGAAGCCTTTGAATTTGATGAGTTCCTTCACTCTGTCAACAATAAAAACCTCTTCATTGTCATCTACATAGCCAATATCACCAGTGTGTAGCCAACCATCCACATCAATTGTTCTAGCCGTTGCCTCATCATCATTTAAGTACCCTAGCAAAAAAATTAGATCATTATTTATGTATGTTGAGAAAAGCATGCATGGTTGACTGAAAAATCCGACACCAAGTAGCTAGTTAATTTGGAGAAAATTAGCAAGAAAAATGGCTAACACCTTTCATAATTTGATCTCCACGTATGCAAATCTCGCCGGGTTGGTTGTGGCCAAGAGTGCAACTAGTTTCAGGGTCGATGACCTTAAGCTCGGCATTCCTGACCACGGTGCCACAGGAGCCGGACTTTGTCGGAAAAGGCTGCTTCGCAAACGCCAGGCACATCGATAACACCGGACCGGCCTCTGTCATCCCGTAACCCTGCATGGGTTCAAATCTATCAAGCAATTTGGAAAACTATATTTTTGACGAGTCGCCATGTTATACTATATCAGCGCGCTTGTCATTCAATTCAAAAACTTAACCTATTGACTCTCTCTCTCTCTCTCTCTCTCTCTCTCTCTCTCTCGTGTAAGCTCAATATTCTTTTCATTCGAATAAGGTGACACCAAATCAAGGAGTAAATCGATTCTGATACCACCTGGATCGGACGTTTGTCATTTGATTTAAAAACTTAAATTATTAGATAGTGCAGTCTACCTTTCATATAAACTCAAAATTTTTTTCATTCAAATTCGACGCGGAACAAGACCCTCTAACGCACACAGCCTCGCGATGAGACTGGTGTTAGTAGCAAGGTTGGGACTTTGGCAGATGCAAGTAGTTGCTAATTTATAATTTTGTAGGATCAAAATGTTGAAATGAGAGGGTAGCATCCCATAACCTGGGCTGGATCCAAATGTATCAACCAATTTATAATAGCACAGTAATTTTTTCTGCCCATTGATGTAGTTGACACACGCCCTTCACGTGGGGCCCATCAGTGAGTAGAAGTGGGCTCCACGAGAAGACCAGACGACTGGGCAGATATAACTGTGCTAATTAATACACTCTAATTAGTAGGGACCAAAATGTTGATAATTTATGAGGCAGAAACACTGTTGTACAAAACATTAACAGAATTGGTTGTTGCAACTATTAATTTGTTATCGATACCCCCAAATTTAGTTGGCACTTCTTGTCAAATTACACTGGTGGACTAAATTGGACTTAAAAAAAGTTTTATGTTTAATACTCCCTCCGTCTCATAATAGATGGGCACTTCGGGAACTGTGACTCACAACATAGTTCCCGAAGTGCCCATCTATTGAGTCACAGTTCTCGAAGTGCCCATCTATTATGGGACGGAGGGAGTAAAACTTTATATATCTTTTGTGAAACTGTAACATCAAAATTGCGTTATTTTATAATTTACGTTCACGTAGACATCTAATTACTCATTTGTTGGAAAAGATCTACACATCCGGTATAAATATTCCTGGTATAGTACATACGCAGTACACTTATCCTGCGTGTTGTATATACACCGTTCAGATTTACCGAATGTATTATAGACATAATATGTTTATTGGAATCACTAAGATTTAACATATATAGAGTTGCACATTTTTAAATTTAAAAAATTATTACATCATTTCGGGATCATTTGTCGTAGAAGCGGTAGCTTCTCCCGATCGACTAAAATACAACAATCGTGACCTACTTCGATGAACCCCATCCATTAGATTTTAGAGCGCTCAATAATTATTCCAATCGTCTTTTGTTTTTTGAATGGGGCTTTACCCCAATTACAATTTGACATACAAAAGAATGTGTCATGTTAGCTTTTTTTCAAGTTATGATTGATGGAAAATGGTGTCAAAAGCATTTAATAATTTCTGGTTTAGACCTTATCATTCAAAGCTCAAGAATTCATATCTAACACGTGTCACTATGAAAGGCTTGTATTCATATAAAAAATATATATATGCTTAAAATGTCATTATATATATATATATATATATATATATATATATATATAGTTTAATTTATTCTTTCCAGACTTTTGAAATTCTAGAGGTGTATCAGGGGCCCGTATATAATAAATGATGAGTTCCTTGTAGAAGAATAGTGATATTCTAAATCTAAATATATTTTGAGTAACCAAACAGTAATATTGGAATTAGAGTGATGAATTAATATTTGAATTGGGTTTGAGTTGGAGAGAGGGGTTGAACAACCTTATATTATATATATTATTTCCAAAATTGTTAGATACTTAGCATAACCTCAATTTAACCAAACCAACCTAACTCTACCCTACTATTAATTCAAACTTGGCCCCAACCTAAAAATTATACTCGAAAAAGCCAAAGTTGAATTAAATGTCGAGAAATTATGTACGTCCACGTAGGCTAATGCCCAGCCCACTATTGGAAGTTTTGGGCTGGATCTCCAACGTCCCATTCGTTGGGACCACTACCATTTAAGATGTCAGTCTCTCTTATCTTTAGCCAACAATCATAGCAGGAACTCCTATCGTCATTTTCCAGAAGAATTACGATATATATATATATATATATATATATATATATATATATATATCCACACACTAATGAATTTTCGTGTCTTCGGCACAATCACACACTTGCAATTTTGACTGTTAGATAAAATAATTTTAGATCATTGATAGGTTAGGACATTTGTCAAACTTGAATTTGCAATCGTGACCTGAAGTAATTTTAGATCATTGATAGGTTAGGACATTTGTCAAACTTGAATGTAATATATCTATAATACATTTAAGTTGTTAAAAAAGTAATCTTGCGGTTCAAAATGTCTTTTGCTATGTACGGTCTAAAATCACTTCATCTAACGGTCACGATTGCGAGTGCGCGATAGTGCCGTAGGCACGAGCATACCCTAGTATATATATATACATATATGAATACTTTCCAGACCTTCGAAAATGGATTAATATAAAATTTTATTCTTTAAGTAAAATTAAAGAATAACTTGTGAACATCATACTTTTATTTGATAATATTACTGTAAATATTTTAAAACTACAAGGACATTTATTACATAAAAATAATTAATTATTGACTTTCTACCAATCAATGTGAAAGAACATTCGCGATTGCGCCTAGCACTCTTCTATGAAAAAACATATTATTTTCAAAATTGTAAGAATTTAATGTGTATATATATATATACACTCTAATTTTAATATACTGTCTGCATTAAAAACAAGGAGGTCAGCCTCTTTCAAATATACAATTATGACAATCCAATACAGTTAGACTCGATCTGAATAAATTATTTTTCACGGAAGTAAATCTTTCCCTGTTAGACAATAGTACAGCAAGTTGAAAATTTTGTGTTCAATTAATATCTGAAGGCCTTAATTTCGTGCAACCAAACCTACCGTAAGAAATACTTTTTCCTCCTTGATAAATTGCTCTATATCCACATAATTTTAATTTTAAAAATAAATTAACCCATATATATATGACCAATGCTACACGTCATGAAAATATTTCATGAATTTTTATCTTGAATGATGTGGCAATTAAATGGTGAGTTAGTATTGGTGGGATTCCCCCCATACACAGAATGTCAATGATATTATCACTTGTCACATCATTCATGAAGGCAATTCATGATAAAATTTCATGACGTTTAGTATTTTCCTATATATATATATATATATTTGAGTTGGGAAATGCTAAACGTCATGAAATTTTATCATGAATTGCCTTCATGAATGATGTGGCAGGTGATAATACTAATGAGATTTCGTGTGTGGGGGGAATCCCACCAATACTAATTCACTATTTAATTGCCACATCATTCAAGATAAAAATTCATGAAATATTTTTATTACGTGTAGCATTGCTCATTTGAGTTAAATGAATGGCAAATTGGTCATGACACAAACACTTAAGAGTATCATGAAAGTGTGATGAATATAGTAAGGAAAGAATATCTGATATCTCTTGACAGGTTGAAAGTGCGTGTGTACCTGACCAAAAATGGCCTGAGGGACTCTCCTCCGGAGAGCCTCTTCCAGCTCCTTCCCTAGCGGTGCCGCCCCAGACAAAACCTTCCGAATCGAGCTCAAGTCAAAGTTCGCCACCACCGGATTCTTCGCCAACGCCAGAACCAGCGGCGGCACCACCGCGGCCACGGACACCCGGTGTCTCTGTATCAGCTCCAACAGTGCACCAATCTCAAACTTCCTCATCAGCAATACCCCAGCACCGGCTCTGAGCGAGCACAAGAGCACAGAATTCAATGAATATATATGAAACAGTGGGAGGACACACAGAACCACATCCTCTGACTTCAAGTACAAGTTTGGATTTTCTCCATCCACCTGTTGAGCCACACTTGTGATCAAGCTCTTGTGAGTCAAGATCACACCCTTCGGCAGTCCTGTAGTCCCAGATGAGAATGGCAGGGCTACCGGATCGTCCGCGTCGATCGAAACAGTGGGGACCTCGTCTTCATTGGCGTCGGAAAGTACCGAGAAATGAAGGCAGTTTTCCGGAGGTTCATCGACCGTGATCACCTTGAAATCTTCTCCCAACTTGGGGTGGTGATTGTCGGAAGAGCGAAGCTTGTCGACGTATTGGGATTGGGTTATGATGAGTTTGGTTTTGGAGGCATCGAATTGCTTGAAAATTTCGGGTGTGGTGTAGAATGGGTTGGCAGTGGTGGTGACTGCACCGATCATGGAAGCACCCATGAAGGCGAAGACGAATTCGGCGCAGTTTTGGAGGAGAAGCATGATGACGTCGCCCTTTTGGATGCCGAGACTGGAGAGACCGGCGGCGGTTTTTCGAGACAAGAGATGGGTTTCGGCGAAAGAGTAGGTTTTGGTGGCATTGGAGGTGGTGGTGCCACCAGCTGCTATGAGACATGTCCTGTCGGAGAATTGAGAGAGGTTCTCAAAACAGTAGGTGTGGAGAGGGAGGTGATTGGAAATGGGTATGTCTGGTAGTTTTGATCTGAAAATGAGATGGGACGATTGAGCATTAATATTATTAGGAGTTGGAGAGAGCTCTGGCTTTTGGGATTGGGTTTGATCAAGAGAAGCTGCCACGGATATCATTGTAGCTAGCTGTTGATGTTGCTTTGCTCTGTATCACAGGAAGTACGTGAAGTGGATGGTGTAGGGGGGAAGGAATATATTAGAGATAGAG
The DNA here is from genome assembly GCA_026545225.1 of Cornus controversa. Taxonomy (NCBI): domain Eukaryota; kingdom Viridiplantae; phylum Streptophyta; class Magnoliopsida; order Cornales; family Cornaceae; genus Cornus; species Cornus controversa. The sequence goes on from CM048850.1 coordinate 10,573,021, forward strand.
ATTTAGAGAGAGAGAGAGAGATTTAGAGAGAGAGAGATGGAGAAGAGAAAAGGAAATTAATAAATACATGAGATATAGGAAGGGAGGGGTAGGTAGGAAAACAGGGAGGGTTGAGAGAGAAATTAAAGGTGGTGGTAGCTTTGCAGATGGGGTTGAGAGTAGGAGAGGAGTGGAGCACACCCATCCCACGTTCAAGAACCCAGTCCATCCTCCTCATCAACCCTTCTTGCCTACCTACCTCTCTTTCTCTCTCTACACACACATATACACATACGTGCACACATATATACACATTTATATATATACAATAATAATAGGAAAAATTAACACCAAATCCTATTTTTTTAAAATAAATCATATAAATTTTCTTTAAAGTGAATTAAGTCCTACTTTTGAAATGTTTTTCCTTTTAAATCACTAAATCTTTCATTTATACTTTTATTAAATTAGATATAAAATTTAGTTCGCAAACTTTCATTTATAAGATTACAAAATTGGGTATAAAATTTAAATAAAAATAATACAATTTTATTGACTTTTTATAGAATATTTATTTTTTGTATATTTATAAAATCTTTGTGAATTTTACATAAGATTTTTAAACTCATAATGCAATATTCATTAATTAAATAAAACCTAAAGGAATATATATATATACACCAAAAATAGAATATATATTAGTTTTTAATTTATAATTACAAAATTTTACTTCTATTTTGAAAAAAAGTATAAATGAAAGATTTATGATTATTATTTTACTTCTATTTTAAGAAGAAAAAATATCCAAATAACAATGTGTATTACGTGGTGGGTACTTCTACCATTCACATTTGCATTGCGTGTGGGAAAACAATTATAAACTGAAAAGTATATTCAACGACTTATGAGGGGCCTGAGAATGGTACTTAATTCGGTTCATTTGATTTCATCCAACGTAACTGACCAAGATTTTCTACTATATACGTACGTACGGAATTACATAACTAGGTAATTAAGTATTTAATGGTGTCCTCATGCGATTTCAATGTGAATTTGGAAAAGTTACGAATACTCATACGACTTACATATCCAACCGCTAAAACCTCTTTATTTTTTTAATAATAAAAAATATCAACTCACCAACTCTGAATGTGTTAGAGAGTATGGTACAAAAAATTATATATACAATGGAGTATATTGTTTTTATCTAATTTGTGTTATCTTGTATAAATAGTATAATTTACTATTTACTCAAGACATGATACTCTATATAATTATTATAGTACAGTAATATTTATTCAAAATCACTATGACATGTGCGATTAAGGCATCTGCCTCTGCCTTACTAAGTTTGCTGAGACATCCATCTAGAAAGCATAGACACGTCTACGACATGGATACATTAATATACGAAAATTTTGAAAAAATCAAAACACGAATATGAGAAGGATGTGACTATAAAATAATAATAATATAATATATTAATATATATTCATTACTCAACAAAAAAAAAAATAGTACATTACAGAAATACTTCAGTACATCGTCAAGCAATTAACAACTAAACAAACTTATAAACAAAAATACACAAATAGATTAAAGATTCAGACTTATTCAGCTATAATGTTTCAATTTTTTTATTCATTTTTTTATCCTCTACATATATTTAGCTCAAATTGTTTATCATAACTCAGTTGCATATAAATTCCTTTCAAAATACTTGAATACATTACTGTTATGAAGTGTCTAACACGTGTATCGAGTGTCCAACACAAGTACGACACCCTGGATGAAGTGTCCGTGTTTCCTAAGCATCTACCTGAAGAAACGCCACATATATATTTTAAATACCCGCCATCTTAAAGTTAATTGTTCAAGGCGGATGCCATCCCTTTATTTCTTTTCAAAGGCATGCTATCATTATTTAAGGGCATTCAAATGCCCCACGGACACCATTCTTAAAATGTTAGTTTTAGGCGGATGGATGTCCAAGAAAATCTCCAAGTCATTTCATTTTGGAGTATTTTGTTCAGGGCCAAGGCCATATGAACTTCTAAAGTACACAGCATAGAATGCGGGCTTAACAAAAATACCTGAAATATTAAAGAGAGCTACAAGTATAGGACTGAGAATGGCCAAGTGCTGGATGTACACACAAATTTCGAGTCTAAAAATAAGATCAAAACATGTGGACAAATATATCAAATATATTAATTTTAAGAAATATGTGTTACAAATCTCTGTAAATCTATACAAAAGAAAGATAAATTCATCTTATTCGATCTCCTTGGTGATCCGGATTCAAGGGCTGCTGGAGCTTGATCTTGAATTGGATTAAAACTTTGGTGAAGAACGGCACGTGGATGATGTGCTTGTTATTCTTCTCCTTCAGGGTTTAGATGATTTGGAGCTTAGGATTTTGAATGAAGAATCCTGCAGAGTTTCAGCTTTCTCTGAGAGTCTTCTGATTTTTCATGATTCAAGGGCTACTAGAGCTTGATCTTAAATCAGTTTGTTGAGAGTCCTCTTTAAGTGTTTGTTGTTGAAGAAAGCCAGTAAGAAGTTCTGATCGAGGGCTGAAGAAGCTTGATCTCGAACAGTCTTGTTGATGATTCTTTGAATTTGTTAAATCATGGAGGAAGAACGACACGACTTTGAATGTGCTTGTTGTTGTTGTTCTTCAAAGTTTTGAAGATTGAATGAATGTATGTTTTCAAAGGTTCAAGTGTTGATTGAAGTCAGAGTCTAGCAGAGCTTCAGTATTCTGTCAGAGTCTCCTCCCCCTTCTCTTCACCCTCTACCTCTATTTATGGACTTCTTCGAGGGGTAGATTTTTAACTTTCTTTTTTTCTATTGTGATAATTATCCAATATATACATAATAATTATCTTTGATGACAATTATATATATATATATATATTTAATTATCCATTTGACCCATTTTTAAGTGGGCTTGGACGTTTTTATACAATTTGGATCAGCCCATGACCCATTTATTTGTAGTGGATCTGGGTTTCAAATTATCTGACCAAATTATATTTTGTGTCCATCATGTAATTTTTTAATGTCTACAAATTGCCCCCATTTTAAGTCTCGCGTTATATTGAGTTTGTCACGTATCTAAAGCGGAATTTGAAGTATTTAATTTTCACATAAAAAAAATTTCCTTTCAAAAATCCAATTGCAAAGAGAATGTCTTCTTTACCAAGTTGAATTGGAGCATTGAAAACCTTATTGCAAATAGAATTTTCTTCTTGTCCAAGCAGAATTGAAGACTTGAGGATCCTATTGCAAATATGATCTTTTTTCTCTTGTCCAAGCGGAATTGAAGACTTGAGAATCCTATTGCAAATAGGATTTTTGAATTGAAGACTTGAGGATTCTATTGCAAATAGGATTTTTTTTCCTTATCCAAGCGGAATTGAAGACTTGAGTATCCTATTGCAAATAGGATTTTTTTCCTTTGTCCAAGCAAAATTGAAGACTTAAGGATCCTATTGCAAATAGAATTTTTTCCTTGTCCAATCTAAGATAGGATATGGTTGTTTTCCATATTCAAACTAAATTGGAGTCTTGAAAATCCAATGGCAAATAGGATTAATCCACATTTATATATATGTAACCTACGCTTCAGACTCTTCATATCAGAGAATAATTGAGAGAAATTCCATGGACTCTAGCAACTGTAAACTTTTTTTTTGCCACTAACTGCTTCTTTTTTTCCTTTCTTTCACCTTTTTTTCCTCTCTCTCTCTCTCTTTTCTTTTCTTTTTTCTTTCTTTCTTTCTCTTTCTCTAGCAACTATAAGCTGCTTTTTTTGTCACTAACTACTTTTTTTCCTTTCCTTTTTTAATCTCTCTTCTTCACACCACTGCTTCTCTCTCTCTCTCTCTTTTTTCTCTCTTTGTCCCTTCTTCACGTACTGTTCTCTTTCTTCTTCTTCTTCTTTTTGTATTGTCACTGTGTGCCGCCTTCTCTCTGTCTTCACATGAAGGTGTAGTTGCCTAAAAAAATTATTTCCTCTTCTTCTTCTTTGCCTTCTCTCTGTTTTCACATGAAAGTGTAGTTGTCTAAAAAAATTCTTTCTTCTTCTTCTTTTTGTATTGTCACTATGTGCCGCATTCTCTCTGTCTTCACATGAAGGTGTAGTTACCTAAAAAAATAATACAAATTTTCTTACTACCTAAAGGTTTCAAACTTGAGATCTCATGAAAAGTTCTTCCAACACCACACCATCTCTCCAACACCACTTTATGTTTCAAATGCTTGAAACAAAGCATAAATGTGGCTGAACTTTGAAAATAACTCTTTTTTTTAATAGCAACTTTGTCTTCCGTAATCGCTATTAACATTTTTTTTTTGTTAAGATTAGTTTCTACTCGTGGGTTTTGCTTGAGTTTTGTATTGCCTCCAGAACAAAGTACAAATCTATCGAACTCATCGAGAAAGATAACTTTACGTGAGTCACTTAACTCTTTTCTTGGCAAGTTTTAATTTTTTTTCCTTTGTCGATTCTTGCAGGTCAAATTGCTTCTCTTAGAATATGGAGTTCCAGACGCCATTCATTAGTCCCTTCGAAGTCCCTTAGTATCCTCCGGGGTCACTTTATCGTCCCTTCAGGTTCCTTAATGTCCTTCGGGGTCACTTAGTTCCTTTGGAACACCTTATTGTCCCTTCGAGGTCCCTTGGTGTCCTTCAGGGATAATTTATCCTCTCTTTGGGGTCACTTTATTGTTCCTTCGGGGTCACTTAATTCCTTTGGAACACCTTATCGACCCCTCGGGGTCCCTCAGTGCCATTCGGGGTCACTTAGTTCCTTTGGAACACCTTATCGTCCCTTTGGGGTCCCTTAGTGCCTTTCGGGGTCACTTTATAGTCCATTTAAGGTCCCTTAGTGCCCTTCGGGGTCACTTAGTTCCTTTGGAACACTTTTTTTTTTGTTAAATTTCTCTCACCCTTTTTTTTTCCTAGTTAGGTAAACAACCTTTGACTTCTGCCAATCATGACTTTCTTCAAAAGCTTCAAGGCAAACACCATAACCATTTTAGAATGAGAGAACGATGTCATGGAGAAAGGAACTACACTGAATGTAAGAACCACCCCACTGGTTGATCGTTTTGCCCCATATGCCAAATTAACACAGCATGACGGGTGCTTTAACATTTTCACGGCAAATCAAGTTACCACAGTGTGACAAACACCTTTTAACATATTTTGGCGGTGAGCCAAGTTGTCACTACAGTGCGACAGACATCGTCAATATCTCAACGATAGGTCAAGTCACCACGGTGCCGCATACATCGTCAATATCTCGGCGATAGGCTAGAAATTTTTTTTTTGTTAGGTCGACTGAACTTAGAACAATCATCCAAGATGCTTGCATACCCTGAATAGGGATCAAGTCATCACGTAGTTCAAAATTATTTTTTTGGTAGACAATTTATACTCGTGTCAAGGAGTGTCATCGACAGTTTAGGCTCGTATCGGAGAGCACTTTAGCTTTAATTAGTCTTCAACTTTGCAAGACTCAGGAGACAATCCAAGCTTATGTTGAAAGGTGTAAACCAGCTTGGCGTTAATTCAGAGATTTCCTTCTTGCTTTGTTTCTTTATTATACTCTTCTTGTTCTTGAGAAGAAACATCTCCTTCGAACTCGTCTCCCCACCTAGAAGGAAGAGGTATTTCATTCGTCATGGTCTGTGTAGGAGGATTAAACCTCACCCAACATGTTTTCATTCCGCTGCGAGATTCGATCTAGACAGTAACTTCGAGCTTTGGTCCCCACACTTTTCCTTCCTCTAATCTTTTGATTTTTCAAGCCTCTCGTTCCATCTGGGATTGTAGATGATTTTGTTCTTGTTCTTCATTTTGTAGTTTCAAACTCTTACCTTGGTGCTTGTTGACGACATGTTGGGAATGAATTACTTGAGCTGCCATATGTATATTTTTAGACACTGATTCTTCTGAGATCTTTTTAGAACCATTCCCTTCTTAAGCATTCTTCTTTGGCCTCCAAGTAACCACGGTATTCTGAACTCTCCCACTTGAAGTCGTTTGAGGATAACTTAAAACATTATCTTTATAATGCTTCTTTAATGCAAATCCTTACAATTTGTCACTTTGGTTATGCCTTAGTTTTTCTTATTCCTTTCTTGAGACTTCTTTCTTATTTTGAGGTTTAAGAAAATGTGTAGGCCTTTTTAAAGGATAGGAGTGAATCTTGCCCCCATGACAAGAATATTTCATACGAGAGAGCTGGGAATAAGCTTTGTATAGAAGGTTTGTGTCACACCCCAGAATCCAGACCGCTGGGACTCCCCCAGACCGACCCGAATCCTGAATGTGAACCCGTTTACTTAACCCTGTGAACGACCTTAACCATACTCGTGCGATAGTATCAAGCTCTGATACCATGTTGTCAAGCCCAAATTTTTAACTTCCGAGAACCGAGGGCGAACAGTAAAGGTTCCACCCGGTTCACGTCCATAAACCACTAAGTATCTATAACCTAACTTCCTCTAAATTTAGAATTTGAGTATGATACTTAGTCCATTAGAAAGAAGATCAAACAATACTAGATTTAAAAAAATATACACTTAATTCTGATTCAAAACGAAGAAGTTATGCCCAATCGAAGTTTAGGAAAAGTTTGAAGCATGCTGTGAATAGAGACTTCGATGCATCAAAATGATTTCGATGCATCGAAGTTTGGATGCCTCAAACAAGTATCGAACATGTATCAACCAAAATACACTCTCGGTACTTTGACATTCTAAAATCCTACAGGTTTTTTGATGGATCGAAAGGGCATTTCAATGCATCGAAGCTTCGATGGATTGAAATGGGCATTTTGATGCATCAAAGTGCCGAAATTCTGCAACTATGCAAATGGTCATTTTTGACATTCTAAGTCCTTTCTACCCTCCTAATCCTTTCTTACAACCTTGAAATCACACATGAAAGGTACTAACATCAATCATACATTCTAAATCATACTCATGATTAACTCATACATCAAAATGAATCATTCTCCTTCACAACCATAATCCATTTATATTGAAGACATTCATCAAATGAGCTAAGTGCTACAACAAGTGTCTCATGACCAAACCCATAGTCTTTTCATATACAAGAAGCTTATAATCCAAGTATGTATCAAGTTACATTTGTCCAAAATATAACTACAACTGAAATGAAGTCTCATGCCACAAGCCGGCATGGATAGCCACAATATATACAATGTCCAAAAATAGAGCAAGCTACTAGAATCCCACTTAGACACTCAAGCCATATCCGTCATCAGCACCTTATCTGTAAAAAGAGTTTAGGAAAAAAGGGGTGAGCACCACGGTGGCTCAATAGAGATACCCCAACCCACCTAAGTGCCAGCTCGACATGACCTACATGAATGCATGTCACTACATTACATGTATCATTCAACATACATCACGTTCGTTCACAAGCAACTCATATATATATTAGAATGCATTAAACGCATTTCATGCTTTATAATTTAAATGAAAGTAACATCATTCACTTGTCTCTCTCTCTCTCGAACTCAACCCAATACCTAACAAGATTCTTGACCAACCATGTGACCGAGACACTTCCCACATAGTTTCAACACCGCCACCGAGTCATCACATACTCCGAGGTGGTTGGATGGTTTTCGATTCATCACCGAGTCATCACATACACAGAGGTAATTAGATGGTTTACCACCGAGTTATCACATACTCCGAGGTGATTAGATGGTTTACCACCGAGTCATCACATACTCCAAGTTGATTAGATTACTCTCCCATTTTCCCCTGTTCTCCTCACAACGGCCCTAGACATGCATTTCGAATATATATGGTCCAAGCATTTAAAATTCATGTATTACAACACATTAGCTAGTTATAAAGAAATATAGCATGTATTTCATCTCCACTAACCCACACATATAATTCCTATACATGTAAATCCTAGCATAAGTCGCATATGTTCACAAAATTCACTTAAGCACATTTTTGTCATGTTTCACCAATGCATACATTTTCTATATAAAGAAGGCATGCATTTTAACTCATACAATATCACATAACACAAATATGCTCATTTAACACATTTCCACAAAGTGTACCAAACCCTAGCATATAAGTGTACATGCTCATTTTCTCTCACTCATTCACTCCTCACATCATGCATACAACATATACATACTAATTACATTTAAAAAACTAAAGAGAGATAGAAACTCACCACATCCCACCCCTCTTACCATTCTAAAACATGCAATACACAACCCTACCTCTCACTGTTTCTCCCAAAACCCTAGAATCGATAATTACATAAGAAAAGAAACCCCTACCTCAAAATTGAAGGCCTTCCAAGCACTTCACCAAATCTCCAACGATGTCTACCTTTCTAGATTGCAACTTTATTCAGTTTAAACTGAAGCTTTTGTCGTCCCCTACGTATCACCCTTCTTCGGCAGATCACAAATCACACCCGAAGGCCTTCAAAACTTAGAGAGAATGAAGAGGGAGAAATAAGAGAGAGAGAGCAGCTAGACGTGAGATCTGAGAAATGAAATATCTCAGCTAAGTTGCCCCTTTAAAGCCCTAAAGCCGCGAAAAGATTAAAATGCCCTTCGGGCCACTTAACGTACCTTCCTAGGCTCCGTTTTCGATTTTGAAAACTCTTATGGTCTCAAAATTATTTTCTTAAGTCATTAAACATTTCATCTAAGTCATTCTTGAAAATAATTATTTTTCAAAAATTTTTTGAATTTCTGAGCCCACTTGGATCGCATCCCGAGGCCCGATTTGACCAAAAAGTCAAACTTATCCAAATCTTCTGAAAAATTTTAAAAACCTCATAACATGTTCCCAAACATATTTTTCACTCTCGGAATGTCCATTACATCATTCAAAACACTTCTACAGCGAAAATGATGTAAAATTGAAAAATTGGCCAAAATTAGTCACGGTCTCGACAACCTCCCTACCTTCAAGAAATTTTATCCTCGAAATTAGGAACATACTCCAAGTCTCCAAAATTCGTCACAAAATCTTTTTTTACCCCTCTTATTTCCTTTTTACTTTTGATAAAAGTTATCGACTTGCCAGTCTCTACGACTTGGCTTCGTTCCTTAACCAATGAGGTTCTGAGTTACCCTTATACACAACTTCACTCGGAGTCCACGAAACATCTCAGCAACTATCACCCTCATAGATACATATATATGTATCCAAGTATCACCAAAATGTGGTGTAAACATATGTTGTGAACCCTCACGTCAATTATCACTTTCTAAGCCAAGTTCAGGAAGGATTAAAACTAAAATCAACCCACTTTCAAAATAGTGAAGTATGGGTGCATATTCCTATCCACCAACTCATTTACCTTGAGTCTCAAGTTTAATAAAATCTTTATTAGATCACACTACATGTACAAATCTAATCCACGTTTCTTACAGCTGGCCTAGGGTCAATACCTCCATAAATCCTTGGATCCTATCCATTTCACCTATACCACAAGGTATGGTTCAGCAGAAATCTTACTACTTACACATCACACCTGTTCTTTGGTCAATGATTAACCAAGAATAAAACTAACGATGTTATCACCATCACTCTCTCATAACGTTAAAACTAATCATGCACCAAAACTAAGTCAAATTCTGTATAATGATCAAAACTTTGATTTCTTAGGGTAATATTTATCTATACCTCAATAGACAAAACTGTGTCCAGAGATAAAAATCCTACCTCAACGAATACATCAACAGACAAAACTGTATTTACTTGACCAAAAGTACTCTCTCTTATACCTCAATAGACAAAACTGTGTCCAGAGATAAAAATCCTACCTCAACGAATACGTCAACTGACAAAACTGTATTTACTTGACCAAAAGTACTCTCTCAGGTGTGTCAATGGAAAAAACTGTTCCCAAATGACAACCATCAAATCCAAGGGTTGCGCCACAGACAAAACTGTGTCTTTAGCGACGACAACTAGTAACAGTGGATGGGTCAACGGACAAAATTGTGTCCAGAGATGACACCAATCCTCCAATAAGTTTATCAATAAACAAAACTGTTTTGAGATGACAACACTCCATCAGGCGTATCAATAGAGAAAACTGTCCCAAACTGACAATCACCAAATCCAAGGGTTGCGTCATAAACAAAACTGTATCTTCAGCGACGACAACCTATAATGACAGATGGGTCAATGGACAAAACTGTGTCCAACGACGACACCAATCCTCATCGGATGCGTCAACAGACAAAATTGTGTCTTAATGACAACATTATCCCCACTGGTGTGTCAAGTTACAAAACTGTGTCTCTAAGACACTCGTTACTCCAATGGATGTGTCTATAGACAAAATTGTACCTATATCGATAACAACCAACGCAATAGGTATGTCAATAGGCAAAATTGGGCCTTAAGGACATTCCCTCTCAACAACCATTTCGAATAGAAAGTCTCTCTGAATTAAAACAAACATATAGTACAAATGACAGAATGAAATAATTTTAAAAGCAGAATAGAAAGTCCCACTGAATTAAAACAAACGTTAAATAAATAAGTACATGTCTAGTAATACAATTTGAAAATCTCGTAATCCAAGGACCCCTTAACCAGAAAGTACACGAGTTTTAACTCTAAATTAAAAATCAACAACTAAAGTCTCAAAAGAATTCATAATTTGAACTTAAAAAAAAAGAATAAATTCCTACTCTGTAACTGATGAAAGGAGATGTCCGCCACAACCAAATCCGAAGACTTTATCCTCGCGGTGGAACTGGCCTGGAACCTGAAATATCAACAAAGTGGGTTAAACCTACGAGAAAGTCCTATCTACTACATCCCAATCAGAGATCCAGTAAACATACCCTTAGTATGAGGGACATAATAGAAATTAAAAGTGTAAACATATAGGTCACCCCTTATCCAGTTCATGTTTTCAAAATACATATCATCTTTTACAATCACCCAACAAACCTTTAGCATACAACAATGAACGCAATTTTTAAATTCAAAACAACGAAACATAAGCATGCATTTTATTTAATTTAAGCAATCCTGACATGCCACCATTTTTATCCTTGGATACCTTAATAGGTATTGGCAATCCTGACATGCCCATGGCAATCCTTACATGCCTCCTTTAACTTTAGATACCTTAATAGGTATCGGCAATCCTAACATGCCCTGGCAATCCTTACATGCCTCCCAAACCAACTTATTATGTAAAATAATAAGGTGAATAACGATTTAAATTGCACAAAACGTAAGAATTTAAATTATCGGATATTCAATCATTACAATAAGATAACTCGTTCACAAATAAATTAAAACCAAGTGTATCATGGACATTTAATATTTCAAAGAGAAAACAGTTAAGAGTAAAATAATGTAACCCCCACTCAAATGAGCAAGCACACAATCAAACCTCCAATTTACTTAAATCTTCGCGGGAGTTTAAACCTAGCTCTAATCTAGGTTTTCGGGCCTATTATGTTCCTAGAAACCGTATTGAATTATTCGGAAATTTTTAAAGATTTATCAAAATTAAAGAAAATAAGAATCTAGTTTTGAGGCACACTTTCTATACTAATTTAACCACAAGGAAAACTCATTTTGACTTGATATTTAAAATCAAGTGCATTCTATCCCCAAAAGATCACCAAAATTTTCTAAAAGTTTTCCTAGAATTTTAAAAAATATTTTCTAATTAAAAGAAAATAAAAACCCGATTTTTAAATAAACTTTAAAATCAATTTAACCATACGGGGAGCTCATTTCTACATGAATTTTAATATCTAAGTTTGTTTAACCCCAGGAAGTTGAAATAAAAATTTGGAAATTTTCTAGAATATTTAAGTATTTTTAAAAAAATGATTTTTCAAAATTTCAACTGTTTCCAAAAATTTCAAAAAAATATAAAAATAGCAAACTAATTCGGAATGGGCCCAGAGGTAGGCCCCCGCGAGTAGGGCCCAAAAAAATTTTCTCCGACGCCGGCCTGACGCGCCCAAGCGCTTGCAGCGCGCGTGGGGGAGCGCTTACGCTGGGGCTTCTTCCCTAGTGCGTTGCTGGGGGCTTTCCAGTGATGCTCTAGCCACCTCCAGCCACCGTTTGCTTCCATTTTTGCGCCATTCTTCTCCTCTCGACGTAGGCTACCTATTGGTGTAAAAAGTCCCATAAAAAATGGTCCGAATCGAAAGCCCCCAATTCACAAGTTCTAGGGTTCTTCGCAAAATTTTTAAAATTAAAACCCAATTCCTCAATGATCTGATTTTCCAAGGATCAAGGGTCATTCACCTGAGCAACCACAACACAAAAGGTTACAAATTAACATCCTCTACCAACCTAGATTCATGCTCATACAATTTTCATACATCATACACGTATATCATATATATATATATATATATATATGTATATATCTAAACATATATAAATCCTTACACCTATATTCAGTTAGCATAATAAATCTCACGAATTTCTTCAATATAAAGCAAAAGCAACTAACATTAAAGTATATAATAAATTCAGGTATAATCATAGACTCAAAACCTAGACTATGCATACAGATTCAAAGGGGAAGAGAAGAGTTGGACTTGCCTCTTTGACGATTCAAAACTCGTCCACTCGATCGCTCATTCTCTCTTTCGTCTACACTTTTGATTTCTGTGCGTAAAAACTCACAGCAAAAACCCTAGTCCCCTCTTTTCTTTTCTTCTATTATTATTCTTTTTTCTCTAGAAAACTAATTAAAACTAAATAAACTTAAAAAGGAAAAATTAATAAAACAATCCCTAACCCATCATAATAATTATACCCCTAGCCCAGCCATTACAGCCCAAACTCAACCCAATTGCACCCTTGCCCAATTCAACATTAAAATAAGAGAAAATCCAAAGACCCAGTCCAACCTGAATTAAATAAATAAAAATAAATAAACTCCCTAGCAATTTAAAACACTCAAATAAAATTTAAATCAATCAATACACAATCAACAAAGCAATTCACATAAAATAATAAAATATATAAAAGATTTAAAGCACTCAAATAAAATTAAATCAATCAATACACAATCAACAAAGCAATTCACATTAAATAATAAAATATATAAAGCATTTAAATTCAAATAAATGACGTCAAAATCTTACGGGCTCTTACATTCTTCCCCTCTCAAAAGCGGAATTTCATCCTCGGAATTCACCCCATACCAGAGGGAAAAAGCTCTGGATACTTTACTTTTATTTCATCCTCCCTTTCCCAAGTGGACTTTGCCTCATTGTGGTGGCTCCACTAAACTCGAACTAACGGAATGGTCTTAAAATGAAGAACCTGGTCCCTACGATCCAGAATACAGTAAGGCTGCTCCACATATGCTGCATTAGGTTGCAACTCGATCTCTCCAACCTTAATGTGCTGGTAAGTATCCTCATCTCTAAGGAATTTTCATAGGATAGAGACATGAAAGACATTGTGCACCATGTGCATCGTGTCTGGTAACGCCAGTCTATACACTACCGCTCCAACCTTGTCGGTAATCATAAAAAGACCTACAAATCGAGGTGCCAACTTCCCTTTTCTCCCAAATCGAATCACTCCCTTCATGGGAGAAACCTTAAATAGAACCTGATCCCCCACCTTGAACTCTAATGCATGAGTTCTTCGATCAGCATAGCTCTTCTGTCTGCTCTGTGCAGTCCGCATATGATCTCTAATAAGGGTAACTTTTTCTAATGTGTCCTTAATGAACTCAAGACTCAAAAATCTATTCTTTCCAACTTCCAACCAACAAACCGGTGATCTACAAGGACGTCCGTACAGATTCTCAAATGGTGTCATACCAATAGTCTTTTGATAACTATTCTAATAGGCAAACTCAACTAGCGGCAAGTAACTCTCCCAATTGCCTTTGAAGTCGAGTACACATACTCATAATACATCCTCCAAAATCTGATTAACCCTCTCAATTTGACCATCGGTCCGAGGGTGATAGGCTGTACTGAGATGCAGAGCTGTACCCATCGCTTGCTGAAAACTCTCCTAAAATTTTAATACAAAATTTGAATCCCTATTCGATATAATGGACAAAGGCACACCATGAAGCTTCACTATCTCTACAATGTAAAGTTTCGTGTATTGCTCTGAGGTATAACTCGAGCGAATTGGTAAGAAATGTGCTGATTTCGTCAGCTTGTCCACTATCACCCAAATAACATCATGGTTTCGCTGTGAGGTGGGAAGTCCCCCAATGAAATCCATAGAGATGTTCTCCCACTTTCACTCCAGTACAGGAAGTGGTTGCAAAGACCCCGGTGGTCTCTGGTGATCAATCTTGATCATCTGACAAGTGTTGCACTTAGAGACAAATATAGCTATCCCTCTTCATGTCTGCCCACCAAAATTATCGCTTCATGTCTTGGTACATTTTATCCCCTCCCGGGTGTACTGAAAACTTAGAACTGTAGGTCTCACTCATCACTGCCCTCCTCAAATCCTCATTGTGAGGAACCACTAATCGTCCCTTGTACCTCAATCCTCCAACTCTGCTCACTGTATAGAATGGTGCCTTACCAGATTTTAACTCGGTCACCTTCTCTATGCACTGCGGGTTAATAAGTTATTCTGTAACTACCCTTCGTATGATAGCAGGTGTAACCACCACACATGCTACAAAGGCATCAGCTAAGGCATCAACACTGCTCAAGTCATTCCACTCTGTTTCAAATAAGGCAGATAAATTAGCATAAGGTCGGCGACTAAGTGCATTAGCTACTACGTTCGCTTTCCCTGGGTGGTACTGGATGAAAAAATGGTAGTCTTTCACAAACTCCAATCACCTGCAATGTCTCATATTCAGCTCCTTCTGTGAGAATAAATACTACAAACTTTTATGGTCATTGAATAATCTGAAGGTCTCACCCAAAAGGCAATGTCTCCAAATCCTCAAAGCAAAAACCACAGCTGCTAGTTCTAGATCATGTGTCAGGTAATTAAGCTCATGAGGCTTAAGCTTACGTGACGTATATGATATCGGCCTCTCCTCCTGCATCAATACACATCCCAAACCTTGTAATGATACATTGGTATATACCAAGTACTCAATGTCGCTCTGAAGAGTAGCTAGAACTGGTGTGGTTGTCAATCTAGTTTTTAACTCGTCAAATGCCGCCTGACACGAGTCATCTCAAATAAAAGGCACACCCTTTTTAGTGAGGTGGGTAAGCGGGCCAGCAATCTTAGAGAAGCCCTGAATAAATCAACGATAATACCCAGCCAACCCAAGAAAGCTACGAATCTCTGAAGGTGAGGTAGGCTGTCCCCACTCCAAAACCGCTGACACTTTACTTAGATCAACCGCTATCCCTTTTTCAGATACTACTGACCCAAGAACTTCACCTCCCTCTGCCAGAAACCACACTTCTCAAACATTGCATACAACTGATGATCTCACAGTGTCTGCAAGACAATACAAAGATGTTTGACATGATCCTCCTCTAACTTGGAGTAAACCTGAATGTCATTAATGAAAACAATAACAAACTAGTCAAAGTACGCCCTGAACACTCAATTCATCAGGTCTATGAAGACAGTTGGGGCGTTTGTTAACCCAAACGGCATAACCCGAAACTCATACAATCCATATTTGGTAAGGAAGGCTGTCTTCAGTACATCCTGCTCCCTAACTCGAAGCTAATGATACCCCGATCTCAAGTCTATCTTTGAGAAGTAAGTGGCTCCCTTCAACTAATCGAACAGGTCATTAATTCTAGGCAACGGATACTTGCTATGAATTGTGACCTAATTCAATTCCCTATAGTCAATACAAAGGCGAAGGGATCCATCATTCTTTTTCACAAACAACACCAGTGCTCCCCACAGTGAAGTACTCCTGTGAATAAATTTCTGACTAAGAAGTTGCTGAATCTGATCCCTCAACTCCCTCATTTCCACAGGCGTCATTCTGTGTGGAGCCCTGGCAATAGGTTTGGTGCTTGGAGCTAAATCTGTCACAAAATTAATCTCACGACTAGGTGGTAACCCTGGGATCTCCTAAAACACATCCTGAAAGTCTCGCACCACTAGAATGGAATCAAAGGGGATGAGAAGAGTCGAATTTGTCTCTTTGACAATTCGAAACTCGTGCACCCAATCGCTCCATCTCTCCCTTCTCTCTTTCATCTACACTTTTGATTCTGTATGTAAAAACTCACGACAGAAACCCTAATCCCCTCTTTTCTTTTCTTCTATTATTATTATTTTTTCTATAGAAACTAATTAAAACTAAATAAACTTAAAAAGGGAAAATTAATAAAACAAACCCTAGCCCATCATAATAATTATACCCTAGCCCAGCCATTCCAGCCCAACTCAACCCAATTGCACCCTTGCCCAATCCAACATTAAAATAAGAGAAAATCCAATGACCCAGTCCAACCCAAAATAAATAAATAAATAAAAATCAACTCCCTAGCAATTTAAAACACTCAAATAAAATTTAAATCAATCAATGCACAATCAACAAACCAATTCACATAAAATAATAAAATATATAAATCATTTAAATTAAAATAAATGATGTCAAAATTTTACGGGCTATTACAAATTCCATAACTATCTGGACCTAACATATTGTAAGAGAAACACTAATCAAAGAAAAATGTTCGGTCGGGCCATTTTTTCCCGTTAGTCCAATCCCTACAATATGTCATAGTTGTCCTCCCAACTTTGGTTCCGTCAAACCTGTGACCACAATTAGTTCCCAGTTTTTCCTATATGAAAACACTACATTAAACCTTTCTCAAGGTTCTAGACCTTCACAATTGGAGTTTACCATCACTCCTACTTCTCAACTATTGTGAGTTCACTCAAGCTGAAATCTTAGGCTTGTGTCATCCAATCCCCAAAACTAGAATCTTTAGGCTATAATAATATGCCTACATATATCATAGGATTCATAATGTAAACACTTATACACTCGAATAATCACATAAGTCATGCTAATTACCTAGCACATCACCTACTGTATCTAGCATATAAAAATGAACATGTCGTACTAGATGCAATATATAACTCATGACATATCACATAATGTTCAAATAGATCAATACTCTAACTCATAAGCTAGAAACCATGATTATACCTCAGCTCCTATGGACCAGTCCTCTGATACTTGGGTTGATCTGGTACATTAGGATTGATCCCCCTCACTGCTCGTGAACCCTGAGCAGGCTGTGGTGGCAGTGATGCCCTAAAACTAGGTTGATCTACCGAAAGCTGAATGATACGCTATTGAGAACTCATTCCACCACTAGTGCCAACTGTATGCTGGGACACTCAGACTTATAGTGCCCCGGCTGCTAACAGTGGTGACACACCAATTTTAATCTTGAAGATCCCCCAGGTAAGGACACCGATAGTGTCGAGCTAATCCTCTGCTGCCCCTGAGAAAATGAGGTACTATCTCTCTGTCTCTTAAAGGTGTTCCACTCCATAGTCTCAGTGTTATGGGTATTTTTAATGAATTGCCACCACCGATCTGCTTCTCCTTGTAAATGAAACGCTGCCACTCCCACCCTTAGGTCCTCATCAATGGCGAGAGCAACCATAAGTTTGTGGGTTTGATTAATCCAACTCTCCGCCACTAGTGGATCAAGTCCACCCTCAAAAGTAAGCAACTTAAACTTCACATATTCTTTCATTGTAACCATCTGTCTGCACAAGACAACCCTAGGTTGTGTCTGAACTTCCTCTTCCTGATTTTCTCTTGCTATCTGCCTTATGGTGTCTACTATGTCACATATGAACTGTGTTCTATCTAATGGCTCCTGAGGAGCATCAGTGCCTATGTCTCGCGCTCTTCTTGGAGTTTGCTATATGCACAACAAGAAAAATTTAGAACCAAACATTCACACTTCTTACACCATTTCCACCATACTTACACACACCATGTCAATTTAGTCCACAAAGGCATGTTATGAAAGTGTAAGCATAAAAACCATGTTCCACATAAGTAATTTCAACTAAAAGTCTAAATCCTTACGTGAATCCAACCTTCTCAATTGACACATAATGTGACTGTCACCCATCGCCCCTAAGTATTCTAACATAGTGCTCTGATACCATGTTGTCACGCCCCAGAATTCAGACCGCCAAGACTCCCCTGGACTGACCCAAATTCTGAGTGTGAACCCGTTCACTCAACCCCATAAATGACCCTAACCACACTAATGCAATAGTATCAAGCTCTGATACTATGTTGTCACACCTCGGAATTCGGACCATCGAGATTCTCTCGAATCGACCGAAATCCCGAGTGTGAACCCGTTCACTCAACCCCGTGAAAGACCTTAACCACACTTATGCGATAGTATCAAGCTCTGATACCATTTTGTCACATCCCAATTTTTGACTCCCGAGAACAGAGGGCAAACAGTAAAGGTCCCACCCGATTCACGTCCATAAACCGCTAAGTATCCAGAACCTAACTTCCTGTACATTTAAAATTTGAGTGTGATACTTAGTCCATTAAAAATAGGATCCAAAAATACTCGTTTTAAAAAAAATACACTCAATTTCGATTCAAAACGAAGAAGTTATGCCCGACTGAAGTTTGGGCAAATTTCAGAGCATGCGGTGAATAGTGACTTCGATGCATCGAAATGATGATTTTGATGCATAAAAATTTCGATGCATCGAACAAGTATCGAACATTTATCGACCAAAATTCACTCTCGGTACTTTGACATTCCAAAATCTTACAGGTTTTTTGATGGATCGAAATGGGCAATTCGATGCATCAAAGTGCCCAGATTCTGCAACTATACAAATGGTCATTTTTGACATTCTAAGTCCTTTCTACCCTCATAATCCATTCTTACAACCTTGAAATCATACGTGAAATGTACTAACATCAATCATACATTCCAAATCATACTCATGATTAACTAATACATCAAAATGAATTATTCTCCTTCACAATCATAATCCATTCATATTGAAGACATTCATCAAATGAGCTAAGTGCTACAACAAGTGTCTCATCACCAAACCCAAAGTCTTTTCATATACAAGAAGCTTATAATTCAAGCATGCATCAAGTTACATTTGCCCAAAATATAACTACAACTTGAAATGAAGTCTCATACCACAAGCCGACATAGATAGCCACAATATATATAACGTCCAAAAATAGAGCAAGCTACTAGAATCCCACTTGGACACTCAAGTCCTATCCATCATCGGTGCCTTATCTGTTAAAAGAGTTTAGAAAAATGGGGTGAGCACCACAGTGGCTCAGTAGAGATACCCCAACCCACCTAAGTGCTGACTCGACACGACCTACATGAATGCGTGTCACTACATTACATATATCATTCAATATACTTCATGTTCGTTCACAAGCAACGCATATATATATATATATATATAAGAATGTATTAAACACATATCATGCTTCATAATTTAAATAAAAGCATCATTCACTTATCTCTCTCTCAGACTCAACCTGATACTCTAACATGATTCTTGACCAACCATGTGACCGAGACACTTCCCACACAGTTTCAACACCGCCACCGAGTCATCACATACTCCGAGGTGGTTGGATGCTTTTCAATTCATCACCGAGTCATCACATACTCTGAGATGATTAGATGGTTTATCACCGAGTCATCACAAACTCCAAGGTGATTAAATTACTCTCCCATTTTCCCCCGTTCTTCTCACAATGACCCTAGACATGTGTTTCGAATATATATGGTCCAAGAATTTAAAATTCATACATTACAACACATGAGCTAGTTATAAAGAAAAATAGCATGCATTTCATGTCCACCAACCCACACATATAGTTTCCTATACATGTAAACCCTAACATAAGTCGCATATGTTCACAAAATTCATTTAAGCACATTTTTGTCATACTCCACCAATGCATACATTTTCTATATAAAGAAGGCATGGATTTTAACTCATACAACATCACATAACATAAATATGCTTATTTAATACATTTCCACAAAGTATACTAAACCCTAGCATATAAGTGTACATACTCGTTTTCTCTCACTCATTCACTCCTCACATCATGCATACAACATATACATACTAATTATATTTAAGAAACTAAAGAGAGATAGAAACTCACAACATCCTACCCCTCTTACCATTCTAAAACATGCAATACATAACCCTAGCTCTCACCGTTTCTCCCGAAACCCTATAATCGACAATTAAATGAGAAGAGAAACCCCTACCTCAAAATTGAAGGCCGTACAAGCACTTCACCAAATATCCAACGATGTCTACCTTTCCAGATCACAAATTTTTTTGGTTCAAACCGAAGCTCTTACTGTCCCTTACGTATCTCCCTTCTTCGACGGATCACAAATCACACCCAAAGGCCTCCAAAACTTAGAGAGAAGGAAGAGGGAGAAAGAAGAGAGAGAGAGATCAGCTAGGCATGAGATATGAGAAATGAAATATCTCAGCTAAGTTGCCCCTTTAAAGCCCTAAAGTCACAAAAAGACTAAAATGCCCTTCGAGCCACTTAATGTACTTTCCCGGGCTCCGTTTTTTATTTTGAAAACTTCTACAGTCTCAAAATCACTTCCTTAACTCATTAAAAATTTCAGCTAAGACAATCTTAAAAATGATTATTTTTTAGAATTTTTTCAGATTTTTGGGCCCATCTAGAACGCATCCCGAGGCTCGGTTTGACCAAAAAGTTAAACTTCTCCAAATCTTTCAAAAACTTCCAAATATCTCATAATATGTTTTCAAACATGTTTTCCACTCTCAAAATATCCATTATATAATTCAAAACACGTCTACAGTAAAAATGATGTAAAATTAAAAAAATCAACCAAAATTGGTCACGGTCTCCACAGTTTGCCCCATGTTTGTCTAGTCTTCTATCAAGGTTTTATTGAATTAATGCCTTACTTAAATGAGAATCATTAGATGAAGTCACTTAAGGAACAAGATGTGTTTCTTAATACAAGTCTTTAGAGATGATGCTTATAACATAAAATGTATCTATTTTATCGTCCGAGTTAGGAAGTATTTCATCTTACTCTTCAGACTCCACCCTTTCATCTTTAAGACAGTTTTTATACATATTGGTAAAGGCAAAAACCTTTGCACCATGACTTGTTATGCTAAGCTCCATATCATGGGCACAAGTAACTAATTCTTCAAATGTACGAGGCTTGATTCCTTGTAGAATGTAAAGAAGCTCCTAGTGCATGCCTTGCATACACATTTCGACTGCTGAGACTTTAAAAAGATGATATTTGCAATCAAAAATTAGAGCTCGCTAGCGGTTGATATAGTCGACCACAAGCTCGTCCTTCATTTGTTTAGTATTAGTGAGTTCTAGCATGCTTATTATTCTGCGAGTATTGTAGAAGCGGTGGAGAAACTATAACTCTATCTACTCCCAACAGTCAATACTCCCAACTTTGAGGTCCGTGTACCAATCAAATGCATTCCCTTTGAGGGAACGAACAAATTGCTTGACTAAGAGGTTCCCTTTGGTGTCAGCGTTATTGCAGGTCTCCACAAAGTGTGCAACATGTTGTTTGGAATTGCATCTTCCATCAAATTATTGGAACTTTGGCGGTTGATATCCCACTAGTGTTTTTAAGCTGTCAATGCTTTCAGTGTAGGGTTTTGAGTACATGAGAGTGCTTTGAGGGGAACCGTCATACTATGCTCGAATTATGTTTGTTATTATATCCTGCAATTATTGGACAGATAGCAAAGCGACTGGCAAAGCAGGGTTAGTTTCATCAGCCACATGTCCTGACACAAATGTGTGATAATGATCTTTTGATTAGGCACCTTGAAGAGATGAATTTAAAGTATTCGCAGGCAAATGTGTTGACTTATCAAGATTTTGGATTTCAAGCTTACTTATTAGGGTAGCGATTTGCAAGTCCTTCTCTTCAACAGCCTTTGTGAGGTTTCAATTGCGCACGCCATCACTGCCAGTTGGTCTTCCACCGAGGTTGCTCCAGTAATCATAGTTGTGACAATATTCGAATAGGAAAGACCTTGAGGGCCAACATTCTTCGAAGTGAACGATTGTTCTGAAATCTCAAGTAATAACTTCGAGAGCGAACTAACGCTAGAGTTGGCGTCAGAGACGAAGTGGGGTGAATGTGGTGGTGCCGACCTTTCTGAAATGACATCAGAATTCTTTGCCCCCTGAGGATCAATGGTGTTAACATGTTTAGTTTTTACATCCATTGGTTTAGCAAGATTGATTTTCACCAAATCTTGCTGATTCTTTAGCGAAGCAATTGCTTTGGTCTTGCTACACATCATAGGACCTACTAAGGTGCTGCTGACAGTTGACGGGTTCATAGTGTTGTTGTCACTATTTGTGGCAACTTTGGTTTTAGCCATTGCAATAGCAGTGTCTTTTGAGTTTTCTTGTTTGTTGTCTGAACCTTGGGAGGAGCGATAGATTTTGATGAACAGAGTTTTAGATGTATGATGTAGGAGACAGAGATGAGAGGCAGAGATGGTCCCACCAGGTGTGTAGAAATTTGTACACACAAATTTTGAGTATGGAAATAAGATCAAAACATGTTGACAAATATATCAAATATATTAATTTCAAGAAATATGTGTTACAAATCTCTGTAAATCTTTACAAAAGAAAATTAGATTTCTCTTATTCGATCTCCTTGGTGATCTAGATTCAAGGGCTGCTGGAGTTTGAACTTGAATTAGATTAAAACTTTGGTGAAGAACGGCACGTAGATGATGTGCTTATTGTTCTTCTCCTTTAGGGTTTAGATGCTTTGGAGTTTTGGATTTTGAATGACGAATCCTGCAGATTTTTAGCTTTCTCTGAGAGCCTTCTAGTTTTTTGGGATTCAAGGGCTACTGGAGCTTGATCTTAAATCGGATTATTGAGAGTCCTCTTCAAGTGTTTGTTATTGAAGAAAGCCAGTGAGAAGTTTTGATCGAGGGCTAAAGAAGCTTGATCTCGAACAATCTTGTTGATGATTCTTTGAATTTGTTGAATCATGGAGGAAGAACGACACGACTTTGAATGGGTTTGTTGTTGTTCTTCTTCAAAGTTTTGAAGGTTGAATGAACGTATGTCTTCAGAGCTTTAAGTGTTGATTGAAGGCAGAGTCTAGCAGAGCTTCAGTATTCTCTCAGAGTCTCCTCCCTCATCTCTTCACCCTCTACCTCTATTTATAGACTTCTTGGAAGGGTAGATTGGTAACTTTCTTTTCTTCTGATAATTATCATTTATGATAATTATCCAATATATATATAATAATTATCTTTGATGATAATTATATATACATATATATTTAATTATCCATTTGACCCACTTTCAAGTGGGCTTGGACGTTTTTAGACAATTTGGATCAGCCCATGACCCATTTATTTGTAGTGGGTTTGGGCTTCAAATTATCTGACTCATTGGGCTACATTCCAAAGTGGGCTAAACTGAAGATAAGCCCAAATTATATTTTGGCTCCATCATGTAATTTTTAATGTCTACACCGGGTATTAGCTTGACGCATCACAAAGGTGCAAGGAAAAGCACACAGTCCGGGGCCACCCACTACTGGAAAAACTTAAGAAAAGGGCGATAGCCCAACAAGGCACTTACCCAGCAGGTATGGTAGTCAAGGTGGTAAGGGTAATGCCAAAAGGCGTATGAGGAGCGTGATCAACAGCACGTTATACTCTCCTACACCGAAGCATTATCCGGGTGAGTGTTGACATTTGTGCACAAAGTGTCATTGCTCAAGAGCTCCAAGTATGACGTCGGTTAAGCCATGAGGCGAGTGAGAGAAAAAAGGGGTTTCTGAAGCATGGAGACTTAAAAAAGGGGCTTGCCTGAGTGGAGCGTAGGTGGGTCTTTGACTCATGACTCAGGCGAATGAGACACAAGTTGTGGCATACTAGTACTTGACACGTGTCGAACGAGTGTGTTGACACATGATAGGTGTTTGTACAATGTCATATACCTAGAGCACCATAAATAGTAGTGCACAATAACATGATGGGAGGCAATTATTACAAGGACCTGGAGACTCTGCCATGCTCCCTATTCCCTCATTTTAGAAATACCTGGAGACTCTACCATGCTCCCTATTCCCTCATTTTATTCTGTTGCCTAAGTTCTCTACCTTACCCTCTCAACCTTTTTCTTTTCTTTCTTCCATTTTAAGTTATCCTTAAAAACACCTCACTTCCAAGACTTGAACCCTTCAACATGTTTGAACTAAAACTGCTCATCGTAATTAATATATATATATATATGTCTGAAGAATTTGATAGATCAACAAGGATTTTGAACTGTTCTTGTTCATTTGTAGTGTTCAAAGCTAGAGAACATGTTTGAAGAATTACAAGCTATTAAGGTCTTGCTTGGTTTGTCACTCCCAAAACAGTTTTCTGTTTTGGGAGTGACAAAAACACACAAAACAAATTTTTCATCTACTTGGAACTGCTTTTAGAGAATAGTTTTTAAAAAAATGAGTTAAAGTAGTATGAGTTTTTACAGAACAGTTTAAAGATGTTTTGAGTGTTTTTGGAGATAAAAATATCATAGTTGAAAACACGAAATTATGAAAGTCCACTTAAAAAAATAGAACCTTATTATATCGTTCATAATGCCGCACCAGTACTCTGCAATGCATCTCTCTTCTTCTCCAATGCTCTCTCTTCTTCTCCAACGTTACTCTGCTGCAACGCCTCTCTCTTCTTCCCCAATGGCTCTCTCTCTTTCTTGAAGCTCTCTCTACGTATCTTGAAGGTCCTTCTCTTTCCAGGTAAATTCTATCTCTCTCATATTCAAACTTTTGATTTTAGTTGTGGGTTGATTTGGTTTGATTGGGTTGGCCTTCACATGTTTCTCTCACAGATCTGAGTTGTGGGTTTGATTGGGTTGGTCTTCACATAATTTTTTTTACATGAATTACAATGGTTTCTTTCATTGTCACCTAGGTATCTTGTCTCTGTTCACATTTCTATTTAGATGTAAAGGAAATTGAGGGTTAGGAATCTTAGGATTGAGTTGCTTCCAATATTGTGATTATCATTGATAATCATTGTGATTATATAATTGAATGTCTTTCGCTCCTATCTGATGACCACCATTTTGGTCTTCTTGACTCGTTTTTGAAGTTTTTTTTTTATGGTTTTATTATTTCTTGTTTTTTGGATTTTTTATTTTTTTGTGTGATCATCAATTTAATCAGTAATCTTAGTTTAGTTCCAGTGCCTATCGTGAAAGGTACTGCATTTAGGCTTCTATGGTTGGCTAGAATTTTTATTAATTTGAATGCTCTAATTCCTATGGGACTTGGGACCTAATTGTGGGACTGTGATGATATTATTTTTAAGGCCTCTCGTAATGGTGAAAAGTTCACTTTGCCAATCATTACCTATATTCTGAGTCTCATAGGAACTAAGTAGTAATAAAATTTATTTGCCTATTATTAATGAATTAACTGTAGGTTTGTGTTGGTCTAATTATCCTTACTGAAAGGATACTCCTTGTTTGTCAATCTTTAATCAAGGTTATGACACATGACAGATGTACATTTCTATTATGTTGCGCATCATAGACATAGCTGGTTTGATGTTTGTACAAAGGATTAATAAGAATTATGTACAAAGGATTGTAAAATTTGATATCTTAATCATTGTAATTTAAATTAATGGCATTAATTATAAAAAAATCAGTATTGTGTTATGTTTAAATTAATGTTATGTTTAAAATTGTGGTGGGAGTTTAAGTAGTGTGTTTGGCACCATGTGTATCTGGAATTCTTTATTCTTGTCAACTCATTTTTGTTTGATAATTTTGTTACTAATAATATTAATTTCTTGCTTTTCACAATTTATTTTCATTTCCATTGTCCAATTATTTGGGCCAATGATTATATGATTTCACTTGGACAAGCTTATATCTGAAATAATCAGTGAGTCCCCTCTGGTAAATCTCTTTTATAATAGTTTTATTTAGAGTTCACAATCTAAAATTTATAGTTAAACTCGTGGCACAATGCAATATTTGAGAAATAATCATTTGCTACGTAAAGTACTTCATATTTATTTATATTTATAAAAGTAGAATTTTTTTTTTGTTTTGCATATATGCTAAGCTTGTAGCTTTTAGTGAATGATTACATGTATCATTAATTTAGTTGTAGATTCATTGGCATTTCTGTAAGGTGAGTTGACCAGTAGCAAAAGATCTCTAGATGTTGATCAACATGGGTCTGGAATCTTATGAATTTGTTGGCTACTGTTTTCAAGCAATGAACCCATGTCTTAAGGAAGCTTAACAATTTGAGGTGGTTTCTGTAATATTTTGTTTTTCAGAAGTTATATGGTGAGAAAGCCCCTTTTAATGACAACAAAATTGTCTTCTATAATATTTTGTTATATAGTGAGAGATCCCCTTCTAAGTTGTCTTTTGTAATATTTTGTTTTGTCATTGCTTTGTCATTTTGTCCCTGCCATGTCTAAGTGTCATTGTCATTTTTTAGCATATGAGACTTCATAGTATGGATAGCATTTGCTAACTTAATTGCAGTCAAACACTAATTTCATAATGAGATTTCCTTTCTGGTTGTTGTTTTCATGTTCTTTTGTTCTTTCATCTTACCAAAATGCATATTCCGCAACTTGAAAGGTCTTATTCTTATAATCAAGAGATTTGGATTGTTGCTTGTAAATGAGAATAAAAGTCAATCATACTTTGTATTCTCCAGTTCTGTAATATCATAAAATTCCATAACAACAAACTACCAATAAACATAAGAAGAAATCCCCCAATGAGAAAAAAACCTTTAAATATGAAACACCACCTAACACCAATATTTTTCATTGTATTTTAATATCTTTTTATATTTGTTGATTATTTATATGGTATTATCAAACTCTAAATGCATCCATGTGTTGAATGCTTCATTCAGTTTTTTAAGAGTCTTCTCACATAGTGAGGCATGTAATTTCGCTGTAGAAATGGCTCAAAATATTTATCAAATGCAAATTTAGATTTATGCATGTTTTATAGAATTCTTATTCTGGAAATTAGATGGCTTCCGAAATTTCTGATGTTGAGGAGTCAACTCTATGGCCTTCATAACTGAAAAAAAGTTTTATTGACGTAATGGTTGATGAGGTTAACAAGGGGAATATGCCATCTGGAATATTCACTGCTAAGTGTTGGAAACAAATCAAGGATGAATTTTGAAAAAAGGACTACCCACAATTATACTGTGAAACAGCTAAAGCAAAAATATAATTAGTTACGCATAAAGCATCGTGAGTTTTCAACTCTACTGAATAAGCCGACTAGATTTAGTTGGAATTCAGAAACAAACACTGTGACTGTAGATGAAGAAAGTTGGCAAAGATATTTGCGAATAAAAATAAAATAAAATTCATTCTTTTACAATAATTAGTCAAATTTTTTTAGTATGTTTATTTATACTATATTATTTTCTTTAACAGGTTCATCCCTATCCTAAATGTTTTCAGAGAAAGGGTTATGAGAATTACAGATTATTGGGAGTTATTTTCAATAGGTCGACTGCTACTAGGCAACTTCATTATGCATCCACTCAAGATCCACCTAATACAGACGAAGAGCTAGGGTTGGAAGAAGAGTTTCTCAATGCAGGTGTCCATGTTAATGAAACCAGTGAGGGGCAAAATGATTCAAAAAATGTTATAGCTGAAGGCAGCAATCGTCGTCGTCGTCGTAACTCCACACCCGTTGAACGTCATGGAGAAAAAGAGTCTAAAAGTGATTCAATGGTTGATGCTATCAGTTTTTTTGCTGAGACTTCTAAAGCAAGGACTGAGGCTTCTAAAGCAAGAACTAAAGTTTCTAAAGCAAGGACAGAAGCTTATGAAGCTAAGGCGGAGAGGTATAAGAAAATGACACCAAATCAAGAGGCGACTAGCTCACCACCTAAAAATCAACATTCTCTTTCTCGATGCATTAAAATCCTTGATTCAATTGATGGGATAAATGATGAGACATATTTGAAGGCTGGAGAAAAGTTCAAGGAAGAGCACTATAGAGAACTGTTCGTTAACATGGCTATTTCCAGGAAGCTTGCTTGGT
Organism: Cornus controversa; assembly: GCA_026545225.1. Classification (NCBI taxonomy): domain Eukaryota; kingdom Viridiplantae; phylum Streptophyta; class Magnoliopsida; order Cornales; family Cornaceae; genus Cornus; species Cornus controversa. Next base: position 10,601,146 of record CM048850.1, read on the forward strand.
TGAACAGCTTGTAGATGACAAGTTTGTTTACTTGGTGGTTATTTTTTAGTATGGTTTTATTTGTGGATGCATGTAACTTGAAACAATATTTGGCTTTATGTATTGTTGAACTATTTTTATTTTCATGCATGTGACCTTATGTTATGTTATATTTTTGTGTGGACAATTTATTATGTTTTATGTTATGAAAATTTTAGTACAGTTTACCTTCATTTCTTATATAGTTAATGTTTGATGGTGATCATAATAAATTTAGTTCATTAATTTTATTGATGAAATAATTTATATAGATTATTGAATTTTTTTTCAAGTTGTTGGAAAAGCGAGATGGAAGACACATATATAAGTGACACATCATCATCATCATCGTCGTCTAGTGATTCAGAAGAAGAAGATCTTGATGAATTCTTAGATTATATAGCTATGAATTTGTTGTTGGAGTTTGAAAATTCCTTTCGGGCCAAGGTACTTAAACGAACCTCAGGATTAACAGGTCATGAGTATGTTATGGAATTAATGAATGATCATAGCGGTCGATGTTTTGATGTATTACGCATGGATAGAGAAGTTTTTATAAATCTTTGTTGAATATTGAGAGAACGTCAATTATTGGAAGACACGCATACAATATCAATTGAGGAGTCAGTAACAATATTTTTGTTCATTATAGGACATAATATTCGTCATTCAGTGGTAGCTAAACGTTTTCAACATTCTGGCGAAACAGTTTCAAGACATTTTAAGCTTGTATTGAGAGCAATATGTCGCCTTGGGAAAAACCTCATACGTCCACCACAAAGCAGTGATGTGCCTTCTCATATACTTAATAGTTTCAAATATTATCCTTGGTTTCAGGTATTACTTTCCTTTACTTGAAAGGTGTTAATTTATTTTATAACCTCTTTTTATATATTTTGTTTTAACTTAATTTATCGTAGAAATGCATTGGAGCAATTGATGGCACACATGTAAGTGCTTTTGCACCTGTAAGCAAATAAACTCCTTATAGAGGAAGAAATGCTATAGTGACACAAAATGTTATGTGTGCTTGCTCATTTGATATGATTTTTACTTTCGTTTACGCGGGATGGGAGGGTACGGCAAATGACTCGAGGGTTTTTCTTGATGCAATTACAAGAGTTGTTGCACGATTCCTTGTACCAACTGATGGTAATACTTATGCCTTTCTAACATTAATAGTATCATATTACAAATTATTACCTGAATAAAATTTAATTAATATTTTCTAGGAAAATATTATGTAGTTGATTCTGGTTATCCATGCACGAAAGGATTTCTCCATCCACATCGTGGTCAAAGATATCATCTACAAGACTATAGGGGTCGCAATCGACAACCACGTGGTGCAAAGGAGTTGTTTAACTATCGGCATTCATCACTTCGTAATATCATTGAACGTTGCTTTGGAGTTCTAAAACCTTGTTTTCCTATTTTAAAGCTTATACCTTCTTATAAGTTGACTAGACAATGACTCATAGTAACCGCTTGTTGTACGATTCACAATTTCATTCGTCAAAATGCATTAGATGATAATTCTTTTATACAGTTTGGAGAAGAAGATGTTAATGTCATTGATGGGAGGAATGGTAACAGTAGTGGGTATGGTATATTGAATCGTCTCAACTTATCTAATGATGGTACGATACAGATGGCAGCCTATAGAAATCACATAACGAATTTTATATGGGCATCATTCGCAGACAATAATAGATGAAGCTTTGTCTCTTTAATCATTTAATATTTTGTTTTGGTATGTATAATTGATGTAGGACAATTGGCTTTGGAGTTTGAAGAAGTGATTGACTGAAAATTGGCAGAACGCGCTGGTTCGAAGAAACGGGCATAACTTTTCGCTCGGTTATCAGAATAACTATTATAATATGTTTTCGAAAAGGGGATTGAGAGCTCTATATGACCTAACTTGTGTGGAACCCAGTTGAGATCGTTTTCATCCTCAAATTCGCACTCTAAGGCGGTCTGGCGGGAGGTTCAAGTTTTAGTGTTTTCTTTCCTTTTTCGTTTTCTTTGGAAATAGATTTTCTTTTCCTGTTATGATTAGAATTTCTACAAGTTTCCTTTATTTTTAGTTTTCCTAGTACTGTTAGGATTATGATTTCTCTATTATAAATATATGTACTACCATAGGGTAGAGATCAATCAATTTATCAATAAAGTTTTACTTTGGTTTATAATTAATTGTGCTGGTGGATTCTAGTTTCTGTGTTCTTAGGATTTACGTTGGTAACCCCTTATACTTCCGTTCTGCATCAAGTGGTATCAGAGCCTAAGGATTTTCCTTATACGACAGTCAACAACGAAGACGGAGGAGTTAACCCTGGCAACGCTGGTCGTAGGGATGCAAATATATGGGCAGCGATTAACGAGCAGCGACAGGCGATGGAGAGGTTGACGGCCACGTTATAGCAACTGATGGAGCGACAGCCCAATCCTGACATCCCTATTGGTAACGCTCAAGCCCTTGCCAATAGAGTTAGAGTCGAGGGAGTTGCCCTTGGCCGCCCTAGAGGTGGACATCCGCCTAGAGTGGCGAGACACGAGCAGTTCGAAGATTTGAGTGATGAAGACTCTGATGAGGACGTTGCGGGTCACCAAGGGATTCGTCAACAAAATCGAAACCAAAATCAACCTGACTATAGAATACGCGCAGACATACCGCTGTTCCATGGTAAATTGCAGATTGAAGAATTTATGTACTGGATTTCTGAGGTTGAGAGGTTTTTCGAGATGACTGAAGTTACTGAGGATCGACAAGTCAAGATGGTGGCGTATAAGTTGAGAAGCGGGGCTGTTGTTTGGTAGGAGAAGTTGCAAAACGATAAGCGACAACAAGGCAAGGCTCCTATACAAACCTGGAGGAGAATGAAACAACTTCTGATGAGCAGGTTTTTACCCCCAGATTATGAGCAATTTATTTTCCAGAATTACCAGAATTGTGTGCAAGGTAATAGGACTGTTGCAGATTATACTGAGGAGTGGACCAGGCTGTCAGTTTGTAACAACCTGAATGAGATTGGGGGATAGTAGGTTTCTAGATACTTAGCAGGATTGAAGTCTACCATTCGAGACAAAATTGGACTGCAAGTTGTTTGGACAGTGGATGAGGCACAAAATATGGCCTTGAAAGCAGAGTTAATGGAGAAGGCATCCAATCGATTTTCCTACTACAAGAAGGACACGGCTGGGATGTCCAATGCAGTTACAAACAGGAGCAGATTTTCACCAGGCGATGGGCAGAATTATCAGTCTAAAATTGCTACAGATCAGACTCAAAAGGGTTCGTCTTCTAGTAATAACCATGCTAGGACGCGTCCGACAGCAGCAGCTACAAAAGAAACCCCAAGGATGGCACCAAACCCATATGCTAAAACAGGCAATTTGAAGTGCTACAGGTGCGTCCAACCAGGCCATCGTTCGAATGAATGTCTAGCTAGAAAACCAGTGAATTTTGTGGATATTGGGAAAAACGACGAGTATGATCAGGACGTTGAAGAAGGAGTAGGCATTGATGAACTCCTGGATGGTGCAGAAATTGCGGAGGAACAGGGAGAGCATGTCAACTGTGTGATTCAGCAAGTCATGTGTTCAACGAAGCTGGAGGATTTCTCATAAAGAAACAATACTTTTAAGGCTTGTTGCAGTGTCCAGGGCAAAGTCTGTGATTTAATAATTGACAGTGGAAGTTGTGAGAATTTTGTGTCTAGAAAACTAGTGGAACATCTAAAGTTGCAGGCAGAAAAATATCCAAAGCCGTATGCGATTGGGTGGATTCAGAAGGGGCCTAAAGCGAACGTGACGAAGGTGTGTAAAGTTCCTATTTCAATCAGGCAGCATTACCGAGATAAGGTGGTCTGCGATGTAGTCGACATGGATGCTAGTCACGTGTTATTGGGACGACCATGGCAGTTTGATGTGGATATCACCTACAGGGGGCGCGACAATGTTTGTGTTTTTAGTTGGGATGGCAGGAAGATTACAATGGTTCCGAAGTAGAGTTTCAGTGGTGGCTCAACTAAGGCCACGGTAGAAGAGCAGTCCTTAGTCTTTTTAGTCACGTCAGTAACTGAGTTGGAATCTAAAGTTGAGGCACAAGAGGTACATGTTGTGGTTGTGCGAGCTCTAGTGATAGAAGGCAAGGAAGAGCAGAGAGTTGTGTTACCCGAGGAGGTGCAGTCCTTGTTGACCGAATTCAGTGAGTTGGTGTCTGAAGAGTTACCAAATAATCTTCCACCGTTGAGAGATATTCAGCACCATATTGATTTAGTTCAGGGAGCAAGCTTACCAAATTTGCCACACTATCGGATGAGTCCCAAGGAGAATCAAATTTTACAGGCTAAAGTGGAAGAATTGTTGCAGAAGGGGTTCATTCGAGAGAGCATGAGTCCTTGCGCTGTTCCTGCGTTACTAGTCCCAAAGGAAGATGGCAGTTGGAGGATGTGTGTTGATAGTCGCTCAATCAATAAGATAACTGTCAGTTACAGCTTTCCAATTCCGAGATTGGATGACATGCTAGATATGTTGGAGGGTTCGAAGTTGTTCTCAAAGATCGACCTGCGAAGTGGGTACCATCAAATTCAGGTCAAACCTGGTGATGAATGGAAGACGGCTTTCAAAACAAAGGATGGACTCTACGAGTGGCTAGTTATGCCTTTTAGATTGTCCAACGCGCCTAATACTTTTATGCGGCTTATGAACCAGGTATTGCGACCTTTCATTGAAAAATATGTAGTCGTCTATTTTAATGACATACTGATTTACAGTCAGAGTGAGAAAGATTATATGGATAATCTATGGGCTGTGTTAGAGGTGTTGTCCGAAAATAAGCTGTTTATCAACTTTAAAATATAGTTGGCTGACAAAAAGATTGTTATTCCTTGGGTATGTGGTCAGTTCGGAGGGAATAATGGTTGATGATGAAAAAGTGAGAACCATTCGTGACTGGCCTACACCAAAGACAGTAGGAGAGGTGAGGAGTGTCCATGGGTTGGCGACGTTTTATCGTCGATTATTAGGGACTTCAGCAGTATTGTGGTTCCTATTACAGAGTGTTTAAAGAAGGGTAAGTTTCAGTGGGGTGAAGATGCCGACACAACTTTTGCAGTCATTAAAGAAAAACTGTGCGTTACTCCTATTTTGGCTTTACCCAGTTTTGAGAAACTATTCGAGGTGGAGTGTGATGCTAGTGGAATTGGGATTGGAGCAGTTCTGTCACAAGAGAAGAGACCAGTGACATTTTTCAGTGAGAAACTTAGTGATGCACGCCGAAAGTGGAGTACCTATGACCAAGAATTTTATGCTATTGTCCATGCTCTGAAGCATTGGGAGCATTATCTGATTCAGCGAGAATTTATTCTTTACACTGATCACCAATCTTTGAAGTATCTAAATAGTTAGAGGAGTTTAAGTAATATGCATGCTCGGTGGGCGACCTATATGCAGAAGTTTCCTTATGTGTTGAAACACAAATCTAGGATTCTGAATAAGGTGGCAGATGCATTAAGTCGACGCGCGAGTTTACTGATCACTATGCAGCAAGAGATTATTGGTTTTGAGTTCTTAAAAGAGTTGTATTCTGATGATGAAGATTTCGCTGAGGTATGGAAAAAATATGGTCGTAGACAAACAGAGGGACAATTCCATTTGGTCAAAGTGTACCTATTCCATGGTAATCAGTTATATATTCCTCGGAGCTCTTTGAGGGAGAAGCTGATTCGAGAGTTACATGATGGAGGTTTGAGTGGTCACTTGGGGCGTGACAAGACTATCAGTGGGATAGCCGAGCGGTATTACTGGCCTCAGTTGAAACGCGACATGGGTAACCTTGTTCGCAAGTGTTATGTTTGTCAGACTTCTAAAGGGTAGGCTCAGAATACAGGTCTTTACATCCTCTACCTATACCGAATGCCATATGGGAGGATTTGTCGATGGATTTTATTTTGGGTCTTCCACGAACTCAGCGTGGAGTAGACTCTGTGTTTGTTGTGGTTGACAGGTTCTCCAAGATGGGACATTTTATCCCTTGTCGGAAGACATCTGATGCGTCACATGTGGCTCAACTGTTCTTTCGTGTGGTGGTCCGTTTACATAGAGTTCCTCAGTCTATAACCTCTGATAGGGATTCGAAATTTCTTAGCCATTTTTGGGTTATGTTGTGGCGGTGGATGGATACTACTCTAAAGTTTAGTAGCACTGCGCACCCGCAGATCGACGGGCAGACTGAGAATCTGAATCGAACACTAAGGAATTTAATTCGGAGCATTTGTGGTGACAAGCCTAAACAGTGGGATTTAGTTCTGGCACAAGCTGAATTTGCGTATAACAATGCAGTTCACACTGCTACTGGTAAATCTCCTTTTGCTTTAGTGTATCGACAGCCTCCTAAGCATGTGTTAGACCTGGCACGTCTTCCCAAGGTCACTGGAACAAGTGTTGTTGCCGAGAACCTGGCAGAGCAAGTTCGCGATGTTCAGGCTGAAGTAAAGGCGCTGTTAGAGGAGAAGAATGTGAAGTATAAAGCTGCAGCAGATGTGAAGAGACGTGAGAAATTGTTCACTGAGGATGATCAGGTTATGGTGTTTCTGCGTAAGGAAAGGTTCTCAGTTGGTTTCTATAACAAGTTGAAGCCAAGGAAGTATGGATCGTACAAGGTGATCAAGAAGATCAATGACAACACCTATGTGATTGACTTGCCTGCTGATATGAACATATCTCGTACTTTCAATGTAGCTGACCTTTATGAGTTTAGTGATGATGTTCCGTTTTATCCGGATTACAACTCGAGGTCGAGTTCTTCACAAGTGGGAAAGACTGATGTAGGACAATTGGCTTTGGAGTTTGAAGAAGAAAATGACTGAAAATTGGCAAAACGCGCTGGTTTGAAGAAACGGGCATAAGTTTTCGTTCGGTTGTCAGAATAACTATTATAATATGTTTTCGGAAAGGGGATTGAGAGCTCTATACGCCTTAACTCGAGTGGAACCTGGTTGAGATCGTTTTCATCCTCAAATTCGCACTCTAAGGCGGTCTGGCGGGAGGTTCAAGTTTTAGTGTTTTCTTTCTTTTTCGTTTCCTTTGGAAATAGATTTTCTTTTCCTGTTATGATTAGAATTTCTACAAGTTTCCTTTATTTTTAGGTTTCCTAGTACTGTTAGGATTATGATTTCTCTATTATAAATATATGTACTGTCATAGGACAGAGATCAATCAATTTATCAATAAAGTTTTACTTTAGTTTACAATTAATTGTGCTAGTAGATTCCAGTTTCTGTGTTCTTAGGGTTTAGACTGGTAACCCCTTATACTTCCGTTCTCGTCAATAACTAAACTTAATGATTGTAGAACTAAAAGTGCGTATAACACTTAAAATAACTCTATTTAAATTAAATTAAGTCATGTATTTCTCATATTTTATTTATACTTGTGATATTGTATTTGTGCAATATTTATTAAGTTAAGAATAGTAGCCAACAAGTAATGCACCTCGAACACCTATTAATAAATATTGCATTAGTAGACTTAGAAAAAATAAAATTTATTACATTAGTAGTTAACATCTTAAAAATAAATAAATATAAGAGTGATGTGTAATATTGTATATTTTCTTAGTTCAACAAACTGTATTTCCAATAAATACAACCAAGCAAATTTTTGAATTTTTTTTCTCTGAAAATTGTTTTATAAATTTTCATACCAAGCGGATTTTTAAATTGAAAAAAGTGAAAACTATTTTTTGTTCTCATTCTTTAAAAAATGTTCTTGAAAACAATTTTGAGAGTGACAAACCAAGCAAGGCCTAAGAATTCTTTTACACGTGCAGAGAGAGAGAGAGAGAGAAAACTTGCTTAGATTGGAATTCGAAGGGAGTAGAAGAGTTTCCTACAACTCTTTCATTGTTCCAGCCACAAGATGATCGACTAGTAAAAGGAAATAAAAGGGGATAAAATTATCCATAAAACTTGTTACTTAAAATGACGGATTAGCTTCCTGAAAAGTAAGGTTAGAAAGCAAGTTTATAATGTTCATTAAAATTATCCAACAATGCCAAAGCAAGATTCATGTAACTAAAACTTGTTACTTAAAATGACGGATTAGCTTCCTGAAAAGTTAGGTTAGAAAGCAATTTTATAATGCTCATTAAAATTATCCAACAATGCCAAAGCAAGATTCATGTAACTAACCCAACTAAAGGAAAGCAAAAAGAATTTAATGAGAGGAACAAATTCCTAATCAGGGAAACTGGAATGATCCTCCAATTTGGTTAGTGCCTGAGGGGGGACTGATTGCCACCCAAAGAAGGGAAATGGTGATGGCAATAAGTCCCGACCATACAAAAACAATGGTGGGTGTCCTCCCTCTTCTTCCCATTAGCCCTTTAGCGAAGGGATAGAGATGTGCCAAAACCCAGAAACTGAAGAAAACCCCACCTATAAGACGACTCCACTGAGGTATAGTACTGTATATTGTCCGGCTAAACCCTACAGCTATTGCAATTAAGTTGGTCATCATAATTGTGATTGGTGGAACCATGAGGGATGTCCACTTGACAATATAGAGATCAGTAAATTCATCATCCTCGTCGTCACCTGCTGATTTTGAGGTCAAAGTGAAAGAAATTTCAATCCCAGCAATGACTTTCAGTAGCCCCTGAAGCACGGCAGCAAGATGGGCACTAGTGCCTCCAATCAACCAAAACTGCTCATTCCTCCACCAGTCCTCTAGTGCAATGCCCGACCACTTGATCTCAAGCACAGCAAGCATACACAGAGTTACAGTGATGACCAGAAGGTAGGTAAGGAAAGTGACATTAAGGGTTTGGACAATAAACTGGCCAGAGAAGAGAGAAAGTGCAGGCAGAAAGCAGTAGACAATTAGGAAGATGGAGGTGAAAGGGTAGATTCCTACATTGAGGTATGCAATCCTCTGCAAGAACTTCATCCTTGGGCTTGCCAGTAAAGCGTTGTTACGGGAGAAGAATATCTCAACTGACCCAGTAGCCCAGCGGAGGACCTGATGAAGCCTATCTGTGAGATTGATCGGGGCAGTTCCACGGAAGGCATCACGCTTGGTCACACAGTATACTGATTTCCATCCCCTATTGTGCATCCTATACCCTGTGACCACATCTTCAGTAACAGACCCATAAATCCACCCAACACGCTCTCCCCACTCAGTCTTATCTTCATACCAGCAGGAGATGACGCTGATTGACTCTGCAACAGTTGATGCATCAAGATGCTCTCGGGGAATGGTAAGAGCACCAGGTGGCCGGCCATTCTTTACAGCAGGATGATCTGCAAGGGGACGACCTTGGAACTCCGCTACCGGGATCGAATCGATGAGGAAAGTCGAGTTTCCAAACTTCTTTGGAGCCAGTGATAGGTTCATATCTTCATCATCTGAATCACCCATTCGCAGGGCCCTATTCTCTTCGGGGGTGCTGCTAGCAACTGTGTTACGCTTCTTACGATGGGAAAAGCAACAGCTGCAGCAACCAGGATGGTGTTCTTTTGATCGAGGTGGATCAAACCCATAAAGGGCAATCCTTCGAAAGAGGCATCCAGTTCCGACATACACTGGACCCTGGAGCCCATCAAGAGCCCGCATGTTGCCATCAAAGAAAACAGTATTGTGATTAGCATAGCGATCAGACGGGTCAATACCCTCAAATCTCTGGGGAAACTGCACATAGCAAATCCGGTCCCCACCTCTGTCCATCATGAAACACATGCCTTCCTTCATAGCCTGTGAGTTGTAGATGTAGTGGTCACAATCCAAGTTTAGAATGAAGGGGCCATTAGACATGATTGCAGAGGCCCGAACCAGGGCATTCATGGCCCCTGCTTTCTTGTTGTGATCATAGCCAGGACGCTTCTCACGTGAAACATAAACAAGCAGTGGGAGACGGATATCAACATCAGTCAGGTCAATTAACCTAGTATCATCAACAGTTCCTCGTAACGGGTCATCACTGGGAGGCTTCAACATCACCTGCATCATTCAAGAAATCCGTTTAACATTTCTTTCCCTTCTTTCAGGTCTTCTAACTTCTCAAGTTTCAAAATTCTAACCATCTCATTGACAACATTAATATTTAAAGTAGATCTACTAATAAAACAAGACCTGTATTATTCCAGCATGATCAGCCCTAGAGTGCTCTGTTGAAGGATGCAACCAAGTCCCAGGCCAATGGGTTCCATCGGCCATCCATGTAGCTTTGGGTATCTTTAGACTCTCCACAGGTTCATCATCTGTCTTCTGTCTCTGTTGCTTCATGGCCTTTATTTCTTCCCGAGCATGATAGGCATCAGAACGCCGGCGGATAGAATCTGGCAGGCCATTGATGCGGACTTTAAACTCATCATATTCACGTTTTACCCGTCTACGATCCTTGACAAAGTCTGTCCTCACCTTGTTTTTGAAAGGATCCCTCTTCAAATTGAAATAACTTTCTGGGTTCCTGGGCTCAATTTCATGTTTACGGCAAAATGGGACCCATACATTAGCAAAGCTTGCAGCTTCAGCCATGGCCTCAAAGGTTAAAAGGGCACCTCCATCATCAGAAACATAGCAAGCAAGCTTGTCGACAGGATAATCAGCAGCTAGAATAGACAAGATCGTATTTGCAGTGACAAGAGGGGGCTCTTTCTCTGGATCTGCAGTAGAGACAAAAACATCAATGCCTGGGAGATCAGATTTTCCAGTGGGGTTGTTGGGGCTAGGTGTTTCAAACTTCTCTTTTAGTACATTAAGATCTGTAGAACGATTGACAGGGCAGAGCTTAGGCATTTGGTCAAGAACCCAAGAAAAGGCAAACCATATTTCGCAAACCACAGACATCCCCCATAGCCAGATCGCATCATTGTTTGGGTGTTTGACCCTCCATGCCAAGAACAATCCAAGAACAACCATCCGAATAAAAACGAGAAGCCTGTGAGCATGAATGCGACAAAAAGCAGAAAGCATCCATCAACATGCATTACATAAAGAAACCATGCAACACTGGTATATACCTAGTTCATGAAATATGTGCGTGAAAACCATAGGATTACAAATGAAAATTAAGGAAATGCCACTAAATCAAAACAAAATGGATAGCAACATACATGATATAGACAAACATGTTCAGGAATTATAGAATTTTTTTGTATTAGTAATACAATTAGAAGGAAGGACTACAACCCTAAGCTTACATAACATGTTAGTAGTGCGTGCACACACACACAATACAACATGGCTCACCAATACCATATTTGTTGGGTTCGCTCAAATTCCTATTGCGATTAGGTTTCTATTATAGAGTTGTATCTTATTAGGTAATTTCTTAGTAGACATGTCTTGGTCTCAAGGAAGGAAAGTTCTTGTTAAGCAAGTCTATTTGCTCTAAGGAATTGTAATCCTTGTTCACCAAGGAATTGGGTTTTGGGTTCTAAGGAATTGTAATCCTTGTCCACCAAGGAATTGGGGTTTTGGGCTCTATAAGTAGTTACCTAGGTTATAGGTTGAGATAAGTGAGAAGAGAAGAGGCAATACTCTCATTGTTATTGAGAGGACACTTAAAGAGATAATTCTTGTTTAGAATTTGTGATTTCCTTTTGAGTGAGATTGGGTGTATAAGGGTTGAGAGTTGAGCGTACTCTCGATACAATCTTTCAACTTATATTGTTACAATCTATATAGTGAAATTAGGCTCTACGTGGACATAAGCTTGTTTAGCCGAACTACGTACAATTCTTGGTGTGTTCTTGCAAATTTCTTCGTGCTTGTTTACTTATCATCACATCGTAATATTTGGTGGTTCATGATTGGGGACTTGTTTCTCAACAAATTGGTATCAAAACTTCAAGGTACACACAAGGTGTTTGATAACAATCTTGTCTAGATTTTTCTTCATAACATGAGTGTTGTTCGTATTGGGCACTTGTGACAATCATGACCAGTAATATTGCTACACAGTACAAGGTGGAGAGATTTGATGGTAAGGGTAGCTTCAGCCTATGGCAAAGGAGGATGAAGGACATCTTAGTTCAACAAGGCTTAGCGCGAGCATTGAAAGGGAAGGATGGAAAGCCAAAAAAAATGTCAATTGATGATTGGTAGGATATTGAGTCAAGGTGTGTTAGTACTATTCGACTCTATATTGAGGATAACATCATTAACAATGTTAATAGAGAGGATTTGGCGTCGAAATTGTGGGAGAAGTTAGAGAAGCTCTATTTAGCAAAAAGTCTCACAACTAAACTTAATCTAAAGCAGGATTTGTACAAGCTAAAGATGAAGGAAGGCGGAAACCTCTTGGAGCACATGAATGAATTTCATGGAATTGTTGATCAATTTGAACAATTCGATGTGAAAATTGAAGAAGACAAAGCCCAATTACTTCTTACTTCACTTCCAGATTCCTATGAGAACATAGTGACTACCGTCTTGTATGGCAATGATACGCTGAAGATGGAGGAAGTTGAGCCGACTCTCTTGTCCAACAACAAAAGGAAATCTTCCATTGATGAGAGTTCAAGTTCGGCTATGGTTGCTCATTGGCAGAATAGAAGAAGGCAGACTAACAAGAAATCTAGTGATAACAGCAGGTCTAGATCAAGGGATGGAGAAAAGGGTACGCAATGCCACAGATGTCATGAGTGGGGCCACATTAGGAAGAACTGTCCACTTGCAAAGCGGAAGGATGATGGCGGCTCTGAGAATAGATCTACCGCATATTCTTGTGATAATAACTTTGGGGATGTTCTCACAATTTCTAAAGGTGACAACACTCTTACTCAACATGAGTGGTTTTTAGATTCGGGTTCATCGAACTATATTTGCTCCGTGAAAGAATGTTTTGATTTATTTAAAGAACTTGATGGTAGTTCTTTGACATTGCCTAATGATGACAAGTGTGTCGTTGAGGGTGTGGGGACAGTGAAGTTCAAAATGTTTGATGGGGTGGAACGCATTTTGGGGGATGTTGCTTACGCTCCCAAGTTGCGGTGTAATCTAATTTCCTTGAGCCGATTGGACTCCATGGGCTACAAGTGCTCCATTACAGGGGGAGTCATGAAGATCACCAAAGGCTGCATGGTATTAATGGAAAGAGAACAGAGTGGAGGTTTGTACCGTCTAATGAGGAGTGCTAATAGCACTCAGACTTTGATTGTGGATAGGAAACGGGGTGCACATGGTAACAAGATCTTGAGACGTGTTTTTTTTTATTTATCGAAAACACGGGTTGCACGTTTCCGGACAGACGAGGGTGAAATGAAAGTTCTTGCTTGGAGAAGGGTTGCATTGAAGTCCCTTCCAAAGTCACTTGATAGTGTTGACTTGATACAGCTGCATGAATACATTGGTTGTGTGGATCAAGGGGAGTATTGTTTCAGACTTGATTCGGGTTATGTAGCTGGAGTTTGAAAGGCCGATGGATCGTTTGTGGATTTGCAGAAAGGAGTCTCGTGTATTGAAGACTTGTCAAAATTTTTGTCAAGGGGGAGATTTGTTAGGTTGGCTCAAACTCCTATTGTGATTAGGTTTCTATTATAGAGTTATATCTTATTAGGTAATTTCTTAGTAGACATGTCTTGGTCTCAAGGAAGGAAAGTTCTTATTAGACAAGTCTATGACCCTAAGGAATTGTAATCCTTGTCCACCAAGGAATTGCATTTTGGGCTCTATAAATATTTACCTATGTTATAGGTTGAGATAAGTGAAAAGAGAAGAGGCAATACTCTCATTGTTATTGAGAGGACACTTAGAAAGAGAATTTTTGTTTAGAATTTGTGATTTCCTTTTGAGTGAGATTGGGTGTATAAGAGTTGAGGGTTGAGAATTAAGCGTACTCTTGATACAATCTTTCAACTTGTACTGTTACAATCTATATAGTGAAAACGGGCTCTCCGTAGACGTAGGCTTGTTTAGCCGAACCACGTATAATTCTTGGTGTGTTCTTGCAAATTTCTTCGTGTTTGTTTACTTATCATCACATTGTAATATTTAGTGTTTCTGTGATTGGGGGCTTATTTCTCAACAATATGTCAAAAAATCAGGACAAACTAGTTATGATGGAAACCATTAGGTGACAATGACAGGAATGCCACTAATTGAAAAGAAATATGGATACCAACATTCGTGACACGGAGAAAAATGTTACAAGATTTACAGATTTTTTTGCAGACATTAACAAAATAATTAGAAGGAAAGGCCAGTTTTAGAATGAGTAGACCTACAATACCAAACTTAGATAATATTTCAGTAGTACCCACACACACACATTAGGCAAACTAATCATGCTAAAAACCTAGGATAACAAAGAAGGGGATGCCACTAAATGAAACAAAATGGATACCAACACTCCTATGGAGAAACAGGTTCGGGATGAACAAAATATCTTTGCAAACATTAGCAATACAATTAGAAGGAATAGCAAACTATAGAATGGGTAGCTCTACAATCCTATACTTAAATAAGATATAAGTAGTACAAGGAGATATATATATATAGATAGAGAGAGAGAGAGAGAGCATGCACACCCAAACTCAAATGTCAAAAATCAGGACAAATCAATCATTCTTTCATCTTATATTCTTTCAACATTTTCAGAAGTTAACCAAATGGCTTGCAATGCCACCTATCTAATTTAGCAGTGATCCCCATGAATTTTACTATGGTAGTACCATTCCTCGTTCATAATTTTAAATTCAACAAAATGATATCAAGAATGAAATTAATTTAATAATTAAGATGATAGTGTAATAGTACCCAATTTGGTTTTCTGACATAACACATTAGATCATGTTTAATGTTAGAATCCCAGGATTGAACTTCTGATATTATTGTTCCAGATCATGAAAGTTGCATAAGCAATATCAAATAAAGATCAACTGAAAATCCCTTTACTGAACCTATTCATAGTACTGCTGTTGCACAATGGCTAGTATGGCTAGCATATTTATTGTGATTTGAGACGCACAATTCCATACACTCTAGCTTCAACAAGCAGCCAAGATGGATATGTATTTAAGATTCACAAACCAATCAATTATTGACTGGCCGTGAGCCTATAGGTGGGAATGCATTAAGATAAAGTTATCTGTTAATTCATTGAACTTCTGGATGTGGAAAGGTATCATAACAAAACCACAAGCATGGCATGATTGAGAGATTTTAACCTGAAGGAAACCAGAAAGATATCATTTTACTGGACGAATTCATCTTGAAAGGAAATCTCTCCTCGTCTTAGCATCATACCAGCTTAATAACCAAAGGAGAATTTATGAATTCAAAAAAATAAAAATAAAAAGGTGAGAAAAAAGATCAGGAAACAGAGGATGTACCTGTATGGGCTGAGAATAGCAGCCGATATCTTTAATTTGCGCGTGAGTGGCCTCCATGGTTTGTTCATTAACATTGAAGGCTCAACTACTTCATCATCTTTCCCATTCCCAAATCCTCCCTCCTTTGGCCATATAGCATTTCCATACCCATAGGTACCTCTTGTATCAAACAGCCAACGGTTGTGATCAAAATCTCCAGTCTGACTCCTCATCAGCACCAACTTTGTCGATTTCATCAGTGACAACCTCCTCTCCATTTTTGACATCCCAGCTGGTGGAGGAAGTGGAAGTGGACTCCTGTTTTCCGCTACTTCATCCAAATCCATAGTCTTATACTGCTCCTTGCACCCTGGGCAAATGCCATCTCCTGTTTTAACTGCATCCAAATAACAATCCCTACATATCTTGAAATCACATTCACAAGGGAGAATATCCACACCCCTTTCATCACTCATCACCTTTGCATCACACCCAAGAATTGCACATGAAGATCCTTTTGCACCAGCCATTTGGGGATGATTTGCTTCTGATTCTATCACCTTGTCCATGAGATGGGCTCGTGTAACACTATTGAACCCACCGGTAAAAAGTGAATTCGACACATATTGCTCTTCAACCTTTTGAGAGATTGAATCCATAGGTTGATTGTCAGGCGTTGGCGGCATGTGCACAGTATAGTTCATAAAATCACCACTCCCGATTTCACTGTCAAGGTCATCCCTTGAGTAGCTAATATATCGTCCTGAAGAAGTTCTCCTACCAAATGTTACTGTTGGCGGAAGTGGAGGTTTATTGTGTTGTGAATCATTAGCATCTGAAGTTGTAGATAGAGAGGACCTAGTTGCCTTGAATGATCTTGATGCCATATTTCAGCAATGCCAGAGATTTATACCCAATTCCTGAATTTTCTAGAAGACAATAAAATTCAGATTCAATAATCATACCATCATATCACAATCATAGATTTGTCTTTCGATCAAAAATTATCATGAATGAAAATGACATCAACAGTTACTACAGAAAAATTGAAAGAGTTCAAATCAGGTCCCCAAAAAAAATGTAAATAAATTGTAGAACTTGCGATTTTTTTTTTTTTTTTTGCTTTTTTTTTAATTTTTAATAAGTAGCTTTCTTACAACAAATCGTTTTCAAACATAAAGGAAAAAAAATGATCGACATTGCTTTCAATCTTTACGTTTGAGTAAGTACAGATATTGAGATTACGAACTCGAAAGAAGCTCTATGTTGCAGAAGCATTTGAATTAGTTCATAAGAAGTCAAACTTCGTACAGAAAAATCAATCCATGTTAGCAAAATAAATTTGTCAACAGCTATTGTCTTAAATCTTCACCACCAATTTATAAGCAGATCTTAAAAAAAAATTATATGAAATTGAAGAAGAAGTTCAAATTAAGTCATTTTGCTGCAGAGCAATTGAAGAAGTTCAAATTAAAACTCTTACAACAAAATTTGAAAAACATGCTTGGAAGACAATTAAATCATGTTTAAACAACCACACATTAATTACCATTCGAAGAAAAACTAGAAAGGACACTTGAAACACAGTTCAAAGAGAGCAAACTATGTTCATAACAAAGTAGCATCAACACTGAATAGAGAGAGAAAGTGAGATAGTAGTATATACCTAATAATAGTAAGCGAAGAAGAAGATGAATCAGACATTCAGACCCCTAAAAACTAGGGCTCGGGTAAAAGCCTCTTCATCATCATACTGTGTATTTGTATGTATCCTTAGATCGATCTTTGGTCCGATCTTGATGCAAAAATGTTCTACTAAAACAGAGTGTGAACTGATTTGTTATACAGCTGTGACAGTAGTGACTAGTGAGCTGTCAATTTGGTAAGGGAATATAATTTTTTATAATTTCAAATTTTGGAGCAAATTGCTCCGGTTAGACATCAGATTTTGAAAATTTTAAAAGTATTATATTGTTATTTCACTTTTAGTTTTTTTTAAAGGACAAAGTGCAAAAACAACCACTATATATCAAATGTGCAAAAATTCTCCTGCATCAAAAAAAATTACTATTTACAAAATGTGTAAATAAGCACATTTTGTCAATTTAACAACTAAAATATCTAAAATACCCTTACACTCCAGTGTCATGTTTGGATATTCAAAATAGTTCATCCGAATATTAGTTTCTTATTTATTTAAAAAAATATTTGAATATTCTCTTATTTTCACTCGTCAAGCCCATTTGAAATAATAAAATAATTAAAATATGTTTTTAGTTAATATAATAATAAAAAAATAGAAAATATTGTATCCAAACATGGCATAAGGGTTTTAAAGGCTATGAGGGGTATTTTGGTCATTTAAAAAAAAATTTGACAAAGCCCGTATTTGCACAGATTGTAAAAATACACATAATAAACTACAGAGTTTTCTGCACATTTTGTATATATCGAATGTGTTTTTACCTTTACCATTTTTTAAATAAAAAAAATCATAAATTAGTTATTTCATTGTTCAATTTCTCCCAAATTGAAGATTTGTCCTTATTTGTGCAAATTAAAAAATATAGAGGATTTTACGCACAACAGGAAAGTTTGCACATTTTTCATATAGAGGGGTATTGATTTTTTTATTTATTTGTTTATATATGGAGTCTTGAAAATTCTTTTACAAATAGAAAAGCAAAATGCTTCTCTTATCATGAAAGTTAATTGAATAATAATTTTAAAATTCAAACCAAAAGTTAGCAAAGAAATGGTGCCCAAAAATGATTAAGTACATTTTTTTTATGGTTGCACGTCATGACTGCTTATGTAATAAAGTTATGGTAATTTTACAATATCAAACTTGCAAAAAGAAAATGGTAAAATACACTAACCTCTTGTCAGATTTGGTCTAATTACACATGGGTACTATATTTATAAAATAGTTACACTCACCTTTCTTTAACACGTTAAAATGACTATTATACCCCCATTATTTGGAAATGATTATTCCTTACCATTTCAAAATATTAAAAGGCATTTTAATCAATATTTGGACAAGAGGGAGGTGAGTGTAACTTTTTTACAAACATAACATTTGTTAATAATTAGGGCAAACCAGAAGGAAGCTCAGTATATTTTACCCAAAAAAAAATAAGACCAAAAGCAGTTTAATAAGTAGAATAGTTAAGAAGTAAAATTTGAAAAGTTACTTCTAGGTATTCTCAGTTATTTTTCTTAGAACTGATAACAAGTAAATGTTTGAAACAAAAATAAATAAATAAATTACAAAATTAATTTATGATTCATCCTAAATTTAATAAAGAACTCATCTTCTATCAAATTTGAAATAGTTTGTATGTAAGAAAAATAAATACAATTTTAGTCACTAATGCAAGTTGAATGCATCATTTCTTGCAAGTTTCGTTTGATCTGTTTTTTTTTTTTTTTCTTTTTTCCCTTTTTCTTAATTTGTAATTCTTGATTTTCAAAAAAATGTTTTACTTATGATATATATATATATATAGATATATAGATAGATAGATATATTAGTTAGTTAAGAAAACTAAGAATTATTATGAACTTTTATTTCCACCACATGCACCAATAACAATAAAAAATAATATTATATGCACATTTTGCATAACAAGTCACACAAATAATACACATATTTTACGTCAAGTCAATGTTTTATCATACTTCACATTTAAAGTAAATGTAATTAATTTAATTCCTATATCTATGTTACTCTAGTTAAGAATCCAACCCCAAAGTACACATCAATGCAACAAGTATAGCCATGTTATCTATAAATAAAAGGATAAATTACACTAATGTCTCTTTTTTGAAATTTAGACAAATTATACACGGGTGAGTGTTTGATCGTTATTATTTTGACCTCTCTTATGAATGTTAAATCTCTAACGGACGTTAAGTTATAGTGCAAAATATCATTTTTATCCTCAATATTTTAATATAAAATATCATTAAAGTAAAGGGCAAAATGGTCATTTTTTAAAATTTGGTTAATAGTTTTACAAGAAAAAAAAAGGTCAAGGGTGTCGTTGAGCATACGCGCCAAACCTCAGGGGAGGTGAAAGTAATAAACCTCAAACACTCTATCTGTGTGTCATTTGTCCAAATTTTAAGAAAGATCAGTGTAATTTATCATAAATAAAATCATACTTTTCTCAAACGAAGTCCATAAGAAGGGATAGGGAAGAAGTCCATAAAAAAATCAGCAAACTAGGCTACTCATGGTTGCCTAAAGTTAAAAATGCATGAATTAACACATACATATTACATATATAATAGAAACAGACTGACATTCTGACTTGCTGATGTGGCAAATGAGGTGGCACAAACGTCGTCTAGATCTGACGTGGCGTTAATATGGTGCTGGCATTTTAGATTATGTGGTTATGCTAATGATGCAATTATTGACGTGGCACATGAAGGCGATCGACTAGCGGCACGTGACGAAGCGAACAAAATACTAAAAACTTTTGGCGACATGTGGAGGCTTCTTTCTGACTAATTCTGGTGGCTATAGATTCATCTATGCTTGAGCTTTTGCCTGATATGATTAGAACAGTGAAAGAATTTCTGAAAAGCCCGTTTTTGACACCAAACAGAAGATGTGTGATCTTTGACGGACTGTTGTAGCACCACCAAGGAATTAATGAGCGGAAGAGGAAGAGTAGCTCTGATACCATATTAGAAATATAGAAAAAAGAAAAAGAGAATAATTGTTTCCGGTATTGAATAAATAAGTACACAATGTACACAAGTCTATTTATAGGACAAGATTTGAGTAGAGAACAAGTAACATGGGGTTAAGTGAATGGTGAGTAAGAAATCATAATATACAACATATAATATAATCTAACAATAACATCGATTGAGTTATAATTTTATTGGATCCTCTGCTATGAAGCAAGTACAATCAAGTCGCAATGCTTTTAGTGATATAGAAATGCAAGAAATTAAATTACCCATCACTGCCTATATTCGAATTTTAGGTTTATGATGGTTAAATTTCATGTATTTTTTTCCCTTTTTTGTTTGTTTCTATACATCATTAGTTATGGTTGGATTTAATAAAGAGATTATTATATATACATTGGCTTTTGGAGGACAATTTATCACTTGGTTGAGTCAAAGTCTTGAATTTTTTAAAAATGAAGTTGGCCCAAAAGCTTATGTGGTCATAAAAATTTACTGTGCAATTTAATGAGTAGTCCAATATACCCTTTTTTACTGTTTCGTAAAAATACCTAAATACCCCATTCTCAACTTTACCTTTTACCCACTCAATCTCTCTTCTTCACTATTCTACATTCTCTTTCTCTCTCGCCACCAAAGGTAAAGTAAATTCCTTCTTTTCTTTTTCTTTTTGGTTTTTTTTTGGCCTGTCTTTTTCTTTTTCGACAATACTCCAATTTATATTATTATACTTAATTCAATTCCATTTTCATGGCTTTAAACTTCAACTCTCCAACCTCTCTCTCTTTGCTCATCAACTCCATTAATGGCGTTGACGAGCCCACAGTTGCAGACATCTCTCTTAAAAAGAACAGAGACCAATACAGGGAATAAAACCCATAAAGAAGAAAATCATTGTCAAGGGTGGATGAGGTGGTCGGTGTTGCTCGGCTATCGCCATCAATGTGCCAGAGTAATCTCCGAGAAGAGATGGAAGATGATGCAGTTATTATTGAATCTGAGGATGTGTGTGTGCGTTCATGGTGTAGGCAGAAGGGGGAAAGAAGATTGCAAATTTCGGTGATGACCCGATTCGTTACTTCTCTCTCTTACACGACAACCTTGAGTCTGGACCTTCATTGTTGGTAATAGCCGAAACTTAGCATGAACTCTCCAATGATAGTGACGTACTTTACCTTTGGTGGAGAGAGAGAGAGAGAAAGAAAGCATAGAATAGTAAAGAAGAGAGAGATTGAGTGGGTAAAAGGAAAGTTGGAGAGAGGGTATTTTGGTCTTTTCACGAATTTGTAAAAAAAAGGTATATTAAACAATTCATTAAATTGTAAATTTTTGATGTTCACATAAGTTTTTGAGTTAATTTCATTTTAAAAAAAAATCAAGACTTTGACTCAATTGCCCTCCAAAAGTGAATGTATACATAATAATTCCTTTAATAAACTCTGAGGCTTCCCATTTTGTTTGTGGCATGTGGGTACCATAGCAGCTGGGATTTGGAAGATTTAAAGCTTACAGACTAGCATATGTTGAAGCTGACTAAGTTGATGGCTGACTACTGGAAGCCAAATTCCTTTTGTATAGGTTGGAAAAAGATGAGGCTAGAAAATTGAATAGATTGCCTCACTGGCTTGGTTCTCTACCAAACTAAACTTGATAGAATTGATAGAGAGTCTTCTGAAATTCTTTTGTATCACTTGACACTTTTTTTTAATGTATGATACTTTGTTTGTTTTCTAAAATTCAAATTAAGCTTGTTTATTTCTTTTGGTTTAAATTACCCTATATGTTGAGATGCTTGGCATTGTATACAAATTTAGTTTTACCACTTACAAATTTAAATTTAACAAAAATTTCAAACATTGATTTTAACAGCAAAATAATGATGTGATTGAATGTGACAAGACTGAAGTCTCCATAGTTTAGAAGAGAGATTTGAGTGCAGATATGTGTCAATATAATCTATGCTGATATTTATTAACGCTTTTAGCTGCAATATATATATATATATATATATATATATATATATATATATATATATATATCTCGTATTTGATGTAGTGCTTAGGTTAAGATGTTTAATGGAACTATTGGAAAATAAGTTAATAAAAAGGTTCTTAGAAAATCTAGGAGGATCACCCTAATTACCATCGGAAGAAAGTCCATTCTCTCTCTTCTTTTTCTTTTTTTTTTTCAAACTCATACACCAATTTGTTTCAACAGTGACTTGAACCCTCACATTTTACTCTGGAAGGGAGAGGAGGTAGGACTCTTGGTATCATAAAAATTTGAGTATATACTTATGGATCTATATGTAGACACATAAATTTTATGATGGTTTAATCACCGTCCGATTGGTCAATAAGTCAAATACTTTTGATCAATTTAATTCTACGATTGTGGGTCCCAGCAACAGACACGTGTCAAAATCGTGAAGGTTCAGGCCTTTAAAAAAAATATGTGTGATAATTCAATTTTAAATTTGATTTATTTCCATATAAAATGAGGCAAAATCTCTTTTTATGGAAGTTAGCACAATTAATGGGGAGTTACCAAATTAGACCTCCACCCTTTTTGCCTATAAATACAAGGTCACCCTACACATTCAGGGGACACAGATAGAAGGACACAAAAACACATAGACAAAGAGTTCAAGAGAACACAAAAGCTCTGTCGAACATCTGCCTCAACCAACACTCGAAGTTCTGAAGACGAAGAACATCAAGCACGTCACACAAGTACTGTTCTACTTCAAAGACCTTCAACCTTCGAAGTTCTGAAGACGAAGAGCATCAAGCACACCACACAAGTGTCGTTCTTCTTCGAAGACCTTCAATCCACCGTTCGAGATCAAGCTCTATCGGCCCTCGATCAAAAATCCAGTCAAGCCTTCCTCAATCCTAAAGTTTTGAAGAAAGCTCGTCACAATCGGTTCAAGAATAAGCTTTCGAAGCCCTCGTACCAAACATCAAGGAGATTGAATCAAAGGAAGATTCTTTATTGTTAAAGAATCGACTACAAAGAATTGTACCCCTTTTTCTTGAATTAATAAAATTGACTGTTTGTTACTCAATTTCGTTCCTAGATTTTCGGACACGAAATTTGTGTGTACAAATTTCTGGCACACCCGGTGGGACCTCTCTGCCTCTCATCTCTATCTCCTTAATCAATTCATCAAAGATTTTTTTTCTCGCTTGCATCGATGGTCCCTAAGAAGATTCAACTCGGTCAAGGCTCAGAGAATGTTGTTAAGAACATTGCCGCTGTAACAATCAACACCTCTCTTGCTAAGAATGTTATGGCTCCATCAAGTGGTAGTAGCACCTCTACTGGATCGACAGCTCGCAGCAAGACAAAGGCACCTGTTTCTCAAGCACAGAAACAAAGCATGGCGAATGTTAACTCGACCAAGCCTGCAAGTACAAAAGCTCATCATCCATTTATCACCCTCGAGTCCTTGAAGATGATGAACTTCAACAACACAAGTCTTGAAGAAGTTCCACCACTTTCTGAAAGCTCTTTTCCAAAAAACATGTCACCGCGTTCATCTCGCTTTATGTCGGATTCTAATTCGAGTTCAGGATCACACTCAGTTTTGTCCCCTGAATCTCCGAGAGGGTTGATTTCTCTAAGGTATCTAAATTTCCAGACTCAATCACAATCAACCAACATGCAAGTTATGATAACCGATATAGCATCGGTAGAGGAACAACTTACGACTATGGCTCGTGCTATTAAAAAGCTCACCAAAATCGTTGAAGAAAAAGACTTGCAGATTGCTTCCCTCATGAATAGGTTGGAAGGTTAGAAATCTAAAGAGTCAAGTCAAGAACTCTCACACCCTCCCGGTTTCACACCACAAGGGGCCACGACTAACAAGGCTCACCATGCAAACACGTCCGAGCAAAAGGCAAATCATCCCAGTTTTGCTCATTCTATCGCTTCATTGTCTGTTCAACAACTTCAAGATATGATCACTAACACAATCAGGTCACAGTATGGCGGTGTTTCTCAAAGCTCGTTCATGTATTCGAAACCTTACACAAGACAGATTGACAACATGAGGATGCCAGCTGGGTATCGACCTCCTAAGCTTCAATAATTCAATGGAAAGGGCAATCCTAAACAATATGTCGCTTATTTTGTCGAGACTTGCAATAATACCGGGTCTGAGGGTGATCTTGTGGTAAAATAGTTTGTTCGTTCCCTTAAAGGAAATGCCTTTGATTGGTACACTGACTTGGAGGCTGAGTCAATCGATAGTTGGGAGCAGATGGAGTGAGATTTCTTAAATCGCTTTTACAGTACTCGTCGTACCGTGAGCATGATGGAACTCACCAATACTAGACAATGGAAGGATGAACCTGTTACAGATTATATTAACAGGTGGTGTGCGCTCAGTTTAGACTACAAGGACCGACTCTCAAAAATTTCTGGTGTCGAGATGTGCATGCAGGGTATGCATTGGGGACTCCTCTACATCCTTCAAGGCATCAAACCTCGTTCCTTTGAAGAGCTAGCTACACGTGCACATAACATGAAAATCAGCATCAATGCTCATGGTGGAAAGAACCTTTCTATCCTGGAGCAACACAAGGACAAAAAGGAAGGAAAGAAAGATGACAAACTATCAAAGAAGGTCTCCAAGGAGACTGTGGCCACCACAGCCGTACCCTTGAAAGTCTTTGCGAAAGAAAAGAATAAAGAAGAGAGCAAGCAAAGCAAATTCCAAGAAAAAGAAAGACCTCGTCCCATACTCAAGGAATTGGAGAAAAAGGAGTACCCATTCCCAGACTCTGATGTACTTGGTATATTAGAATTCTTGCTCGAAAAGAAAATAATTGAACTCCCAGAATGCAAACGCCCGAAGGAGATGGGACAAGTGCATGACCCAAAATACTGCAAGTATCACCGTATTGTCAACCATCCAATCGAGAAGTGCTTCATATTCAAATAATTGGTTATGACCCTAGCAAAACAAGGGAAGATTCTTTTGGACGGTGATGAAGTAGCCGAATCAAATCACGCTACCATTAAGTCTGAATTTCTTAACTTGACCGGTACCAAGATTATCTAGTTTGGTTCGTTGGAACCAGTAATTGTCCCAGTGCCATATACAGAGCTATCTAGACGAGAAGATGAAGGATGGACTCGTGTGATGAGAAAGAAGTCACGAAAGCAATGTACTACCTTAATGCAACCTGCTCATTCTAACAGGGGGCAAAGAAGAGACAAACATCGACATCGTCACCCTAAAAAATATCTCAAAAGAGACTGACAATCATCGAAAATGACCAAGTGAATGAAGTTTCATACAACGGTTCTTGCAAGCTCGCTACTTTACGAGATTTCTTCCCAACTGGGTATTTTAGTAAGGATCAAATTCAGACTATTTACACGGTAACTATTGCTGAAACTGACTAGCAGCGTAAAGAAGAATCTCAAGCCCTAAAAGATAATGATGAGCAAGTACCTACTACGACCTGTGCCTCTTGTTATGCAGCAATCACTTTCACTGATAAGGATCTTCAATTAGGGTTAAAGCCACATAATCGACCACTTTTTATTTCTGGATATGTTCGGGAACATAAAGTTACTTGGATCCTCATTGATGGAGGTTCTGTAGTGAACATCATGCCAAAAACTACTATGAAGAACCTTGGCATCACGGTTGATGAGTTGGCTCAAAGTCATTTAATCATTCAAGGCTTTAATCAAGGAGGCTAGAGAGCAATCGAAATGATTAGGGTCCACCTCGCCATTGGGGAGTTAAATGTTGAAACTCTATTCCATGTCATTGACGCAAAGACCTCCTACAACTTGTTGCTAGGGAGACCTTGGGTCCATGGAAACGGCATAATTTCCTCCACATTGCATCAATGTTTCAAATTTTATAGGAATGGCGTGAAGACTATGTTTGCAGATGATAAGCCATTCACTAAGGTGGAATCACATTTTGCAAATGCCAAGTTTTACTTAAATACTGATACATCAACAGAAGTTCTTCCATAAAAAATTTCTTCGACAGGAAAACCTAAGGGTAAAGAAGTTCCGGTTAATTCTAAAAAAACTCTTGATTGTGATAGTAAGAAATTTGTAACTGTTACACAAAAGTCTGGGTCATCTCCAAAAATTTCCAATGACAAGCCCGTTTTCAAGTATGTTCCAAAGTCTATGAGAAAGGAAGGACAATCCCCATTTGTTGAGCTTGCTGAGACAAAAGAAATGAGGACAAAACTCACTCATGCTATGGCAGAAAGTGATATGCGTGTACTTCATGAGAGTTCTATAATTCCTGTCGAGAAGCTGGACAAGTTCAAAATTGCCAAACTACCACTGAAGAGATTTGTCTTTGGCTCTCATGACTCGACGAGACAAAAATCATTCCCTTGTCAAAGAACTAAAGAAGGATTCAATCCAAATGCATACAAGCTCTTAGCTAATTCAGGATATGATTTTGAAAATCCTACAACACTTGGGCAACTCAGCCCCGAAGTCACAGGTGAGAAGGTTCATGGCCTTAATGAAACTCAGAAAAAGTTGAGCCAACAAGGGTATAGAATCAGTCTGCCTAAAACTGGCCTGAGATTCACACTAGCAGAGCCTGTTCGAGTCTCTATAGGAAGAAAGGGCAAACGAGAAATTACACAGTCCATTAGCGTTGAAGAAGTTGAAGAAAATGAGGACCAAGTACTTATTTTACGGACTTCTATCTTTGATCAGATTGAAGCCCCAAGCCCCCGTACTTCGGTGTTTGAAAGGTTGAATATGGGTGGTTAAACAAATAGGTTGACTCCTCATAGTAACCATTCTTCCCAGGCTTCAGTATTCAGTAGGTTAGATACCCCTGCTCAGAATAGAGAAGCTCTGAATTCTCAACCACGAAACACTATATTTTCTGGGATTAAAGACACAAGCTTCACACTTGAGGAAAGAGGTAATGAGGTAAGTCAAAGAAAAATTAAGTTTAAATAAAAAAAGATGATGATGTTCGAAGCCTAATTCCATCACGAATGAAGCGTAAAGTGGATTTAGAAATCAACATTGATGAAGTGCTAAAAGTCAAAAGACGAACCATCATATGCACTAGACATCCTAACCAAGAAGACTAACCAGAAGTTACAGAGAAAATGATTTATGCTACTTCCCACCATATCACAGTGGAGGAAGAAGATTTGAATTCTAATTCACAAAATGAAGAAGTCAAGGACGCACCTCCAACACTTGAAGACGGGGGGCAATCTACTGTCAATCAACTAAAAAAAATAAACTTGGGTTCGTCTGAAGAACCTAAGCTAGTTTTCGTCAGTGCACTCTTAAGTCCTCTAGATGAAAAAGAGTATGTCAAATTGTTATATGAATATAGAGACATCTTTGTCTGGACTTACAAAGAAATGCCAGGTCTTGAGCCTAAGATTGCAGTCCATAACCTTGCGGTTAGGCATGGCACACGTCCAATCAAGCAATCTCAACGTTTCTTCAGGCCTGATCTTATCCCAAAGATTGAGGAAGAAATCAACAAACTAATTGATGCAGGCTTCATTCGAGAGGTTAAATATTCAATATGAATTTCAAGTATTGTCTCGGTTAAAAAGAAAAATAGACAAATATGAGTTTGTGTGGACTTCTGTGACCTGAACTCTGCATGCCCAAAATATGACTTTCCTATTCCTGTGGCTGAACTCACAGTGGATGCAACAACGGGACATAAGGCTATTTCATTCATGGATTGCTTTTTTTGTTACAATCAAATAAGAATGTCGCCAAAAGATGAAGAGTTAACTGCGTTCCGCACTCCAAAGGGGATTTATTGCTATAAGGTTATGCCTTTTGGACTTAAGAATGTTGGTGCTACTTATCAATGGGCCATGCAAAAAAAATTTGATGACATGCTTCATAAAATCATAGAATGCTATGTTGATGACTTGGTTGTCAAAACCAAGGAAAGAATGACTCATCTCAAAGATCTTTGCATAGTTTTTGAATGATTAAGAAAATTCCAAGTGAAGATTAATCCTCTCAAATATGCATTTGGCGTCACATTAGGAAAGTTCCTTGGATATATTGTCCGACATCATGGCATTGAAGTCAACCCATCAAAGATTGATGCCATTCAAAAAATGGCACTACCTAAAAATCTACGTGAGTTACGAAGTCTTCATGGACAACTTGCTTTCATTCGTCGATTCATTTCAGATTTGGCTGGACGATGTCAACCATTTAGCCGACTTATGAAGAAAGATGCTCCATTCATATGGGACCAGGCCTGCCAAAATGCTTTGGACAGCATCAAGAAATACTTGCTTAACCCCTCGGTGTTGGGAGCTCCTATCCCTGAAAAAGCGCTTATACTATACATTGCTGCTCAAGAAGAATCTCTCGGGGCTCTTTTGGTACAAAATAATGAGGAGAATAAGGAAAATGCTCTATACTATTTGAGTCGAAGACTGATCGCGACAGAGTTCAAGTACCCTTCAATTGAGAAGACTTCTCTTGCGTTAGTTTTTGCTTCCCAAAAATTGAGACATTATTTTTTGGCTCACACAGTCCATGTGGTTGAAAAAGCAGACCCTCTCAAATACGTTATGTCAAGACCTATTCCTTCTAGGCGACTCGCAAGGTGGTCGATTTTGTTTAATGAATTCGAAATCTTGTATGTTCAGCGAAAAGCAGTTAAAAGGCAAGCCCTTGCTAATTTCTTAGCTGACCATCCCATACCAGCCGATTGAAAAATTTCAGAGGACTTTCCTGATGAGGAGGTGTTCCTTATTGATATCCTTCCCCCATGGATGATGTTCTTCGATGGTGCGGCACGTTCTGAAGGAGCTGGGGCGGGCGTGGTATTTGTCTCTCCACAAAGGCAAATTCTTCTATACGCATTTTTCTTTCTAGAAAATTGTTCAAATAATGTCGCCGAATATCAAGCTCTGATAATTGGTCTTCAAATGGCAAAGGAAATGAAAATCACAGACATTGAAGTTTATGGGGATTCTAAGTTAGTGATCAACCAACTTCTCAAGGATTACAAAGTCAAAAAAGATAACTTGATCTCATATTCTCAGTATGCTTCAAATCTACTTAGTAGATTTGATAACATCATCTTAGAACATGTTCCAATGGAAGAGAATCGGTTGGCAGATGCACTAGCTAACTTGGCAACTACAATGGCATTAGGGTTACCGTTCTAGTATGTTAACGATGGGTACTACCAAAGTTACTCGAAGGCCAATTAGAAGAAATAAATGCAATCTATGTTTTAATTGTTGAAACTGAAGACTGGAGACGACCCATCACCAATTACCTAGAACATGGGAAGCTTCCTAAAGATCCTCGTCACAAAATTGAGATTCATCGAAGAGCTCCTCGATTCATCTTTTACAAAGATACATTGTTTCGACGTTCATATGAAGGTCTTTTCCTTCGTTATCTGGGAGAAGAAAAAGCAACTCATGCAATGAAAGAAGCACATTCAGGGGTCTGTGGGGCACATCAATCAGGTCCTAAGCTTCACTTTTGAGTAAAGAGAATGGGATACTATTGGCCAACCATGGTCAGAGATTGTATGGATTATGCTAAAAGATATCAAGCCTGTCAATTCTATGCCAATTTCATACACCAGCCACCTGAGATGTTACACCCTATAATTATGTCCTAGCCATTTAATGCATGGGGATTAGATGTAGTTGGGCCTTTCCTAAAATCTTCTAAAGGTCATCTATATATCCTTACGGCAACTGATTATTTTTCAAAGTGGGCTGAAGTCATCCCAGTTAAGGAAGTGAAAAAAGAGACAGTGTTGGACTTCATCAAAGGAAACATTATCTTCCGGTATGGTGTCCCTCATCACATTATCACTGACAATGGGTTACCCTTCAAAAATAGTCTGATGGCCAATTTGTGTGAAAAATTTGTCTTCAAACAACATAAGTCTTCAATGTACAATGCGCCAGCATATGGACAAGCAGAAGCTTTCAATAAAACTCTTTGTGATTTGTTGAAAAAGGTAATCTCTAAGTCTAAAAAGGATTGGCATGAAAGAATGGCAGAGGCTCTTTGGGCATATCGAACAACATATCGTACTCCAACCCAAGCAACACCGTATTCTCTCGTTTATGGTGTTGAAGCAGTTCTCCCACTTGAGCAACAAATTCCTTCTTTGAGGATTGCCATACAAAAAGGACTGACAAATGAAGAAAATGCCAGATTGCGTCTTCAAGAGTTGGAGGCGTTGGATGGAAAAAGACTTGAAGCTCAACAGTGGTTGGAGTGTTACCAAGCTCGACTCTCAAATGCCTTCAACAAAAGAGTTCATCCTCGATCCTTTCAAGTCGGTGACTTGGTGCTTGCTGTTCGAAGGCCCATTATCACCAATCATCGTATAGGTAACAAATTTACATCAAAATGGGATAGGCCATATGTGGTGCGAGAAGTCTACACTAATGGCGCCTACAAAATTGTCGATGAAGATGGGGTCAGAGTTGGGCCTATCAATGCCAAATTCTTAAAACGATATTACCCATAAATAATGGAAGTTGCTCCTGATTGCACGAGCCTAAACTGCACTACACTCCTGACTCGCAAGAGTATAAACTGTGTATGGCCCGAAAAAAAAAAATTTAGTTTGTTAATCTGAACTACGTAAATGACTTGATCCCTATTGAGAGTACGTAGGCAGCTTGGAGGTTTGTTCCAAATTCAGTTATCCAAACAAAAAAAAAAGATTTTTCTTGTATTATTACTCTTGGCCTACAAGAGTATAAACTGTGAACGGCTAAACAAATAGGCCTGTAAGAGTATAAACAGTGAACGGCTAAACAAATAAAACTTTTTGTTTGTAAAAAAAAAATTATCTTTATTATTAAAATAAATGACATAACAATTCTGCAAGAGTTTGTTTAATGCATTGATAACAAGTCAATGTATAAAAGAGAGAAATTAAAACAGCCAAGGTAACTCCAGGATCTCTTCTTGCTTTTTCTTCAATAACTTCTCTAGAGTGCTTACAACACCACGATCATGATCAAGAATGATGGGAATCTCTTCGATTGCTTTCTTTTCTTTCTTGATGCTAGCAATGACATCTTGCTTCTAAGAGATTCATGAATTAGCCTCCAAAATTGAAGTTTCAAGCTTCTCGATTTGAAGAAGTGAAATCTCTGACTCATTTTTATCATTGAGAAGATCTGCTTGAAGTTTTTGAACATGTGCCATATTTGCGATATCTGAAGAAAGGACCTCGTTAAGACGTGAGTTAATGTGGGCCAAACGTTAGGAGTGTACTTCTTCAGTCAAAACTTGGGCATACCTCGACTTAAGATCATTGTAATTCTCTACACTCTGTAAATATGAGTTGACTCTCTCCTGAAACTCAGAACAGTCCATGAGAAGTGAAGAAATCTCATCAAAAGTTTCCTTAACTCTTGATCTAAGTAATGGAACTTTAGAAAACTTCGTCCTCTTTAACATCCTCTTATGGTTGTTTCCCAATGCTAAGGCTGATTGACTCCTGATTCTAGAAATCATATTCGTCACATCATAAGTGGGCGCTTCAAAAAATGTGGCCTGGTGTGATTCCTGAATACTCACTTGGGGTATCACATGCCCTCCTACTGTCTCCACATGCGCCTGAAGTTGAGACTTGTGTCTAATAGAAGAATTATGAGGATGAGTGTTTACCAACACTTGATTAGAACCATGAAGGGAAGATGTGACATCTGCTGCGGAAGGTAAAATGTTTGTTTTTCTGGTCGCCAACTCAAAGGCGGAAGGTCCATAAACAGACTCTTCACCACCAAGATGATTTGCACCGTCAATCGCTCCATTAACATTTTCCATCTTAAAAAAAAATGTGAACATGTGCAAAAAAAAAAAAAAGGGTATATATATATATATACCTGCAAATTCTCAACCTGCATTGGTAAAGAACCGCTGGAAAGTCTGTCAAAGAAGTCCTCCATATTTGGAAGGGAAACAACATTTTCTGCTGAAGAGGCACAGTCTGACATTTTCGGCATATGCTTCCAGTTGCTTTCACCACTAGCTCTTCCACCCCCACTTCGGATCACCATAGATCGAGGATGTTTCTAGTTGTTAGAAGGATGATTGGATGGATTGAAAGGGGTAGCTGACCCATTAACAAAATTATCACTACTCCGAGTCTTTGAAGATTCTCCATTAATGTGTTTAGTATGCGTTCCAGTTCTCCGATTTGGAGCCTCACCCTTCTTAGACTTTGCTTCTTTATTATTTGGAGAGGCTGGACGTTTATTTCGCGATAAGTTCTCCGTCGTAGTCATGAATGGGTCAACATGGACCTTGACCACCAATCAACATAAGCTTTGGTGACTGAAGAATCTTTTAGACTCGTAGTCTCTAGCAATAATACTGAGGACTTGGTGTTATGGAGAGTACATGATTTCCAATATTTGAAAACCTCGTCCAACGAGCCAGTGCGAACGTTTTGTTTCAAATTTCCTGGAACATCTTGGTGAAAACCAAATTGCCTGCTAAATCTATAAAGGCTGTAGGGTTCAAGGGCATAGTAGTCACCTTGTCTTAAGGATAAAAAAATTAGAGCGAAGACTGGCCAAATACTCAAAAACAATAATTGTCATCTCATCATCAACTTTAACTTCCCTTTGGTGAAACTTCATTGCTAAGCGATTTAGCACAAGACCCTTACAAGATTTGAACAAATCCTGTGCCTCATAATTTTCAAAATGCTTCGCCATCCCTTCTCCTGCATATTTAGTCATCCGAGGTGAAGATTGATTGATTGGAGAACGAAAATGTGTCTGAAAATATTCTGCTAGCCAGGCATATACATAATGACTAGGAAATACAACTGTAGAATTGGGAGATTCGGGAAGTGAGACAATATCATTCAAACCCCTATAGATGCTCGCAAGTACTGGAATAATAAGACAAAATATTTCTTCATATGCCATCTTGCTTGCAATCTTAAACACTCCAGGCCGAATTATATTTGCAGGACTTGAGGGAAGAACAAACTTACACAACCAACATGCTAAAAAAGCAGCCAAGTAAGTCTTCTCTTTAACTTCATCACTTACACCAAGGTCAACAAACACCTTTTCTTCTGATGACGTTCGCTTGCGAATGAAACCGATAGAACGAGAAGGATTGTAAAGCTCTCTTGGTCGTTGGGTTTTGTTCCTTGACTTTCTACTTTGAGGTTTAGGATGCTCCAATGAACCCTTGTACCAAAAATTCACCCAGTCAGAGATCTGTACAATCCCTTTGAACTCTTGCGGGAGTCGGTGATAGGCTAAAAATAAATCTTGACAGCACGTCGGAAGAAAAAATTTCCCGTCCTTGGTCTTGCCCGACAACTCCTTTGCGTTAGGGATAACCTCGTCATAGAATTTTTCGCTAAATGGAAGGCCCCCCTATCTCATACAAGTCCCAAAGGGAGATGGAGACCTCACCAACCGATCATAGGAAAAAAGAGAGGCAAAAATGGCATCATATAATCTCGCTGCCTTGAGAGAAGTAACATTACGACTCAAAATGTCTTCTGACCATTCCCAATACTTCTCGGTGTAAGTCAAATCACACATCATTTTGGAGGAGAAATTCCATCCTGCATATCCATTACGAACTTTGTTGCCTAGAAGTATGAATTTATTAGAATTGTTCACCTGTTCGTGTAAAGTTGATTGCAATAACAGTGCGCGCTGAATTGAAGTATGCTTCTCGGCTTCAAAAGGACCAAAGGTTGAAAGCTCACATGACAATTCCTTGGACCAATGAGACAAGTGCAGTGAATGTTCAAAATGAGGCATAGATGCAACGAATCGACCAATTAACGGCCTGTGAGCATCAAGGGTCGTCCCTTTTTCTAGAACATCACCTTCTTTTTCAACAACAGTTAAAGTGCCTTCTTGGACACACAGAAAGATAACCATGATTGATTTGAATCAAGAGCTGAAAAAGAAAAGAGAATTATAAGTAAAAAAAAAGAGGTGTGTGAAATTAAAAGTGTAATTTTACCCCTATGTTTCAAATGAATACAAAATCAAATGTGCATGAAATATGGTTTTAAGATAATGGTGGTAGTTCTGGCCAAACATTGTTCCAGACTAGTGCACAAGAGCGTAATTGTACACACAGTCGAAGTCTTCTAAATCACGCCTTTCGGACTGGTGCACAAGAGCGCAATTGTACACACAGTCGGAGTTTTCTAAACCACACCTTCCAAATTGGTGCACAAGAGCGCAATTGTACACACAGTCAGAGTCTTCTAAACCACGCTTTCCAAACTAGTGCACAAGAGCGTAATTGTACACACAGTCGGAGTCTTCTAAACCACGCCTTCCAGACTGGTGCACAAGAGCGTAATTGTACACACAATCGGAGTCTTCTAAACCACGCCTTCTAGACTGGTGCACAAGAGCGCAATTGTACACACAGTCGAAGTCTTCCAAACCACGCCTTCCAGACTGGTGCACAAGAGCACAATTGTACACACAGTTGGAGTCTTCTAAACCACGCCTTCGGGACTGGTGCACAAGAGTGCAATTGTACACACAGTCAGAGTTTTCCAAACCATGCCTTCCGGACTGGTGCACAAGAGCGCAATTGTACACACAGTCGGAGTCTTCCAAACCACGCCTTCTAGACTGGTGCACAAAAGCGCAATTGTACACACAGTTGGAGTCTTCTAAACCACGTCTTCCGGACTAGTGCACAAGAGCGCAATTGTACACATAGTCGGAGTCTTCCAAACCACGCCTTCTGGACTGGTGCACAAGAGCGCAATTGTACACACAGTCGGAGTCTTCAAAACCACTTGTGCAAACCGCGGTCACATCTTTTTCGAGATTGTTACACAAGTGCATATTTTAGTCTGCAAGTTTATGTTACAAAGGCATACTACAAGAGAAATTTTTACTTGTTTATTTAAAATAAAATAAATAAATACCTATGTGGCTGAAGTCTCTTCCCTTGAGTTAGTTGGTTTCCAAGCTTCTGCAAAAAAAAAAAAGTCAGCATGTGAAAAAAAAAAATATTTGAAGTTGCATGTTATATTATTTTTCAAGGTTTGTGGTACATAGGGTAGTGTAAGAGAGATGGTATGACATTATAATAATTTTCTATGAGGTCTCAAGTTCAAACTTGTAGGCACCATAATGAGAACTATATATATATATATATATATATATATATATATATATATATTTGTTTTGTTTTACACAAGTAAAAAAAAAAAAAAAGAAGAGAAGAAACATGCGTGAAGAAGAAGAGAAAAGAAGAGAAAAAAAAAAAAGAAAAGAAAGAAGAAAAAGAAAAGAAAAGAAAAGAAAAAAAGAAAAGGGAAGAAGAAGAGGGGCTGGAAGAAGAAAAAGAAGAAGAGAAGAGAAGAAAAGAAAAGAGAAAAGAAAGAAGAAAAAGAAAAAGAAAAAAAAAAGGGAAGAAGAAGAGAAAGAAAGAAAGAAAGAAGAAAAAGAAAATCAGCTTAAGGGACTTCTCTCCAGTCTTCTCAGTTGGTAGGGCTTCTCTCTATTATTCGTTGATGTGAAGGTTCTGAAGCGTAGGCTACATATATATAATGGTGAATTAATTCTATTTCTAATAGAATTCTCAAATTTCCAATTCTGTTTGGAAAAGGAAAAAAAAATCATATTTCTAATAGGATTTTTAAATTTCCAATTCTGTTTAGAAAAGAGAAAAAAAATTCTATTTCTAATAGGATTCTCAAATTTCCAATTCTGATTGGAAAAGAAAAAAAAATCCTATTTCTAATAGGATTCTCAAATTTCCAATTCTGTTTAGACAAAAAAAAAATTCTATTTCTAATAGGATTCTCAAATTTCCAATTTTGTTTGGACAAAAAAAAAATTAAATACCTCAAGTCCCGTTTAAAAAAATGTGACAAGCTCAATATAGCGCGAGACTTGAAGTGGGGGCAATTTGTAGACACATAAATTTTATGATGGTTTAATCACCGTCCGATTGGTCAATAAGTCAAACACTTTTAATCAATTTAATTCTAAGATTGTGGGTCCCAGCAACAGACACGTGTCAAAATCGTGAAGGTTCAGACCTTTAAAAAAACATGTGTGATAATTCAATTTTAAATTTGATTTATTTCCATATAAAAGGAGGTAAAATCTCTTTTTATGAAAGTTGGCACAATTAATGGGGAGTTACCAAATTAGACATCCACCCTTTTTGCCTATAAATACAAGGTCATCCTACACATTCAGGGGACACAGACAGAAGGACACAAAAACACACAGACAAAGAGTTCAAGAGAACACAAAAGCTCTGCCGAACCTCTGCCTCAACCAACACTTGAAGTTCTTAAGACGAAGAACATCAAGCACGTTACACAAGTACTAAAATTATATTTTTATGTAGCAAATATTAAAATGATTTGACAGTAAAAGAATCAGTTCAAAATACCATAAAATAAAATTATACAAGATGGTAAAAAATGATAGTTTAATTTAGTCAAAAGAAAGTGAGTTAAAAGTTTGACCGATTCGTGTAATCTAATGTAAATGACTATGACAGTATAATCCTCGTATAGTCCCATTTTCAAATAGTTAGGCGTGCATTTCAATTTTTGTACATGAACACAATCAAAAGATAAAGAGCTCATGACAACTATCATGAGATTGCATTACTCAATTCTCATTACGAAAAAAAATGTGAGCTTCAAAAACATCATTTCTGCTTCACAGTCTTTCTAGAGAGAACTTTCAACCTCTCTCTTATATATGTGATGAATATATATACCTTGTGCACACTTCTTCATTTCCTATTCAATACATTTCCAGAAAGTATATATATAATAAAAAATCATGTACAGAAGAAATAAGGCTATTAATATCCTGTTTTAATAATATTCATCACTTCTTCATTTTCTTTCCTTTTTAGTCTTACTAACGGCACGGTGGAAAATCCTGGGTAGAGGTTTAGGCCCTCCTGTGTTTCTGTTGAATCCCCTCACACAAACAAACCCTGCATGCATGCACAAACCGTTTAAACAAATAAGTGAAGGCAATTAAAGAGAAACTGAAGCAACAAACCATTTTAATCACAAACTGATACAGCAACATGATATGCAACTTTAGACTTTACAAACACTCTCTACAGAAAGAGATCAAAAAAATATACCATCATAGTTTTTGTGTCTCCATCTTATTTGAGATAAATTAAACTTCTTCAAAACTTCACTTAGTGGTTGTGTTTTCATCTTTGGGCTTCAAAACGTTGTGTTCTGAATGTTACCGTTGTGCAGTAAAGCATGACAGGATCCTGATACGTGGCTTTAATTTTCAAAAGAAATATCTTAATTTGGTACGCAGGAATGGAGATGAAATGGAATGATCATTTTATTTCATTCCTGCGCACCAAACTAGCCCTAATGCTATGTTTGGTACGCAACAATGGAATGAAATGAGCATTCTATTAAAGTGAGAATTGAATGAGAATGAGAATGGAATGATCATTCTTATTCTATTGATTGGTTTCAAACATAAAATGATGCAGGAATGGAATGATGATTACATTATTTTTGGTAACTAATTTTTTTTTTAATGTTTCTTGGGAATGGAATGATCATTCCATAAGTTGAGTAGTGGAATGAATTTTCATTCTTTTTTCATTCCAAAAGAATGACGCTGAATGGTCATTCCCACTTTTATTTTTCTTACCAAACAAAGGAATGGATCAAAAAAGGTAATATTGGCATTCCATTCCATTCTATTGTTGCGTACCAAACGTAGCATAAGTTCATTTCAGAATTTTAGATCTTAAACTTGTATGATCAGCTATTTTACCCTAACTAATTAAGCACCTCTAATTTTAATTTCTAAACTACTAATTTCCACAATAATTTCTTTTTTTTTTATTTATAAATATGTATATATTGGATACATGTTTGGAAAACAAAAGGTAAGATTTTTTTATTTTTTATTTTTAAATGGTAAAGCAAATTAGTATATATAAAATGAGGGCATACAAACAAACAGTTGGGCTTATCAATGTTAAACCCAACCAAACTAGCTAATAGCCAATATTGGCCCAAGCCCGAAAAATATAAATTTGTACATCAATTCCAGCCCAAATATTGGGACAAGCCCAAGCCCAACATAACTAATTCTCAATTTCAAAATGAGAGGACCGTTACTCTGGGTTCACGAGAGACCAGAGCACCGATCATCCGATTGAAGAACACAAGACATTGTTCCTAATGAACGACAAGGGCAGATCCCATTCCTTCATTTTGTGATTAGCAGAGTCAGAGTTCTTCCACTTAGTGCACATAAGTTTGCATCGAATTGTGTCGATAATCAAGTTCAAAACCTGATTTGCACTCTGAACGTTTTTCGCTAGAAAATCTTGAGTTACTGCAAGGCTCAATTTGCGCAGCCAATCGTCATAATTCTTCGGATAATCTTTCCGGTGATGAGAAGGCCAGGTGATAGGTTTGTTCCAGCTGAAAGGAAGAATGTGGAATCACACTTGTGCTGAATGAACCACCAAATGGTAACTGAGAATTCGCACTCAAAGAATAAGTGAGAATGTTTTTCTGATGCTGAGAGGTGGAATGAACATAAGTAGGGGCAATTCGTGAACAAGGTTCTCTTTTTATCCAAGGTTTGGAGTCTATTTCGAACAACCAACCACATGATGAAGTTATGGCTAGGAATGCAAGGCTGGAACCAAGTTTGATGACACCAAAAAGCAGGTACTGGAGGAGGGGAGATAGATTTCAAGGTGTGAGAGAAGGCGAAGGATCTGTTTGGGGATGGAATCCAATTGACATAGTCTTCTCTGTTGATTGAAATTGGTGGAAGGGATTGGCTAGCTCTTAATTCAGGAATGAGTCGAAGAAGTGCATTCAGAAATGACCAATTTCCATTTAAGATGGAGGAGCTAACTTTAGAAAATTCTCCATCACTGAGGATGTGAGTTGACAGAGGATTCACTCTACTGGCTAGAGGACTGAGAGACTTCCAATTATCAAACCAAAACATGGTGGAGTTACCACTGCCAATATGGTGTTTGATTAAAGGCCTAGCAATGGATCTCAATTGTAGCATTTTTCTCCAAGTCCACGAGGCTTGTTGAGGTACGTTGATCTTCCAAAAGCTCCTCCCTTTCAATAGATAGCATTCCAGCCACTCAACCCAAAGGATGTTATTTTTCCTTGACAAAAAGTTTCATATCAATTTTAAAATGACAGCCTTATTCCAAAGCTAAATGTTAGGGATGCTTAGTCCCCCCTCATTTTTGGGCCTGCAAACATGTATCTAGCTAATCTTAGCTTTATGAATCTTGACTTCCAACCCTAACCAAAGAAAAGCTCTCAAAACCTGGTTAATACGTTTTTGGCAAGAATAAAGAGACCTATCAATATAGGAGGATGCCCAAATGTGTGGATTTAATCAACTGGAGTCTTGCTGCATATGATAGGGCTCTAGATGTCTAGTGGTTAAGCCTTGAATTCACTTTATCCACCAAATCTTGGCAATTTTTAGCTTTAAGACCTTTAAAAATAAGAGGCACCCCTAAATGTCTAATAGGCAGGCTACCCTTTTCAAAACCCAGCAAAGAGAGTATTTGATGTTCAGTGGCTGGATCAACTCCAGAGAAGAAATCTGAACTTTTAGAGTGGTTAATGGAGAGTCCAGAAATGCAGAGAATGAGTCTAACGTATGTTTTAGAGTGAGGATGAAAGAAAAATCACCACGTGATAAGAGCAAAAGATCATCAGCAAAACTAAGGTGGCTTATGTTGAGATTATCAGTAAAGCTAAGGTGGCTTATGCTGAGATCTTTGCATCTCCAATGGTACTTGAAGAATGGACAGTTTGAAATAGTGTGATTAGAAATAAGGGAGAACACCTCCATTGCAAGCACAAAAAGAGATAGTGATAATGGATCACCTTGCCTAAGACCTTTAGCACTTTTAAAGAACTCATGAACCTCTCCATTGATAGAAACTGAATATGAGGGGGTTGTAATGCGTTCCTTAATCCATGAGGTAAGGTTGGAAGGAAAGACAAAAGATCCAGACAATCAATAACAAAATCCTAGCACAAGGAATTAAAAGTCTTCTTAAGATCAATCTTTAAGGCACATTTGGGAGGAATAGAGTGTGAATGATAACCTTGTAAGAGCTCTTGAGTGAGTAAGTTTCAGTCTACTAGCAAGGATCTTAGAAATTCACTTGTAGATGGAATTGCAACAGGATATATGTCTGAAATCATACATGAAGCTTGGATTTGGAACCTTGGGAACAAGTGTTATCTATGACGAATTAATCTCCTTTAACAGTTTGCCATTAGTGAAGAATTCTTTAACGGCCTTAATAACATCCCTTCCTATGATAGACTAGGCTTTTTGAAGAAGAATGGATTGTTGCCATCTGCACTGGGGGATTTACTGTTGTCAAGGGAGAAGAAGCGATTCTGGATGTCAAGGTTGGATGGGATTGATGAAAGCTCATGGATTAAGAAAGATGGAATGGTTTTACTAATGAAAGGGGCAACAGAGGCTCTGCTAATGGAAGTTGGTAGTGCCTAAAAGGTTTCTAAAATATGAGATTACCTCTTCCTGAATTTCTGAAAGATCATTATTAATGTTCCTAGCAACATTTTGAGGCAAATGATCTTGTTTGTGTTACTTCTGGAGCTGAATGAGTTGAAAAAGTATGTTGTATTACTATCACCCTCCTTGAGCCATCTTAGTATGGAATTTTGTCTCCAATTCTTCTCTTCCATATCAGTCAGCCTTGAAATTTCCTTGAGCAGAGCAGTTTCATGCAATCTGAGGTCCAAGTCAGTCAATACTCAATAGTGTCAGGAGAGGATTGACAACTAATCAATTCTTATTTAATAGCCAGAATTATGCTTGAAAGATCCCTTGTAGTTTTTTTAGCAGAATGCTTTAAGGGGTTGCTTCAGAAGTTTTATCTTATGAACCAATTGATACATAGAAGTTCCCCTAATGTATCCCCTCCATACATCAAACACAATAGGTAGAAATGCAGGGCAGGAAATCTGTGAGTTAAAGAACCTGGATGGAGTTCTTTTTTTAGCTGAAGGGTCACCAAGAGATATAAGAGCAGGTGAGTGATTAGACAACCCTAAAGGGAGGAATGAATAGTGGGACCATGGAAAAAAGGCATTCCATTTGCAGTTAATGAGAGCCCTATCAAGCTTCCTAGAAATGTTGGCTGCTCTCAAACTCCTGTTGTTCCAAGTGTTGATGAATTCAGAGAATCTTAGATCTTCAAGACCAGAATCAGAGATGCATTTGATGAAATCATTCATGGATGAATTTTTGAGATTGCAGCCCCTATAACTTTTCTAAGGATCTATAATTGCATTGAAGTCCCAAGCCAACAGCCAATGTAGATGAGAACAGGAAGTAGAGAAATGAGTGATGTTATCCCATAATGATTTCCTATCTGCAGAATTGTTAGCTCCATACACAAAGGAAACAACAAACTCAGTTCTAAACATGTAGTAACCCTTGTGGGTGGGTGTGAGTGGGCGGGTGCGAAGACAGACACTAGGCTGAGCTACTACACTGACAGGGTACAGGGTGCTCAATCCCACATCGCCTGGGTGTGAAAAAGGGGATGTGCTTATATGTAGTATGTTCTCTTCAAATGGTATGAGGCCTTTTGGAGTAAAATCCAAGAGCAAAACCGTGCGGGCTCAGGCCTAAAGCGGACAATATCATACCATGTGTTGGAGCGGGGTATTACAGTTGGTATCAAAGCCTGAACCTAGCTGGAAGTGTGCCGACGAGGACGTTGGGCCTCGTAGGGGGGTGGATTGTAGTAACCCTTGTGGACGGGTGTGAGTGGGCGGGTGCGAAGACAGACACTGGGCTGAGTTACCACACTGACAGGGTACAGGGTGCTCAATCCCACATCGCCTGGGTGTGGAAAAGGGGATGTGCTTATATGTAGTATGTTCTCTTCAAATGGTATGAGGCCTTTTGGGGTAAAACCCAAGAACAAAACAGTGCGGGCTTAGGCCAAAAGCGGACAATATCATACCATATGTTGGAGCGAGGTATTACAAAACATAAA
This sequence comes from Cornus controversa, assembly GCA_026545225.1. Taxonomy (NCBI): domain Eukaryota; kingdom Viridiplantae; phylum Streptophyta; class Magnoliopsida; order Cornales; family Cornaceae; genus Cornus; species Cornus controversa. Next base: position 10,643,271 of record CM048850.1, read on the forward strand.
CCATACAATGAATAATTTGGCATTGTACTTCATTAACTGTGAGGTTTACAATTGATTATAATTCTCATTAATGGACCAGTTCCTGGCCAAGACTTCATAGATAGCCCCTAAGTTGGAGCTGTTTACTCTAGTTTACAAGATAGACATGATTTCAAGCTTTTGAGAAGCTATCAATCCCTTTCTTTCAAGTTGTTTCTATGAGATATAAATTTGTAATTAACTAATTTCAGTGTTCAAAACTTGATTGATCGAGTTGTATTTTTCTATTTATTTTCTGTATTGATCTTCAACATCTTCGAGCTGATAAACTAGTGTGTGGAAACAGTTAATTCAATGAGGACATCATATAGTACAGGTAAGTATGGTGAGGACACGTTTCACTTTGTGTTTTAGAGCCTACTTTGAAAAACTAGGGTTTCTAGTTAAAATTAGGGTTTTTCAAAGTAGGACCGGTCCCCAATTTTCAGAACCGGTCCAACTTTTCTCGGCAGTTTGGTTTCTGTAAGTTTTTCACAAAGTTCCACCGATCCTGATTTTTGGGCTCCGATCCTACTTATCCTGTTCCAAAAAGGATATTGTTTTTTATCAAAATTCTGATTCCTTTTTTATTTGAAACTTCTAAGAAAGTCCTATATTGGTTTTTAACTTGTTTTCCAAGCAGAGTTAGGAGTCCTATGCCTATATATACTCATCTATGTTTTCTCTACATTTAGAGAGAGAAAGCTTTTACAAGTTTTTTAAGGCAGAATATTGTTCTATCTTTTGAGAGCACACATCTATAATTCACGAGTAATATTTAGGATGGTGTTCTTCTCTTGATTAGTTGTTCAGAGACTGCATCAAAATTATTTGTTGATCGGAACATTGGATTTGCGGTTCTTCTATTGCTTGCTTGTGAAGAAAGGTGAACTGGATTGCACTACGAAGAGAACAAAATACTTACTGAGTATTTGTGCTCTTCCAGCTACCTTTCTGTAAGGATTATGATGTTAGCCGGATGTCTGCAACAATTGGACATGAAGTCACAACTGTAAGCTTGAGGTGTTCCGCATCAGATTCTTGACAGAGTGAAGAGGGGTGTGAGTCTGAGACAGAGTCTGCTATACTTTGCTTCAACTTAGTAGATTGGTTTCCTTAGGCATTGCCTCCCTGTGGTTTTTTTCCTGACTTAGGTTTTTCCACGTATATCTAGTGTCATCATTACTTTACTTGCACTTTATTTTATTTTCTTGCTTTATGTGTTCGATTAATTTTTAATTGGACTTAAAATTGAATCAATCTGAAAAATTAAGCAAACGAGCTAGTAAACCTATTAACCCCCTTATAGGTTTTAAACAAACTTACATAACCACTTCTGCACCGCGCAACTCATAGTTTAGAGGTCTTGTTCAGATCTCTAATGTTCCATACAGCAAGGATAGTCATAATTAGCCAGATTTGAGAGAGCCCTTGAGGTTAGCAAACGTCCTCAAAGGTATAAAGACACCTAAATGAGCATTCTTGAACTTCACAAAGTGATTGGATGGCTTCTTTTTGCTTCCAGGCTCCTTCAACACACTAATGGTGATGTCACCTTGAGACATCCTATTGCTCTAGGGCATGAAACCTATTTTGAACTACAGACTAGGTGGAATTAATGGGACTATTGGAATCCTTTTCTTTTTTGAGCAAAGGTGATAAAGATGAGACATCAATGATCAGCTTCCCTTTATCACTGTCAGAGAATGTGTGGGTGATGACATTGAAATTGGTAGATGGAATGATAGATTTGGATGGGAAAGTGGGTAGTGACTTCGAAAAATTGAATAAAGTGTGTTTAATGTTGGAAATGGTTGTTGGGTGGCATTGAATGTCAAAAGATTTTGCAAGTTTATTTAATGGGCTTGAAGGTTAAGAGCAAACACATATATTGGAAGGATTGGCGATGGGAGAAGGAACACAAGTGGGGGTAGTGGAAGTGGTTGCTTTATAACTGTTAGATGGTTTCTTTCTCTAAACCACTCTCCAGTCAGTGTTGACATTAGGTCATTGGACATCTGGATCAATAGTTGGATTAATGGAGAGGTTAAGAGCAAGCTCAACATGGTGAGGGGGCATTTTCGAGACTGGTTTAGAGGAAGGTTTCCATTTATATTCCACCCTGATGTGAACATACTCATCATTTTTTACTCTTAAGTTTGATTGTATCCACCAACATTGCATTAACTTTTACCTCAACACAAATTCGAGCAAATGAGAGCATTTTCCTACCCTCAGTGGCAATTAACTTTTACCTCAACACAAAATTACAGAGGAACCCCATACAGCCTGATCCAAATTGGAGTGGTGGAAGGGCTAGCATCAATGCACGTAAGATCTCCACTCCATTTTCCACGAATGAGATGCTTTCCTCCCAGAATCCGTGGACCACCAGAAAGAACCTTGTTGCAGCAGGTGGGATTATAAAAAAGAAAGTGTTATGATATACAGCTACGAACTAAGTACAATCATGAAACACGACAGAAAACGAAACAAGCACCACACAGAACACATGTATTTACATGGTTCGGCGATGTGCCTACGTCCATGGCGAAGATCCGGTAAAAATTTTCACTATGCGAAAATCAAGAGATTACATTTTTCAACCCTAAACCCCAGCTTTTGTTCTCTCACTCTCTTTCTGTTGTTTACAATGTTCTCTCTTCATCACACTCCAAACCCTAAATGCCCTTATATAATGGGCAACAAGAGAGTCCTATTCAGGGTCCAAAACCCGTAAGCGAAAAACGGGTCATAAATTTTTTTTCGGAGGCGCCACACAAAGCTCATTTTTTGAGTCAAAACCAACTCGCAACGCGACCTAGGCCGAGACAAACTTCGGGCCATAACATAACAAAAAGAAGTAATTATTTTCATCAGCAATGACCTCTCTTAACCCATAAGTGGTCCAGAATTTGAAAACTAGTGAATGAACTATTCCAAAGGGAACTTTTTACGGTGAAAGAATCCCACCAGAGATGAGTTCCATTGTGAGATACCCTACTTTGAAATCTCTGTAAGAGGATCAAACATAGCCTCTGAGCTAATAGTATTGTCCAAATGAATTTTAAAGTAGTCAAAACTCATTTTCCCAGGTTTGTTCTGAACAACAGAGGACCACTTCTTCATATGCAACTCATGATCATGAAGCAAAGGGTCTGTGGGATGAAATGGAATGGATGTTGTAGTGTGTGGTTGGGGGGATGGCTTGAACCAAAAGGTTGTACAACATTTTAGGAGTGGTTAGTGATCGGCGTTGAATGTTACGCATTCTAACCTCTTAATTTATATATTTCTCTTAGTGCTAGTTTATTTATGATTTTATTCTATTTTTGTGTTTTCTGTCTTTTCAGGGTCTTAATGATTATTTCAGTTAAAATCATGACTTTTGGACTTTTAAAGAAGACATTCAAGAGGGTTATATGAAGCCTACATCAAATGGATCCGTTCAACTCCATATTTTAACTCAAAATAGCCCAAGGAAGTAGACCAAGAGAATTACAACTGCTTAACGAGATTCTGGGCCTAAGCCTAATTCTGCGCGTAATCCAGTTTTAATCCCATTTTGAAAAACGGCCCTAAAGTCTTATTTTCGAGTGTCAATTCGACTTGATTTTCATATAAGTTAAACAAAATTCGATTCTGGAGATATTTGTATTTCACGAAAATTTTGTGAATCGCACTAATTCAAGGTTAAAATTAGATTTCAATTTAGAGAAAATATTTTGGCAGATTTTCTCCTAAACATTTTCCTATTTTCTTTTACTTGAAGACACCCTAGAGGACCTCTATATAAGAGAAAGAGATGAGTAGGGTTGAGGAGGAGAAAAAAAGTGGAGGCCAGGATAGAGAAGACAGAGACAATCCGGGTTTTATTTATTTTATTTCATTATGGCTTTTATTTTTTTGTTATCTTCTTATTCTACCATGTGTAACTAAACTCCTCAACTAGGGTTGAAGAGGAAACCTCCGTTAATGAAGTGAAGTTATTTTGTTCATTAATTGATTCCCATGTGTATGATTTAAATGCTTATGATTTTCGCTTCTTGTGATTAGTTATTTTATAGTTCTTTCACCATCTATATCATGTATATGTGATAGTTAGAAAGTATTATAATTAATCTAAGCTTGGGTTTGTATTTCTTAAAAGTGATAATCTTTGATCTTATGTTTTTCATTAAATTGGATTCATAAGATGCTTAGAATTTTACACTAGTGAAGCGAAGGAAAATCTACCTTTTTAATATATTTTTCATAGTGCTTTATTGTTAAATCTTGAGTAAGCAATAGATTGATTCTTGATTGCTACTCTAAAATTGGGGATTAATAAATGAATATTAGAAGCTTCATGGATTTAATGGTGGTGGAATCCGACACCTTATTTATTTTCTCTACTTGATTTCAATAGTGTTATTTTATCTGCATGTTAGTTTAATTTCTCTCAAATCAACCAACTTTTGTTTAAACTAGATTAGTTTTAAATTAATTTGAATTTGTATTAGTTTTTCTTCTCAAAGCATTCCCTTGGGTTCGACCTCGTTCTTGCCGATCTATACTTCAATAGATTCGTACACTTGTGAGTTATTTTACACTTTTAAAACAACATTAGTTAGAAAGGTCAGAGGTTGGTGGTAGACCTTGACAAGAAGAGGCCATGGCAGTGGAGGAGGGGAAAAGGTGTGATAAGATTTGACTTGCCAATCAATAAAGGTGACTGAGCAAGGGGTTGTTTGTCAGCAGAAAAGAGGGGATTAGGCATGGTAGGGGTAAGGCTGGAATGACCGTTGGTTTTGAATTTGAAAATAAATGAATAATATCAGAAATATGAGGTGTCGCATGGGGTACACCTGCAACCACTACATCGCCAGAGGCAATGGAACAACCACCATGGAATGGAGGCAATCACTTAAAGAGAAAACATCATTAGCCTTGCAAAAAGAAGTCTTGAAGCTTAGAAACTTGCCATCCACAGTGGAGTTCAGAAGCTCTTTTAATCTGGCAACTTAATATCATTTTGGAGAGCTCTCTTAACTTTATTAATGGTGGAATAAGGAAGGAGGTTTTGGTGAGAATTTAGATGGTTAGGAGGGGGTGAAGGTGTGAGAAGATGGTTTAGAGTTTGTCTTTACCAGTTGAGAGGAAACTGAAGTTGAAGGTTTGGATGGGTAAGTGGGTGGTTTACCATGAATGGTAGGCTTGCTGGTTTGTGGTCTGTGAGAAGGGTTTAGCAGGCATGGGTGAGTGAAAGGCAAGAGGTTTTGGTGCAAAAAGAGGGGGTGCAGATGGTGTTGAATATGGAGGGGGAATGGTGAGAGGAGGGTGAAGGAGAGGAGGACGAGGGGGAGCCATGATTTTGTAAAAGCTAAGAATTGATTAAGCAAAAAAAGATAGCAGGAGTGAGAAATCAAAGAAGTAATAATCTAATAAGACTACCTTTACAAGCGCACGCACGCACACACACACACAAAAAGGATAATATATATGTTTACAATGAGTATAAGCATCATGCATGCATTTTTATGTTTGTATTTATGATGTATACATGCAATTATGGTCTAGAAAGAAATAGTATGAAAATTTATCAACTATCAAAATGAATACAAATCAATCAATATTGACTAGTACTCTAGTATGGTGCCCTATATCCCTTCGTCTAAAACAAGAAATTTGATGTTTTGTAAAACTCATTGCATCTCATTTACAATTACACATTCTATGTATCTATCAACCACAAAGCCCACAGATTTCTATATCAACTAGAGCAATACCTGATAAGGACTACAAATACCAAGTTTACATCCTCTCTAACAATTTAAACTTTACAAGTTCATGTTGTATGCATCTATCAACCACAAAGAACAGTAACTGGTAGAGTATAAAAATACTTTAGTTTACACTCTCTCTAACCCTTACTTTCAGAGTAGATGATGATTAACAAGATATTAAAACAGGAAAATCCTACATTCAAATCTCACCACCACCCTGATAATTATACATGTTCATACCAAAATCTAGTCATATTAGGGGAGTGTTAGAGGATAAAAATGCTTAAGTTACACCCTCTTTAGAGTAGATTTTGATTAACCATGAAAATCTACTCAATTTCTTAGTGAGTTATTTAATTAGGGTTGCCCATGTTTATTTTAGACTTATATGAATTAATACAACTACAAGGGAAATCCCTAATATAATTAATATTACAATAATACACTTATACGCCCTGTCAAGCTGATGGGAACAACATGTGCAGTAGCTTGAACCTAAAATGAGTAAAAGAAGGGGTAGAGAGTCTTTTGGTGAAAATGTTAGTTACTTGATTTGAAGACTATGTGAAAGAAACGTGTGAAACTCCAAAACGACCGTCTCCCATGGAAAAATTTTAGATACTTCAATATGCTTAGTTAAAGAATGAAAAACCGAGTTGGTGGCAAACTTTGTAGAACCATCCATATTATCAGAATAAAATGTAATAGGAGAAGTACATACTGTTGCACCAAGAGGTCCTTCATTCTCCATTGCACCAGCAGATCCTTCATTCTCTGTTGCCAAAGGAGAAGTTGTTCTTCCTGTTGACTTCTCAACCTCGTACTTCGTACTCACCATCTGTGACCGTAAATTCAAAACCAATAACCAAAGCTCTGATACCACTTTGTTGGACTGAGGCGTTGTTTAGGCACAACCTTCATGATCTTGCAATCACAATGAGTAATTAAGAGTAAAAACACAAGCAAACAAAGAACACAAGATTTACGTGGTTCGACAACATGTCTACGTCCACGAAGGAAAGGAGATCAAATTCCACTAAAAGAAATTAATGGGTGTTTACAAGAGCACTCAATCACCTAATAATGCTAATAATCTCCAAATAGAAAGGAGACATCCTTATATAGACAGAGGTGAGAATATGACCATTTGATTCAGCTTGGGGAGTGTTTAGATATGCATGTAAGAATATCCCAGCAAACAAAGGATGACTATCTAAATCAATAGACGGCTTATGATGAAGTACTCAGAAGAACTGCTTTTGGTGAAGTGTAAAACCATTAAGACCAAGACAGCTTATGCTAGGAAGCAAGACGTCTATCTCACAATGGTCATTTGAAATCAATGAGATGAAGGCGTCTGTCTTTGGGACAAAAAATGTTATGCACTATTAGTGTTTCCAAACAAGTCGTAAGGTACAACAGTAAGCATATAAGACAGCTGTGAAAAGCATCTTGCCTCATTTGAAAAAAATAACTATTGCAAGTTGGCCAGAATGAGGATAAGACTGAGTCTATGAGCATTAGATGTCTTACCTCAAGAAAAGATATGAAATTCTAAATTTATTGGCCATAGAAACATCTCCCTGATGCTTCAGTCACTGATGAAGATGAATGAGCTTATGTTGCACATAGTGACTGTATTATAGTCAAAAGACTATAATGCCATTTAAGATCATCTAAGATCAATAGGTTGTTATCATTTAAGATCAAGGGTCGGGTCATCCTAAGGTCTAAGAAGAAAATGCAATAAGATCATTTTGACCCTAATACTATATGCAATGTCCTAGACATGAGCTTTCAGTGCATAAGGTATATTTACCACTTTATATTCATGTCCTAGCACACACCCAATCCTATGCTACCCATGTGTTGGACCTTAAAAAGTTAGATCATCATAATCCAGTGGTCTACATGAACATTTGAGTACTTGAATCAATATGATAAATCTGTGAACAACAACACTTAAGCAGATTGTCAAATTCTTCACATTAATAGGTTGGTATTATCAAAGCAACTAATTTAACCTTGGGTTGAAACCTTGGATCAACACAGACTATAACAGGGCATTACAAAAATGTTAACAGTCATCAAAAGAATAATAGTCATCAAATAGAGAATCTCGATCATCACAAAATTAGAACATATCAACCGTGTGTTCAGGCTTCTTGCAAAATTGACAAATATCACAATAATCTTATTGTGAATAATGCCCATCACAACCACCATGATTACTGGAATTACTCCTATCATCAAGGCCATCCCGCCCATCACGGCCACCATGATTACTGGAATTACTGCTATCATGAAGGCCATCTCTGTAATACCCCGTACTTTGAGGATATTGAATTTGGGGTTTTAATTATTTAAATTGTTCATTTTATGGTGTTTTAAATGTTTTAGTTAATATTTATGAATGCCTGTTCTTTGTTTTGGTTTAATATAGATAGTTGATTAATTGGTGATAAGTGTTGATTTACTTTAAATGTTTGTGAAATATTTGCTTTTAATATAGATTTTTCTTTTGAATAAAATATGTGGGTTTTTGGGCTACATTTCTTTTTATTTTATTTATTTTTAATTATTATCAGGTTGGGCAAGACTGTTAGATTAGGCTATATATATTTATATATAGGTGGGCTATATATATTATATTTATTTTATTTAATTATATAGGAATTATTGTTGTATTTCTAGAAAAGAAAAATAATTGATAAAGAGAATAGAAATTAGGGTTCAGTAGTTCCTACGCACAGACAGGGAGAGAACGGTAGACGCCAAAAAAGGGAGAGAAGGGGATTTTGCTCAAAATCATAAGGCAAGTTCAATCTCTTCACTTCTCCTTTGAACTTGTAAATATATTTAAATAATTGTATTATTTGATTTCATGCATATACATGTATATACATATAGGTTTATGAATGATCAGGTTTAACAATTTGGGATTTTTACTTAGTTGCATGTTAAAGGAATTTCCGTTTGATTAACCATGAATGATCTGCGAATTTGGTGGTCTATGGAGTAAATTCTCATAGGTATATACGGGTATATATGGGTATATAGGCAGGCATATATATATATATATATATATATATAAACATGAAATTCGTGTTGAATGTTAATGCCGTTTTTAAAGGATTTTGTTCCGATTAAATTGTCGATCTTTCTCTCCTAAATGGTCCTTGTAAGTTTGGTGGTGAATCGCTGGGTAATTTGATGGGAATTTGAGTTTAAAATTTAAGAACCCTAAAACTTGAATTTGGGCCTTTTTGATTTAGGCTATGAATTGTGGGGATTTTGGTACCAATGCGTAGCTTAGATCGAGGGGAGTTGAATGATATTTTCAAACATGGGTTTTGGTGGCCGGAGAAGGCCAGAAAATGGCCTGGAAATGGAGGTCTCGCGACTGTACGTGTACTGGGAAGAAGTTGTAGAAAACTAAAAAAGGAAGGAGATGACCCAGCCAACGCGCGCTACCGGCACGTGGGGGAGTGTGAGGCTATCTCCGGTGGCCGGCGGGGACCGGAAAAGTTCCAGTCCGGTCCCACTCGCAGAGCCCAACCACTGGGCCTAGTTTGGGCCCAGTCTGGAATATTTTAATATTGTTTTTTAAACTTTAAATCTTTTTTAAATTGGAAAAAATATTTTTTTAAATTACTTTTAAATTCTAAAAAAATTCTAAAAATTCAAGTTCATCTTTTTGGATAGAATATACTTGGGACTTTAATTTCAAGATGAAATAGGTTCCCCTTTGTGTAGATTTAGCACAAAATGTGTACCTTGAAGTTAGGATTTTTATAATATTTTAAATTACCAAAAATTTTAATAGGACTTTTAGAGACAGATTATGCATAGAAACCTAGGCTAGAGCTAGGTTTAGATATACTTGATGTTTAAATTGAAGTGTTGGCTTTATTGTGAGATTTTCTTTTTAATTAATTGTTTATTTTCCTTTAATTGCTTCTTTGCTATCATAAATGTTCTTGATTAATTGTATGGTGTTTAAATCAGTTAATGGGATTATGTTAAACTCATTTACTGTCATGGTAGATTTGGGTTATTTTATTTATTTATTTAATTCATGTGGCGGTAGGATTGTCATTATTTTAAATAGCATGCTTTTAAGTATGTTAATTTTTATTTAAAGGATTATGGGAGGCATGTCAGAATTGCCTAATACCTAATAAGGTATCTATACATTATATTTTGCGGCATGTCAGGATTGTCAGGTCTGTCAGGATTGCCTAATACCTAATAAAGTATCTATACATTATATTTTGCGACATATCAAGATTACCTGGCATGTCGGGATTACCTAATACCTAATAAGGTATCTTTACATTATATTCGGGCACGTTAGGATTACCTCTTGTGTAAACTTAAAACTAGTCTGCACTTGCATTGTGCTAACAGATGGGTTAGTGTAGTGTGTGGGGCTACGCTATTCTTAGGTCACAGGATTAATTGTGGATATGTTTATGAGCTAGTGGATTATATTTAATTGTATATATACATAAGTTTGGTGTTTTGTGGAAGGATTATTGGTAGAGGCAGGTTAGGTTGCCTATTACCTAGTAAAACATTTGTAAAATATGAAGGAAGGCATGGTAGGATTACCTAGAATCTAATTAGAAAACTTAGTGTGTTCATGCATGTTAGGATTGTCTATGGTTTGAACTTAGAAATTTGTTCTACCTTTATTGTGATAATGGATGGGTTGGTTCAGAACATAGTTCTAATTATTTTTGAAATAGGGGATTAAATGACTAAATGGTATAATTGTATCTATATGTTTTTTTACTGTCCTCATATAGAGGGTATGTTTGCCAGTTCTCTGATTGGGTGGTAGTAAAGGGAACTTGCTCGTGGGTTTAACCCACTTTGTTGATATTTCAGGTCCCAGGTAGTTTCCACCTCGGGGTTAGAGCGTGGTAGTCATCTATTCCTTAACAGACTTCAGAGTAGGGACTTCGATATTTTCATAAAGAATTTACTTTTATGATTTTTGGTTAAGGGGTCCTTGAATTACGAGACTTCCAAGTTGTATCGTTCAGACTCGCATTATGTTTATTTAACATTATTATTTATTGCAGGTAGACTTTCCATTCAGCTTTTATAATTTTTTTTCTTTTATCCTTGTATTCTATGCTTGTTTGCTATCAGTTGTAAGTATCCTTTATATTTTATGTGTGAGGCTCTCCACCTCATGTGTGAAATTGTAGGGGGTATTTCAATCTCGCCCATCACGGTAGTAATAGTCCCCTCCATCACACCCTCCAAGATCATCACAGTAACTGGTATCTTCATCCGAATAACACAACGTCAGTTGTCTTCAAGTTGAATGGAGTAATGATTGACAATCTATTTTCATGCATTAGAAGACATGCTCGTAGATGATCAAAGGTTCGTGGACGTTCACGATTCTCAATAGGAAAAACAAACAATGGATAGTCACTTTGTAGGACATTTAGCATATGACTAACAAGTTCAAATTCTGATACAGGATGATTGATGGCAGCAAGTTTATCTGCCAAACTCTTAATATTTGCAAGAATTGTCTACTCTCATGGTTCCTTTATTGTTATTTTTTTTTTATAAGTAAAAATATCATTAAAGAGCGCCGAAAAGGGGGATGCATCCCAAGGAACAACACAAGAAACATGCCTTTACATCAAGACCTTAGATTATTTACAAAAGACAACAGGGACTCCAAAGATACACAAAAAGAGCCCTCCGACCAAAAGAAGAGGGAACTAAGAACAGAGAATCTAAAGACTCCCCAAGGTTGTTCTTTATTTTAAAGGATCTCTTGTTCCTCTCATTCCATAATGCCCACCATAAGCAATGAGGAGCAACCCTCCATAAATGTTGAATATCATGCCGCACCCGAAGACCATGCCACGCTAAAATGCAACTCACCACCGACTTAGGCATGACCCACTGCACACCAAAATATCACAAAGCAGATCCCATCCCTCCCTAACTCTAGGACAATGAAGAAGAAGATGGTCAACAGATTCCTCCGCCCTTTTACACATACAACACCAATTCGCCAAAATGTGAACTCTCTTTCTTAGATTATCAACGGTCAGGATCTTCCCCATGGACGCAACCCACACAAAGAAAGCCACCTTCAAAGGAGCCTGAGATCGCCAAATACATTTCCAAGGAACGGAAGACCCTTGAGATTCCATTAGACTCCAGTAAAAAGTCCATACCTCAAAACGCCCATGATTCAAGCCCGTCCAAACGAGCTCATCGCGCCCCTCCCCAGGGCAAACTTGTCTGTCAAGAAAGGCCAAGAACTTCGTCATCTCCTCAATCTCCCAATCATGCAAACATCTCTTCAACTGAATGTCCCAAACCAATCGTCCGCCATCAAGGTGATAGCACTAAGCGACCATTACCTGTCTATCCCGTGCAATGCTAGTAAGTCTCGGGTATAAGTTCTCTAGCGGTTTATCACCACACCACTGATCTTTCCAGAAACTTACTAGTTGACCATCCTTCACCCTATAGCGAATGTGCTTTGAGAACTCGTTCCAGTCCTTCACAATATACCTCCATGAACCAACCCCAACTGGTGTCCTCAGCCTCAGCAAGCACCATCCCTCCTATCCTCTCCGTATTTGAGACATATAACCAGCCTCCACAATCTGTCTCTCTCCGTCCCGAACTGCCACAACCACTTCCCCAAGAGAGCTTTATTGAAGACATTCAGTTTCTGCACCCCTAGCCCTCCCTTCTGGAAAGGACGACAAATCTGCTCCTAGCTTACTAAATGGTACTTAGGCTATTCCCCATGCCACCCCATAGAAAATTCTCCTGCAACCTATCCAATCTCCTCAACACAGCAGTTGGTAATGGAAATAAGGACATGAAGTAGGTGGGAAGACTCGAAAGCGTGCTCTTAATCAGTGTCAATCTACCCCCTTTTGAAAGGTACTGTTTCTTCCACCCGACTAACCACCTCTCGAAGCGTTGCATCACAAGATCCCAAAGAGATGCTCTCCGTGCCTTTACCCCTAACGGCAGACCCAAGTTATAGGTAAAGAACTCACTCTACATCCCAAAACATTTGCCAAATGCTCAATCTCCTCCACCTCTCCCACAAGGGCAATCTCACTCTTCCCAAAATTCACCTTTAGGCCTGGAACTACCTAGAAACAAAGCAGTGTCCCTCTCAGGTGCCTCAACTGACTCATCTCAGCATCACAGAACACAATGGTATCATCAACAAAAAGCAAATGAGACACCTCCATTTGGCGAGCTGGATTCCTCCCCACTTTGAAGCCTCTATAGTAACCCAAATCACAAGCTCTTCTCATCAGTCTACTGAAGGCCTCCATCACGATAATAAACAGCGAAGGGGATAATGGATCCCCCCTGTCTCAAACCTCTCGAGCTCCCAAAAAAACCAGAAGGAACACCGTTGATTAGAACCGAGAATCTCACTGTGGAGATACAAAATCTGATCCAACCCCTCCATCTCTCCCCAAACCCCATCCTCTCGAGAAGATAGATAAAAAAATCCCAATTCACATGATCATATGCTTTCTCCACATCGAGTTTACAAACCACCCCCAGCTCACCAGTACAAGAACGGGCATCCACACACTCACTAGCCACTAAGACTGAGACCAGAATCTAATGACCTCCAACAAAGGCATTTTGTGATTCCAAGATGATTCCGTCCAACACTTCCTTTAGTCTTAGCGCTAGAATTTTGGCAATGATCTTGTAAATACTTCCCACTAAACTAATGGGTCTAAGATCACGAATGTCGTCAACCCCACCCTTCTTCGGAATCAAAGCAATGAAAGTTGCATTCAAAGATTTTTCAAACTTTCCATTAGCATGGAAAGCATGAATACTTGCCAACACGTCCCTTTTCACCACCTCCCAGTTATGATGAAGGAACGCCATAGAAAACCTATCTGGACCCGGAGCTTTATCCCCTTTACAACACTGAAGAGCAAAACTTACCTCCTCCTCCTCAAAAGGCCTCTCCAAACAGTCCCTATCGTCCTCAAAAATCATATCAAACTCGAAGCCCCTAGAAGGGGTCTCCAATCCACGGTCTCCCTATATAGCTGCTAATAGAAAGAAGTCACACCTCTCACCACCTCTTCCTTTTTATTCAGCACATTCCCATTAATTTTAATCCTCCCAATGTAGTTGTCCCTCCTATAAGCATTGGCCATCCTATGGAAAAATCTCGTATTTCTATCCCCCTCTTTTAGCCACAAAGCCCGGGATTTTTGTCTCCACGAAATCTCTTCCATAACAGCAATCTCCTCAATTTCTGCCCTGTGCTCCTCCCTTCTTGAAATTTCCTCCTCCCCCCAAACCCTCCATGCTTTCCTTCCTATCTAAATCAGCTAAAGCTCCCATAATCCTGTTCTTCCTCCATTCAAGATTGCCAAACGACTCTTTATTCCACTTCTTTAGGTCTTCTTTCAATCTATGAAGTTTCCCCACAAGCACAAAACTAGGATTGCCCCGAATCTCATAGCCAAGCCACCAACATTTCACCATCTCCTTGAATCCTTCCACCCTGAGCCACATATTCTCAAACTTAAACAGTGTTTTCCTCCTTCTTAAACCCCCACAGTCCAGTAACAATGGGACATGGTCTGATGTTAGTCTTGCCATCGCCACCTGAGTCACATTCGGGAACCTCTCTTCCCAGTCCCCTGAGATCAAAAATTGATCCAACCGAGAGAGTGTCGGAACTTCTCTACCACTAGACCAAGTAAATCTAGTTCCTTCACCGGGGTAAGTCAATCAACCTCTCATAGTTAATGAAATCCAAGAAAGAAGACATGGCAGCCGTCCATCTCCCACCTGAAGACCTCTCATCTGGGGAACAAACAACATTTAGGTCTCCCCCCATACACCACGGAACCCCCCCATCGCCTGCGAACATTCGACATCTAACAGGTCCTCCCACAAAACACCCCTCTCGGCATCCTCCACCGGACTATAGACTCCAGAGAACATCCACTCTGCTTTATCCTATTTTAATTTAAATAAACAAGAAATGAAAATTCTTCCTCTCCACACATCCATTCTAGAAATCCATCTCTTATCCCAAACCACCAAGATACCTCCTGCCGTCCCCACAGCATCAAGAGCCTCCCATTCCATAAATCGCCCACCACAAATACTTCTGACAATCTCCTTGGAAACATTGCTCAACTTGGTTTCTTGCAAACAAATAACTTGGGCCCCCCACTTTCGCAGACCCAACTTCACTACCTTCCTTTTGTTCGGGTCATTGAGTCCCCAAACATTCCATGTCACTAAGCGCATCTGCATAGACATATGATGACTTTCTCCTCCTCCCTCCTCCCCCCTTGACTCCTTCCCCTCTCTAACCCACTCCTCCCTTCATAGTTAACATAAGAAATAAGGTTACGGAGCTCTCTCTCTCCCTTACAAGATGAGCATTTCCTCCTACTGGCAAACTTCTATTTTCCTTCTAGAACTCCGAAGATTCCCATGGACCTCTCTTCCTCTCCTGCGAATGTCAACCCAAGATTCTGGCCCATCTCCTCTACATTGTTTCTCAGCCATCTCTCCACTTCCTCATTAGAATTTTGATTTCCTTCATGATCCCCTCCTTCTTCCGGACCCATAGTTGCCAAAGGGTGAGTCATTCCCCATCCTTCCTCTTCCTCATTTATAGTCACAATGGCATAATTGAGATCAAACGGATCAGCAGGAAGATCTCCCTCAGCCTCATCCCCCCCCCCCCCATCACCCATCTGCATAAAATCCATCTCCTATTGCAGGTTCAGCAGAATCTGTTGGACTGAATTCATTCCTAAAATCTACCCCATTGTGCCTCTTCATCTCACTCATTAAAGCTGCTGCAGCTTCTTTTTGAAGGCTCAGCTGAATCCCTTTCCCAACACACAGAATAATTCCCCCATACCTTCTATCCGACTTAATTGACAGCCCTTGAGACCCATAATCCCTCATACGGAGCTCTCCACCCACCTGCTCTGTTGTCAGAAGCTGTCTCAAAAGAGGTCCTGAACCAGCAACCATCTCATTCCTTACTCCATTAAGCAAACCATCATCAGCCAACTTCCTTCCTGTTCTCCCCTTAGAAGAGAAAGACAAAGAAGGATAAAAAGAAGAGAGAACAGAAGGAGGGGCCGACCTTCTTACCTCACCTATGCCCTAAAAATCATCACGAATCTGCCCTTATGCCGACCTCGGCTTCATAATCCACTTCTGCTTCTCTTTTCTCGACCATCTCTTCCCCAAAGAATAATGAATAGAATTATTAGAAAGAGAATGAGACTTCTTCACATCGGTGTTACGATCACGTTTGATTTCGGTCCTTCTACCATTTTTGCCATTTCTGTGTTTCGCCCCTGACCTACGCCAAACCACCCCGTTCTCATCAGCCTCCTTTCGTCTCCTTTCCAGCACTGCCACGCCATCAGGTGAAGCATTGCAACCATTATATCTCTATGATATCCTTTGAATAACAGAAGAGCTCTTGCGCTTGTTAGCTCGATCCTTCTTCATCCCATGACCTTCAGTGCTTTAGTCTTTTAAGATAGACCCAATTTTTAATGGCCCATTCTTATGAGGCCCATGCAAATAAATATCTCCCTCCTTTGGCTTATGCTGAAAAGAGTTCTTCTTTTGACTCCAGAAACCCAGTCTTTTAATTCTTAGGCCCAATCCGATCTGATTGGCTTCACCATCCCCTTGCTCTTCGTTGACTCGACTAGAGAGAGGCCCAAAACAATTAAAGGAATTCAGAGAAGGCCCATCTGTAAGCCCATCCAAATTTGAATTCAAAGAGATCCTATGCGATTACGTAAGGCTTTCTCCACTTGGCCCAATCCCCTACCACCATCCCCTAGCTGGCACCCACTCCAATTGCCCGTTTGGTTCTGGCAACCCACGTGCCCACACTTTTCTGTTCTGTCCTTTTCTATCCTCATGGCCACGCTTCTCTGGCGCGTGAAAATCCCATTGTCATCCCTGTCCTTGCGTTAATTTCAATCTCGACCGTCCCTTTCCCTGTTTGACCCTCTCGAAAGCACCATGTCGATTCCTGTGAGAACCCTCATCCTTCAATCTCCACCATTCCTCTTCAGAAATGAGCTCCCGTTCATCTCTTCCAGCAAGGGATGCGACTGTAGGAACCATCTCCGGCAGTTTTACCTCAGTGACTGCCACCTTGTAACAAAGCCAGTCATCTTCGATTCAGACAAACTCCGGGACCTCACCACCCTCCTTGATCAAGATCGTAACTTTCGTAGCATCTCTTGTAGCATTAGCCTCCACCCCAACGAACCCTCCGCACGCCTCCCCCACTGCGACCAAGAGAGAATCACCATACATGGAGCGACAACCCAAAAAACATAATCCGACGTTCCATCCTCACCCTCAATCCTCTAGAAACTCCAGCTCAAAAGTACCACACGTCAATTCTTAGATTAGCCCCTCCCACGCCCTTCTACCTTCAAGGAGAACTCTGACGACCTCAGCGTGCGATGACAACTGAAAAAGCAACAGGGAATCCGGCATCGGAACCACCCTTACCCCACATGAAATACGCCAAGCCTTCGATGCCCACTCTGCTATCCTCTTTACCAACCCAACATCTCTGTCGAATTTCCTAATAAGGCAAGCCCTCAGCATCTCTCTTCTCTGCCATGCACCGTCGTCTTCCACTTTGAGACATATCCCTCTCGTTTTTGGCCCGTTCAACACAGCAGTTTCCCCCCCTGAGAATAATCTCGGTAACCTAGCAATTTCTACATACGATTTCTCCAACACCATCAGTAACCTTATTATTGTTATTTTGAATTCTATATCAAAGAAGATCCAACCGGGCCTGTGTGATTATTGTTGGAACTTGGAAGATAGTATCCAAGGTTTGCCACGTCTTCATTGTTGACTGCAACCCTATGACATGAGCACCGGTACTTGGAGACAAAGTGGCTTTTAATCAACTGAGCAAACATTGATCCAACTTCAACCAGTCCTTGTATTTCGGATTGAAAACTTGATTCCCAAATTCAGAATCAATAATTTTTTTAGAGGAGGAATTATAGAGACATCCACATATCCGAGTAAATCGTTGCAAATAAGAAGAGGCATAAATTAATCTCACTATAAAAGATAACTTCCTAAATCAAGCTTAATGAAATATGATTTGTGATGTTTCCAATTGGGAACAAAAGATAAAAGGAGGAAAGAACCGGAGGCCATTGTTAAGTAGAGAAGATAATATTAGAATAAAGATGAGAGGAGAAGAAGAAAGGAGATGTTTTATTACTAGGCTCTAATACAGTAAAGAAGAACAACAGATTGTGGAAGGCCAAGAATAATCCTTGATTAAAATTTACAATAGCACCCTTTATAGTTTATATTGTCAAGCTAAGTTCTATAACTTTTATGTGATTGCATTCATAGCCAACATTTTGCTTCTGCTGAGTTTCTCTATGTGAGAATTGTAAAGAGAGAGAAGAATAGAAAAAGGGGGCTAAGGTTTCTATTAGTAAAGATAATAAGAGAATACACATAAAGGGGTTTATATAGCCAAACAAGAAAGTGTGAAAAGACTATTCTACCCTCACAGCTAAAAATATAATGAAAATAACAATCTAATATCTAATATCCCCCCTCAAACTCATGACGCGGCAGCAAGAAGTATTGAGAGTTTGCCAAAAAAAAAATGAAAGTGCTAAACGGTTTGAGACTTCGTAAAGAAATCTGCAATCTGCATGGAAGAGGAGACAAAAGGTAAAGTAATCGTCCCATGCTGGAGATGATGCCGAGTGGTATGACAATTGATCTTAATGTGCTTGGTTCGCTCATGGAAGACTGAATTATGAGTAATTTGAATAGCACTCTTATTATCGCAGTAAAGAGGGGTGGGAGGAGAAAGAGTGACACCCATATCTACTAATAACCAACGCAACCACACAACCTCATTTGTAGTAGATGCCATAGCATGATACTCAACCTCTGTGGAAGATCGAGAGATAACTTTCTGCTTCTTGCTCTTCCAAGAAATGAGAGTCACCCAAGAAGATGCAAAAACCTGTAGTAGACTTACAATCAGTCGGATCACCAGTCCATTCAGCATCAGAGTATGCACAAAGCTCCAAAGAGGACGTCAAGGGAAATAAAAGACTTTGACAGAGAGTACCCCGAAGATAACGTAGAATGCGAAGAACAACAGCCCAATGAACTGTAGAGGGGGAGGCAATGAACTAACTAACAATGTGGACAACATAGGCAATGTCGGGACGAATAATAGTGAGATAGATTAAGCTACCAGCAATAGTCCGATACAATGTGGGATCAGGCAAAGGAATACCATCTGTAGGAGCATAGCGAGCATTAAGCTCAATAGGAGTATCAATAGTCCGAGTATCCGTAAGACGAGCTCGCTGAAGGATGTTCGCTGTGTACTTAGACTGAGAAAGAAGATAACCCTTAAGTGAAAAGGCTACCTCAATACCCAAGAAGTACCGTTGAGGGCCCAAATCCTTCATGTTAAACTGATTAGCTAATTCGGTCTTTAATGCTGCAATTCCATCAACATCATCACCTATGATAATTATATCATCTACATAGAGTGAAAGAAGAATACGGCCAGTAGAAGTAAACTTAATAAATAGAGCCGAATCATGAGCACTAGAGCAAAAACCAAAGGAAGTAACCACCATATAAGACATTCTTGAGCCTGCAAACTTCTCCAGGATTATGAGAGACACTAGAAGGAGGTACCATGTAAACTTCCTCTTAAAGATTTCCATTCAAAAAAGCATTTTAAACATCCATCTGAGAAATATGCCACTGACGGACAAAGGCCACTGCAATGAGAGACCGACAGTGGTCATCTTGGCAACTGGAGCAAAAGTCTCCTCATAATCCAAACCATACTGCTGGGCAAAACCCTTGGCAACTAAATTGGCTTTAATACCGCTCAACGGAGCCATTTGATTTAGTTTTAATTTGGGTAAACTTCATCGACACTCCCTGAGGTTTAAGGTATTGTCTCGCGACTACAATTTTGTGCAATTTTGTCACCAACACCCCCTGTAGTTTGTGCCCTATATCACACACACCTCCTCCTGTCAAAATTATGCAGTGTTAGACCACTTTTTGATGGTGAAATGACCATGCTACCCTTTGACTTTTAATTTAACCCATTTGAATACTAAATTTACTCTTTTAACCCTGTCTGATGGACCAAAATGCCTCTTTCATCAACCCTATATATATATATTATACTATAATATATATAAAATGTATATATAATTATTTATTTTCATAAATAATAATGTTAACATAAAATAAAAAATAATTAAAATTTTATTTCTTTTTCTGTATATATATATATATATATATACACACACACAATAATATAGCTATATATATAATTATTTATTACCATAATACTAATGTTAACATAAAAAAGGAACTAAAATTGTCTTTCTTTTCTCTATCTCTCTCTATATATATACACTATAATATATAACCTATATATATAATTATTTATTTCCTTAAATACTAATGTTAACATAAAATAAAAAAATGAACTATTTTTTTTCTTTTTCTCTAGCTTTATATATTTATACTATAATATATAACCTATATATTTAATTATTTATTTCCATAAATATTAATGTTAACATATATATAACATATATATTTAATTATTTAATTCCATAAACATTAATGTTAACATATATAACATATATATTTAATTATTTAGTTCTATAAATATTAATGTTAACATATATATTTAATTATTTATTTCTATAAATATTAATGTTAACATATATATTTAATTAGGTCTTAATTTCAGTCCTCAAATTAGGCGAAAAATTAAGTTCCGATCATCAACCTTCAAGCTCTTCCAAGGGTGGTGGCTGTAGTTAACTGGCGGTGGTGGTTGTGGTTGGTGGCGGTGGTGGTTGTAGGAGGAGATGAGAGAGAAAGAAGCGGTGGTGGTGGCGACAGTGGTTAACTTGTGGTTGTGGTTATGGTTGGTGGCGGTGGTGGATGGAGATTTGCCATGCTCTCTCGATTTTCTTCCCCATTTGAAGCTCTCTTCTCCGATGCCCACCTTCTCTCCGTCCTCTTCCCCGCCCTACGCCGCCACAAAATCCCCAACTCCCTCTCATCTCCGGTGCCTCCAGTACTTCGTCGATGCCAGCCTTGGTTAGGTTGCGATTAGAGTGGTGGTGGTGATTGGTGGCAGTGGTGGTGGTGGTTGTGGTTGTTGTTGGTTTGCAGTTGGCTTGGGTTAGGTAGCGATTGGAGATTGACAATGGTGGTGGTGGTGGTGGTTGGTGGCAGTGGTGGCGGTGGCGGTGGTGGTGGTTGTGGTTGTGGTTGGTGGCAGTGGTGCTTAGTGGTTTCCTCCCCCCTCTCTATATGTATATATATATATTATGTAATATCAATGAAATGGTTGTGATTGTGGTTGGTGGCGGTGGTGGTTGGAGGAGGAGATAAGAGTGGTGACTGTGGTGGTGGTGGTGGTGGTGGTTGTGGTTGGTGGCGGTGGTGGTTGGGGGAGGAGATGAGAGTGGCGGCTGTGGTGGTGGTGTCGGCTTTGGTGGTGGTGGTTTGGTGGCGGTGGTGGTTGGTGTTTTGGTTAGGGTTTTTGTGGTTAAAGAAGGTAGAGAGAGAAATGGTGGGCATATAATCATAAGGGCAGTTTTGTTATTTTCTATGGAAATCCGTGATTCTCTGCCTGATTCCTAGGAATTAGTTACTGATTCTCTTCCTAATTCCTAGGAATTAGTTGCTGAGATTAGTTGATGATTCTCTGTCTGAATAGTTGCTGATTAGTTGTTTCCTCCTATTTTATAGCTTTCCTATTTTTAGCTTGCTAGATTAGTGGTGTAATTAGTAACTTGATTTGAGGAAAAGATTCTCTCCTTCCTCTATATATAGTCATGTAAATACTGTTCAGAATGTAATGAGAATATTAAAGAATTCAATCTCATTATTCTACATGGTATCAGAGCCTTGTCTCTAAAACCAATTCTGCATTATTTTCTGGTGACCAAAATTCGTCATGTCCACGGAAAAAGTCTCTTTCTCATCCGAAGTTACTTCGGGTTCCACGAGTATCCATGGCATTACAAATAGTTCCCCACTTCCCATTACAGGGCACAAACTAAATGGGAACAATTACCTTCAATGTCGCAGTCCGTCATGATGTATATCTGCGAAAAGGGGAAGGATGAATATCTCACCATCAAAGTCACTTCTCCTAAGGTAGGAGATCCCAAATTCAAACTCTGGAAGATAGAAAATAATATGGTCATGTCCTGGTTGGTCAATTCCATGACCAATGAAATAGGCAAAAATTTCTTGCTCTATAGCACAACTCATGAAATATGGGATGTTGCAAAAGAATCCTATTTGAGCAAAGAAAATACCTCAGCAATTTTCGAGATAGAGACCACACTCCATGATCTTCGTCAAGGAGATCTTTCTGTCACACAGTTCTACAATATTCTCACTCGACAGTGGCAGCAACTTGACGTGCTTGAAGACCAGAAATGGGATTGCCCAAATGACACCAAGAAGTTCAGAGAATTCGTAGAAAAGAAAAGAATTTATAAGTTCCTGTTGGGACTTAACAAGAATTTAGATGAGGTTCGAGGAAGAATACTAGGGATGAAACCCTTGCCAAGCATTCGAGAAGTCTTCTCCGAGGTGCGCAGAGAAGAGAGCAGAAAGAAAGTAATGTTGAGAGAGTTAACCATCACTGCTACATCTAATAACTCATCAGCCTTAGCCACCCGAGGAGTCCAGAACACAAGTATGACAGTCGGCCAGGGAAGGGAAGACCATGGTGTGACCACTGCCAAAAACCAGGCCACACACATGAGACATGCTGGAAAATCCATGGCAGGCCTGCAGATTGGAAGCCCTCAAGACCTGCTCCTGACAAAGAAAACTGTGGAAACCATGTGGCTGCTGAAGAAGGACCTCCTACCTCCACGAAATCCAGTCATTTCAACAAGGAACAACTTGAAGCACTTCTAAAGATGTTCTCACAAGCATCTACTCAGAATACCATCAGAACAGGATCTTTGGCACACAAAGGTAATTACTTGAGTGCTCTCACTGTTAATTCAGAAAACAGGGGTACATGGATAGTAGACTCTGGTGCGTTTGATCATATAACAGGAGATGTCTCTCTTTTCCATAATTACAACCCATGTCGAAAAGGTCGTACTGTAAAAATAGCCGATGAATCTCTTTCTAAAGTGGCTCGGACAGGTTTATCATTATTTCAAAGGACCTGACTTTAAATTCTGTTCTCCATGTTCCCAATCTGGACTGTAATCTTTTGTCAGTGAGCAAACTTTCTCAAGGACTTAACTGTGTTGCTAAATTCTTCTCGAATTTGTGTGAATTTCAGGTTTTGGATTCGGGGAGGACGATTGGCAGTTAGGATGTGCACGGGCCTTTATCTTCTCAAGAATGATGAACCTCCTAGAAGACAAATGCGGTATGTGTTGAGTCCAAAAGTCACTCAAATAAAAGTTTAGTTTCTGTTTCCAATAAGGATAGTGTAGTCATGTTATGGCACTATCATCTAGGTTATCCCAATTTCTTATATCTCCAAAAGTTGTTTCCATCCTTGTTTATGAATAAAAATCCGAAATTGTTTCAATGTGAGGTGTGTCAATTTTCAAAGCATGTTCGTACCTCTTACCACATTAAACCATACAAAGCATCTCATCCTTTTTCTATGATTCATAGTGATGTGTGGGGGCCATCTAGAATAAAACATATTACTAGTACTAGATGGTTTGTGTCTTTTGTAGATAATCACACTAGAATTACATGGTTGTTTCTCATGAAAGAAAAATCTGAAGTCGGCCAAATTTTTAGAAATTTCAACAATATGGTTCAAACTCAATTTCAAACAAAAATACAAGTGTTGAAAACTGACAATGCAAAAGAGTATTTTGAAATAATTCTGGGTGACTATCTTAGAAGTCAGGGCATTGTTCATAGTTCTTGTGTCGACACACCTCAACAAAATGGGGTGGCAAAAAGAAAAAACCGACATATTCTTGAAGTTGTCCGATCACTCATGTTCACCACACATGTTCAGCAGTCCTAACAACTGCTTACTTGATAAACAGGATGCCCTCACGAGTCTTGAAATTTCAAACACCTTACCAGGTTTTTCTTTAATTTTTCCCTATTACTCGAGTCTTATCCACTCTTCCTTTCAAGGTATTTGGTTGTTCAACGTTCGTACATATCCATAGCCAATACCGTAGTAAACTTGATCCTAAGGCTCTTAAATGTATATTTGTAGGGTACTCCTCAAATTAGAAAGGGTATAAATGTTATTCCCCGGTGACTCGAAGATTCTACAATTCCATGGATGTCACATTCTTTGAACATCAACCTTTCTACTCCAAAACTGATATTCCAGGGGAGAACTTCACTCAAGAATATCAGCTTTGGATCATTGATGCCTTAGATTCGACTTATGGTCATGATACATCTCCAACCGAGTCACCTCAACCATCCCAAACCAATACAGATCAAAATCCTAACCCAAGCCCAAGTCGTGATGTCCATTCCAAGCCTGACACTCAAATAAGATACCGAAGTCCCCAGCATTCCATTCACACACATCCTATAGAAGCTAGTGAGTTACGTGTCTATACTAGGCGGAACAAGACTAGAGAGGATAAAGAACTGCAACCAACCGATCACGATCATGAGTCCAACTAGGGCTTAGAATCATAAAATTCACCAGGTAATACTAGTCACGAACTTGCTTCCAATAATATGCTTAATGAAGATCTTGATAGACCTATCGCCTTGAGAAAAGGCACTCGATCTTGCACTAATCATCCAATTTATAATTTTATCTCATATGGGAGATTGTCACACAGTCACCGTGCCTTTGTCAGTAATCTTGACAGAACACAGGTTCCAAGATCAATACATGAAGCTCTTAGCATTCCTGAATGGAATGAGGCTGTTTGGGAAGAAATTCGAGCTCTAGAAAAGAATGGGACTTGGATGATGTCTGAGTTGCCATCAGGAAAACATCCTGTAGGTTCCAAGTGGATTTTCATCGTCAAACATAATTCAGATGGAAGTATCAACAGATTTAAGGCTCGTCTGGTGGCTAAAGGGTTCACACAATCCTATGGGATTGATTACTAAGAGACTTTTGCACCTGTAGCTAAACTCAATACTGTTCGGGTATTGCTCTCACTTGCTTCCAACCTTGACTGGCCACTCTATCAGCTAGATATGAAGAATGCGGTCCTTAATGGTGATCTTGAAGAGGAAGTGTACATGGAGATTCCTCTTGGTTTTAATACTCTAGCTAATCTCAACAAAGTCTGCAAACTCAAGAAGTCTTTGTACGGACTCAAACAGTCACCGAGAGCATGGTTTGATAGGTTTACCAAGGCTGTAAAGAAGTTTGGGTATGATCAGTGCCAGACAGACCATACTATGTTTGTCAAACATTCATCCTCAGGAAAGAAAGCAATACTCATTGTGTATGTCGATGACATTATTCTAATTGGGGATCATGATGAAGAAATTCTAAAGCTCAAAAGCTTCCTAGCTAAAGAGTTCGAGATCAAAGATTTGGGCAATCTCAAATACTTTCTCAGCATGGAAGTAGCTCGGTCTAAGAGAGGTATTTCAGTTTCTTAACGAAAGTATGTACTAGATGTCTTGAAAGAAACAAGAATGCTTGGATGTAAATCAACTGACACTCCTATGGACTCCACTACAAAATTGGATAGTAAAGACAGTAGTGCACCCGTTGACAAAGGGAAATACCAGAGATTAGTTGGAAAACTTATATATCTGTCTTATACTAGACCAGATATCAGCTTTGCTTATGAACAACCCAACAGAAGAGCACATGGACTCAGTATACAGGATTCTGAGATACTTGAAGATGACACCAAGACAAGGATTGTTCTTCCAGAAGACAGCAAACAAGGAAGTTAGATATGAAGAATGCGGTCCTTAATGGTGATCTTGAAGAGGAAGTGTACATGGAGATTCCTCTTGGTTTTAATACTCTAGCTAATCTCAACAAAGTCTGCAAACTCAAGAAGTCTTTGTACGGACTCAAACAGTCACCGAGAGCATGGTTTGATAGGTTTACCAAGGCTGTAAAGAAGTTTGGGTATGATCGGTGCCAGACAGACCATACTATGTTTGTCAAACATTCATCCTCAGGAAAGAAAGCAATACTCATTGTGTATGTCGATGACATTATTCTAATTGGGGATCATGATGAAGAAATTCTAAAGCTCAAAAGCTTCCTAGCTAAAGAGTTCGAGATCAAAGATTTGGGCAATCTCAAATACTTTCTCGGCATGGAAGTAGCTCGGTCTAAGAGAGGTATTTCAGTTTCTTAACGAAAGTATGTACTAGATGTCTTGAAAGAAACAAGAATGCTTGGATGTAAATCAACTGACACTCCTATGGACTCCACTACAAAATTGGATAGTAAAGACAGTAGTGCACCCGTTGACAAAGGGAAATACCAGAGATTAGTTGGAAAACTTATATATCTGTCTTATACTAGACCAGATATCAGCTTTGCTTATGAACAACCCAACAGAAGAGCACATGGACTCAGTATACAGGATTCTGAGATACTTGAAGATGACACCAAGACAAGGATTGTTCTTCCAGAAGACAGCAAACAAGGAAGTTAGAATACGTACTGATGTAGATTGGGCAAGTTCTGTAACTGATAGGCAATCAACCTCAGGTTACTGCACTTATGTTTGGGGTAATTTAGTTACTTGGCTAAGTAAAAAGCAATCAGTAGTGTCACGCAGTAGCGCGGAAACAGAATTCAGAGCTCTTGTAAATGGCATTTGTGAGAGAATTTGGTTGAAAAGAATGCTCTATGAGATAGGAGTTCCTATCTTGGGGTCCATGAAGGTGTTTTGTGATAATCAATCAGCAATCAGCATAGCTAAGATCCAGTGCACCATGATAGAACAAAACATGTGAAAATGGATCGACACTTTATCAAAGAAAAGATAGAGAACAACACTATATCACTTCTGTATATCCCGACCAGTCAACAGACAGCAGACATCCTGACTAAAGCCTTGCCACGGAAGACATTTGAAGATCTTATTTCCAAGCTAGGTTTACTCAACATCTACAACCTAGCTTGAGGGGGAGTATGGAAATCCGTGATTCTCTGCCTGATTCCTAGGAATTAGCTGCTGATTCTCTTCCTGATTCCTAGGAATTAGTTGCTGAGATTAATTGATGATTCTCTACCTGAATAGTTGCTGATTAGTTGTTTCCTCCTATTTTATAGCTTTCTTATTTTTAGCTTGCTAGATTAGTGGTGTAATTAGTTACTTGATTTGAGGAAAAGATTTTCTCCTTCCTCTATATATAGTTATGTAAATACTGTTCAGAATGTAATGAGAATATTAAAGAATTCAATCTCATTCTTCTACATTTTCTAATTCTAATATTATTATATTAAAATTCATTTAAATAATCAAGGGCAATTAGGTACTTTCACTTATTAAAAAATTAAAAATTCTGACAGGGGGTGTTGGTGACAAAAAATCATGAAATTGTAGCCGCCTGATAATACATCAAACCTCAGGGGGTGTCAATGAAGTTTACCCTTTTAATTTTATAAACCCCATGAGAACCAATTGTGCTCTTACCAAGCGGGAGCGATACCAAATCCCAAGTATCCGTTCGATGCAAAGTAGAAAATTCCTCAACCATAGCTTGCTGCCAAAGGGGATCAAGAACTGCCTTTGTATAGGAGGTAGGCTCACAAAGAGTGTGAATAGATGCGAAGAAGGAAGTAAATGAATTAGAATAACAAGAATAAGCAAAATCTGGTAATTGAGTGGACTTACGAGTACGCTTGAGGAAGTAAGAAGGAGGAGGATCCACAATCACAGGAGGAACTTTGGTGATTGTAGGAGGGGATGGAGTATCAGAAACTTCATGGGCTACACCATCAGTAGCTACTCGAGTCCTATGAGAGAAGTGACAAGGAAAAGGCTGAACAGGAAGAGGAGAATGGGTGGTAGGAGGTGGTGCATCGTCTGTAGAGGATGAAACAATAGATGGGAGAATTTCACTTGCATTAACAGAGAAAGGGTCAATGTGGATAAGGGCTGTCTGATCATGTTATGAGAGCTGGCAAGAACTGAAAAGAAAGGAATATGCTCATGAAATAAAACATGACGGGAGACATATAATTTATGAGCAACAAGATCAAAACAACGATAACCCTTTTGACCTTCACCATAACCAAGAAAGATACAAATGGAAGAGCGTGACGATAACTTATTACGCTCAACATTGGGATGAAGAACAAAACATGTGCAACCAAAAACTTGTAAAAATGAGTAGTCGGGAGCATGACCATACAAATTTTCATAGGGGGAGAGACCTGAAGTGTGAGATGTGGGAATTTTATTGATCAAGTGAATAGCTATGAGAACAGATTCTCCCCAAAATTCACTAGGGACACTAGCGAACAAGAGAAGAGAACGAGTTGTCATAACAATGTATCGATGCTTCCTTTTGGCAACCCCATTATGTTGAGGAGTGTCAGTACAAGAGGATTGATGCACAGTACCATTAGAGCGAAGCAACTCTGAAAAGGCTATAGAAGTATACTCCCCACCCAAATCAACAACGAAAACACTTGATAACTGCAGAATATTGAGTTCTAACAAGTGACCGGAAAGCAGTATAAGTGTTTATGAATTCAGAATGATGTTTCATTAGATAAACCCAACAATATTGAGTGTAATCATCAATGAAAGAAACATAATATCTCGACCCCCCTTTTGTTGTGACAGGAGCATGACCCCACACATCAGAATGAATCAAATCAAACGGTGCAGCAGAATAAGAAACACTTCGATTAAAAGGTAGGGCAGAGAATTTAGCAAGTTTACAACCACTATAATCAGAAATATCATGAGATTGCAATGTACCCAAAGATCCTCTAGAAACCAAACATTTCAAACGAGGGGCCGAAACATGCCCAAGTCTAGAATGCCACAAGTAAAAACTAGAAGAAGAGGAATCTAAACGAAAGGAAGACAAATCAACACCCGAAGCAGCTACATCGGGAACTCGCAGCTCGTCCAAAACATATAAGCTCCCCTGCCTACGGTCTGTCCCAATCAGCTTCTAGGATTGAGGATCCTGCACTTGACAAGAAGTGGAAGAAAAGTGAACAGAATAACCAGAATCATATAATTGATCCACTGAAATGAGATTCATTGCAAGGTTGGGAATGCAATAGACATTAGAAAGTGATAAATGAGGTGTACGAATATAACCAACTCTTGTCAAGGGCATGGGAGTGCCATCAGCAGTCATGACAGATGCAGGTGAAGTAGAGTAACATATAGATATAAAGGATAATGAATCAGGTGACATGTGATGAGAGGTGCCAGAGTCTAAAACTAGACCTGTAAACAGATCGAATTCGGACCGGATCAGGCCTGATCCGATCCAAACCCGATAAGGAATATAGGTGATCCGATCCGATAATCTGACGGATTATATATAATTAAATCCATATCCGATTTGTTATTAATCGGATATCCGATCCGATAACCCGATCCGAAAAAATATAAATTTTTTTTTTTCAAAAGTAATTTCAAAAGAGATTAACAAATAATGAGTAGGAAAAAAATAGGGAAGAAAAATAAAATATAAAGAAAAAAGTAGTAGAAATGTAAGTATTTGACTTTTTATTAAAGAAAAAAACTATAATAAAAGACAAAATAGAGAGAATGATAAAAAATATTTAAATAGTATGTAAATATTATATGTTATAACATTAGATAATATATTTAAAATAAATTATATATTAAATTATTTCAGATCGGATTATTATCAGATCGGATCGACCATAATCCATATCCGATTTGTTTAACTAACGGATTATCGGATTGAACGTCCAATCCACATCCTAATTATTGGTTCAGATTCGGATCAAAATCTAATCCATTGACAGGTCTATCTAAAACCCACAAAGGTGTAGTCATACCTGAAGGGTTAGGAGATGACAGACCTATTGAAGATAGAGTGGACATGACATACCTGAAGGGTTAGGAGATGACAGACCTATTGAAGATAGAGTGGACATGACATATGGCTGTGGCTATGTGGCAAGGAACTGCTGAAACTGTTCTGCAAGAGCATCCATGTTGGGATCCAAAGAAGATGTAACTTCGGGTACAAATGTTGTAGTAGTGGGTTGTGGAGGCCTATAAACTCACTGTTGGGACTGCCCTCCCGAACGCCACGGCGGTTGAGGTGGGGGCTGCCTCCACTGCTGCAGAAGTGGGGGTTGCCTCCACTGCTGCGGAGGTGGGGGTTGCCGCCATTGCTGCTGTGGTGGTTGTGCTTTATTAAACAATTTAGGACATTAGGTCTTCCAATGACCTTTCTGCTTACAAAAACTACATTCATCGAAACCAACCTTTGAAGAGAGCCTCGTTTGATTGCTCAAAGATGGCTTAGTAGAGACAGACAAAATAGATTGACTAGGCACTAGGAGAAGGCCCTTTCCTACCTGAGTCTTGAGTCGTGTCTCTTTAGCCAAAAGTTCACTTACAACTAGATCAACAGGGGGATGGGGATTATGATGCAGAATATTTCCCCGAAGTCCCTCAAAATCATCACGTAGGGCCATCAAAAACTAAACAAGACGTTCCTATCTATGATAAAGGTAGTCAACATGACATTGGAGGGATGCTGACTCCGTGAGAGCCAATTGGTCCCAAAGATCAGACATGATGGAGTAAAACTCCTGAATACTCATATCCTTTTGCTGCACTGCTTGGATATCGGCTTCCAACTGATACTGTTTGGCAAAGTTGGATTGTGTGTACAATCTTGCCAAGTGATCCCAAACCTATTTTGCTGTTTCATATTTTGCTAATTGCATACCAATGGAGTGTTCAACAGAATTATTAATCCAAGTAATAATTTTCGAGTTGTTTGCTTCCCAACTATCCAACAATCTACATATTTTTCATCTTTAGGATCTGCGGGTTTGCTCACCACACCGATGATATAATCCCACATTTTTTTCCCTTTAAAAAAATTATTCATTACATATCTCCAATACGAGTAATTGTTGCCATTCAATCTTACACTAATTGATTGTAGAGAATCATCTCTTTCACAGGCCATTGCGAAAAACAATAGCATTCAATCTTTACACTAATTGATTGTAGAGAATCATCTCTTTCACCAGCCATTGCGAAAAACAACAGATAAACGAACACCAATAGATTTCTAATAAAAAAACAAAAATCCAAGACAAGATGTCGATCAAAACAAAACGAGAAGAAACGCCAAAGAAGCAAACCAGTTCGACACTAGACAAAAGCGATATCGGAACCAGATCGATGCCAAAACGCTCAAAAAGAAATAATTTCGAGGCTTTGCCCTGAACCCCGACAGGGGTGCACTGCCCCCTCCAACCCCAGCCAACTCACTGCGGACCGCATAAATGGGATGGGCAGTTCTTCCATGTTATTACCAACCAAAGAACTCATATGGATCATTGCTTTGATACTATATGAGAATTACTAAGAGAGAGAAGAAGAGAAAAGGGGGCTAGGGTTTCTATTAGTAAAGATAATATATAGCCAAACAAGAAAGTGTGAAAAGACTACTCTACCCTCGCAGCTAAAAATACAATGAAAATAACAATCTAATATCTAATACTTTGATGTTCTTTTTTTCTCTTTGCTGGCGAGAGAAATTGTTCATCGTCCATTGCCACCTGCCATACCTACACCATGATTATTAACTTCTCTTTGTTTCCTATTCTTCTCTTCCTAGATTTATCATCTTTTCTTGTTATAATTATGTTTCTTTTCATTATACTTGTATTAAAAAATCCTAAAACTTGTACAACTTTTTAAAAAAAATTTGATTTTTTTTCTTCTTTTTATATCCTCCAGAGCCACATTAAGACAAAATAAGTCATCGTAACTGCCACTGCCAGTATCACACTACACTATTACTTTTCATTTTGTGAACTTCAAAGAATGCAAGTCTAAGGTTACGATATTGAATAAGGGGTTAGCATAGATTTTGCACATGGAGACCAAGAATTTGGATCATGTTGTTTCTTTCATGTTTGAAAGGTTCAAAGATGCAGGGTTAGAGAAAGGTTGGCTTGAACCACAGCTCACAGATTTCAAGAGCTAGGTCCATGGAGCCAATATCAGCTTACGAGGCTAAATTCTGTTTTAGTGGTGGCCATCAAGGTATTTCAACAAGCTGTTAACAGATTTTCTATCCCCTGGCATCAAACTCATGAGGATTTTAAATGAAAATTTTTATAATTTTGAGTATTAAAATCGATAAAAGATCAAGCAATGGAGAACGAAAGGGAAAGTAAGACAACAAGGAAATTAATACACAAAGAAGATCAAGGAGGATATCAGACAATATGAAAGCATATCAAGAGAAAATCAACCATTTGTTTGTGATGTTTCCATTTTAGTGTTGTCACATATTTTTCTTGTTTCCATAATTATTCTAATTTCCTTTTCATCCCTATTCCTTCTCCTATATAAAGTACAAGACTGTATTCAAGTCATTAATGGATAAAATTCAGTCCTTCTATAGTACCTCATTTAATATTATTATTTTTTTCCATTTCCAAGTAAGTATTCTAACATCAATATGTGGGAATTGTTATTTCATACCTCTGCAAAAGCAGTGCTGAATTTCCTCAATTGATAAATCTGTTTTTTACAAAAATATGTTTGGTAAGCCAATTGTTCCAACTTTATATATACATGCACACATCAGTTAATTTGCTTCAGTAATATTTTTTACCTTTAAATATTGGTACTACTGAGGTTCCACAGTATAAAGTCTTCCTTGGCAGATTCCAGATCCATGCAGTGGGAACACTAATTGGGTGGTGACTGGATGCATCATCTGCAAAGACCTGCAGCAAAATGATATTATTGTTTCAGTACAAGAACCTAATCTTCAAAGTAGATGATTTAAGATGGGGTGAATAAGAGTGTTTGAACAAAGACCAAGTCCATGAAGAAATTCACCTCATTAACTTGAAAGTAAGTTCCGTTGAGTGGAAATTTCCCTTTCATTGCTGTTCGACATGGTATCTGTTCATGAATTATTGTATATCAATTTATATTTTCTTCTCCTATCACAGTATAGTACATATAAATTGTAGCTACAAAAAGCTATCATACGGGTTCTGGTTTTTTCTCACCAGAAGTGTTCCACGCACTGTTTGGGTATCTTGTTCATCTTGTATATTACTGTCTGATAAGCACTCCTTCACATTGCAGAATTCTTCTAATGTATTGCTATCACATCCTTCTGCAGGTGGTTTTGAGGAAATTTCAATTTGACCAAATATTATCAAGCAAAATGGTAACATTTTGTGCTCGGAATACATTCAAGCTCCATTCTATCAAATTCTATGGAATCATGTCATTGTATATTTTCTAAAAATTATATTGCCTTTTTTGCATGTATTTAACACGATATAACATCCGTATCATAAATAAAGGGGAATGTCTCGGCAATCCAACTTAGCCAAGCAAGAAAAAAGAAATAGATTAAATAAAAATGAGTTGGAAAGAAAAATTGTACAAGTGATTGTACCTGCTGTCCATGTAGCAAGAAGGTATGGACATGTATCACCAGGTTCTCGTTTATCTAGCTGTTTCATTAAAAAAAAAAATTGAAAACTAGAAATTCATATGCCAATACATTATCTGTGTATAAGATGTGCAAGGTGACTTACCCCTTCCAAAAGACGGTGGGAATCTGGAAGCACATAGCTGCAATAGAAAATAGATTAGTTAACATGCATACCCTGTTATGGTTTGATCTACTGTTACATTTTCATGATGTTATTGAAATAGATTTGATACTTTTAGTAACATAAATGGTGTGCAAAAATTAAAGTTTTACTAGAAAAAGCTTTCCAGCTCTGGAATTGGCATCTTATAATAGCAGTGAATCATAATAAAGTATCAGGTGTTTTCTTAGTATAAGCATGTAAGCATTTCGCATGGTAATGTTTCCTCTGAATAGCACTGGGCTAGCCCTTTTTAGTGTTGCTGCCTTTTAATTTACATATTTATTTTTGAACCATACCCTATTTGATTTGCTCAACATGTCTTTTATTTGTGTAGGTATAACTTTTGGATGATTCTGTAGTCATATAAAGATGAAAAATGCATACTTACACTTTGTGTTCTGTCCTTAACTGGCTTGCATTCTTCAGTTTTGTCATAGGGATGGAAGTAGCTTCTGAAGTTGAAACATCTAAAGATTTAGACGTGTTGTACTCTTGAAGTGGGACATTGTTTCCATCCACAAAATTCTTAAATTTTTTTACGAATTCTCCAGCGTAAATTTTGACAGTAGATATTTTATCTTCAGTTAAAAGATCTTCAATATCCCTTGCAAGTACTTCTGTACATTTACGTCCTGGGGATAGTGGAACTTCCTCAATAGGTTGACAATTCTTGCTATGATCTACTGATTCGGAGAAGTTGGCCTCCAGAATTCCTAGTGGTGTTTGTTCAGTGACCAAAGTAGTGCTTTCAGCTGATTCAGTCGGAATGTTTGAAGGAACTTTGCTTTTCTCCTGTGGCCATGGCAGGGCAAGCCTTTCACTGCATTCATCATATTAGAACAGTAAGAATTTTATAAAATGTGACATAAATAATATGTACTTGGAGACTAACTGCTATGACATTATTATAGCATATAAAAAACGAGTCCTTGCAGCCTCCCCCCACTGTATGTTGCTAATATAAATGGTCAAGAACCATTCCTTTAGGTATGTTCTGGATAAAAAAACAAAACTAGGGACATAACAATTCTATTGTGAAAAATTATAATGATTTTCATAATCTTACCAATAAATCATATTCTATTTCTTGTGCTTTCTGAGAACTTACAATTTTCCACCTTTCTTACATACAAAAGTCTAAGATATTACACACTAGAATGAACATATGACCATTTCATTCCTGATATTGATTCACTGCATCTATAGTTGGGAATGAAAGGAGATAAAGGGCCCTTCTTCTCTCTCTCTCTCTCCATAGTCCAATCTACAAAATGTTGGGCAAACTAGGAGTCCTGTCTATGCAAAGGAGAATAAGTTAACAAAAGAAAAAAAGAAAAAGAAAACTGAGAAGAACATGCAATAAAAACCTTGCAAATGCACTGGCAAAGTGCTTGCACTCTCCTCTCATAGGACATGCATTGCAATTTGGTTTTCTCTTTGTGCAGAAGACCTGCATGATTTCAAGATTAAGGACTCTGTTAGCATTTGCACTGGTGATAAAATAAATTGATGAAAATATGAATTAGAAAGTCATTGCTAATTATTGTGGAAGCATACCTTTCCAAAAGTAATCATCTGATAATGTAGTTCATACCTGTATTAGAAATTCTGCTATGATTAGTTAACAGTTCCAGTCGACATTATGCTAGAATAACTAATACATGAAAATATATCGATTAAAGATAAATAATTCTAAGGGGAACTTTGAATTTACAATGTTCCTTGATCAAGGGTGCACAACCTCGGCCAGAGATATGTTTGAATGGAATTCACGGATGGGTACCTAAATGCGAGAAACAATAAAATTTTACCTCAAAGTTGGAAATTCAATGGTATTGATCAGTTTGTATGTATACTAACTGTTCCAGAAGATGTATTTGAAGCCCTTCAGGAAGTGGTTGGATGGGGACCCATCCCAAACGTGTTGCTATCCGACCAACATTTGTGTCAACCTTGTTAGAGCAACAAATATGCATGGAATATTGAGAGTACATACAATTTTGATTAAGATAATAAATACTTTCAATAATATCTTACTGGAAATGCAAGATGAAGGAGTGTCAAAAGCCGTATGCACTCCACACTTTTCAACCCCAACCCTTCAATGCTCAACAAATATTTCCTACAGGCATAGATAATGCAATAATCAAAATATGAAGTGTGTGTAACGAATATAACACAATAATGATTTTCATGAGATGTCTTGCATTTGTTAATGTTCAGAAAGTATATAAACTTGTGATTACATACTAAACTATTTTAAGTTGGCTTACTTTGCTTTGTCAGGTGGAACATCTCTTAACCACTCAAGGTCAATACTTCCATGTTCCTCAACTAGACGGTTAATGCAATTCTGCAGGAATTGATAAATTATCGATAGCTATTACTAAGAAATTTCACTACTAACGAATACGAGAAGCATTTTGTAAAAGAATTTTCTTGACTGTGAATTTAAGGTACCTTGATTCTCACTGCAAGTTTTTTGTTCATCCCTCTCTTCTTGATGGCTTTTGAAACCTCATTAAGTTTTGCACACCTAACAGCAGTCCAGTCCAAAGCATCCATAGTGCTTCTGCTTCTTTCTCTTTTTTCAGGATTGAAGTATGATTTCCTTAAACTGTCCCAGTCAACCGTGATATCTTTCCTCTGATTAACCTTACCTTTCTTTCTTCTCGAATATAATTTTTCGTCTAAGCTCTTCGAGCTTGTTGATTTTTCTGTTGTGAAGCTTGCTGCTGATGTGGGAGCAGAGTATAACTGAATTACATCCGCAGCTTGAGCAGTTGAAGGACAGATAGACTTTTGATGAGGAAAATTTTCATCATCGGCTCTGTGTGGATAATGTGCAGCAAGAGACATGAAGGCAGAGCTACAACAAATATTAAGAAGGTGTGAACATTTTTCTTTTCTACTTTCTTATATCTTCCATCAGCAAATTTCTTGATAACAGGTTGTACCCAGTGCACAAGGATCCCGCTTGAGCGGGGTCTGAGACATTTAAATAAAAACAAAAAGCTGTTAATCATTATCTAAGAAATTTAAATTTACCTTGAATTCTTGTCTGAGACATTTTGAGTAAGGAAAGCTCCAACCACTGAATCTACAACTGAACCTTTCCATGGTGAGAATTGTCTGACCCCTGTGAACATTATCATTCTGCTTTTAGTTGCACATGGCCAAAAAAGAGTGAAAGGGTATTAAAGGCATTCATAATTGGTGAGTATTATCCAAACTTGTTGTGGTTAAGAAATTGACTTCCTTGTCCTAGTGTTATATTAACTTGTAGTGCATACTCCATCATGTCCCTGATATAATGAAGGAATATCAGTTCTTTAATTAGTTTTAAGGGTATGTTTTGGATGTCCTGCAGAAATGGAGCCTGTTCCATTGTGTGCATGTCTGCATCTGTTATAATTCTGTGTTATAATCCATCAGCATGAACTGGATAATAAAATGGAAGCCGTCATCAGAAATGAGCGAAGAAAAGAAATTACTGTTTGATTCTTTCCTCAAATTCATAGTATCAATTCCCCTATCCATTTCACCTAGAACTGAGAACATTTTGTTTTTAGAACTCGCAAGAATTTATTTAATTAGATTCCATTGCATGTAACAAATCAGAAAAAAAAAAAAGAAGAAAAAAAAACTCTATTTAACATGTCATTTTTATGATTTCATGACATTTTTACATTAAATATTTTTCGCATATTTTGATATATATCTGTTTGATTGCTATGAAGCCATTGCTTGGCACAATGGTTAAAGCTCAAGCTGATAAGCATGAGGGCATTGCATCAAATATGAAAGTCATATCAGATATTGTAGAAAGCTGCCTATTTGTCGTACCTATTTTGAAGTGACAATAAATTCAATAGTAAAATATCAGTTATTGGACCATGGGATACTCATTATTATTTTCACTGAGAGGGAAATTAAGCATATTAGAAAATGCACCTTGAATAAGACGCATACGAGCAATGAATGATACCACCCATCCTCGGAACAATTCTCTTTGTTCTTCCCACCCTTTCTCTTTATGCTTGTATTCATCCTCACAACATTCACTGCCATCCTTTTCTGTCAATAGATTTGATACTCGCAATGTCTCTTGGTCAAGATCAACTTTCGGCTTTGGGTATTTTTTCTTGGTAGGATATCGGGAGGCACTGTTCATCAGAGATCTTGTGTCTGTTTGAGCTTGTTGGCTTGCTCTTGCTTCATTGATACACTTTGAGGTTTCTAGTGTTCCCTCCCCACTGCATGGACTATTTTCAGTTTGTTCAAGCACCATGAATTGGCTGCCACCATTGCTGATCTCTAGACATTCCCCTCTCTTGGCAACAACATCAACCACTTCTCTTGGTGAAAAATTCTGTGAACCTGCAACAAATGCACAATGACAGTAGCTATTAGCGCTTTTATGATATGGAGATGACTAAAGTGGCCTCTTTTACATGAATATAATATATTCTAATTACTTTTCCCTGCCATGGTTTGTGCTTCTGTGGGTGAATGCGTTTCGTTGGCATTATCTTCTATGCCTGTCAAAGACCAGAAAGTCCTGAACATGGTAGGTTTTTGCCTCTGATACACTTGCAGGGTATTGAATTGGGAGCCAATATGATTTGTGGCATGGGATTTGTCTGTCGTTTGCACGTTATGTTCCTTCCGTTTATTGGACTCAAGAGCTGAATCTGCAGCTGATCTTTGGTTAATTTTGATGCAGATGTCAAAGTGCTGAGATTCTAAAACTCTTGCCTCATTTTCCAAATTGAAAT
This sequence comes from Cornus controversa, assembly GCA_026545225.1. Lineage (NCBI taxonomy): Eukaryota > Viridiplantae > Streptophyta > Magnoliopsida > Cornales > Cornaceae > Cornus > Cornus controversa. Next base: position 10,681,742 of record CM048850.1, read on the forward strand.
TCAACATTCGCCTGCATGACATTGGAGCAGCTTCTTGTTTTGGTCCAATTGCTTGTTCTATGTCCTTCCTCTTCTGGCATCGTCTCTTCTTGGCAAAAGCACGAGTAGGATTAACAAGTTCTGGAGTCCGAGGTTTTGGAGTATTGCTGGTTTTCCCTTCATCTAAAACTTCCGGCATTTGATACTTCTTGGCTAGCTTGTTGTCCATGTCTATTTCATCTCTGAGTCTCTTTCTCATAATTTTGTTTCCTGATCGGGTGAAAGTAACAATAGAGACCTCTGGGTTGTGTTCATTGTTGTAGAGCTCACTCCCAGCACAAGAGACTCCATCTTTATATTTTTCCTGGTTTGGTCCATCATCTGCATATACAAAATTTAATTACACCATTACAGGGCATGTTGGTTTTAACTTTCCAAGATAATTATGCAGTCAGAATGAAACTGCATCAGCTGATATATATCATTAATGACAAGCTTTTCAGCTTAAAAAGGCTTGCAATTGCATGGAAAATATTATACAATACCATTAGTCTCAAATTTAATTTACTCACACCACCAAGGTCTATAGACTAGTGGTATCTCGATGCCGGATACAAGGCCAGGCCATTGAGGCCCTTCCCCTAAGGCTCCATCAATAAAAAAATCCTCCTACGATATACTATTTTAAGTTGGCACCTTGGATTTGGAATCGGACGAAATTTAGTTCAAACTTTATTCTAAATTTCCTCCAATTCCAAATTCAAGCGCTAATTCAGTACTTCCAAAAACAGCATTAAATTATTTAGACATGAGGCCATCATAAAAGTATAATCTAAAAATATATTTATGGAAGATCAGTTTTCAGAGTAGACTACCAACTCGTGACCCTTTTTTTGTTTCTAAGTTACCAAACCATGAACTTGAAAATACAAACTACATGTGTTTTTTTTAAAAGGATTATGAAAATTTAGTTTTTTTTTTTTTTTTTTTGTAATTTATTCTAAGGAAATCTTATTGCTTCCTAGCAATTTTAATGTAGTGCCCGACTTTGCAATATAGGGCATTTTGATCCCATATAAAAATTTGCAAATTGTCCTCAAAAAGCAATTTGTGTTTACATTGAAGACGAGTCACATATATATGTAGACTTGTGTACTTTGAGGCGTGTATGTTCACTCTTCTTCAGATGTTATAGTGTATGATTTATATGCCCCTACTCGAAAGAGTTTGCTATTTGGTTCTTCAAACAAAATTTTATATTTTTGCAGTTAGCAATACTGATGAAATTTAGTGAATTTTTTTTTAAATATTATAATGAAGTCAAAAAATAATAAAAAAAATGAGATAAAAACAAGAAAATTCAATGCACCATCCGGAACACAACACACCCCTATTTATAGAGTACCAAAGGTGCAAGTTCAAACTCAAAAGTCAATTTTAAATTTAAAAGACGGTGGGACATGATAGTTATGGCTGCAAATTTATATCCAAAAGACGTTGCGATTATTACAGGTGTGACTGTTAGTTTCAAAGGTGCGATATCCGAATCACTACTCAAATTAAAATTTAAATTCTATCACACATTTTTAGAGTTATTTCAGTTTACTTGTCACGTTGTATCTTGATTCTATGCATTCACATTTATTGACTAAATTGCATAAGTGACGTCAACAATGCAATTATCAATTTTTTTTTTTAACTCTAATATATTTTTCAATTTTATATTTGGAAGTATTTTCTCTCCATATTAACTTAAAGGAAAATTTTTTAAACTTTTCATATGGAATCTACAAAAAAAATAGCATGTTCTTTGATAAAAACAAAACACAAACAGTTCATATATATTACACACATATATTGGTATACACACACACACACATATATATATACACCTTGTGATGGAGGAGCAGGAGTACTGAGCTGTGGGTCTTGCTGTACGTGGTCGTCCCACACATTGTCTACTTGCATTCTTCCTAACTTGGCCTCCTCCTCCATATTTTTACCTTACCTTCTCGATCGGACACAGATATACAGTAATTTCTCTCTCTCTCTCTCTAAAACTCTTAAAAACTCTCTCTCTCTCTCTTCTTCTTCTGCAAGTACTTCAAAGTCTATCACCATACACATGCAACTACTTTTTTCAGGATGAGCTAGCTATACACTCCTATATATATAAGCATCGATCATTGAACTCCTACATTGATTAATTCACTAGTGGGACCCACCCGGATAGTGTTAGGGGATACTGACATCATGGTACACTTAATTACATCATCTTCCACAACTGTCAGTTTAATTAACCCAATAGCCACCGATTTTCTTATATATATATATATATATATATATCTATATCCACCCGTGCCAATTACACTGTCAATGTAAAGAAATTGTGAATAGATTGATTTTAGACGAGATATTTTGGACGAAAGTAAAATGTAATATATATATATATATATAAAATGTAATATATATATATATATATTGAATTGAAACTAACTAGTAAATTAATGGCTTAATTAGAAAAAGACAAAACTGGAGGCAACACGTACTGCAGAAAAGAAGTACGCATGGAATCTGTGATTAAGTACGAAATTAATTAATTGATTCAGGACCATATAGAACCTTTACATTTTGTTTGGCTGGTAAATTAATTAATTTTTCAAACATATGTTTGAAAAATTAATCAAAAGAAATTAATTAACTAATTATTAATTAACTACAAAGTCTCTTAGGGAGAGTAGCTTCTATTAATTAATTAATTAGGGCAACCACTATGGGTTAGCCAAATTTGGTTCTCCTAATTTGAATGTTAGTTAGCCACCTCAGCATTTTAGCCAGTCACATTATCTTGTCAGGATCTCTAAATTTTGACTTCACAACAAGTTATTCAGATTTGCATTTTAGCCAGCCACATCATAATCTCTAAATTTTGACTCCACAATAGGTTCTCCAAATTTTCACTACCCACACAATTAAATTAATCTAAAATTTTATGTATATACATATATATGTTAAATTTTTTTATACTTTTTTAACTTAAAAATTTCATAATTTTTTCGTTTTAAGTTAAAAAAATAGCCTAAGTCGTACTCAAATTAAAGCTCTCAAAATTATCTTTCTAACAGAATTAGTTTCATCAAAAAATTCAATTTGTAGTGAAAGTTATATATATATATATATATATATATATATATATATATATATATATATATATCAGTTGGTTCGCTATGGACTTCACTACCTTAGCCAACAAAAGATGGGCTCACCAATTTAGACGAACCCACTGTGAGAGAACAGTATCATTTGGTTGGCCAGATGCATGTCTGGCCAACCTGTTGCTGAAGCTCTTAATTACAGATTCACAGGATTGGGGAGAATAGCTTGATGCATGCATGTTCAGGTTATCCATGAGCAAACCCAAGTGTGATGAATTCACTGTGTTTTTGCACCAGAAAAAAAAAGAAGATAAATTTGTACGTCACTTTTTATTGTCACTTTTTATTAGAGCAGCGCTGCACCAGCCGACTATGCCACAAATTATCACTAACTACGACAATAATTAAACTAACGTAACTACTTACAATATTTGACTAGTCCATTCGTACGGTAAAATGTTGACTGAGCTAACCACATTTTTATTATTTTGATAAATATTTTTATAATTTATTTTTTATTTTTTTGGACAAGCAATTGGACCAAAACAATAACCTCCTCCAATATCATGCAGCGAGTGTTGAATTTTAATTTGGAAAATGAGACCAGAGTTTTAGAATCTCAACATTCCGACATATGGAGCAAAAATCAGCTCCAGATTCAATTCTTGAGTCCAATGAAAGGAAGGAACATAACGTAGAAACGAGACACAAATCTCATACCACAAATCATTTGTGGATTAAAATATTACCAATCTCCCTTCAAATGTAATGTTAGAAATTCTTTCCTATTGTAATTATGTGAGTTGATTTAAATTAAAATTTTCTTTTCCATGAAAAAATAATCTATAAGAATAAACAAGTATAGTCCAATTGTTTGAAAGCACATTAAAGAAGAAAGAAAAAGAAAAAAAAGGAGAGTCACAACCAAGGGGCCCAACCCCAATTTTTTAATTTATTATTATAGCCAATTTTACTCAGCTCAAAAAAAATTATTACTAATATTAGCCCACCCAAATAATTTTTTTCATTGAACCTTGATTACATCAAATCTAATATGGTCAAAACCAATGATTTTTTAAACACAAATATCAAATTCTCAATACCAATTCCAATATGCTAATACTTAATTAAACTAGAACTATAATAATATAATAAAAGTGAAATAGTAGTAAACTAGAACTATAATATTATATAGGGTTAATTTAATTTATGACCACTTTTGGTGGTCTAATTATGAAAATGCCAACTTTCAAATAGTATACAGTGAAAAAGCAACTTAGTAATATATGTTACTATTTCAATTTTATCTCCATTCCATTGCATAACTTTCTTTGATTCAACTGGCATATGACAAACAACACTCCAAGAGCTCCGACCACAACAATCGTTAGAGTCTCGATTCTGGTATGGGCTTTGCGCCACCCACTAGGTGGTGCCGCTATATCATCTGGTGTACATGTTTCCCCTGACGACGGCGATAGGGTATGGATGTGGCCTATAAATGCAGAAGCCTAAGAAGAATTAGCATAATTTCTGATTAGGTTTGTTCATATGAATTCCTATGATGGTGGGTTTGGTGATTTTGGCTTTGGGAATTTTTAATTATTAATAAATGCATTATTAATTAGGGATTGATTTTGTTTTAATATATTTTATATTTAACATTTTTTATATCCAATTAGGATTCCTATGATTGGGGACTTACCATGTATATGATAACTTGTTCCACATTCACCTACCGCTTTTGCTTCTCCTATACATATATGTGATCGGCGTTTAATTTGCATATTTTATTCTCTTAATGGTAGTTTATTTGTGATTTTACTCTATTTTTGTGTTTTCTGTCTTTTCAGGGCCTTAATGATTATTTTAATTAAAACCATAGATTTTGGGTTTTTAAAAATGACATGCAAGAGGGTTATATGAAGCCTACATTAAATGGATCCATTCAACTCCATATTTTAACTCAAAATAGCCCAAAGAAGTAGCCCAAGAGAATTATAATTGCTTAAGGACATTTTGGGCCTGAGCCCAATTCTTTGTGCAATCCAGTTCTAATCCCGTTTTAGAAAATGGCTCGAAAGTCTTATTTTCGAGTGTCAATTTGACTTGATTTTCATGTGGGTTGAAAAAAAATTAATTCTGGAGATATTTGTATTTCATGGAAATTTCATGAATCGCACTAATTCAAGGTCAAAATTAGATTTCAATTCAGACCAAATTTGCTCCTAAACACTTTCCTATTTTCTTTTACTTGGAGAACACCTTAGATGACCTCTATATAAGAGAAAGAGATGAGTAGGGCTGGGGAGGAGAAAAAAAAGTGAAGGCTAGAGTAAAGAAGACAGAAACAACCTGGGTTTTATTTATTTTATTTCATTATGTCTTTTATTATTTTGTTATCTTCTTCTTCTACCATGTGTATCTAAACTCCTCAACTAAGGTTGAGGAGGAAACATCCATAAATGAAGTGAAGTTATTTTGTTCATTAATTGATTCCCATGTGTATGATTTAAATACTTATGATTTTCACTTCTTGTGATTAATTATTTTATAGTTCTTTCACCATCTATATCATGTATATGTGGTAGTTAGAAAGTATTATAATTAATTTAAGTTTGGGTTTGTATTTCTTAAAAGTGATAATCTTTGATCTTATGTTTTTTATTAAATTGGATTCATAAGATGCTTAGAATTTTACACTCGTTCTTACTGATCTATACTTCAGTAGATTCGTACACTTGCGAGTTATTTTACACTTTTAAAACAATATCAAGTTTTTGGCGCCGTTGCCGGGGAATCGCAAACAAGAAACTAATCAAATTTCGATTGATTTAATTCTTCTACTAGTTATAATTTAGTTTTTTTTATTTCTTTTTTTATTATTATTATCAAAAAGAAAAAAAATCTTTCTAACTTTATTTTTTATTAGTTCATTGTTCTAGGTTTAAAAAAAGAAAAACTTTTTCTTTATTATTGTAGTTTAGTTTTAGTTTTGGTTTTATTAATATTATTTTTATTATTATTTCTCTTAGTTTAGTTTTAGTTTTATTTTATTATTAACGTTTTACCTGATACTTCTTGAATTTTATAGGTGGTATTGTTGAAAATTGCATTTTTCGCATTTTCTTGGACACTACTTTGGGATCCAAGTAAGTACATTTTTTTCCCTTTTTTTTTTTTTTTTTCTTCTCCTAGATTAGGAAAATATAGATTTTTGTTTTAGGTTGATAACTTTTGCATGAGAACTCAAGGATAGAATAACTTAAAAATAACCCTAGGGTCACACTTTCTTCAAGTTTATATTTTATTTTATTTTATTTTATTTGTGTGTTTTGTCTGTGCATTTTAATTTAGCATTCTTACATTAAAATTTTAGTAAGGGCACGAACCCCCAACAAGATAAGGATTGGATTTCATCACCAATTCCTTGCCTAACTAGGTTAAAAATCTCCTTACATTTGTCTATCCCAAGCCAAATTTAGTTTAAATTTAAAATCAAGTAGACACTTGTCATAGGAATTCACATAGATTATATGATCCTTTTGGACAGAGTTAACTTTTGGTAACTCTAGTGAGCACCTTCCAACTTCACAATGTCTAGGAAAGTTCTGAGGAGATTCGATTTTAAGTGGGATTGTTTGTGATTCCTCCAATCTATCTTATAAACTTTCCTGGTTGTATTGTTGGTGGGGCTTAACTGGTAATCCTCTAGTTCCTCTAAAAGGGAGCAGAAGGTATCTAAATAGGTAAGAATTATTTTGGAACTAGTCCAGATAATTCTTTAGGAAAAAAAAACTAAAATAGAAATCACTACCCATGAATTAATTTTTCTTTAAAAAAAAATTGCTTGTTTATTTGGTTGGTGTTTTGTGAGTCATTTTAGGATTTCATTTTTATCTTTTTTCTTTTGCATTAGGTTATCTTAGATTACATTGTTCTTAGTGACTCATTTCATTGAATCTTTCTAGTGTATGTTAAGTTGTCGATCTCTGAATCTAGAGTTGCTTCTATTAGATCTTGAGATTGAGAGAACCTTTCAAAATGGTATAAAAAATTCTAGTGTTAGAGATCCTTCTCTGCCCAAGATGGCAGATCCTGTTGAAACTAAATCCCTTAAGGACTACTACACACCCGTGTAGATTACAAACCCATCTTGCATTGTGTTACATGCTACCCAATAGGGACATTTTGAGATACGGGTTGCGGTAATTAATTTACTGCCCACTTTTAGAGGTCTTAGCTCTGATGACCCATACCACCATGTCAAGGAATTTCTAGAGATTTGTTTCACACTAAATTTCAAAATATTTATGAAGAGTCAATTAAATTACGGTTATTTCTATTTTCTTTGAAAGAGAAAGTAAAGTATTGGTTATACTTACTGGAAACCACGTCCGTTAATTCATGGAATGGGTTATGCACCAAATTTCTTACCAAGTTCTTTCCCACACACAAAACTAACTCCTTTAGTCGAAATATCATGTAATTTACTCAAAATGTGGGTGAATAGTTTTACATGTGTTGGAAAAAATTTAATGATCTCCTCTTTAAGTGTCCCTATCATAGTTTTGCCAAGTGGCAATTAGTTTAATTCTTTTACGAGGGGTTGTCACCACATAATCGTCAACTAGTAGAGTCACGAGGTGGGGTAAAATTCATGTCTAAGAATGAGGATGAAGCATGAAAATTTCTTGATGCGTTGTCAGAGAACTCTCAACAATGGGAGTACTCAGAGAGGGTTGAAATAAGTGCTCTATCAATGCTCTCAAAACCCAAAAAGGGAGGAATCTATGAGGTTTGAGAGGAGACCGATTTAAGTTCAAGGATAGCTAGTTTAACTACGAAAGTGGAGGCTATAGAGATGAGTAAATGAAGTAATTCTTCTGTTCATGCGATTAGTGAAGTGTGTCAATTATGTGAGAGTTCCTCCAATACGACTCAAACTTGTCTATCCATTGCATCTTTTTATGAGTGTATAGCCGAATAAGCCAATGCACTCAATTCCTATAAGAAACCATTTGGCAACCCCTATTCTAACACTTACAATCCTAATTGGGTGAGCCCCCCTAATTTTTCTTGGAGGCAAAACCAACATCAGAACAACCAAGGGGTGCAACCTATGCAACCCCAAAGGAAACCACAATTTTCATATCATTTCATGTCCCAAAATGCCCCTTCGTATGTTCCCCCACCTCAACAGAGACCAACTTTGAAAGATACTTTCCAACAGTTTATGCAACAGACTAGTAAGTCGATTTCTAAGTTAGAAACTCAAATAGGTCAATTAGCTACTATTGTAGGAGAGAGGGAGAAGGGAAAGTTTCCTAGTCAGCCTGTGCCTAACCCAAAGGGCCAGTTTCATATTAGTGACAAGTCCACTTCTGGTTCACATGAGCAGGTTCAGTCTATCACAACCCTAAGGTCAGGCAGACAAGTTGATAATGGAGTCCAAATACTTATACATAATGAGAAAATTGAAAAGGACCATGTTCGCTGTTTAGGGAGATATGACAAAACTACATCTGAAGTTGAGTCAGAAATTCAAGTCCCTAGTCTTGACCCACCATCTCCAATAAGTCCACCAGTTAGGAACTTTGTTCCTGCTGCACCATATCTTCAAAGACTTCAAAAGCCCAAGAAGGGGAATCACTATAATGAGATTATAGAAATGTTTAAACAAGTCAAAATTAATATTCAATTTCTCGATGCAATTCAACAGATCCCCTCTTATGCAAAATTCTTGAAAGACTTGTGTACGGTCAAATGTGGCTTGAATGTGCACAAGAAAGCCTTCTTCACTAAGCAAGTTAGCTCAATCATCCAACGTTGCACTCCACCTAAATTTAAAGATCCTGGATGTCCTACGATTTCATGTACCATATGTGATTAAAAGATTAAGCAAGCTTTGCTTGACTTGGGTGCGAGTGTCAACTTGTTACCTTACTCTGTTTACGAGCAACTAGGTCTTGGTGAGTTAAAACCCACGAAGGTGGTACTCCAATTAATAGATCGCTCAGTTAAGGTACCTCGTGGTGTTATTGAGGATGTGCTCATTCAGGTTGATAAATTCTTCTTCCTTGTAGAATTTATTATCTTAGACACTCAACCTGTAGCTAATCCTAATAACCAGATTCCTGTCATCTTAGGTCGTCAATTCCTAGCCACTTCAGATGCTCTAATCAACTGTAGGAATGGTATTGTGAAACTTTTCTTTGGTAACATGTCTGTTGAGCTTAATGTTTTGAACATAAACCGACAACCACCAGACTCTGAGGATAATTGTGAGTTAAATTTAATAGAGAATTTAGATCAGGATATTTTTATTCATGCTAGTAATAAGGCCCCTTTAGAGGCAAATCTAATTAATTTTGGTTGTGATTTTGATATTGATAGTGCTTGTAAAGATGTGAATGCTTTATTGGATATGAATGTTTCATTGAATTCAGTCCATTTTATAGATACCGAAAAGTGGAAAGCCAAGATGGAAAGCCTAGGTATCGATTGAGTTATAGTCCCTTTTATCATTGTACATTATTAGTTTTAGGATTTCTAGGACTTGTGTCTCTTTATTTTTAGTTTGTGTCAATTTTTTTTTTCTTTTAGTTTGTGTATTTAATTTTAAATTTTCTTTGAAAACAAAAGAAAGAAGAAAAGAAATTCATAATAGTCTGGTATAGTCACCCATTCTCTGACTATGTATGTAGTACCAATTCTACAATTTATGATATGATTGATAAAGTTGATGATTTCTGTTTATTAAAGTCTGGTTTCGATACCCAATATTGTCGAGATTGCTTTAACACAGTATGAATTTAATAAAGAAAGGCAACCCCTTTATACTCTATACATTAGCGTGTCTGGATAATCAATATCTTATTACATATACACTTTGAAAAATTGGGACCCACCAGTTCAGAGAATGGGGAGAAAAGTAGTACCCGTGGTTTTCGCTTGAAATTATTTTTGTTTAAGAAAAAAAAACTTTTGGTTTTTACTTTCTGTTTCAAATTGACACTCGAAAATAAGACTTTCGGGCCGTTTCCAAAATAGGATTAGAATTGGATTACGCGTGGAATTGGGCTCAGGCCCATAATTTCCTTAAGCAGTTATAATTCTCTTGGACTACTTTCTTGAGCTATTTTGAGTTAAAATATGGAGTTGAATGGATCCATTTAATGTAAGCTTCATATAACCCTCTTGTATGTCATATTTAAAAGCCTAAAATTCATGGTTTTAACAAAAATAATCATTAAGGTCCTGAAAAGACAGAAAACACAAAAATAGAGTAAAATCACAAATAAACTATCACTAAGTGAATAAAATATGCAAATTAAAAGGCTAGAATGTGTAATATTCAACACCGATCATACAGCCAAACTTACATATTGCTAGTCCCTTAGCAATAGAACAAAATAAAACTATAACAAAGAAAACTAACTAAACACAAACTAAACTCCCAACTCCTCTTTCGTGGGAGAAACGATTGCATTTAGCATATGCAACAAGCCTTTGAACCCTTAGGTTTTCCCTAGTGGACGAGTTATAGTCTCGTGAGGGTTTTTAGAAATGTTACCCACAAACATTCAAAATTTCTGTTTAAACATTAATTAATAAGAAGACTATAATATATAGTTACAAACTTATATTCAAGAATAATTTCAAATTTCTATAATTCAAAGCAATGGTCCCCACACATAATTCACATCAACACATCTCAAAGCAACTAACTCTAGCTCCCTCGTGAAAAGTGAACTAACAGTCATCTCATGTAGCATAACCCAGCTCTGAATATATTAGGTCATATACCCCTTCAACTCACTAGCTTCCCATATTGAACTTATACTTCCAAACATGAATACATGACTTTTGCTTTCATTTTTTTTTCTCTTTTTCATTGATTTATTAGTTATGCAATAACTTGATCTATTAACCTTTCTGAAAGATCCATGTAGCAAGCTTTCAGTCAATGACTCCCAAACCAGATGGCTTTAGGACACTAGGTGTTAAGACAGCCCGAAGAACCTAATAACTTGAATCAGTCAGGCTACAAATCAAGACAACCAATGCTTATATTTTCTCACTCTTTCACTTTTGACGCAAACACTTCGTGCTTCTTGAGGCATAAAGGCCAGGTTACTCATGAAAAAGATGAAATTGATTTACTATTTAACATATATTTCTTTTTTTTTTCTATTGAAGTCAAGTAAAATACATCATCAGTACTTATTCTCAAGGGATACCAATTACTATCAAATATATGTAACCCAACAACTAAGAGCCAAAGTTTATACCTCACAAAATTATGGTAATGTGTCTGTGCATGTGAGGAAACTAAAACCAATTACCCTAAGGCATGTCAATGCAAATAATGATTAAAACCACTTAATTCAAACCATTGTTTATAAAAATTTAAAACATACTCAAAAATTACAACTTAAACACCTACATAAAGTATTAATCCCTTGAATAATGTAAAAACATCTTAACTAAAAATAAAACAAAAGAAAATAAATAAAAACTAAGAAAATCAAATAACCAAAAAGTCCTAAAATAAGAAGAATTTCATAAAAATTTTCTCCCTTTTCAATAAAGCACATAAAAAAGCATCGCCTTACCCCTAAACTTAAACTATACATTGTCCTCAATGTACACCCAATCGAAGCATAGAGAAGGATTAGAACGATATTATCATGCACCTGGAGTAGTGGCAAAAATAAAAATAAAAATAGCAAACCAGTAGCATGAGGGCAATACAAGTACTCCCCCAAAATTGGATGTGATAATCTATTAAAAAAACCACTATACTCCAACGACAAAGTGAAATAACATGGGTGAAAATAAATATGAAAAAGAAAGTAAAAATCCAAATTTTTTTTTTTTGTTTCATGAGAAAACCACGGGTACTACTTTTCTCCCCATTCTCTGAACTGGTGGGTCTCAATTTTTTAAAGTGTATATGTGATAAGATATTGATTATCCAGACACGCTAATATATAGAGTATAAAGGGGTTGCCTTTCTTTATTAAATTCATACTGTGTTGAAGCAATCTCGACAGTATTGGGTATCGAAATCATACTTTAATAAACAGAAATCATCAACTTTATCAATCATATCACAAATTGTAGAATCGGTACTACATACATAGTCAGAGAATGGGTGGTTATATCAGACCATTATGAATTTTTTTTTCTTTCTTTTGTTTTCAAAGAAAATTTAAAATTAAATACACAAACTAAAAGAAAAAAAAATTGACACAAACTGAAAATAAAAGACACAAGTCCTAGAAATCCTAAAACTAATAATGTACAATGATAAAATGGACTATAACTCAACTGATACCTAGGCTTTCCATCTCGGCTTTCCACTTTTCGGTGTCTATAAAATGGGCTGAATTCAATGAAACATTCACATCCAATAAAGCATTCACATCTTTACAAGCACTATCAATATCAAAATCACAGCCAAAATTAATTAGATTTGCCTCTAAAGGGGCCTTATTACTAGCATGAATAAAAATATCGTAATCTAAATTCTCTATTAAATTTAACTCACAAATATCTTCAGAGTCTGGTGGTTGTCAGTTTATGTTCAAAACATTAAGCTCAACAGACATGTTACCAAAGGAAAGTTTCACAATACCATTCCTACAGTTGATTAGAGCGTCTGAAGTGGCTAGAAATTGACGACCTAAGATGACAGGAATCTGGTTATTAGGATTATTTTGAGTTAAAATATGGTGTTGAATGAATCCATTTAATGTAGGCTTCATATAACCCTCTTGTATGTCATCTTTAAAAGCAAAAAATTATGGTTTTAACTGAAATAATCATTAAGACCCTAAAAAGAAAGAAAAGGAAAAAATAGAGTAAAATCACAAATAAACTATCACTAAGAGAATAAAATATACAAATTAAAAGGCTAGAATGCGTAACATTCAACGCGGATCACACCCCCACCTCGACAGAGACCAATTTTGGAGGATACTATCCAACAGTTTATGCAATAAACTAGTAAGTCAATTTCTAAGTTAATATAATTCAGAGATATTCTCTCTTTTCCTCTTATTTCAAATATGGTATCAGAGCTAGGGTTTTAAAACCCATTTTTTCCCTCCCACTTAATTGTTCTTGTCATCCAAAGAAAACTTTTTTTTATATTATTATTTGGTGCCGCAAATCTTTCTTCTGGAACTCTTTTTTATCTTTTGTATATATTATAATGAAGCCATCAACCAGATGATCAAGACGCCGCAAAAGTCAGCCCGAACGAAGCCTCCACGCACCTCCAGAAATCTCTATTTTTTTTTTGGCATCATCACGCGCTGCCACTAGCCCGTACGCTTTTGCACACACTACTATGCACACCAAGTCATCTTCTCCTGATACATGTCTGCCACGTCATCACTAACTCAACAACCTAGTGCAGTGTCAACAGCCACATCATCAGCCACGTCACCCTTTTTTGCCACGAAATTTGCCACATTAGCAACACATCATCTGCCATATCATTTTTTTGTTATGTCATCTACCACATCAGCGAACACGTAATCAGCCACATCACTTTTTTTTGTAACAACATCTGCCACGTCAACGCACATCATCTGCCACGTCATTTTTCTGCCACGTTGACTGCCACATCATCTGACACGTCGTCGTTTTTGCCTCGTCGACTGCCACATCAGCATCCACGTTATATTTTCCTAAAACATGTTTGCCACATTAGCAACAGCCCCTAAAATTTTTTTCTAGGCCTACCTCGCTTAAAATTTTGCGCTGATTCCAATTTTTCAGTCGATTTTGTCATTTAGAATTTCTAAATGGCTCAAAATGAGATTTCTCACTTCAAAATGAGATTTCAGTTTGGGCCATCACTCAATAAATATTCTTCTTATTTTCGTCGCAATGGTGGTAACAAACAACGAGTACAGTCATTTCAACCTAATACTAGTGAACGTTCCTACAGATACTGTCGCAAATCAGGACATACAATTAAAGAGTGTTTCAAACTTACTAGACCTCGCAATGCTGCAGCTATAGCTACCACGGAGACAATGTCATCTCATCCTTCTCCTTTTGCACCAGTTACTACTCTTTTTGTGGAGTTCCCATTGACATTTTCTATTGATGATCTGGAGGAAATTTTCAACCAAGTTATATCTAAGCAATCAGGTTCAAGCTCATCTAACTCTACTTTCTCAACTGCACTAGGTACGCTTAATTCATGATTTTTGGAATCTACTTGTTATAATCATATGACACCTGACCATACTTTGTTCACTACTTAGACTCCTACATCTCATGCACATGTTATTCACACAACTAATGGCTCCATTATAACCATTAGTCACATAGGCATTATCTCTCAAACAAATTTGTCTGTTCCCAATGTTTATTTTGCTCCCAATATTTCTCTTAATCTTTTGTCTATTGTTCAATTGACTGAGTTAGGTTTGAATATAACATTTTTCTCTAATTACTGTGTTATACAGGATCCTCAGACAGGTCAGATCATTGGGACATGTCGTAAGACAGGGCGACTATTTGAGCCTTCTTCCTTACATCTACTTACTTCATCTATTATAACTGCATCTACACAAAGTAGTATACCTACTATTGAGTTGTGGTATTCTCATTTGGGTCATGCATCGGTATCTCGAGTCAAAAATCTAGCATTTAAAGGTTTGTTAGGATTAGTTAAAATTGAGTCTTTTGATTGCATTTCTTGTCAATTAAGCAAACAACCCGCTTTACCATTTAATAACAGTGAGTCATTTGCTTCTTCTTCTTTTGATCTTGTTCATTCTGATGTTTAGGGACCTTTTCTATTGCTACTATGGGTGGGGCACGATATTTTGTTCTATTTATGGATGATTTTTTATGATTCACTTGGATATTTTTAATGAAAAATCGTTCTGAATTACTCAACATCTTTCGTGATTTCACCAAAATGGTTTTAATTCAAATTTTCACAAATATTAAAATTTTTCATTATGATAATGCTACAGAATACATGAAAAATGAATTTCAAAATATCCTCAGACACTATGACACTATTTTTCACTCTTCTTGCCTTAGTACATCACAACAAAATGATCAAGTTGAATGAAAACTTTGACATATTTTAGATTTGGCTTGATCGCTTGTCATTTTTTCTTCTGTACCATTATCTTTTTGGAGTGAAACATCTCTCACTACTGTCTACAATATGAATCGTGTACCCATGCCACTTTTACAAAATCAAATACTGTCACGCCCCGTTTCCTGAGGCCCGAAAACCGAGGTGTGAATCCCGTGAGATCACCCTCACGACATAACCATCACCTGATCATACAATCTCAATTTTCTATTATTTTCACGAAAATTGGGCATGATCCATTCTAAATAATCAGATCCTGGCATGTTATATCTGCTTTAAATTCAAATGGACACTTCTGGGCACGTGTCCCCCCATCATTTATATCTAACAATAAAAATGGACACTTCTGGGCACGTGTCCCCCCCAGCATTTCTATAACATGTATAATATAATCAAAAATACATGTCTCAATCCTTGAATGTCCGTATTATATACATACATCATATGAATAGAATACAACTGAAGGAACTGAATCAACATAATCGCTCCATACATTTAATCCAAATGTAATGCATCTATCTATCCATTATCCTGGACATACATTAGATTCTAAGGAATCTAGACACTACCTCTGCAACCGGTGCTGTCAGTCCCCTAACTAACTCCGTAATCAGCAATACCTGCAAAACCTGGGAGGGGGTGAGCTCAAATGCCCAACAAGGTATGTAGAACCATACTATCACCGCTGCAGCAGGTCGATCCTCACATATTCTCAAAAATATACATACACTTAAATATATCACAATATTTAAGACCATGCTCCTTCTAGCATGCATGAACCAACAATGTATATGGCTACTCTAGCACATATGAACATACAAAATTCACTACACATGATCTTTGGAAATTGTTTTCAACATGCTTGAAAGCAGTAAACATTCAGCACCAATATGTATATAGACATATATGTCAACACATTTACATAAATGATATAAATCAACTACCATATCTCCTACTCGTCAAGTAGCATATCTCAAATGCAATATAGGTGTATTTAAACAGAAAAACATGCTTAACAGATAAACACATAAGCATAAAGGTATTTTCACCTTCCACGGTCATAATCCGATACATAATACAAACATCAAAGCTTGAACATACTCTCACTCTCGACCCTTATCCGATACCCCACATGATTGGCCCGCTCCGAGTAGGGGTGCACAAAGAACCGTAGGAACCAGAACCGAGGAGAACCGTACCGAACCGTGGCTACGGTTCCAGTTCCTAAAATTAGGAACCGTTGCCTCCGAACCGTGGCTACGGTTCCGGTTCTAGTTCCTAAAATTAGGAACCGTTGCCAACGGTTCCAGTTTCGGTTTTAAGGCTAGCAGAACCGTACCGAACCGGTACCGTTGGGAGTAACGATTCTCTAGAATCGATTCGGAACCAGAACCGTTCATAGGAACCGTTATATATATTATATATATATATATAATATAATATAATAATTATTTAAGTTAAAAACTTAAAATATATATATAATATCTCGGCCTCTCAAGTCTCGGTTACTCATTTCCTATATCCTTATGTTCCTATTTCCTAACCCTAAATGTTCTTCGCTTTTAACACCCAGCAGTCCCAGCACGGCAGCACCAGCAGTGAGCAACTGAGCACCAGCAACCAACAATAAGGGACGACCG
This sequence comes from Cornus controversa, assembly GCA_026545225.1. Lineage (NCBI taxonomy): Eukaryota > Viridiplantae > Streptophyta > Magnoliopsida > Cornales > Cornaceae > Cornus > Cornus controversa. The sequence continues at coordinate 10,698,655 of CM048850.1, forward strand.
TCGACCTTGCCTGACATATACACCACGGACCAAGACCTTGGTCTTTCTTGTACTCCACAGACCACGACCTCGACCTCGATCTCAATTGCTAGCTAGTGTGACCGATCCCAAATCATCGTTTTATTTTTTCCCAAATCGTCAATCAATCCTCCTCGGTCCTCACCGATCCATTCGCCCCTCATTTGTTTGTCACTCCGACACCGGCTTGTTCGTCATCTTTGATGCGGGCCATCACCTTTCACTCCGACAGAAATCCAAGATCTGGTATTTCTCTCTCTCTCTCTCTCTATCTATCTCTCTCTCACAGTCTCACTTACTCACTCTCTCTCTATTCAGTAGCATCTCTGAACTCCGGCTCGGCACCATTTTAGAAGCTTTTACATTAATTTGATATATCATGTATGGGGTATAAATTTAAATTCATCGAAACCGTTTGAGTTGCTGTGTGGCTTAGAAATTGTATGATGAATCATGTATATTGCTTGGCTGCTTGTTGTGGAATTGCAGGTCTCCATTTTCAAATTGCAGGTCTCCACATTGCCATTTTCAAGCAATGGTTTTAATGCTTGAAATTGAATCCATTTTCCAATTGCATTGCAAGTCTCCACATTAATTCAGTGAAAAGGGTGCCATTTACATGTATTAAGCTCTATTGAATCATTTTAAAAAAAATAAAAATTTATTGAGGAACCGAGGTTTGGAACTGAACCGAATTGAGAACCGCAGTTCGGTTCCTCACGGTTCCAAACCTTAACGGTTCCGGTTCCGGTTCCAAAAATTAGGAACCGTTGGTAACGATTCCGGTTCCGATTCCGCTGAGAACTGTGAGGAACCGTACCGTGTGCACCCCTAGCTCCGAGGATCATGTGACCTAGGACAACTCCGATAACCATCTTATGACCTGGACCACTCCGAAAGGTCATCCTACCATGACAATGTATAGGATTGCCATTATGTGAGGGGACAGCTCCGAGGCTCACATTCGTTGGACATACACCGATTCCAGGCATTAAGCCTGAGCATGGCGGGTCCACTCCGAGGGCCATACTTGTTAGACATACTCCGATACAACCTGATGACTGGGACCACTCCGAGGGGTCATCAAACTCTGGACATACTCCGATGGCAATATATTGGTTTTGCCTAATTGTGAGGGGGCAACTCCGAAGCTCACTAATATTGGACACACTCTGATTCTAGGCGTAAAGCTTTTGTATGGCGGGTCCACTCCGAGGGCCATACGTAGTGGATAATTATACCACTTCTCGTGACACGGTTGGACCACTCCGAAGTCCCGTGCACCTCTTTTTGCGTTAATTTTTCCGCAACCTCCTATATATGCAATGTAGATGCATACATAATCAAGCATTTTATTTTATACTATCCCAATGCACCAGCTAGTATATAAGTACATAGCATGCATTTCTTTCTACATAAACCCACATATAACCATGTATGTGTCATTTCCCTCCTATACATGCAATATGGATGCATATATATAGAGCATAATACTTTCATACTTCAACCCATGCTTATGACTACTAAAAAGAAGTATTTAGCATGCTTTTCATCACATTCCAACACATATAGCACATACATGTTCAAAACCCGCATACTACCTCATATATGCTAACAACTTCAACTTAGCACATTTTTATCATGCTATAACCAAAGCATACATTCGATATATAAAGATAATATGCATTTAACTCACATAAGCCCACATATAATCACGTACATGTCAAATCATGCATATACATTACATATGCACATATACTAGCATAAATACAACCATGCTCACAGTCAATGCATGTATTCACTACAAGTAGCCAACATGCATTCCAATCACAATATATATAAACACATATATATTCCGTCACCATATATGTATTAAGAACATATAGAACACCTAGCATATCATAATCATGCTTTGCAAATGTCTGCCAAAAGTTATATTCACACTTAACATGCATTTCTACCACTGCACCCATATATATAATCACATATATATATTGAACATCATGCATAAGAGCCACATATGCATACAAGACAACACATAACTAAACATGTATTATTTAGCATACTTTTTACATAATTTCAATCAATACCATACATGCATATTATGATGCAAATAAACGATTAAATTTAACATGCCATCGCTCCCCAAAATCACACACACACACACACACACACACACACACACACACACATATATATATATATATATATATACCCTCACATCCCACGTATATACAACATCCACCTGTACACACATATATATAAGCACCTATATATATATGTACATACAAATACCACATATGATCAAATTAATAACATATGTAAATTACTCAACGTAAGTAAAATATATGTATGAGACAGAGGCAAGAATCAACTTGCCTTAGGTCCAACTCTCAACCGGTCCGTGCCTGCAAATCGGGTTCTACCAAGTCCGGTCCAGTCCTATGTCCAAGTCACACACGAACCCGCTTTCGTTCCTTTTTATTTTCATGCTTGACCCAATTTAATTAGGCAAGCCCAAATACACTTCTTCGCAGCCCACATCGCAAGCCCTACTTTCCAAAGCCCAATCTAATCAAATTAAGGCTCGATTCACATGTGAATCCATAAGCAAATCACCAACAAGAACCCAACTCACCATGGACCTCAATCAACCAAGCTCAACCAACCAACAGTGAACCTAATTTCGTAATACTCAACCCATATTGTGAACCCAAACCATAAACCAACTCCATCAGCGCAGTCCACCAACCATTAATAACCCATGCCACCATGAGCCACCTCACACATGGCCAACCATTGTCCGAACCCACCATCAGCTGGGCCTCTACCAGCCACCATTACAACCTCATGGATGCAACACCTAAACCAGCCGAAACCACCCATGGCTGTCACCATGAGCTCCTCACTCATTTCAGCCATCTCGAAACCAAATCAACCACCAATAAGACCCACGCTCTAGCCAACACCACCAGCCCGCCAATGTTACTACCAGCCAACACCAATAGCTGAGCTGATCCCACCGAAAGAGAACCCAAAACAGCCCCTGAGGACCACCACCAACTGACCCAGTAGGAACCATCACAGCCACGACTTCCACCATGCCCGAACCGAAGCCCCCAATCGAACCGAACACAACCTCGTCGTGCTCAACCCAAAATCGGACCGAACATAGCCCCATCTGAAGCCTCTGTAAACTGACCCACCGCCGACCACTACCATGGCCAGAACCCACTTGTCGAAGACCCTTCTGAGCCTCTATCGTCGTTCGTCGCACCAGCCGGGAGACTACCTTCCGCTGCGCCAAACACGGCTCAGCCGTGTCTCCACCACCGTCGCTGCCGCAAGCCACCTCACCTTCGTTTCATGACTCCATCTTCTCTCTCTCTCTCTACTTTCTCTCTCTATCCGTCTCGGCCCTCTCTCTCTCCTTCCCGATTCTCTTTCTTCTCCTTTTTTTTTTCTTTCTTCTTTTTCCTTTTCTTTCTTTCTTTTCTTCTTTCAGCTGACCCATGTGGTCTCTTCTCCTTTCATTTTGGTCCACACTTTTTCCCCATTAGTCTTAGCCACATGAAATCACATTATATACATATAACATATTTATATATATATATATATATATCCAAATCAGCCCATGTGCAATTAAATAAAGCACATGTATATGTACACATATATTCCATATATACATATTACACTACATACACATACCTTCACATGTATTTATAATTTAATATAATTACACTTACCACAACTATATATATATATATCCATATATATATATATAACTATGTCCTCCATCAATATATATATAATTCCATATATATATATATATGAATATCCATATTCTTTTTGAATTTAATTTATTCAAAAAAAAGAAAAATTTTAATCCAGTCCAAAATCGCCCGGAACCAGTCAAAATAACTCCGGTCCTTACAAATACCCTATGAGCGTCTCTATGGGCAGGTTCCTATAGTAATCTTAGAGTTTTTGGGTGTACATTTTGTTCTTCTTTATCCTTATAAACGAACAAAATTACAATCTCGTGCTCAGCTCTATTGTCTTCTTGGGTATTGACTTGAACAAAAGGGATATAGGTGTTATGATCTCGTTGCGAGATGCCTTAGTCTCTCGTCATGTTATTTTTTGAGAACATTAAATGTTTCATACCTTATTCAAAATCACTCGTATTTTTGATCACTAATTTTCTATTCCTCCTTTAGATGTATCTATAGATATTTTTCGAGATTCTCCTCCTGCTCGCTCATCAGATACACTTGACCCTTCTGCCTCATCACATGTGGTTAACCCTTCTATAGTTGAGTTTCAATCATCTGTTCCGCCTTAGGCTCTTGATGTTGCCACTATTTTGGATCCTCGTCGATCCACTCAGGTAAGAATCTCCGTTGCACATCTTCATGACTATCATTGTTATCATGCTCTTGCAACTCTTCATGAACCTCACACTTTTTGCGAGGCCTTCTCTAATCCTTTATGGCAGAAAATAATGAAAGAAGAGTTAGATACACTTGCCCAGACTCATACATGGGATCTAATTTAATTACCTCTAGGGAAGTTTGCCATCGGAAGTAAATGGGTCTACAAAATCAAGACTCGTTCAAATGAGTCTGTTAAGTGCTATAAAGCTCGATTATGAGGAGACTTTTGCTCCTGTTGCTTGTCTTTCTTTTGTTTGTACTCTTATTAATGTGGCTGTTAGCTTTAAAGTTACTATCTGAATAACTATTCAAATTCCAACACACATTTTTAGAGTTATTTTAGTTTAAATCCAAAAGACGGTAGTGTGACTGGTAGCTCTAAAGTTACTATCTGAATAACTATTAAGATTAAACTTCAAATTCCAACACAAATTTTTAGAGTTATTTCAGTATACTTGTCACATTGTATTTTGATTCTATGCATTCACATTTATTGACTAAATTGCATCATCAGTGACATCAATAATACAATTATCAATTTTTTTTAACTCTAATATATTTTCCAATTTTATATTTGGAAGTATTCTCTCTCCATATTAACTTAAGGAAAAATCTTTAAACTTTTCATATGAAATCCAAAACAAAAACAAACTCAAACACAAACAGTTCATATATATTACACACATATTGGTATACACCTAGAAAGCACGGACACTTCGTATAGGGGTGCCGTGTCGGACACTTGGACAGTCCTTGGACACTCTTTAGAAGTGTCCTGGAATTTTTTTTTTAGGACACGCGGGGGACACGGCAGGGACACGACAAGACACGGATAGGACACGCGGGGGACACGGCAAGGACACGCGGGGGACACGATGGGGTACATTTTGTAATTTTTAAAAGTGCAAAAAAATCCCTGAACTTTTTTAAAGTTACAAAACGACCCATTTGAACCATTTTTTTGAGCATTTCAGCCCCGCATCTTCTAAAAATTGACATCCTGACCCCTTGAAATAACTATAATGACATATATACCATTTAATATGACTATTATGCCCTTTTCTCTATAAATATAGTATTTTCTAAAATAAAAAATTAAAAAAAAAATAGTTAGATAAAATTCCTAAATAATAAATTTAGAAACAAAAAAATAAAAAAGCCAATAGAACTTTATTTAACATAAAGCCATGTTAGTTTATTTAGTATTTTATATTTAAATTTATTTGTTTGTTATTAGAAAAATGAGTAATGTGCAAGATTCTAGTAGTGAGTTTGAATATAATGAACACCCTTTTTAAAAATACATTAATTGCTTGATAATAAATTGAAGTATTTGTGTAATTTATTCTTTTTTTATTTTTAGATTTATGGTATTGTGAATATTGTTTAACTTGTTGAATATATATTAATATATTATTTCATAATCGTATTCCCGTCGTATTTGTGTTCTATTTTTTTAAAATTTATCGTGTCGCCGTATCTGTGTCATGTCGTATCCGTGTCCCATGTCGTATCCGCGTCCATACTTCTTAGGCATACACATATATTATATACCTTGTGATGGAGGAGTGTGGGTCTTGCTATACGTGGTCGTCCCACACATTTTCTACTTGCTTTATTCCTAACTTGATTTCCTCCTCCATATTTTTACCTTACCTTCTCGATCGGACACAGATATACAGTAATTTCTCTCTCTCTCTCTCTCTCTAAAACTCTTAAAAACACACACTCTCTCTCTCTCCCCTTCTGCAAGTACTTCAAAGTCTATCACCATACACATGCAACTACTTTTCCGGATGAGCTAGCTATATACTCCTATATATATAAGCATCGATCATTGAACTCCAACATGGATTAATTAACTAGTGGGACGCACCCGGATAGTGTTAAGGGATACTGACGTCATGGTCCACTTAATTACATCATCTTCCACAACCGTCAGTTTAATTAACCAATAGCCACCAATTTTCTTATATATATATATACACACGGGATAATTACACTTACCTCCCTTCTAGTTTGATTTTATAACACTTACCTCCCCTGTGTTTTGGAATATAACACTTACCCCCCTCTAGTTTGCACATTGGTAACAAATACCCCCTTTTGTCAATCAAACTAACGGTTATTGCTAATATCATCAAAATTTAATCTTAAAAGGACAATTATACCCCACTATGAGCCACCATTTTGAGCAGACCCACTTCGGACCTTCAACCATAGCAACATTACCTCCAGAAGAGTCACCACCCACCACCTGCACCATCAACAATCACCATTGAAACCACTGCCGAGAAGACCCAGCTCTAGCCAAACCACTAGCCATTACCATCCCAATGCCATCCCATTGCTGAGAAGACCCAGCTCCGACCAAACCACTAGCCACTACTATCCCAATGTCGGAGCTGTCATTGAAATCGAGATCCGCTAACTTCAGTTGCAATATTTTTGAGGGTATAATTGTCCTTTTAAGATTAAATTTTGATGATATTAGTAATAACTGTTAGTTTGATTGACAAAAGGGTGTATTTGTTACCAATGTGCAAACTAGAGAGGGGTAAGTGTTATATTCCAAAACACAGGGGAGGTAAGTGTTATAAAACCAAACTAGAAGGGAGGTAAGTGTAATTATCCCATATATACACACACTAGTATATATGTGTACCTATTACACTGTCAATGTAAAGAAATTGTGAATAGATTGATTTTAAACGAGATATTTTGGACGAAAGTAAAATGTAATATATATATACACACACATACCAAATATTGAATTGAAACTAATTAGTAAATTAATGGCTTAATTAGAAAAAAACAAAACTGGAGGCAACACACTGCAGAAAAGAAGTATGCATTGAATCTGTGATTAAGTACGAAATTAATTAATTGATTCAGGACCATATATAACCTTCACTCTTTTTTTTTTTTTGGCTAGGTTGATAAATTAATTAAGATAAATTACACCGACCTCTCTTGAAGTTTTGTCAATATACATTTGTCTTCCCTTTTACTTGCAAAATTATATTGATTTTTCTTGAAATTTATATTTTTGTAACACTGACATTTCCTTTTATTTGCAAAATTACGCTGACCTCCCTTAAAGTTTGTATTTTTGTAACAGCGTGTTTTCTTTCTTTAACGGCCATTAAGGGTCATTGTGGTCAATGTGTATGTTGTATGGATAGAAACGTAATTATACAAGAATCGTTAACAACATCTTCTCTATAGCTTTGTTAGAGGAGGTCAATGTAATTTTGCAAACAAGAGAAGAGAGAAGTGTATATTGACGAAACTTCAGGAAAGAGATAGTGTAATTTATCCGATTAATTAATTAATTAATTTTTCAAACATTGAAGAAATTAATCAATAGGAATTAATTAGTTCACTATCGATTAATTACATATTCTCAGGGTTGGGGAGAATATGGTTCACCTACGTGGAAGTTATATTCCTAGAAGTATTCTCACAATCCATTTGATTTTTTATGAAGGAAAGTAATACAATTGTTTATAACACTTTAGATAGTTATGGAATGAGAGAGTGCTAATGAGGAAGCAGAGGCTCATTACTGTCCAACAAGTAGCTAGGACAAAAGGGCTAGTTATTTAATTTCCCTCCCACACAACTCAAAAGCTAGCATGGGAGTTAATATTTTTTTTTAATTTTTAATTTTTGGACAAGCAATTGGACCAAAACAAGAACCTCCTCCAATATCATGCAGGCGAGTGTTGAATTTTGTGAGTTGATTTAAATAATAAATTTCTTTGCCATATAAGAATAAGCAAGTACAGTCCAATTGTTTGAAACCACTTTAGAGAAGAAAGAAAAAAAAAAAAAGACAGTCACAAACCAAGGGGATCCATAGGTGGGCTTTCGTGGGCTCAAGGGCACCCAAAAAAAAATTCTATTACTATAGTCAATTTTAATCTAGTCCAAAAAAAATAAAATTATTACTAGTATTAATCAATTCAAATAAAATTTTTCATTGGACCTTGATTACATTAAATCCAATACGGTCAACGCCAATGATTTTTTAAATTCAAATATCATATTCTCAATACCAATTCTAATATATTAATACTCAGGTAAACTAGAACTATAATAATATAATAAAAGTGAAACAACAGTAAACTAGAACTATATATATATATATATATATATATATCAATTCCTCAATTCACTGTTTGACAACTTTCATGTGCTCACCTTGAGTATCTCGTAAGCTACTTTGTTAGAAAAAAAAAAGTACCTCATATGATATGCTATCACTACCGATGCCTTTGCCATTTGCCCAAAACCCTAAAATAGAAAAAAAATTCAGCCTTCTGCCTTCACAAATTCAGATTCTTGTTTATGGTGGTCTTCAAAACTTCAACTCTCAAGGAAAGATAAATGAGGGATAATGAAATTAAATATGTAAGTATTTCTCTCTTTCATTAAAAAATTATTTTGTCACACTTCAAAATCCTAATTATTATTATTTTTTAAATTTCCAGTACTCTTATTACCTTGTATAAGTTATAGTATGATATACTCATAGTCTTGGATTCAGATTCTCAGTTGCAAAATCTCAGAAGGACAAAAACTTTTACTCATAAAATTAAAGTACCGACTACCGAGTACAAATTGTTAGTTTGTTACTAATTTGTCTTTCTAATTTTCAACTTTTAATTTTCTAATAAATTAATTTTTGTGTAGGCAGTAGTTGAAACATGTACAATTGGAGATTCATAATTTTACATATATTGACAAAATTGGGTTAAAGGACTACTGTCTACTAAATTAGAGGTACTATTTTAAATTTATTCTCTTTATAGTTTATACATTTTTGAATTAGGGGTAAAGGACTACTGAATTGATATGTTAGTACATATAATATGTGGCAGATTTTGCTTCATTGTTAATTTGGTGATATTACTACATGACTTAATCTAATTTGGTGAACTTGAAATGAATTGTGTATTTGTGTGAAGTATAGATCATATACATTATATATTCTAAAAGACTTGCTGTAAATTTGTACATAAAATGGTATTTGGAACTGAATTGGATTGTGAACTTTTTTCTTGCGTAAGAGATTATGTTGTTAAATTTATGTTTAATATTAGCCCACCCATTGACAATTTCTGGATCCGTCCTTGGTCACAACTCATAAAGTTACTATATTCACTACTTCTAAATCCTACATCAAGACATGCATTAAAACTTAAATATAATATATATATTGTTAGATTATATATTTCCTATTATACATTATATATCTTTTCCTAATAGATTTCTTACACCTTCTCCTAAACTATATTAGATTAGAACTTTTTTTCTCCTAAGTTTACTTAGCCTCCAAGATTATGTGTCTATAAATAGGCTTTTATGTATTATTTCTTAATATCAATTCAATTAAATACAATTATCTTTCTTTATTTCTAACATATATCATCACGTGAGAGTGCATCGATTGTGATTCCAAATTCAAAAATCCTCTTCCATCATGATTTTTCACTATTCTATGCGGTTGGTGAATTTCATCACTATCAATGGTGAATTTCACTATATGGTAAATTTCATTGCTATTTGCTTATTGGTGAAATTTCACTATTATAATAGTGAAATTCATCCTTGATAGTGGTGAAATTCATCAACTGCAGAGAACAATGAAAATCGTTACCAAAGTTTATTTGGGTTCATGATTCCAATCATTATAAAGTTACTTTTGGAATGGATAAATAAAAGACTAAACTACACTGTCTCCAAAGATTTGACCTAATTATACATGGGTGTTATGTTTAGCTAATATTACACCGAGCTCTTTATGGACGTTAAGAAACTAACCAACCTTAATTATTCATGTAAAAAGTCCTTTATACCTTTCATATTTTAATATTATGTTAATTAAAATATCTTTACATATAAATGACTATGCTAGCCCCTGTATATAATCTACCATCTCTGTGCTCTCTCTCCTCTCCCCCTATTTGGAAACAAATATTTTTGTGTTATGGAAGTGTGGGCATGCCAGGATTCTCAAAGAATCCAAGAGGATAGTATATTTGCCAAACAATATTCCAATTATGGCAATGAGAGACTTAAGGATCAAGCGATTAAAGAGAGTTTAGAATTATAGCAATGAACTAGAAAACTAAATATCATTAACTAAGAAATGAAAGTACTTGAACTGGAATTGAAAACTAGGCTAAATGTCAAAATTAAAGTGCTGAAATATAAAGGTTACACCCAGGAATGTAAAGATAAGTACATGTACAGTAAAGTAATGTAAAGTGTTGATGTGTTGAAGAGGCAAACCTTCATATGTCATTGATTATGCTATTTATAGAGGTCCAAACTGACAATTTTTAGAGGTTACAACTACTAGAAACTCTCACACGGTCTTCTAACCTAGTTCTGGTCCGATTAGTCTCCCAACTCCTTATTTTCAGGAGTCATCCAATATCCCATCTCCTCTCCTTGGGTGGTCAATCTATGTTTGGAGTAGTTATCTTATTTGCTACCACCTCTCCAAATATATAGAAGGATTTTGAATTGCCTCCCTCAGATCATGCCATGTGTTTTTTTCTGCTAAATTAAAGAACCGCACTAATTTCATGGGTGGTTACCTATCCCTTAAACCTCTCCCAACTTGTTACAATCAACTTGCTTCCTTCTAGGATTGAGACAAGTGGCAACCATCAAAGGCTCTTCTCGAGATCAATACTTCTCCCATTTTCTTATATGTGTGGTCTTTTTAATAAGTCACGCGTCCACCTTAGATTGGTTTCTTGCCAAAATTTTTGAAAGACATTTGGACCTACAACAATCTTCCATGGGTAATCGGACACATGTTAGTCTTCCACCGGTGATGAGTTGATAATTCTAGTACAAACACCCTTGTTTTTTGCATTCTCTCCCGTAGGAAGTGTGGAGTTCAAATTTTTTAGAGAGGTATTTTGATATTTTCACACTTGTTATGTAGTCTTAAGAGGTATATATATATATATATATATATATAGTCTAAACTCTTTGTAATTGTATCATGTTTTTCTTTCATAGTGAAAACTCTGCAACACCAAGGACGTAGCCCTAGATTTTGGGTGAACCTTGTAAATCTGTGTGTCTTTACTTGCATGTTTGGTGCTCTTTTTGATTTTTTGCAACTCTCTCTCTCCTCTCCACCTCCTTCTTCCGCCACCTACTATTGGGATTATGGGATTATGTGACCTTCAAAGCCAATATTTAATTGTATTTGACATTTTTATTAATGAATTATGTTTTTATTTAAAACTTTACATATATATGCTGAATGCTTGTATTGGTTAATTTATGAGATAGATTAAGTTGTCCTTTAACCATGTAATGATAATTTAGATGCATAGAATTAAAGAGTCTTGTGCATAGAAGATATAAATCATTGAATAACATTATCATAAACTTGTTCGCATTCACTGATAGAACTTGGACATTACATTATGTCTGAATGAATGTAAGATGTTGGTTTTTATGAGATATGATGACTTATCTTTGTCATTTGAGTGGAAGACTAAAAAAACATACATGTTGATGTGTAGAACATATTGAATTGAATCAAGAATAAGTGAAAAAATTACAATAGTCATCATAGTAATTTTTTACTTCTTAGTGTTATAGCTAGTAACTCTTAAACAAATAAAATGTTGGTTTCTATAAGATATGATTACTTATCTTAGTCATTTGTGTGGAAGACTAAAAAACATACATGTTGATGGATGTGTAGAACATATTGAATTGAATCAAAAATAAGTGAAAAAATTACAATAGTCATCATAGTAATTTTTTACTTCTTAGTGTTATAACTAGTAACTCTTAAATAAATAAATCTTAATCCAGTAATTTTGATGAAATTGTTTAATTATATATTTAATTAAATATATATTAGGCAATGTGGTCAGGAGGAACTGACCCTCATACCTGTTGTGAGGAGACAAGGCAACTAACCACTTAGCTTGTTTTTAGTTGTGATATACTTATAACAGTCAAAATACATAAATACTTAATATAATTAATTAATAAAAAACAATTATAGATAGATATCTTATTGTTTTAAAATATTCTTACATTCAAAAAATTCATTAAAAAAATATTTAATAAATGAAAATGAAAATATATTAAGTGAAATAAGTAGATATAAGTAAATATAAAGATGCTCTCACGGCGCTCCCGTTCTCGTTGCCACTCCCGCTTTATGTGACTTAGGATTGTACGACAACTCCTCTCTCTATATATACGTGTGTTGTCTTCCTCTTTTTTAAGACACAACAAAAGGTCAACACAAGACATATTCTCTCTCTGGATTTCTATACTCTCTTGGAGCCCACTCTTCCAAAGCTTGTGGATTCCATTCAAGGTCATTCGAGTGAAAATTTGGAGGTGATTTAGAAGCCATCAAGTTCAACCCATACCTTGAAGAAAAAGAATTTTGTCGCATAATACGATCTACCGTTTGTTCAAAGATCGTATAATCTTCTTCTTCTCTAATTCATGATTCACAAAAACAAGTGAGACTTATAATTTTTTTGTGTAATTAAACTAGAATGTAAGCAAAGCACAGTTAGGCAAGTGGGATTAATATTTTTGCTTCCACTTTTAAACCTATTTTCCAACAACTAATACCATCCTCCTCTTCTATTCATCACCACCACCATGACCAGCTCACCTCTCTCTCTTCCCTCTCGTCATCCACTGTACCACACCGTCCCTCCCACTCTAGTACTAAACCCTCTCCATTACACATGTATCCACAACCACCCACCACTGAAGTAAAAAAAATCCACCGCCGTGCTCTTTTCTCATTGCTCTTCTCTTTATGCCTATGTCCATCTCTCACCGTGCCCCTATCTTTGTCGAACCACCAAGATCCATCCACAACTCGAACATATCGATCTAATGGGTTATAACTTTATTTTAAAAAATTGACTGCTTATTGTTAAGAAATGCCTAAGAACTCACTTAGAGACAACACTTAAAAAGGCTAGCCTAATGCATGAGACTCCCATCATTGCGAGATCTGAGAAGGGTCAGATGTACGCATCCTTACATGTGTGCAAAAACCAATTTTACATAGCTATTATCTTTGGTGTAGTTTAATTTAATTGTATTGCTAAACAATTTGGCCTTGTAGGTACTTAATTTTGCAGATTCTTTCTTCGTAGTTTTCATTGATGATGGTGATACAGGTGATTGGACCTTGGTTCGCGGTGAGAAGGGTGGGGGAGAGATAGTGTGTGTATATAAATATAGTCTATACATTACAAAATATTTATAGAAAATAATACCCAAATGATTGTGGTAATGTGTCATATGACCTCAGAAAAGGAGAGAGATGTGATGATATGTTGGTGGAGAAAGAAATGGGTCAATTTATTATTTATATATATATGCACAAACACCACCGACAATTATACATGTCTAATCATATACATCCATAAAAAATAAGGGTAAATTACAGTAACCTCTCCTGAAGTTTAAGTCTAATTACATGTGGCATCAAACTATTGCATTTTGTTACAATGACCTCCCTCTAACATTTGGCTTAACGGTAGTCAAATTTTATTTTTTTGTTGTGTGATTTTACCCTTTGACCTAGATTATTTTATTGCTATAAATAGTAAAATATGTAGATATATAAAATTAGAGTGAAATTACTCTTATACTTCAATTATTTAATATAAAAAACTTTTTATTATTTAATATAAAAAAACTTTTTTTATTATTTAAAAAAAACATAGTTCCACCACCAAACACCAACACCACCACTCCCCATTGCCAAACACTACTAGGTCGACCACTCTCTGATGGCTAAGGGAACTTATGCTGCAATACTCCGTTATTTTTAAATACACAAAATTTGAAATAATTATATTTTTGAGATTGTGCAGAATCATAATCTGCATTGTACGGAATCGTAATACACATTATATGAAATCATAATAGGATGTGATGGATCATAATTATGATAGAATTTTTGTTGTAAAAGTCTTTTTAAGTAGGTTTCCTGGTTCATTTTGGAGTTATATAAAATCCTATTATACAGAACTTATATACACGTTTAGAGAGAGAGAGAAAGAGAGGGAGAAGATCACAAAACCCTAATCATTGGTCTTGCGCATACAGATTTATGAAGAACGAATCAAGACTAACACACAAGGAGATATGTGACATTGCTCTGCGAATTATAAGACAAGTTTCTTTCTTCTCTTCCCTTTTGGACCCATAAACGTAGCACCTTTGGTATGTATTAGGTGCATATGATAGGGTTAATTAGGTTTATGAATTGTATATGTGTAAGCATGAGATTTGTGTGTATATATGTATATATATGGGTGGGTATATAGTCGAATTTACGTGTTTATATGCTGCCATAGGATTTTAGTTAAGTTGTGATGAATAAGTAATAAGATTTGATTGAGATTAGATGGGTTATAGTTGTCCGATTTGATATATATATATATATATATATATGTTGCAATAGACTTACAATGATGTTTATATACTCATTTTGACTTTGTACAATCTGTTATTTGCATGTATGGGCTGCTATGTTAATTGTTTATATGTATCCATGTTTATAATCTGATTTATAAATGTATATGTTGCCGCATTTTCTGTTTTGGTGGTTGTCATGATCTAATTTGTATTATAGGTGTAAATTTTTTCACATGCTAGTACTTAGATTATACGTATGTTTGATTTTTGTTAAATTTACATGAACTAATATGATAGGTTTAAGTTGTTTAATAAATTGATGGTTTTGAGTTTTCAAGTAGGATGAAGGCTGGATAAAGAGTTGAGTTAGAATATATTGAGTATGCATAAGAGCTTGAAATATTTTTTATATATGATCAATGTGAGAATTTCTTTAGATAAATTGTTAGATCTGTTTATGTTGATTTTTATCAAATTATGAATTGTATGTGTATGTTGAATCATTGTGGGCTAGCTAATAAGTCAGACTCACCAGTACCAATTGGCATGGTTGAGTTACCGGGTACATGGTTGTTTGTAGGCACGGTTGAGTTACCTATTTATACTTATTATATTTGCAAACATGGTTGATTGCCTATTTTTATTATTATATATAATTGCAGACATGATTAAGTTGCCTAAACCTTTATGATTTTATTTCATTAATCACATATATATATTTGTTATGTGTGGATTATGTGGGCATAGTTGAGTTCTCTAATTTTTGTATAGTTTATAAATGGTGATCTATATATAATTAATATGTGTGTATGTTATTATTATTTTTCTGTTATATTTATGGAGATGATGGGTTTATCAGAACTTTGTTGGGCTATAGTAGAGAGGACTTGCTCATGCGATTAACTCACTTGTTGTTGAAAAACTTTCAGGTCACAGGCAGTTTCTGCCACAGAGTTAAGTTCGTTGTTCATCTTAGACTCACATATTTGAATTCTATTCCAGTTTATTTAGAGTAGGGACTTGATACTATTATATTTTCTAGATTATTAAATATAGTTTTCTTTTCAGTTATGGATTTAGGGGTTCTCAAGTTACGGGATTCCCAAGTTGTAATTAATTAAGAATTTTGGTATTTAACTCTGAATTATTTGTGGATTAATTACTTAGAGTTTTACGGAGATTTATGATATTAATATTTATTATTTATTAGTTTTCCTTTTTGCTATTTAATTATTTCTTTATTGCATCTTGTATTCTGTGCTTGTTTATTGTCGATTATCTGACGCCTCTTCGTTTTTGTGTGTGAGCCTAGCCAACTGTAGGTACAAAAAATTGTTTAGCTAATTACTACTAATTAATTCAATACACATACTCAAAAAAATAAAGGACACAATATTTTCAGAGATAAATTTCAAGAGAGGATTTTAGGATCCCTTTCATTCATATTTCGTTAGATATTTAGACAACGAAATATTTACAGCTATCTTTTCTCTTAAGGATTTGAATTCCTTTTTGAGTTCAGACTTGTGTTCGGATTGGGCTGTTTCAACTTTTAAGTGGGGCGACATGGCCCTTTATTTTCCTTGACCCACCCTTTTGGGACTTCTGCTGATACTTGGGCTCAAACCGACTTGAGTCTGGACCGTTTGTGTATTAGTTTAGCCCATTGAACTAAGTAAAAATTTGCCCCTACACATTGCCCCCAATTCCCTTCAGTTATGAATTTCATCACAATGGAGGGAATTTGTATAGGTTTTGTGATTATTTGGGTGCCTGTATTGAGGTTCTTCATTTAATGCTAAGGTACTTAGTGACAACGCTGAACACGTAAGTAATCTTTTCACATTATCCTTTGCATTCTGTCTTGATAATTGTCATTTTCAGTCACAAACCTTCTGCAACTGACTGCCTTCTCTTCTAGATTCATTTTCCCTTGATCTTCTTGGTACCGATTTGTTATCTCAGGTTAGTTTTCATTTTTTCACTTGTATCTTTTTCTTCTTTACAATGTCTTCTAGCGATAGTGATCGTATTCTTTTTGACAACCAATAAGTCACCATGTTTAGTTCTTCCCTCCTAGTTACAAAAACTGCTCAACCTACTGCTGTGGTTGGGGAAACAGTCACATCTGATCAGGCTGTGGTTGTTGTTCCAATGACTAGGCAGTTGGTTGATTTTGAGAGAGTCAGAGAGAAATGTCATATTCCTAATGAAGTCATAATCAAGGGTTATCCCTTGGATTTTGATTATAGTGTTGGGGAAGGAGTCAATGAGGGCGAGGTCCTCTTCTCGGCTTCCCACTTGAAGGCTTTCAGATTTCCTCTTCATCCTTTTTTCAGTTTTGTTCTTTTCAAAGTAAAGCTTTCGCCGTTTCAGTTAAACCCTAATTTTTTTTGTATAATTTCTTATATACTTTCTTTGAACCGTGTCCATAAGTTTAACCTACACTTGAACGATCTTCTGTTCTGTTACTCTCTCCATCGGGTTAGATCAGAAGATAATCACTATCATCTGTTCCCTAACAAGGACAGAAAAATCTGCTATGACGCTCCCTCCTCTAATAAGTTGTGGAAGAAAAAACTTGTTTTAGTGAAGGGGGCCTGGAATGTTAGGGCGGCCCAAAAATTCCCCATCCCCATTGCCTTCAGCGATGCTGTGATTCCTCCATTTTCTCTTTCTGGCAAGTTTTATGACATTTTTTCCTTTTCTTTAAAAAACCTTGTACCTCTCATAACTTTGTTATGTTCTTCTTTATTTTATAGACGAACGGATTAAGTTTTTGAAGGAGAAAGTTTGGAGCCTCTATCCTTCTGTGAAGAAGTATTTGCCATGTCTTCAACTCCAAACTACTGCTTGTAGTGCTTCAGTTGAGTCTTCTTCTCTATATCCAACTTTAGATTTGAAATGGAAATGCCAGAGCCTAAGACGAGGAGGGAATCTTCCAGTTCTGATCTTGTTAAGGCCAAAAATACTGAGGGGCGATCCAAGGCTCAGCATGATAAGAACAAATTTGTTGCCCCCTCTTCCCTTCAGAAGAGGGCTTCTTTTGGTGCTGCTCCAGTGCCCAAGCGCCAGAAACTGATGGCGAGTGCCATGAAGGGTCAAAGTTCCTTCTTTTCTGCTTTGATTTTATCTGGTTCTATCAGTGGCATAGTTGATGAGCCGTTCGTTGGCTTATCTGAGTAGTGGATTCCAAACTTGAAGAAGTCTGATGGTTCTTTTTTATAGTAGGGGATTGTGTTGCCCTTAACCGTGAAGTGATATAAGCTCTCTCTCATGGGATCTAGCTTCCCAAGGATGAGCTCCGCCAACAAGGAGCTAACATGGATGAGCTTCTTGCCAATGCACCGCTTCATGCCATGGAGGTTTGTCTCATCTTATCCTCTGTTTACTTTTCTACTTGTCTTTTTCTGATGTTCCTTGCTTTAACTTTGTTTGTTTTTTGCGGTGGGGGATTGTGTTGCCCTTGACCATGAAGTGATGAGAGCTCTCTCTCATGGGATCTGGCTTCCCAAGGATGAGCTCCGCCAGCAAGGAGCTAACATGGATGATCTTTTTGCTAATGCACCTCTTCATGCCATGGAGGTTTGTCTCATCTTATCCAAAGTTTACTTTTTGACTTGTCTTTTCTGATGTTCATTGCTTTAAGTTTGTTTGTTTTTTGTGGTGTAAAGTGCATATATGACCATCTCCCTTTGCAAGGCTCTGGAGGTCAAACGTTTGAAAGGACAAAAGGTTAAAAACCTTGAAGGGAAGGTGAAAATGCTGATCGAGTCTCTTGCTGAAAAGCAAAAGGTTCCTGGTTACTTTGAGCAAAGGGCTCTGGAGGTCGAGGAGAGGGCTACTGAGCTTGAAGCAATGCTGTAGATCTGCAAGGTTGGGGGACTTGAGATATACCAGCGTTTCCTAAAGATCCCACCCTTGAAGCTTACTGACGACTTTCGCTATGGCTTTGAGCAAGGAGAGAAGCCTGAACCCGAATGGGACTATACTGATCCCAATGAGTTTGATGCTGATCAGGCTATTGACTCATTTGGTGAATATGACATTCCTGCGCTAGGTGAGGCCGAACTTAACTTTGCAGACTTTCTTAAGAGTTCATGCTCGGTTTCTCCTCCTCCTACCCTTGTTGATACTCTATCTGCCCCTTCTCCTGTCGATCAGTTCATGCCAGAGGTGCCAACCCAAGCTAGGAAGGGTACTCCGATTGTTAATTCCTTTGATCCGGAGTTCAGCAAGGAGAATGGGGCGGCTCCCCAGGGTTGACCCTTTGTAATTTTTTTTTTTTGTAATGCTCAGATGGGGCTCTCTCTCTCTCTCTCTTTCCCCTTTTTAAGGGATAACTCGTACCTTACTTCTTGTAATAACAATTTTGATAAATGAAAATACTGTTTATGCTCCAAATTCTTTAAGTGAGTTTTCAGATATAGATTGATACTTCTGCTTTTGATAGTTACTTTGCACTGATAGTTGCCTTGATTGGTTGGGGGTCTTTGCCCCCTTTTTTTTTTGAAAATGAAAAACCTTCTTCGAATTTTGTTCAGCAATGTTGACGATCGACATTTAGCACTTGATGTCTTATCCCTTTTTTCTTTTTGGTAGAAAGTTCAGCAGGAGATTGACCTAAGCAATCAACTTGTGAAGATGGCTGTTCTTTTCTGCAAATTAACTTGACTGGGCCTATGGCCTTCTTTTTCTTCTGAAAGTGATTAGTCGTTCAGGGCTTGGCTTAAATAATCGATCGGTCATTCAGACCTTAGCTTCTCTAAGCGATCGGTCGTTTAAGACCTTAGCGTGATTTGGGCCTATGGCCTCTTTTATTTAATAAGTGATCAGTCGCTCAGACCTTAGCTTCAATAAATGATCGGCCGTTTAAGACCTTAGCTTGATTTAGGCCTATGGCCTCTTTTATTTAATAAGCGATCGGTTGTTCAGACCTCAGATTCAATAAGCGATCAGTTGTTTAAGACCTTAGCTTGATTTATGTCTATGACCTCTTTTATTTAATAAGCGATCGGTCGTTCAGGCCTTAGCTTTAATAAGGGATCGGTCGTTTAAAACCTTAGCTTGATTTGGGCCTATGGTATCTTTTAATTAATAAGCGATCGGTCGTTCAGACCTTAACTTTAATAAGTTATCGGTCATTTAAGATCTTAGCTTGATTTGGGCCTATGACCTCTTTTATTTAATAAACGATCAGTCGTTTAGACCTTAGCTTTAATAAGCGATCGGTCGTTTAAGACCTTAGCTTAATTTGGGCCTATGAATTTTTTTAATTAATAAGCGATCGGTTGTTTAGACCTTTACTTCAATAAACAATCAGTCGTTTAAGACTTTAGCTACAATAAGCGATCGATCGTTTAAGACCTTAACTTGATTTGGGCCTATGACCTCTTTTTTATTTTTCATTCAAGAAAGTTGGTCATTATTATTGGTGTAAAAGCAAGCGAGGGCATGTTATTGATAAGTGTTCAATACTATGTATTTGAACCCTCTTTATTGCATATGTTAGTCCTATTTTTATGTTTACCGAGATACGTTTACGATATTTTTGTATTTTTGATGTATTGCAGGTTTTGTAGTAAAAGGAGCAAGGTTTGAGGCCATTTGCAGTTGAAGAGCAAAGTTCAGAATTAAAGCCAAGGCATCTCGATCAATCGAGATGTTGATCTCGATCAATCGAGATCTCGATTGATCGAGACTTGATTTCGATTGATCGAAATCTCGATCAATCGAGATTCCAATCTCGATTGATCGAGATTCTGCAGTCCCACTTGCCCACTTGCTCACCTGCTCTTTCCACTTGCAACAAAATTCTCCTTTTTGCACGACTTGGAGGGATTGTCTGACTTGAACAAGACACTTGGAGACATTTGTGATATAGTTGGTATGTATATATATATATATATATATATATATATATATATATATATATAGTGGGCCCCAAGGATGAAAAAAAGCCACATAAAGCACAAATGAAGCCATTTTCTCATGGATGATACATACACACTTAGAGACATTCGGGAGAGGGGAAAGAAGGAGCTGAACCAGACCTTGAAGCTTCATTTTCTCCATTAATGGAAGAGTGCAAGGCTGCCATGAGCAACTAACTTCTCTACTAGGGTGTGGTTGAAACCCCTAGCCATGTAAACTTGTTCATTTTTGTAGCATTTTGGGATTTGTATTTAAATGTTGATTATTTAGTCTAGTGACAATATACACTTATACATTTCTTATATATATTTATTTGATGTTGGTTTTACTCTTGTCTTAGAATAGAATCTATCTTGTGAATGCACAACATTTGCATCTTCCACAAGAAATGCAAATGATGGCTAAGTAATGGTGTTTAAATGAATGTGTTGTGCTTGCTTGTATAAACCATGCCAAGATAAGGTAGTTTGGATGCATGTAGGTTCACTTAGAGAGTAGGGTAATTAGTTAGGTTGAAGAACTATTCTTGTTGAAGATGGATTATGATAGGTTTGCACACACGTTAATCTTTTGATATGTCATTGAGGTCACAAGCCTAATGATATTGTTAGACATTTAATTTTATAAATCGCAAGCTTGCTACACTTATGAACATGTGAATGGCTAGTGGTGGAAACCACCCCTAGTTCTCTCTCCTAACTTTTAACTCTTTAAATTTATTGTTTTTACATTTCATGCAATAGTTTTAAACCAAAATTCAAAACCTTGTTTTTAGGATTAAAGTGGAATTAATCTTTCTTTAAGACAATTAACGACTAGTCCTCGTGGGATCGATACCCTCTATATAGAACCGTATCTACAAAGATTCGTGCTCTTGCGAGTGGTTAAATTATATTTTGAAAAAGGGCAAAAATAAGCTTACAATTATAATTCAAGTTTAGCCGCATCAGTTATGGCACATTTTCTCTGCGCCGTACCATGTCCTTAAAGGCACTTGTTTTCTCTATATGTTTAAGACCTTAACTTGATTTGGGCCTATGACCCCTTTTTCATTTTTCATTCAAGAAAGTTGGTCATTATTATTGGTGTAAAAGCAAGCGAGGGCATGTTATGGCACATTTTCTCTACGCCGTACCATGTCCCCACCGTGTCCTTAAAGGCACTTGTTTTCTCTATATGCGCCAAAAAGCAAGGATTCTTATCTGATGTAGGACCACTCCCATTTACAAGTATTTTTCTTTCTAATAACCAACTAACAAATGACTCACATTGTTTTTGAGGCCGAATCTAAAAAAGGTGCATTCCTTTCTTAAGATACAGTAAGGCTATGTTGCCAAAATCAAAACTCTAAAATTTAGTATATTGAGTTTTAATCATGTGGTTCCCCTAAGGAGACCTTTTTTTTCCAAATAAGTGAAGGTTGATAACCGTTTCGCAAACGCAAAAAAGGAGCAAGAGCATGTTACTACTAATACTCCCCTTCGTAGTAACATGTTCTTACTGAAACTTTAAGGCCACCCATTTTCCTTTATGTAAGTCAAAAAATAGGAATTTTCATTCAGTGTTAGACTGTGCCCACTGTGTATTTTTCTTGACACAATAGTAAATCGCAACTGACTCTCATCATTTTGCTTTTTGAGGTCAATTTCTAAAGAAGGTGTATTCCTTTCTTTAGACAGAGTAAGGTTATGTTGTCAAAGTTTAAACACTAGATTCTAACGTGTTTGAGTTTTAAACGTATGACTCCCCAAAACCTTTTTAGGGGTTGAAATTTTACCCAATCTTCTTAGAATAGTTGTTTCGGGTAACTAAATACCTTTGCAGGAAAGATAAAAGAGGGCAAGGCATTGCTGTTATGCATTCGTTTTTACATAGTGACCATGCTTTGCCACAACTATAGAGTTTCAACCCTGCACTTTATTTGTCAAGAACCTTGACATTTCTTTTTCAATGTGGGACTAAGTCATTTCTCTTTTTGAAAGTGAAGTACTTTCTTTAAAAGATGCACCTTTTATTATAAGATTTTTCTATTCTCTTGAAAGTCAAAAGATACACTGACAAAAAGTAATAATCTAATTTTAACATGCTGGTATTTAAACATAATACCTTTTTAAATGAGTGGCATTCTAGGTCTTGCAAATTGCTTCCGCGTTGCTAACTCTACGAAGCATTTATGCACCCTTTTCAATCACTTCAGTGATTTCGTAAGGGCCTTTCCATTTTGCTGCAAATTTTTCAGCATTTCGTTACTTTGTCTTGTCAGTGACTCTTCGTAGCACTGAGTCCCCAAGGCTGAACGCTCGATGTTTCACCTTCTTATCATAATTATTCTTGATCATTTTCTGATAGAACATAAGTCTTATCTAAGGTGCCTCCCTCTTTTCTTCCAAGAGGTCCATATTTTATTCGTGTAGTTGATCATTCCACCCCTTTTCTAATACCTCTATTCGGATTCTTAGGGTAGACAACTCAGTTGGTATTTGTCACGCCCGAATTTCCAATACTCGAAAATCAAGGGTGATTATGTAATAAACCATCACTTTTGACCATTATCCACACTATAGTACCATGCTTTGATACCATGCTATTACGCCCCTACTTTCCAATACCCAGATCGATATAGAAAGTGGAGGTAAATAATGGAACTATCACCCGGTTCACACTCATGAACCGCCCAATTCCAGAACCTAACTCTCTGTATGCTTGGTATTCTACATTTACCCTTTGTCCATTGGAAAGAGCATCTAAAAATACTCAATTTCAAAAAAACTACGCTCAATTCTGATATAAAACGAAGAAGTTACATCCGTTTGAAGTTTGGACCAATCCCGGAGCTTACTCGTAATTACAAGGGCAATTTTGTCCATTTACTTTTAATACACCACCTCAATCACTAAACCAACGTAGAATCATAATTTCGTACGTACCATGACTTATGACGTCGCATGTGGTCCTATATTTCCTCAAATAATTCTCCAATTTCATTTCAACAAACATACTCAGCCACACACTTCGATGCATCGAACGTGCGATGCATCGAACAAGATGCGAAGTATCCTGCGACGCGTACTGAATTTTTGTTCAGAACCCTCATCTTTAATTGACGATGCACCAAAGTATTTTATGATGCATCGACACACTTCGATGCATCGAAATGGTGACGTCGATGCATTGAACTCACCTAGCCTGGAACACTAACAAAACACAAAGTGATAACAATCACCATTCTCCTCCCAATCCATTCCTCTAACAAACAATCATATAACATAATTATATTCCCAACAAATCTCCAAACAACCACAAAGTGAGAAACCATCACCATTTAACACCACCACATACACTTGCAACACAAAAATGATAATTCACGCATTATTATACACCTATTGCAACAAAACATTATTTTTACATAATCTTCACAAGTTAATAAACTTATCACATATAATTGAAACTTTCATACATGTTTCTTATCCAAAAATATGTACAATACTTCTAGTCTAGTCTACATGCCACAAGTTGGCATGGACGTCCACATACATGTCTCAAAAGACACAAAAATTCAAAAATGATATTCTTCTACTTTAGGTCCAACTCATGGTTATGCATTCTCAACCACCTCCTTGCCATGTCTTGAAAGTGTTAGTGTAGGGGGATGAGCAATTTTCAACGGACTCAAGGTTAATGTATTATGCAATCCATTCAAGGTCACATTTCATATTCCATGCATAAAACACAACTCATGTCTATCAATTATGTGTCATGCACCCTAACATTCTAGTTGCAAGCTTAAAAGCTCAATTCGTTCACGTCATGGCATACACATAAATTGTAACTTGACAACCATATAAAACGCATTTCATACACATAGCACATTTCCATCATACATGTAACATATGACAAAGATCGAAAAAGGATAAACATTCACACAAGTCATGTAATTCACTTAAGTTACACATAAGACTCATCACACTCATCAGTAACCCATCAGTAACCATCAGTAACCAACCAATCTTGAGGTCTTTCAGGCTTAGAGGATATGTTCCCCTACTACTTTCACCTGAGCCACTTCTGAGACACACCCCACACTCACACAAAATATTTCACATTTTGCACACACATTCACAAGTTCGATGCATTGCACCCATTATATGTCCTAGTTCAATCCTAGTATGTCACATAACGCTCATAAGAATATATATATACTTAACTCCCAAAAATAGATTTTTATCATTTATTCCCCAAAATATGCAATTTAAGCTCTACATTGTACATATAAACAATTAATACAATATAAAACATATACTAACCATTTCTAGCAAGAGAAACATATATAGCTCACTTTAAAACATAAATTTCATCACAAAACATACACTTTCATATATCACATGAAAAGAAACATCTATTTTATGCTTAGACATGAAATCTCACTTAAATAAGAAGACACAACACACACCCCCTACCTCAAGAGATCAAATCTTTAGCAAAAATTCAAAGCTAGCAGATAAAAAACTCTTAAAGTCTTGCTTTGTTTGGTTCAAAATGATGGCCTTTTGACGTAGAACACACTTCCTTTCTTCGGCGCCTTCTGAATCATACCCTAACACCTTCTAATTCTAGAGAGAAGAAGAAGAACACAAAGAAGAGAGAGAAGAGAGGTTCACGGCTGATTTGAGAGAGAAAATAAGCTATAAATATCTGTCTCTCAGATATTTATAAGCCGGGTGCAAAAAGACCCAAACGCCCCTAGTTCACTTAACGTACCTTCCCGACCTCCGTTTTTGAATCCGAAGGAAGTTGTGGACTCGAAATCACTTTTACGTCTCTCCAAATATTCTAATTGGTCTATAACCAAAAATAAAATTTTTTGAAAAAAATATCTGGATTCCCGGGCTCATTAAACCTCATCCCCTGTTGACCAAAAAGTTAAACTTTTTTAAAAGTTTCCAAAACCCTAAAAAAACTCTCCAAACATGTTTTTCATATTCAAAACACATTAAATATCATTTAAAATGCATTTAAAGCAATAAATGATAATAAAAAATTGAAAATCAGTCAAAATTGGGCACAGTCTCTATTGTATCACTGCTTCGGATCCATAGGCCAGGCAGAACGGACTCTCACCGGTCGAATGCCTAGGCATCGTTCGGTAGGCCTAGAGAACTTTAGGTAGTTCCTTCAGCCATTTGCCTTTATGGGCTTCCAGTTTTTTTTTGAATACATGCAAAGATGGTTCGATTAGTTATTTCTGCTTAGCCATTCCCCTGTGATATAATCTTGAGGAGAACTTTTAGTTGATCCCATATTTTTTGAAGAATTTTTCTATCAGTTAGTTGTCGAAGTTTGTGCTATTGTCCATGATAATGGATTCTAGTAAACCGAACTAGTATACAATGTTGCTCCAAATGAACCTTTTTACTTGCACGTGGGTGATTGTTGCTTACGCTTCTGCCTCGACCCATTTAGTGAAATAATCTGTGGCTAGAAGTACATACTTTTTGGTGTTGGTGGCCTTCATGAGTGGCCCAACTAAGTCCATTCCCCACTTCACGAAGGGCCAAGGACTGGCCATGGTGGTCAAGTCCTCTGGAGGTTGGTGAGGTATTCTTGCATGTCGCTGGAATTTGTCACACTTCCTTGTATACTCCTTGACGTCTTGGGCCATGTAGGGCCAAAAGTACCCCTGGGTAATGGCCTTGTGAGCCAGCGATTGCCCACCTGAATTATTGCCATAAAAGCCTTCTTGAATTCTGGAGAGTATTTTCGTTGCTTCTGTAGGTACCACGCATCTCAAGTATGGTCATGAAAATGACCTTCTGTACAGGTGTTCATCGATCATGGAATATCTGGAGGATTTTATTCTGACTTTTGTTACTTTTTCTTTTGAATCAGGCAATACTCCATCAACTAGAGAAGCTTTGATAGGATCCATCTAGCTGGGTTGGTTCCCTATGACCAACACCTCTTTATGGACATAGATGTTAGGCTTTTACAGAAAGTCAATCAGCGCTATTTTGATCAGGTCCAGCTGAGCTGTCGAGGTCGAACATGCTAGCTTATCAGCCTCCATATTCTGATCCCTTGAAATTTGAGAAACCTTGACTTGGTCAAATTCTTTGAGCTCTCTTTCTACCAAGTCTTTATATGCTTTCATGCGATCGTCCTTTGGAGAGTAGTCCCCACTAACTTGTTTCACGATTAGTTGAGAATCGTTAAAGACTTGCAAGATTTTTACCCGAAGTGTTTGTGCCAGTCTCAGTCCTACTAACAGGGCTTCGTACTCAACTTTGTTATTTGATGTAGGGAACTATAGATGGATTACTTGCTATAAAGCAATTTTGTCAGGAATTCGAATTTCCACTCCAATATCTAATCCTGTCTATGTCGATGACCCATCAAAAAAGAGTTTCCATTCAGGTTGAACTGAAACTTCTAATTCTTTATCATCTTCTGGCTTATACTCTAGTAAAAAATCTATAAAAGCTTGTCCCTTTATGGCGATCCGAGGTTCATAAGCTATATCGTAAACTCCCAGATCAATTGTCCACTTGGTGACTCTACTCGACTAATCAGGCTTGCGAAAGATTGCTGTAATCAAGAATTTGGTTGGGAATTTGATTGGGTGAGCCTTAAAATAGTGCCTAGGATTCCTCTTTGCTTGGACCATGGCCAACACAATCTTTTCCATCTTTGAGTACCTCTATTCTGCCTCAGTCATGGTCTTGCTTGAGTAGAACACTAGGTACTACCTCTTACCAAGTTCTCTGATCAGAACTGCATTAGTGGCTATTCGAGATATTACAAAGTATAAATACAAAGGTTCCCCAGCCTTAGGTACTAAGAGTGTTGGCAACTAGATCAAGTACTACTTGAGCTTCACTAGGGCTTTGTTCTATTCAACCTCGCATACCTCCTTTCCTTTTGCTTTGATGGCATCAAAAAATAGCTTCCATTTGTCAGATAGCTGACAGATGAATCTACTCAAAGTGGTGATGCGCCTTATTAAGATCTGAACATCCTTGTGAGTTTTTGGTTCTTCATTATGAAGAAGGGCTTTCACCTGAACTGGGCTTGCCTCTATCCCTGTTTGGTTTACGATGTGCCCCAAGTGCTATCTCGAAGAGACCCCGAAGGAGCACTTTAACGGGTTCAGTCTCATGTTATGGTTTTACAAGGTGTCAAATTCCTCCTGCAGATGTTTCAAATGGTCTTCCTTCTTAAAACTTTTCACCACCACGTCATCTATGTATGCTTCAACCGTTCGACTAATCAAGTTTTTGAAGACTTTGTTGATCAATCGCTAGTAAGTTGCTACATCGTTCGTCATTCCAAATGGCATTACTTTGTAACAATAGATTCCCTTCTCAATGATGAATGATGTGTTCTCCTGATCGTTTAGGTTCATCGAGATTTGATTATAACCATAGTATGCATCAAAGAATGTCAATCGTTCGTACCCACTCATGGTATCGACCATTTGATCGATCTTGGGTAGAGGGAAATTATCTTTAGGCAAGCCTTGTTCAGATTGGTGAAGTCTATGCAAATCCATCACTTGCCATTCTTTTTCTGAACTACTACCACATTTGAAAGTCAGTCCACGAACTGGACTTCCCTGATGAAACCTGCTTGTAAAAGGGATCTATCTCTACTGCGATGATCTGATTCTTTTCCAGAGCAAATCACATTTGCTTTTGCTTTACAGGTGGATAACTTGGATTGGCGTTGAGCGCATGGTATGATACTGATGGATCTATATCGGGCATGTTAGTGTGATCTCAAGTGAAAACATCGATATTCTTTTTCAACAATTATATTAACTATGATCTGTCAGTCTGGTGTAAAGAGGTCCCTAGATTTGTGGGATCCTTGTCAGGAATGATCTCTACCTCTTTGAGCCGGTCCTCAGTCGACTTCTCCTTTTCTTGCTCTTAGGGAACGCCCTTTGGTAGAAAGTTCTGTAAATGCTATTTGGTCTGTTCTTCCTGCACCACATTTCCTTTCAGTGTAAGAGCATAAGATTTCTTATCAGCCACTTGATCTC
Source organism: Cornus controversa (assembly GCA_026545225.1). NCBI lineage: Eukaryota > Viridiplantae > Streptophyta > Magnoliopsida > Cornales > Cornaceae > Cornus > Cornus controversa. Next base: position 10,727,533 of record CM048850.1, read on the forward strand.
CCAATTGAATCCCTCCCGTTCGGCTCTATGAACCTCATTAACTGGTGGAGCATCGAAGGGAATCCTTGCATCTTGTGTATCCAACCTCTTCCCATTATAATGTTATACGAAGAGTTGAAATCGATAATAACGAAGGCCTCAATTAGAGTTCTTATTGTTGTTGTTACTAAGAGCTCTACTACACTTACTAGAGTTACTTGTTTACCGTCAAACCTTATCAGCGGCTCGACAATAGGTTTAACACACTTCGATTCTAGGCCCATTTGCTGGAAAGCTAACAATGTCAGAACGTTGGTACTTCTCCCTGCATTTACCAATACTCTCTTTACTTTACAATTGGAGACAATGAGGTTTGTTACCCAAGAATTGACCCTAGAGGGGGGGGGTGAATAGGGTCAATGGCAATCAATGACAATTTTTCACAAATATAAATATCAAGAACAAATCAAAATAAAGGTACTAGTGAAATGAGGGAAAATAGATGCACAAGAATTAAAAGAGAGAGTTAGAGAGAATCAAACACAAGTGACGCAAGATGTAGCGTGGTTCGGAATCCCCTACTCCACGACTCAAGATCCCTCTTGAGATTTTCCCAAATCCACTAAGGCTTCTCCTTTCGGGTGGAGAGCAAACCTTTACAATGAAGCTAACAAGCTTCTTCCTTTCTCTTGCTAAGTGAAGTCCTCCACTTAGTCTTCTTAGGTTCAACCAACCCTTTACAATAAATGAGGAGAAGATTTACAGCACAAAGAATATATCTCTCAAAGATAGAATCTCAAAATGAAGCTCACAAGACTAGTAGTTATATATGAATCTCAAGTTGAAGCTCAAGTCTAATAAATGAGAATGATAGAGTATTGAATGTAATGAATTTTGCTCAGCAAAAATAGCTCAAGAGTGTTAGATCAAGAAATAAATGCAGAGCCATCAATATATATAGAGCCCCTTTGAGTTATAGCTGTTGGAAGGTAGTTGAGGGCATTAAATGCACTGAACTATCCGTTGGATTTGAATTCAGCATGTTTGAGGTGACTCAAAATGAGTTTCAGGCGTCTCATAAACTTTGAGGTGGCTCAAAGTGCATTTTGAGGTGGCTCAAAGTGCAGTTTGAGGCGCCTCAAAATATTTTGAGGTGGCTCGAAATGAGTTTGAGGTGGCTCGAAATTAGTTTGAGGTGGCTCGAAGTGAGTTTGAGGTGGCTCAAAGTGAGTTTGAGGCACCTCAAAAAGCCTTCTCAAAACTTTAATTTCTTTCTGTAACTTTGAGGTGGCTCAAACTGAGTTTGAGGCGCCTCAAAGTCCTCTAACCTTTAAAGAGTCAAAATTCAAAGGAAAGGTTAGGACATTGAGCTTGTTTGGTCTTAGAAATTCATCAAATTAATATCAAGACCTATTTCAAGTAAGTTAGAGACCAAGAAATGATATGATTGTGAATGCATGGTCCTATCATAGAATTGAGCTTCAATCATGTTATTCATAAATAACTTTGACAATGAATTCCTAGCTCTCACCAACTTATTTCTACCCCATTTCTTCAAAAATGGCCTTTGTCATTAAATCTTGGGGCAACACCTTCTTCTTCAATGGAATGCTTTCTTTGACATTGTCCTCTTCATGACATCATCCTCAATGTGAATGCTTTCTTGAATAAACATCATTGCTTCAAAATCAATCACTCAAATTGGGAATTAGTACAAAACATCATTAATGATTTGTTATCATCAAAATTACAAGATTGCCCTTAGGTTGAAACCTTTGGGTCAACAAGGTTGATCACAAGTGGGTCCTCATGTGGCATCTAAATTCTGTGCATGTCCTCATCTGTGAAGGTGATTGGCATGCTGGCCGAACAGTTATGTAATGAGTGGATTTCTTTGATCCTCTGGAATTTTTGGGCATTCCTGAGATGTGATCGCCTTTCAGACTTGCTCTCTCGATCCGAGGCTGGTCGACATTGAATAACATTGATAATACGAACAGGAGCACGGTTTAGTTGTTTATTTGCTTTTTGTTGGGATTGGTCAAATGGTTTGGCTTGCTCTTCTCGAGCGACGTACTCCGATAAGTCACCCTTAGCGATCATAGCCTCCACCTATTGCCTTAGGCTCCTGCATTTGTTGGTGGTATGGCTGAAGTCACTATGGAGGGAAAATATTTGTTTTTGTCCCTCTATTCTGGGGGTTGTCTGATAGCTAGAGGTGCGTGAAAGATTCCTTTACCTTTATTTTCATAGTGTGATCTTCTCCTCAACTTTCAGCTTGTTTGTGATCTCCGGTGTAAACGAAGAAATAACCTGAGGTGGTTTTGCTTTAGTAACTTGGGTCTTCGTTTGTTGTGCCACATTGATTAAAGTCGATCATTGTCTCCTAGCTGCCTCGCCCTCTTCTATCCTTAGATACTTTTGAGCTCAAAAGTTCAGGTCACCCATATTTCTTAAGGTGATTTTTACCAGGGATTGGTGGAAGCCCTTTTTTGGAGAGACTACTATTTTGAAAGCTTCCATTGCCGCTATTTGATTGCATCGATCTATCAATGACATCTACAAGTTGAAACTAGTTGGGAAATATTTTAATGTCTCTCCTTTAGCTTGCCTCATGGTAAAGAAATAGGAGATTGTCTTTTTTTGCTCTTGGTTTCCTGTGTACTGGGTCACGAATAATTCGCATAGCCTGTCAAAGTTCGAGGTCAAGCGAGGTGGTTACTGTTTGAACTAAAGTAACGCTGGTTTGGCTAGACTGGACGAAAAGATTTTGCACATGAGTGTGTCATTTTTGCCATCTAGTGTTGTTTTCTATTGATATTGGTAGATGTGCTCCACCAGATCTATCTTTTCATTAAAGGTAGCGAACATTGGCAGGGTGAACCTCCTCAGCCTTTTAGTTCTAATTATATTCTCAGTAAAAAAAGACTCAGTTAGCCTAATGGTAACAAGCGCTCGATTGGCTGGATAGAAAGATCGGTCGCCCTTCAATTTGTCAATCTCTCATTGCATCTGGGCCCTCTATTCTGGGTAAAACTGTGCAAGATTGATTTGATCTTCATTGGGTCAACCAAGATGAGGCTGCCTACCAGCGAGCTGGTTATGGTGGGAGGCACTCAACAATTGGTTGCTCGATCCAGCCCTTTCGTTCCGCTATCATCCAGGATCTCTCACGCTTTTGGAGCGTTGGACCCTTGCCTGGAGATTAGCGATTTGCTAACACAATGCCTCATTTTGCTTACTCAATTGTTAAACGGGTTAACAACGCCTCATTTTGCTTAGTTAATTGCTAAACGTTGGGCTGTGCTAGGGGTCCTGGGGGTTTGGCTATATATGTGGCACTCCCATTTGATTCCTAAGGGGTCTGCCCAGATCTGGAACATCGTAGTTATTCCTCCTAGTGTCCACCATGATTGCAAGTTTTTCAAGTTCTGAAAAATGATTAAACGCTTCCCACAGATGACACCAAAGTGTAAGTACAAAAAATTGCTTAGCTAATTACTGCTAATTAATTCAATGCACACACCCGAAAAAATAAAGGAACAATATTTTTTGAGTTAAATTTCAAGAGAGGATTCCAAGATCCCTTTCATTTATATTTCGTTGGTTATTTATACAAGTTGGAATTAGAACCCTTCTAGAACGTTAATTCCCTTATTTACAACCATCTTTACTCTCAAGAATTTGAATTCCTTTTTGAGTTTAGACTTGTGTTCGGGTTGGCCCATTTCAGCCTTTAAGTGGGGTGATATGACCATTTATTTTCCTCGACCTAGCCCTTTGGGACTTCTGTTGACATTTGGGGCTCAAACCAACTTGGCCAGGTTCGTTTGTTTATTAGTTTAGCCCATTGGACTAAGTGAGAATTTTGCCCCTACACCTACTCATGCGTGAAAATTAGGGGTGTCACATATACGAGCAAGGTGGAGGAGTAGGAGGCAAATTCTCAAAGGGTTGGCTCTCTAAACTCGGCTAAGTCATTGAAGATACAAGATGAGAGCTTGTCTCTAATGGAGGAGATTGTGAGCTTCAAGACAATAGTCTATAGTTATTTGAGTTCCCTTTCTAGTGGGTAAATGCCTAGTTAATCATCTCTCCCCAATTTGATTGTCTTATGTGGAACCTAAATCTTGCTATGATGGATCTCAATTATAAAAAAGGGCGAAATCACCTTTAGTTGGATTTGCATTTCCTTGGTACCAATAACTTAAATGTTCTTGGTTGGTTGTAAAATGAAGATGGTGGTGGATTAGATTGGTTGGTTATAAAATAAAGATGGTTGGGGTGTATTATGTGAAAAAGAAAATGGTAATGAATACCTATATAGAGAAAAAGATACTGTCATATAGTAGAATAAAAATCATAATTTTATATTAATTTTTGTACCCTAATGTAAAGTATTCATAAATAACCAGATTTAATAGATTTGTAGGTCTTTTGTATCCATATATCAAATGAGTTGAGTTTTATCTATGTGACATCGAGAGTGTTTGCTATTGCTATCTTCAATCGATCAATCAAACTCATACCATTTATCACTCATTTGTTCTTCTCCTATATGTCGTCGACGTCCTTCTCCTTATTTTTTGGTCGAAACTCATGAAGTATTCCATTAACGACATTGTCATCAGAGGCTTCAAGCTGTCGTCAACATCGTCGAAACATGGAGGATGCATTTTGATTTTTCCAGTTTTTTTCCTTTATGTCAACAATGACAAATCAAAGCCTTGGTTTTTTTTCTTTCTTCTTGTAATTGGTACTGTCTTGTTTCATTGATGGATTGAGGTTCTGTTTATATAAGGAAATGTTCGAGCAAAAATTAGGGTGAAAAAAAGGGGTGGTGGCTGGTTAGGAGAAAAAGAGGGGGAGGGGGTAAATTTGTCTATGTAAATAAAGATTTTTTTCTTGTTGTAAATTTTGTATTATTGTAAGGGTAACAAGATCATTTCAATGGCTGGAGGGCATTTTAGTCAGTATTATCAATTTTTTTGACAGATTTGACTAATATTTGGATGAAAGGAGATCTTTGTTATGATCGACCAACCCTCAAGGGAGCACGGTGCAACAAAATATAATAATTTGACGTCGCGTGTAATTAAGCTAACTCTCAGAGAAAGTCAGTGTAATTTACCCAGAATATAATCTATCTCCATTTTCTAATTGGGTCTCTCTTTTAGTGTTTAATTTTAGTTGACCATAAAAGGAAAAAAAAATGGGCATGACAAAAGAAAAGTTAGATAACAGAGAATAAAATCAATGTACAAAACACACGTATATATAAACATCTCCCTCTCTTTCAAATTGGGTATATTTATTTTAGTGTTTTATTCTTGATAAGGAAATTATAAGACAATTTAAAATTTAAAATATGCATTGATCTAATTTTAACGGACTGACAGGATAAGGCAAGTGATTGAAATTTAAAGAGTCGACTCAAATTCAAAGTTCTATTGGATGGATAGAAAAGTCAAATTGAATTCAAAATCAGATAGAGAAAAAATGATAAGACGGTTGAAGTCAGCGATGCATCCATAAATAGAGAGGGTTGGCTACTGAGGTAAAGAAACAATTAATGAAGTATTTATTATTCTTCTTTAATATATCCAAGACTAAGTTGAATGTTTGAGTCCCTCAACCGACACCCCATGGTGCCAGTTTGGTCTCATGTATTCACTGTTTTGCAGGAAATCAAGGTCAAATCAGATTATGCTCAAAATATATAAAATTACTTCATTAATTGGCGTCGTTTGTGGGAATGGTGGATTGTTCTCTGAAGAAAAAAAATCTCCGCAGAAACATGCTATTAGTATCAGCTTAGAGATGGGGCGAGATAGTATGTCGCGGGACACTAGTCCCAACAATGGTTACTGTTTTCATCACTATAAAATTTACAAGCCTTCACCGAAATTACCCACTATACTGATCAAAAGGAGCAACCACTGTTGCGATCTTCTATTAGCGTCAACAATAGGGATGCACCATACATCATTCAATGATTCATCTAATTCTTTTGAATTCAATTGCATATGTCGTGAGAAAGAAGGAGAATATGATTTGGGTCTTAATTCATAGGGTTACCGCATGTCATCGAAACAAATCTCTCCATGGTAGCAATTAATAGACTAGAGATGACCCAAACGACAATAAACTGGTGTGTCAATTATGTGACAGTGATCATTTGGCAGCGACCTGTAAAGACCGGGTTTATTTTGGTCCAGTTTCATTATTTATTTATTTAGTTATCCATAAATGGTTATAATAGGTTATGTATGTGTTTTATACATGAATTATGTATACGGTAACTTATTTTGAAGTCCAAAGAGTTTTTCAAGTCATTTAGGAAGGTGTAGTCAATTAAGATTTTAAAGAATTTTGAATGACATTAATTAAGTGACAGATTTGTGTGAATTCATGGATTTTTATAGACTTCTACAACAAACTTTTATTGATTTTTATGGACTTCTATTAGAGACTTTGATGGTCCGGAAACCCATGAACATGTTTGCCCAAGTTTTAATGTCAAAAGGATCTTTAGGGGCATTAGTGTCGTTTCATTTAATTTCATGATTTATTGTAATATCTTATTCTACAACTTTATTCCATGTATATGCACTAACAAATTGTAGAGGTAGTGTCGTTAAATTTTCAAAGGACAAATTGGAAATTATTGTTAGGTCAAAAATAATGTAGGGGCAATTTGGAAAATGAAGTCACTAGGGTTTCACAAACATTATAAAATAATGATTTATTTATATAGATTGCAAGGTGGCCTAACTAACAAGAGTCGGTGCTAACAAAAGAAGAAAACTGTGAGTAAAATATCATAGTGCAGTGAGAAGCTGAGACGAGAGCAACCAAGGCTAGACCGACGCAGCGTCGACAAGGACATCGACTATGACATGCCGGAATCACAGTCTCTGAACTTGGTTGCTCAATTTCCATCAACAATTCAAAAGAATCAGCTTACGAATTGAAGGAATCAATGGCGAATTAGAACGGAGTTACTGTATGCTCACATAGATTGCTCACCTTTCGACAGAAGTGTGTGTGTGTAGTTGAGGGAAACGATAGTGAGTGAGAATGAGATTAAGAGAAGTTTGATCCCATGGCCGTTGATCGCATCTTCTATTCAACATCTCTAGTTTATTGGTGGTTCATCATATTCGATTTATCTGATGTTCATCCTTCTCGGTCTATTTGAGGTTCAACATCTTTGGTTCTTTTGAGGTTCTTTATCACTGGTTTATTTGAGAATCTCAGCTCATCCACATTAATAGAATCTCAATTATGGTATACTCATTTTAAATTCAGTTATTCTCTTCCACACATCACAGGCGCACAAAAAAAAAGAATTAATACATATGTATATGCACACTCTCATAGGCGTACTTGTTGAGGCTTGCTTGTTGACACACCTCTCACAGGCGCACATATATTTTGTTTTTATTTGTGGATCCATATTGATTTGCTATTATGTTATTGAGGATTTGAAATGTTGTATTTGGTTCTTAAGGATTTGATTTGCTATTCTATTATTGAGAACTTGATTTGTCATTCTGTTATTGAGGGTTTGAATTACTAATATTCTATTATGAGTTTTGATGCAATTTTTCTTTGAGGACAGAATTCTGGGTTGGATGATGTACTTGCTAAAAAATCTGTTATAGCTATTTCACTTGCTGAAAATTGTGTTCTAGATAGTATACTTGCTGGAAAATCTGTTATAGCTATTTCACTTTCTGAAAATTATGTTCTAGATAGTACACTTTGCTAAATTGTTCAACTTGCTACCATAAATCTAAACCTACTGGAAATTGAGTTTAGCTATTCAAAATTGCTCTATATAGCTGCCATTTAAAATGTTGAATTGCTGAAACTATTTTTTGAAATATGCATATTGTTGATTTAAGAAATTTAAGGTACTGAATTGAGATTTTAATAATGTTGATTTGAAATTTAAATAGTGCTGATTTGTGTTTAATAAGGTGCTATTTTAAGAAATTAATTACGTTGAGTTGAGACTTATAAGGTGCTGTTTTGAAAAATTAATTGTGCTGATTTGAGATTTTAATAGTGTTGATTTGAGAACTTAATAGTGCTGATTTAAGATTTTTAGAGTGCTAATTTTGCTGTCTTAAAAATGCTATCATGGTAATTTTTCTATGATATCGTGCTGAACTCCATATGCTATTATGCTGAATTAATATGCTACTTTGCTAAATTATATTTCACTAAATTATGTTTGCTGAAGTATGTTGTGCTTAATTGTGTTCATGCTCCTTATATTTTGAACTGCTTTATCTACTAATTTTTACTCTAGCTACAGTTGTGTTCATTTTCAGAATAGGTAGAAAGAGAAACAAATACTTGGACCATTGTCAGAAGAAAATTCCAAGCTGAATTGTTATTCAAGAAACTAAGAATGGGATTTATTGAAAGTGTGCTTCTACTTCAATTCTGTTGCACCTACACTCAAGGGTGTACTATATGAAGCCTATCTCTGAAGAAGTTCAAACGTCATTGGGTAATTCATATTGAAAACCTATTTTTGAAGAAATTGAAGTGCCATTATATGTCAAAGAAGATCAAGTGTCTGACATCATTATCAAGTTGGACCTTGAAGACTAACAATCGGAGCTTGAAGATTGACTTTGAAGACCTATTATCAAAGCCTGAAGAGTTGTTGCTCATCACATCGAACTAACTCCACTATGACTATGTATAGTCCAAGTATTGGGATACTTTGGACAGGGGGAGTGTGAGTGATTGTGGTGAGATTGGTGTGAGATAGCTTGGGCTTTGGGAAGCATGGGCTGGGCTGAGAGCGGAAAAGCTGTTGTGATATTTGGTGAGAGTGGTTCAGGCCTAGGGAGGGTGTGAACTGGGTTGAGTGCTGGAGCGATTATGTCGTGAGTTAGGTGATTGAGAGAGTGATGGAGAGAATTATTGTACTACCCTTTCAGACATAGTGGAGCTCAGTCCGAAGTGATTTTTTCCCCCACCTTGAGGTTTCCTCTATAAATCTGTGTGTCCATTAATTGTGTGATTGCATGTGCCAGCCAAAACTTGCAATATTAGGAAGAAAAATTGAAGAATTTATTCACCCCCTCCCCCTCTAGGTTCATCAGACTTTGATGGATTTTTATATACTTGTATTGATTTCTTCAACATATTTTATTTATTTGTATCCTTAGTTCTATTTTTGCGTACAAGTAAACCAATGACTCAAGAGGTAGATATAATAAAAAATGGATAATCTATCATCTGATATATTGTTTAAAAATTATTGTGTAGTGTAAATATCACAGAAAAGAGTGGGGATAATAAAGTAACTCACTTGATAAACATAAATTGCATATCAACACTTTCTCAGAATTCAATCACACATTATAAAAAGGAGAAAAGAGTATAAACTTTATTTATAGGATCTAGGTTAAATCGTTAGATAGATAATTGGAGAACCTTGAGCCTAGGTTATATTGGATTATTAATTGGACTTCATGATCAATCTCTGTGACTTGAGAGATTGATCTCTAACAAATAGTGTAGAAGGATTAATCCCTCCCATAGTGCGAGAGATTGATCAACTTGCCTAGAAACTCAGTTTTACAAGTTTTTTTAATCCAATAGAAAGAGGAAGGATGTGAGAGGAGAGAGAGAAAAACCAAGAGAGAAAAAAGGAGTGTAAAAAAAATCCACCAAAATCTATGGGAAAAATGTTGGATTTGTTATAGCCTTCGATATTTATACATTCCGCCCTCAAATCCACCACTTAATTAAATCCTTCAAAATCTATGACTTTTTTAATATGACTTTTTAAAATTCTATAAAAGTCTGAATTGAATACACCCAGACTTTTAAAGTTTTTAAAATCCTAATCGAATACACCCTCCCTCCTTAGTGCATTTTGTGATTTTTGGGTTAGTAGGGCTTGGGGTACCGGACAGGTGGGTCTGGGGGAATCGAATTTTTTTTGAAAAATATTTATTTTTGAGTTTTGTTCAATTAAGAGGTTAGAATATATATGGAATGAAATTCAGAACTATAGACTTTTTCAGAATTGAAAACGAAGCCGAGAGAGTACGTTTAGTGGCATAGGGTGTTTTGGTCATTTCACGCTTAAGATATTATAAATATCAAAGGGCTAATATTTTAGTCATTTGTTAAAGCCAAGCAAAACCATCCAAGTCTCTCTCTCTCTCCCTTTCCATTCTCTCTCATCTATTTTCCTTCTATCTTAGATTTAGAACCCTTGAGTTGTAATTTGGAAGGTGTCGAAGGAGAACGAATAATTCTATACAGTGAGGGCATCATTTGATTGGTTTATTTTTGGATTTAGGTGATTTTTGACTTAGGGAAATTTGGAGTTTTGTTTAGAAACTCTTTTAAATTGAGGTAAGGATGTCTAACCCATAATTTCTGGGGTTTGTGTGAGTGTTGGATGTCTAAGATATCCGGCTAGGTTTATATGTATTTAAATGATATACTTAGTACTAAACATGTATATATGTGAAATTTTCGTGAGCTTATATGACGCAAATGTTGATTCTATGCTTATGTGCCTTATATGAAACATATGTGTACATAATACGTGAAAATTTGAAGTTTTGGGCTTGTTTGATACATAGTTGTGAAAAATGTGGTCAAGTGTTTGATAAAATGTCTCAATGAGAATGTGGAAACATGTCCTATGTTTGATGAATTGTCTTAATTTTATTATATGTACATTTGGCATAAGTAGATGTGGGTATAAGCATATTTGAGAAGTGTTATGCATTACACATACATAGCGTGAGTGTGTATATCGAAAAGTTTTATGAAAACTAGATAACAATGTTGAGTGATATTCGTAAGTGTCGATTAACCTAAGGTGATGTTAACTAGGCCGTTAATGGCAATGCCTAGGATAGTTATCATTAACCTTGTGGTGACTGTTATCATTGTCGGAGTAATAACTAATTGGTACCTTCGTGGTGACAGTTATTACTATTGAAGTGATAACTAATTGGTACTGGGTTGGATTGGTGGGTTTTGGTTGTGTTGGGTGTGTAGGTTTATAATTCCATTACATACTCATCATTGTTTTGCATTATCTTACATGATAGATGTATAGTTTATTTTCGATGTAGCGTGATTCTCTTGTTGTTCCTCTCCCTTGTGTGATATTCACAGGACCTTAGGAAGTGTGTTTAGGTGCTTTAACTGAACAAGTTGATGCTCAATCCCCCATTTACAAATTTTTGCAGGTAATGATCGACAAAGATGTGATCGGAGTATCCAAACCATGATTAAAGATGCATGGAGATTTGGAATTTAGTTTTGGTTCTGTGTTCAATAATGTAAATGTGTAACTTTTAAGAAAAAATGGTTGTATTTGGGTTGTAAACCTAAAGTTAGATGTACGTAGAAATCATTGTATACATTTGTATATATATATATATGAAAGGTTGGATTTTAAGTGTGTTTTATAAATCCAGATTGTGTACATAAGAAATGGTTGAAAAATTGAATACAAAGTGGTAAGGTAAGAAAACATGGATTTTTGTCAGGGAAAAAAATGATGGATAGTGATAGTCAATACGATAGATTGTATGAATGCTATAGATCGTAATGTTCAATACAATTTATTGGATTAATTTACCCCAATTTATGAATATGAATTGTTGAGTTGCATAACAATCCAGTGACTTACGATAAATGATCTGCGCGATCTACGATTGATCGTACTTACCATAGATTGTAATATCTGGTATGATGGATCGTATTTCATTGAGGTTTTACATAACTAATAAACTAATACAAATGCATGTATAACCTAAGGTGGGGCCTATTAAGGTGAATTGTTTAAGACATGTTTATACACTAAGACATGTACGACCCTGTTTGGATTGACTTTTGAAAAGTGGCTTTCGGCTTTTCAAGTTCAAAAGTCATTTTGGAGAGTGTTTGGTCTATAAGGCTGAAGAGTTTCGGAGTCCGAAAAGAGCATTTAAAGGAAGCTGGTGGGTACCATATTCGTCATTTAGCTTCTACTTTTCTTTTTCTTCTGCGTAAAAGTTGAAGTAAAAGATCTGCCAAACAGGGCCGTAGGTAAGCTTCCACATTTGTGAGGCCTTAATGATAGCATTGGCACGGATTGTTAGTGTTTGTTGTTATTTTTCTCAAATCACACCTCAATTCTCTCACTCCTACAATGGTGTTGGAATTTGGGCGTGACACGCCCTACGAGAATTAAGCATCGAGTGATCCACTATTGCGATCAAATTAGCAAAGGAAATAGCAACTTATGATTCCATGTAACCGACACACAGTAGAGTTCAAGCCACTGTAGTGACCTCCAAACAAAACGACAGTGACCCACGATATTGAATCGCAACATGGGTATACATATCTTGCTGGATATGTTACTATGTATGATTATCCAAAACTAATTCAATGCTCTACACCACATAAGGGAAGCCATAATCGCCCTGTTCAAGCTCTACTTCAGACTACTATATCAGTGTTGGAAATTAAACGTGAATAAATTAATTGTTATTATGTTAGTGGTTGTTATTGTGTTAGTGGAGCTAATATTGTACTAGTGGAAGACATGGGAAAGTTGTGGAGCTATTATTGTGCTAGTGGAAGTCATGGGTAAGTTGTGTTAGTGGAGTGGAAGACATGAGAGTTAATGTTATGTTAGTGGGTGTAATGGCATATACATATAGGTCTTACATATTTGTTTTGAAGCCTATATAATGCTATGTTTTCTACCAAAAAAATATGTGAGAAATAAAGTATCTTTCAAGAGTTCATCCTTTCATTTTTCTCTTCCAATTTTATTATTGTGTGTGTATGAATTAGCCACTATTTTCAACAATCAAAATTTTTTTTCTCTATATATATTTGCATGAACAGATAGATAATTATAAGTTCACAAAAGTGACAAGATATATTACATGGTGATCTATCGATCATTGAAGCAAAACAAATGAAGACTACGAGTAAATAAATGCACGTAACTCAATGTTATAAATCTATTTGATTGACTAAGAATGATATATCAGTCGGTCTATATTAGGTTTATCAATTAATTGAAAGAACATTATATTGAGATCACATCATGCATGCATGTTTCTTTGAAACAAAACTGTCCATCGTACACACACACACACGTATAGATGTATATGTGTAAAGACACTACAAGAAATTGTGCTTTTGGCCACAAAATCTTTGCCACAAAGGTAAATTCATGATTAAAAGTGACTTTTGTTTGTACAAGCACTAATTTTGTGATGAAAAGTAAATTAATTGACACAAATATTAAATTTGGTGGCGAAAGCTAAAATAATTGTCACAAACTATAAGTTTTGTGACAAAAACCACAATAATAAATTTGTAAATAAAAGTGACTTTTTGTCACAAACAACAAATTTTATAACAATAGCTCAAATAATTGGCACAATCATAAATTTTGTGACCAAAGCTAAAATAAATGGCAAAAAGGTAAATTTTACTCAACTTATTCTTGCTCCAATGCTAGTTAATATATATATATATATATATATATATATATATATATATATTATCCTCAATTAATTAATATACCATTTACATAATCGATCGGAAGCATTTGTTTTATCTGATCAAAGCTCATGATCTCACTGGATTGACAACACTTTTGCGATCAAAGCTAGCTTTTCCTGACCAAATCTCTAACTGATCTGTCACTGATCCAAAGCTCGAGCTTTTCTCTCACTTATCCAAAGCTCTAACTAATCTCTCACTGGTTTGAGGTGCGCTCTCTTCTCCGATTAGTTGAGTTTTATGTTGATTTTGAATTTTGATCAAAGCTCATGATTTACTTCTCGTCTTCAATTTTTAGTGACATTTCACTTTGAAGTTTACATTCCATTTCAATTTCATTTCTAATATACATATGTGTGTGTGTGTGAATATATATATATATCGATCATTTTTTTGCTTTGTTTCAATCGATGATATAAGCTCACTTTTGATTCCTCCTTATCTTCGATTTTCTTCGTGAAGTTTTTGATTAGGTCAGGAGTTTGATTCCAATTCCTTTTTTCAACAAATCCTGATATATACAAGTTTGTGTGTGTGTGTGTGAATATATATATATTGATATTTTCTTGCTCTGTTCAGATTGATGATATAAGCTCACTTTTGGTTCCTTCTTATCTTCAATTTTCTTCGTGAAGTTTTTGATTAGGTCAAATTTTTCTCCTTTTTTTTTCACTAATGATTGCTTATTTGTTTTGTCAGATCTTGGAACTCGTATGATTTTATTCTTTGCTTTTAAACTGATGAAATATTTTTCTTACATATATTTGTGTGTTCTCTAGCTTTATTTCTGTAGTTCCTGTTTGATATTTTCTATGGACTTAAGCTGCTTAGTTTTTTTTTTTTATTTTCCCTGGCTGGAAAATTGTTTTGCTATACATCTCTCTTTTAGTTGTAGCTTGTCTATTTGTATTATAAATTGTTCATTTCATATTATAATGGCAAGATATCTATGAAAGCCTTATTTAAATATTTGCAGATATAATTTTCCCCCAAAAACATATGTTGTTGCTTGCATACTTTGCTGGATTCAAATTGTATTGACTTTTTTCTTTTTAAATTTGAACTTTTGTTGAGCATACCAGTAATAATCCATAGCCACCTAGATGGTTGTTTTGATTTTAAGGGTTTGGACAATCAAGATGACTGGTTCACTACTCTTTAAATACATTTTTTTCCTGCGAGCAGATAAATATGGAATCATGTAAATGTCGTTTGATGTATACAAATTTCATATGAATGATAAGCATTTTTCAATTAAAGAAGATGTACATAATTGTTTTCTTCTCATTGTCTCGTATTAATGCGGGAGAACTTTTGCTATGCGATGATGATATGAACTTTGTTTAGTTCTCAATTTAGAAGTTGAATATTATTACAACAAAAATAGCTTGCTTGTTTTTTTTTTTTTGGGTGCTTCGGAGATGGGTTCACCTGCTTGAGGTGAGACTACTATTTTTGAACTTCTTATATGTATTTCATTTGTTATAATAATTTATAAGATTATTCTCATATAGGTTCTTCACTGGCTGACCCTATTACTTCAGAGACAGGTGCATCCACTAGAGGTGAGATTACTGTTTATGAAGTAGCTCATAACTTCTCATATGATTTCATTTCTTATGATGATTGATAATACTTTTAGCATATAGGTCATTCACTCTCTGTCCCGTTACTTCTGAGACAGGTTCATCTGCCCGAGGTAAGATTACTAATTTTGAACTTCTCCGTTCAATTTTCAGTTTCTTTCTTGCGGGAATATTTATATGAAATAAAAACTTCTTAAGGAATATTTATATGAATGAAATCTTTCAAGAAATAATAGCAGCCTCAAAATTTCTGTCAAGTTTTTGGATTTGGAAGTATCCAATATTGTTTGGATTTTGGAGTGACATTTTCATCTATTTAGATTTTAGCTAAAAATAAAATAAAGAATAAAAAAAAATTGTCTTTTCTTTTCCCCTTTTCAATACAGAGATCAATCTTCTGATTTTTAAATAAGTAGAAGATTTACACGAAATGTTTGTTTTTTTCCACATGTGCTATAGGCTGTGCAAATTTGAAGGATTACACATGAAAAAGGCCATGTTTGACTTATGAATTGAATTGCAATATATTTTTGTCAAAAATATGCTTTTATGGTAATTAGGTATTAGGATATAGGAATATATCTAAGAACAAGAATATACTTTTCTACAATCTTTTCTGGTGTGGTTCTCTTGTGTGGTTTTCTATTTGTGGTTAACTCTAGTGATGGTTGACCAATGGCTCTCTGTTTTTAAGTGTTTCTTGTTTGCCGCTCTTAGTTGAAGTTGTTTTAGTTGGCTTTTATCATACGTTCTCTTAGTATTTTTTGAATTTGTGATGGAAACATTTGAAAACACTTGATTTAAATTGTAATTTTGTGAAGTTGCGACAATTAGAAGTACTTAATATGTTATAGTCACATATATGCTTCCATGAAACTCCTCTGCATATAGCAGCCATGTGTGGCCACTTACATTTATTTAGTTTTACAATTGTTACTAAGACTGATATAACTCTATTCTCCAGTTACCTTTATTAATTATGACACTTGTTTATAATTTGTAGATAGAGATGGTTGCAAAATCACACGCAGTTCAAGTAGCTCCAAAGGGTGCTACATCCAAGACTGATATTGAAATAATGCGTGAGGTACTTGGTTACAAAGAGTATTGCCTCGGTGGGCTTGGACATGGTGTAAGGCACAATCCTTCAGGTCGTTGCACAAGAGCGGACTTAGAGGCCACTCATAGAAGGGCTGAGGAAGCGGAAAAGAATTGTGTTGAGGCAATGGAAAGAGTTAAGCAAATGGAGGAGAGGATCGAGGAAAGGATTGAGGAGAGGCCTAGGTTGGAGGAGAGGCTTGGTCCTCTATTGGAGGAAAGGATTTGGGCAATATTTTCACAATTTCAGGCTTCTTAGTGATTACTAAACTTGATTACTTCTTGTTTTAAAACTACAATACTTTTTACTTCTCTTATGGGTACTTAAAATTAGTTGCTTCTCTAATAAAAATTTGAAACTTGTTAGTTCATTCATTGTGTTTGTATTGTATGAATGGTTCTAAAACTACTAATTCTCTAATGAGAATTTAAAATTAGTATTTCTCCAAGTCAATTTTTGAATTATGTTTTATCATTCTTTTAGAAATCTTGAGTTGGAGAAAATTGAATGGATGATATTAGAGGTTAGGTTATGACAGTACCATTAGTTTTTGCTACAAAAAAAAAAAAGAAAAAAGTTTGTAGTAATAAATAATAGCTTTAATTACAAAGATAATTGTAGCAAAATGGAGACTATTTGCTATGAAATTGTGTATGTTGCAAAAAAATAAACTATTTATTACAAAATAAATTTTGCCACAAATGCTTACCAATTGCAACAAAATTTTAGGTTCATGACTAATTACTTTTTGCATCGCAACAATTACTCACAAACTCGTAACAAAAAATCTTTTGTGATAAAAGATTATTTATGACAAATTTTGAACCTTTTGTCACAAAATTTTTTATAACAAAAACCTTATTTGTTGTAGTGAGAGGATTTTCGATTTCATTATATCATGGCCTGAATGTGTGTGTGTATATATATGCTGTGTAAAATCTACCTTGGATTCATTAATTTGGTTAGAATAACTAAAGTCAATGGAATATGAAATAATAATATATTGACCCAAAAATCTGGACAATTCTCCATGAGACCTCCTGACATGTACATGTACTATTTGTTGATTTCAGTAGAAATCACAATATTTTTTTTGTTAGTTTTTGTGTTGCTCTATGTAAGCTGATACAAACAAACAACATAATTGTTGTTTCTCAATCGTCATCCGTGACTTGAGGATTTTAAGAAGTACTTGAATGCATTCGGTATAAATCTTTGAATGCTTTACTTTGTCGGACAACAATATAGATATACAATTAATATATACCTGCACGCGACAGTTGCATAAGGTATTTAAAATATGAGCAATGCTACACGTCATGAAAATATTTCATGAATTTTTATCTTGAATGATGTGGCAATTAAATGGTGAGTTAGTATTGGTGGGATTGCCCCCATACACGGAATGTCAATGATATTATTACTTGCCACATCATTCATGAAGGCAATTTATGATCAAATTTCATGATGTTTAGTATTTCCCTTAAAATATATATACATATATATACATATATATATATATATATATATATTTGCATATTTGTCGTTTCTCAATCGTCATCCATGATTTGAGGATTTTAAGAAGTACTTGAATGCATTCGGTATAAATCTTATGTTTCTCAATCATCATCCGTGATTTGAGGAGTTTAAGAAGTACTTGAATGCATTCGGTATCTATATGTATACCTGCACGCGACAGTTGCACGAGGCATTTAAAAAATATATATATATACATACATATTGTATATGTTTGATTTTTTCCGATTCGAAGGGAGGTCCACTTTTTCTTGTCTTCTTATGATTCGTAACCTGATTGATATGACAAGACCATCTGGACATGTGTATACACACACATACTACTTCCCACACACTCATGCCTGTTTGTGAGAGAGCCAAGCTTAAAGATTTATTCTTATGTTAAAGAATGACTAGTACCATGGTTTTTAATGATTGGCCCAAAATTTTATCTATTAAATGCATCAATATTACTTCATCACTGTAATTCTTTGATACATGTGAGAAGACTTTATTTGTCTTAAAAGTAAAAAACGAAGGCATATTGGCCCAGACATTAAAAGGATTCTTCTCCTTTACTAAAAGGTGAGGCTACACCTCTCTTTATTAAAGAGTCGAACTAATTTCTCCTCTAATATAAGGGCGGACCAAAATCTCCTTCTATTAAAGGGTGAGTTGACACTCTGACTAAAGAATCATCAATAACGTCAATCTACGAATGTCTTTATTAAAGGAGTGAAAATATTCAAACCTTCTTATTAAAGGAGCAAGACTACAAACTCCTTTGAAGGGCTAAGTGTGTGAGTTGCGCGGTGCGTATGCGGTTGCGAAAAGTATTTTAGAACCTAGAGGAGGGTGAATAGGATCACTTGCTCGTTTGCTTAATTTTTAATTAATTCAATTTTAAGTCCAATTAATCAAACAATTAAAGCAAGCAAATAAATAAAGTGCAAGTAAAGAAAAGAATGCACCAGATATACGTGGAAACCCAAGGCGGAAAAAATCACGGAGGGAGGCGGCACGCCTCAGGAAACCAATTCACTATGATGAAGCAAAGTACAACAGACTCTGTCTCAGTCTCACACCCCTCTTCACTCTGTCAAGGATCTGATGTGGAACACCTCAGGCTTATGATTGCGACAATACGTCCAACTGTTGCAGACTTCCGACTAACGTCACCACCCTTACAGAAAGGTTGCTGGAAGAACCAAAATACTCAGCAAGTATTTTGTTTCCTTCGTAGTGCAATCTAGTCACCTTTCTTCCTCAGCAAGTAAGCAAGCGAAGAACCATCAATCCAATATTCTAATCAGCAAATAGATTTGATGCAGTCTCTGAGCAGCTAATCAGAAGTAGAACACCATCCTAAATATTATTCGTGAAGTATGAATGTGTGTTCTTAAAAATATAAAGCCCTAATTATATATTGTATATACTTTCTCTCTTTAAAAATAATATTTCAGGCTCTCTCTTAGAGAAAATATGAATACATATATATATAGGCAAGGAAATCCTAATTCTACTTGGAAAAGAAGTTGAATACCAAAATAGAACTTTCCTAGAAGTTTCAAATCCAATAGGAATCATAATTTTCGTCAAAATCTATTTCCTATTTGGAACAAGCTAAGTGGCACCGGTGCCAAATAAATAGGACCGGTGGGACTTTTTGAAAACCTACAGAAACTAAACTGCCGAGAAAAGTTGGACCGGTCCTAAATATTGGGGACCGGTCCTACTTTGAAAAACCCTAAAATGTTCATTTAAACCCTGGTTTTTCAAAATAGGCTCGGAACTAAAAAGTGCAGAGTGTTCTCACCATACTTACTTGTACTATATGATGTTCTAACTGATTCGTCGACTTCCATACACTTGAGTGTCAGCTCGAAGATGTCGATGATCGATACAAAGAATAATCCGAGAATTACAACTCGATCAATCAGGTTTTGATCATCGAAATATGCCAATTACAAATTTTTATCTCACAATCTCCCCCTTTGGAAATTTCGTGACAAGACCACTTAGACAATCAATAACCTAACCCATTAAAAAAATTAGATTACAAAGTTGCCCAAATACACAGAAATATAGAACTGATCATCAGAAGCTCCACTTGTGTGTTCAAGATGATTATTATAAAAATCTGTTGTACCTGCACATCTCTTAAACAACACAACCTGTGAAAAGCTTAATAAAGAAATATAATCATATATATCTCCCCCTTAAAAAAAATATCTGATAAATATATCTCCCCCTTTGTCAAAGAACCTCATATCACATCCTATGCATATAACAATATCATCTCTCTCTTTTTAGAACAAATTGACAAAGAACTAGCAAAGAGATTTAGATAAACAGATAAATCATGAAGTACATAGAGAGATTAAAACAATAATGAAACAAAAATAATCATCATCACTGATCAAATAAATATCCAAAACATATCAGTTGATGGAATAAACAAAACATAACAAGATCAAGCATCAAACCTAGACAAAATAGAGTTAACTACTCAAAGTCTAGCAAAACATAACTAAGCCTATCATCAAGACCTAATCCTCATCATCATTATGAGCTCCAAAAACTAGATATCAACCTCTATCAAAAAGATATCCTTGAACATATAACTCCATCTATTGAAATTTGCATCAAAGTTCACAAAAGTATGATCCAAGCACAAGTATGGTATCCATAGAATAGACATTCAACCTAATCAAAGACACCATGTGTATCCAAAGATAAACAAGTCTAAGTCATAAACCTAGCCAACAGATGAACTAGTCTGAATCATCAAAAATCAAACCCTTAAAAACTAGTTATCATCAGTGATGTAGGAGAGTGAATGATATCCATTATCAAAGATACATTGGGTACTCATAAGGCTCGAATCATTATCCTCTATAGGTGGTCTATCAAGATTTGTCCTCAAATATTACAAAATAATACCACCTGTTAAGATCAAGAATACCAACAATTGAGTCACAACAGTTATATTCACCTCAATGATAATGACAAACACTTTGATTATGAAAGATAAAATATCCAAATATGTTACCCAAATCACATAAGGACTCTCAACCAAGATATTTCAAATCAAAACTCCTTTCACTTTTAAAAGCACTCCCTAGCTCTTTTAGACCTAATCATGAAAGTCACAATGAATGGAAGCATAAACAAGATCACAAGTTCCATTAAAGAATTCTGTCAAACACTTGGAGAGCAAAGCTTCAATCCTCAAACTTTAAAGATTTTTGTTTGATTAATTCACTACAAAACTCAATAAACAATCAATAAACCAACAATCACCACAATCCTCTAAAAATATAATCCCAACCTCCAATAGTCAATAATCACAAGAAATATAGAAGAGGAAGAGAATGTAGATGATATGAGTGTGTGAGAGTTGTAGAGAGTTTTGAGATAGAGTGCTATGAGAGAGTGTGCACGCATATATGAGGAATGCAACATAAAACAACAAGGCGCACGCGAATTCCATCAAAATTGGGCATCCGCTAAGTGCGAATGGTCTTCATATCTGGGGACCGGTCCAACTTCTCTCGATTCCTCAGAACCTACAGAAGTGAGACCAGTGCTCATTAATGGGGACCGGTCCAACTTTGTGAGTTATAAAAATTACACTTTGGACCTTTAATTCACCAAATACACCTCATCTCAGTTTGATTTAGCAATTAAGCACACAAAGCATGAAAAATAAACATAAAATCAAAATAAAACATATTTTTGGATTTTTGAAAATTTTTCAAGAGAAAATAAAAATAAAACACATGAATAATCTCATGAGAATAATCAAAACATATTTTTCAAATAATAATATAAGTCCTAAATTTTCTAAAAATTTTTAAATATTTATAAATGCAGAATTTTAAAACCCATAATTTATCCATAAAATTCATCCTTAAATTCATGATCATGACACAACTTCCAACACACAAATATTTATAAAAATTTAGAAATTCATCTAATAAATCCATGTGTGTGTGTGTAATCCAATTTCATCAAAAATTAATCAAATTCCTTTTATCCATCTTATAAAACATATTGGATAATAAGCAAATATAGTTACACATGATCAAACACTTTTTTTTTCAATCAAATTTTTTCTTTTTCTAAGACGGTAGCTTTCACTCTTACAGGCAGCCAGCTATTTTCCTCAAAACAACTCTTCAATTTTTAAAGATATTTCATTGAAAATTTACATTGTAGTGGAAGCTACGAACACATCCCGAAGGTAGCCTTTTCCTTTTGTCTTAGATATTCAGCAAATTTTCACATTTTTTTCATGCTGATTACAAATATAATTTTTTTTTCATCATTTTTTTTTTCATTAATCATTTAAGCTTTCAATGCTACTCATACAATATATTCTAGTCAACTTCACATTAGTTTTCAATCAGTTCTCTCAGAGTTGGACTAGTGCACAAATTATATGGACTCAGAAGATTTACCTCTAAAAAGAAATAAATACAGCATATTGGTCATCAATGTTTAGATCATAAAATCAAGTACTTCATTCATTGACAAACTAAGTGTCACAATTATGCATTCACAAATCAAAGTGAAATTAAAAAGAAATATAAAGAAATCACATCATTTCTCAGAAAAATATAATTATCATAATCTCATATGATTATTACTAAAAATAAACAAAACCTAACCTAAAAAAAATATGGTCTAATGAAAAACAAATAAATGAACCTAAGCTCAGTCCATGACCATCAAAGTTCTAATGACCTAGTTAGGGAATTTTGCACCCAAAGACCTATTAGGAATAAATCCCATAGTATCAATAGGCACAAACTTCTCCAAATCTTCCTTTTTCATCCAGATAGTTTTAACATGCAATTTATCAGGAAAGAATTGTGGAGAAACAAAAATATTCTTCTTTTTATTTGAATTCTTTTTACCTTGAGAATTTTTTGGTTTATTCCAATAATATGGCTTTTTAGCATGAACCCTATTCTTAGCAAAACAATTATGCACATGAAAATCAGAATTAGAATGTCTTCTCTTTTTATAGCAATAGTGTTGACTGTGTCCAGTCTTACCACAAAAAGAACAATAAAGTACATTGGACACAACTTTAGCATGCACAGACTCGACTTGAGACTTAGGTTTGGGTTCAGACACAATCAAATTCTTTGGTTTAACAAAAATAGTGTTTCCCTTAGATGATGACCCAACAAAACCTAATCCAGTCTTATCTCCTACAGGCTTACCAACACTAATCATGCTATCAAGCTTAATTTGTCCAGAAGTAAAAGCAATTAATTTCTCTTGTGATTTTCTCAATTCAGGCTCAAGAAAATTAATTCTAGCAATAAGAACATCTTTAGCAGAAATAGCTTGACTTACCTCGTTTCCGAGAAACTTGACTTTGCCTTGAAGATTCAGATGTTCAGCTTTACTTTCTTCAATCAACTTCACTTGATCTTCATTCTTTTTCTTCAAAGTCTCTTTCTCAGATTTTTCTTGCTTCAGTTTCTCAGATTTTTTATTATAAGCTTCCAGCAATTTCTCAAAAAGTTCTGGCAGCTTGCTTTCACATGGTTCTTCATCAGACTGCTCAACTTCTGAATCGTCAGACCCTACTTGACTGAGAGTAGTGTACATCTCTGTTTCACCTACATCAGAAGAAAAATTATTAGCAGTATCACCATTCAATAAAGCAACAAAAGCAAGAGAATCATTCTCAACAGAAGAATCACTATCAGAGTTAGAAGATTCAAACTCAGAAATAATAGCTTTCATAACTTTCTTGTTTGAAATTTTCTTTGCACTAAAGCTGTTTTTCTTAGGACTTGGACATTGATTAGATGTATGACCTTTACCACCACATGTCCAACAAGTAACCTCAATTTTCTTAGAGTCATCTTCTTTCTCTTTCCTTTCCTTACCTTTGGATGATGAGCTTTGATTCCGGAATTTAGAAGGATTTCCTTTTCTCAAATTCTTACCTTTTTCATATTCAAGAATCTTTCTAAATTTCCTAGCAAGGAGTGCAACATCATTATCTGAATCATATTCAAACCTTTCAATTTTTTCAACTTCAGATTTTAAAGAATTTGACAAACTTGAAGACTTTGAAGTCTTTGATGTTTTTAAAGCCAAATTTTTTGATTTCTGAAGCTTTGGATATTTCATCTCAAAAGTTTGAATTGATCCAACTAACTCAGCCACCTCCACAGAATCTACATCTCTGCTTTCATCTAAGGCTTCCAACTTAGCTTGGAACCTATTAGGCAATGATCTCATGATTTTTCTAATAATCTGAAAAGAAGGAATTTTTTCACCAAGGTTAGCACTACTTTGAACAATATCATTAAGCCTAAAATAAAAATAAAAAAAATCTCATCTTCATCCATTCTAATTGTTTCAAATTTAGTAGCAAGCATTTGTAGCTTAGATCTCCTTACCTTAGTGGTACCCTCATGAGTTACCTATAAAATATCCCATGCTTCTTTCGAAGTGGAACATGCAGAAATTCTAGCAAATTCAGAAGGAACAACAGAATTAAATATAGCATATAAACCCTTGTTGTTATTATTGGCATCTTCATGTTCAGCATTAGACCATGTTGCCTTATCCTTCTCTACAGTCACAACAGCATCACCATCACCATTGGTAGTGGTAGGAATTTTATAGCCATTCTCTACAGCCATCCAAACTTTCTCTCCTTGAGATTTTAAAAAGGCTTTCATGCGAGACTTCCAGAAAGTATAATTTGAACCATCAAACAAAGGAGTTCGCTGAATCAATCCACCCTCTTTCATACTAGATTCCATGATAATTTTTGAAAACAAAATAAATTTTGATTTTAAAAATAATTTGCAAGGAACTACTCACAAATTAGAGAACACTGCTTTGATACCAATTGTGAGTTGCGCGGTGCGAAAGCGGTTGCGAAAAGTATTTTAGAACCTAGATGGGGGGTGAATAGGATCACTTGCTCGTTTGCTTAATTTTTAATTAATTCAATTTTAAGTCCAATTAATCAAACAATTAAAGCAAGCAAATAAATAAAGTGCAAGTAAAGAAAAGAATGCACCAGATATACGTGGAAACCCAAGGCGGGAAAAACCACGGAGGGAGGCGGCACGCCTCAGGAAACCAATTCACTATGATGAAGCAAAGTACAACAGACTCTGTCTCAGTCTCACACCTCTCTTCACTCTGTCAAGGATCTGATGCGGAACACCTTAGGCTTATGATTGCGACAACACGTCCAACTGCTGCAGACTTCCGGCTAACGTCACCACCCTTACAGAAAGGTTACTGGAAGAACCAAAATACTCAGCAAGTATTTTGTTTCCTTCGTAGTGCAATCTGGTCACCTTTCTTCATCAGCAAGCAAGCGAAGAACCATCAATCCAATGTTCTGATCAACAAATAGATTTGATGCAGTCTCTAAGTAGCTAATCAGAAGTAGAACACCATCCTAAATATCACTCGTGAAGTATGGATGTGTGTTCTTAAAAATATAAAGCCCTAATTATATATTGTATATACTTTCTCTCTTTAAAAATAATATTCCAGGCTCTCTCTTAGAGAAAATATGAATACATATATATATAGGCAAGGAAATCCTAATTCTACTTGGAAAAGAAGTTGAATACCGAAATAGAACTTTCCTAGAAGTTTCAAATCCAATAGGAATCATAATTTTCGTCAAAATCTATTTCCTATTTGGAACAGGCTAAATGGGACCGGTGCCAAATAAATAGGACCGGTGGGACTTTTTGAAAACCTGCAGAAACTAAACTGCCGAGAAAAGTTGGACCGGTCCTAAATATTGAGGACCGGTCCTACTTTGAAAAACCCTAAAATGTTCATTTAAACCCTGATTTTTCAAAATAGGCTCGGAACTAAAAAGTGCAGAGTGTCCTCACCACACTTACTTATACTATATGGTGTTCTAACTGATTCGTCGGCTTCCATGCACTTGAGTGTCAACTCGAAGATGTCGATGATCGATACAAAGAATAATCTGAGAATTACAACTCGATCAATCAGGTTTTGATCATCGAAATATGTCAATTACAAATTTTTATCTCACAAAGTGAAGCATGGGACTTCAACAACTCATTGCTCTCGTGAAGCTCAAAAAATTTACTTTCCTTCTCAAATGGCAAGCTCATGGAACTCGAAATAACTACTTTAACCCTTATTAAAGGGTACGAGCTTCTTTTTAAGAAAAGAGCTCAGCACAGCCAAGCTGAAAAATGCCAACCACGGTCCAAGAAAAAGGATGCCACAATGCTCGCATCGAGGTATTGTCCTTATGCAAAGGAGCTTGCATTATTCGTTCAAATTAATCTGGGAATGGGCAAATCATCTACTAATCAAAAAATTGCTTGGGTGTCAACATATGCAACAAAAAAAATTGCTTCTACAAAGCACAGGCAGGGAAATAAAGAATAGCGTTTCCGGCATTTGACTAGCAATCTTCGGAAATGAGGGACAATTGATAAGAAAATTATAAGACAATTTAAATTTGAAAATCTACATTGATCTAATCTTAACGGACTGACAGGATAAGGCAAGTGATTGAAATTGAAAGAGTCGACTCAAATTCAAAGTTCTACCAGATGGATATAATAGCCCATTTGAATTCAAAATTAGATAGAAATAAAATGATAAGACGGTTGAAGTCAACGATGCCTCCATAAATAGAGAGGGTCGGCTACTAAGGTGAAGAAACAATTAATGAATTATGGAGGAAATTAATGTCAAATTGAATTATGCTTGGAAAGTACAGAAAATTACTTCATCAATTCTAATTGGCTACCAAAGAAGTTAGAGAGAAAAGAATAAGATCCACCAAGAGATCTCTTGAATTTCCCTTCATCAATGGTGGGTGTGGTGGTGAGAGTAGGGATGGCAACGGGGCGGGGCGGGGCGGGTTTTGCCTTCCCCATAACCGAAACCGTTTAACTTTTTCCGCCCCGTCCCAGCCCCGCAACCGTGTATAAACGGGGCGGGGCGGGGCGGGGCGGGTTTTGACTTCCCCATTCCCATAACCGTTTAACTTTCCCCGCCCCGCCCCGTTTATACATTTTTTTTTAATGCAAAAAAATTTATAATAATAAATATGATATTTTGATACATATACACCAAAAACACACATTTAGGTACTTGCAATACAATGGATAATATTGAGTCATCCATTACTGATATAATAAACTTGTATAGTTGTATGATATATATATAATATTAATATTTTCTTTATACATTATTAATATTTCTCTATATATTATATATATAAGTATAAATATATATATATACTTAAACGGGGCGGGTACCCGTCGGGGTAGGATCTTACCCCTGTCCCCGCCCCGTTTAAATGCGGGTTATTTTCTCTAACCCCATCCCCGCCCCATTTCCTTAAACGGTTCTGTAAACGGGTTTTAAACGGGGCGGAGCGGAGCGGGTACCCGACGGGGCGGGGCAAATTGCCATCCCTAGGTGAGAGGAGTTCAATATGTGCATAGAGTATGATCCATATATCTATATATATATATATATATATCTAGAAAGAAGAGATGGTACAAAGTTATATGTGTGTGTGTGTGTGTTTGTTCCCTCATAAATATTCAAAATGCCTATTAAAACTTAAATAAAATTTTCAAGGGCATCTAGGTCAATGTGTTGGGGATATTTTTGTCATTAATTTCATGAAAAAATAGAAGACTATTAATATCTTTTAACACAAGGTAAGGACAACTAAGTCATTTTCTAAAATTTCGTTAACGGAGCTTGCTGGCAGACATAGCAGTGGTGTGTAATTAGGTCAAACTTCAGGGAGGTCAGTACAATTTACCATAAATAAAAACTTGTTAATTTTTACAAAATGCACTTAACTCTCTTGCTTCATAAATGGAGCAATTAAGCACTTAATTTAACCCAACTTTATAAGTGATTTTTATTTCCATGTGATTACTCAACCATGTTATTACTAAAGTGGTGTATCAACCAACTAAATGGTAGGGGTGAACACAGTTTGGATAGAATAGTTTAGAAATATTTTGGAATCGAGCCAAATCGTGAAATTAATGGAACCGAACTGGACCACACTGTGAGGGATGGTTTCAGTTCGATAATATAGTTTTGGGTTAAAATGAAATATATATATATATATATATATATATTATATAATATATAAATATACTTTATATATATAATATACAAAATATGTATATTTATACAACAGTTTAGTTATCTAAGATTTTAAACCAGAATCAAACCGTGAAAAAATCAAACCGATTCAACCGGTTTGATTTTGTCTAGTTAGGTTTACAGATTCAATCGATTTTTTGTGCATCCCTACTAAACAGGCTACAAACTCAAACTAAAAGTGATACAACTATGAACTAAATGTGGTGCAAATTTGAACTAAAGGTAGTGTGGTCCCAATTTGAACTAAAAATGGTGTAAACTCAAACTAAAGGTGGTGAAAATTTAAATGTTAAGTAGTTCAAAATCAAATCAATTAAAATGGTGCAAATTCAAACTAAAGGTGTTGCAACTTTGAACTAAAAGTGTATAATTTTGAATTAAATTGTGATGTAAATTTGACAAAAATTGTGTAAACTCAAATGAAAGATGATGCAAATTAAAAATGTTGCTAATTCAAACTAAAGATGGTGCAAAATGGAAGTAAAAATAGTGTAAATTTCAAATTAAAGGTGATGCCTTTTCAAACCAAAATTAGATTTATCTATACTATTTGTAAAAGTGTGAGCATTTTAATTAGTGCATATTTTATACATGTTTTATCGCCAAAATTATATGTATTAGTACTTTATTGTATTTTATTTTTAATTAATAAATAATTTTTATATCTATAAGAACCGTGACAATTTTTGGCCAATTTTTTTTTATTTTATTTAAATGCATATAAATTATTTAAATGATTATAAATGAGTGTTAAATATAAAATACATGTTTGGAAACCTTTATATATATTGTAAAGACTGTGACCAATTTTGGCCGGTTTTGCATTTTCGCGTTATAATTGTCATAAATGCATTTTGAGTAGTGTTTGACATGTTTTGAGTAACGGAAACATGTTTGGGAAGTGTTTTAAGGGTTTTGGAAAGTTTTTGAAACATTTGGAGAAGTTTGACTTTTTGGTCAAACCAAGGCCCAGGATGCGACTTAAGTGGGCCCGAGAATCTGAAAAATTCTTGAAAATAATTATTTTTGGAAATGTATTAGATGAAATTTTTAGAAAGTAGAGGAAGTGATTTCAAGGCTGTAGGAGTTTTCAAAATCAAAAACGGAGTTCGGGAAGGTACATTAAATGACCCGGGGGCATTTTGGTCTTTTTGCAAGCCCTAGATATTTTAAATATCAGTGGCTGAGACTCCCAGTCATATCTCATGCCTCTTTCTCTCTCTAAAAGTCTCCATCTTCATAGTTCTCCATTCTCTCTACATTTCGGACCCATTTGACTTAGATTCAAGATTTTCGAAGGAGGGAGATACATAGGAGACGGCTAGGGCTTCCCTTTGAACCGATCAAAGTTGCGGTTCGATAAGGGTAAAATTTTTGAGATTTTGAGAAGTGCTTGGAAGGCCTTCATTTTCGAGGTAGGGGTGTTTTTTCTCATCTACTTGTCGATTCTAGGGTTTCAGGTGAAGTGGTGAGAGCTAAGGTTGTGTATTACACGTTTTAGAGTGATAAAAAGGTTGGGATATGAGTGATTTCTAATCTCTTTAGTCTCTTATGTGCAATGGGAATGTATATGGTGTTATGTATGATAAGAAGAATGAATGAGTGAGAGAAATGAGCAGTATATGCTAGGTTTTATGCACTTTTGTGAAAAAGTGTTAAATGAGCATATTTGTGTTATGTGATGTTGTATGAGTAAAATGCATGCCTTCTTTATTTAGGAAATGTATGAATTGGTAAAACATGACAAATATGTGTTTATGTGAATTTTGTGAGCATATGTGATTTATGCTAGGGTTTTCATGTATAGATGATTCTATACATTCTATGTTTCTCTATAACTAGCTTATGCATTGTGAAGCATGAAATTTTAAATGCTTGATCTATACATGTTCGAAGTGCATGTATGTGTCCGTTGTGAGAAAACGGGGGAAAGTGGTCTAATCACCTTGGAGGTAGGAGTTCTCGGTGAAAGTCTTGAAAGGGTCTCATCACTTGGTAGGACCGATGTTCTCGGTGGAGCATTTTAAAAATATTTCATCACTTGGTAGGACTAATGTTCTCAGTGGTGCATTTTGAAAATTATCTCATCACTTGGTAGGACTGATGTTCTAGTGGTGCATATTGAAATGATTTCATCACCTGGTAGGATCGATGTTCTCGGTGGTGCGTATTGAAATAATTTCATCACCTGGTGGGACTGATGTTCTCGGTGATGTAAATTCTAAAATTCATGTGGGAAAGGCACCAGGTCACATGGTTGATCAAGAATCATGCTAGGGTATCGGGTTGAGTCCGTGAGAGAAAGACAAGTGTATTATATTGCTTTCATTTTTAAATCATGAAGCATGATGTATGTTAATGTTTTCTTGTATATATATATATGCATTGCTTGTGAATGAACATGGTATATGTTGGATGATACATGTAATGTGGTGACATGCATTCATGTAGGTCATGTCGAGTCGGCACTTAGGTGGGTTGGGGTATCTCTACTGAGCCACAGTGGTGCTCACCCCTTTATTCTAAACTTTTCAGATAAGGCACCAATGGAGATGAAGTATAAATAGCTCAGCGGACCTTGTTGAGTACCATTCTTGGACTTTTAACCTTTTGAGATGTAAATGGATGTCCATGCCGGTTTGTGGCATGTGGATTATGTTAATGATGTTATATTTACTTTTTATTTATGTTGATATACTCTAACTTCAAGTGTAATGATCATTTATAGACCATATGTGATTTGTGGGTTTTGAATGGAAAAAGTTTATTTTAATTCCATCATGTATAAATTCTTGGATATGATTTTTAGGGATGTGGATTCATGCTTAAAATGATGTTTGATGATGTTTTTATCATTTATACTATTGTGGGTGATGTTTTGATGATTTTTAGGCTTTTAGATGAGTTTTGTAGCCTAAAAGTTGAGATTTTTGAGTCTAGGATAGTAGGTTGCGATACTTGTGATGATACATATTCGATGCATTGTAGCTTCGATACATTTAACTCCTTAGTTCGATGCATCGAAGTTACTATTCACAGCATTCTCCAAAATTTGTCCAAACTTCAAACGGGCATAAATTCTTCGTTTTAAATCGGATTTGAGTGTGGTTTTTTTAAATCGAGTATTTTTGGATCCTCTATCCAATGAGATCATTTTTAGTTTCGGATTCCAAACACACAAAGTGTTGAGTCCTGAAAGTGAGTGATTTATGAGAGTGTGGATAAATAAAATACCCACTAAGGTGTGATGATTTGATGTAGGGCCCATGAGGGTTGGATAAGGTGGAGTTATGCACCTCTATGTGCAAGAACAGAGTTAAGCTTCTGTAATCTTTGAGGGCAAAAAGTAATCCATTTGGACTTAATGGATGGAGTAACCTCCGGTTCTCCGGGAGTCAGGAACTGGGGCATTACATATATATCCAAAGAAGTTTTGGGAGTGTTGGCAAAAGGTGACTTTTTTGGGTCAAGTGGGCCCCGAACGCGGATATGGTGGGCCCAGAATATCTGAAATTGTCGAAACGACGCCAAATTTGGAGGGTAGCTTAAATAAAATATTTGATGTGTTACAAAATCGATTTCGAGTTCGTAGGAGTTATTGAGAGTGAAAAAGGATCCCGAAAATGTTTAGTGAGTGGCTAGTGGCATTTTTGTAAATAGATGAGCTAGGTCTATAAATAGCAAAGTAGAGAATTCAACAATTCATTTCTCATTCTTATCAACCGCATAGAGAGAGAAATATATATCTATATATGGAAATATTATCTTCTTCCCTTCTCTATTGATTTTGAGACACTTGGGGCGATAATTAGAAAGCGCCGAATAAGAAAAAGTTGGTCTATGCATTGAGGGCTCAAGTTTGATCCATTCGGAATCGAATTTTGAGGAAGTTGATTTTTTGTGAGAAATTCAGAAAATCATTTGGAAGCTCTTCTAAATTGAGGTAGGGATGCCTAACCCATAAAATCTAGGGTTTTTGTGAGTATATTGGTTGTTCATGGCAACCAATGGATTATGTGAGTATAATTAGATGTCTTTGAAGGTTAAAGCATGCTAGATTATACTACTTAGTGATTTATCAATGTTAAATGATGTAATTACATGTTTATAATTACCTTAGATGATTATATAAGTATGTTGAGGTTGAATTGTGAACAATTATGTGTATTCATGTATAATTGTGAAGGTGAGACATATTTGTTTGATAAAATGTTTTGAAAATATGTTTAAATGTGCAATATGTGAAACATTTTCAATGTGAGAGTATGTGATGTTTATTTAAAAAATGTGCAAGCATGATAATTAGTATTACATTGCTTTGAATTGTACATGTACATTATCATGAACATGTGGAATTCATCTTCATTGGCACAATGAGGGCGGTGAGTTCAATTGGGTGGTGAGCCCTCTTGACGAGTGGCATGGTGATCCGTTTGGAGCCATATGGGCGCAATCTGGGGGCGGAACCCTGTGCAGTGATCCTTAATTGGGGCTCTTGACTAGATGGAAGAGGATACTCCCTCAAATAGAGTCCTACGATGAGGTAAACCGGTAAAGGAGCCTCAGTTAGGTGGGATTGGGTAGCCTGTAAAATCGAAACCCAATGGATTATGGAGAGTATGATCGAGTTATGTATATCACGTTGCATTATACATTTCTTATGATATGATTGTGATATATAGATATTTGCTTAACATGATATAAATGCAAATGTATGTTTATGTGGTATTCATGGAACTTTTAAAATTGTGTTTTAGACATTCCTACTAAGCGTGTTGTAATATCCCACGAATATTAACTCTTTTCAAGAAATGAGAAAGAAGTGATTGAATCTTTCCAACGGTAAAGTTGGCGTGGAGTGGTATCGGTTCATTTAAAGACTTAAAATATTTTATTTGAATGCATGTCCGAATTGTGGACTATATATACAAGTGATGAACATGTAAAGATCATTTATGTTTCAAGAACATTTATTGTTTATGTCTTTTGATTTCATACATTATGAGCATGGTAGATGCTAGACAATTTAAATGATAATTCTTCATTTAGGTTCATTTTTGCATGTATAAACTTGTGAGAATGATTGTGTTGATGAATTGGTAAAATGAGAGGTATGTATGAAAATGATGATTTTGTATCCAATGTATCAAATGTATGATTTTTTGCAGTTCATTTACTATTGCAAATGTACGTAGAGGGATTTAAGGACTTAAGAGTGTTTCGATGGGAGACTTGTGTATAAAATGGACCAAGTGTGAGGTTGCAGAATCTCTGCAGAGGGGCATTTGGATTGTGTGAAATCCCATTTTTGCATGATCGAAATCCCCTTCGATTGTGCAAACTTCTAGCAAAAATCTCGATGGAAGTTAAGTTAAATTCCAAGAGGATCTCAAAAGTACTTCGTAAGTACTTTATTGGATTGCGAATTTTGATTGTGCGAAATTAGAATTTCGATTGTGCGAAAGTAGTCTTTCGATTGTGCAAAATTAGCAGTCCACAACTATGTTGGATATGTAGTGTATGGATTATGTGGGGCCCATTGGGGAGAATGGTGATAAATATATGCTTACATAATTGCGTTTGTAGGGTTAAGCTTTTGTAGTATTTGAAAGGTTTAGATGTTCATTAGGGTTTAATGGATGAGTTCACCCTCGATTTTCGAGAGTCAAAATTTGGGGCATGACAATATCTTTTCAGGTTATTGGTAATTTTCACTAAAAGAGAAGCTATTTAGGTCATACGTCACTGAAATCAAATTGAGCAAATAATATTTCAAAGACCAATTGTGTAGAGAGCAAACATCCAAGAGAATCCGAGGGTCAAGATCAATTGAGAATCATCCTAGATTGGAAACCAATTTGGAAGAAAAGTTCTGAAACTGGCTTCGTATTTTGACCATATCTTTTGACTCGTATATCAGATTGATTAATCATTTTTGGCTCTGGAAAGAAGACTTCAAACAACTTTGTATTTCACAAATAGTTTATGAAAAGTACATCTTGACTTGGTTTCCAGTCGACAAAAATATTATATGCGAATTTTGATAGATTTCTTCTCTAACAAGGACTTTCTTTCTTACTTTCTTTTGAGAAAGCCCTAGAATTTATTATAAATAGAGGGTTGAGGCAGAGAAGAGAGGAGGAAAGAAAAGGGAGGAGACACAAGAGAAGAAAAGAAGACAAAGAAGTTAGAGATCACGTAGTTGGAAGAAATTCAAATTTTATCTATTCGCTTTGTTTTCTTTTAGTCATGTGTAGCTAAACTCCCTAACTAAAGTTGACGAGGAACCTTCATTTATGAAATAAATTCTCTTTTTCTATTTATTGATTCCCATATGTGTGGTTTGAATGTTTATAATTTTTCGCTTTATATGATTAATTAGTTTATGTTTCTTTCACCACGTCTATCATGTATTTGTGATAGTTAGGAATAAGGAATAATTGATCTAAGCTTGGTAATCTTCAAAAGCAAAAAACTTTGATCTTATGTTTTTCAATACATATGATACTTAGAATTTTACACTTGTTAAGCGAAGGAAAATCTAGTTTTCAAAATATTTTTACATGAGTGTTAATGATCATATCTTGTGAAAACAATGGAGTGATTTTTAGATTGCTTTTCTTAATTAGGGAATTGATAGATAAATAAATGAAATTTTATGGATTTGATGTTGGTGGAATTCGATACCTTAGCATTTTCTTCTATTGATTAAATTCTCATTAGCTTTATTTAAATTTTGCATGTTTAGTATAATTATTCATTTTACAATCAACTTGGTTAACTAGATTAGATTTAAATTAATTTGGATTTGTATTACTTTTTCTTAAAATCTTTGTCAAAGCAATCCCTTGGGTTCAACATTTTTCTTGCATATCTATACTCCAATAGATTTGTGCGCTTATGAGTTATTTTATTTTTAAAACACATCACATTTTTATTTCATTTATAGATTTTTCACATTTTTAAAACTCCAATTTTATAAATACATGCAAATATATAATAGGATAACTTTAATCTTAAATGACACATTGCTTCCTTTTTTTAAGGGACAAACGTTCCTTTTTCCAAGGGACACAAACGTTTGGCAAAAGTTTCATATATGTTTGTTGTATTACAAGTCACGATAGGACTATTGTCACAGGAGTTAATTTGAACACCAAAATTTTGCCTCTATTATGGCACTAAGACAACCATCGTCTTCTTCAGCCTTAGTTTTAGCCAACACGCTTGATGTTTTAAACACACACTAAGTCACTCCCCCACACACAAGAAGGTTATGTAGGAAGGAGATGAACAAAGCACGTAATGTTTACAGAAGTCTTACGACTCCCAACCTTATATTATTATTTGCACAAGAACAATACAAGGAAATATAGACAAAGCCTGCAGTAAACGAACAAAGGCACACTGATGCATTCCCTCCCAAAGTGTATAACTCTCAACTATACTTTCACTCTAGAATTCGTCTCCTCACTGTAATGCCAATCAAGGCTACTTATAAGCACTCACAAAATTGCCTATTCAGCCCATTAAGTTAATTGATGACACCCCCATCCACCTATGGTTATGTTGGAACCTATTAACACATACTACCTTGCCAAGGTGGCTGTTAACATCAAGCCATTCTCCCTCATCTTTAGCATCATATGGAGAATATGCTAGACTTTTGTGTGTTGGAAAGCCAAGAGGTTGCAACCTTACAGAATTGGTTGCTAGTATTCCTAACCTTCCCACAATATAACTATATATATGGAAGGTGGGCGGCAACACTTTAGCCCACTTGGATTTGCTGGAGCATTCCATTGCTTGCCAAGTATCATAGTAGTTGGCTACACTAGCCATGTGTTGTCAGCCTTCAGAATGTGTCACTTGTCCTCCAAGTGTTAACCCATGCCTTTGACCATTCCCAGCCCAAGCCATGGTCCATGCTAGCCACATCTGATTTTAGCCAACTTTGATTAGGGATCAACCCAAGTCAAGCCAAGCCCTTGCCATATGGTCAATGCCATTATCCACATTTTGACTAAGTCTAAACCATGTCAATGAGTTTACCACTGCTTTGATCTGTTGGTGTATCAAGCCTACACTATAAGCTAATTTGAGCCCATCATGCCTTGCCCACGGGGGCTAGCCAAGACACATATGAATGCCAACCTTCCCCATGAGTTAGTCATGCTTTGATTTGTTGGTTCATGGTCTGAGCCATGCCCACCAATTTTATGTTCATGCCTATTGTGTTGCACCCACGGGTACTTCAGTCACTACCAAGAGACACCATGCATATATCTAAGCCACCACCTTGCCCAAGGGCAAGTATGCACACCAATGGGTCCATATGCACGTGGCATGCCTTCCACGTACACGGCTTGGGGTGCACCAGACTATGCCATTCGCCCATCGGATTCTCACTGCCGAACCATCAAATGCCACCACCTTTGGGGTGGTGCACCACCATGCCAAAGGCGTGTTTGGCGTGCCTCATGCTAGGCTTGCGAAGTGGACTCGGGTGCTGGGAGGTGAACCATACCCCCCCTATATATGCAAAAATGAACATTCAGCCTTCATATTTACAAGGATGCTACTGTAGCACGATGTCGCATGCTGACAGCCTTCGCGCCCACGAAATGCTATCAAGGGCCCCCCTATATATGCAAAAATGGACATTCAACCTTCATATTTACAAAGATGCCACTATAGAACGATCTGGCATGCTAACAGCCATCCGTGCCCACGAAATGCTATCAAGGGCTTAGCCATGGGCATGCCATAGCATGGCCTGGTGAGGGACAGAATGTTAAGGGTCTAACAAACCACCCCCACTAAAAAAATCTGACATCCTCGTCGGAGCATAAAAAACTATTGTAAGTCATACCGCTACCTGCAACTCCAGCATTTTGGCACCAACCAACCCAAATACTTTAGACAACAAACCCTCACTGCTTATAATTAAATTTTAACAACGCTACTGCCAATCAACTCCACTGATTAGCTATAAAATAACTTTGCACGTGCCATCGTTGCACCTACAATTTGTCAAAAGGCCCCATCCATGTCGTCTCAAGACAATGTCCTTGTTACTGCAAGGACTCCCTGACATACCTTGGATTCTGTCTCGAACAACAACCCCACAAAACAAAGGGAACTCCACTACCACCACCATGACAATCGACTATGGTCATGTGCACTACCTTCCTTGTAGCTGGTGCACCCACCTTGCTCGTGTGTCACTTTATTTATTTCAGGCCCCCGGCCTGAGCATCTTCCACCAAGATCAGTGGGTTAATAACATTACTCAAGAATTGACCCTAAAGGGGGAGTGAATAGGGTCAATGGCAAATTATGATAATTTTTCACCAATTTAAATTGCAAGAACAAGTCTAAATAAAAGCAATGGTGAAATGAAGAAAATGAAATTGATGCACAAAAATTAAGAGAAAGAGTTAGAGAGAATCAAACACAAGTGACGCAAGATGTAGCGTGGTTCAGAATCTCCTACTCCGCGACTCAAGATCCCTCTTGAGATTTCCCTAAATCAACTAAGGCTTCTCCTTTCGGGTGGAGAGCAAACATTTATAATGAAGCTTACAAGCTTCTTCCTTCTTTTGCTAAGTGAAGCCCTTCATCTAATCTTCTAGGGTTTAAACCAACCCTTTACAATGAATGAGAGGAAGATTGGAGTACAATAAATGATATCTTTCAAAGATAAATGCTCAAGTTTCAGTTCACAACTATAGCAATAAATGAATCTTAAGTTTGAAGCTCAAATCTTTGTTTAAAAAGGATGAGATGAGTAAATGATGATCAAGAAGTGTATACTTTGTATCTATCTCTCATAAATGCAGAACAAGACTCATATATATGGTCTATTTCAAAAATATGGCTGTTGGAGGTGGTTGGGTAGCATTAAATGCATTAAAATAGTCGTTCAGATTTGTTCCCGTAAAGTCAGTCGACTTATGTATTTGAATTAGTCGACTAATTTACCCCTCTAGAAATGCCTAAAACATTTTGTCTAAATTAGTCGACTGATAGATATGTATTAGTCAACTAATCGAAAGACTTTTCTTTGAAACAATTCCAAAGCATAAATCGACTGATACATTTGAATTAGTCGACTGATTTACCCCTCTGGAAATGCCAAAAACGCTCTATCCAAATTAGTCAACTGATATAAGTGTATAAGTCGACTAATTTATGTTCAACATTAAAAATACAGAGTTTTGGCATCCAAACAAAGCCTAACCCATCAAGGACTTCAAAAATGTGATTCAATGTGATCAAGTCCTATTCTTAAGAGCCTAAGGTTCATTGTGAAATGTAAGAATGATATGCACATGGTCTTAAAAACTTGTTTTGAAAAATTGAGCTTCAAGCAAGATATTCAAATAAAGCTTTACAAGATTACCTAAGCTCTCACCATTTTCTAACTATCCCAATTCTTCTTTGATTGGCATGATTCTTCAAGCTTGATGTGCCAACTTCATTTCAATGGGATAGATTCCTTTGATCATGTCATCTTCAATGCTTTATCCTCATTGTGAATGTTATCTTGAATAGATCATTGTTCTAAGCAATCACTTCAATAAAAATGTTAGAACCTAATACCATTAATGGTTTGTTATCATCAAAATTATAAGATTGCCCTTGGTTAAAACCTTTAGGTTAACAATCTCCCCCTTTTTGATAATGACAAAACATTGATGTGTTCAAGCAAAGTATTGAGTGCATTCAAAGATGCTCCCCCAATCAATATGCATAATATGAACACAATATGACAAATAAAGCATATTTCTATATAATCATGCTTTTGAACAATAATTCAAATGAAATTGACAAGCATTTTGAAAAACATATGCAACATACTTTCCATTATAATGACACAAGGTTTAGAATAATAGGATCCAGTCACAAGGTTCACACAATGTATCATCAAAGAAGATAACATTCATAAGATCATCATAAAATAAGGTAAGGTAGTACAAATGTTTATCAACCCAAAATATCCAATACATGTCAAATATAAAGAAATGCAGAGTACATAGATAACAAATACATCAATCTTAAATGAGGCAAAAGGGCTACACATCAATCATTTAATCTTCTCCCCCTTTGTTGTCATAAAAAAAATCATCCCATCATCTCATACATCTAGAGAGCAGGGAGGAATAGAGAAGTAGTGACAAATGTCCTTCAAATCCTCATGAATATCCGTGAGTCTAGTGCTCAAGTTTGTAGACACCTCTTGAGAATCGACCCAAAATTGCTCAAAATTAGCCATTAAGGTTTCAATTTTCTCCTCAGTCCATTGAGCAATGACCATATAAGCATCCAATTGAGTGATAATCTGAGCCATCATGGATGAAGAGGCACCCTCCTCTTCCTCTTCATTTTTAGCCTCGTCATCATCTTCAATGGCAAGTGATTCAAGGGGTTTTTACCAAGTCCCGTTTGGATTCATCTTAAAATGCATTCTCTTGAGAGTAGAGTCATTCAAACGGTCCATCCTTGCAATTGGTCGTTTGATTCCTTCACTTATAAGATTAACCCCAAAATATTCAAAAATTCGAGTGAGAGGAAGTGCATAGAATAATCGAGACTGGGGTCGAACAATACACTCCTTAATATGATGGAGAATGAGATGGGCGAGATCAAGTCTTTTCCCATTAAGAAGGCACCAAATGATGAATGTCTCCATAAAGTTCACATCAGTGCAACTGCCGAATTTTGGCAGAATGTTATGCCCAATTATGGTGTGAAGAATTTGGGCTTCAAAGGTGAGCATGTTGGCTTGAATTCTACTGGTATTGAAATGGAAGGGTCATTACATATTTGTTGGAGGGCAACTACAAGGTCAAAGTCTTGAATGGTGGCCCAATCATAAGTGTAATAATGTTGAAAATCTCCCTTTAGAATGTTGAAAATGAGTCTCAATTCTTCGGTTGGGAGAGAATTTTCTTTCCCCATGACATAGGAGATAAAAGTGTTTTCGTTTCTCTCTTCCTCTTCCAAATGTGCATAGAAAATCCTAACCAATCTAGGATATTGAATTTTGTCCGAAGTGACAAAGTTTCCCTAGCCTATTGCATGAAAAAAGTTGAATGTGTTTAACTGAAGATCGGCACAAGTGATGGGTGAGACAACTTTACCTTTTTCCACAATGCAATTAGCAAACTTGCTGTTATATCCATTTGGTAGATGTCATTTCGGAAGAGAGGAGGAGGAGAGATGACTCTCCTTCGTTTCGGCCTTTTTGGCGCCGTTTAGAGTTGTCATCCTCAGAGCTGACATTTTTGTCAGAGTGTGGTCTCCCTCCTATGTTTCTTGGAGGCATGGTGGATGATGGAAGTGGAGGGACAGTGGATGAGTTGTAGCGAGAGGAGAAGAGGGTTCAGAGGAGAGAGGCTCACATGAAGCGTCACGAAGAAGACGAAGAGTTCAACTTATGGGTCGACTGATGAGGGACGATGTATATATATATATATATATATATATATATATATATATATATATATATGCACGCATTAGTCAACTTATGGTAAATGATAAGTCGTCTTATTATGTGAAGTGTCACCCTAACTGACTGATCAGTCAACTTATGATAAGTGATAAGTCAATTATTTTAGATAAAACAGTCATTCAGTCTTTTCTATTAATCAGTCAACTTATGAGGATGAATAAGTCGACTGTTTTGAACAAAACAGTCACTAAGCCTTTATCAGTTGACTAGTGAAATGGCATAAGTCGACTTATGCTGTTTGAAATGAACTTTGTGCTAAAATCATGAACTTTTCACCTCGTAACCACTAGTCATACCAATTTCTATTCTAATTGTGCAAAATCGATCTTCTTGAAAAGGTTTAATCAGAATATCGGCTAATTATTTTTTGGTATTAACAAACACAAGCTCGATATCTCCTTTAGACACATGATCTCCCAAAAAATGATGTCTAATCTCAATGTGCTTTGTTCTTGAGTGTTGTATTAGATTTTTGAAAATACATATAGCACTTGTATTATCACATCTAATGGGTATGTGATCAAATGTAAGTCCAAAATCCTCAAGTTGTTGTTTGACGTAAAGTGTTTGTGCACAACAACTACCGGCTACCACGTATTCGGTTTCCGCCTTTGATAAAGCTACGAAATTTTGTTTCTTACTTAACCATGATACTAAGGAGTGTCCTAGGAAGTGACAAGTGCCACTTGTGATTTTTCTATCCACTTTGCATCTGGCAAAGTCAACATCTGAATAACTTATGAGGTCAAATGATGTATTCTAGAAAACCAAAGTCCCAAATCAATAGTGCCACTCAAATATTTGAAAATTCATTTGACGGCGCTTAAATGGGATCTTTAGGACAAGATTGGAATCTTGCACCTAAGCAAACAATAAACATGATGTCCGGTCTACTTGCCGTTAAGTACAAAAGACTTTCAATCATTCCTCTATATTTCTTGATATCAACATTTTTTCCTTTTTCATCTTTATCAAGTTTAGAGGCATTACTCATAGGAGTTTTTGTGTGTTTGGCGTCCTCCAAGCCAAATTTCTTTAGCAAATATTTAACATATTTAGATTGGAAAATGAATATACCATCCAATGACTGTTTGATTTGCAATCCTAGAAAGAAGTTAAGTTCACCCATCATGTTCATTTCAAATTCGTTTTACATGCTTGAGGCAAATTCTTTACATAACTTCTCATTTGTTAATCCAAAAATGATGTCATCAACATAAATTTGAATGATCAACAAATTCTTATCAATGATTTTTGTCAAAAGAGTGTTATCAAATTTTTCTCTAACAAAATCATTTTTTAGAAGAAAACCACTCAATCTTTCACACCAAGCTCTAAGAGCTTGTTTCAAACCATATAAAGTTTTAGACAATTTAAAAATATGATTTGGAAGATCATGACTCTCAAAGCCCGGTGGTTGTTCTACATAGACTTATTTTTCTATAAAGTCATTCAAGAATGCACTTCTTACATCCATTTGATATACCTTGAAGTTCTTATAAGATGCATATGCAAGTAAAAATCCCTTCTTCTTGGTTGAAACCTTGGACAACTAATCTTGCCCTATTTCTAATTATAACCCCCGACTCATCCTTTTTATTTCTATAAACCCATTTGGTTCCTATGACGGTTTGATCTTTGGGTCTAGGAACTAAATTCCATACTTGATTCCTTTCAAATTGGTTTAGTTCTTCTTACATAGCTAAAATCCATGACTTATCATTTTCGACCTCATGGATATTCTTTGGCTCTATTTGAGACACAAAGGCCAAATAATCACACATATCTCTAAGAGAGGATCTAGTACAAACTCCTTTAGAAGGATCACCTATAACTTGGTCAAGTGGATGATAAGGAATAACTATTTGACTTTTTGGAAGAGAGTCATGTATGTCATTTTGAGTGTTTTCTTCCTTAGAATCATTTTCTTGTGACTTATCAATGGTGGACTCTTTTGGTTTTTCAACTAGCGTAAGTCTGTCAACATTCTTTTCAAGTTCAATCACTTCATCATCCAAATCTTGCCTAGGGGTAGTTATAGGAGATTCATCAAATATTACATGTATTGATTCTTCAACCACTAATGTTCTCTTGTTGAAAACTCTATAGGCTTTACTTTTGGATGAGTATCCTAGGAAAACACATTCATCGGATTTAGCATCGAATTTTCCTAAGTTATCTTTTTCATTCAACACAAAACATTTGCACCCAAAAATCTTAAAGTACCCTATATTTGGATTATGGCTCATAGGGGGTCTTATCAAGCTTCTTTCTAATGATGACTCTATTTATAACATAGCAAGAGGTGCTAACGGCTTCGGCCCAAAATTATCTAAGCAACTTATGTTCATTGAGCATTGTTCTAGCAATCTCTTGGAGGGATCTATTTTTCCTCTCAACAACCCCATTTTGTTGAGCAGTTCTAGGAGCAGAAAAATTATGATCATAACCATTATCACCACAAAATTTCTCAATGTCTCGGTTATCAAATTCTCTACCTCTATCACTTCTAATACTCTTAATCTTGTATTATTTCTCATTTTGGACTTTTCTACAAAACTTAGAGAAAATGACATGTGTCTCATTCTTATGAGCAAGAAACAATACCCAAGTAAGCCTAGTGAAATCATCTACAATCACAAATGTATAAAGTTCTCCTCCTAAGCTAGCGATTCTATCCGGACCGAAGAGATCCATATGAAGCAATTCAAGAGGTCTTGATGTAGTGATATCCTTCTTCCTTTTGAGTTTGGCTAATTGGAAAGCACCACAAGTTTTGTCCTTAGCAAACTTAGTCTTTGGGAGGCCTTTGACTAAGTCATTTTTGGACAATTTTGATATCAAGTCCATGCTTGCAAATCTACTCCTTCTGTTCCTTCCTGTTCTGATTGTCTTAGTCTTTTATGTCGTAACCAACTATTATCACTAGAGGAGATAAAACATTTAACATTTTGATCAAGTAAGTCACATAAAAGGATGGTGTACAAATTACCATTTCTATATGCAACAAAAATTTGATGACCATCTTTTTCAACAATGCAATGATCGGATCTAAATGAAACATTGAAGCCCTTATGACATAGTTGACTAATGCTAAACAACTTATGCTTTAAGCCATTAACAAGAAATACATTATCAATAGATAAGGAATGAGATATACCTATGGTCCCGACGCTAACAATTTTACCTTCAAAGTTGTCTCCAAAAGTGACGTTTCCTCCATCATAAGGTTTGAGAGAAGAGAATTTGGAGCGATCTCCCATCATGTGCCTTGAGCAACCACTATCAAGAAACCATTTCTCCTTGAAACTAGAGGAGGATTTCAAACATACCTACAAGGCAAGTTTAAGTGACTTCTCTTGGTACCCAAATCATTTTGGCTCCAATTGGGTTAGCAATCATAAGAAATGTTTCTTTTGGAACGCAAACCATTTTTGTCAACTTTCTTTTTCTAAAAGGACAAGAGAATATTTTGTGTCCATTTCTTCTACATAGATTACATATAGAATCGAGAAAGTTGAGTTGAGAGCTTTTGACAAAGAAGTGCTTCAAAGGTTTTAGCTTATCATTCTTAGAAGATGATTTTTTTATCAAAGACTTTTGTTTATCATATGGATTATATTCAATCCCTTCTTTGTCAAAAACATCCCTTTGTCTTCCAAGGAGAATAGTTAAACTCTTCCTCCCCTTGGTGAATTTTGCAAGAATCTCAATTTGATCCTTAACAACTTTCTTCAAATTTTTATTTTCAATTTGAAGATTAATTGAGGAGGTTTCTTTTGAAGAGGTATCTTTTTCTTATTTGAAAGAATCATTTTCCATTTTAACTTTAGAAAGTTCAAGTGAAGAAAAATCTTTCTCCTTTTTCAATAAAGTGTTTTTATTTTGAACTTTAGAAAGTTATAGTGAAAGAGATGAGATTTTTTGTTTAAGAGTTGAGTTTTTCAAGATCACCTTTTCAAATTCTTTATGCAAATCTTCAAAAGCATCTTGCAATTCATTATGGGAAAAAAAAGACTCAATTGAAAGCTCAAGATTAGAATCTACCTCATCCTTGATTGCCATAAGGCAAAGGTTGGCAACTTCGTCATTATCACAATCCGAATTGCTTGAGTCAAAAATCATCCCATGTTGCTTTCATTGCCTTTTTCTTTTGCTTATTTTATTTATCTCTTTTGTACTTGGGGCAATCGGCTTTGAAACATCCCAATTTTTCACAATAAAAGCAAGTAGGTGGTTCTTTTTTGCTTGACTCACCTTTGGATTCATTTCTCTTG
This sequence comes from Cornus controversa, assembly GCA_026545225.1. Lineage (NCBI taxonomy): Eukaryota > Viridiplantae > Streptophyta > Magnoliopsida > Cornales > Cornaceae > Cornus > Cornus controversa. The sequence continues at coordinate 10,772,266 of CM048850.1, forward strand.
GAAGGTTTCTTCTTGAAGAGATGTTCTTTCCTCATGAATTTTTTGAACTTGTTAGAGATGAGAGCAAGTTCATCTTCATCATTGCTAACATCTTTATCATCTTCCTCATTGACCTTTTGAATCGAAGTCTTTAGAGCCATGCTCTTCTTTTGCTCGGGCTTTTCTTAACAGTTTTTCATCTTGATTTCATGAGTCATGAGAGATCTCATGAAGTCTTCAAGACTCAATGTATCGAGATCTTTTGCTTCCGAGAAAGCGATAGCCTTAGCATCTCAACTTGTGGGTAGACACCAAAGAATTTTCTCCACATTGTCGGAAGTAGAGTAATTCCTACCAAGATGAGATAAACTATTAATAATGTTAGTGAATCGAGTAAACATCTCACCAATGGTTTCATTTGGTTCCATCTTAAAGAGCTCATACTCACGAATTAACATGCTCACTTTGGTGGCTCTAACTTGCTTAGTGCCTTCATATGTTACTTCTAGTTTGTCCCAAATCTCTTTGGTGAATTTACAAGCCGAAATTCTAGTGAACTCAAATTTTCTCAAAGCACAATACAAATTTGTAACGGCTTTGGCATTGACTTAAACAAGTTTTTGGTCATTGTCATTATATTCATGAAAGTCTTTTGGAGCTCTTAGACCTTCTACGATTTTTATGGGAACTAAGTGTCCGTCACAAACAACTTTCCAAACTTGGTAGTCAATAGATTGAAGAAACCATATCATTCTAGGTTTCCAATAGCTATAGTCAGTTCCATCAAACCAAGGTGGCCTATTGTTGGATTGACCTTCTACATGAGATGCTCCTTTCATATTTGTCATGATTAAACTCTAAGACGATTAAGTCTTATTCAAGAGTCCAAGCTCTGATACCAATTGTTACCCAAGAATTGACCCTAAAGGGAGGGTGAATAGGGTCAATGGCAAATTATGACAATTTTTCACTACTTTAAATTGCAAGAACAAATCTAAATAAAAGCAATAATGAAATGAAGAAAATGAAATTGATGCACAAAAATTAAGAGAGAGAGTTAGAGAGAATCAAACACAAGTGATGCAAGATGTAGCGTGGTTCGGAATCTCCTACTCCACGACTCAAGATCCCTCTTGAGATTTTCCTAAATCCACTAAAGCTTCTCCTTTCGGGTGGAGAGCAAACCTTTACAATGAAGCTTACAAGTTTCTTCCTTCTCTTGCTAAGTGAAGTTCTTCACTTAGTCTTATAAGGTTTAAACCAACCCTTTACAATAAATGAGAGGAAGATTGGAGTACAATAAATGATATCTCTCAAAGATAAATGCTCAAGTTTCAGCTCACAACTATAGTAATAAATGAATCTCAAGTTTGAAGCTTAAATCTTTGTTTAAAGAGGATGAGATGAGTAAATGATGATCAAAATATTTATACTTTGTATCTATCTCTCATAAATGTAGAACAATACTCATATATATGGTCTATTTTAAAAATATGGTTGTTGGAGGTGGTTGGGTAGCATTAAATGCATTAAAATAGTTATTTAGATCTGTTTCCGTAAAGTCAGTCGACTTATGCATTTGAATTAGTCGACTGATTTACCCCTCTAGAAATGCCTAAAACATTCTATCTAAATTAGTCGATTGATAGATGTGTATTAGTCGACTGATAGAAAGACTTTTCTTTGAAATAATTCCAAGACATAAGTCGATTGATGCATTTGAATTAGTCGATTGATGCATTTGAATTAGTCGACTGATTTATCCCTCTGAAAATGTCAAAAATGCTCTGTCCAAATTAGTCGACTGATAGAAGTGTATAAGTTGACTGATTTATGCTTAACATTAAAAATACAGAGTTTTGACATCTAAACAAAGCCTAACCCATCAAGGACTTCAAAAATATGATTCAATGTGATCAAGCGTTATTCCTAAGAGGCTAAGGACCATTATAAAATGTAAGAATGATATGCACATGGTCTTAAAAACTTGTTTTGAGAAATTGAGCTTTAAGCAAGATATTCAAATAAAACTTTACAAGATTACTTAAGCTCTCACCATTTCCTAACTACCCAATTCTTCTTTGATTGGCATGATTCTTCAAGCTTGATGTGCCAACTTCATTTCAATGGGATGAATTCCTTTGATCATGTCATCTTCAATACTTTATCCTCATTGTGAATGTTATCTTGAATAGATCATTATTCTGAGCAATCACTTCAATGAACATGTTAGAACCTAACACCATTAATGGTTTGTTATCATCAAAATTTTAAGATTGCCCTTTGGTTAAAAACTTTGGGTCAACAAACATGAATTAAAATTTTCGTGTCAGAGTCTTCCTCCTTAGACTCTTGGGCAATCATAGCACTAAATGCTTTCTCCTTCTTTGGACAGTCTCTTGCCCAATATGGTCCCTTACAAATAAAGCATCCAGAGTAAAAAAAAGTTATGTTTCTACTGTTGATTTGATGCTTTAAGATTCTCCTTGTCTTTCTCTGCACCACTTCTCTTAGCTTTGTCAAAAACTTTCCATTCTTCTTTGACTTACCATGGACAGAGTCAAGTTTCTCAAGTCACAAATTTACAAAACTGTGTAGAGACCAGGACCAATTTTGGTCGGTTTGCATTTTATTCATCACAATTGCCATAAATGCATTTTAAATTATTTTTAGCATGTTGTGAGTGTGGAAAACATGTTTGGGGACTTGTTTAGAGGTTTTTTGAAAAGTTTTGGGAGCATTTGGTGAATTTGAGAATTTTGGGTCGGTGGGACCCGAGAATCCAAAATTTTTTTGAAAAATATTTATTTTTTGTTTTAAACTAAATGAAATGTTTAAAGAGTTAAACAAATGATTTTGAGACCCTAGGAGTTTTTAGAATCCAAAACGGAGGTCGGGAGGGTACATTAAGTGGCCTGGGGACATTTTGGTTATTTCGCACCTAGATATGATATCTATAAAGTGGGTGGAGACTCTTTACACTTTTTTCACAGACCAAGCTCACGCCTATCTCTCTCCCTTCTCTCCCACTTCATCTCTCTTATTTCTCTATTCATTTCAGAGGCCTTCGACTTAGATTTGGGAGTTGCCGGTGAAAGACAACTCGTAGCACAGAGCAAGGGATTCGATTTGAACAGAACAATCTTTGATTTTGGCATAGTGGACCTTAGTGGAATTATTGGAGATTGCTTAGAAAGCTTCCAAATTCGAGGTAGGGTGTTCTTTCTCTTCTAATTGTCGATTCTAGGGTTTAGGGTGGTTTGGAGAGGCATAGGTTGAGTTGGTATGTATGAGAGTGGTAGGAAGGGCTGTGGTGTTATGGTTTACTCCTTCTTTTATGATTCCTACATGCTAGAATGATGTATATTGTGATATGTGTAATGTGGTGAATGTATATGTGCAATGTGTGCAAATTGAGATCATATTTAACTATGTGATATATTGTGTGCATATGTGAGTTATATGCAAGAATTTAACATGTACGTGGTTATATGTTGTTAGGGTAATGAGAATGCATGCTAGGTATAATCATAGCAAGAATGTGCATTGAAAGAGCATGAAAAATGTATGTTAAGTGTTATATATGTTTGAAATGCATATATGAGTAATTGTGGGAGAGTTTCAGAGTTTCTCAGCCATGTCATAAGAGTGGTATAATCATCCACTAGGTATAACCATCAAAGTTGTTCCACCATACCAAGGCTAAGGCCTAAAAATAAGAGATTATCCATAAGCCTTGTGAACTTCGGAGTTGCTCATTCACATTTGACAAATCAACATATTGCTAGGGTTGTATGATTATTCGGAGTTGTCCAAATCACACGGGTATTATCAAAAGTGTCCAAGGTTACATGATCGTCAGAGTTGACCAATCATGTTTACGTATCGAATTATTACCGAGAAGGTATATTTATCTTGTTGCTTATGTATACAAATTGCTAAGCTTGACATATGGTTTAAATGCATGCTACTTGACTTGCACTAGTGATGATTGACATAAGATATTGAATGTGCCATGTAGTGTAGTGACATACATATCATGTAGGTCAGTGTCGAGTCAATGACTAGGTGGGTTGGGCACTCTTACTGAGCGTGGTTGTATGCTCACCCCTTTTCCCCAAACCTTTTTACAAATAAGACGCCTATGACGGACGGGACTTGAGCATCCAAGTGGAGCTCCTTATATCTTTTGGCTTTATTTTGAATATTTTGTATATAGCTATCCATGTCGGCTTGTGGCATGTTAATTCTATTGTAGTCATAGTTGAATTGTTATTATTTTTGGACCATAAACATGTAATTTATATGATGATTATGAACTTAGGAAGGCCATTCTTAATAAAATGTATGTTTTGGATCAATTATGTACGTCTAATGGGGATGATGTATGGGTATTAGACTTGTGACTAATGGTATGCGTGAATAGACTCAAATGTATGAGATTACGAGATTGTAGTAATTCATTTATTTTAAGAAGGTTATGTGGATGTGTATAAGGAATTGGAATTTTGAGCAAAAAATGGACCAAGTGTATAGTTGCAGGATCTCTGCAGGAGGGCAATTTCGATCATGCAAAATCCCCATTTCGTATGATCAAAGTCTTTTGATTGTACGAAAATGCCTTCTCGATTGTGTAAAATATCTCAATTGTGCGAGCTTATAGCAAGAATTTCGATAGAAGTAGGTCCAAATTCCAGAACGGTTTCGATAATACTTTGCAATTACTTCGATTGATTGAGAGTTTCGATTGTGTGAAATCACAATTTTGATAGTGCGAAAGTAAGCGTTCGATCATGCGAAACCTGAGTTTTGATTATGCGAAACTGCAGTCCACTCTATGTTGGAAATGCATGCATGGATTAATGTAGGACCCACTAGGATTAATGATGTTGAGCATGCGCATACGTATGTGTGTGTATAGAGTTAAGCTTCCGCAATATATAAAAGGTTAAGAGTGTTCATTAAGGCTAAATGAACTGTCTGCCGCAACAATGGCAGAATGGAGGTCACGAACACCACGCCTCAGCAACTGAATTTGGGCCCATGATTGTAAACCTGCCACAAAATTAAATAGATTGTCCTCCTCGGACATGTCTTTGATATCCAGCCAACAAAGACATGAAATCTTTCGCATACTCATGCACAGAACTCGTGTGCTTGAGTTTTCGTGTGCTTGAGTTTTCACAAAGCATCTCGAGCCACCTAACTTGAGTTAGTTGGAAGAAATGTTTCTCTCAACTCCTTCTGTAGATCTGACCATGATCTGATTTGTGTGTTGGCCTCGTCCTCCAATCGAGTCCGCCACTATAATTTCGCATCACCAGTCAAATACATGCTCGTGATTGTTACCCTATCATCTCCTGAAATATGAGCAGCCCGGAAATACTACTTGACGTCCCACAGAAAGTTTTCAAGTTCCTTGGCACTCCGCTTACCACCAAATGGTTTTGGCTCCGAAATCTTGATTTTGGAGGCTAGCTTCTCACTAACAAGAGTGAATTCTGTTGGGCTCTCTTCAGCAAAGCCACTTCGCCCTCTAACTCCTTCAAGTTTTCCTTGAAGAGTTCTGTCATAGACAGAATGTCGTTGGCAATTTCAGCAAGCTTTGAGTTTGTCTCAAACACAAACTTACCAAGCTTTGTGTGTAAAATCTGCATCTCCACAGTAATCTATTCAGCTTGAACCGTCAAGGAAACAACATCATCAGATTGAAGAGCACCAATAATCTCCTCTAAATGAGAAGCATGGTCTCGTGTTGTTTCTGCAGTATTACCTCTAACCATCTCAAATTAAATGCACTTTGAACCAAAAATTGAGCCAACATTGGTTCTGATACCAACTGTCACATAGGTCAATTTGAACACCAAATTTTTGCAGCTGTGATGGCACTAGGACAGCCTTCGTCTTCCTCTGCCTTAGTCCCAGCCAACACGTTTGATGTCTCGGACACATACCAAGTCACTCCCAAACACAAAAGAAGGTTATGTATGAAGGAAAGGAACTAAGCACGCAATGTTTACAAAAGTCTTACAATTCTCAATCTTATATTATTATTTGCACAAGAACAATACAAGGAAATATGGCCAAGGCCTGCAGTAAACGAACAAAGGCACACCGATGCCTTCTCTCCTAAAGTATATAGCTCTCAACTATGCTTTCACTTTAGAATTCGTCTCCTCACTACAATACCCATCAAGGCTATTTATAAGCACTCACAAATTTGCTTATTTAGCCCACTAAGTTAGTGGACAATACCCCCATCCACCTAGGGTTATGTTAGAACCTATCAACACATGTCACATTGCCATTGTGGTTGCTAGCACTAAGCCATTCTCCCTCATCTTTAGCATCATATGGAGAATGTGCTAGACTTTTGTGTGTTGGCAAGCGAAGAGGTTGCCACCTTACAAAATTGGTTGCTAGTCTTTCCCACCTTCCCACAATATAACTATATATATGGAAGGTAGACAGTAACACTTTAGCCCACTTGGATTTGCTGGAGCCTTCCATTGCTTGCCAAGTATCATAGTAATTGCCCACACTAGCCACGTGTTGTCAGCTTTTAGAATGTGCCACTTGTCCGCCAAGTGTCACCCCATGCTTTTGACCATTCCCAGCCCAAGCCATGGTCCATGCTAGTCACATCTGATTTTGGCAAACCTTGATTAGGGTTCAACCTAAATCAAGCTAAGCCCTTGCCATGTGGTCAATGCCATTGTCCACATTTTGACCAAGTCCAAACCATGTCAATGAGTTTGCCACTACTTTGATCTGTTAGTGCATCAAGCCTACACTATAAGCCAATTTGTGTCCACCGTGCCTTGCCCACAAGGGTTAGCCAAGACACATATAAATGCCAACCTTCCCTATAAGTTAGTCATGCCTTGATCTGTTGGTGCATGGTCTAAGCCATGCCAACCAATTTTATGCTCGTACCCACCGTGTTGCGCCCACGGGGGCTTGAGTCTCTACCAAAAGACACCATGCATATATTTAAGCCACCACCTTGCCCAAGGGAAAGTTTACACACCCATGGGTCCATATGCACATGGCATGCCTGCCACGTGCACGACTTGGGGTGCACCAGAATCTGTCACCTACCCATGAGGTTCCCGCTACTGAACCGTCAAGTGCCACCACCTTTGGGGTGGTGCACCACTATGCCAAAGGCATGTTTGGCGTGTTCACAATGTTTGCCTCGTGTTAAGCTTTCTAAGGCCTAGCCAAGTGGACTCGGGTGCCGGAGGGTGAACCATACCCACCTATATATATGCAAAAATGAACATTCAGCCTTCGTATTTACAAGGATGCCAATGCTATCAAGGACCCCTGTATATGAAAAAAATGAACATTCAGCCTTCATATTTACAAGGATGTCCACTGTAGCACGATGTAGCATGTTGACAACCCTCTACGCCCACAAAATGTTGTCAAAGGCCTAGCCATGGGCATGCCATGGCATGGCCTAGTGTGGGACAGAATGTTAAGGGTCTAATAAACATACTGTAACTAATGACCCAAAGTATTGCCTATCCTCCCATTTCTTCTAACATTCTCCCCCACAAGAACTCGCTACGCCTTTGTTGCGGTCGGACCACCCTACCTACTCGTCCCCCCTAACAACGGAAGGACCCAATAACGACTCGGACCTAGACTCCACCTGGGTGGGCATTAGGCGTGGCACAGGATCAAGGATTTGGTCTGGCTCTGATACCAACTGTAACGGATTGGACGCTTACCAATGACCCAAAAGCCTAAGTTGTTGGGTAGTGTTACCTACTCTCCCATTTATACCCAATCACTTTCCCATCAGGATCCGATGTGGGACTAGGGGTGCACAAAGAATCGGTAGAACTGGAACTGTAAGGAACCGTACCTGAACCGAACCGAACCGTTCACTATGATTCCAATTCAGGTTCCAAATTTTAGGAACCGTTCACTACGGTTCTAGTTCTAAGTCAAGGAACCAGAACCAAAACCGTTAGAAATATATATATATATAAATGAATAATAATAGCTTCTAAGTTCTATATAAGTATATAATATTCAAAGTATAAAATAGATAATATATAAATATATACTAATACATTTTAAATTCTAGTGTTTAATTTATATATAAAGTATAAAATATATAATATATAGATAAATATATTTAGCTTCTAAGTTCTAATGTTCTATATATTTATATAATATAAGATATATAAATAAATAGATACTGATAGAGTATTTGAGTCCAATTATGAAACGTACTGCGTGGGAGTTGAGTTCAAAGCTGACGTGGATAAGAAGTCTACGTTAAGAGGACTTCTCTGTCTCCAAGAGCCAGTCTCCTACTAGGATGTAGCCTCACTTGACCGCTATAAATACTGAGACATTCTTGTATACCAGGTACGCAATTAATACCCCCTGAGTTCCTTTATAGCTAAGAAAGCTCTTTCGATTTCTGACTTGATCGTCGGAGCGTAGTCGGCCGGCACCACGCCGGTGCCCTCTCGATTACCCTTCTCTTGTCCTTTTTTACAGGTTGGCGTTTGATCAGTTCGGGGTGGATTTTTGCTTCATCAGTTGGCGCCGTCTGTGGGAAACAATCACAAACTTGATTGTTCTACACGAATCATATACGAAGCATGATGCACCTACGATCTGGGTTAGAGACTACCACTGTACAGGACCCTCCAGCGCAGGGCCCTCCTGCCAGCCATAATCCCCCAGCGCAGGACCTTCCTGCCGGTCACAATCCTCCAGCCTCCCAGGATCCTCCTGTAGGCCATGACCTTCCTGGCGGACAGGGCCCTCCAATTGGACAAGGAGGCATGCAACCCCCTGGACAGATGGACTTCCCTGGGGCACGCCCCGAAATCCCAAACGACCAAGGACGGATCGCAGCGTTGGAATGCCAAGTCCGGAACTTGAATCAAAGTCTGGCAGAGATATTCCAACAGAATGCGACAATTCTGCAGCGCCTCCCTCCTGTGGAGCCAGTACCATCGCCGGGTCACCCTGTTGATCCAGAAGGGGATGGTGTTGGGCGAGACAGTGAAGTCCCAACGGACGACGCAGCTCAGAACCGAGTAAGAGGTGGGACGAATCCCAGTTACCTAGTCCCACTCGGAAAAAACCAACCCCATGGAGACTCAGGGCACCCAGGGAAAACTATCTATTATGACATGGAGATGCAAGACCTCAGAGCTAGGGTAGAAAGCATGGCCCACACCATAAGAGGGAAGGGCCCTGCTACCGTAAAGGAGCTGGTCCAGCAAACCAACCTCCCTTTCTCCGCGGGGATAATGAGTTGTCCTTTGCCCAACAAGTTCAAGATGCCCACCCTTGAAAGCTTTGATGGGACCAATGACCCGCTAGATCATCTGGAAACCTACAAAGCTCTGATGCACCTCCAAGGAATACTAGATGAAATCCTATGTAGAGCTTTTCCTACTACATTGAAGGGTTCTTCCCAGTCATGGTTCAACAACCTGAAACCGACATCTATACGTTCCTTCAAAGAACTGAGCCAATTGTTCGTAGGCAATTTTATTACCGCCCGAAGGCACAGAAAGCCAGCCACCCATCTCCTGAACGTAAGACAAAATAAAGGGGAGTCATTGCGAGACTACATTTACCGGTTTAACAGGGAGATGTTGCAGGTTGATTCTCTGGACGATAAGGTGGCAGTTACCGCATTCATGGGGGGGCAACTGCCTTCAAAATTCTTGTACTCAATTTCCAAGCACCCTCCAGAAAGTATGTCCGAGCTACTTATGAAAGCCCAAAAGTACATGAACGCAGAGGATGTCCTTGATGCGAGAAAGGCAGACAAGAAAAGGGGGGGACATTCCAGTGAGGAAGATAGAGACCCCAAGCATGGCAAAATATCACGGGGGCAGACCGGTAAAGCATCACGTCATGAGCAGGGAGGCATGTGGCATATTGACTAGAGACATTAAAAGGGAGGCAGTTGGCCCATCCTTGGATTGCTGAGCGTTTGTGGAAGCGCCACCAGTAAGACTTTCTTTTAAAAGTTGCATCTACTTTAATTATTCTAGTTGAAGCTCAATTTAATATCGAGCCTCAGGGCGATAGCTCCGAAGTTTTTGCACGAATAATTCTCTGTTTGTTATTCAAATATCAATAGCAATCCTTTTGTTTCAAAATTTGTTGTTATAACTAAAACAAAAAGTACACCTCCAAGGAGGGCCTTTAATGAAAAAGGCGGGATGGATGAATCCCGAGAACATTGTTTAAAAAGCCCTACGGGGTCACAGCCCTACGGGGGCACAGCCCTACGGGGTCAAAGCCCTACGGGGTCATAGCCCTATGGGGGCACAGCCCTACGAGGGCCACCCTACGGGGATACACCTCCAAGGAGGGCCTTTAAAGAAAAAGGCGGGATGGATGAATCCTGAGAACATTGTTTAAATAGCCCTACGGGGTCACAGCCCTACGGGGTCAAAGCCCTACGGGGTCCCAACCCTACGGGGTCATAGCCCTACGGGGGCACAGCCCTACGGGGTCAAAGCCCTACGGGGTCCCAGCCCTACGGGGTCACAGCCCTACGGGGGCACAGCCCTACGGGGTCCCAGCCCTACGGGGGCACAGCCCTACGGGTTCAAAGCCCTACGGGGTCATAGCCCTATGGGGGCACAGCCCTACGAGGGCCACCCTACGGGGATACACCTCCAAGGAGGGCCTTTAAAGAAAAAGGCGGGATGGATGAATCCCGAGAACATTGTTTAAACAGCCCTACGGGGTCAAAGCCCTACGGGGTCATAGCCCTACGGGGGCACAGCCCTACGGGGTCAAAGCCCTACGGGGTCCCAGCCCTACGGGGGCACAGCCCTACGGGGTCCCAGCCCTACGGGGGCACAGCCCTATGGGTTCAAAGCCCTACGGGGTCATAGCCCTATGGGGGCACAGCCCTACGAGGGCCACCCTACGGGGATACACCTCCAAGGAGGGCCTTTAAAGAAAAAGGCGTGATGGATTAATCCCGAGAACATTGTTTAAACAGCCCTACGGGGTCACAGCCCTACGGGGGCACAGCCCTACGGGGTCAAAGCCCTACGGGGTCCCAACCCTACGGGGTCATAGCCCTACGGGGGCACAGCCCTACGGGGTCATAGCCCTACGGGGGCACAGCCCTACGGGGTCAAAGCCCTACGGGGTCCCAGCCCTACGGGGTCACAGCCCTACAGAGGCGCAGCCCTACGAGGGCCACCCTACGGGAATACACCTCAGAGAAGGGCCTTTAACTAAAAAGGCGGGATGGATGAATCCAGACAGCCCTACGGGGGCACAAACTCAGCCCTACAGGGGCCTAGCCTTACTAAGGAGACACGACCACACTTTTTCAAGGACCTTTTAATCCAAAAACAATGTTAATCTACCCTACGGGGGCACAACCTATTAAAAGAGATTTTAGCAAAAGGCAGGTAAGTCCCACCAAGGTGGTCACATGGCTTTATCAAGAGCCGCGCTATTAAGCTTATTAATTAGAGTTTATTAACCAAGTGGGTTATTGGCATAATGGTTAGGGTGAGACCATGAGAGCTTATTAGCTAAGGTTCGATTCTTCAAACTGACAATCATTTTTTATATATATATATAAACCGGATTCTTATATACCGGCCAAAGGCCGGACCCAAGAATAAACCGCCCGACCAAAAACCAAGCCCAGGAAGAAACCGGCCCGACTAAGGACGGGCCCACCGGACCAGACGCTACAGGGCCCACTGGGCCGGCCAGGCTAAGCGCCGGGCCGGGCGATGGGCCAGGTGCGGCCGGGCCCGCCTAGCCGAGCGCCTGGCCGGGCGTAGCCTGGCCAAGCGCCGGGCACGGCCGGGCCCGCCTGGCAGAGCGCCTGGCCGGGCCGGGCGCTGCCTGGCGCGGCCGGGCGCTGCCTGGCTGGGCCGGGCCGCCCAGCCGGCCTGGCCGGGCGCTGCCCCGGCGGGGCGCTGCCTGGCTGGGCCGGGCCGCCCAGCTGGCCTGGCCGGGCGCTGCCCCGGCCTGGCGCTGCTTGGCCGGCCTTGGCCGGGCGCGGCCGGGCCCACCCGGCGCATGCCACGCGGAAGGAAAGAAAAGGAAAGGAAAGGAAGGAAAGAAAAGAAAAGAAAAGAAAGGAAAGGAAAGAAAAGAAAGGAAAGAAAAGAAAGGAAGGGAAAGAAAAGAAAAAAAGAAAAGGTGTTTGTTTATATAACTCAGTGAACAGTCCTAAAATGTTCATAAGGCCCAGTAATTGACCCTCACGAACAGGGGGCATCTGATAGAGTATTTGAGTCCAATTATGAAACGTACTGCGTGGGAGTTGAGTTCAAAGCTGACGTGGATAAGAAGTCTACGTTAAGAGGACTTCTCTGTCTCCAAGAGCCAGTCTCCTACTAGGATGTAGCCTCACTTGACCGCTATAAATACTGAGACATTCTTGTATACCAGGTACGCAATTAATACCCCCTGAGTTCCTTTATAGCTAAGAAAGCTCTTTCGATTTCTGACTTGATCGTCGGAGCGTAGTCGGCCGGCACCACGCCGGTGCCCTCTCGATTACCCTTCTCTTGTCCTTTTTTACAGGTTGGCGTTTGATCAGTTCGGGGTGGATTTTTGCTTCATCAGATACTAATAACTTCTAATCTATTGTTATAATTAGGGGTGCACAAGTATTAGTGTATATCTTGTCAATGTTTAAAAAAAAAAAAATTGACAAAGAACTCTTGAGGAACCGGAACCGGAATCGCAAAGAACCAGAATCAAACCGAATTCAACGGTTCCGGTTCTGGTTCTAAAATTAAGGAACCGTTGGGAACGATTCCGGTTCCGGTTCCACCAAGAACCGTAAGGAACCGTACCGTGTGCACCCTTATGTGGGACATATGTTAGAGGGTCTTCTCCCACATCGAATTCGGATGAAAAATGATTGAATATAAATGAGCGGATAGGCAACACTACTTAATAATTTAAACTTTTAAGTCATTAGTAAGTGTCTGACGCGTTACAACTATCCAATAGGAAGTTCTCACGAAAATATTATGATAGAAAAAAGACAAGATGAGGTCAGGAGATTATTGAAAAAGAAGAGGAGTTTGGGAGCAGTGATTAATTTGGTTATGGATTGAAAAGAGATGGACTCGGTATGTATTTCATTTTTTTATTAATTTGCATTGTTGATTTAAATTGATTTTGTGTATATGAGGCATTTGATCTTCGTAACGGAGATTCCAAAATCGCGAAATGTGAGTTCATGAGTTGAATGGTGTTGATCCCAAGATTTTCGTTGGATTACAATGCAAAGTACGCATCTTATTGTCCCTCTTTTGTGATTTTTGTGTTGTAAGCTAAGCTAAAATACTTATATCTAAGCATTGTCCTACAATAAATTATATTATAATATCTTCACATTGTTACTAAAACTAAATACTTATATCACTAAATATATGGGTATAATCCGCCATCCGATCGTCACATTTTTCTAATTTTGTACATGTTCATATCTATTTGGTATAATATGTCATATCTGTGAAAACAATTTGGTAACATCAAATGAAATATGTGCAGGTTAAAAAAATTTGATGTTATCAAATGAGGAAATCAAAATTTTACATTTTTTTGCAAGGAGATGGAATATCTGGTCTTGATTTTATTGATTCGCTAATATATGCATTTTTATTTTTTTACGTGTTTTCATATTTATCAGAGTTTAACCACATATGACTTGTGAGGAGAAGATTCAACTAGTGATTTTATATATCTCGTCAACATTTATCAATCCAAAGTCACACATGCATTACTTACACAAAATGTGCATGAATAATGGAAATGGAACTCCCCAGATGACTCAAAAAAAAAAAAAAAAGAATCCCAGTCATGTTCATTATGGTTGTAGGTTTTTTAAGCATTAAACTTAAAAATCTTCAACATCTAAAAACGACTGATATCAATACCATCAAAGGCTTCATATGTCCAAAGTATATGAACTTCCTCACTATACTCAAAAGGAGATGAGATCATCCTTGGAGGATTGTTGCTTCTTCGTATCATGCCCTGCTTCGGATGTGCCACCAGATTTCTTGCCAAATATCATCTCATCAAGATCATCCATCATTTCATCGTTGTGCCCTCCCTGGGCTCCACCTCGAGAACCTGCTGGCTTTCTAATTAAAGCATCTTCTTTTCCGAAACGGGGCGATTCGTCAGGCTCAACGGCAACAGGTATCATGGCAGGTTCGGGCACCAGTGGGGCTACGGAAGGCTTCTTCAAATCTTCAAACTTCAAGAGGACTTTCTGGATTTCGTCATTCACATTCAAGGCTTCAAAGAGAACAGCCTCGTTATCCCCAGCTGATTCGATGATTCTCTGGACAGTAAATTGGGACTGACGACACTGCTGTACAAGTGTGGTTGTCAAGTCATCCTGCCAATACAATTCCAAAGCAATTAAAATGCGAAGAAAATATTTAACTCGTGAAACTAAAAGCAAACCAGAATGAGAAATCAAGCAAGACATACTTGTCCCTCCCAACTGTTGGCAAGAAACATACAACTTCCAAACGATTGGATATTACATATTTTTAAAAGTGATTTTCATTTTTTCCTGAAGAACATGATAGAAATAGCACAGCTGATAATAGAAGGCAAAATAGCAATTGTTAACATTTGCAAATGGCTCGATACGATATTATGCATTTGACTGGTGCATGTAACATTAGTGTTTGGCAGCCTATATGCAGACGACAGAAGCTGCTTGACGTAGACAATTGCTGAATTACCTCTATATTTTAGTAATCTACATCAAGGCAGCAGCTAATGGACATTAAGCTGGATGTACACCCTTTCCTCAAACATGAATGAGTTTTATCTAATATGAACATTAAACCCCTTAATCAAAGACGGTGATCTATACATGTTCTTGAAATATCTGAAGGGTTTATATCAAGAAGACTTCTGAAATATAACAGAAAAGTTTGTCTAGAGTTACTGCACAATATGAACTGAACCTAAAAGACATCTATATGAATCCAAGTATAGACCACAATTTTTCCGCATAGATCCAAACCCATATCTAAAATAAGCTTCATCAGCAGATGAGATCCACATCTTAAACTGGAGGCAGTTCCTCTAAGAAAGCAAGTGTCCATGCTACAAGGCTCAACCTTCAACAAGTTAAACACTATCGTTGGAGTCCAAGAACTTGGGTCTAAGCAACACTTTTTAACACCCCAAGGTTCAGAACATTTAGAACTGAATCTGGAAATATTATAATTATTCCCCACAATATTTCCACGCAATACCAAATCTATAACTGAATCTGGAAATATTTTCAAAAATCTTGTTAAATAATGTGTTATACAGTTATGAAGTTCTGGAAATTCTAAACAAGTGGTTCAAAAAAAAATCATATCTGCAGCAATCAACTCCAGTTGCAGATATAAATAAAATCAAAGTAAGACGATCATGAAAAATGGGTTATATCTTGCAACAGTAAGCATTTGGATGATTAGACAACAATAAAAACTGGGAGGAAACACCACTTTTATCCAGATTGTGTAGCTGCTGACGACCACAGAATAAACGAGAAATAAAAACTCATTAAGAGACACATCTCAAAAGATCACCATGTTGAGTAAACTTGTTAATGAAGTAAGAAAGAGGCTGGATATATGATGAAAGCTACCATATAAATAGCTGGAACAAATTGATAGTGGGAAAGAAAGATTAGGTAAAATCCTTAAGTTCAGGGAGCACAACGTCACGAAAACACAAGTATTCAATCCAATGTCGACTTGATATTTATTTTGTTCATGTGCACTAATTAATAATAAGAAAAATTGAAAAGAAACTTAGATCCAACAATTAGCCATTACAACTAAGAAAAATTAAAAAATGTTGGTTACATAAAATAATGCATTCATGTACTTTCTGTTAAACCATATATAAAATACAAAAAATTACACTGACCTCCCTTGTCAATAGGCTAAATTATAGGGATCACTCCTTAGTTTTCAAAAATAACACTAACCTCCTCTGTCAGTGGTTTTGTATCACTGCCTCCCTTGTCAGAACAGACACCAACGGCGTTGGACGGATTTTGATGATGCCATGGATAGTAAAAAATGGAAACCCAATTTTGCCCTTAGGATGTCCAAAAATACATTATTAGCCTCATTTAGCAAGGCTAAATGATAATAATGTGCCCAGTGGCACAACCTAAGTGGACTTGATGGATATGACTTGATGTGAATCGATTCGTTTTAGGCTAAATAAATATATATATTTATATATTCTGTGTAGAATTATTTGCACTCCCTCAGTTCACGAAAAACTTTTGATTTGATTTTGAGTTTGTTTCATTTCATCACTTCTATATTACCAAGAAAAATATGGATGTAGAATTTTCTTCATCAAATTAAAGGTGGATGGGAAATCAATGAGGCCACTTCATGGGTCTTCATCTTCCAAATGCATGAGCAGAAGAAATATATGCTTGATGATGATTTTTGCCATTATATTGGTGCAAGGTGGTTCTTCTAAATTTCTAATGGTTATTTTGTGGCTCATCGTCTTTAGGCCCTGTTTGGCAGAACTTTTGCTTCGGCTTTTACTCAGAAGAAAAAGATAAGCATAAGCTAAATGAGAAATCTGGTACCCACCAGCTTCCTTTGAACACTCTTTTTGGACTCCGAATCTCTTCAGCCTTACCAATCCAAACACTCTCCAAAACGGCTTTAGAGCTTGAAAAGCCGAAAGCCATTTTTCAAAAGCAAATCCAAATAGGGCCTTAAGCACAAACTAGAGGGAGAGAAAATATTAGTGAAGGTGAGGCAGTTTCTCTCTCTCTCTCTCTAACACTGAAAACCTAGATTTCACCACTTTGCTAGCCTTCAGTTCTCTTCAGACACTTCAGACTCTCTCTCTTCTTGGTCCAACTCGTCCAACCACTATTCGTGGCTCGGTGTCACATGCAACCCATCGACTCACCGAGTCACCAAACTAGTCCTCAACCAACTTAACCTCACCGGGTCAATCCAAGCCCTAACTCGCCTCACCCACCTCTGCCTCCACCACAACCACCTCTTTTCAACCCCAATCCTCGCCACGCGGCCTAACCTAAAGCATCTATACCTCGTTCACAACCGCTTCGCCGGAATATCCCGTCTCGATTTCAAGTATACCAACAACTTCGCCTTCTTGAAATACAAAGGAGAACTCGTCGGAGAGGCGCCGATCCAAGTGGAGAAGATATCCCCCAACAAAACCCTCCCTATGAATCTCACTCCCATCATATATTGGCGGATTGATTGCTATCCAATTCCAATGCCCACTCCTAAAACAATTTGATTTTTCTCTGTCATTTTCTGAGAAACCCAAACGATTCATTTCTCTTTCTCTCTCTAATGTTCAGAGAGATACAACTTGATTTACATAGCATTGTAAATTGTAAAAGGGTATTTGTGTCTTTTTACACAATTGGATTTTTTTAAAAAAATAACAATAAAAAGTACATGGGTATAATTGTCATTTTACCACTTCCGTGACAAAATTGACAGGAGAGGTCAGTGTTATTTTTTAAAACAAATGGGAGGTCCCTGTAATTTAGCCTATCGAAAGGGGAGGTCGTAATTTATTCTATAAAATATAAACAAGCTCAAACATCATAATTAAAAACCAAGCCTGTGAATGGAACTTAATTGGTCATTTATGTAACTAACTAGCATCGTGAGCTGAACTAGAACCTACTCTGTGTCTATCACAATCCTTTCCGGGCTTCAATATCTTGCTCACTATGTCGAAGATATCACAAGATTTATCGCACTGATTATGACCTTATCAGCATAAGGTCATGATGCATGTTCTCTCATACTTGATCTACATGTTACTCTTCCTCTATAATCTCAATGTTTCATACAATATGATTAAATATATAGTTTTCTACACCACTTACCCCAATAATGTGTCCATAACTCAAACAGTGAGCTGCGCACTCAGTAGATTTTAATTGATGTATATATATAATTACATCTCTATAATTATAAGGTTTCCCTATAATCAGATTAAATATGTCATGCTTCTCCAGTGAAGTGTTTCTACAACGAACCAGTGGCACAAAGTGGAGAAGAAAATTTTCAATTGATGGGTATACATAATTATAAAAAGGGCATAAGATTAATGTAGAAGAAACTAAAGAATGGAAAGCAATATAAACCTTAAACAATTTTACAAAATAATACTGGCCTTGAAACAATCATATTATAAATAAAAATATATTTCTGGTGTGAAGCCCTTAAAGATCTGATTCCCAAAACGCTTGCCAATAATAAAATTTAGAAAAATATACTTTAATTCTCCCTGTTTTTTTATAAAGAAGGCATCACCTCAAAAATGAGGAAGGTTACACTGATCACCAGTGCATACTACATTTGAGCCTTATTGCTTTGTTTGAAGAGAAGACACGACTATCAAAAATTAATGGCGACTAAATAACAATCCTACTATACCTAACAAAAATGGAGAAAATACAAAAATTCCCAATAATTTGTTATATATTTAGTAGATGATTACAATAATTTAACTAATTGAAATCTACAAGTCGCCATGCAAATTTCCAACTTCTAGAAGAATACATGTGTAAACTGGTACCACAAAACTATTGCTAGCAACGTGACTAAAAAGGAAGCCTATACGCCTAAAGTTACGTTGTATTGTGTTGTGTTGTGAAGGAAGCCGTGCACTTAACAAAGCAACTGATCCATGAAAAAGATGACAGTAGACTTGGCATTAATTACCCCCTATGGCTAAGGAATTACAAGGGCATATACAACACAGTTCTAAAAAGATTAATCAATAATCCAAAGCACACAGCCCATTACCTTAGCCTGATTAAACAACCCCTATTAGAATCTTCAAATGTTAATTTAGTAAAAGACAGAACAAGAAAAGGCCAAATCAAGCACAATTAATTATACCTGACCAAGTGACCAGGTCAGATATGGGGATCCAATAACATTAAAACAAAAAGCAACCTGAATAATACATACATATATATATATATATATATATATATACATACATGTATATAAATATATACATAAATGTATATATATATATATATATAGGAGCATCTACATGCAACTCATAATGTAAGAATTTAAAGTGAACCATAAATTTATATCAAACTAAAAATCAAGGTATCCATATATTCTTGTTGCAACAAAGTAAAAGTACCTTTAAAGCATCTTGTTCGGGCGAAGAGGATAAAACTGTTGTTAGAAGCTCAATGCTGTTCCGTGCCACATCAAATGCTTCCTTTGTTTGTTCAGCTGTAAGGGTTTCTACAGGAATGTCATGGTGAATTTGTTGGCCAAGGCTAGCATTTGATTCTGAAGCAGAGACTGAACGGGGAGGAGTGAATATTGGAGCCAAACTCTCATTATCACGACCAGGGAACCGTATACCCCTTGATTTCAAACTCTAAAACAAAAGGAGGTCACAAAATAGACTTAATCTAATACATGATCCAGCAGTTCTTTCCCGCAAATAAAGAATTTTATTTCTGCATATGCACTGTACTATGTATTTGCCTTGACCATGCAAAATTTCTCATGTAAGCTTTACACGACTTTATAATTTCAAGAAAACACATATATTTAGAAAAGTTCAAAGCAATCCATTCCATCATCCAGAATTTACGTCCAAAATCATTTTTTTCTCAATTGCCCCCATGGATTTCTCAAAATTCTTTTA
The DNA here is from genome assembly GCA_026545225.1 of Cornus controversa. NCBI lineage: Eukaryota > Viridiplantae > Streptophyta > Magnoliopsida > Cornales > Cornaceae > Cornus > Cornus controversa. Next base: position 10,791,973 of record CM048850.1, read on the forward strand.
GATTAACTTCAAAACAGGTAATTCATCTCACTTCTACATCTTCAGTAAAATATGTGTCTGATCTCCATAATGGGGAAACACTCTGGCAAGAATAACTAACAAAAGGTTACATTTGGTTAACATGAGAAGTGAAAACAAATGACAAGTAGATTTCTCATCATCTGAAACCCGAGAAAAAAAAACCATTTGATTAAGCTGAGTGGATTTTTTGTTCGAAAGGAAAACAAACAAATGATAGATAAGATAATAAAATTTTCTAGTCTTCTATTTTCTTCAGTTTCGTTGGCATTCTGAAAACGAGTAGTTTTAAATTGCAACAAACGAATAGTTTTAAATTGCAACACGGAAAGAGGATATAGAAAAGTAAATGATAATAAGCCATTTTAAGCAGTAGGGATACCTTATATGTCTCTTCATACACTGGCAAATATCGGAGCTCATTAGAGGACTCCCCCCAAGCTTCAATCAACATCAGAACCTTGTTCCGATTGTTAACAACAGTCTGAGGATCATCAATCAACTTCACCATTTCATCAAGCACCCTCTCGGCTGCAACCTCCGAGAATGCCTTCTCACAATTCTTAGAAACAGTTTCAAGCAACACCAAGGCCAAGTACTGAACTCTGGGGCTCTTCAACATGAGCCGTTTCTTTATTCCACGGATCAATTCAATGCTATTGATCTTGTCATGATTGATCATGTCGCAAAGATCAAGATTGGTGGCCCAATCGGGCTCATCCAAAGTTTCAGCTGTTGCTTCCTCGACAAGCTTGTCAGCCTGATTTGGGCCTTGGAGGAGCTCCTTCATCTTGAAACTCATAGAGCTCATGCCAGCAGTCATCTTTCGACCAACCTCAGCTCCTCCAATCTTCAAACGCTCACCAAAAGCGCTAACTTTATCCATCAAATTGTCACTCATCTTCAAAACCCTAGTTCCAATATCACTTGCACAGGCCAAACAAAATCTTCAGATTTTTAAAGCTCCACCTACTAAATCTTCAACAGGGAAATACCAGACAGACCCTAAAAAACTAAAGACCAAGAGAAAATTACTAGTTAGACTAAAATCTAACCGTTCATCACAATTTAAAATCACATATATCCAGAGATAGAAAGATAGACTAGAAACACAACAAATTAATCAACAAATCATATATACACAAAATAAATTCACATAAATTGGTCGAAATTAACAAAATTCATCCGACTAACATTTGAATTTATGGGAAAACCAACATTTTAAAAGCAAAAACCTGAAACGAATCGCAGTTATACATATATGTATGTATATATGCTTATATCAAAGAATCTACATCAATACATAGAAATATACATCAAATAATCAAGTGAGAAGCATAAATATTGTTTTGTCAAACATAATTAGATGATCAGGTCAAAGAACAACCTTGTGATTCTTCCTACTTTTGACTTTCGATGAAAAACAACGATAATGAGACATACCTTAGAATTGAAGATGAAAAGGTTGAAGTCGTTGGCAAATCGCGCGCTGGGACGGCGACGCAGGAGTACGACTCACTCAGATGATTCTCGGCTTTGTAGTCAAGTCTTATTATAGTTATAGATTACCAGTATATGCATATTTTATATATATATTAGTATGGGAAAATTACACCAACCTCCCTGTCGATAAGAGAAATAACAGGGACCTCCTTTAGTCTTCAAAATTAATGCTACTGCCCCTGTAATAATGATTCTGTATCACTGATTTCTCTTGTCACCACAAACACTGACGCCGTTTGACTATTTTGATGATGTCATGAATTTTGATGAAATCAAAACTCAATTTTACCCTCAGAATGTCTCAAAATACATTATTAATCTCATTTAGTATGGTTAAATGGCAATAATGTCTCCATTAGCTAAAATGCAGCGGACAAAATTGCCCTCCACTCGATCTATACAAATCCTCTCACGTTAAGCACTTCTATTTATTTAACCACCCCCCTCTCTCTCTCTCCTCTACAGGGGTTCTACAGTGCATTCTGCTTCAAGAATGAAGAACATGGTTGCTCGTCATCTAATTGGATGAGCTTTGCCCCAATGTTGATGTAATAACTTGTTCAGTTCAATAAAAGTTACTTTTTTTACCGGTGGGAAAAAAATTCTCTCTCTCTCTCTCTCTCACACACACACACTACAAGCTCTCTCGAAAAATGTCAAAGTAGAGCTAGGGTGGCCGACAACGTCGCTAAAAGCTACGCCACAACCCTTGCTAACGTCGCAAAGTCTAACCAAACCCTATAAACAACTGTTGCCAACTTGGAGAACATTGAGAAACTCTTCTCCCAAAAGACGATCCAAAATTTCTTCGTCAATCCAACCATCGACATCGACACAAAGCACAAAGTGCTCAACGAGATCTCATCATCGTCGAAACTCCAACCTCACATTGCGAATTTCTTGAACATCTCGGTCTACATGAAGTTGATGGAGCTAATTAAGGAATTCAAAGTTGTCTGCAATAAATTGACCGATGATGTGTTTTAAAAATAAAATAACTTAGAAGTGTACGAATCTATTGAAGTATAGATCGGCAAGAACGAGGTCGAACTCAAGGGAATACTTTGAAAAGAAAACCTAATACAAATTCAAATTAATTTAAACTAATCTAGTTGAACAAAATTGATTTATTTGAGAAATTAAACTAACATGCAAGTAAAATAACATGATTGAAATCAAATAAAAAAATTACTAAGGTGTCGGATTCCACCACCATTAAATCCATAAAGTTTCTAATATTCATTTACTAATTTCTAAATTTAGAGTAGCAATCAAGAAATCAATCTATTGCTTACTCAAGATTTAACAATAAAACAATATAAAACTATATTAAAATGTTGATTTTTCTTCGCTTAAATAATATAAGATTCTAAGCATTTTATGTATCCAATTTAATGAAAGACATAAGATTAAAGATTTAACTTTTAAGAAATACAAAACCAAGCTTTGATTAATTAAATACTTCCTAACCGTCACATATACATGATATAAATAGTGAAAGAACTATAAAATAATTAATCAGAAGAAGCGAAAATCATAAGTATTTAAATCATACACATGAATCAATAAATAAACAAAATAACTTCACTCCATTAATGGAGGTTTCCTCCCCAGCCTTAGTTGAGGAGTTTAGTCACATGTGGTAAAAGAATATAACAAATAAATAAAAGATATCATGAAATAAAATAAACAAATAAAATCTAGATTGTCTCTATCTTCTCTGCCTTGGCCTCTACTCTTTTTTTTCCTCCCGTCTTCTGCTCATCTCTTTCTCTTATATAAAGGTCCTCTAGTATATTTTCAAAGTAAAATAACATAGAAAAGTGCTAAGAAGAAAATTTTCCAGAATATTTTCTCTCATATTCAATCCAATTTTGACCTTGAATAAGTGTGATTCACGAAGTTTTCATGAAATACAAATATCTTGGACTTTAAGTTATCTTTTCACGGACACTGAGTCTTCTCAATTACGATATCCAAGTCGAGAAATATGGTCAAATTACCATATCTAGTGTAATGTTCGCGCAGAATATTGTGACTACTTTGACATGCAATTTTCACCCCTTAAATGTTAGAATTAGGGCTTCTTCAAAACAAATATTTTCCCCTATGAATAAGCTTTCTAAAAACTCTAAGCTTGCATTAATCCGAGACCTGAGATGAAATTTATGGCCCAAATAGTAAGGCTGCGTAGAGAAGTCATGTACTTTATATTTGTTGAATTTGGGCATTTTCCACAAACATCACCATAAACCTAAAAAGAAACAAAATCTGTCATGCCCCAATTTCTATCACCCGATCAAGAGTGAAGGAAATGGGGTGAACGATGAAACCTCAACCAGTTCACGCACTTGAATCCTTTGATCCCAAGACTTAGTTTTATGTGTGTCTATTATCTCAAAATGGGACCAAGCCCATTAGAAAAAGTATTTAAATTCACTCAATTTCAAAGAAAACTACTCTCAATTCAATTTTAAAATGAATGAACTATGTCCGTTAGAAGTCAGTAACAATTTCAACACAAGTTGTGAATAGTACCTTCACTTAATCGAAGAGGTACTTTCGATTAATTGAAGTTACAATTAATCGAAATTCTATCGAAACTTCAATAAAAACATGTTGGTTTTAGGATCCAAATTTACTCAATTTATTTGATCGAACCCTTCGACTAATTGAAGTTTGGTTTTCGATTAGTCGAACCCTTCGACAGAAAATTCCCGTTAAGTCCAATTTTCCATTAGGACGTCCAATACACATTCACCATCAATCATAAATGCCACAAACATCATACCACATTTCATACAACTAAAAACATACGTAGAAGCATTTGAAATCATAAGCATATCTCAATTACCTCATAAACATCGGATCAAGTTCAAAAAATACATACAATGTCTAATTTTCCAAAAGTACAACCAATGTATCAAGATATTTGTCCAACATCAACATTACAATTTCTCAAAAGTGTCAAACATGACACATACATATATAGATACTCAAAATCCCAAAAATGTTATTGAGTACTCCAGGTAGCTAATCAAATTTCATCCATTGCCAGTGCCTTACTGAAAGAGTTTGGGGGAGAGAGGGGTGACCAAACAATTAGCTCAGTAGGTGTCACGCCTTGGAATCCGGACTGCCGATACTCCCCCGGACCGGCCCAAATCCCGGGTCGCGAACCCGTTCACTCAACCCCGTGAACAACTTTAACCACACTCATGTGATAGTATCAAGCTATGATACCATCCTGTCACGCCCCAATTCCCAACTCTCGAAAAATCGGAAGTGAACCCGTTCATTAAACCCCAGTAAACCCGTTCATTAAACCCCAATGAACCTCCTCATATTTCTTGATTACCGCGGAAGCTAATCATACGCATGTAATTATCTATGCGTATACTCATCACTATCTATACCAATGGGCCACACATCGGTCTATGCATCCATGACATTCCATTTCCACTCTTGGATCATGAAAAATCATAAAATTTCACCTTTTTAAGGTTCACAGGACTTTGAGGCGCCTCAAACTTCAGTTTGAGTCGCCTGGAACTTCCAGAGAGTTTGTATTTTCAAAAATAGCTCTTTGAGGCGCCTCAAAATACACTTTGAGTCGCCTCAAAGATTTTCAGGCGCCTCAAAGTTCACTTTGAGTCGCCTCAAACTGCACCTGACCTGGATTTTTGATAACATTCCTCAACCTGACTTCAAATGCTAATATCTCACAATCCGTAAGTCCGTTTGACTTGAAATTTGACATGGATCATCCTCAACATGTCTATTTTCTAGTCCAATTTGAATCATTCAAAAATACCAACCAAAACTCAATTTACACTCAAATTAGTGGGGGTGGGTCAGATTACCCACTCTTGCACTAAAACATGCATATCTTTCTCAATTTAAATCCAAACAAGGCCCATGACCTATCAAAATGAAGCTAACACAATTCTATTTCTATATACATAAATTATATTCAATCTTTGAACTCAAAATGGATACTTTTGGGCATGTGTCCCCCCAATGGCTACTCTAATGCCTCAATGGCCATCAAGTATATTCACATAACATGCATTTCATACTTGAAATGTAATTCCATCTATTTTTCTTACCATCTTCACTCCACAACTCATGCATACATACTTTCCATACTCCATTTGCTCATGATTAACCATACAAGAAATCATAACTAAAGAAGAAAATGGTCCTATGGTGCCATACATCTCCAACACACACTTTTCTCAAAAGGTACATATCATTCATTTAAACCACATATTCATACACCAACATCATTTATTATACATACAAGGTCCAAATAATCATACAAGTTACATATAACGTGAATGTAACTCTAACCCAACATAATCCACATGCCACATGCTGGCATGGATAACCAAATATACAATATCCCAAAATGTAGCAAAATATAATTATAAATCTTCTTGGACATTCAAATCCCATCCATCATCGGTACCTTATCTGTAAAAGAATTTAGAATAAAGGGGTGAGCACCACTGCGGCTCAATAGAGGTTCCCTAACCCTTCTAAGTGCCGACCCGACACGACTTACATGAATGCATGTCACTACATTACATGTATCATCCAACATATACCATGTTCATTCACGAGCAATGCATATATATAAGAATGCATTAAACACCTATCATGCTTCATAATTTAAAATGAAAGCAACATCACACACTTGTCTTTCTCTCATAGACTCAACCCGGCACCCTAACATGGTTTTTGACCAACCATGTGACCTGGGATGCCTCCCACAACCTTTCCACAACTTTAACACATGTCATCAACGTCATGTTCCTGGGGCAATATTTTGGTTTTCCCATTGGTGATTAGTCCATATCAGCACCGTCACCAAATATGTGTTCACTTAAGGTGATTAGTCAATATCAGCACCGTCACCGAGTATTAAATGGCTCAAAGTGGTTAGTCCATATCAGCACCGCCACTGAGCATAATTGGATTCAAGGCGATTAGTCCGTATCAGCACCATTACCGAATCATTGGGTGGCTCAAGGTGGTTAGTCCATATCCGCACCGCCACTGAGCATTATTGACCCAAATAACCGACACCTAGTCTTAACCACATTTCCCCGTCTCCTCACAACGGTCCCATATATGCATTTCGAACCTATAAATGACAAGCATTTAAGATTCATGCTTCACAATACATGAGCTAGTTATATAGGAACATAGCATGCATTTCCTCTCCATGAACCACACATGGCACATATATGTATACACATGCATATAACCTCTCATATGCACTTAACTTCAAAATTAGCATACTTTACTCATGCTACACTCAATGCACAATTCTAGCACATAGAACTAACATGCATTTAATCACCACATATTTCACATATAATCACATATATCACCCAAGGTTACACATTTGCACATAAATCCCAAATTGAGCACATAACACCTATATACTCAATTTCTTCCATTCACACACTTTAACCCACATGCTTAAACCAACACAAGGAACACCAAAATGTGCAAAGATAGGATTCAAGAGAAGGAGAAAATATGACTTCCCACCCCTCTCACTCTCCTAAAGCATGTGATACGTAACCTACACTTCTCCTCTTCACCCGAAACCCTAGAATCGACAATTAGAAGAGAAGAAGAACCCCTACCTCAAAAATGAAGACCTTCCAAGCACTTTCCAAAAATCCCAGCAATGTCCACCTTGCCGGATCGCGACTTTGTTCGGTTCAAACCGAAGCCCTAGCCGTCCCCTATGCATCTCCCTTCTTCGGCGGATCACGAATCACACCCGAAGGCCTCCAAAACCTAGAGAGAAGGTAGGGCTATGAAGATGGAGTCTTATTGAGAGAGAAAGAGGCATGAGATCTGCAGAAATATCTCTGCCACTGATATTTAAAGCCCCTAGGCCGCAAAAAGGCCAAAATGCCCCTCGGCCACTTAACGTACCTTCCCGGGCTCTGTTTTCGATTTCAAAAACTCCTACGGCCTCAAAATCACTTCCTCTACTCTCTAAATATTTCATCTAATCTATTCTCAAAAATAAATATTTTTGAGAATTTTTTGGATTCCCGAGCCCACTTAAGTCACATCCCGGGCCTCGTTTTGACCAAAAAGTCAAACTTCTCCAAATGTCCCAAAAACTTTCAAAAACTTCAAATTAACCTTTCAAATATGTTTTCCACTCTCGAAACATCCATAACATCATTCGGAACGCATTTATAGAGAAAATGATAAAAAATCGGCAAACCGGCTAAAATTGGTCACGATCACTACAGTAGGAATGCCCTAACCAACCCGTGTATCGAAAAATTTCTAGAAAATATTTATTTTTGGCTTTAGACCAAATGAAATGTTAAAAGAGTTAAGGAAGTGATTTCGGAGCCGTGGCCACTTTCAAAATCAAAAACGAAAGTTGAGCGGGTACGTTAAGTGGCTCGAGGGTATTTTGGTCATTTAGCACTCTAGATATTTTAGATATCTATATTGCAGATATTCTCCTCATTAGCTCTTGACCAAGAAACTAGAAAAACTCTCTCTCTTCATTTCGGAGACCGTAGGCTTGGATTTAGGAGGTGCCGGTGAAGGATAACTTGTTCTACGTGGCAAGAACTTCAATTTGAACTGAATAAAGTCAAATTTTGGTAAGGTAGAACTTGTAGGAACTCTAGGGATTTGCTAAAAAGGCTTCAAATTCGAGGTAGGGGTGTTTCTTCTTTCTTATTCATCGATTCTAGGGTTTTGGTGAGGTTGGGAGTGATGTGGTTATGTTAACATGTATGGGAGAATGGTAGGGTTGAGTGATCTTGTTTTTCCCATCTCAATATGTGTCTATACATGTTAATTTGGTGCATATTGTGATATATGATGAATTATGGACTTGTATATGTCAAATGTATATAAATGTGAACTTGTTCTCGAAGTATGATGAGTTTTGTGCATTTATGAATTTATGCATAATTGTGAGCATATATGCGATTATATGTTGTTTGTAAGAATGTGAGGATGTAATGTATGCTAGATTTAAAATATAGCAAGAATGTGCATTGAAGAGCATGAAAAGCATGCTAAGTGATATATGTGTTTGATATACATATATAAGTAAATACTTAAGGATTGTCCAAGTGAACCATACATGGGGTTCAGAGTTACCCAACCATGTCATGGGAGTGGTATAATTATTCACTAAGGTATAACCGGCGGAGTTGCCCAATCATATTAAGGCTAATGCCTAGAATTTGGAGTTGTCCAAAAATTTTTGATCGTCGAAATTGCCCACTCACAATGGCAAGACCAATATATTGCTGGAATTGTATGATTCTTCAGAATTGTCCAAATCATACGGGTGTCGTCAGAGTTGTCCAACACCACATGATCGTCGAAGTTGACCAATCATGTCTATGTATCGAATTATGACCAAAAAAGATTTAAATATCTTGATGCTTATGTGTTTAACTTTTAAGCGTGGTAAATGGATTAAATGCATTTATATTTGAATTACATTTGTGTTAATTTAACATAAGAACATTGAATATGTCATGTAGAGTAGCGACATCATGGGTGTTAAGGTTTTGAGGAAAACATGGTTAAATGTATGTTTTTGGATTATATTTATGAAATGTATGGATTTAGCATTTATGAGATGTAAATGTATGGATTAAATTGAGTTTTGCCTATGCTTGGAGTTGTGGATGAATGTATGGGACTAGGGAATGTATTTAGACTTGAGTTGTACAGGTTTTGGCATTTTGGGAACCTTCAGTCACCTAGTGTCTGCAGCAGTCGATTGAAAGGTGTGAGATCCCAAGAGATTGTAAACTGGATACCAATTTTGGATGATTGGAGGAGGGCTTCAGCCAGCTAAAAATATCCTTTCGGCCAACCAAAACTACTCTTCTATCGACCGACAGAACTGAAATTGAAATCCAATGCGTTGGCCAACTAGAGTTAGCTGAACCCAGGTTTCAATGCACCGAAGGGGGTCAAAACTCACTAATAACTTATAAATCGATGACTAAGAGAAAAAAACACCCCTACCTCAAGATTTAAGTTTCTTCTAGTAAGACACTAGAAATCCTCCAAGTTTCACCTTATCCAAATCAAACTTTGATCGGTTAAAAATGTCTCCCTTAACACATAAAACACTTAGTCCTCCGTTGGCAACCTCTAATTCCAAGCTTAAAGCTTCCAAAATGAAGATAAAAAGAGAAAAGATGAAAAGGGAGAGAGATAAAGAGTTGGCCAGCAGCCTTTAGCTTTTCGAATGACTGGGATCTTAGCCATATAGATATTTATAATATCTTAGAGTATGAAATGACTAAAATGCCCCCGACCACTTAATGTACCCCCTCAACCTCTGTTTTCAATTTCAAAAGTGGCTACGGCTTCAAAATCACTTCCTTAACTCTTTTAACATTTTATTTGGTCTGAAACCAAAAATAATTTATTCTCAAAAAAATATCATATTTTTCAAGCCCACCCGACCCGTGTCCCAAAATTATAAGCATACCTCAAGTAATAAACAACTTGGGGTAATTTAAGCGAACCTCTCATTCTTGTTCCCATGTAGCCTCTTCGACTCCATGATGTCTCCAAAACACTTTGACCAATGGAATGGTCTTGCCCCAAAGTACTTGTTCCCTAGAGTCCAAATCCTGAATTGACCTCTCTTCATAAGATACATCCTCCTCCACCTCAAGATATGTCTAACCTAACACATGTGAATTATCCGGCTTATACTTTCTTAACATCAAAATATGGAAAGTATTATGCACACTTGACATTTGTAATGGTAATGCTAAGCGATATGCAACATCACCCATACGATCCAATATCTCAAATAAAATAATAAACTGTGGTGATAACTTGCCACTATGCCCAAATCTCATCAAACCCTTCTGTGGTAAGACTTTAAGAAAAACATGGTCTCCCACCTCAAATTTCAAAGGTCATCGCCTCCTATCGGCATAACTTTTTCTGACGACTTTGAGTAGTAAGCAACCGATGCCTTATTACCTTAATCTTTTCTATAGTCTTTTGGACTATATCTAGCCCCAAAGCCACCGTTTCACCAACATTTGTCCAACAAACAAGCAACCTACAAGGCCTAACATACAATGCCTCAAATGGAGCCATCTCAATTATAGCTTGATAGATATTATTGTATACGAACACAATCAATGGAAGGTGATCCTCCTAACTACCACGAAAATCAAGCACACATGCCTGAAGCATATCCTCCATAATCTGTATAGTACGCTCTGACTGACCATCCATCCGAGGATAAAAATCCATACTAAAATGAAGGTCTATATCAAGTGTTGTCTTAAAACTCCGCCAAAATTGTGACGTAAACCATAGGTCTCTACCTAATACAATAGAAACTGGAACCCTGTGCATCTTTAAAATCTGATCAATATACAACCGATTGAGAGTATCCACATCATCAGTCACCCGAATAAAGAGAAAATAAGCCACCTTATTCAATCCATCCACAATGACCTAAATGGCATCGTGACTCTTTCTCGACCTCGGTAATCTTGCCATAAAATATATAGTGACGTGTTCCCACTTCCACATAGCTACCAGTAATGATTGTAACAACCCCGTTGGTCTTTGATGTTCGGTCTACACTTATTGACAAGTGAGACACTTTGCCACAAATTGTGCAACATCATTTTTCATACCCTTCCACCAATAATATCTACACAAATTGTGATACATCTTGGTACCACCGAGATGCACTACAAGTCTAGAGCAATGAAACTCTCTAAGAACCTCATCCCTACAAGTCAATGGTACAACCATTTTTCCTTTAAACCTCAAACTTCCATTGAAATGAACTGTCTAACTTTTCACCACTTCACCACCCAAAATCTGAGTGCGAATGTCCTCTATCCCACTATCATGTCTCTGTCCCTCAATCACTCTACTCACTAGAGTCGGTTGAGCAATAAGTATGAACAAAGTTGCTAGTTCACTACCCTCACTGAAATACAGTCCCATTTTTAAGATATCTTCCATTATTTTTCACTTACGGATGGCAATGCTTACCAAAATACCATGTGGTTTCCTACTCAAAGCATCGGCTACCTTATTAGTTTTTCTTGGGTGATACTAAAGATCAAAATTATAATCCTCCATGCACTCCACCCACCTCTGTTGTCTCATATTCAAGTCCTTTTGTGTGAAAATGTACTTCAAGCTCTTATGATTGGAGAAAATCCCAAACTTTTTTCCGTACAAGTAATGCCTCCACATTTTTAATGCAAAGATTATCGCCGCTAACTCCAAGTCATGAGCCGGATAATTCTGTTCATGTGTCTTCAACTACCGGGAACCATATATAGCAACCCTCTCGATTTGCATCAATACACATCCCAACCTATCCCATGAAACATCACAGTAGATCACATAACCCAAACCACATTCATGAATTATTAATGTTGGAGCACTATTCAATTAACTCTTTAACTCCATAAATGAATGCTCAAAAACATCATTCCACATAAACTTAGCTCTTTTACGAGTAAGTTTAGTCATAGGCACCGCTAACTTTAAAAAGTCTTTTACAAAGTGTCGATAGTAATCCATTAGTCCCAAGAAACTACGTATCTCAAATATGTTCTTTGGTCTTTCCTAATTCATCATCGCTTCATTCTTAAAAGGTTCCATGGAAACTCCTCCTTTCAACACCACATATCCAAGGAACTTCTTCGTTAGCCAAAATTCACATTTTTTATAGTTGGCATACAAACGATGCTCCCTCAAAATTTGTAACACTGTCCTCAAATGAATCTCATATTCCTTTATAGAAGACGAGTACACAAGAATATCGTTTATAAACACCACCATGAACCTGTCCAAATAAACACTAAAGACTCAGTTTATTAAGTCCATGAACACCACCGATGTGTTTGTCAAACCAAATGGCATCACTAGAAACTTATAGTGTCCATATCTAGTCCAAAAAGTAGTATTTGGAATATTCTCATCTCTTACTCTCAACTGGTAATTCCCTGACCTCAAGTCAATCTTTGAAAAGCACCTTGAACCCTTGAGTTGATTAAACAAGTCATCTATCATTAGTAAAGGATACTTATTCTTGATCGTTGCTTGGTTCATCTTTCAAGAGTCTATACATACCTGCAAGGATCCGTCATTCTTCTTAGCAAACAGGACCGGAGCTCCCCAAGGTGATGTACTAGGCTGTACAAACCTGATGGTCCAGGAAGCCCATGAGCATGTTTGCCCAAGTTTTAATGTCAAAAGGATCTGTAAGGTCATTATTGTCATTTCACTTCAAATGCTTATATTGGGTATTGCTTCATAAATTATTTAATTGTCTTGTCAAATTAAATAATTCTTCTTGTATTTGCACTAACAAGACTTGTAGTTGATGAGGTTTGGTCATAGTGGCAAGCTAGCTCCATAATTTATCGGACTATTTGAGATTTTGGATCAATTTGGGGAGGTTACTTATCACTTGGCATTGCCACCGCAAATGTCAAGTGTGCGCAACACTTTCTACATTTCTATGTTAAGAAAGTATGAACCAGATCCTTCACATGTGCTAGATTGGACAAACCTTGAGGTGGAGGAGGACATGTTATATAAGAAAGGCCAATTTATATTCCGGATACTAGAGTCCAAGTACTTCGGGGTAAGACTATTCCATTGGTTAAGGTACTTTGGAGACACCACGGAGTTGAAGAAGCTACGTGGGAACGAGAGCAAGAAGTGTATTCCAAGTATCTCGAATTGTTCATCACTTGAGGTATGTTTTAATTTTGAGGAAGAAATTCCTGGAAGGTTGGGAGGTTGTAGAGACTGGGTCCAATTTTGATTGGTTTCCACTGTAATCATCATTTACGCTCTAATTACATTTTAAATGATGTTTAGCATGTTTTAATTGTGGTAAAAATATTTGGAAAGTTGTTTTAAGGTTTTGAAAATTTTTGGAAACATTCGGAAAAGTTTGACTTTTTGGGTCGATAGAGCCTTGGGGTGCAGTCCGGTGGGCTCGGGAATCCAAAAAATTTCTGAAAAAATATTATTTTTGGTTCTGAACCAAATAAAACGTTAAATGAGTTAAGGAACCAATTTTGAAATCATAGCCACTTTCAAAATAAAAAATGGAGGTCGTGAAGGTAAATTAAGTGACCTGGGGGTCTTTTAGTCATTTTGTGCCCCAAGGGGATATAAATATCTAGGAGGGGCTAAGATACAGACATTATACATAACTCTATCTCTCTTTAAATCTCCCACTTCAACTCTCTCCCTTCTCTCTACATTTCAAAAGTGTTGGGCTAGGATTTGGTGAACGCCGAAGGCAAGAAGATTGCTCTACTCAGCGAGGGCTACACATTGGACCAAACAAAGTTTACTTTTGGTAGAGTTGAACAGGCTGGGATTTTAGAACATTAGCTTCAAAGCTTGAGATTTGAGGTAGGGGTGTGAATCTCTTCCCTATTTTGATTCTATAGGTCACATAGTTGTGACATGAAACTTTTCTTTGAGAATTTTGTGAAAAATGTGATTTACTTACATATATATAGATTGTCTAAAGTGCCTAAATAGAATTTACGTATTATACATATCTTAGTGATGTTATGAATGCATTTTATTAATTTGTGTTCATTGAGAAGTTTTGCGAGATTTGATCCCATATGTTAAGTAAATGCATAAAGAAGATTTTTCTTGAAAATGAATGTGTTATTTCCATGAGATAAGTGGGTTGCATTGTGACAAGCACGTGTTAAAAATCAAAATACATTCATTGATAAATGTTTTGCATTGGTTAAAATTATTTAAAATCATGGTTTTGTGCATATGTGTGATGATGTTCACTTTTGTGAGAAGTTGTGGTTTTCGGGGCATGTGTGAGAATTAATAAAGGTTTTGAACCCTAGGGTGCAAGACCCAAAACTCGACCAAGCAGATGTCGCTTCCATCGGATTAGCAACCCGTAGAGTGCAAGCAGAGTATGTGGTCCCAAAACGACCCTTATTATGCATTGTGACAAGTAGAAGTCCTCAGTTGAATTGATTTCAGAGTATGTGGCGTTAAGTTAAAATGTAATACATGATTCTATATAAATTGCTTTTATATTGAAATGTGAATCATCACTCATGATTTCTAAAACGTGTATATTTTAAGTATGAAAATCATGGATATATGTCATGTAGTCATATAGAGATTTCATATGCATTCATGCATGGATGCCTGAGTTAAGGTAGAGTTTGGTGGATCATTCCTACTAAGCGTAGTTGTATGCTCACCCCCTTCTTCCAAACTCTTTTTTAGATAAATATCCTATGGAGAATGGGGCTTGATTGGCTAGAGTGGATTTTGATGCTCATTTTGGATATGTATATAGATTTCCATGCAGATTGTGGCATGTGGACTAGTTTCCCTTAGAAATGTTACTTTACATTTGGACAAGCTTACGTTTTTAACTTCAAATGTAATCGCCACGTATGGCAGCGTGTATAACTTTTAAAGGATGTAATATATGATGTTTAGCTTTGAATTATAAATGTACATTTTATTGACCATTGGAGATATAAACTTGTGTTTGGATGTCTTAGACTATTTTTGATGTTTTACATTTCATAGATAATGTATTTGTGTTGTAGATTGAGAGTTGGATAAAGAATGTATTGATTGTATTTACTTGAGGGTTTTGTAATAGTAGCAGCTCGAGTGATTACAATGTATCGTAATCCCTATTAGGATGCATCATGATCTGGTGATGCATCTTAACCCCATTGGTGATGTATCGTAAGGAGTTGAGGATGTGAGTTGGAATTCCATAGCTTTTCACAACATGTGTGACGCAGTATACATTTTGATGCATCGTGACTGAGAGGACAATGTATCGTAATTTCATGAGGTATGTGAGTTAAAATTCTAGAACTTTTCATAACATGTGCGATACATCGTACATTATGATGTATCATAACCAACATTACGATACATCGTAATGTGTGGTTGGATGGGACAT
Source organism: Cornus controversa (assembly GCA_026545225.1). Lineage (NCBI taxonomy): Eukaryota > Viridiplantae > Streptophyta > Magnoliopsida > Cornales > Cornaceae > Cornus > Cornus controversa. Next base: position 10,807,508 of record CM048850.1, read on the forward strand.
TGAAATGTATTTCGATCAGTACAGGACATCAACTACCGAACCCATTGGGGTTAGGTGAGTCTGTAATGTACGTGTATAGGCACATGTATGTAATTCAAGCCTCTGCGTTGATGTAGATGGTTAGACGTTCCATTAGGGCTTAATGTCACCTTCGATTTTTGGGAGACGAAAATCGGGGCTTGATAACTTGGTATCAAGCGTGATATGAAAGTGTGATTGTGATTAGAGTATGGATGATTAGCTTAATCACCCTCGATTTTTGGGAGACAGAATTCGAGGCATGACATTTTTCCACATTCATACATATACCTCATACATGTATATAAACCCCATATATCAATCATCTACTTACAATTCCACATATATCACAAATATGAACAACTTTAACATGCATTTAATCACAATGAAAGAGGAGAAACATTATACATAACCACACCACCCTCCTAAGCATTCTAAACTCAACCAAACCCTCTCAAACTCACCAATAACCCAAAAATTGATGACTAAGAGAAAAAAAAACACTCCTTCCTCAAGATTCAAGCTTCTTCTAGAAAAACACTAGAAATCCTCCAAGCTTCACCTTACCCAAATCTAACTTTGATCGGTTCAAAATGTCACCCTTAACACATAGAACACTTAGTCTTCCTTTGGCAACCTCCAATTCCAAGCTTAAAGCTTCCAAAATGAAGAGAGAAGAAGAAAAGATGAAAAGGGAAAGAAAGGGAGAGTTGGCCAGCTGTCTCTAGCTTTTCAAATGGCTAGGATCTCATCCATATAGATATTTATAATATCTTGGGGCACGAAATGACTAAAATGCCCCACACCACTTAATGTACCCTCCCGACCTCTATTTTCGATTTCGAAAGCAGCTACGGCTCTGAAATTACTTCCTTAACTCTTTTAACATTTCATTTGGTTTAAAACCAAAAATAATTTTTTTCCAAAAAAATATCTGATTTTCTGGTCCCACTCGACCCGTGTCCTGGGCTTCGTCGACTTGAAAATCTCAAAATGAGCCAAATGGCTCAAAAACATCCTTGGACCTCTAAACAAGTCCCAAAACATGCATTTCATATTTATAATGCATGTAACATCATTTATATGGCAATAAATGAAAATAAAATAAAATCGGTTAAAATTGGACTCGGTCTCTATAAAACCACATTTATTAAATAAAATAATATAAAATAAATTACTAACAAATATAATTTTAGAGATTTATTCTGTAAGAGTTATGCACCTATCAACCAACATGAAGCTTGTGATCGTGACATCAGTGGTGAAATTAAAATCGCAACACTTGGCGTAAATCGTGAAAAGAGTGTGTAGATTGACTGGAGGAAACATTGGTGGTTGTGAGAAGCCTTGAGTGTGTTTGTTCCTCTCTAAGTGTATCATAGAAAGTAGAATCTACGACTTAGTCATCAAAAAGTTAACAACGCATCCTAGGTTGTGAAAAGGGCAATTGTGTCTTTTTACATAATAGGATTTTTTTAGAATTTTTTAATTTAAATAATAATAAAAATTACATGGGTATAATAGTCATTTCACCACTTTTGTTGACCAAATTAGTTCGACAACACTGATAAGGGAGGTCAGTGTCATTTTTGAAAACTAAGGGAAGGAGGTTCCAATTATTTCTCCTATCGACAGAGGAGGTTAGCGTAATTTTTCTTTTTAGTTACATAAATATTCAAAGATATAGTATGATAAAATAGTAATGCTACCATGAGATAGGCCTCTCAGTAATTGTCGTTCGCTATTTGTCTTTTTATCATGATCATGTACAAATTTTGATTTACCCATCCAATCATTTGGAAGGTCTAGTAAAAAAGAAAAAATCCAATCGCTTGAAAGGGGATTATATGAGATCAAAAATTTACATCAAAATTCATTTACAATAGATTACATGAATCGGTCAAACTTTTATATCCTTTTTCTTTTGACTTTATTTGACCAAATTATACTAACATCTTTGACTTTTTGTATAATTTTATTTTATGGTATTTTAAGCTGATTTTTTGATCGCCAATCCAATCATTTGAAAGGTCTAGGAAAAAAGAAAAAATCCAATCATTTGAAAGGGGATTATATGATCAAAAATTCATATCAAAATTCATTTACAATACATTACATGAATTGGTCAAACTTTTATATTCTTTTTCTTTTGCCTTTCTTTGACTGAATTATACTATCACTTTGACTTTTCGCATAATTTTATTTTATGTTATTTTAAGCTGATTTTTTTTTATAGTAGGTCATTTTAATATTGGCTAGAGATAATGAGATGTGTGCACTTTTTTTTTTATCCCAAAGATGTACTAATTTAAGAAGGAGTTCATGAGAACTAACCATGAGCTTGACATCATGATAGCATTAAATTAAGTCTGCAGCACTATAATAGTTTATGGGAGGTCAATTTTATTCATAGTATTCACCACAAAAGGGCACTAAAAGCATCATCTCCATGAGCCCAATTTAAGTTCAAGCCAACTTTTTTTTTTTGAGTTTGGGTCAAGTTAAGTTTTGTTTCGTTAATTTGTTCAAAAATAAGTACTTAATTAGATTATCAAGTAACAATTTAGATTAAGCTCAAATTGTTGAAATTTTAACAATAACTTGGGTTAGGTTGCTGGAAACATATAGGTGAATTTGTATATATGTTATAATGTCTTGTAATAAACATTAATAATTAACAATTCCATGAACAAAAATTTTAAAGAAACAATTAATAAGAAATACAATTCATTAAAATTAAACAATTTGAATAATGAATATGAACCATTCAATTATAATTATATGTGATAAGTGCATAATTCTTACATAATAAACCTCCAAAATTATATTTGTTATTAATTTATTTTATATTATTTTATTTAATAAATGTGACTTTGTGTTTTTTTAGGTTTTTGGTGATGTTTGTGGAAAAGGCCCAAATTCAACAATTATAAAGTCCATGACTTCTCTACGTAGCTTTACTATTTGGGCCACAAATTTCTACTTGAGTATTGGATTAATACAAGCCTAGATTTTTTAAAAATCTTATTTATAGGGAAACATATTTGTATTTCATGAAGAAACCCTAATTTGACTTTAAAATGGTGAAAATCGCATGCCAAAGTAGACAGAATATTTTGCGCGAATATTACACCAGTTATGGTAATTTGACCATATCACTTGAATCAAATATCAGAATTAAGCAAACTTAGCGGCTGTCAAAATCTAACTTGCAATCCAAGATATTTGTATTTCATGAAACACAATAATTCAAGGTCAAAATTAGATTTTAAATCAGAGAAAATATTCTAGCAGATTTTCTCCTCAACACTTTCCTATTTTCTTTTACTTGGAGAACACCTTAGAGGACCTTTATATTAGAGAAAGAAATAAGCAGGGTTGAGAGAGGAGAAAAAAGAGTGGAAGCCAAGGTAAAGAAGACAGAGACAATTCAAGTTTTATTTATTTATTTTATTCCATTATGTCTTTTATTTATTTGTTATGTTCTTTTACCATGTGTAACTAAACTCCTCGACTAAGGTTGAGGAGGAAACCTCCATTAATGAAATCAAGTTAATTTGTTCATTAATTGATTCCCATGTGTATGATTTAAATGTTTATGATTTTTGCTTCATGTGATTAATTATTTTATAGTTCTTTCACCATCTATATCATGCATATGTGGTAGTTAAAAAATATTACAATTAATCTAAGCTTGGGTTTGTATTTTTTAAAAGTGATAATCTTTGATCTTATATTTTTCATTAAATTGGAATCATAAAATGCTTAGAATTTTACACTAGTAAAGCGAAGGAAAATCTACCTTTTTAATATATTTTCATAGTGTTTCATTGTTAAATCTTGAGTAAGCAATAAATTGATTTCTTGATTGCTACTCTAAATTTGGGAATTAATAAATTAATGTCAGTGTGGTAGCTCAGCCCAGTGTCTGTCTTCGCACCCGTCCACAAGGGTTACTACATTAGTTTAATCTCTCTCAAATCAATCAACTTTTGTTTAAACTAGATTAGTTTTAAATTAATTTAAATTTGTATTAGTTTTTCTTCTCAAAGCATTTCCTTGGGTTCAACCTCGTTCTTACCGATCTATATTTCAATAGGTTCATACACTTGCGAGTTATTTTACACTTTTAAAACAACATCAAGTTTTTGGTGTCGTTGTTGGAAAATCGCAAACAAGAAACTAATCAAATTTCGATTGATTTAATTCTTCTACTAATTATAATTTAGTTTTCTTCCTTTTTTTATTATCAAAAAGAAAAAAAAATCTTTATAATTTTATTTATTTATTTATTTTTGAATAGTTCACTATTTTAGGTTTAAAAAAACTTTTTATTTTTTTATGGTTTAGTTTTAGTTTTATTAATTTTGTTTTTATTATTATTTTTCTTAGTATAGTTTTAGTTTTATTTTATTATTAATGTTTTATTTGATACTTCTTAAATTCTATAGGTGGTATTGTTAGAAATTACATTTTTTTCGCATTGTCTTGGGCACTACTTCAGTATCCAAGTAAGTATATATTCTCTTTCCTTTTCTTTCCTATATATATATATAGATTAGGAAAACATAAATTTTTATTTTTTTAGGTTGATAACTTGTGCATGAGAACTCTAGGATAGAATAACTTAGAAATAACCATAGGGTCACACTTTCTTCAAGTTTATTTTATATTTTATTTTTATTGTGTGTTTTGTTTGTGCATTTTAATTTAGCATTCTTGCATTAAAATTTTAGTAAGGGCATGAACCCCCAACAAGATAAGGATTGAATTTCATCACCAATTCCTTGCCCACCTAGGTTAAAAATCTCCTTGCGTTTGTCTATCCCAAGTTAAATTTAGTTTAAATTTAAAATCAAGTAGACATTGGCCATAGGAATTCACAGAGCTTATAAGACTCTCTTGGACAGAGTTAAATTTTGGTAATTCCAGTGAACACCTTCCAACTTTATAATGTCTAGGAAAGTTCTGAGGAGATTGGGTTTTAAGTGAGACTATTTGTGACCCCTCCAATCTATCTTAGGAACTTTTCTAATTGTATTGTTGGTGGGCTTAATTGGTAATCCTCTAGTTCCTCTGAAAGGGAGTAGAAGCTGTTTAATTAGGTAAGAATTATTTTGGAACTAGTCTAGATAATTCTTTAGAAAAAAAAACTAAAATAGAAATCACAACCCTTGAATTAATTTTTTTTTTTTAAATAAATTGCTTGTTTATTTGGTTGGTGTTTTTGTGAGTCATTTTAGGAGTCCATTTTTTTTTTCTTTCTTTTGCATTAGGTCATCTTAGATTACAATGTTCTTAGCGATCCATTTCATTGAGTCTTTCTAGTATATGTTAGGTCGTCGATCTCTAAATCCAGAGTTGTTTCCATAAGATTTTGAGATTGAAAGAACCTTTCAAAAGGGTGTGAAAATTTCTAATGTTAGAGATTCTTCTTTGCCCAAGCTGGCATTAGATCCTGATAAAACTAAATCCCTTAAGCATTACTACACTCTCGTGCAGATTACGAACCAGTCTTGCATTGTGTTACCTGCTACCCAATAGGGATATTTTGAGATATGGGCGGCGGTAATTAATTTACCGCCCACTTTTAGAGGTCTTAGCTCTGATGAATCATACCTCCATGTCAAAGAATTTCTAGATATTTGATCAGCACTAAAATTTCAAAATATTTCTGAAGAGTCAACTAAATTACGGTTATTTCCATTCTCTTCGAAAGAGAAAGCAAAATCTTGGTTATACTCACTAGAACCTGCGTTCGTTAATTTATGGAATAGGTTATGCACCAAATTCCTTACCAAGTTCTTTTTCATGTACAAAACTAACTTTCTTCGTCGAAATATCATGCAATTTACTCAAAAAAAGGGTGAGGAGTTTACGTGTGTTGGGAGAAATTTAATGATCTCCTCCTTAAGTGTCCCCATTATGGTTTTGCTAAGTGGCAATTAGTTCAATTCTTTTACGAGGGGTTGTTACCCCATAATCGTCAACTAATCGAGTCATGAGGTGGGGTAGATTTCATGTCTAAAAATGAAGATGAAGCATAGAAATTTCTTGATGTGTTGTCAAAGATCTCTTAACAATGGGAGTACTGAGGGAGGGTTAAAAGGAGTGCTCCATCAATGCTTTCGGAACCCAAAAAGGGAGGATTCTACGAGGTCTGAGAGGAGACCAATTTGAGTGCAAGGTTAGCTAGTCTAACTAGGAAAGTGGAGGCTATAGAGATGAGTAAATGAAGTATTTCTTCTGTTCGTGCAGTTAGTGAGGTGTGTTAATTGTATGAGAGTTCTTCTCATACGGATCAAACCTGTCCATTTATTGCATCTTTTCATGAGTATATAGCCGAACAAGCCAATGCACTCAATTCCTATAAGAAACCATTTGGCAGCCCCTATTTTGACACATACAATCTTAATTGGAGGAACCACACTAATTTTTCTTGGAGGCAAGACTAATCTCAGAACAACCAAGGGGTGCAACCTATGCAACCCCAAGGGCAACCATAATTTTTATATCCTTCTATGTCCCAAAATGCCCCTCCATATGTTCCCCCACCTCAACAGAGACCAACCCAAGGGCAACCATAATTTTCATATCCTTCCATGTCCCAAAAATGTCCTTCCATGTGTTCCCCCACCTCAACAGAGACCAACTTTGGAGGATACTCTCCAACAGTTCATGCAACAGACCAGTCAGTCAATTTCTAAGCTAAAAATTCAAATAGGTCAATTAGCCACTCTTATAGGAGAGAGGGAGAATGGAAAGTTTCCTAGTCAGCCTGTGCCTAACCCAAAGGGCCAGTTTCATATTAGTGACCAATCCACTTCTAGTTCACATGAGCAGGTTAGAGTCCAAATGCCTAAACACAATGAGAAAATTAAAAAGGACCATATTCGCAATTTAGGGAGGGATGATAAAACTACATCTGAAGTTGAGTCAGAAATTCAAGTCCTTACTCTTGACCTACCATCTCTAATAAGTCCACTAGTTAGAAACCTTTTTCCTACTGCACCATATCCTCAAAGACTTCAAAATCCTAAGAAGGGGAATCATTATAATGAGATTATGGAAGTGTTTAAACAAGTCAAAATTAATATTCCATTTCTCGATGCAATTCAATAGGTCCCCTCTTATGCAAAATTCTTAAAGGACTTGTGTACAGTCAATCGAGGCTTGAATGTGCACAAGAAAACCTTCCTCACTGAGCAAGTTAGCTCAATCATCCAACATCTCACTCCACCTAAATTTAAGGATAATGGATGTCCTACGATTTCATGTACCATAGGTGATCAAAAAATTAAGCAAGCTCTGCTTGACTTGGGTGCAAGTGTCAACTTGTTACCTTACTTTATGTACGAGCAACTTGGTCTTGGTGAGTTGAAACCAAGGAAAGTGGTACTCCAATTAGCAAATCACTCAGTTAAGGTACCTCGTGGTGTTATTGAGGATGTGCTCATTCAGATTGATAAATTCTTCTTCCTTATAGACTTTATTGTCTTAGACACTCAACATATAGCTATCGTAAAAAATCAGATTCTTGTCATCATAGGTCGTCCATTCCTAGCCACTTCAAATGCCCTAATCAACTGTAGGAATGGTGTTTTGAAACATTCCTTTGGAAATGTCTATTGAGCTTAATGTTTTTAACGTAAACCGACAACAACCAGACTTTGAGGATATTTGTGAGTTAAATTTAATAGAGAGTCTAGTTCAGAATTCATTTATGCATGCTAGTTATAAGGACCCTTTAGAGGCAAGCCTAACTAATTTTGGCTGTGATTTTGATATTGATAGTGCTTGTAAATATGTGAATGCTTTATTGGATGTGAATGTTTCATTGAATTCAGTCCATTTTATAGACATCGAAAAGTGAAAAGCCAAGATGGAAAGTCAAAGTATAGATTGAGTTATAGTCCCTTTTATCATGATTAATCGATTTGGTCATTAGTGTACATTATTAGTTTTAGGACGTATAGCTCTTGAGTCTTTTTACTTTTAGTTTATGTCAGTCCTTTTTCTGTGCATTTTTTTCTCCATGCATAGTATTAAACTTTCCATGTGCTTACTAATGATTCTTTTATGGCAAGTTAAAGTAAACCCACCTATCATGATAAAAGTGATATTCCTCCAATCTTATCTCTTTGCGCTTTATTGTGATTTTGTCTAACATTGAGGATAATGTTGAGTTTAGGTTTAGGGGTACAGGTTTAGAAATGTTAAGTAACATTGTGTATTTAATTTTAAAATTTTCTTAAAATAAAAATAAAAATTCATTACGGTCCGGTATAGCCACCCATTCTCTGACTATGTATGTAATACCAATTCTACAATTTGTGATATGATTGATAAAGTTAATGATTTTTGTTTATTAAAGTCTGGTTTTGATACCCAATATTGTCGAGATTGTTTCAACACAGTATGACTTTAATAAATAAAGGAAACCCTTTTGTACTCTATACGTTAGTGTGTCTGGATAATAAATATTTTATCATATATACACCTTGAAAAATTGGGACCCACTAGTTCAGAGAATGGGGAGAAAAGTAGTATTCGTGGTTTTCGCGTGAAGATTAGGTTAAAAAAAATCAATTAATGAATAAATCTTGTAGGTTGAGAATTGTTTTCGCGGATAATTCACATCATTGCTCATTTTATCTATCTTGTAGTCGTTGATTCCTAGTTCACTCCTTGTATGCACATGAGCACACTTACATCTTTATTGTAGGGTATATACTACAACCTTGGTTTACATTTTGTAAATGTCCAATTTGAGTTAGAGAACCTTGAGAATAGATGTCCATGGCATGATTGTTGAAAATAAAATTAAAAATTAAAAAAAAATTGTGTTTTATATTTGCATTGCAATAAGCCTTCTTGCCAAGTGACCGGGCCTCTTGCCTCAGTACGCATTGAGAGTTCACATTTAAATGTATGCAAGGTTGAGCAATAAATAATTTCATGGCTAGTTTAAGTTCGTAACCTAGTAGACTCGGGTCATTAAGCCTTTTAGGATGTCTTTACATCTAATGCCCTAAAACAGTTTGGTTTGGGAGTCATTGTGACACACCCCAACCCAATTTATATCATAATATAACAAATTGAACAATTGAAGTGTATCTAACCATCTTCATTAACATCAAACATAATTGACATTAATCTACATCAGAGTGCATATTTAATAATCTACAATTATAAACAAACCACAAGCTTATATTACAAATAATCACAATCACAACACATTTCATTATGAGTTTACCATAAAACTCATCTAGACTCGGCAGTGGCTACAAAACCTTGACCCTCAAAAACATATATATATAACAAAAGTGAGCTTAAAGCACAGTGAATGTAACATTACTACATTATAATAATAACCAAGAATATCATCTAATAACTTCAAACTATATAGATCTTATAACTTTCTACTCTTCTTCTTGGCCAGAGTATGGACCCTATATAACTTCATGCCTTATAGGCTTCTTCATGCTTTATAGACATCTTAAAAACTTCAATATATACTTTCAAGTATAAAACTTCTAGTGAATACACTCACCTTGGGTATCTTCCAACTTGTTTACTTATCTCATTGTTGTTGAGGGTGTAGTTCTTCCTCCTTGCCTATACGATATTATACACATATCATATAGATTTCTAAATATAAGTAGACAACAATCATCACAAACTCCATTCATACAAACTTGAAGGATCAATTATGATAATCATTAAATATAAGCTCATTGAAACATTTTGTCAAACACATTGTAAGCAAAAATATCAAGCTCATCTTTTGCAATCCTCTACAAGTATACATTGTTGCACCACCTTCCAAATCAATAATAAAATGATTAAGTACTCTAATTATACCACACACTCCAAGTATTCAATCTAACACCTTCACACTTGCAATTTCAGGGATGTATTTTCTTCCCGACATGTTGTCCACATTTTCACTCCAAATGAAGGACTTTCCGACATCCAATTGGCCTACAAATTTTATAGTATATAGGAAACATATGAAATAACATCATACTAAAATTAGAGCATGATTCAATAATTAGTTTTTCATAAATAAGCAAAACAATGGACTGTTTGAATTCTGTCTCTCCCACAGTCCCTGTTTTTCACCAAACTTCAATAATTAAACTGTTTTGACTCAAAAAGAATTAGGGGCTCTACTATACATTTTTGGAAAGCTCTACCAATCTACTTTCCAACCCAACAAACCGTGCTCAAATCTGTGTTTTATGGCCATTCTCGTAAGGTGACTTCAGGCTGTCTCCAGACTCGTTTTTCATCATTTTTACTTCTTTTTCATACAAACTTTATATATTGTACTTATAACTCCTATTAGTCATCATAGAACATGTTTATAACATGATTCCTTTCATTTTATACCAACAAAATGCAATCAAAACCATAATAATCAACTCTACCATTCACATAGTATTACACTTTTTCTCTACACACACATATTCAAGCATACTTGATGATTTCATGCCTTCCTTCAATGATTTGCTATAGAAAATCATTTGTATAAATTACAATCAACATAAAACATGAAAGTTAATGAATCATAGAACTCACAAGTATTTAACTTGAGTTTCCCTTCTTTTCCTTCCTCCTCTTTGCTTCTCTACAAATCTAAGACTCTAAAACTTGTTTTGCCAAACAAGGCACAAGAGTTGTAGAGATGAGCTCCCAATCTGATCTAAATTGGTTACTCATCTCTTTGACACCAAATTTTGACACCTAGCCCCATTTTATATTATTTGCACTTCACCTCCTTCAACACTTTAAATTTACACTTCACTCTCTCAAGTTATTTGCCTTCTTGCTCTTCTAAACCACTTCATTTCCCACAAGCACCTCACTAACTCTAGATTAATATTTAGATATACTAAAACATAACTTCTAATTAACACCTTACAATGGTTAAACCTACTAGGATGCATAAAATAAACTTCACAATACAACCCACTCTAGGCATGCTACATGCTACCTCCTCCCAACTTATTGTACATACAAAATGTTCATATATAATTCATGTTTACTCCAAATTAAATTATGCTAATGAGAATGATCATGTATCGGGATTTCACACATTGGCCCAAAGCTCATTACATGGGTTTGCTAGAGAGCTTAATGAATTTAGACATTGTACAACCACTCTTAAAATTGAAAAAAAAATTATTTATATTTATATTTGTATGTTCATGCCTTGAAAATCTATTTAAAAAGGGATTCTAATGATTTGAAGATGTTGCAGTTTGCATCTAAGGGTATGGTTAATTTGCATGTTTGGATGTAAGTTCACTTTCATAAGGAGGCTAGGATGGATTGCTATTTTGATACATTAACTGAGCTTTGTGTGGGGAGTTTTGTTTTGATTCATGATTTTTAGAAGTTTGTAGATGCTAATAAATGATAATTCTTTAAATACTCGTTGTAGTCATTTTATCGATAGATGTTTGTGGGTATCATCACTGGAAACTCTTACGAGACTATAACTCATCCATTAGGGGTAACCAAAGGGTTTAAAGGCTTGTTGCATGTGCTAAATGCAATCAAGAATGCCAGTGAAAGTGGCTTAGTTAAGTTTTCTTCAATTTTGCTCGAGGACTAGCAAAATATAAACTGGGGGGTATTTGATAAGTGCATAATTCTTATATAATAAACCTCCAAAATAATATTTTTTAGTAATTTATTTTATATTATTTTATTTAATAAATGTGGTTTTGTGTCATTTCAGGTTTATGGTGATGTTTGTGGAAAAGGCCCAAATTCAACAATTATAAAGTCCATGACTTCTCTACGTAGCTTTACTATTTGGGCCACAAATTTCTACTTGAGTATTGGATTAATACAAGCCTAAATTTTTTAGAAATCTTATTTATAGGGAAACATATTTGTATTTCATGAAGAAACCCTAATTTGACTTTAAAATAGTGAAAATCGCGTGCTAAAGTAGACAAAATATTTTGCGCGAATATTACACTAGTTATGGTAATTTGACCATATCGCATGAATCAAATATCAGAATTGAGCAAACTTATCGGCTATGAAAATCTAACTTGAAATCCAAGATATTTGTATTTCATGAAAATTTCGTGAATTACAATAATTCAAGGTCAAAATTAGATTTTAAATCAGAGAAAATGTTTTAGCTGATTTTCTCCTCAACACTTTCTTATTTTCTTTTACTTGGAGAACACCCTAGAGGACCTCTATATCAGAGAAAGAAATGAGCAGGGTTGAGAGAGGAGAAAAATGAGTGGAAGCCAAGGTAGAGAAGACAGAGACAATTCGAGTTTTATTTATTTATTTTATTTCATTATGTCTTTTATTTATTTGTTATGTTCTTTTACCATGTGTAACTAAACTCCTCGACTATGGTTGAGGAGGAAACCTCCATTAATGAAGTCAAATTATTTTTTTTCATTAATTGATTCTCATGTGTATGATTTAAATGCTTATGATTTTTGCTTCTTGCGATTAATTATTTTATAGTTCTTTCACCATCTATATCATGTATATGTGGTAGTTAGAAAGTATTATAATTAATCTAAGCTTGGGTTTGTATTTCTTAAAAGTGATAATCTTTGATCTTATGTTTTTCATTAAATTAGATTCATAAAATGCTTAGAATTTTACACTAGTGAAGCAAAGAAAAATCTACCTTTTTAATATATTTTTTATGGTGCTTTATTGTTAAATCTTGAGTAAGCAATAAATTGATTTCTTGATTGCTACTCAAATTTTGGGAATTAATAAACGAATATTAGAAGCTTCATGGATTTAATGGTGGTGAAATCTGACACCTTAGTTATTTTCTCTATTTGATTTCAATCGTGTTATGTTATTTGCATGTGAGTTTAATCTCTCTTAAATCAACAAACTTTTGTTTAAACTAGATTAGTTTTAAATTAATTTGAATTTGTATTAGTTTTTCTTCTCAAAGCATTCACTTGGGTTCGACCTCGTTCTTGCCGATCTATACTTCAATAGATTCATACACTTGTGAGTTATTTTACACTTTTAAAACACCATCAATATGAATAGAAAAAAATAGATTTGATTAAAACAATAATTGACACATGTATCCAATTATTTTATAGTCGTTACTTCCTCTCTATTTGCATGTGTTGATGACGATACTAACTCCAAGATATAATTTAAGTACTCATAACCATGTCTTCTCTTTGAACACATTGAAAGGACAATGTAATGACGTATTGTTAGAAATTCATCACTTTAATGTGGCATTTACATGATATACATATTATATACTAGATTTGCAAGGACCGTGACCATTTTTTTGCTGATTTAATTTTATTTTCATTTATTATCATATAAATGCTTTAAATGATTTTATATATCTTTTAAACATAAAATACATGTTTGGGGACTTGTATAAGGGTCCGGGGAAGTTGTAAGAGTGTTTGGTCAAATTTAAATGCGGGTCTGGTGGGCCCAAAAAATTCAAAAGTGTCAGAATGATACCAAATTTTGAGGGTAGCTTAAATAAAATATTTTATGCTCTACGGAATCGATTTCGAGTCCATAGGAGATATCAAAATCAAAAATGGTGCCCGGAAGGTTTGGTGAATGACTAGTGACATTTTTGTAAATATTAGATGTTAGGTCTATAAATAGAAAGGAGAATGACACAACCTTCATTCTCTCATTCTCATAAACCAAATAGAGAGAGAAATATATTTATATATATATATATATATATATATATATGTATATGTATATGTATATGTATATCAAGGGCTCGAGTTTGATCCATTCGGAATCGAATTCGGAGAAAGTTGATTTTGGTCAGAATTTGAGAATTTTTCAGAAGTTGGCTTGGAATTGACGTAGGGGTGTTCTCTCCATCTTATCATCGATTCCTTAGGAATTGTTTAGAATTGATTAGCATGTTTAGGAATGTTAGGAAGTGAGTCTTGCATCTATAATTATGCTAAGTTTTGTTAATTGCGTATCCACATGATAATTATGGTGATAATTATATGCATTGATGCTATATGTATATGTATTGATGATATTATTGAATTAAAATGTGTTTAAACACGTGTCAAAGTGAATTATGATGTGAATTGTGTATACATGCCTTATGTGCTAGTAATTGTGGATATATGTTGCATTTTACCAAGATCTATAGTTGTAGAGACTTAGTTGTACGTGATGCATTTTACATGTTTGATAAAATGCATGAAAATGATCTTTTCTACAAAAATTGCATTGTTGGAATGCCTTATAAAAGAATTGATATTGCATTGACATATGCATAAAATTATATGTTTTAGCATAGAATCAAGTGGCTTATGATGCGCTTGGAATGTGAAATTGTTGCATTGGTATATGCAAGGGAAGAACATGTTTTAGCATAGAGATAAGTGGCTTACGATGCGCTTGGAATTGTATGTGTTGTCATACTTTAAACCTATGTGATTGGTTGTTGATTTTGGGAGTAGGTTGGAAATGTATAAAGGGCCTCGAGCCCGGAACTTGGCCAAGGAGGTTTTGTCTAGACCTTCGAGTTAGTAGCTTGTAAAGTAGAATATTGGTTTTGTCTAGACCCTCGGGTTGATTGCCCGTAAAGTAGAATATTGGTTTTGTTTAGACCCTTGGGTTTTACCTGTAAAATAGAATATTTGAGAAATTAGCTTGAAAAGCTTTTGACCTGTGACCTTCGACTACTCCCACCCTTGTATGATTTCAGAACTTACATAACTTGGTGTTTAAGTCTTGTTGTTAAATTGTGATATTCATGTTGATGCTTGCATGGTCTTCTACTTCAATTGAGCATTGTTGAGTATATATTCCATTTAAGCATTGAATTGAGATCCTTTGAGCATGTGAATTGTCGTATGCCATATAGTGTGTAGGAATGCCATGATAGCATCTCATGAGCATTGGAAGTATGTCATGCAGTACATAGGAATGCCATGATTGCATTTTATATAGGTCACGTCGAGTTGATATATAAGTTGGTTTGGGTATCTCTACTGGGCATGTTGACGCTTACCCTTTTTCCCTAAACATTTTTCAAATAAGGCGCTGGTGATTGACGGAGCTTAAGGTACTTTGGATTTAGAGAGCTCGTTCTCTTATCCGAGACTATTTACATCATGCTTACATATGCCATGTTTAGGCATTTATCGAACTTGTAATTTGGATTTGGTAATGGATTTTATATGTATGAGCCATGTTTGGCACTTGAACCCAATTGAGGACAAGATTTGAGATTTATGTTTCTTTACATAGTATAATTGTGGTTCTATTGTCCATTTATGCATGTATAAACTTATGCGAATGATTGTGATGATAAATTGGTGAATTAAAAAGTGTTCATGATAAAAATGGGGACCAAAACATGAAAATGGACACTTAGAAAATTCTGCAGGAAAACTATTTCGAGGGATTTTGAAACCCTATTTCGCTTAATCGAGGAGTTTTGATTAATCGGTTAAGTAATAAAAATTGGTTGATGGAAAGTTGACCAATTCTTGTGGGATTTTGATAGTACTACGATACAAGTTCAATCAGGCGTAAGCTTCGATTGATCAAAACCTCCACTTCAATTAAACAAAGTGAGGACTTCAATTAATTGAAGAGTGCACTTCCAGCAATCAAAAAGTGCATTAACTATGTTTTTCAAAGAGACTCATGTATGTATGTTTTTCAATAAAGGACCCAAGCAATAGACTTTAATTCTTTATTCATGCATGTATCCATTGTAGTAATGGTAATAATTATGTTTTTGCTGATTTATGAGACGATGACTTAGATTGTTGACCATATTTGACATTCCAGTGAGGAATTGATATATTAAAAATGTAAAAGCTTATGTGGTAAGTCATGGTTCGTATTTTGGGGCGTAACAACTTAGTATTAGAGCGTGATTAAAGCCAAGATATGTTGATGTTTGATCTTCTCACCCTTGAATTCTTATACCGATAAGCGTATGGGATTTTTGGGGTATGACAACTTGGTATCAGAGCAACTGGGTTTGAATACCTTCGACGATGGGTTAAGGTTGGACCAAATGTGTAGTAGGAATTGTGCTTAGACTTAAAAATGTGATCTTACATGGAATATGCTTACGTGCTTCCATGTTTGGTGTTACATGCTAAATTGTGGAATAACTTAGCATATTGTTGATTAAGCACATTGAGGTTGATTGATTAATTTCGTATGCCTTGTGACTAAAGTGTCTTCTTGTTACCAATGTAGCAAGATGGCTCTGAGACATGCACGAGGATGAGGTGCAAATGTCCCACAAGCACCAATTGATGGGACACAATTTATGAGAGAAATGGCTGAGACCATACGACAAATTGCACAGGAAACTCATGAAGAGGAGGCACATGTGCAACCTTGAGTGGGTCTTACTCGAATGATAATTGCAGTGAGGGAGTATAACAAGTATACTCCACTGAAGTATGTGGGCAGTTCTGATCCCTTTGAGGCAGAGGATTGGATTGATAAAACGCTTAAGCTCTTAATTGCATTTGAGATTAAGAAAGACCTATGAGTTAGCAATGGCTACACTTCACCTCTCGGGAGAGGCGGACCGTTGGTGGAAGTTTATTAGAAACACTCACAATGTTGAGGCGATGGATTGGGAAGTGTTTAAAGGGTTATTTTTTAAGAAGTACTTTCCTACACCGGTAAAAGATCGATTGAAGCAATAATTCATCGACCTCACACAAGTAAACATGAGTGTGATTGAGTTCGAGACCAAGTTCACTTCTTTGACTTTTTTTTCCTCGAAGACGGTGGCGGATGACGAGATGAATGCAAAGCGCTTTGTGAGAGGGCTTAAGACCTCTATAAGAAGGTGGGTATCGATCTTAGACTTAAAGATCTACGCCACATTTGTGAAAAGGGCCTTGCTAGCCGAAGAGGATGACTGGGATGTTCAAAGAACCTGAGATTCCAAGGGACAAACTCGAAATGTAGGGCCTTTTCTGATAGTCAGGCAAGGAAGAGGCACAGAGGTAGTACTTTATTTTCTCAGAGACCGCAGATTTGCTCTACACCAATAGTGCCCTTACCCACTGGATCCTCATGATCTACGATCGTGTGTCACCAGTGCCATCAGCCTAGTCATTATCGAATAAAGTGTCCTCTTAGTCACATAGTGGTTCCAGGAGTAAAGCGGACTTGTTTCTATTGTCACAAGCCTGGGCATCTCAGGGCTAATTGCCCCTAGAGACAAGGCTTACAGAGTAGGACCAGATCACAATAACATTTTCTTTAGTCTACGGTGAGTCAGTCTGGTCCTAGAGCATTGCCACCACCCCAGCCAGTTCAGTCTTCACATGGTTCTCAAGTGATGAGAGAAGCCACTGCTAGTGTATCTAGCCAGCATTCTGGGCACCTGGGTACTAACCAGCATTCTAGGCACTCGGGTATTGGCCAGCAGGCTCAAAGGGCACAAGATTGTGCATTTACACTCACACAGATAGATGCCCCAATAGGACCATCAGTGGTCTGAGGTATCTTCTTTATTTCTAGCTCGTGGGTTACGGTATTCATTGATTCAGGTGTATCTCATTTATTTATATCTGTTGCATTTGCATTTGCTTTGGGTTTGGAGTTGTCTTCACTACATATATTTTTGTCTGTTGATACACCGGTTAGGGGTAGAGTCGTACTGAGTAGAGTTTGTCGGTCTTGCGAGATCCAGATTTCAAGACGTCGATTGGTGTTCAAATTTGTTCTTCTAGACATAGCTAGCTTTGATGTCATTCTGGGTATAGATTGGTTGTCTACCTTTAGAGCCACTATCGTAGGTGAGTGATGGTGTGTATGCTGAAGAGTGTTTATTTTTGTTTTGTGGGCGAGCAGGACGACTTGCATACGTCAATGTTACGTAGCTCTGGTAGCCGAAGTGGAGTGAGTTATTTCTTAACTAGTTTGTTAGCTGAGGAAGGAGATGCAAAGTGTAAGAAATTTCCTCTTGTTGTTTGTGACTATGAAGATGTGTTTTCGAGGGATTTGAAAGTGTTGTCACCACAATGAGAGGTTGTGTTTACTATTGATCTTGCTCCTGATACCGTGCCTATCTCTATGACACCGTACTGTATGGCATTGACGGAATTGAAAGAATTAAAAGGTCAATTACAAGATATGTTAGACAAGGGATTTGTACGTCCTAGTACATTACCTTGGGGAGCTCTGGTACTTTTTGCTAAAAAGAATGATAGATCCTTACAGTTGTGTATTGATTACCGAAAATTGAACCGAGCAACAATCAAGAACAAATATCTTTTGCTAAGGATAGATGACTTGTTTGATCAATTAAAGAGTTTAAAATATTTCTCGAAGATCGATTTAAGGTCAGGATATTGATTCGTTTGTGAGTGTGACTCAAAAAGTTTATCAATTAAAAATTTCCACACTTCGCAATAGAATGAATTCCTTGCAGAATAGGGCTATCGAAAGGGGTATCGTACCTCAGGGATTATGGTTTGATGAGTTGGAATACGGAATTAATTCTAATTAAATTTATAAGAAAAGAATTCTGATTTTTAAACTAAATTAATTAAAAAGTAAAATAAAATAAATCAAAGTAAACAGATAGTGAAGATAATATGAGAGAAATCTAGGGTGTTTGACTTCACCACTAACTCCACAATCAATGGTCAATTGAATCAACTATGGGGAATTACATCATGCATAAGTGGTGTCGGTGGCTACAAGCTCACCTTCATCCGTCAAGAAGATAACATATGATTAAGGCTAACCCATGGACTATCTTCGATTGGCATGGGTCATCTACCTAACTACTCTAGTCTAGGGTGCAGTATGGTTCATCTTAGGCATAATCCATCAAAGCTCTTAACAATATATTCAGTGATTACCATTGTGTAATAATCTCTCTCATGATCACAGAAAACAAGAGAGATTGAGTTCAATAACAACAACTAAATATCTAAGACAAGATAAGAAATCATTGAGATTGAATTTACAAGACTTTTATTGCTCAATTCTATAATAAGAATCCTCTGAATTACACAATCTATGCATGTATATAAAGGTCCCCAATAATTAAAATAATCAAACCATTGATGCATTGTTAGGGCTACATCAAAACCCTAGTGGATGAACTAGCCGCTCATGGTAGAAGAAGAAGCTTCAACTGTTGAGGAAGAAGGCATCATCTTCATAACTTCTGCGTATGACTATGTTCTCCAATGGCTCTGCAATATGTTTCTGTTCTCTTCTCAGCCCTCTCAGACTCTCCAATCTCTCTTCCTCCTCTCAAAACTCAGCCCCTTATTCTTCACTTTATTTCCCAAGAGAATACACCAAAGTCCTAATTCAATTAGGAATAAATTAGGGTTTCCCGCAGCACTAATCAGGTGGGTTTTTCCTGCTGACTTCGGCCCAACTTTTGACCCACTAGAAGTCCGATTTACGGAATTTTCGTGAAATACAAAAGTGTGCAGAATCAAATTTTGTTCAACCTTGTGTGAAAATTATGTCTATTTGAGGCTCTAAAATAAGACTTCTGGTCCATTTTCCAAAATGGGATTAAGACTGTATTATGCGCAGATTTGGGCTTCAGGCCCAAAACCTTCTTAAGCAGCTGTAATTCTCTTGGACCTCTTTCTTGGGCTGAATTGAGTTAAAATAAATGGTTGAATGATTCTCCTTGATGTAGGCTTCATCTAACCATCTTGGATGTCTTCTTTAAAAGCCCAAAAGCATGGTTTTAACTGAAATAATTATTAAGGCCCTGAAAATACAGAAAACACTAAAACGAAGTAAAATCACAAAATAGTCTACCACTAAGAGAATAAAATACATAAGTTAAGAGGCTAGAATGCGTAACATTCAACGCCTATCAGATATTACCAGTTGAAGGTTAAGGATGAGGATAAACCGAAGACCATTTTTCGCACTCAATATGGACACTATGAGTTCCTAGTGATGTTATTTGGGTTGACGAATGCACTGGCAGCTTTCATGGACTTGATGAATCATGTCTTTAATGTTTACTTGTACAAATTTGTTGGGATATTTGTGGATGACATCCTAGTGTACTGATCATCGGAGGAGGAGCGTGAGGAACACTTGAGGATGGTGTTACAACTTTTAAGGGAACATCGATTGTATGCCAAGTATGAGAAATGTGAATTTTGGCTAACGGAGGTGAAGTTCCTCAGACACGTGGTGTTAGGAGGAGAAGTCTTTGCAGATCCTTTAAAAATTAAAGCCGTAATGAGTTAGGAAAGACTGAACAGCGTGTTTGAAATCTATAGTTTCTTAGGCTTGGCCGGGTACTATCGACGCTTTGTGAGAGATTTCTTATGATTGGCGGCACCTATGACACGGCTTACTCGGAAAGAAGTAAATTTTGTGTGAATTGAAGCTTGTGAATATGCATTCATGGAGTTGAAGGGTCGATTGACTTCCGCTCCAATCTTGATTATTCCCAAACGTGGTTTGGGGTACGTGATCTATTGTGATGCTTTGCGAGATGGTTTGGGTTATGTTTTGATGCAAACTGAGAAGGTAGTAGTGTATGGCTCTTGACAGTTGAAGACACACAAGCAAAATTACCCGACTCAGATTTGAAGTTAGCGGCGGTGATTTTTGCATTGAAAGTGTGGAGACATTACTTGTATGGTGAAAAGTTTGAGGTGTTCTCCGATCACAAAGTTTAAAGTACCTTTTTCTCACAAAAGGACTTAAATATAAGACTATGGAGATGGGTAGAGTATATGGAAGATTATGACTTTCATCTACAATATCACACGGAAAAGGCTAATGTTGTAGCCGATGCCTTGAGTAGAAAGTCACGTGGTCGCTTGGCGAGCATTGCTATCTGTTAATAGAAGATGATGGAGGATATCTCAGAAATGGGATTGTATTTCTACGATAATGGAGAAGCAACAATATTATTCACACTTATTGCTCAACCAACTCTAGTGAGTAGGAATTGAGGAACAACAACGGGATTATGAGATAGAAACCATTCGTACTCAATTTTTGAGCAACAAAATGGTAGAGGGTTAGACAATTCATTCCGATGAAGGTTTGAGATTCAAAGGGAAGATGGTTGTACCATTACCTTATAGGGATGATGTACTTAAAGAGTTTAATCACTCTAGACTTGCGATAGACCCCGGTGGTGCCAAAATGTACCATAATCTGCATCTACAGTATTGGTGGAAAGGAATGAAGAGTGATGTTGCTCAGTTTGTGGCAAAATGTCTTACTTGTTACAAGTAAAGGCAAAACATCAAAGACCAGTGGGCTTGTTATAATCGTTACCGGTAGCAATGTGGAAGTGGAAGCATGTCACCATGGATTTTGTGACAGGACTTCTGAGATCAAAGTAAAGCCATGATGTTATATGGGTTGTTGTTGACAGATTGACCAAAGTGGCTCATTTCCTTCCTATTCGAGTGACTGATGAGGTAGATTCTCTAAGTCGGTTGTACATTGAGCAGATTCTGAGACTTCATGGTGTACCAGTTTCTATTGTGTTAGATAGGGATCCGTGATTTACGTAATGATATTAACAGAGTTTGCAGGCGGCTCTTGACACCGGTCTCCATTTTAGTACAACTTTTCATCCTCAGATGGATGGTCAGTCAGAGAGGACTATCCAGATTATGGAGGATATGATTCGAGCTTGTGCCTTGGATTTTTGTGGTAGTTAGGAGGATCACCTACCACTGATGGAATTTGCTTACAACAATACCCATCAAGCTAGTATCGAAATGGCACCATTTGAGGCTTTGTGTGGTAGACCTTGTAGGTAGCCTATTTGTTGGACCAAAGTTGGTGAGACAGTGGCTTTGGGACTCGACATAGTTTGAGAGACCACAGAAAAGATCAAATTAACAAGGCAGCGGTTAATTACAGCTCAAAGTCATCAAAAGAGGTATGCCGATAGAAGGCGGCAACCTTTGGCATTTGAGGTAGGAGACCATGTTTTCCTAAAGGTATTGCCACAGAGAGGTTTGATGCGATTTCAGCGTAGTGACAAGTTATCGCCAGTTTGTTGGTCTATTTGAGATTTTGGAATGTGTTAGTGAGGTTACATACCGCTTCGCACTGCCACCACAATGTCAAGTGTGCATAATGTGTTTTATGTTTCCATGTTAATGAAGTATGAACCGAATCCTTCACATGTACTTGATTGGACGAATCTTAAGATGGGGGAAGATGTGTCTTATGAGGAAAGATCGGTAGAGATCATTGACTCCAGAGAGCAAGTGCTTTAGAGGCAAGAACATTTCATTGGTCAAAGTGCTTTGGAGACATCATGAAGTCGAGGAGGCTACTTAGGAGAGGGAACAGGAACTTAGCTCAAAGTATCCCGAGCTATTTGCTACTTGAAGTACGTCTTAATTTTGAGGATGAAATTCCCTGACTCATTATGGACTGAGCATAAAGCTATTGTAATCGAGTTTTAATCTGTAAACCCTGTCTTTAAGGACAATCAACCCTGATATGGCCAGGCTAGCGACAATAATAACAAACTCACTCTCCCTCTGAAACCAGTGTCTGCCTGAGAGGACACTTAGTCCTATAATGACCAGGCAGCTGGCACTGATGACATACGACCGTAGATCGTGAGGATCCAGTGGGTAAGGGCACTGATGGTGCAGAGCGAATATTTATCCCTGACAAAATGAAGTACTAACCCTGTGCTTTTTCCTTGCCTGACTGTCAGTGAAAGGCCCTGCACTCCATGTCTGCCCCTTGGAATACCGGGTCTTTTGAACATCTCTGTCATCCTCTTTAGCTATCAAAGCCCTCTCCACAACCACAACATAGATCTTTATGTGTAAGATTGATACCTACCTTATTATGGAGGTTTTAAGTCCTCTCACAAATCGCTTTGCTTTCATCTCCGGGGCAAAACGAGCCAAAGAAGTGAACTTGGTCCTCATACACTTCTTACAAAACCATACACATCATTTCATATATACACAATGTCCATAAACCAACCTCATTGTCTATAATGAAACATAAGTTACATCTATAATGTCATTGTAACAAACACCTTAACATACTCCACATGCCACATATCGGCATGGATAACCAAATATATTGTTCAAAGAAAAAATCCCAAAATATCCAAAAATACTTCTATAAACTCTATTTGACTCATCAAGTCCTTTCCGTCCTTAGTACCTTACCTAAAAAATGGTTTGGGGGAGCGAGGTGAGCATACAATTATGCCTAGTAGGAACATCTCAACCCACCTAGGTAAAGACCCGACACCGACCTACATGTCGTTATACTACATGGCATATATTATGCTCTCATGCCAGCACAATACAAATGCAGGTCAAGAATGAATGCATTTACTTACGCATCATGCTTAATGGTTTGAACACATAAGCAACCATGACATTTACACCTTTCTTGCTCATAGTTCGATATATAATGTAGATGGCCATGTAGAGTCCTTGTCCTCATGATTTGGGCAACTCCGATAATCATTATCCTTGGCAATATATTGGTCTTGCCTTTCACACTTCCACATGACTAGTCACGTTTTGTTGGTCACGTGAAAACTACCCTTGATTGGTCCTAGTCCGAAGGTCATTTGGTAAAATGATTGGGCATCTCCGAATATCATACTTTGCACACTTTTCTCTTCTTTTGGACAACACTCCACATAGTGCTCATTAGGCAATTATATCACAAAATATGTAATGTCATGCTTTTCAATGCATAACTTACTACGTAAATTCTAGCATACATCACTTCACCACATACCACATATAACTACATATATGTCACCAAACATGCATATCATACTCTTATGCATAAAACTCATAACCTATCATATATTGTTCATGCTTGTCAAATGCACATACTAGTTCTATAATCTAACATGCATTCAACTTTCATATATGTACACCCTCAACATATAATCACATATATGCAACCAACTATGCATAAATTTCATATATGCATAAAAATCATATCATTGTGCGACATGCTCTCATATTTTATATAACACATGTATATGCACAATACATTACATATATCATAATGCACATCATTTTAACATGGAAGAATCATTAAAGAGGAATGAAATCATAGTACCACAGCCCCTCTCATCACTCTTTTACATGCAAACACAACCTACACCTCTCAAAACCACTCAAAACCCTAGAATCGACAACTAGGAAAGAAAAAACACCACTACATCAAAAATGAAGACTTTCCAAGCTATTTCCAAGATTTCCACCGATTCCCACCTTACCAAAACTTAGTTTGTTTGGTTCAAACCGAAGCCCTAGCCAAGCCCTACGAGTTGTCCTTCACCGGTAACTCTTGAATCTAAGTAGAAGGCCAACAAAATGGAGAGAAAAGGAAGAGAAATGAAGTAGGAGAGAGAGATTTTGTGTTTGGGCATAGGTATTGCTGTGTGAGATATGAGACAATCTCAGTAAATCAGATATTTATATCACTTTAGGCGTAAAAAGACCAAAATGCCCCTAAGCCACTTAACGTACCCTCCCGAGCTCTGTTTCGATTTTAAAAGTTCTTACGGTCTCAAAATCACTTTCTTAACTTTCTAAACATTTCATTTAGTCTAAAATCAAAAATAATTATTTTTTAAAAAAATTTCAGATTCTCGGGGCCACCTAAGCCGCGTCCCGGGGCCCTATTGACTCAAAAACTCAAACTTCTCCAAATGTTTCAAAAACTTTCCAAACCTCTAAAAAACTTTTCAAACATATTTTCCATACTTAAAACATGTCAGAAATACATTATTGGCAATTATGATGAACAAAATGCAAACCGACCAAAATTGGTCCCGGTCTCTACAACCTCCTACCTTCAAGGAATTTCGTCATCGAAATTGACTTACTCAAGATTTTCCAAAACTAATCAGAACAAAACATTATTCTTGCTAATAATCATCAATTTCCTTTTCCATACACATTAGGCGTTACACTCTCAACACCTAACTCATACCACTAGACTTTAGTACTAACAGTGCATCTCAATCTCGTTTCCCAATCAATTTCATCATTCCACACCAAGGAGCTAGTTAACAGTTAGAAAGAAATTCTTTCATATAGCACTTCACTTTAGACAACCCTCTCCAATGAGGGTTTAAGATCACCTACAGTAGTTTTACAGTAACCATACAGTGACCACAGCCCACTGCATCTACTACATCCACCTCTTCCCCCCCATGGAAAGAAATCATCCTTACTTCAGATACTACATGTTAGGGTCCTCACCCACTATCAACCTATCCTTAACTTAAACATCATATCCAACCATTATCACACAGCCATCCACTTATTTCACATATTCCAAACGTTTTATTTTTAGACGTACAATGTCGTCACATGTCCATTGACTCAAAGGAATTAGATCAATCCCAAACTTTCATTCGACTATCTCAATAGCACATTTTAGACATACCCTGTCTAGAATCCTGGTATTATAATACCACCAATTGCCTTAGTCAATTAACTAACCTCTAGTTCTCAATGTTCGTGCAATGGCTGTAATGCTAATATAAACCACTACCAAACTCTCGGCTTGGCAAACATCAAGGTAAATCATACCTATCCCCAAAATCCTAAACTCACACTCGCAAGGTCTATCACAACACGTCTGTCTCAACATTACAATCCACCCGAGTTCAAACCTCTACTTAGGTTTACCAATCCTCAAAACCTAGAATTCTAAGTAGTGACTACATGTCACTACTAGCCATGCAACGCGTAATGAAACACTCAAGTGTGCTCAGTCACAAGAATCACACATTTCACATAGCACATAACATAAAACATGCTAAATCAAATATAACTCACACCATGCATGATATAACATATGATACATCTAAACAAATTGATACCCCAGCCCTCGAACTAAAACTTATAAACATACCTCGTCACCAAGTTGTTGCTAAGGTTCTGTCCCTTTCCTTGTACTCTGCCTTTGAGGAAAGGTTGCTCTAACATGACCTGGTTGTTGGCAATGGAAGCATATCCAATCCTCCACCGATACATCTGGCACTGGTGCCACTAATTGCCTCTGAGAATAATCAAGCCTAACGTATCTCGGCTGATGACAATGGTAACAAATCCTTAGTGGCTGAGAGGATTCCGTAGGCAAGGGAATCAATAAAGCCAATGGTGCTAGTGATAGCATCCCAAGGCTAGACTGGCTCATATAAGATTGCAAAAAATACCATTGATACCTTGTCTCATACTGTATACTTGTCCTCCTAGGGCAAACAGACCCATTGTGGCTGTCACGCCCCGGAATTCGGATCGCCGAGACTTCCCTGAACTGACCCCGAATCCTGAGTGTGAACCCGTTCACTCAACCACGTGAACTACCTCTATCACACTCATGCGATAGTATCCATCTTTGATACTATGCCATACGTCCCAATTTCCCCACTCCCAGAAGGCCGGAGGTTAACTGTCCATTAAACCTTGTGAACCCTCATTACACTCATTTATAGCAGAAGCTTAACTTAATTATTGCATATAAATGCACACAACTCCACCTCAACCAATCCCCATGGGCCCTACATTGAATCATACACCTTAGAAGAAATTTACTTGTCCACACTTTCAAGAATCACTCACTTTCGAGCCTCAAAATTTACTGTATTTATAATCTAAAACTGGAACCTACACTATTGGATAGAGAATCCAAAAATACTCAATTTCAAAAAAAACCACACTTAATTCCGATTTAGAACGAAGAAATTACGTCGAAACGAAGTTTGGAAAAATGTTGTGAATAGTAATTTCGATTGTGCGAAATGCCAATCTCGATTGTGCGAAAATGGCATCTCGTTTGTGCAAAAAAAATCTCGATTGTGCGAAATTTTCACCCTCTCGGGACCTCAGACCTGCAATATTTTGCATGATCGAAATGAGGGTTTCGATTGTGCGAAATTCCCTCTGTCTGGACCCTAAAAACCATCATAAATCATCACCCCTTCGCACAATCGAAATGGGGACTTCGATTGTGCGAAATGAGCATTTCGTACGATCGAAATGCTCTCCCCAGGTCCTCCAACAACCCTATATATGATCCATTTGGAGCCCAATCCACCTTCTATCATCCTAGAACCTCTCATACATGGTCTATAACATAAATGAAAGATTCCAACACCAAATACAAATGATATAACATCATACACATACACCAACATATGTGTTTAAATCTCAAATCTTTCATAATCATAGAAATTTCCTAGGTTCACAACACACCTAAAGCTCAAGTGAATAAACCATCCTTGATTCCCAAAATTCATTTCCATAACACCATACATATAAGAAATCAAATGGTCCTTTAAGCATACATTCATCAAGTCTCAAATAACGGAAGTCATTATACATGTATTTCTCAAAAGTCTCCTTCCTACAAGTGTAGCATTTACATTTGGAGTTCATAAACAAAAGAAGATACAAATGTAAAGGCAACACTGCAACTATGGTCAACATGCCACAAGCCGGCATGGACGTTTATCTACATCCCAAAAGATCAAAATTCCAAAAAGAGAACCCAACAAGGTTCATTGAGCTAATCATGCTTCGTCCTCCATCGGCGGCTTATCTGAAAAAGTTTATATAAATAGGGGGTGAGCAACACTGCGGCTCAGTAGGAATGATCCACCCAACCCCACTCTAACTCAGGCGGCCATGCATGAATGCATATGAAATCACTACAAGTCTACATGACAAGTATACATATTTTTAACCTATAAATAATCACATTTTTCAAATCATGTGTGATGCTTCACATCTCAATGCATTGGCATACATATGTATATATCTATATCAATTGAGCAAGCCACAATACATATATATAACTCACGCCACATAAATCCAAAAATCACTTCAATAGGGACTAGCTTATCACACCATCCATAGTAAGGGTCTCTTCGGCACCCAAACTCTGCTTACGCTTTATCGAGTTGCTAACCCGAAGGGAGCGCCTCCTCTTGGCCAAGTTTTTGGTCTTTCACCCTAGGGACCATTCCCTCACCTTAATTCTCAATGTTTCATGCCCCAAAAACTCGTTTTTCATATAGTGCACATAATCACATCAATGCACTTATTCCACACCATGAATGCATTTTTGTCAAATCAATGCATTTTACTTTCACCTCAAGATTGTCACAATGCCATCACACTCATATCATGAAAATCATCATGCTTATGCATTTCACAAGAAAAATCATATCTTTCATGCACAAGTCTATAAAAACTCACATTTTTCATGTTTTCACCAATGAACACATTTTTCATCAAGAACATTCATAATCTCACTTACACATACACAACATACATAAGCCCTAACTAACATGTTAGACATATCCATGTTCATAAATCATATTTTCATACATATATACATATACACAAAACCCTAAACTCAAGAAATCTCAATCTATCTTTCATGTCACAAGTATGTGACCTATAGAATCAAAGTAAAGATGAGTCTAGCACCCCTACCTCAAATCCTATGCTTTGAATCCAACTTTGAGAAATCCCAGCTTTCTCAACTTCACAAAACAGAGACTTTGATCAGTTCAAACCGATGCCCTTGATGTCCCCTACACACTTTCCTTCTTCAAGATCTTCCAAATCACACCTTAAGGCCCTCAAACTCTAGAGAGAAGGGAGAGAGATGAAGTGGTAGCTTTAGAAAGAGAGAGAGATCTGTAAAAATGAAAATCTCTGACTTCTCAGATATTTATCTCAACCCTAGGGGCACGAAATGACCATTTTACCCCCGACCACTTAATGTACCTTCCCGACCCGAGCTCAGAATTAATTCCCGAAAACTCCGTTGGACTCGAAATCACTTCCTAAACACTCTAAATATTTCGTTTAGTTCATAGTCAAAAATAAAATTTTTCAAAATTTTCCCAAAATTCCCGGACCCATTTAACATAATCTCGGGCCCCCGTTGACCAAAAAGTCAAACTTTTTCAAAAGTTTCCAAAACTTTTCAAAACCATATTCTAACCTTCTAAACATGTTCTCCGCATCCAAAACATGTTACATATCATTTAAAATGTATTTAAAGTAATAAATGATAAAAATTGAAAAACCGGTCAAAATTGGACACGGTCTCTACAGTGGCCATGTTGATGACAATGGCAACAAGTCTGGCATTCCCTTGGTGCCAACTGCCTCCTTGGGTACTCAGACCTCTGGTTGCTTGGTCGACAATAGTGAAAGCACAACATATCCAACTGGGAAGATCTCGTACGTAAAGAGATCATTGGTACAATTAGCCCCCGTTGTCATTCCTAAAACCACTCGCCTATTGCGATTCTGTTGCAGCAATCATCACCATTACAAGCTGCTGTAGGCTTACAACTACGTCCATAACAACATGAACTCCATCACTGGCTTCTTGTGACCCAAATGGTGCTTTCTTATGGTCTTTCTCCAACATCATCTTGCTACGAAAGTAACAAGGAAACACTTGAGAACAAATCATATCTTAAATAACTAATTCACTCTTATCATGCTTACACAACACGATGCTAATTCAATTAATAATTAACATGTTATAAAGGTGTAAGCGAACAATCATATTTCATATAAGCAATTTATAACCACGAGTCTAAATCCTTATGTCATAATCCTCAACCTGAAATGAACACTTAATCATTTTTCACCCTTTATCCCTAGGTATTCAAACCTAATGCTTTGATAACATGCTTTCATGCCCCAATTTTTGACTCTCGGAAATCGAACGTGATTATGTTACCGCACCACACTTTGAATCATAATCACTCATGATATCATGCTTTGATACCAAGCGGTCACACCCTGATTTTTGACTCCTGAAAATCGAGGGTGATTAAAGGCAAACACTCACAACTCTCATGTACAATCCCGCTTTGATATCATGCTTTGATACCATATATGCTGTCATGCCCTGATTTTTGACTCTTGGAAATCGAAGGTAAACCCGTCTATTAAGCTTTTATGGAACATCCTTCCCTCTACATTATCGCGAAAGCTTAAATCACATGCACGTACATATATGCGTACAATGCAGACTAAACCAACCCCAATAGGCTCGTTACTCAACATCCCTTACTCATCCAAGCACATCTTAATGTCCCATCCTGCCACATATTATGATGGATCATAATGCTAGTTACGATGCATTATAAATGATGATGCATGGCGGATGTTGCGTAGAATCCTGCGAAAACCCTTGGAATTCAACCCCAGTTCTCACCAAATTTTATGAAATATCATCCTGAGGACTTTGATGCATCGCTGGATTTCGATGCATCGTAACCCCTCGAGTGATTGTTCTACAAAAATCCTACAACCTTAGACACTGTCATTGTTTTAAAAATGTATAACTGACAAGTGTACGAATCTATTGAAGTATAGATTGGCAAAAACGAGGTTAAACCCAAGGGAATGCTTTGAGCTAATAAACTAATACAAATTCAAATTAATTTAAAACCAATCTAGTTGAACAAAGTTGGTTGATTTGAGAAATTAAACTAATATACAAATAAAATAACACGATTGAAATCAAATAGAGAAAATTACTAAGGTGTCAGATTCCACCACCGTTAAATCCATAAAGTTTCAAATATTCATTTATTAGTTCCCAAATTTTGAGTAACAATCAAGAAACCAATCTATTGCTTACTCAAGATTTAACAATAAAGTACTATGAAAGATATATAAAAAAGGTAGATTTTCCTTCGTTTCACTAATATAAAATTTCAAGTATTTTATGAATCCAATTTAATGAAAAACATAAGATCAAATATTATCACTTTTAAGAAATACCCAAGTTTAGATTAATTATAATTTTTTCTAACTACCACATATACATGATCGAAATGGTGAAAGATCCATAACAAGAGAAAATCATAAGCATTTAAATCATACACATGAAAATCAATTAATGAACAAAATAACTTTACTTTATTAATGGAGGTTTCCTCCTTAACCCTAGTTTAGGAGATTAGTTACACATGGTAGAAGAAGGTAACAAATAAATAAAAGACATAATAAAATAAAATAAACAAATAAAACCCGGATTGTCTCTGTCTTCTTTGCCCTAGCCTCCACTTGTTTTCTTCTCTCTCTTCTGCTCATCTCTTTCTCTTATATAGAGGTCCTCTAGGATGTTCTCCAAGTAAAAAAAAAATAGAAAATTGTTGAGAAGAAAATCTACCAGAATATTTTCTCTGACTTGAAATTCAATTTTGATCTTGAACAAGTGTGATTCACGAAATTTCCATGAAATACAAGTATCTTGGGCTTCAAGTTAGCTTTCCACAGCTGATAAGTTTTCTAAATTCTGATATCCGAGTCAAGAAATATGGTCAAATTACCATAATTGATGTAATGTTCACGCTGAATATTGTGACTACTTTGACACGTGATTTTCACCCCTTAAAATTTGGAATTATGGCTTTTTCGTGAAATACAAATCTGTTCCCCGATAAATAAGATTTCTAAAAACTCTTGGCTTGCATTAATCCGATACTCGAGCGAAAAGTTAAGGTCCAAATATTAAAGTTGCGCAGAGAAATCGTGGACTTTATATTTATTGAATTTGGGTCATTTCCACAAACATCACCATAAACCTAAAAAGACACAAAATCACATTTATTAAATAAAATAATATAAAATAAATTACTAACAAATATAATTTTGTAGGTTTATTGTGTAATAATTATGCACTTATCAAATACTCCCAAGTTTATATTTTGCTAGTCCTCGAGCAAAACTGAAGAAAACCTTACTAAACCATTTTCTCTTACATTATCGATTGCATTTAGCATATGCAACAAGCCTTTAAGCCCTTAGGTTACCCCTAAAGGATGAGTTATAATCTCGTGAAAGTTTCCAGTAATGATACCCACAAACATCTATTAATAAAATGACTACAACAATTATTTAAAGAATTATCATTTATTAGCAATCAACAAACTTCTAAAAATCATGAATAAAAAAAAAAATCCCACACAATACTCAAATTAACATATCAAAATAGTAATCAACTCTAGCCTCCTTATAAAAGTGAACTTACATCCAAACATGCGGCTTAATCGTACCCTTATATGCAAATTGCAATATCTTCAAATCAATAGAGTCCCCTTTAAATAAAATGACCAAGGCATGAACACACAAAAATAAAACATAAATGATTTTTTTTTTATAGACGGATGTGCAATGTTTAAATTTATTAAACGTTTTAGCAAACCCATGTAACAAGCTTTAGGTTAATGACTCCCAAATTAGATGATTTCAGAGCATTGGGTGTAGAGACACCCTAATGACTTAATAACTCGAGTCTACCAGGCTTCGAATTCAAACGATCTGTTTCATAAATTTATTTATTTTTCTCAACCCTTCACTTTCGGCACGAACACTCAATGCTTAATGAGGCAAGAGGCCTGGTTACTTGGTAAGAATGTTGAATTGCAACATGCAATTATTAATTTTTTATATTTTTATATATTTTTTATTTTAACAATCATGCCAAGAAAATCATTCTTAAGGTTCTCTAATTCAAATTGGACATTAACAAAATGTAAATCAAGGTAAAGGTACATACCCCACAATAAAGATGTAAGTGTGCTCATGTGCATGCAAGGTATGCTAAGAATCAACAAATTACAAGATAGCTAATGTGAGTATTGATGTGGATAATTTGAATCAAAACATGAATTCAAAAGTCTAAATTTACTAAGAAATAAAAATTCCTAACCTACAAGATGTATTCATCAATTGATTTTTTTTTTAACCTAATTTTCACACGAAAACCACAGGTACTACTTTTCTCCCAATCTCTGAACTGGTGGGTCCCAATTTTTCAAGGTGTATATGGAATAAGATATTGATTATCCAAACACGCTAAAGTATAGAGTACAAAGGGGTTGTTTTTCTTTATTAAAGTCATACTGCGTTGAAGTAATCTTGACAGTGTTGTGTATCGAAACCAAACTTTAATAAATGAAAATCATCAACTTTATCAATCAAATCACAAATTGTAGAATTGGTACTACATACATAGTTAGAGAATGGGTGGTTATACCAGATCGTTATGAATATTTTTAAAAAAAAAATTAAATACACAAAGTTTCCTAACATTTCTAAACCTGTACCCTCAAACCTAAACTCAACATTGTCCTCAATGTTGGATAAAATCATAATGAAGCGCAAAGAGATAAGATTAGAAGAATATCACATTTATCATGATAGGTGGTTTTGCTTTAACTTGCCATAAAAAATGAATCATTAGTAACCATATCAAAAGTTTAAGACTTGCATGGAAAGAAAGAAACAAAAATGCAAAGAAAAAAAAACTGACACAAACTAAAAGAAAAAAGACTCAAGAGCTAGAATTCTAAAACTAATAATGTACAATAATGACCAAATAGGTTAATCATGATAAAAAGGGACTGTAACTCAACAGATACCATGGCTTTCCTTCTTGGCTCTCCACTTTTCTATGTCTATAAAATGGACTAAATTCAATGAAACATTCACATCTTTACAAGCAGTATCAACATCAAAATCATAGACAAAATTAGTTCGGCTTGCCTCTAAAGGGTCCTTATAACTTGTATGAATAAAAGTATCCTGATCTAGACTCTCTATTAAATTTACTTCACAAGTATCCCCAAAGTCTGGTAGTTGTTGTCTTATGTTAAAAATATTAAGCTCAACCGACATATTTCAAAAATAAAGTTTTAAAATATCATTCCTACAGTTGATTAGAGCATTTGAAGTGGCTAGAAATGGATGACCTAAGATGACATAAATCTGGTTATTAGGATTAGCTACAAGTTGAGTGTCTAAGAGAATAAAGTCTTCAGGGAAGAAGAATTTATCAACCTGAATGAGCATATCCTCAATAACACCACGAGGTACCTTAATTGAGCGATCTGCTAATTGGAGTACCACCTTCATGGGTTTCAACTCACCAAGACCAAGTTTCTCGTAAATAGAGTAAGGCAACAAGTTGACACTCGCACCCAAGTCAAGCAGAGCTTGCTCAATTTTTTGTTCACCTATGGTACATGAAATTGTAGGATATCCAGGATCCTTAAATTTAGGTGGAGTGCGATGTTGGATGATAGAGCTAACTTGCTCAGTGAGGAAGACTTTCTTGTGCACATTCAAGCTACGTTTGACTGTACATAAGTCCTTTAAGAATTTTGCATAAGAAGGGACCTATTGAATCACATCGAGAAATGGAATATTAATTTTGAAGTGTTTAAACACTTTCATAATCTCATTATAGTGATTCACCTTCTTAGGCTTTTAAAGTCTTTGAGGATATGGTGCAGTAGGAACAAAGTTCTTAACTGGTGGACTTATTGAAGATAGTGGATCAAGACTAAGGACTTGAATTTCTTACTCAACTTTCGATGTAATTTTGTCCTCCCTCCCTAAATCGCAAACATGGTCATTTTCAATTTCCTCATTATGTATAGGCATTTGGACTCTATTATTAACTTGTCTACTTGACCTTAGGGTTGTGATAGACTAAACTTGCTCACGTGAACCAGAAGTGAACTGATGACTAATATGAAACTAGCCATTTGGGTTAGGCACAAGCTAACTAGAAAAGTTTTCCTTCTCCCTCTCTCCAACTATAGCTGCTAACTAGCCTATTTGGTGTTCTAATTTTACAATAGCCTAAGTATTTTGTTAGGTAGAAGCCTTGACTTCGTGAATGGCCTGGCTAGTTAATTGCATAAATTTTTGGAAAGAATCCTCTAAAAATGATTGTTGTTGCTGTGGTGTAGCAATTTATGAAATAGGTTGAGAAATGGGAGGATATGATTGAGAAGAAGGGCAAAATTGGTTATTTTGTATTTGATTCCCTCCTAAGTTCATTTGAGACGGATTTTTTCTCGGTGAAATTTTTGGGGTGATTTCGCGTGTTTAGATTATATGTCTCAGAAAAAGGGGGCGAATGGCTTTCTAAAATTGTTTAATGCATTTTCATGGCTTTCTAAAATTGTTTAGTACATTTTTTTGTTCATCATAACACTCTGAATTACCATGCATAGAAGGACATGATTGCATCAGATGCATTGGACAAGCACAAAGAGAACATATCTCATTTTGGATTTGGTTGACATAATTTATGGTTTGACTCAAGGCTAAAGCTTCCACCTTCCTGGTTAGACTCTCAAGTTTAGCACTTATGTCATAATCATTTCTAACCTTATACATTCCACCTCACTTGGGTGTTTGAACTTGTCTATCGTGCTCTTTGGAAAAATTCCATTGATAAGAATTTTCAAATAGCTTTTCAAGAAATGTATAGGCTACATTATCACTAAGGTTCAAAAATGCTCCCCCATTCATGGACTTTGTCATATTACGATTTTTCTGTGTCAACCCATTGTAAAAATATTGCACCAATCTCCATACCTCAAAACCATGGTGGGGACACTTTAGAATTAAGTCCTTGAATCTCTCCCAACTCTCATAAAATTGATCATCCTCTTTCTGCCTAAAGTCAGATATATCTCTCCTAAGAGAATTGGTCCTAGACATTAGAAAAAATTTGGAAAGAAATTTTTGTATTAATTGGTCCCAAGAAGTGATAGATGCTGGAGTTTGGGAATTTAGCAATGTTTTTGCCTTGTCTTTCAAAGAGAAAGGAAACAAACTTAGACGGACAGGCTCATCGGTAAAATTTTGATATTTGAAAGTGGAACATATTTCAAGAAATTCTTTGACATGTATATATGGATCCTCACGATCTAAGGCATGAAAACTAGGCAAGAGTTGAATAATATGGGGCTTCAACTCAAAATAAGTGGCAGTAGTGTTGGGTAACACTATGCAAGATGCGAAATTGGTGGTCACCGGAGCAAAGTACTCCTTAAGGGTATTAGCTACAGTTTTAGTCATTGTAATCAAAGGATTTTTTGGCTCACGTTGGCTTTTTAATTGTCGTATAAGGATTCTCTCAATTTCAGGGTTAAAAGATGCTAACTCCGGGTTTAGAGAATAATCACCTAGCATACACTAAAAAGACTTAAGGTCAAGACTTTACTTAACAAGAACGCTGCCCAAACAAATATTTTTTTTATCTAAAGTTTAATTCAAGGGTAGTGATTTCTATTTTTTTTTCCTAAAGAATTATCTGGACTAATTTTAAAATAATTCTTACCTAGTTAGACAACTCGTACTCTCTTTCAGAGGAACTAAAGGATTACCAGTTAAGGCCCACCAACAATACAACTGGAAAAGTTCCTAGGATAGATTGGAGGGGTCACAAATGGTCCCACTTAAAACCCAATCTCCTCAGAACTTTCCTAGACATTGTGAAGTTGGAAGGTGCTCACTAGAGTTACCAAAAGTTAACTCTGTCTAAGAGGGTCCTATAAGCTATGTTAATTCCTATGGCTAATGTCTACTTGATTTTAAATTTAAACTAAATTTGGCTTGGGGATAGACAAATGCGAGGAGATTTTTAACCTAGGTGGGCAAAAAATTGGTTGTGAAATCCAATCCTTATCTTGTTGGAGTTCGTGCCCTTTCTAAAATGTTAATGCAAGAATGCTAAATTAAAATGCACAAACAAAACACACAATAAAAATAAAAATAAAATAAAAAGTAAGTGAGTATGTGGTCTTTCTTTTTTTTTCTTTTTTAAATAGGGAAAAAATAATATATATATATAAAATAAACTTGAAGAAAGTGTGACCCTAGGGTTATTTCTAAGTTATTTTTATCATAGAGTTCTCATGCACAAGTTATCAATCTAAAAAAAATCTATGTTTTCCTAATCTAAAATAAATAAATAAATATATGAGAAAGAAAAAAAAATGTACTTGGATTCTGAAGTAGTGTCCAAGAAGATGCGAAACATGTAATTTCTAATAGTACCACCTATAAAAGTATAATAAAATAAAACTAAAACTGAATTCAGAAGAATTATTAACACTAAAACTAAACTAAGTAGAATAATAAAAAAAAAATAAGATTACTAAAACTAAAGTATAATAATAAAGAAAAAGTTTTTTTATTATTTTCTTTTAAACCTAAAACAGTGAACTATATAATATTAAAATTAGAAAGCAATTTTTTTTATAATAATAAAAAGAAAAAAAAATTAAATTCTAACTAGTAGAAGAATTAAATCAATCTAAATTTGATTAGTGTCTTGTTGCGATTCCCCGTCAACGGGCCAAAAACTTGTTTTTGTTTTAAAAATGTATGAATCACAAGTATACGAATTTATTGAAATATAGATTGGCAAGAACGAGGTCGAACTATAAACTAACACAAATTCAAATTAATTTAAAACTAATCTAGTTGCACAAAGTTAGTTGATTTGAGAAATTAAACTAGCATGAAATTAATAGAGAAAATTACTAAGGTGTGGGATTCCACCACCATTAAATCCATAAAGTTTCAAATATTCATTTATTAGTTCTCAAATTTAGAGTAGCAATCAAGAAATCAATTTATTGCTTACTTAAGATTTAACAATAAAGCACTACGAAAGATATATTAAAAAGGTAGATTTTCTTTCACTTCACTAGTGTAAAATTCTAAGTATTTTATGAATCCAATTTAATGAAAAACATAAAATCAAAGATTATCACTTTTAAAAAATACAAAGCCAAGCTTAAATTAATTATAATACTTTCTAAGTACCACATATACATAATATAACTGGTGAAAGAACTATAAATAATTAATCACAAGAAGAGAAAATCATAAGCATTTAAATCATACACATGGAAATCAATTAATGAACAAAGTAACTTCAATTCATTAATGGAGGTTTTCTCCTCAAACTTAGTTTATGAGTTTAGTTACACCTGGTAGAAGAAGGTAACAGATAAATAAAAGACATAATGAAATAAAATAAAGAAATAAAACCCGAATTGTCTCTGTCTTCTTTGCCCTGGCCTCCACTTCTTTTCTTCTCTCTCTTCTGCTCATCTCTTTCTCTTATATAGAGGTTCTCTAGGGTGTTCTCCAAGTTAAAGAAAATATGAAAGTGTTGAGAAGAAAATCTACCAGTGTATTTTTTTCTGACTTAAAATTCAATTTTGATCTTGAATAAGTGTGATTCACGAAATATCCATGAAACACAAGTATCTTGGGCTTCAAGTTAGCTTTCCATAGCTGATGAGTTTTCTGAATTTCGATATCCGAGTCAAGAAATATGGTCAAATTACCATAATTAGTGTAATGTTCGCGTAGAATATTGTGACTACTTTGATACGCGATTTTCACCCCTTAAAAGTCAAAATTAGGGCTTCTTCGTGAAATACAAAACTATTCCCCTATGAATAAGATTTCTAAAAACTCTTGTCTTGCATTAATCTGATACTCAAGAGAAAATTTATAACCCAAATAGTAAAGTTGCACAGAGAAGTCATGGACTTTATATTTGTTGAATTTGGGCCTTTTTCACAAACATCACCATAAACCTAAAAAGACACAAACCACATTTATTAAAAAATATATATAAAATAAATTACTAAGAAATATAATTTTGGAGGTTTATTGTGTAAGAATTATGCACTTATCATACATTGTCCATTTTTGGCTCAATTTTTGCTCTAACACCCTAGGATCATTCATTCAACAATTAAATCATCTACAAATGATATATCATCATACACATACTCCATATCACACATTTAGATCACTATAATCTTATAATTCTTATACATTTCTTACAAAATCATACACATCATTTCATATATACACAATGTCTATAAACCAACTTCATTGTCTATAAATATGAGGTCTAAATGAAACATAAGTTAAATCCATAATGTCATTGTAACTACAACCTTAACATACTCCACATGCCACATGACACATGCTGACATGGATACCCAAATACATAGTCCAAACACAAAATATCAAAGTATCCCAAAATATCCAAAAATACTCCTATAAACTCCATTTGACTCATTAAGTCCTTTCCGTCCTCGGTACCTTACCTGAAAAATGTTTTCAGGGAGCGGGTGAGCATACAACTATGCCCAATAGGAACATCCTAACCCACCAAGGCATCGACCTGACATTGACCTACATGTCGCTATACTACATGGCATACACAATGCTCTCATGATAACATAATACAAATGCAAATCAAGAATGAATGCATTTACTCATGCATCATGCTTAATGGTTTGAACACATAAGCAACCAAGACATTTACACTTTTCTCAGTCATAGTCCGATACATAACGTAGATGGCCGTGTAGAGACCTTGTCCTCATGATTTGGGCAACTCCGATAATCATTATCCTTGGCAAAATATTAGTCTTGCCTTTCACACTTCCACATAACTGGTCACGTTTTGTCTGTCACATAAAAACTACCCGTGATTGGTCCCAATCCGAAGGTCATTTGGTAATATGATTCGAAATCTCTAAATATCATACTTTGCACACTTTTCTCTTCTTTTGGACAACACTCCAAATAGTGCTCATTAGACACATATATCACAAAACATGTAATGTCATGCTTTTTAATTCATAACTTATTACGTAAATTCTAGCATGCATCACTTCACCACATACCACATATAGCCACATATATGTCACCAAACATGCATATCATACTCTTATGCATAAAACTCATAACCTAGCATATATTGTTCATGCTTGTCTAATGCGCATACTAGTTCTATAATCTAACATGCATTCAACCTTCATATATCTACACCCTCAACATATAATCACATATATGTAACCAACTATGCACAAATTTCATATATGCATAAAAATCATATCATTGTACGACATGCTCTCATATTTTATATAACACATGTATATGCACAATACATTACATATATCATAATGCGCATCATTTTAACATGTAAGAATCATTAAAGAGGAATGAAATCATAGTACCACACCCCCTCTCATCACTCTCTTACATGCAAACACAACCTACATCTCTCCAAACCACCCAAAATCTTAGAATCGACAACTAGGAAAGAAAGAAAACCCCTACCTTGAAAATAAAGACTTTTCAAGCTATTTACAAGATTTCTAGTGAGTCCCATGTTACCAAAATTTGAGTTTGTTCAGTTCAAACTGAGGCCCTTGCCAAGCCCTACGAGTTGTCATTCATCGGCAACTCCCAAATCTAAGCCGAAGGCCTCCAAAATGAAGAGAGATGAAGTGGTAGAGAGAGAGAGAGTGTTTGGGCGTATGTATTGTTGTGTGAGATATGAGAGAATCTCAATAAATCAGATAATTATATAACTTTAAGCATAAAAAGACCGAAATGCCCTTAAGCCACTTAACGTACCCTCCTGAGCTCCGTTTTCAATTCTGAAAGTTCTTACGGTCTCGAAATCACTTTCTTAACTCTTTAAATATTTTATTTGGTCTAAATCAAAAATAATTATTTTTCAAAACAATTCCGGATTCCTGGACCCACCCAGGTCGCTAACTGGGGTCCCGTTGGCTCAAAAAGTCAAACTTCTCTAAATATTCTGAAAAATTTTCAAAACCTCTAAAAAACCTTCCAAACATGTTTTCCATACTAAAACATGTCAAACATCATTAGTAATGCATTTATGCCAATTATGATGAATAAAATGCAAACCGATCAAAATTGGTCTCGGTCTCTACAGTTTGGAAGAGAAACAATGTCTATGCTATACATATATCTATACAAAAGCTTTCTTTGTTTGAAATTATCCATTTCAAGTTCTTTTAATTCTTGTTCGAACTTGTCCATTTTAAGTTCTTTTTAATTCTTGCTTTTTAACTTATCCATCTCAAGTTCTTTTTAATGTTTATCATTTTTTTATTTCAAATATATATTGCTTCTCAAATTCAATTTATTGTTAATGTTCAATGCACATTCTCATATATTTTTATGCATATCCCCAACATACATCTTCTACCCCAATTACTTTCTTTCATTTTATACACCAAGAACATTAGCTTGATTTGAAACTTGGTGATATACAAAAAGATCACCCTTAAAAGAAAGTATCAACAAGATTTAAAATCTTGCTTGCGAGTTTTGTGTACAAAAACTTCACACTCAACCATTTTATCATGCATCATCATTTTTTTTTTTACTAACCCTACTAAAGAACATTTCAAGTTTCTTGTGATATTTCTTTAGGATTAAGTAAATCCTTAAAAATCATTTTGCTTACTTTAAAAAGAGGTATGACTTCTACCCTCTCTCCCATTAATTTTCATGCCATTTCTGGACACTTTTATTTAAAGTGTCCACTTTTCTATATGCTCTACTTGCTTTATATATTTTATATGTCTAATACATATCTCATACTAGCATTGCTTGTCTTACATGTTTTGCATGCTCAATTATATGTTTATATGTTTAATCTATGTTTTTTCATTCAATACATGCTTAGTTGTTCAATTCATATTTTTTCATTCAATACATGCTTAGTTGATCAAAATATGTTCAATCCATATTTTCTCATTCAATGCATAATTAGTTGTTCAAAACATGCTCAATTTATACTTTCTCATGCTTAGTTGTTCAAGTTATGTTTTATCATTCAACACATGTTTATTTGTTCAATACATGCTCAATTCATGTTTTCTCATGCTTAGTTGTTTGATATATGTTCAATCCATGTTTTATCATTCAAATGC
Organism: Cornus controversa; assembly: GCA_026545225.1. Lineage (NCBI taxonomy): Eukaryota > Viridiplantae > Streptophyta > Magnoliopsida > Cornales > Cornaceae > Cornus > Cornus controversa. Next base: position 10,849,161 of record CM048850.1, read on the forward strand.
ATGCATAGTTGTTCAATACATGTTCAATTTACTTTTTCACATTTAACATATGCTCATATGCTTTATAAATGTTTTCAATACATGCTTACATGTTTCCATACATACCTTCAATACATGCTCATATGCTCAAATATATATTTACTTGTTCAATACATATTCAATCCATGCTTACTTGCTCAACTTCTATACATGCTAAGCCTTAGGGATTCTAAGTACACCTTCAATTCTTAGGCACATTCCCTAGGATAATTCCAGTTCATTGAACTTCTCATTATGCTTACAATTCATTCGAGTCTTTCAACTCATTTCAATTCAAGAATGGTCATGGGGACCTTAAACCCATTACACTTATATTTCATTTGAGTCATTCGACTCATTTCAATTCAAGAATGGTCACGGGAACCTTAAACCCATCGCACTTAAATTTTGTTTGAGTCCTACGACTCATCTCATTTCAATTCAAAAATGGTCACGGGGACTTTAAACCTATCACGCTTATATTTCATTCGAGTCCTTTGACTCATTTTAATTCAAGAATGGGCACGGAGACCTTAAACCCATCATGCTTACATTCCATTCGAGTCCCTCGACTCATTTCAATTCAATTCATGGTCTGTGGAGACCTTAAACCCGTCACATTCAACTGAACCATCCATGACTCGTTGAAGATCAACTTGCAGTCCTTGGGTACTATAACCCATTACGTTCAACTGAGTCATCCAGGACTTGTTGAAGATCAATTTGTAGTTCTTGGGTACTATAACTCATTACGTTCAACTGAGTCATCCACGACTCATTAAAGATCAATTTCTAGTCCTTGGGTATTATAACCCATTGCGTTCAACTGAGTCATCCACGGCTCGTTGAAGATCAATTTCCAGTCCTTGGGTACTATAACCCACTGCGTTCAACTAAGTCATCCATGACTCGTTGAAGATCAATTTGCAATAATCGGGTACTATAACCCATTGCGTTCAACCGAGTCATCCATGGCTCGTTAAAGATCAATAACAGTCATGGGAACCTTAAATCCATTGCACCTTTTAAACTGAACTACGTTTGACCTTGGACAGCCCCAAGGTACGTAGGCAGTCCCAGATTCAGTCCCACCACCACCACCATTATTCCATTTCATTTATCATCGTATTCACTTCCTCCATATTTCATACTTCATTCATCTCCATTACATTCCAACCATTTCATCCATTGATCATTTAATCCAGGTCATGAGAACTGCGTTTGACCTGATTTCCTTCATCAGGATATGTAGGTAGCTTGGGCAACCCTGGGTTCGGTCATATTTCCTATCTAAGTCCCCCTATTCTTTCTTCCCTTCTTAAATATATACATATGCATATTAGCTCCATTTTCTGAACATGATCATATTTGAAATAACAAAGCATCATGAGGATTAGGTAACTGTATTCAATACAAATGTTGTGGGGGTGCCTAACACATTCCCCACACATAACCAAACCCCATACTCATTAATTTAGTTTTTGGAAGATCACATGGTAGTCATTCAACCGGGCCTGCACATACATTTACATCTCAGATGACCTAGTACACCAGAACTCAATGTTAGGTGGCGACTTCAAGAACACATCTTTTTCATTGGCCCTTTCATAATCTCTGACGCGATACATAGAATGATAGCTAGTGACCTACCTCACTTAACGCCAACGATTTGAAAGGTACCGTCCGACGGAAAGTTTGCAGGTGCGACAACTTCAACCAAGACAACCCACATATTTTATATCCGTTGGCCATTTTCAAGTATTTGATGTCCTACTGATTAAAAAGAATGAAAAACTCAATCCATTTTTTGATCATTTTACTACCAAAAACTATCATTTAAACCCCATATTCAAAAAGTGTTGAATGTTGATTGTGACATCATGTTAACCATTTGGTATTTACTTTGAAGTATTTATTATTCTCTCAGTGTGAAAAGAAAGACAAACTCAAGCCCGTAGAGCTTTACATCACTAAAATTCTAAACTAGTTCTTGTGCTGTTAACATAGCACCTATAGGTGTTCATTTGATCCATGAATCCGATCCAATCCAGTCTGATTTGTGCGATTTGGGGTTGGTTTTTTAGTTCATTAGTTTAGTGATGGATTCATAAATAAGTAATCTGTAAGGATTAGATCAGATTATCGATTTAGGTCACAAAAAAACTAATTTTTTTTATGGATTCAATTTGTTTTTCCAAACATCTCTTTAGCTTGGATGGACGTCACCTATACTTGTACAATCTTTTTTTTTTTTTTGTCACAAGACTTAAGTTTGCTTTAGAAATTATATGTTTCAAAATTTTCGTTTTGTACTTTGGATCCAAAATCACTGCCATTGCTTTAACAAAATGGTACACACTCTAACATTTATTAAACTTTTCTACATTTTTGCTACCATGATTTTTACCACATATTTTGATTGAAGCCAACTACACAATGCCATTTTCACCTCACAAATTTTAGGTAAAGAAAATTTGTGATGGGATATTGAGTCCCAGAGAACAACTCCGTAACATTATAAAATATCCTTAACCTCCAACAAATTTCTTTTGCAAGACTTTAATCATCCTCAGATGACAAGGATGTAAAATGTCTCTCACGTTATTTTAAACATGAAAATACATCATTATAAACTAAAGCACTTTCAAGCATAAAAAATGTGGAGTTTCACCTTGTTTTACAATCAATGGCCAATTTCTTATTGCAAAATATGCTCAATTGGCAAGCAGCCTCCTCAAATTTCTCTTGCCTTCCTTGAGTGGTTGTCCAATAAATAATATTATGAACTTTTTCAATTGCTCATCCAATTACATCTAATCCATCTCTCACAACTAAATTCAAGACATGTGCAACACAAATACATATGAGGTAATTTTCTATCCAACAAAAGTGGGCCACTCAACGACAACTTGTCCAAAAGAATATCAATCAATGCTTTATTAGGTGAAAAATTACCACGGTAATTGTAGAAATATTTTGATCTAAATTTCAATCCAACAAAAAATTACGAAGAACATCATATAAAGCTTCTTTTGTATATGGTGTAGGTACATAAATAAACTTAAAATAATTCAATGAATTAAATACATAAACTTAATTATGGATAAACATAAAATGAATGAATAAAGAAATAATCAAATAAAAAAATCACAACTCACCTAATAATCATGCTTTGTAACTTTCAAGTCTCATCAATAAAATGAGTTGTGACAGCCATGTAACCTATCTTTTGTTTAGAGGACCACATATTAGTTGATATAGCAGTTCGATTTTTAATTTTTTCAAACATGTTATAAGCTCTCATTTTTTTTACTGAAATATTTTTAATATGTCATTTTTTAATGTGTTACGGTAAATCATTTTAAATTAAGGTTGGAGGCCTCAAATAAACTCTCTCATTATAACATGTTCAACAATGCTAATAGGATATTCATACACAATAATTGTTTTAGCAAAGTCATTTCTTGACATATCTTGGTTAAAATCATGATTACTTAGCTTCGTTTTCCCATCATGACCTCTTAGGAAAACATATAATAATTGTTGACATATGTCAACAGTTTTTTTTTTCATGCACATTTTTAAATGTTCATGCAAATGTGAAGTCCCATATTTACTATTACTCTTAAGCTTGGACTTATAGTGATGACAAATGGCTCAATCAACCCCAAAGGTTGTATATTCTTTTTCTCTTCACTTATACTTGTTTTACAAAAACAAATAGGATTGGATTTTGCTTCTTAAAAAAAATCCATTTTCCAACCCAAACCCCACATTCAAAAAGTGTTGAATGTTGCTTGTGATCTTCTGTTAACCATTTGGTATTTACTTTGAAGTATTTATTATCCCCTTAATGTGAAAAGAAAGACAAACTCAAGCACGTAACAACACACGTCACTAAATGCTAAACTAGTTTACGTGCTGTAAAAGTAGCACCTACTATAGTGAAAGTGACACCTAAGTGCAATAAAAGTGGCACACTATGCAGTAAAAGTGGCATATCTTTTTATGGCAAGATTCCACTTAGTAAAAGTGTAACTTCAACCAAGACAAACCACATATTTTATATCCGTTGGCCATTTTCAAGTATTTGATGTCCTCTTGATTGAAAAGAATGAAAAACTCAATCCATTTGTTGATAATTTTACTACCAAAAACTATCATTCAAACCTCATATTCGAAAAGTGTTGAATGTTGGTTGTGACATCATGTTAACCATTTGGTATTTACTTTGAATTATTTATTGTTCTCTCTATGTGAAAAGAAAGACAAACTCAAGCCTCTAGCGATTTACATCACTAAAATTCTAAACTTGTTCTTGTGCTCTTAACATAATACTTAGAGGTGTTCATTTGATCCATGAATGCGATCCAATCCAGTCCAATCTGTGCGGTTCGGGGTTGGTTTTTTAGTTCATTAGTTTAGTAACGGATTCATAAATAAGTAATTTGTAAGGATTGGATCAGATCATCGATTTGAGTTACAAAAAAACTAATTTGATTCGTGAATCCAATTCGATCCGTTACCTATATAATATTTATATACATATATAAATATATATATATATTTTATGGATTCAATTTGTTTTTCCAAACATCTCTTCAGCTTGGATGGACATCACCTCTACTTGTACAATCTTTTTTTTTTTTTTTGCCAAAAGATTTAAAAGTTTGCTTACATGATTTTTCAGTTTAATATAAATGAAGTTTAATATAGTATTTTGTTACCATTCAATCTTTTCTTGTCATAAGACACTTAGAGCTAGTTTGGTATGCATGAATGAAATGAAATGAGAAAAAGAATAAAATGGAATGACCATTCTCATTCCAATGTTTGGTTGATGATAAAGAATGATGTAGGAATAAAATGATAATACCTTCCAACATGTTATACTTTTCCATAAAACATATTCAATTTTAAAAAAAGAAAATTTGGCCAACTTTAATTTAATTATCATGTAAAAAAAAGTTAATTACCCATTCAATTAAAACTTTTTAAATCAAAATATAATCCGTCTTTTTATTCTAGTCAAGAGATTAATATAATCTTTTATGCGAAAAAAAAATTAATACTTTATTAAAAACTGAAAGTGATAAAATAAGAACCTTCCTTTTATTTCATAACTTAAAATATAACAAGTTATATATATGGGCATGTGAAATGTATATAAATATATATAGGCGTGTGATAAGTATATAACATACATAATATATATATATATATATATATATATATATTTATTATTTTCTGTAGTGAGTTGTAAAAGAGGGAGAGAAATTAATAAAGAGAGAGATGATGATTTTAATAAGAAGTGAGAATGGAATGACCATTCCAAAGCTCAAGAAGAGGAATTGTTTTGTAGGAATGAGCATTTCAAAGGAATGACTAGGAATGACCATTGCATTTCTAATGTAGCACAACAAACAAGAGAAAGGGAATCAAAGATAGAATAACCATTTCATTCCACTTCCATTTCTGCGTACCAAACTAGTCTTTAATGAATTATTTCATCTTCCATTGAATTAATTATAAAAGCTCAATTTGTAAATTCAATCCCTATTTCATAGATTGGATGGAATAATTTAAGATTTCATCAAATTTTCAATTTTTATGAATTTATTGGGATTGAATTGAAAAAATCCAATCCAATCAATTCAATTCGTGTGTACCACATCTATTTATGTGCAGTGGAAGTTGTTGGTAATTAGTATGAAAAAGTGGTCGGTGTTGTCCTTGTGTTTTTTTAGCGCTATTATATTGGTAGATACCAATTATTAAGTAGTCATTTTTAAAAAAATTCTATAAAAATTGTCCTTTTGTTTTTCTAAAATTCTGAAACTTTACCTCCAAAATTTTGAACTTATAATAATGCCCCTCATATCTGACGTGGCACGAGAACCTCATAAAAGCAATCAACCCAATCTTTTTTCGTGTTCCATCGGGCGCCATTCTATCAACCAGAACAGAACGGAACAGAACAGGAGAGAGAGAGACCATGCTACTCACAACACCTGATTACTTGTCTACCTCTCTGGTGCAGTCTCTCTCTTCTTCCTGTTTTTCATTTCGTCGCAAACCCATCAAATTCATCCAACGCTTCAATTTGATTGATTCACATAACAGAAATCCAACGTTTCGACGCTGGAAAGCGTGTATGATCACGAATCCCGATTCTTTCGAAGTCGGGAGGCTCATCGGCAGCTATGGTTTCATGAACATCACTAGGTATGAACTATCTCTTACTTTTGTTTGGATTCATTTCTTGTTAATTTCACCTTTTGAAGTTAATTTTTTTTTCTTTCAAATTAGATCATGGAAATTTGTTTTTCAGTTACTCGGGGTTTCGATCTGGGCTGGACATTGAAAACCCATCGGAAGATTTTGGGCGATTGAGAGTTCAAGATGTAGGAGAAGGCAGTGTGAAGATCAGGTGCACTTCATCGATAATTGTACAAGAGAATAGGATCATTTATTGGCTCTGTATGTGATAATCTTGAAAAAGAAAAAATACCCTTCATTTGCAGGCTTTATGAAGGAAGAATAGCTCAGGGTCCACTTAGAGGGACTTCAGTTATTTTTAAGGTGTTCTTTTATTGTGATTTTATTACTAGTGTCATATGCTTGATCTTTATGACTAATGTATTCCGTTTTACTTCAAGAACATACTTCAAGGTGCTTGACTCATATCCCTATATTATTGCCTTTCTCATTTACTACTTGAAAATGGGACATATTGGTGTTAACTTGTTATCCTTTTAGTGCGCAAAAAATGGGTTTTCCACTCCAGAACACAATGTGTTGCCAAGTTTTTGGTCAAAGCCAACAGTAGGGTGACCTGAGAGGAGCTAGTGGTTTACATTAATTCTATGAGAATTAATAATATTGTCCTTTAGCTGAGAAATAGTGGTTTTATATCAATTCAATGTAATATTCTGATAAAATATGTATATATATTGTGAGTAATGGTTATCTCCCGACATACTTTCCAGTTGGGTTTCCTAAGTAGCAATGTAGCATACTAGACGCAATAAATTTCTGAGAAGTGGAAGTTTGGAAATGCAAGCAAAAGAAACAATCAGGAGAGCATCAAGTATGTTGAGTGTGGATTTTTAAGTACTCCATTGTGTTCATGAACCTCATGGGGTTTATCAGACCTCTTTTTTATTCTGAGAAGATGATTGATGGCATCAAATCAAACTTCTGAAGTAATCAAAAACGCTGAATGAAACATTGCCAAATTAAGGTTTTCTTGCCCTTCCAAATAATTGAGCTTCAGTCACATTTTCATGGTTCAACTGTGTAGAAATTTTGACTTGCGAACAATATGCAAAAACAAGTCTCTCTTTACCTATTGGATCCAGCTTGTTTGTATTTTTCTGCCATTTCCTACTAATTAAACAATTTCTTGATTCATTTCGGTGATTCAATTTTTTTCAATATTTGTTATTTCGAAACATTATTAACCTGTATACTTTTAAAATGTTTGTTTAAGTAAATTATACATTGCGGTGAATTAGTTGTAAGTCCTACAATGATTTCCTCTTACAATAACTTCTGCCCAATTGTGGTCTTTAAATTGCCATTATCTTCTACTGAATGTCATGTTTGTTGTGAAGGTATATCCTGGAAAACAAATTGGTGGTGTTGAGGCTGACATGATGGCTGCTAATGAGCTTAATGCTCATGCTTCTCTTCAAGTAAGATAACATGCTTAGTTGAATTAGTGAAAATTCCCAAAATATGTGGAAATTGGTTTCCCTTGTTAGAAAACGTTAGTACATATTGGTGAAAGAACCCTTTTGATTTTTATTTTTCAATTCACATTCTTTGCAGAGCAGTTCTAAATCTATCCAGAATCTCCAAATACTTCTTGGTGGTTTTGAGACAAAAACTGGAGAGCAGGTCTGTTGTATCAAGTCCCAGTATAAGCTAATATTTGAAAGGTGTTCCACTATTCTTCTGGTAGATGGTAGACACAATCCATATAAAATGTTTTTCTGTACAGTGGCTTGCTTTTCGTAATTATGGGAAATACAGCGCCGCAGACTATGCGAAAGTTACAAGTGAAAAAATGTCTAAGAATCGTGCCTTAGGAGAACAGAAGTTTTGGAATCCTTTTGAACAAGAGCAAGCTATAAAACGTAGAAGATATTTTATCATTAAATTGCTTCAGGGTGCTATACGAGGCCTAGCCTACATGCATGATCATGACAGATTACACCAGAGTCTTGGACCTGCTTCTGTTGTTCTCAAGTATGCTGTTTGGTTTTCCTCACATTTCTATCAGAATGCTGTCTTCACTCTATTAAACATTATACAATTTTTTTTCTCACTTATCATAGTACGATGTTTGAGAAAGAAGCTGCTTATCTTGTTCCACGGCTCCGGGATCTTGCCTTTTCTGTTGATATAAGGTATGGCCTTTAGCGTAATCTATTTTACCACATGTTACATCATAACCAACAACATTTTCTGTAATTAACATAGAAGTTGCACTTGAAGCAGAATTTTCTTACAGCACCATTATGAAATTCAAGTTGAAAAACTTACATGGTAAGGTACATCATTTTTTTTTCTTTGTTTTTGAAGAACTTGGCATGTTGAAACTCAAATTAGCTCGCTGTGCATGCATGTATCTTATCGATGCAAGTCCATATGATAGCTGTGTCCATTATCCAATATTAAATATTTGGTAATTTTTTATTTTTAGTGTTTATGCATATAAAGGAATTCATTGATAATCAAGGGTATGCATTTCCAAGTTTAGTGTCAGGCTACCTTCTACATATGCTTGATTATAATTTATATAATAACCAATTATGTGCTTATAATTATAATTTTCTATTAGTTTGAGGAAATGCTGAGAGGAAACACAAAATAATTGTTTGCCAATTTCAAAGCCAAAAATTCTCTTTATAATTTTCGAGGTATTTTTTGGTACAACAAAATTGGATGTATATTATATCTTTGTAATGGTTATAAATTTGGTTATAATAAAGAAAAAGTAACTCATATGACCTTGCCTTCTATTTAAATATCAGAAAGTTATGTCCAGTATTTTTTCTAAAATAAAAAATAATAAGAAAAAGTAAATAGCTTTCGAACTTTGTATGATGTTGTTCTTGAATCTGACTGATCAGAATTTTGAAACAGTCATTATTCGTTTTCTGTTGGAAACTTTGTGCCCAGAGATGCGTTGTCGTTCCAAAATTAGCCTCTAGAGACAAATAAATATTTTAAATTTTAAATAGCAATTCTTTGAAAAGTGTTCCTAGTTCCTGCATATGTTTTTCAGAGAAACAAATTTCTTAAAGTACCATAGGATACCATAGCTGCAAGACATGGATGATAAGTCACTAGTTGGTTTTATAATGAAATTTTCATTCTACTACTTTATATGGTACAACTTCCATTGTAATATTATAATGAAATTTTCATTCTACTACTTTAGATGGTACAACTTCCATTGTAATATGTTTGCCGAAGCATTATATGCTTTGCTATTTTTATATGTTTTATCTTGAGAAATCTTTGGTCTTCTTATTTGAGCGTGAACTTTTTTGAACTTCTGTTGTAGCTCTATTGATGTAGAAATAAAAAGGGAACTGCTGTAAATATATTTAGAAATAAAAAGGGAACTTGGGGATAAAGAAATGAGAGATATTATTGGAATAACAGAGGAAGACAGTAATTTTAGTGCAAGAAATTAAGAGCTGATTGGGGACTTTCTAACACAAGAGGACCACTTAACTCTAGCGGTTGGCTAGGGAGTTCACTCACCCAAGTGTTGACTCCTTTGGACTTCTTGTTCCTGTGTTACATGGACTTGGGTACATGTATCGGGTTTGGATGTATGTCCAAGTGTCGGATCTTCCTCAATTCTAATTCTTAGGACCTGGGAACTTGGATTGAAAAGTGACCACAATTTGGGTAGATGTACATGGACACGTCCTGCCTACTAATATGTCTTACAAAAATAGTCAATTATAATTTAGATCAAATGGGATTTGGTGAAAAAATGGGGATCATTTTTGTAGAAGGAGAAGATGATAATTTGCTATCAAATTCAAGCTTTTCTTCTTCCATCATCATGTGTGAAGGATTCTGGTGCGTGAGTTAAGTAAGTGTGTAAGACACAAATCCCACACCCTATGCCCCTGTGGTGCTGTGTCGACATGAGCACATTAAGGAAATAGGAAAATCCATGTAAAACAGGATCGTTCCATAAAACCAAAAAATTCAACCTTCAAAACTTCTTATTTTCTTTATAGGCATGTTTATAAGATTTGCCATTGGAAACTAATCTTTAAGAACTAGACACTAGGAAAGAGATTCAAAGAGGTGGTGAGCGGTATTCCACGCTTCGATTCCCATAACATGAACCCCACATCATTCTCCCCTGCTTGAAAAATACTCGTCCCCGAGTTTTGGCTTATAATACTTTCCCAGGTGTTCTTATCAAGTTCCTCTCTTTCTTGTTTACTACTCCAAGTATCATTTAAAGCAATCCCCACAAACCCACCCCCTCCCCCCCCCACCCACATACTAGGTATTGTATATATGTGTCCTATTTACTAGTTATAGACTGACAATTAAGCACTTTCAAGATCTTTGAAGAATTTGTTAGCAGGGTTTTCTCTATAACAATGACGTCACTTGATATTGATTTGAAGAAGAGCTGAGCAGCATGTGAGGTATTAGATGCGTTTTTGCATGGGGTGAAATACCACATCTTTAAGTGCTTATCAACAACAAAAATTAAATCAAAACCTCGTTGAGGTTTTAGAATACCAAGAATGAAGTCCATGCTAGGATCTTCCCAAAAAAATACTCTCTTAATTGATCCTTGAATAATGTGAAATTTGTTTTTCTGTAAAAAGATAATTGGTTAAAGTTATGGGATAATCATTTTGCCCCTTTCTGGATACTTTTGGAATGTCTTCAATGGCTAAGTTAATTTCATAAAATATTATCTTAGAATCATATCGTAGCAAGTAAAATACTCACTTGGCATGTCTAGCACTAAGCCTCTCTTGAGCATTTACAAAATGAACATTCTCTTGTTTATTGTACGACACGTACACCTTATTTGACATGAAATAGAACCAAAACCTAAGGACTTGTGTCATGGCATAGAATTTGAGGTCATTAATAGAGTAAAGCATCCCAACGTCACCGACTCCTTCACACAAGAATGAAATTGGTTTTTCTTCTCATTGAAAGATTGACACATTCTTATGAAAAATGTGTCATTATCTATGTCAATTATTTTCAAAAGGTTTGGTATATCAGTTATCGAAACTTCAAATAATTTTCTTTCGGCTAAATGAAATATTCCAAACCGCTAATAGAATGTCATCAATTTATAGAATTTCTTCATGTTGAGATAAGGCTATTCCCTGAACAGAACATGCGAAGGTTTGCACTTGGTTGGTACTTCTGTTATAAGAAAGCGGAACATAAAAAGATCATCAAAATGAATAGCAATCATTTTTTGAATATTGATCTAAGCATTTGGATCACAAAACTTGTAAGGGGACTTGATGCTTTTTGATTGACCAAATCTTAAACAAGAAGAAACTCATGAGTCATAAAATTATTACTTGTTTGCAAGATATTGGTAGGGCACAATTCCAGAACTAATTTTAGCGGATATTATTCACAAGTAGTAATTTTTGAATTTAATGCAAAGTATAACTGGAATTTAAAAATCAACTAACCATTAAGCATAGTGATCAATTTATTCATCATGCATGAATAGTACTACTCATGAACACAGTTGTTTTTATGTGGAAACCCCAAAGGGAAAAACGACAAACTTAGTTTGGTAGATCAAAATCCACTACGAGAAAGAGTTTATACAATTGGGTAAACTAGATTCCCAAAACCCTAAAAATCCCATAGTTACCTCTTGACATGGACTTATGCGAAACTCTCCACTCGAGGCTTCAAATCGCTGCCCCGTCAACTGATCCTCTCTAATCATGCAATTTGCTTCTCCATAGATTTCTGATCTTCACAACTAGTCGTCCAAGCCTTGCTTTCCATGTGTAATTATGCTTTTGTTGTTGAAGTCACTTGAAGCACAACTGGTTGTTGGTAATCAATACACATGACACACGCTCACCATACTAGATGCTATGATGAATATGTGAAAAACAAAAACTCAGGTAATTTAGTTGCTAGAATGCACTCAAGGATGCTCTATATGCTCTACAAATACTTAGAGACAGTTAAATATTTCTTGGATAGTTTTTTTAAACACTTGTGGTCTTTATATAGTGCTTAGAAGCCTATAAGACTAGGTTAGAAAGAGATTTAACTTTATTTGGAAACTGAATTTCACAGATTTTGATCGATTGAGTCAAGTGTTGATTGAATGACACATTACTGGTGGCCTTCGATGGATTTTTCGATCAATTGAAGTGCCCTGTCCTTGTAGCATTAGGATTTTTATTTAAGGAAGGTTTCAGAAACATGTTAATGCACTTCAAAAAGGATTTTTAATGCATCAACACATGACTGTTGAAAACCTTAATTGAAAATTTGAAATTAAACATAAAACCTGACTGGTGAGTGCATGAGTGTGAATGCAATTAAACATAAGACCTAATTGGCGAGTGCATAAGTAAGGTTGAAATTACCTTTCTGCCTTTTTATATAGCTTGAATTCCTTTCTGTCCTTGGACAAAAGGTAACCAACAAAACTAACTAACTTTTAAAAGTTTTCAGACTCAAGCTTGTCTAACGAAATTTGCCAACATAAGTATTATTGACATAACAAGGTAAAATGCCAACCAAATGCTTGTTTTTATAACTTTAAAGAAGCAATTCTAAAAAGCATCTCATATTATAGGGGCTCCAAAAACATTTATATGTCTTTGGATTTTATGTGGGGCTCACATTTTAAATGAATTTTTTTAGATAAGCTATCACCCATTTCAACGAAATCTGCATTCAATTGTTCTTCTCCTGAACTCTCAAAGGCTAGCCTTATAACAATGGTTACTTCTAGAGGATTATAATTTATGTCCTTATCCATGGCTAAGACTCTTCTCGATATTATAAACATGACAACTATTAAGTCCACATACCTCTTAAATGTTGTCCCACAACTCATTATCGAGATTATTCTAAGGTGTGGTATCATAAACTAGACCACAGTCAAGATGATTGATGGAACCACTCTCTATGATGTGTCAACATGGGTAGGAAGCTTATCACATACCTTTCACATTCACAATTAACTAGGGAAATTATCACGTACCTCTTGTAGTTCATAATATCACATTCGCAATTAAAGCCAATTTTCAGATTGTGATTACCATTAGAGTTAGGAAAATCTTTGTCAATATTTTTGTCCGCATTGTAGTTGCAACGATGGTGGTAGGTGGATTAGTGGATGACTTGATGGGAGGAGGTCATCATAAAATTTTCACCATATCTGTTGAGAAAATAGGCTTCCAATCACTTACCACCGAATATTATGAACACACTAAGAATTATACGTGATTTCGCTAAACAAGCTTACGTCCACAGAGAGCCCGATTTCACTATATAGATTGTAATAGTACAAGTTGAAGGATTGTACCAAGAGAACACTCAACTCTCAACCCTTAACCCTTATACACCTAGCCTCATAAAAGAAGTCACAAATTCTAAACAAGAATTCTCTCACTAAGTGCCTTCTATAAAACAATGAAAGTGCCTCTCAATTTCAAAGAGAGTATTGCCTCTACACAGGAGTTGTGACCTCTCAATTACAATAAGAGTATTGCCTCTACACAAGAGTTACCTTATGAGACTACATCTCTCTCAATCTCATAAGTCTCAACCCATTACCTTGGTATCTATTTATAGAGTTCCAAATCCAATTTCTTGTTACACAAAGATTACAATTCCTTCGAGCTCAAGACTTGCCTAACAAGAAATTTCCTAACATAAGACAACTCTAAAATTGAAACCTAATTAGACTAGGAATTTGATATATGTGGACGAAATCAAATCTGATTTAGTTAACTGTGGAATGTATCATATCATATCTTGTATTATTAGTATAGATATCATATTATATCATATTGTATCGTATCATATCATAGTTTGATTGTAGGTTTCATATCTTGTATTATTAGTATAGGTATCATATCATATTGTATCATATTATATCATATCATATCATAGCTTGATTGTAGGGAATATTGTTGTGGAGATATTCTCTCCGTATCATTGTAATCTATATGATGTATATCTCTTATATAAATACAAATGAAGGCAGCCCAATTGGGTAATGCAAAATCATAACATAAAATATTTTTTCCTAGCTACGTTTATATGGTATTAGAGCAGGTTAGCCCTTTTTTTTGGGATTTTCTTCTTCATTTCAAGCCTTTCTATTGTCCTCTGTTTTTCAATTCCAAAATAGAGCAATCTATAGCCATTTTTTCCCTTCTTTCTTGATAATCTATGGCTGATAACAAGACAACCATGACCGGCAACAATACCAGCTCTGCAGCTTCTGGCCAGACCCAAGCCGAGCGTCCAACCTCTACTTCTGTCACTGCTTTTTCCGGTAGTGATATCTCGTCTATTCAATTCAGCAAAGAGTAAGTTGAGCATCTATGTCGTCTTCTGAATCAGCTATCCTTCAATGTTAATTCCTCATCAGGTTCCACTGTCGGTTCATGCTCTGTGGCTCAATCTGGTAGCCTTCATTCAGCCTTACATTCTTTCATTTCCTCTAAGGACCCTTGGATCATTGATTCAGGTGCCTCCGATCATATGACAGGTGGATCTAGTTGTTTTTATTTGTATGTTCCTTATTCTAATTATACCACTGTTAAGATTGCTGATGGATCTTTACCTTCTGTTGCTGGGATTGGCACTATTAGACTTTCTCCAAATCTTGTTCTTACGTCTGTCCTTCATGTTCTTGTCTTAAAATGCAATTTGATCTCTGTTAGCAAACTTACTCATGAAAATCATTGTGTTGCTAAATTCTTATCTTTGTCATGTCAATTTTAGGACCTATCATCGGGGAGAACGATTAGCAATGCTAAGATTCATGATGGTCTTTATTACTTTGAAGATGATCTTCCAAAGTGTAGACCAGCTTTTGTGTCTGGTGTTGATTCTGTGTCTGTTTCTAGTACTAGGGAAATAATGTTATGGTACCATAGACTTGGCCATCCTAGTTACTCTTATTTGAAGCGTTTGTTCCCATCTTTATTTGATAATAAAAATTCTGTTTCTTTTGAATGTGAAATATGTCAACTTGCTAAACACACTCGCACTTCCTTTCCTACCAAACCTTATACACCATCCACTCCATTCTCTTTAATTCATAGTGATATATAGGGACCTTCCAAAATCACCACTTCTTATGGCAAAAAATGGTTTATCACATTCATTGATGATCACACACGCATTACATAGGTTTATCTACTTCGAGAAAAATCTCAAGCTTGTCAAATCTTCCAAAATTTTCACAAAATGATTCAAAATCAATTCCAAGCTCATATTTGAATTCTTCGAACAGACAATGGCAAAGAATATGTTAATTCCATCCTTGGTGAATATCTGTTGAAAAATGGTATTCTCCATCAAAGCTCGTGTGTTGACACTCCACAACAAAATGGAGTGTCTGAAAGAAAAAATCGTCATTTGTTGGAGGTAGCCCGAGCCCTCATGTTTACTATGAAAGTCCCAAAATACTTATGGGGGAGATGCTGTCCTAACAGCCACATATCTCATCAATCGCCTACCAAGTCGCACCATCAACTTCGAAAATCCACTCTCTGTTCTCACCAAACACTATTCACATATTTCCACCTCTAATGCTCTTCCCTTAAGAACCTTTGGATGTACTGTCTTCGTTCACATTCATGCCCATTATAGAAATAAACTTGATCCCCCTGCTCTCAAAACTATCTTCATTGGCTACTCTCCCACCCAAAAAGGTTATCGATGCTATTGTCCTCAAACAAAAAAAGCCTATGTCTCTTGTGATTTTACATTCTTTGAGGATACTCCTTATTTCTCTACAACTTCACTTCAGGGGGAGAATCGGGATCAAGAAGCTTGTTGTTTGTGGGACACTCTTGACTAGCCATTACTCAGAGTAGAAAACATCGTACAACCTCTACCTCCTCTACCTATCATTTCTAGTCTGCCTAATATTTCAAGTCCAGCTCCTGTTTTATTTGATCCAACTACTATTTCAGAAATAATTCCCATCTTAGAGTTAAGTTTGTCATCCAACAATATACCAGTATTAGAGACAGGGGGAGAATTGACTATACCTAATCAGCAAGAGTTATGTGTCTACTCTAGAAGAAATATCTCCCAAGAAAACAAAGAAATCATGAATCCTACTCACGGTCAAGAAGCCGAGTCGATGGTAGGACCTCAATTGCCAATTGAGTCAGGTAATCCAAATCCTAATCTTGATCTAGATGATCCTATAGCAATTAGAAAGAGTGTTAGATCTTGTACTCAACATCTTATTTCCAAGTTCACCTCTTATTCCAATCTGTCATCTCCATTTCGTGCTTTTACTTCAAATCTTTCTAGTGTTGTGATTCCCAGGTCTATTGAAGAGGCATTAACAGTTCCTGAATGGAGAGTTGCTGTATTCGAAGAGATGCGTACTCTTAAACAAAACAATACCTGGAGCTTAGTGGAATTGCCAAAGGAAAAAAGTACTTGTGGGTGCAAGTGGGTGTTCACAGTAAAATATAAGGCTGATGGTTCTGTTGAAAGGTACAAGGCAAGGTTGGTGGCAAAAGGTTTTACACAAATCTATGACATTGACTACACCGAAACTTTCGCTCCTGTTGCCAAACTCAATACGATTCGAATTCTACTTTCACTGGCAGCAAATTCTGATTGGCCATTGCATCAACTTGATGTAAAGAATGCGTTTCTTAATGGTGAACTTGAGGAGGAGGTTGACATGAGTCAACCACTAGGATTTGAAGAAAAATTGGGAAGTAAAATTGTTTGAAAGCTCAACAAGTCTCTCTACGGTTTAAAACAATCCCCACGTGCTTGGTTTGACCCTTTTTCAAAAGTAATCAAGAAGCTTGGGTATATTTAAGGACAAACTGATCATACAATGTTTGTCAAACACTCTAAAAGTGAGAAGATAACTATTCTGATCGTGTATGTAGATGATATTATCGTTACAAGGAATAATATTGAGGAGATAGAGAGAATTAAACAGATGATGGCGAATGAATCCGAAGTCAAAGACCTTGGGGCTTTGAGATACTTTCTAGGAATGGAGTTCGCAAGGAGTAAGAAAGGTATTTCTGTTTCTCAAAGGAAATACACTTTAGATCTCTTAGAAGAAACTAACATGTTGGGATGTAAACCAAGTAAAACTCTAATTGAACTTAGTAATAAGGAAAAAATGTTTGAAGGAGATCCTGTCGACAAAGGAAGTTATCAACGCCTTGTTGGAAAACTTATTTACCTCTCGCATACAAGACCTGACATAGCTTTTGCTGTGAGTTTAGTAAGCCCGTATATGCATGCACCGTGTCAAGGTCATCTTGATGTTGTGTATAGAATCTTGAGGTATTTGAAGCGAACACCTGGAAAGGGATTGTTTTTTTGCTAAAACTGATGATCAAAAAGTTAGAGCTTTTACTGATGCAGATTGGGCTGGTTCTATCGATGATAGGAAGTCTCTGGGTACTGTACCTTATTATGGGAAAATTTGGTGACATGGCGTAGTAAAAAACAAACTGTTGTCACAAGAAGCAGTGCAAAAGCTGAATATAGAGCCTTGGCTCATGGAGTTTGTGAGGTTATTTGGATAAGGAGAGTGATGGAAGAGTTGAAGATCAAATATGAAGAACCCATACACCTCTATTGCGATAACAAGTCAACCATCAGTATAGCTCACAATTCTGTCCATCACGAAAGGACTAAACATGTGGAAGTAGATCGACATTTTATCAAGGAAAAGCTTGATGGGGGCATGATCAGCATTGAATACGTGTCTACTTCTCAACAACTAGCTGATATACTCACAAAAGGACTAACATAACAAACATTTGAGTTCCTTGTGAGCAAGCTTGGTCTCATTAACATCTGCAGCCAAGCTTGAGGGTGAGTGTGGACGAAATCAAATTTGATTTAGTCAACTGTGGAATGTATCATATCATATCTTGTATTATTAGTATAGATCTCATATCATATCATATCATATCACATTGTATCATATCATATCTTGTATTATTAGTATAGGTATCATATCATATTGTATCATATCGTATCATATCATAGATTGATTGTAAGGAATATTGTTGTGGAGATATTCTCTCCGTATCATTGTAATCTATATGATGTATATCTCTTATATAAATACAAATGAAGGCAGCCGAATTGGGTAATGCAAAATCATAACATAAAATATTTTTTCCTAGCTATGTTTAATATACAATTCCCAACACCCTGCGCATTTACTCAAATTCCATCAATCCAATCATCACTTCCCATAACATTCATCAAGGATGCTTGATTAGTTAAAACCTCCAAGGCTCCACCTTCACTACTTGAGGTCCATGCCATGTAACCAAGCTAATTGATTGACTCCACCTATAACTAAAATCCGTTGCAGCATTTGTTGAGACTCCTTGTGTTTTCTGGATCTCCTTCACCTTCGACTTTCCATCCTTCTCTTTCACCGCCCGCGTTAAGCCTTGTTGAACTAGGATGTCCTTCACCCTCCCTTGCCGTAGGGTGAAGCTACCCTTACCATCAAATCTCTCCACCTTGTATTGTGTGGTTACAAGTGTCCAAAACGAACAACACCTGTGTTGTAAAGAAAAAATCTAAACAAGATTTTTATCAAACACCTTGTGTGCTTCTTGAAGCTCTAATACCAATTTGTTGAGAAAATAAGCCTCCAATAATGTACCACCAAATATTATGATGTGACGATAAGTAAACAAGTACAAAACAAATTGAAAGAATACACTAAGAATTATACGTGATTCGGCTAAACAAGCCTAAGTCCACAGAGAGCCCGATTTCAGTATATAGATTGTGACAGTACAAGGTAAAGGATTGTACCAAGAGAACACGCAACTCTCAATTCTTAACCCTTATACACCTAACCTCAGAAAAGGAAATCTCAAATTCTAAACAAAAATTTCTCACCAAGTGCCCTCTCAAAAACAATGAAAGTAACCTCTCAATTTCAAAGAGAGTATTCCCTTTACACAAGAGTTGTGACCTCTCAATACAATAAGAGTATTTCCTCTACACAAGAGTTACCTCATGAGACTACATCTCTCTCAATCTCATAAGTCTCAACCCATTACCTAGGTATCTATTTATTGAGTTCCAAATCCAATTCCTTATTGCACAAGGATTACAATTCCTTCGAGCCCAAGACTTGCCTAACAAGAAATTTTCTAACATAATACAACTCTAAAATAGAAACCTAATTAGACTAGGAATTTGAGACACAATTCCCAACAATATCTTGTTGAAGATTAGAGATGACTTGTGCAACTCAATTAATTGACACACTACAATATTGATTTGCCTTTGCTTTGATGCATGGTCTCGACTCCAAGAGTAAAAACTTGCTCTGATACCAACTTGATTGATTTATCAATTTATGTAGAAATAAAAAAAAAAAGGAAATGGGGTTGAAAGAACAAAAGATTTTTTATTTATTTATTTATTAGAATGATAAAGGAAGATAACAACATGAATGCATAAAAACTTATGGTGTTTTGGGATTCTCTCGCCCAAAAGGACCACTTAACTCTAGGGTCTACTTAGGGACTCACTCACCCAATGGTTTCGACCCATTCACCAACTAGAGGACCCTGGTTCTATGGGGCTTCTAAGTCTTTCTCATAATACCAGCACCTAGATTTTTATACGTCATAGTACGAACGGTTCAATTTAGACTTTTTTTTAGGGGAGTGAATAGGTCTTATGGATACTCAGTTGTGAACAACGAACCTTTCAATATCTAATTAGAATTTGTTCCATCTTTAGTTTAAACTTTGTTCAAAATTTTATTAAACCTAACGAATACTAATTTTTGTGAGTGTGCAAAAATAATTCTGGTTCGATAAAGCGATTCAAGTCAAGTTCAAGCGATTGAATTTATTCTAGTACTCTTTGAATGATATACCTAGCAAGTTCTAGTGATTGACCAATCCCTCGATGCTCTCTGGAGTTGGTTTCAGTGATGATTCGAGTGATCAATCTATCACTTAGTGCTCATTGTTTTTCTACAAACACCTATTAAAAAATGTTTAGTTGATCCTGTTAACCAACATCCACTCTAAAAACTTAAGCTGTTAGAGAGGGTATGAATTTAATATTTAAATCCTTCAACACGTTCCCTCACGCGTGACCTTCTTTTGGTCCAACATGTGTTTCAATTTTAATTATCAGGGTGACAGTGATTTTTGAATACAAGACATTGCTTGCTCAGATACCATATTAACCACCATCTACTTTAAAAGCTTAAGTTGTTAGAGAGAGTATAACTTTAATATTTAAATTCTTCAATGGATCCACTTATCAAAAAAAAAAAAAAAATCTTATGTCTGCAAATATCTCATCTTACCTTAATCTAAATATGTGATTGAGTTTGAGAAATATTCGGTGTGTTCTTCGTTGTGGTTCATCTTTATCACCTTTTTCTTTAGTTGTAGGCAAACTGACTCAAGACATTTTGTATGCCCCTCCTTTCCATTCTTTTCACATGTGATTTTCTTGAAACCAGGATAAAACACAACTATTTCTATTTTCTACATCCAAATGTTTTTACAAATTTGCTTTTTGACAATGCCAAAGATCATTAAAGATATTCATCGAAAAAAAAAACATTAAAGATGCTATGCGAAGTCATTATACATCCTCGTGCATCTGCCTTGAACACAATGATCTTTATGTGGAAAGCCCTAACGGAAAAAGAACTACGAGACCTAGTCTGGATAGATCAAATCCATTTTCAGAAAGAGATTATACATCTAGGTTACCAATATTCCAAACCCTAGAAAACACTAGCTACCTCCTGACACAAACTAACCTCAAACTCTCCACTCGAGTCTCCAAGCCGTCCACTCCATCAATGGATCCACTCCATGCACAATCTGCTTCTCCACGGCTATTCGTCTGTAGAACTTCTTTGGTGTTGTAATCTCCGCAAGTACAACATAATCGATGACCAAACACCTTTAAACATAACTCACCATACTAGATGCAATAATGAATATGGAAGAACTAAAACTCCAGCAAGGATTTGGTAGAATGTACTCAAAACCTCTATATGCTCTATATATGCTCCTGGATGCTTCTCTATATATATTTTTCTAAGCATATGAGGTCTTTATATAGATTTTAGAACCCTATGGAGACTAAGTTTAAAAAGATTCAGTTTAATATGAAAGCTAAATTTTGAATGGTTTGATCAATTGAAAAAAGTATCAATCGGTCGACACAAGGCCAATGGCCTTTGATTGATCTCTATTGATCAAAGTGCTATCCTATTTTCATTAGGACTTCAATCAAGGTAAGTTCCAAAAACAGTTTTATGCACTTCAAAAAGGATTTATAAGAATCAAGACATGCAAAGTATGAAACCCTAATTGATGAATGCGTGAACCTTGATGGTGAGTGCATATATGAGTGTTGAATTTTCCTTTTTGTCCCTTGATTGTAGCTTTGTCTTCCAAATATGCCCTTGAAGAGGAGTTAACCAACTAACTCTAACAAATTTCTAAAATTCTATCTAAAAATTAAACAAAGATATAGACTCAACCTTTTGTAGCGAAATTTGTTAACCTAACTTCTATTGACTTACCAAGGTTCATTTCTATTTTACTGAAGAAACTTGTTTTCACTTATAGAGTTACATGCTAAGGAGATCAAATATTTGGCTCAACTTATATAAATAACGGTCAAAAGAATCTGTTGGATTTCCATTGGACAATGAATATTTAGCAACCTGAGAAGAATATTGAACCGGAACCCTAAGTTCTGATTAGAGCAGCGTAAAGCTCTTGATCTAAACCTAGGAGGGGGAATAGGTGTTGAAATATTATTATATTTAGTCTCAACTACTATAACAGATTTTCAATTTATAACTAAACTAACGACAAATTGAAAGCCAAACTAACTAGCAGGCAAATAAGTCAATCCATCCTTAATGTAAATCATGCATATAAAATTTAAAGCAGTAAATAAAAGCAATCACACATAAGAACACCAGATTTTACATGAAAAACGCAAACGGAAAAAATCACGGGACGTAGGCAACCACATGAAAATCCACTATGGAAGAAAGAGGTTACAACTAAGTAAAAAGACTCTAACCAACTCTAGATATTCCAGCTGCTGATCTGTTGACAAATCCGCTCCTCATGATATCTGCTTCTTCATGAGGATTTTTGTCCTCACTAGCAACATCCTCTTTTGTGTGCAGATTTGTTGCTAATGACCTTTATGCAACAACTGATAACTCAACAACCAAATGTACCATTAACCATTCTAGATGTGTGATGATGGATGCAAAAACACAAAACTCTAATAAACCATAAAACATAAAAGCAATAATGAAACCTCCCCCTTAATTCATGCACACCCTATATTTTCTCCCCCTTTTTGTCACATTTGGACAAAGGAAGACAATAACATAAAAGATGAACCAAATCCGACATTTTCATTGAACTTTAAAAGTAATTACAATGATCATAAAATTTGCCCCATGGACTAAATCCTACAAACTATACCAAAATTTGGAGCACGTGTGAAAACATAAACCAAGCCAGAAAAGCATAAAAAAACTATAAGATAATCTTAATAGAGTAAAGCCATGAAAATGTAAGTATTCTAATATCTACTACCTCCACCAGCTACCACTTGCACCATCACCACCAAGACTAAAGAGTATCTTCAGTCCGACCCACAGCATAATTTTTTTTTAAGATTCTCCAAGGTATTATGTCAGAATGTGGTAGTCATCAAACAATCAAGTGATATGGCTCTCCAACATATTTAAGCAAGCCATGTGTTGGCTGTCCATTTTGATCCAAAAGTTGGTCATGGTTTGCTCAGGATGTGTAATGTCATCCGTAGTTGAATAAGGATGTTGTGGTGGAGGATTGACTGGGGGCTTCACTTGTTGTTGTTGTTGCAGTTGTGGTTCACCTTCCTCTTCATCACTTGGAGTGAAAAGCATGTGAGCATGCCTTTGCTCCAATGAGAGCTGAAACACGATCTTCTTAATCGAAGTGTCATCCAGATTACCTCTGCCTCTTTCTATTTTCTCAGGAACATCAAAATCTGCATCAAAATAAATTTCAAGAATGTGGCAAATAAGACAATGGAAAGAAAGTGCTTTCTTCTTGTTGTTTTCAAGCCTGATGTTAATCATGTGTTTAGTAATGAAGGCGGGACGGTCTAAGTTTTGATCACAAATTTGCCAACGAGTCCTATAACCTGACACGACTATTCCATGATATTAATAATATTGGGTCTCATGACATTTGCACAAATACATTATACATATCAACCTAAATTTTGTGAATCAAGCAAGGTGTACAAAAAGTCAAGGTGAGAGTGCTCTCCTTAATGTTTTGGGGGAAGACAATAAAGAGAACCTTTGATCTTATCTTTCAACATAACCTAGACACGGAGTACTGCCACTACTGTGGGATTGTTTTACCTTTTGTGCTGGTACAATCTATGGTCTTGCTTGCTCACTGAAGCTTTCATTCTCAATTCCATTTCTTTTGCAATCATCACGATCTCCTCATTCACTAAATAAACTTTTAGGAATCAGAAAGAAAGATAGAAGCATTATTTCTAATAAATAAGTTGCGTAATAGCATGGGTTATTGCTTGGTGTGATGGTAGAAATTCGGTTGCTAAGGGTGAGAATGTAGGTTTCTGTGTAAGAGCAGTCACTTTGTGCATAATAATCGAGCTTGGTCTCACAAAAATCCCTGTAGGTGCGACCAAGACTGGGCAATGGCCTTCCTTAAGTTTCACTGAAGTTATCATCTGTCAAATTTTATGTCCTTAAGAAAATGACGGATTATTAAATCACATGATTCTAGATATCCATACCTAGAGGAAGGTCCAGGAACACTCTCAGAAGGACTTTGGAGGCGAGCATCTGCTGCTGGTGCATTCACTGTTATGGAGAAAAGAACATTTGGAATAGCAGATGACATGTAAATTCTCTGAGAATGATTCATGCTACAGGATTGAGTTTCTAAGCTATATGTTTACACTCTTTTTTTCCTCCCTGTTTGCAGATATGAAGCAGGTCTTCTTTTTGCATACTTAGCCTTTATTCCATTTTGTGAAGCAGGAATCATGGATAACCTCTCATTGCAAGTAAGCTACAATATAAAAGTAGTAATATTTTCATAATAGTTTCTGGTTAGAACTTAGACATGTTATTCTGTTCATATATGGTGATTGAAGCAGTTCATTTGCCCTTTCTTAATTGTTTATGCCACAAACTTGCAGAGGCTTCTGGAAAACACTTTCCAGCTTGATCTCGAGTCTGCAAGAGAGTAAGAAGTTTTTTCCTATATTCTCTGATTCCGCAATTATCATGATATTATATGATATATGCATATGTTTTGTATGTGTGCGAACACAAACAGTGCATATCTATTGTCAGTGTTTTGATATCAAGAGATGGGGAATTTTAGATGCCTATAGTACTGATTCTATCTCTGTTTGACTGTAGGCTTAATTTTATTTTTAATTTGGTTCAGGGGGTCTTTTACAACTTATCATGGATTCAGTTCCATGAAAGTCATTATAGAGTCCTGCTTATAAAAGCTGAAAGCTACTTTTAGAAGCCATATCATAGATCATTCTAAACAATGATAAAATTTGGGGTAAATGTTACTGACACCCCTGAGGTTTGATGTATTGACATACGGCTACAACTTTATGAACCCCTGTGGTTTGCTCTGTATATCACATACGCCCCCTCCTGCCAAAAGTACACCATGTTAGGGCACTTTTTGACAGTGAAATGACCATGCTGCCCTTTAACTTCTGACCTAACCCATTCGAATACTAAATTTACCCATTTAACCTTGTCTAATGAACCAAAATACCCCTTTGAATATACCTATATATATATGCATATATTATAATATATATATATATAACCTATATGTATAATTATTTATTTTCATAAATAATAATGTTAACATAAAATAAAAAAGTAATTAAATTTATCTTTCTTTTTCTCTATCTATCTATATGTCGGATTTCTAGGGAATAAATTAGGAAATTCTATTTTATGCAAATCTGAAATTTCAGATTTTATTTTGTTTCTTGTTTTCTAGCCTAGAGTTTTGTTGATTTGATTTGCTGATTTTGGGGCTTCTTGATTTGGTGGCTGATTTGGTGGCCTTCCTAATTTGGTGGCCTTTCTCTACTATTTATCTTGTAATCGTCTCTCTTGAAATTTAATAAGAATGATTATTCTTCTTCTCAAAAAACCTTCATGGTATCAGAGCCTCGTGCTCCTCTATTTTCTTCTTTCTTCTGATGATGTCGTATAAGTCGGCGATGACTGGCGCCCAAAGAAATCCTATCGGCTCTTCCGGCTCTTCCGGTACTTCCGAAATCATTCCGCCCAATCCCAATATTCCTCCCACGCCTGTATTTGCCGATTACAATTCCCAGAATTCTGTCCTTTATCTCATGGTTACAAAACTCAATGGGCACAGCTATCTTGAGTGGGCTCAGTCCGTAAAATTGGTGATCGATGGCAGAGGCAAAATTGGGCATTTGACTGGCGAAATATCGAAACCTGCTGCTGGTGACCCTAATCTAAAAAAATGGCAGTCCGAAAATTCTCTTGTCATTGCTTGGCTCATCAATTCCATGGAACCTGCCATTGGAAAACCTCACATATTTCTTCCCATTGCTAAAGATGTCTGGGAGGTTGTTCGAGATCTTTACTCGGACCTGGAGAATTCTTCTCAAAATTTTGAGTTGAAAACCCGACTCTGGAAATCCAAGCAGAATGATCGCGATGTTACTACCACAACAAAATGGTATAGCTGAAAGAAAAAACGAACACTTATTGGAAGTAGCTCGGGCATTGCTTTTTACCAATCAGGTACCTAAATATCTTTGGGGTGAAGCCGTTCTTACTGCTACATATCTCATAAATAGAACGCCTAATAAGGTTTTAAGCTTTGAAACACCTTTCGATGTTTTTCGTAAGTTTTATCTAACAAATTGACTTTCTTCTTCTTTACCACTAAAGATATTTGGTTGTACTGCTTTTGTTCATATTTATAGTCATAATCGAGGAAAACTTGAACCCCGAGCCACAAAACGTGTGTTTGTTGATTATACTCCCACTCAAAAGGGGTATAAATGTTTTGAACCCAGTTCCAAAAAAATGTTTGTTACCATGGATGTTACATTTTTTGAATTACATCCCTATTTCATGCCTCATCTTCAGGGAGGGAACCAAAATAAAGATTCGGTTGTTTTTCATATTTTTTCTAAATTGAAGACTCGCAAAATGATCCTTCTCCAACTTTGATTATTCAACCTGAAAACCCAAGCATTATTATACTAGGAAAAAGTGAGTCGAGTTTTTTAGATACTGAAAAGGTAGGTCTTCCTACAGTGCCATCTCATGATGTTCATGATCCTATAACGACTAACAAAGGAGAAACAAGAAAAAAAACCACAGTGTTGGTACCATTTGACATTGTCTACTCGCGACAGAGGACAACTCGAAAGAAAGGGTCTTCCAATCCTTTGCACTGTCCAGAATCCGTAAACCTCCAAGTAATGTCCTTACCGAGTCTTTATCTCATGTTCAGTCCATTTCATCTTTAAATTCTGAGTCATCTAGTTCTGAACCTGAGTCTGGTTCCAATCCTGAGTTCGATGATTCTCAACTTCCCATTGCTGTCCGGAAGGGTGTGAGGTCTTGCACCCAACATCCATTGTCCAATTATGTGTCACATGAAAATCTCTAACCTGTTTTTCATGCTTTTACCTCACAATTGTCTTGTATGGAGATTCCTAATACTGTGCAGGATGCTCTGAAAGTTCCTGAGTGGAAGGAGGTTGTCTTCGAGGAGATGAAAGCTCTTGAAAAAAATGGCACGTGGGAGTCAGTTGATCTACCAAAAGGAAAGACAACTGTAGGGAGCAAATGGGTGTTTACAATCAAGTATAAATCTGATGGCTCTCTAGAACGGTATAAAGCTCGATTGGTTGCCAAGGGATTCACTCAGACCTATGGCATTGATTACTTGGAGACATTCGCCCCAGTCGCAAAGCTAAACTCTGTAAGAGTTCTTTTGTCACTTGCAGCTAATCGTGACTGGCCTCAACAACAGTTGGATGTAAAAAATGCATTTCTCAATAGAGACCTGGAGGAAGAAATGTACATGGATGCACCTCCAGGATTTGGTGAAAAATTTGGCACAAAGGTGTATAAACTGAAGAAGTCCTTATGTGGGTTAAAACAGTAACCAAGAGCCTGGTTTGAGAAATTCACTTAGTGTGTTAAAAGTTAGGGGTATACTCAAGGGCAAGGTGATCATACGATGTTTATAAGACATTCATAGGATGTGAAGATAGTGATACTGATTGTGTATGTAGACAATATAATTCTCACTGGAGATGACGTACTTGAGATGAACCGATTGAATACTTCCCTATCATCAACATTTCAGATCAAAGGCTTAGAATTTCTGAGGTATTTCCTTGGAATGGAGGTTGCTCAGTCGAAGAAAGGGATTGTTGTCTCCCAACAGAAGTATATTCTTGACCTCCTTAAAGGAGACTCGGATGAGTGGGTGTAGGCCAGCAGAAACTCCAATCGATCCCATTCAGAAACTTGGAGATGACAGGGAGGGTGATCCAATGAATACAACTCGGTATCAAAAGTTGGTGGGAAAGTTAATTTACTTATCACATATACAGCCCGATATTGCTTTTGCTGTGAGTTTGGTAAGCCAGTTTATGCACTCACCCTACGAGAAACATCTTAGGAGTAGTTTATCGGATTCTCAGATACTTGAAAAGTACACCAGGCAAGGGTTTACTCTTCCAGAAGACCACACAACAGAACATAGAGGCATACACTGATGCAGATTGGGTAGGCTCAGTTATTGACAGGAAATCCACGTCAGGATATTGTACTTATGTCTGGGGAAATATGGTTACATGGTGAAGCAAGAAACAAAATGTGGTTGCAAGGAGTAGTGCTGAGACAGAATATAGGTCTATGGCTAACGGATTTTGTGAGATGCTATTGCTGAAGAGAATTCTTGAAGAACTGCGAATACCGGTGAACATGCTATTGAAATTGTATTGTGACAACAAAGCTGCCATAAGTATTGCTCAAAATCCAGTACAACATGATCGCACGAAGCATGTAGAGATTGACAGACATTTCATAAAAGAGAAGATTGATAGTGGAGCTATTTGCATGCCTTTTGTCCCTACTACTCAACAAATAGCTGATATCTTCACCAAATGACTTTTCAAACCTAGTTTTGAGTTTTTTGTAAGCAAGTTGGGCATGATAGATATCTACGCTCCAACTTGAGGGGGGGTGTCGGATTTCTAGGGAATAAATTAGGAAATTCTATTTTGTGCAAATCTGAAATTACTATTTCAGATTTTATTTTGTTTCCTGTTTGCTAGCCTAGAGTTTTGCTAATTTTGTGGCTTTCTAATTTGGTGGCTGATTTTGTGGCCTTCCTAATTTGGTGGCCTTTCTTTACTATTTATCTTGTAATCGTCTCTCTTGAAATTTAATAAGAATGATTATTCTTAAAAAACCTTCACTATATATATACAATATACTATGATATTTATATAACCCATAGCTGTTAAAGGCTCAAGGCGCACTAAGGCGTCATGGAGCGTGAGGCGCGGGCCTGACTGAAGTGAGGCGCAAGTTGAATTTTTTTAAAAAAATATAACATTTGTAGTGAGTGAGTGAAACAATATAGAACAACTATAATTGACAGCAAATAAAAAGCATATTCATGGCAATTAACAACAAATGAAAAAGAAAAACAAACTCCGGAGTGAGTGAAAAGTGAGAACTGAGGAAATGCTTACAATTCAATTATCTGGACATAGCAAACTATTTACATGGCAACCTCGCCATTATTGAAGTAGAATACTAAGCGCCAAAAAAAGCTATTTATTAGTGAAGCTAGATCACAATAGAACAAAGGATGTGGAGGAATTAAATTGAAGAATAAAAGAGGAAAATCATTGATTTTTTGATATGAAATTACTTCAAAGATTAAAAAAAAAAACAGAAAAAGAAGAAGAGGTTCTGCAGAAAAACATATAGGTTGCGCCTCGCACCTATTTACTTGAGGCGCGTGTCTCTTTCAAAGTGCCTTGCCTGGGCATACCCTAGGCACCTCGCTGTGCCTCGTGCCTCAGGTGCGCGCCTCGCGCGCCTTTGACAACTATGATATAACCTATTTATATAATTATTTATTTTCATAAATAATAATGTTAACATAAAATAAAAAATTAATCTAATATATATAACCTAATATATATAATTATTTATTTCCATAAATAATAATATTAACATAAATAATATTAGTTGCCAATGCATATTATCATGAAGGGTATTGTGGTCATTTTCCTATTATAATATTTTTATATTAAAATACATTTAAATAATTAGGGGCAATCAAGACATTTCACATATTAAAAAAATAGAAAAGCTGACGGGGGGTGTTAATGACGAAAATTCACAAAGTTGTACGTGCATGTCAATACATCAAACCTCAGGGGTGTCAGTGATATTTACCCTAAAATTTATTACTCTTTGTTCTGATGTTAATACTTTACAAAGTAAATATGATGATAAAAGGTTCTTTGCATTTTCGTCTAATATTGATGAGTTCATTATATTATATATGGCTCCTTACATTGTTGTCTTTGTAATTTTTTATGATTTGCATTCCCCAATAGGGTTGTCTCCGTTTGTATTTATACAGAATATTAGATTACAATGACATGGAGAGAATATCTCCACACATTAAAGGAAAGAATAATAATCCCTAGAATCAAGCTATACTAATAATACAAGATATAATAAATCCCTAAAATCAAGCTATACAAATATTGCAAGAGATAGTGCATCCTAAAATTAAGGAGGTTTATGTATATCTTTACACCCTCCCGCAATCACAGCGGCACTTGTGACTTTGAGATTGGCATGTGCGGGATGAAATCGAGTTACAAGAAGACCCTCAGTGAGAATCGGCCAACTGAACATGACTGGGAACAAATACCACTTGTAAGGTACCACAAGTAGCACGTTCTCGGATAAAATGATAATTAATTTCTATGTGCTTTGTACGACCATGGAGGACTGGATTGGCAACAAGATATGTGGCACTAATATTATCACAAAATAAAGTCGGGGGCTTGCGAAGAAAAATACCAAGTTCATGTAGCAGAGACTAAAGCCAACATAGATCCACAGTACTAGTTGCCAGAGCACGATATTCGGCCTTAGTGGAGCAGCGATCATCCCGAGAGCCCAGCCAATTAGCATCCAAATAGGCATAAAGATGCATGTCTTTGATAGGAACAAAATGCAAGCCAAACTGAATTGTACCTTTCACATACCGAAGAAGTTGTTTGACGACGTCAAAGTGAGCCGAGGTAGGGGCATGCATAAAGAGAGATACTTGATTTACGGCATAAGTAAAATCCAGCCATGTGATGGTGAGATATTGAACCCGCCAACTAGTTTCTGAAAAGGAGTAGGATCCACAAGAGGAATGCCATCATCTTTAGAGAGCTTAGAACCCGAGGCAGCTGGACTAGCAAGAGGTTTGGCGCTCATCATGCCAGCACGGTCAAGAAGAGAAAGAGCATATTTGGATTGAGCGAGTGTGATAGACTGAGTAAAGCGATGTACCTTCATAACGAGGAAATAAGTAAGGGAACCAAGGTCCTTCATGTCGAAATGACGTTTGAGATAGACGATCAAATTTTGAATGTTGATCATGGCACTCCCGGTTATAATAATATCATCAACATAGATAAACACAACCAACGTCTGTTCGGCAAAGAAAAAGAGAGGTATTAGACTTGCATGCGTGAAATCCCATAGTACCCAAACCTGAGCTAAAATGAGAGAACCACACCCGAGGGGCTTGCTTAAGACCATATAGAGCCTTGGTCATTTTGTACACATGGTCTGGCCATGAAGGATCTGCAAAACCAGGAGGTTGCTGCATATAAATGATTTCAGTAAGATCATCATGCAAAAATGCATTTTTAACTTATGTTACCCAGATTCGGGTACGGGTGTGTCTAGGAGTCGTATTCGTCGTTCTCTTGAATTATTGGACATGGAGAGTCGGCTAAAACGTGTCCAAAAATTGGACTCAGATACTTGGACATGTTACATACTTAAAAATTTTACATGTAATCTTTTTACTTATAGATATTTTATGTATATTTATTTATTAGAAGTTAAAAGAATAAAGAGGAGGAAGAAGTTTAGATGTCTTCTTGTGAAAAAAGAGTTTTAAATGGATAAGGAGTCTTAAAAGATACTAAAGATTATTTTATATACCGAGAGTCAAAGTAAAATTATTCTTTCCATAGTTAGTTTAGCCTTTTTTTCTTTTAAATAAAGAACAGTTGTCATCAACTTTTCAAAAAAAAAAAAAAAAAACAGTCGTCATTAATGTAGAACAGTTGTAGAAGAATAAAAGTGTCCTTTATTTACAAGTGGAGACGTGGCAGTAGAAGAAGCTTTCAAAGACTGATCCAATGTGTGAAAACACTCCCGACTGACACAAAAAACAATTGCAAAGGCAGTGCTTGAAAAAATATCATCTTCATCTCTTCGAAAAGACGCCATTTTTGAACCGGGGTCCAGAGAGCTTACAAATAAGATGAGTGGCAGCCAATTTATGAAAAAACAAACAAAAAAAATTATTCAAACCTTCACAAGTATCAATCGATCCAAGCTTACTTTAAGTTTTATTCACCAACCGTATCTGATAGACACAAATGAGTGTTCGACCCATATCCCATGGTGGTGTGCGTGTTGTGTCATGTCGACATGGACACCTTGGCCGCCCATGGAGAGTCTAGGTAACATAGATGTTACCCTTATTTAGCCTCCTATAATACTAAGAAATTTCAAACTCACATTACCTAATGTGTGTTCTTGGGCTATAGCACTCGTTATAAAGGATATAAATGTTTTACTCCTCTCACAAGTCGCCTCTACATCTCTCGTTATGTGGTCATTAATGAGACTCTCTTTCTGTTTCCTTCCCTCACTAACTCGGTCTCGTCTTCTCCAAACTCTTCCTGGTTTGTCTTCAATGGTTAGCCCCAGACTCATTGCCTAATCCCCCTATCGTGGCACCTAAACTTCTTGTGTCACCATCCTCGCTCGAGTTCCCTACCCAAGTCTAGTCGCAACCCATCTCCATCACTTGTCAGACATGCCTCTCCACCACCTTCCCCCATTTCGGATCCCCCTCCTCCTCATACTATCTTTACTCATCCCATGGTCACTCGATCCAAGTTGGGCATCCGAAAACCCAAAGCTCTCCTAGCCACCAAACACCTGCTACCCTCTTGCCTTCTTTCCACCTTGTTCAACATTCCCCCGAATCCCACTTGTTTTACGGTTCCTGCTAAACATGCTCATTGGCGCGAGGCTATGACTGAAGAGTTTAATGCTCTTCTCAAAAGTCATACCTAGACTCTTGTTCCCTGGCTCCCTCGCATGAACGTCCTCGGGTGTAAATGGGTGTTTCATACCAAATAGAAATCAGATGGTACTAGTGAACGATATAAGGCCCTTTTGGTTGCTAAGGGTTTTCATCAACAACCTGAGATTGACTTTGATGAAACCTTTAGTCTTGTTGTCAAACACCCCACAATTCGACTCATTTTATCACTGGCTTTCACTTTCTCCTGGCCTTCGCCAGTTGGATGTTAGAAACTATGTTACCTAGACTTTTCATGGGAGGCCAATGTATCCGTGTTGACACGACACGGACACCGACATGGGATATGGGTCAAACACTCGTTTGTGTCGAATATATCTGGTGAAGAAAATTTACAAATCGTTTAGATCGGTTGATGCTTTTGAAGGTTTGAATACTTTTTTTTGTTTATTTTTTCATAGATCGGCTACCATTCATCTAGTTTGTAAGTTTTCCGGTTCAAAAATGGTGTCTTTTTGGAGAGATAAAGATGAAATTTTTTCACACGCTACCTTTGCAATTGTTTTTTGTGTCAGCCGAGAGTGTTTGGTGAGAGTGCTTTCACGCATTGGATCAGTCTTTAAAAGGTTCTTCTGTTGCCACGTCTCCACTTGTAAATAAATGACGGAGCGGAAGCTATGAACAAGAACAACTTTGAATCCACAAAGTTACAATAAATTGCAAACACAAATTGGAGAGAAATCTGATATTTTATTGATAATTGAATGGGTGATCTGCTCTCTGCAATACATGTATTTATAATAGAGAAATCCTAACAGCATAAGGAATCCTAACAGCAAAGGAGAACTTAAAACAAAAGGAAACTATCACCTAGTAAATAGCCAAAAATTCAACTTCCTCTAATAATTTTGAAAAAATAAACTAAGTAACCTAATCACTAAAAACTATTGAATATAATTTCAGCCTAATCCGAGTTTGTCTTGATCACGAACAAAAATCCCAAAATAATTAATAGGCCTCCTATAGGACAGTAACACACATATTTGAGGCCCTAGATGATGGAAGTTGCCCGTTTCCGATCAAGTATGGGTCTTTTTGGGTCGAAACGACTTCGTTGGCACCGCACCGAAAAATGTGTCAACATGCTTGTTTGGCCTTCTGGCGGTCCAAACAGGCCATGTAGGCTTCAACAACTAGTTCTACATCAGTCTCCTATGCTTGAAAAGAACTTGTCCCCGAGTTATTACTGAAAGATCGCCCCTCATTTGGTAGAAAATACTCAAACAAATCAGCAACATTAAATGTAGGAGAAATAGTCATGTCTTCGGGAAGATTAACGACATAAGCATTATCATTGATTTTCTTCAGTTGCTGATACGATCCATACTTCTTATCCTTCAGCTTGTTATAGGTGCCAATAGGAAACCTCTCTTTACGCAAAAACACCATAACTAAATCTCCCTTATGAAGACTTGTCTCCTTTTCTTGTCTACTGCTTCCTTGCACTTAGCATTTGCTTCTTCAAGATGCTTTCGAACCTCATCTTGGATTGCTTTAATGCAATCTGCCATGTGTTCTGCAACAACATTCTTTCCGGGCAGTTTCGGTAAAGGAACTAAATCCAGTGCATGCCTCAGTGGATGACAGTAAATGATAGCAAACAGTGACTTCCCAGTTGACCGATTAACCATACTGTTATATGCAAATTCTGCCTTTGCCAAAGCAAGATCCCATTGTTTCGGTTTTTCGCCAGAAATACAACGAATTAGATTGCCCAAGGTTCGATTAACCACCTCAGTTTGACCATCAGACTGCGGATAGATGGTACTGCTGAAATTCAATGACGTATCAAAATGCCTCCACAAAGTCTTCCAAAAGTGAGACAGAAATTTGATGTCCCTATCTGAAGTGATGGATTTGGGAACTCTATGTAGGTGAACAATCTCCTTAAAGAACAGATTTGCTACGTGTGTGGCATTTGAAGTCTTCTTGCAAGCTATGAAGTGCGACATCTTTGAATATTGATCAACCACCACAAAAATAGAATCGGCTCCTCGTTGGGTGCGTGGAAGTCCTAGGACAAAGTCCATCGATAGATCCTCCCAAGGAAGATATGGTGTAGGAAGAGGTAGATAAAGGCCAGTGTTTTGGGACTGACCCTTCGCAGACTGACAAACTAGACACCTCCTCACATGATTTCCAACATCCTTCTTGAGCTGCGGCTAGTAGTATCACTCCTTGACCAATGCTATAGTTTTGTCTTGACTAAGATGGCCACCCAAACTTCCACCATGTAGCTTATGGATAATCTACTCTCGAAGTGAACTCCTCGGAATACAAAGCTAATTTCCCCTGTAGATGCATTCCTTTAACAACTGGCCCAACCTAACACTTAGCCCAAAATTCCTTGAAATCTTCATCTTCTTCATACAACTCTTTCAGACAATCAAACCCAACAACCTCAGCCCGTAAAGTCACTAAAAATGTCACGTGCTTGCTGAGTGCATCAGCTACCATGTTCTGTTGATCTAATTTATGTTTTAAGGAGAATGTAAATCGCTGCAGAAAAGCAACCCATCGGGTGTGCATCCGGTTAACACTATTCTGATTGTTGATAAACTTTAAAGCCTGATGATGAGTGTAGAGAGTGAACTCTCTCTGAACTAGATAATATTCCCATATCTTTAATGCACATACCATCGAATATAATATCAACACGTAGGCTGTCTACTTTTTTCGGGCATCACTGAGCTTCTCATTATAGATGGCAACTGGTCTACCCTCTTGGGATAGAACAACACCAACTCCCATGCTAATATAGTTGCAGCATAGTTGTTAAAGGCTCAAGGTGCACTAAGGCACTAAGGCCTCCTGGAGCTTGAGGCGCGAGGCGAGGCACGGGCCTGACTGAAGTGAGGTGCAAGTTGAATTTTTTTTTTAAAATATAACATTTGTAGTGAGTGAGTGAAACAATGTAAAACAACTACAATTGAGAGCAAATAAAAAGCATATCATGGCAATTAACAACAAATGAAATAGAAAAACAGATTCCGGAGTGAGTGAAAAGTGAGAACTGAGGAGATGCTTGTAATTCAATTATTTGGACATAGCAAACTATTTACATGGCAACCTCCCCATTATGAAAGTAGAATACTAAGCACCAAAAAAAGCTATTAATCAGTGAAGCTAGATCACAACAAAACAGAGGATGTGGAGGAATTAAATTGAAGAAAGAGGAAAATCATTGATTTTCTGATATGAAATTACTTCAAAGATTAAAAAACAAAACAAAAAAAGAAGAAAAGGTTCTGTAGAAAAACAGATTAATTTTTTAAAAAAAAATTGGGCATGCGTGACTCGCACCTCAGCTTCGCCTCGCGCCTACTTGCTTGAGGCGTGTGCCTCATTCAAAGCGCCTCGCCTGGGCACACCCTAGGCGCAGAAGCTGTGCCTTGTGCCTTAGGCGTGCGCCTCGCGCGCCTTTGACAACTATGAGGTGCAGTGGACAGTTTCTCCTTAATGAGTGCAAAGCTCTATTCCGCTTCTTCACCCCATTGGAACTTACCTTCTTCATACATTTAGTAATAGGAGCACCTATACTACTGATGTTTTTGATGAACCTTCGGTAGAAAGTCGCTAAACCATGAAAATTGCGCACATCACCTACTACTTTCAGAGTGGGCCATTCTCGAATTGCTCGAACTTTCTCCTTGTCAACCCGAATTCCTTTAGCACTCACCACGAACCCCAAAAATAGTAAACTGTCGGTCATAAAGTTGCACTTTTTCAGATTAATGTCCAACTTATTTTCCTTACAGAACTGGAAGTACCTCTCTGAAGTGCGAAATATGCTCCGATTCTGAGTGACTATAAATCAGGATATCATCATAATAGAGAACAATGATTCTGCCAATGAAAGGCTTTACTACCTGATTCATAAGTCTCATGAAGGTACTAGGAGCATTAAACAACCCAAATGGCATCACTAATCACTCTTATAGACCCTCCTTTGTCTTGAAAGTAGTCTTCCATTCATCCCTTGGTCTAATACGAATCTGATGATAGCCGCTTCTCAAATCAATCTTCGTAAAGATTTTTGAACTAGTCAACATATCATCAAGCCGGAGTATTGGAAATTTGTATTTGATGGTGATCTTGTTGATGGCTTTACTATTTATACACATATGCCAATTGTCATCCTTCTTTGGCATTAGCAAAGCTGGAATAACACATGGACTCATACTCACTTGCACCAAACCCTTCTGAATTAACTCCTCAACTTGTTCCTGCAGAATTTGACTCTCCTTTGGGCTCATGCGATAGTGCAGTAAATTCGGCAGACTAGCACCAGGCACAAGGTCAATGTGGTGCTGAATGTTTCGCATGGGGGTAACCCACTAGGCAGCTTGTCAGGAATGATCTCCTTGAGCTCTTCAAGTATGGGCTGTAATATTGTAGGGATAGTAGAAGGGGTACTAGACACCTCTTATCCAACCACCAATGCCAGATTCTCACTGGACTCTTTGGCCTCCTCTAAAAACTGCTACTTACTGCCAATCAAAAGAACTGATCGAAAAAGGAACTCGGCAAATATCTGTGACTCTTGTTTCTACCCCTTTCTTAATCCAGCCAATTTTATAGGGACTCAAATGCTTCTCTGTCTTTAGTTATAATTTTTGAACAGTCGTCTTTGACACGATATTCTCACTGCTACCACTATAAATAATAACATCGTAGACTTTTCGATTGACAATGCACCTTGTCCGGAATATATTTTGCCTCTACGGATTTTCCTCCTTCGGGGCTAACAACAATCTCCGAACTTCTAGGGAATGTGAAAGCAATTCTCCCTCATCATCTCCAACCACGTCATCTTCATCATAGGAGAGAAGACTATCTTTAGCATCCTCCTCTTGATCCTCCATGCCCTCAGGCTCTACAAGATTTATTGTGCCTCTCTTAGGACACTGATTAGATCGATGCCCTGGCTGCCCACACCGATAACACTTCTTTGGACCTAGCCGAGTGTAAGAATTATTTTTGGGTGCCTTCTGATTCCTTGCAGAAACTGCACCTGCGTCCTTCGACTATGTACCAGAACTAGTTGATTCACGTGCTACTGGGGTGGAAGTCTGCGTGTTCGTGACCAGTTTTTCCTTGTTCATCGCAGAGCGAGATGAATCAAAGAAACTTCTAGAACCAGCCTGTGATCTCGACCTTTCCAATTGCGTTTCTTCCCTCAACCCTGCATTAAGGGCCTCAACTGTGGTTTCAATCGGTTGTCTCGAAACCCTATCTTGGATGGCCGACAACAATATTAGGTATCGAGCAACCTGCTGCATCTCAGTTTCCATCAAATCATTACGTGAGGACAACCAATTAAATTCCTCAGTATAGGCTTGAACTGTATTACTTCCCTATTACTAGGGTGAACATTTGCGTGTTTATGACCAGTTTTCCCTTGTTCATCGCAGAGCACGACGAATCAAAGAAACTTCTGGAACTAGCCTGTGATCTCGACCTTTCCGATTGTGTTTCTGCCCTCAACGTTGCATTAAGGGCCTCAACTGTGGTTTCAATCGGCTGTATTGAAACCCTCTCTTGGATGGCCGGCAACAATATCAGGTACCGAGTAACCTGCTGCATCTCAATTTCCATCAAATCATTACGCGAGGACAACCAGTTAAATTCCTTAGCATAGGCCTGAACTGTTTTACTTCCCTGCTTGCAATCTTGATACTGCTGAAACAGGGTCTGCTCAAAATCTGGCGGTAGAAACCTAGTTCTCAGCAAATGCTTCATCTTTTGCCAAAAGCGAACTGGTACCCTTCTCTTTTGTGCACGAGAAGCTTGCAACTGTTCCCACCACGCAGAAACTCCTCCCATACGAAAATCGCTAGAATCACAGTTTCCACGATCCTGACATCTTCCTGCACCTCTACGTCCCCTAAACACCTCTTCAGCATAGTCCTCATCATCAGGGAAGTCTTCCTCGTAGGCTGGCTACCTATGCGGTAGGATGGGGTTGCAATCACGAACAGGATGAACACGATCTACGTCCTCGTTGCGCAACCTGTTGTTATCGTGGTTTTGATCAAGATCCAATGTAAGCCTAGCAAGGGAATTTTTTATATCTTGCATCACGTGTTGGGTATCATGCGACGCTTGTCGGGATTCACGTTGAAAGTCCTAAAATTCAACCCTTGAAAGAGCCACTCCCTGACGGAGCGGAAGCTATGAATGATCGTGCACAAACAAGAACAACTTTGAATTCACAAAGTTAGGATAAATTTCAAGCACAAATTGCAGAGAAATCTGATATTTTATTAATAATTGAATGGGTAATTTGCTTTCTACAGTACATGTATTTAATATTTATAATAGAGAAATCCTAACAGTATAAGGAATCTAACAGCAAAAGAAACCTTAAAACAAAAGGAAATTATCACCTAGAAAGTAGCCAAAAATTCAACTTCCTCTAATAATTTTGAAAAAATTAACTAAGAAACCTAATCACTAAAAGCTACTGAATATAAACTTTCAACCCAATTCGAGTCCGTCTTGACCACGAACAAAAATTCTGAAATAATTAACAGGCCTCCTATAAGACAATAAAACACAATTTTGAGGCCCTAGATGATGGAATTTGGCCAAAAAAAAGGCGTATGTCATGGCAAAGCTGAGTATTGATCATTGGTCCGCTTCTGATCAAGTATGGGTCTTTTCGGGTTGAAACGGCTTCGTTGGCACCGCACCGAAAAACATGTCAACATGCCCATTTGGCCTTCCGGCTGTCCAAACGGGCCATGTAGGCTTCAACAACCAGTTCTACATCAATAAAGGACACTTTTAGTCTTCTACAGCTGTTCTACATTAATGACAAAGCTGCCTTTTTTAAAATAAATAAAAAAAAAAAGTTTATGACAACTGTTCTTTATTTAAAAGATAAAAGGCTAAACTAACTATGGAAAGCGTAATTTTACTTTGATTCTCGGTATATAAAATAATCTTTAGTATCTTTTAAGACTCCTTATCAATTTAAAACTCTTTTTTCACAAGAAGACATCTAAACTCTTCCTCTTTATTGTTTTAACTTGTAATAAATAAATGTACATAAAATTTCTATAAGTAAAAAGATTATATGTAAATTTTTTAAGTAAGTAATGTGTCCAAGTATTTGAGTTCAATTTTAGGACACTTTTTAGCCGAGTCTCTATGTTGAATAATTCAGGAGAACGACAAATCCGACTCCTAGACACGCACTCGTGTCTAACACCCGAGTCTGGGTAACATGCACAACCAAACACGCAAAGTATCATGAGGGGGGGGGGTAGCCAAACAAGATTTCATGGGGAGACTTATTGCCAAGAACTTTGGTGGGAAGCCAATTAATGATATAAAATGAGGTTTGAAAGGCTTCAACCCAAAACCGGAGCTGGGAATGGGCTAAAAGGGCAAGACCTATGTGAACAACATGGTGACGTTTACGTTCCGCAACGCCATTTTGTTCAGGGGTTTTTGGACAAGAAAACCGTTGTATTCCATTTAAATTTAAGAAATGAGCAAAAAAATTTCTGGTGTATTCTCCCCCACTATCAGATTGAAGTGTTTTGATTTTGGCAGATAATACATTCTCAATCATGGATTTAAAATGCACAAAACACTAAAAAGCTTCACTTTTACAAGTTAAAGTATATAACCAACTGAAACGAGAAAACCATCAATTAATAAGAGATAATATTAATTGATATAATAAATCTCTAAAATCAAGCTATACAAATATTGCAAGAGATAGTGCATCCTAAAATCAAGGAGTTTTACGTATCTCTTTACAATCTTGACTAAGGGACTTAATTAATTATGTTCTGGTTTAGACAGTTGGCAAACTCTTGGACATATACTGTTATATGTTGTGTCAATATGTAAGAGATTTTTAAAAATTCGCACTTCAAATCCTCCTGATTATCTATTATCTGTCTCTTGCTGAATGGCATCTAGCTATTGGATTATGCACAGCTCAGACTTTTGGTTTTTTTTGTGGCTTTTTTGTTATTTTTTTCTTAGTTTTATTCCTTGCCTTTTTTTGTTAGTTCCTATCATGGAAAATGCCTAAAAAATTTACTGTTCTATCTAAGCCAATCAAGTCGTTTTAGAAGTGGTATTAAAAGTGTATACTGATTGGACTTGTATGAACATGTGAGCACCAGAGTAGGGTTCTATGAATGGTTTCAACCCTTCACAACATTATTAAATTGTTTTAGTATATGTTTGAATAACGATATATTATCTTGTAAACTTCATTCCAAATCAGTTTATTGTAGAGGTTGAAGCCACACTTTTGGGTCTTACCTAGCTATAAAGGGCTAGCTTAGTGCACGAGGCTCCCAGCATTGCGGGGTTTGGGGAGGGTGGGATGTATGCAACCTTATCCTCGAATGGTTGTTTCCCGTTTCGAACTTGTGACCTCCAAGTCCCAATGGAGCAACCTTACCATTGCGCCAATGCCCACCCTCTAGGGTCTTACCTAGCTCTCCTATGCAAAAAATGCAACCAAATATTGCAGGGTACATTGTCAGCATCCAGGCTTTACCCAAACACTGTTTGGGGTCAGATGCACATCATGCACAGATCCTAGTTTCCTAGTTTATTCTAAATTTCTAATGCGTTGCTGCCATCCCATTTTAAATATCTTTGATGTACAATTAGAATGAATTGGGAGGTTGAATCATTATCTGATGTATTTTACCTATATAACTATGCTGAAAATTGACTATGTTGAGTAATTGTGAACATTCTGATGATAGACTTCTGTAGAGCTAATGCCACATCTTCATAACTGTTCAAACTACTGCTTATATTTGGAAGTTGTGAAGTTTCTATCATCCAATCAATTCACATTTGGCTTTCTAGATGTCTAGATGGTATCCTGAAATCATTGAATTGTTCCTCACATATAAGATGAGGACATTTAGGATGAGGCTTTATTGTGTTGAGTTATATTACTGACTATTGTTAAATTGATCATATTATCTTGTATATGTATGGATTGTTGCATCTTCCATGTTTTTTAGTCTATTTCCCTTTTTTCATTGCAGTTACTGTTTAGCTGATGACCGTTTGATAGAAGCTGTCAAGTTTCTGGAT
The DNA here is from genome assembly GCA_026545225.1 of Cornus controversa. NCBI lineage: Eukaryota > Viridiplantae > Streptophyta > Magnoliopsida > Cornales > Cornaceae > Cornus > Cornus controversa. Next base: position 10,891,061 of record CM048850.1, read on the forward strand.
CTTGGTGATGGTGCTGGTTGGGAACTACTGCAGGTTCAGTTATAAGCTTCAAATTATGATCGTTACTATCATTCTCACTGCTATGATTCCACAATCTACCAAAAGATATTCTCGAGTGAAATTCATATTATATATCTGACAGATGATTTACATTTATGTTATGCATACATGATGATCATACACACGATGCGACAAATAATTGATGATAGTAATAATTTAGGAGGAAGAAGACTGTAGACTAACTTGAAGTATTTTGGTAGCATACTCTATCTGAATATCTTTGACCTTTTGATAGGCCAGAATGGTAAAGTGGAAACTGCTTTCTGACCCCCAGAGTTTGTAACGGCGATAGAATATAGTTGATTATTCGTCTTTCCTCCTTTATGATCCAAAGAGCATGTTCTTTTATTTGTGATTATGATTCACGAGACCGGACTGTGGTGTAAACCTCCCCTCTTCCACTGCTGCACAACCCCCCTCACACTCCAAAGTATAAAATAAAAAAGCAGATCATTTTAGTATATTGAATGTCTGCGAGCAAGCTAGTGAAACTTGTTGGAAGTTGTAAATCTCTGTTAAGAGTTAACACTAATTACTTGCTGCCCCCTTTGGCTAGGAAGGATGGGAAAAATGGACTTCTAAAATGTTTCTCCCTCTCTCTCCCATTTGGCACCGGCTTGGTTGCTATTAGTAAATAACAGGTGGCTACAGGCTCAGGTTTGTGGGTTATTATTGCATTGAAGCATGGTATGGTAGCTCTGAGGTCGCTTTTTACCACAAATGAACCAATAGTCATTAGGGCCTAATGAAACATAACGAAGCAATTTTGTGCTTCACGAACAAATTGGTCAATGACTAGACAATTACAGTAGCTGTTTGGTTGTGTGCCATCTCCTGACATTCTCATGGGTGAGGTGTAGCTTCAAGTCCCTATTGCGACATGTATGAGTGTATCATTTGATCATAAAGAAAAAATGGGAGTGGGAGATCCATGCTAATCCCCAGAATACCAACGTAATCCCAAAGATGAGAACCCCAAGCAGTGGCGGAGCCACATAGGGACTAGTGCCACTCAACTTTTGTTGTATTTTAATTCTACATGCATAATGTTTTAAAAATGTAAAAATGCCCCCCACTTCAAAATTATTAAAAAAAATAAACTGTGTCTTGAGTCTCTTGACCCTTCAACCCTTCCTTTTGTTAGTTGTTATCTTTGTCTCACAAACTCTCTTTGTACATCAAGCTCCCACAACTCAGATCTAGTTCATCTCTTTCATCCAACACACAAAAATCCTCTCATTCTTTGTACAAAATAGAAATTTCATTTTTAACTATAAAATACAATGATGAAATTTTTTCTTAACATCAGGAAACAGGTTTTTTCGTGATTGGTTGTTCAAATAATCAAGGATAAAGGGGAGGTTACAATTTGGTTTTTTCGTGATCCAAAAGATGTTTTTGTACACGCGATTATGATTCGCGGAACTGGACTGTGGTGTAAACCTCCCCTGTAGGATATATATCACAGTGCTGCGACCCCCCTCTCTCCTCTCAACATCTCCCACTCCAAAATGTAAAATAAATGAAATTGTAATCAACACTCAACTTTTGTTGTATTTTAATTCTATATGTATAATGTTTTAAAATTGTAAAAATGCCCCCCACTTCAAAATTGTTAAAAAAAAAAACTGTGTCTCGAGTCTCTTGACCTTTCAACCCTCCCTTTTGTTAGTTGTTATCTTTATCTCACAAACTCTCTTTGCACATGACTCTCCCAAGCAGGCAAATGTGGTAGTACCTGGAACATTATAACTGAATAATTGGTGTTAAGGTTGATGCTATTTTATACTTCAGTTTTAGTCAGAGTTGCTTTTCTTCTCCACTTCGACCATCAATATTTCTCTTTTACCCTCTCAATCTTTAGCAGACCATTTTCTAGTAATAATTTAGGAGGACGAAGACTAAAGACTAACAAGAAGTACTATGGTAGCATTCTCTATGTGAATATATTTGACCTTTGGATAGGCAGAATGGTAAATTAGTATCTGCTTTCTGACCCCAGTGTTTGGAATGTTGATAGAATATTATTGATAATTCGTCTTTCCTCCTTTATGATCCAAATTAACATGTTTTTGTACTTGTGATTATGATTCACGGGACTGGACTGTGGTGTAAACCTTTCTGTAGGATCTATATAACACTGCCACAACAACTTCCCCCTAACCCCAACACCCAACCCCCCCCACAAACACACACACCCACAACTGCAGAAATAAAAAAGCTGACAATTTTAACATATTGAATGATTGAATGTGTGCGAGCAAGGTAGTGAAACTTGTTGAAGGTTGTACTAGACACCTAACTATTGCTATTAGTAAATAATGGATGGTATGGTAGCTTTGAGGCCGCTTTTTACCTAAAATGAATCGATAGTCATAGGGGCCTAATGAAACACAACGAAGTAATTTTTTGCTTCACAAACTATATTTAAATGACTAACAATTACAATAAGATGGATCCTGTTATTATTAGCCGTTTAGTTGAATGCCATCTCCTGCCACCCTCATGGGTGAGGTGTAGATTCAAGTCCCTATTGGGAAATGGATCAGTATAACATTTGATCATAAAGGGAAAAAAAGAAGGGATGGAAGGTCCATGCTAATGCCCAGAAGACCAACAGGATCTCCAAGATGAGAACCCCAAGCAGTGGCACGGCCACATAGGGATGAGTGGTGGCAATCACCTCCACTCAACTTTTATTGCATCCTATATCTATATGTATAATGTTTTAAAATTGTTAACGTGCCCCCACTACAAAATTATTAAAAATGAATACAAAAATAAATCTTGTGTCTTGAGTCTCTTGACCCTTCAACCCTCCCTTTTGTTAGTTATCTTTATCTCACAAACTCTCTTTAAACATCACTCTCCCACAACTCACATCTAGTTCATCTCTGCCATTTCAGCCATCAATATTTCTATTTTACACTCAATCTTTTTTTAAGGTGAAAATAAGAAGAGAGAATTATAGAAGTCTTCTTTTAGTCTATTTCTCAACCACAAGCCAGTACTCAGAAATCCTTAATCTCTTTTATTCACCCACTCTCATTCTTTGTACAATAGAAATTTCATTTTCCATTACTAAATACAAGTATAAGAATTTTTTTAACATCAGTAAACTGATTTTTTTCATGATTTGGTTGTTCAAATAATCAAAACAATGATAGGGTCTTGCAATTTATCAGGATAATTTCATATATCAAAAGATGTTATCATGCAACGCCCTTTCAAAAACATGAAACTGAGTAAAATATACATGTATTGAATAAAAATGTTATCAATCAATATATAGGTTTTTATATTTATTATTTTGGTAAAAAAAAAAAATCTTGACATTGTTCAATTTTCTCGCACTAATTTAAAATCCTGGCTCTGCCACTAAAGCCCAGGCAGGCAAATTTGGTAGTACCTGAAAAATTAGTGTTAAGGTTATATTGTAATTTTAGTCAGAGTTGCTTTTTCCCTACCACTTGCAGCTAAATTCTGTCTATTGAGTTGATGGAGATTTATGCATTTGTAGTTTACTGATCAAGTAACCAGAAAAGGAAACAAAAATAGCAGTAGCTTCTTTTTCAGCTTTTTCCCTATATCAAAATTCATGATATTAGATAGTTATTTCACTTGCTGCAGGCAATGCTGAATCCTGACTTCCGAAAACGGCCAATTGCAGAAGCTGTGTTGAACCATCCATTCATGGCCAGTGCTGTTCTTTGAGTTGTAGGAGTTAAACAGTAGAGTAATAATAATATAGTTTTTGAATACAGATTTTTTGGGTTAGCAAATATTACATTCGCAGAACAAAATAATCTTTTATGTTCAATCTTTGTAATTTTACCCCCTTGTGCTGGAAGTTGTAAAAATGTTTTCATTGGCAATACAAGGAAGGAGACTTTCATATATTTATAGTTTTCGGTTTGACAATTCGGACTTTACTAAATCATGTTAAGGAAATTTGTGCAGAGTCCTAGATGATGATAACATTGAGTAAAAATTCTCTCCTAGCATGAGGTATATATATATATATATATATATATGAGTCTCTCTCTTATCATCATGTGTAACATAATTGTTGGGATCTTAACAATGATCACAAACACTACTACCCTTTATTTTTAGAGAAGTTGTAATCTTCATTTTGTCAATTTGATTATTAGAGCATTCACTGTGGGTTGGCCAGAAATAGTTCTTCAAATTTAAATTTTAGCCAACCACTTTAGCATTTTAACAAGGATCTCTAAATTTTGACTCCACAACAGATTCTCCAAATTTTCACTACTCACACAATTAAATAATGTTACACAATTAAATTAATCTAAAATTTTATGTATATACAAATATGTTAAAAAAAATTATACTTTTTTAACTTGAAAAATTTATAATTTTTTTGTTTTAAGTTAAAAAATAGTCTAAGTGATACTCAAATTAAAGCTCTCGAAATTATCTTTCTAATAGAATTAGTTTCATTAAAAAATTTAATTTGTAGTGAAAGTTATTGAGATTTAAGTGAATAATATATATACATGGCACGAACTTTTATAGGTGCAAGGACACAAAAATAAAAATAAAAATAAAAAATCAATTGGTTAGCTAAGTGTTTAACCGAATTGCGTGAAGCACGTAGCCAACCAAACATTGGTCCACCAATTTAAACTAATCAATTACAAAGAAATAGTAGAGTTTGGTTGGCCAAATATGCGCCTGGCAAATCTAACGGCATTACTGTTAAAAGTTGAGTAATGAACTAGATAGAAAGTAAGGAATGTTGGTGTCGAAAAACCAACCCAATACACATTAATTTCTTGCCAGTAATGTGTTGATTGAATTTGAATCATCACTGAGTAGTTGCAAAGCGATAGATGCACAAGTGTATTGGTCTGAATCAATAAAGAGCACTTTTGTGCATATTGTGAAATAAAGAGTCGATCAGTAGTGTAAATAGAGACTCAAGGTTTAACTCCACGAAACTCTGAACTCATTTTCTATATATTATTACTTTGGCTATTTTGGGCAAAGAGCAGCTCGACCAGGCCATGGCATTGCACTCCCATTTAGTACATCACAAGCCATGATCATATATATCTATATCTATATCTATATCTATTCAGGCTTTTTTATTTTTTCTATACATTTTTCACGTTTTTTATAATACCATTTTATTAATTTAAACTAATTAACCTGGAGAACTCTACCTCTACCTATCTTAAATATTGAAACTTTCTCACTCTTTAAATGTAAACTCCTAATTTATATATACCCGCACACATACTCTTAATAAGTTATGTTATTTAAAAAAATTCTTTCTAAATGGTGCACAGTTAATACCTTCTTAAACAAATAAATTATGTTATTTATAAATCTATATCTATATCTATATCTATATTAATACTACTTATAAAAGTGTGAGAATTTTTTATTTTTTCTATACATTTTTCATATTTTTTAAACAAAAAAATAAGATTTTTCATTTCATTAATATACACACATATAAATGCATATACACTAATTGACTCTCTCTTTTTAATAATAATCACACTATACACACATTTATACTACTTATTTATTTTAATTAAACTCCACTTTCTATATAGACACACATATATATAATTGTTAAGAAACTTTTTCTTTGTTTATTATATGAAATTTCAAGAGGCCATACTCAATGACATTCTCAATACAATTTGTGTTTTCACTCATTGTTTAAAGATCACATGTTTTCACTCTTTTAGTTTTAATACACAATGCATATACAATAATTGACTCTCTTTTTAATAATGATCACACTATACACACATTAATACTACTTATTTAGTTTAATTAAACTCTAATTTATATATATATATATATATATATATATATATATATATATATCAAAGTGCAAGTCATTTTCATTATTTCTATACATTTTTTATATTATTTTTTCTCAATTATATTTTTTAATTTTTAGTTCTTACCATATAAATGTGTCATTATATCTAAGCATATAAAGCGATAACATTTGTACTGTAGCAAGAGTTAGACAACACGTTAAAAACACATATAGACAACGATAAATTTTAAGCTATTAGACATCTTGTATTAAAATTTTTAAAAAAATAATTGATTAAAAATTATAAAAGATTGTCTCTATAGACCGCAGAGTGCAAGCTTCAAACAAGAGAAGAAAACTTGATGACAAAGAAAATATATTAATCACTACAAGTATACAAATGATAGAGAGAGAACTGTAATTATTAGCAATAATGATAAATTTAATTTTTAATTATTAGCATATAAATGTGTCATTATATTTAAGCATGTAAAGGGACAACAGTTGTAATATAACAAGAGACAATAGGTTTTAACGTTGTATATTTGGGATATTTCAAAATATATAACTATATTAGGAATATTTTGTTTTGGGTAATGCTACTCAGACAGAATTCTTAGGCAGAATTCGTAGACAGAAATATTTACATCCATTAGATATATGTGGTAGGCCCTACCACATACACTCACCACATGCATCCAATGGATGTAAATGTTTTCGCCTACGAATTTTGCCTGAGTAGCATTAGCCTTTTGTTTTTACTCAAAAATATCATGTCAATTGCGTACGTTCTATAGATGTGCATTCAGTTGCTAATCTTATACGTATAGCTGTTATAGGCTTTGGCTATAAATAAACTGAACTCTATGGAGTTGATACAACAAAAAATTTCCTTTAGGTTCTTTCCTGTTATTCAAATTCTACCAAATATTATATGCCTAATTGGTAGAAGCTGTTCGACTTCTTCCACATTATCAGTGTACGAATATTTTGTTGCTGTATCTTGGAGGGTGGTAAGTTGTATCGTGTTAAACTGAGAGATCGTATCAAACGGAAGGATCTACTCTTAAGGAAAGTCACAGCCTCAGCTGAGTTTATATATAATTTTAGTTATTATATATTTTTATTTATTTTATTGTCCAAATCAGTACTGTATCGGTTGCCTCATACATTAATTTTTCCAACAAAATACACATAAAATTGTCTCCTTCTCCTTCTCTCACTCTGCTTGAAGCTATTCTCTTTGTTAATAGTCATATAAGCCTTGGAATGAATAGAGAATTCGGAATCTCCACTTCGGTAATGCATGTTCTTGGTATAATTTGTATATGTTTTTTTGCACTGTTGCGAAAATATCATCCACTCTTGCTTTTGTTGTTTGATTTTGAATTTCTACTTGTATTTTTTTCAAGTGGGATATATATATATATATATATATATATATATATATACACACACACACACACACTAGTTTAAAGCACGTGCGATGCACGTGATAAAAAATAAATTAAAATTTTACTATAACACTCAAAATATTCAAAACAATTCTAACACATTAATTAAAACACCCAAAACTACTTTCATTATGTAACATTGGTAATATAAACTCACTTGTTGAAAAAAATAAAATTATAAGTTAACTATTATTTACATGGAAGGAATCAAGTATAAACTATAAGAAATCAAAAGGTATAATTCTAACCATTCTTAAACAATCTAATACTATTCTTTTAGAAATTCTCAACACTTTATCCTTTTTATATTTCTACTATTTTTGATTACGTCATTTTTACTGTTGTATTTCTTTACAACTTGTCATTTTGTTGTAAAATTCACATATAAGCCGATACAGACAATGAAACCAAACTACATGGGTATACAGAATTAAAACAGCAAAATAAACCATGTAAATTAGAGAACAACAAATACAAAAGTTGCTGAAAATACTCTCAAAGCTCAACCAAACTTGCTGAAAGGGAAGCCAAAAGACTAAGAACATAGACACCATCACCAACTTTAGGTTCAAATGCTTGATAGCAATGAATTGGATGGCATAGCTCTCATCAGACCAACCAAACAGCAACTGAACAGAATTCTTTGCAAACAACTTTTAGACCAAAAATAGCATTAAGACAATGAAGATAGAATCTTGTATACATAATTCCATGAATAACAAACAAAATCACAATTTGCCTCAACCATGTATGCATAAAGTTCCTAATCTCAAAGAAATTGGATCACATTCATCACTGATTTAATTTTATTTTTTAAGTGAACTGTAATTACTCATTAGAAATAAAATAATCAGACAGGTTAATGCATGTACCGCAGACCAGATGAGAAGTCTGGAGGACATGGTGTTGGATGGAGTCCAATTATCTCATATCTTTTTTCAATGCCTCAAAATTAGGAAGAGGTAATAGTCTACTTCATCAAAATAGAGTTTTAACTATGTTTGATTTAATTTATTGATCTTAATCAAATAAACATAAATTATTCAATCGTATTTATGTCCAACTGATCCAACTCTTGACCTCTATATCCGACCTTGCAGGGTTTAGTTTTTATCGAAAGCCTTAAATCACTTCTCTAAATTAGTCTCTTGATCTATGTTTCAGGTTCCTGTATCGATTGCAAATTTAGGTGGACAGACGTAATTTTTTATTAAAAAGCTAATAGCAAACAATCAGTAGAAAAGAAAAGAAAAAGAAGCCAAAGAAAAGAACTCATATGTAAGCCAAGATAAAACTAAATCGAATGGTTGTGTGATGAGATCCGAGAGAAAGTTGAGAGCCGTACTGAGAGCTGAGAGGAAGATGAAAATGGAGAGGAAGAATGGAGAGCCGTAACTAAGAGGAAGAGTGATTTTATATGTGTGGGCCTCATTGTACACTTTTTCTCGCGGAAAAAAGTTTTACTTTTTTAAATTTATAAATTAGAAATAAAAAGAAAGTGTTAATAAAAAGGAAAGGGTTTTGCTTGATAAATAATTTAAATAAAAAAGTAAATTTAGAAATTAGAAATAAAAAGAAAGGGTTAATAAAAAAGGAAAAAGGTTTTGCTTGGGAAATAATTTAAATAAAAAAGGAAAGGGTTTGGTTTGGGTAATTCTATTTTTTTAATTTAAAAATAAAAAAATAGTGTACTGAAACTAAAAGATCCCTTTTTACTTTTAATAGTAATATAGATAAAAGTGCGAACCAAAATTTTCAATCTTTGCAAACACGATTTGAACACCACAAATATGATTTTCTCGACTTCCAAACATTCCCAAATCTTCACTCCTATGTCCTTGTATGAAATCTACAAACAAAAGAAGAATGAGCTTCAAGTCAACTTTGAATTAGGGTAAAGGGGAGAGAGAATTAGAAGATAACTCTTACGCCAATTGTGTAATGGCATTGGTTAGATGTTAATTTGGTGAAAACTATTTTCTATGATTAACCATCGGGGATGAAGTCAATGGTGTCATCCTTGGCAGTGAGGGAGGGCGATGGACAATGAAGACTACTAAAAATTAATAGGCTCTGATACCATATTAGAATATAGGAAATTGTATATTGCACTGATTTATATTAATGAATAATACATATCGGCCTATTTATAGGCACATAATCTTGGAAGCTAAGTAAACTTAGGAGACAATAAATCTTAGTCCTAGATGGTTTAGAAAAGGGTATAAGAAAGGTGGTTTAGGATAAAAACCAAAATAGTAAGTAAAGAATATAATATTAAACATATTATCTAACAGCCTTGTATCCTCCTGCAATTGTTTCTACTTCCTTCAAACGCTTTTCATCATCAATCTTCATAAATTTTTCCTTCAGACAACCTATCCCACATACATACATATATATAACAGATTCGTAGTGCACAAAAAAACTTCAATGAATGAGTGAAAATATTTCAATCTAACAGGTGGTTCACTAGCTATAAATGACTTGCAAATAAGTCATTGTTTGGTGCTATAACATGGTTTTATATTTCAGTTCATTTTTTTCTACCTATACAAGTACTATATAACTAATCCTTCTTTTTGTCCCCTCATATGGGAATGATTTTTGCTAATACCACTAACATATACATATATATGTGTGTGTGTGTTTATATATCTATATTACATCTATGCTTGGTATAATAAGACAAAAGAGCCAATCTAACGATCAAACATGGTTAAAAAACCAATCATGTAGATCAAAATATCTTTGGCTATCTACGGTTCAAAATAACTCTATATAACGGTCATGATTCTGAGTGCATGATAGTGTCATAGGCACAGACATACACTAGTGTGTGTGTGTGTGTGTGTGTATATATATATATATATATATATATATATATATATATATATATCGAGAGAGAGAGAGAGAGAGAGATGTATAGTATGATGCATGTACCTAGTGGAAAAGTAACCCTTAGAACAATCCCCACACCTCTATTGACTTGGACAAGTTGTACCCTTCCAATAACATCAGGCAATAATTGGTTGATGAACTCTACGATTTGGAGACCTTGGTACACATCCCACAACCTCATGGCAGCCACCCCTACTACCTCAATCTCCTTTAAAACTTGGCCCTACATTTTCTCTCTCTAAAATTTCTCCTCTTTAAACCATTATTTGATTTTTAGTTTTCAATGTATCGTGACATTTTTGAGAGTAGCTTGCACATGAGGCCATATGCAAGTCACAAAATACCTAACGACCATCTACTTCTATGTGCAGATGATAAGTGCACAAAATATGTTATTTTATATCTCAAAAGAAGTCTTTAATTACTCTTTTACTTTATATAAATATTCTTATCTTTGTATTTTGTGTTTTATAGGGGTTGATTTCCAAATAAGAAGAAAAATAGCAAAAAAGGCCTAAAAATGATATATATAGCCAAAGATGAGCATAAGAAGAATTGTAGGAGAGATAGTATTCTATGCAATCTACTCCACAAGATGTCTCAATCTCCAAACTTTGTAAAATATGTTTTTTCCATGGCCACATTAGCAGTCTAGAATTCAAATTGGAGATATGGAGATCAAATTTTAGATATTTAAATTCAAAATTTTATATTTTGAATTTTTGTTTTTAAATTTTGTATTTTGAATTTTTGTATTTTGAATTTTGTATTTAAAATTTTCCCACCTAAACCATTCTACTCTAACTATATAAATAGGGGTCTTAGGGGATGGTGAAGGGAGTTAGAAATTGTAGAAAAAAATAAAGTGTAGTTGAAAATATTTTCTTGTAAACACACCTTTCAAGGAAGTGATGAAGCCACTATGATGAAATATAAGTAAGTTCTTTTATATTCTTATATATTTTTTCCTCTCAAGAGTATTCTTTTATTCTTCTATTCTGAGTTTTTATTTTCAAAAGAAAATTAGAGGGAGGATTCTTCGTGTTTACCAAATAATGGTAATTCAAAGAATGCCTATTTTTATTTACCTAGCAAAGGTGCAACAGATTAAGTAAAAAAATACTCTCATATATAATCAAGTTTGCTTTTTATGTCGTATTTTTCTTCATCTTTTTAAGTTGTAATTGGATTGGTGAAGTGTATTGTTTATTGGAAGAAAAATCATATAAGAATAGTAAAAAATTTATTTATGTGGATCCATGGTGGTGGATTCCCTTCCCTTGAGATTTATTTTATTATTATAGTTTTATTTATTCATTATAATTCAAAAATAAAAATTTTTTTTTTAAAAAAATCATTTTCATTCCATAAATTAGTGTGTGAATTTGAGCTCATTCGGAATCTCACTTGAGAGTGGTTCGACCTTGCTTATTACTATACAATTTTTAGTAGAGCTTTTGTAAGTTTTATTTTTGTACAAAGTATAGAGAAGTAACGACAAACATCCATTAATCTACACTTTTGTGAGTAGCTTGCACATGAGGGCATATGCAAGTCACAAAATACCTAACGACCATCTACTTCTATGTGCAGACTAAGTAAAACTGAAATATGTTAGGAATTGTCTCTAATTTCTATTGTAATTAGCTTTCTATTCTAGAGCTGTAATTTAATTGGTAATTTCTTGTTAGGCTTGGTCTTGGTTTCAAGTAATTGTAATCCTTGTCCAACAAGGAATTGGATTTGAAGACTCTATAAATAAAGTTGAGGTTGAAAAGAGAAGTTGTAGAGAAAGGAGAGATAATTGTAGAACAAGAAAGAGTGTGTAACCAAAGTATTGAAGTAAAGAAAGTCGTTCTTCGCCCGTGGACTTAGGTAATTTGCCAAATCACATAAATTTTGTGTTTTTGTATGTGTTTTTATCTGTTTTATTTGTCATTAGTGTGTGTGTGATCCTAACAATTGGTATCAGAGCAACGGCAGCAACTATTATAGATGAAAAGTATGTGATCGTAAAGTTTTATGGAAGAAGGAGCTTCAGTGTTTGGCAAATTCAAATGTAGGATTTACTTATTGAACATGGTCTCGGAGAGGCTTTGGGTTTGAAACTGAAAAATATGGAAAATAAACAGTGGGAGAAGATCAACTCGAAGGCAATAAGTAATATTTGATTGATGTTGGTGGATGATATTGTGTATGATATAATAAAAGAAGTTTCAATAGTGAAGATATGGAAGAAATTGGAGAATCTATATATGGGAAAGAATCTCACCAGTCGGTTAGTCTTGAAGCAAGAGTTGTATTCTTTCTGGAGAAAAGAAGGGGTAAGCTTACAAGAACATCTTGATTAATTCAATAAGATTATTTGTGATTTATCTAATGTTGATATCAAGTTGAGTGATGAGGATAAAGAAATTATTTTGTTGACATCGGTATGCTCTACTTTGCTCTATGGAAGAGATATCATCTCAGTAGAGCAAGTTAAAAGTACTTTGTTCTCTAATGAAAAGTTGAATGATGAAGAGAGTCACAATAATCAGGCTTAAGCTCTTATTGATCAAGATAAGAAGAGGTTTGGAGCTTCAAGAAGCTTTGTGCCATTGTTAGAGAAAGATGTTACAAGTGTGGAAGAAAGGGGCATATTTAGTAGTATTGTCCAGAAAAGAAGAAAAATGCATTTGCTGCTATTGTTGTATCTGAGGCTATGAAAGAAGAAAGTGATGGTGATAAAACATTATCAATTATTGATAACAAGGGAGTGGCTAAGAAGTGGATACTTAATAATGCTTGTTCCTTTTATGTGTGTCCTCATAAAGAGTGGTCTGCTACCTACAAACTTATAGGTGGTAAGGTATTTATGGGGAATAGTGCTTATAATGTTATGAGAATTAAAACAATCAAAATCAAAATAACTAATGATTTAGTAACAATCTTAATGAATGTACGTCATATTCCAAGTATCAGGATGAATGTGATTTCTGTGGGAGCATTAGATTCGTTGTTGGTGTGAAGTGAAGAATAGATTAATGAAGATTAAAAGGGGGCCACATGTTATGCTTTTAGGAAGGAATATCAATAACCTTTATATTTTGTTGGGAAAATACTATGCTAGGTGGAGCAATTGCAAAGATAGCATGAAAGCCTGTTTCGAGATCTACTAGAGTGTCCAATCAAGAGTGGCAAGAGAAGAAAGAAGTCTTGGCGATTGCAAGGACATCAACCTCTATTGCAAAAGCACGAAGAATTTAATTTGGTGACGTGAGAGTAGATTCCAAGTTTGACTATTTGAACTTGGAGTTTGCTTGCAATAGGTGAATACGATGGAATGGTGAAGAACGACAGGAAGAAAGATAGTGTTTTTGTTCAAGGTGGAGAGATTTTTTAGACAAGGTGGAGATATGGAGGAGTGCGTGAAGATCAAATTTGAGCCAACGTGAGATTGTTAGGAATTGTGTCTTAAATTTCTATTGTAATTAGCTTTCTATTTTAGAGTTATAATTTAATTGGTAATTTCTTGTTAGGCTTGGTCTTGGGTTTCAAGTAATTGTAATCCTTGTCAACAAGGAATTGAGTTTGAAGACTCTATAAATATATGTGAGGTTGAGAAGATAATTGTAGAAAGAGAAAGAGTGTGTAACCAAAGTATTGAAATAAAGAAAATCATATTTTTCATCCGTGGACGTCGGCAATTTATTGAACCACATAAATCTCATGTTTTTGTATGTGTTTTTATCTATTTTATTTGCTAATAGTGTGTGTGCGATCCTAACAAAATATGCATGTGCATGTCTACATATGCTCAGACAATAAATAAATAAATAATAACAATAATAATAATAATAATAATAATAATAATAATGTAGCAAAATAATGTCCTTTAATTTGCAACATTGTACTAATGAGACTTTGCCACATCATCAAAACAACCAATACATAGCCTAATATGCTTGTGTAACCCATATATTATAGAGAAATTATTTGATGCATGGTCCTGGACCATGAGACATTTAGTAGTTAATTTAACTACCCAGATAATGGACTTGGATGAAATTCAATGGTTTACAATTTTTTTGGCACTCTAGGAATCTTATTAACATTTTGGGATTCTAGTGGCAAATTTATCCTAAATCTCTGCATGCTAACTAAATTTGTTTGACAAAAAATGCAGCCACTCCATTTTTTTGAAAACTAATCCCTTCATGAGTTATTTCATTACTTGCAACGATTTTTGATATTTTTGAAATTCTTTATTTGTATCACCAAATTAAATGCCAAACCCATTTATAAGTCTAAGGAAACCATGTTTAACACCTCCCTTTGGAAGTCATTTTCTCATTTATTCGGAAACAAATTTGAGCAAGTAAATATTCCACGCTTATTTACTCGTGGAGAGGAACGAGTTCCAACTCAGTTCAAAATCTCAATGGACCCCACTCAAATTTTGATCCTAAAATGGTTTGCACAAAGCTAGTTTCCAATAACTTTTGTTAGACCTTTCGATATGGGTGGATAAGAGGGAGGAAGAAGAATTTAGAACAAGAAGTTGTGGGGAGGGATAAAAAAGAGCTAAGCTCTACAATATTATCAACTATCAAATACAATTCAAAAGCTACAACTTCATTTGCCCCAGCCATATGTATACTACTTCCAACTTCCACATCATCATTAAATAGGGTTCCAACTTCAACACAAAACAAAATATGAACATGTTAATAAAAAATTAAGGCAAAAATAACTTGCTAGACCCAAATATTAGGCAAATATAAATATGCGTAGTTGAACATAAGTTTTTCGGCCATTACAAACCACTTTTCAATATTATTGGTCTATTTTCTAGCTATGTTTGCATTTTATAATGTCAAAACTGTTGTTATAAGCTATAGGGCATTTCATTCATTTGTCATATGTGACTGTCCTTCATGAGAGATGTAAATATGTGTCAATTTAGTTTCAATGGGTAATACCATGTGTTTATTTCAGTATATTGCCCCTGTGTATTAGAATTTTATTGGTTGCATATGCCAAGGGTTTTTATGTCATTTTACTGAGCATGCTTGTATTCCTATTGTGCTTTGATTTATATATCAATTGGATTGATTTAGGCTTAATCTAGTTCTCATTCGTCTAATGCAACTCATTTCAGTTCACTATATCAGCATGTATTGCACTATCAGCCCTTCAAGGACATTTTGGTATTTTTGCTTTTTTGTCCAAGTGCATGTGTATTGGTGCTAGCTCATGGAATTTTGGATCATTCCCAATCATTGGAATGCCACATGTATCATTACCTCCTCTCTTACATCAGAGTATCCAAATTTGAATCATGGAGGGTATTGTTGCCAAAAAAGGAAAGTTGGTTATTGGTCGAGACAAAAGTATTTTGGATAGTTCTCCATAAATTCATAAATGGATAAGGATCTATCTGATGGTTGCAAAGGTATCTTTTATATATACATTTGTATAGCAACAACTATTGAGTAGAGAACACATGAACTAAATTGAAATATTTAAGTAAGGAGTGAGTTTTGGTTCAAAACGCATTTGAATATTCTTCCTAATTCTTTGAAATCATTAGTATCATTCTCTTCATTCTAAATGATTTCAACCACAATGCACGAGCTAAATAGTGAATCTTAAGCTAATCTTAAGCTAAAGGTCTATTATAGTTAAAGGTGAATATCTCTTACCTCCCCTAAGGTTTGTCCAAATATCTCTCGGCTAAAACCTTTTGTAAAAGTATCTTTGACACCCCCTGTCAGAATTAACCACTTGTTAAATTACTATTCTACCCTCACTAAAATTCTTACATCATTAACAAAAATTAATTTACCTTTATAACCCTACCCTTCTCCATTTGTTTCACGCACCAGTACACTCATCTACTTGTGTTATAACAAACCAGTAACTTTCCATTCTAATTTCAATCCCAAACACTCTCAGATCATACCCTAGTTTGATGTTTATAAATCTTTCAATATTAACTCTTTCATTGACTCGAGATTTATAATGATCAAATCCATGAATCATAAAAAGACTTATATGTATATAAATGTATACATAACATAATTTGGATTTTTTTTTTTAGAGTTCCAGTTTTATTGGATGTCCCCAATTTTTCGCTCACTTGCTGCCTCATTTTGGAGATGAGATCTCTCAAATTGGAGTTGGGTTACATGTGTGTGTGTGTGTGTGTGTATTATAGGTTTTCTTTTTTTTTGTGTGATTTGGTTAAAGAAATTAGATTTTTCCATAAAGAGGGATTTTTCCATCAAGAACTGAAACGAGAATATGGCAAGAATGAAACAAATAAGGGGTGTTAAGAAGGGGGGTGGAGCTATTGCTACACTTGAATGTATTATATAGGGGAAAACAACTTTTAAAGTCTCTATAAATTGAGATTGAATCTTCTATGTATATGTAAACTGGTTTTATTTGAGAAAGGAAATAAATTACAAATATGGTGAGTTTTGTATTAGAAACAACAACCATGTATGGAGAGAGAAGATCGTGAGAAGTTGTGAAGGTGATTAAGAGTGAGAAGATCGTAAGAAAAAAAAAATTAGAAAATTGTAGTGCGTGTGTGTATAATGTACGTTGTGATTTTTTTTTTCTTGATTTTGGAAAGACATGTTTAGCAATGATCTTTGAGAATTTGGCTTCTAATATACTATTTGGAAATTAAGTTAATCAAATATAGAGGAAATATATAGAGAGAGAGTGTGTTTTGTTTGTTTGTTGTTTGTTAATCTTAGTTTAGTTTCTGTTAATGATTAATTAGTTATTTGTTCTGTTAGGTTTGTGTGTGTGTGTGTGTGAGAGAGAGAGAGAGAGAGAAAGAGGGGTAATATTGTCTAAATATAATTGGTTGAAATGGTCATTTTAATATTCCAAGGGTAGTTTTAGCATTTAGAAAGAATTGACTCGCATCAGGAGAGGTCGGAGATATTTGGACAAACCTCAAGGGAGGTTGATTATCATTTTACAAAAAGTTTTAGCCGATAGATAATTTAGCAAACCTCAAGAGAGGTCAGAGATATTTATCTTATAGTTAAAACTAGTCACTGTTCATTACTGGTTTTTTGAAAAATGATATTTGTTTGGCTTAACCAAGGTGTTGAGTTTCTTCTATTAGTTTGAGCAACTTTATTTCAATATATCAAACTCACTCTAGCTTCTAGTTGCCCAGAAATTAGGCTGCCTTGAAATCTCAACTTCCAGATCCAAGTTCGCTGCATATTGTTACTGTTAGTCCTCAAGTTTGCTGTAATGGTTCAAACTCAACTTCTTGGGGATTCTCTTGGTGTGAGCACATTCAAATACTTATATAGACATGCAAAGACTTCAACAAGTTCTGTTTGTTGGAGTAACCATTTCTCGAGGTCCAAAGCACAATCCACAGCAGCAAAACTGTGAGTTGCGCAGTGCGGAAGCGGTTGCGAAAAGTATTTTAGAACCTAGAGGGGGGGGTGAATAGGATCACTTGCTCGTTTGCTTAATTTTTAATTAATTCAATTTTAAGTCCAATTAATTAAACAATTAAAGCAAGCAAATAAGTAAAGTGCAAGAAAAGAAAAGAATGCACCAGATATACGTGGAAACCCAAGGTGGGAAAAACCACGGAGGGAGGCGGCACGCCTCAGGGAACCAATTCACTATGATGAAGCAAAGTACAACAGACTCTGTCTCAGTCTCACACCCCTCTTCACTCTGTCAAGGATCTGATGTGGAACACCTCAGGCTTATGATTGCGACAACACGTCCAACTGCTGCAGACTTCCGGCTAACGTCACCACCCTTACAGAAAGGTTGCTGGAAGAACCAAAATACTCAGCAAGTATTTTGTTCCCTTCGTAGTGCAATCTGGTCACCTTTCTTCCTCAGCAAGCAAGCAAGCGAAGAACCTTCAATCCAATGTTCTGATCAGCAAATAGATTTGATGCAGTCTCTGAGCAGCTAATCAGAAGTAGAACACCATCCTAAAATCACTCGTGTAGTATGGATGTGTGTTCTTAAAAATATATAAACCCTAATTATTATGTATATACTTTCTCTCTTTAAAACTAATATTTCAGGGCTTCTTTTTCACACCATTGTAGAGAAAATATGGATACATATATATAGGCAATGAAGTCCTAATTCTACTTGGAAAAGAAGTTAAATACCAAAATAGAACTTTCCTAGAAGTTTCAAACCCAATAGGAATCAGAATTTTCGTCAAAATTTATTTCCTATTTGGAATAGGCTAAGTTGGACCGGTGCCAAATAAATAGGACCGGTGGGACTTTTTGAAAACCTGCAAAACCTATCTTACCGAGAAAAGTTGGACCGGTCCTAAATATTGGGGACCGGTCCTACTTTGAAAAACCCTAAACTTTTCATTTAACCCCTGGTTTTTCAAAATAGGCTCGGAACTAAAAAGTGCAGAGTGTCCTCACCATACTTACCTGTACTATATGGTGTTCTAACTGATTTGTTGGCTTCTATGCACTTGAGTGTCAGCTCGAAGATGTCGATGATTGGTTACATAAAATATCATGAAACTTACAACTCGATCATTCAGGTTTTGATCACTGAAATATGCCAATTACAAATTTATATGTCACAAAAACAACTACAACAGTAAATCTTCTTTCCTATTACTCTTAAGCTAATGATCTGTAACTCTTATATTGAGGTCTCAAGAGTGTTCTTCATTATATTTAATGTATGTTTGAGTTGAGTTAGTGAGTAAAAGTTCAAGGCAAAGGTTGTCTTGGACAGAGGGAGTTTTAGAGTGACTTGTGGTGAGTTTGTGTCACGCCCCAAAATTCGAGCACCCGAAATCCCTATTTCTTTCCCATGCTCAAACCCTGGAGGTGAATACATTTATCCGGTCAACACCCCATAACCCCAAATCATTATCCTGATACCAATCTATCACACCTTTATTTCCAATTCAGAAATTTGAGGGTAACCATGCGGAAGCTCTACTATTACACCCCAAGTCCTAGTCCGAAACATTAGAATTCTACTCCAATCTTACAATACCACACACATGCGGAAGCATACATAAACGCCTTAACTCACTCGCAATAGTGGACCCCTCTTTAGATAACCAACCAACACTGCTTACATAATCAATTACCATTGGCTACAATGCATTACTATTAATTGTAATTGATATTACAATCAATCGTGCATCTAGCGGATCAAGTATCGTAAGCCTTCGAAAAGCTTTGCAATTCATTACTTCAAATTCCTAAATTTACCTCAAGTAATACGATCAATCATAACAGGGATTACGATTTATTGTATCCCTATGACCCATCATGATGGGACTTACGACACATCATAATTTCCCTTGCAGAAATCTTTAGTTCATACATCATCAATTTGTGTCCACTTCTCATTCCATTCAATTTCACATACAATCAACCTGGACATACTAAACATAATTGAATCTCAAACCATCAATTCATCATCCCATGATCATTTATGTGCTTGCATTGTTTAACCACTCTCATTTATAAGAATCATAAAGAAGTGTCCTTACACATGTATTTGTAAAAAGAAAAAAAAATACATTTGTCAAATGCATAGTTGCCAATATAAAGTTCTCAAAATGAATATAGTTACACTTATACAATGTATGAATTCCCACATATGGAACATGCTTTACAAAAATGACCAAAATATCATCCATGCACCATAGCCCAACTTAAGGTTGGTGGGACTCCACCAACTCCTTGCCATTAACTAAAAAAGATTTATATATAGGGGATTGAACTCATACTTTCTCAGTAGAAACCTCTAAGACACACTTCCTAAAGTCTCATGAATACCACTCAAGGGAAGGGAAGCATGCAAAAGAATTATATCATCCATATACAAGTTAACATGTCATGTAACCGTGCCATAAGAGAATGTAACATGTCATGCACTCACCCTCCTCAACATTTCTCCCGTGTCCCACACGCACACACATAAATCCCGTCAATCCAACCTTGGCATAGACTGCCCCCACAAAGTCAATGATAACTATCATTGGGCATAGACACTGTCTATTGCCATTTAAGGCCTAGTTAACACCACATCAGGTTGTCAACAACCCTAGACATAGGTCTACAACCCACCATCCAATCCTTTAAGGAAAATATTTCTTTTCTCCTCTGCCATCACACACCCACACCCTAGTTCATGTAATGCACAAATGCCCCAAATCATGCCATTATGCATATTTCTATCAAATTGCAAATAGCATGCATTTTTATGTCAAAGTCATGTTCAAAATCACATTAAGGCATTTAAATACACATATTTTATATTCATATGCTCATTGAGATATTTAAATAAATATTTGGCCGTATATTTGCATTTATGCACCAAATGAACTCCAAAATTCACATTTGCACATCTAATGCACACACATATCTCCCATAAGCCACATAAGCACATAACTAACATTAGCATCACGTATAATCACAAAAATCTCATATGTATATCATGTTAATCAACATAATACCCCAATTAACCATGTTTAAACCTAGTCGAATGCCCTAAACATCCAACACACACACACAAACTTCAAAAATTATGGGTTAGACATCCTTACCTTGATTTGGAAGAGCTTCCAAATAAAAGTGCTAATTCCACTGGATTGAAAATCACCCAAACACAAATTTTAACTGACCAAAGGAAGCCCCTATTATGTATATCAATTTCCCTTTCTTAGGCAACCTCCAAATCTTACTTATTAAGGTTCAAAACTAAGAGAGAAGACAAGAGAAATACAAATTTTAAGGCTTGGTGATCACTATAGAGTACAAACTCATACTAGATAAGGCCAAACTCACATTGGATAAGGTAATGTTCCAATGTCGTAAGGCACAAAACAAAGCAAAGAATTCCAGCTCATATGTAGTCCATTGCTTCCTCGCCTCTTTCATTATCTCACTAAAATACTTTATTGGCTTTCTCTCTTATGATAAAATAGCTCCAATTCCCACAACTAAGGCATCATATTCAACCTCAAATAGCTTATCAAAAATTGGCAAGGCCAACACTGGTGCAGAACAAAGCTTTTCTTTCAACAAGGAAAAACTAGTTTCCTGCTCCTCTCCCTAATGAAACTACTTTTTTTTTCATACAAGAAGTCACTGGAGCTACTATTGTGCTGAAATTTTGAATGAACCTATGATAGAACGTTGCAAGTCCATGGAAACTGACGTCAATAACGATCTTAGGTGTGGGCCAATCCCGTATGGCTCGCACCTTTTTTTTGTCCACCTGAACTCCATTTTCTCCCACAACAAAACCCAAAAATAGCAATTGGTTCATCATAAAATTGTATTTTTATAGGTTTATATACTGTTTGTGGGCACATAATGTCAGCAAAACCTCCCTCAAGTGCTCCATATGTCTGCCTTATTATGACTATAAACCAAAATATCATCGAAGTACACAACAACAAGTTTTTTGATAAATGACTTGAGTACCTGATTCAGTAGTCACATAAAATTACTGGAACCATTCGACAGTCCAAATGGCATAACCAGCCACTCGTACAATCCCTCCTTGATTTTGAAGGTTATTTTTTATTCATTGCCTGGTCGTACTCGAATCTGATGATAATCGATGTGAAGTTCTATTTTGGTGAAGACCTTGAATCTTTCCAATATATCCAGTATTTCGTTGATCCTCGGGATCTAAAACCTACATTTCACGATAATCTTGTTGATTGTGTGGTTATCCACACTCATCCTCTAGCTTCTATCTTTCTTAGGCGCTAGCAATGTTGGGACAACACAAGGACTTATACTTTCTCTTAGCAAAGCATTTTGTAACAACTTTTTGACCTACTGCTGCAAAATCTCATGCTCTTTTGGACTCATTTGGTAATAGGGTAGGTTGAGTAAACTTGCATTAGGCACCAAATCAATTTGATTTTGTATGTCTCGCATTGGTGGGACGTGGTTCGGTAACTCCACAGGTATCAGATCTTAAAATTTTGTCATAATTGGTTATAAAATCTCAGGTATTACTATTAGTTATTCAATTTCTCCCTCATAGTTAATGCAAATCCCTTTTTTTTCCTTTACCAACCCTAGAAATTATGTCTCTTCTACGGCTAACAAGGTTTACCCCTCACTTGAGAGGCTTTGGGTACAATTTCACCCTCATCCATTGGAACAAGGACAATTTTCTTCTCATGCCACAAAAATTAGTATATATTATCCTTGCCTCTATGAGTGGCATCCATGTCATACTGCCATGGCCTCCTAAGAAATACATGACAGGCATCCATATCTACGACATTATAAATAACCTCATCTTTATAGTTTTTTCTAATTGAGAAAGGAACTCAACATACCTCTATTACATGCACTTCAGACCCTTTTTTTATCTAGCCAATTTTGTATGGTGATGGATGCTTCTTAGTCTTCAATTATAGAACCTCAACCAATGCTTTGGACATAATATTCTCACTACTTTCGTTGTCCATTATGACGTTGCACACTTTCTGGTTAATAATGCAGCGAGTCTTGAATATATTATGTCGCTAAAAATCAATTTTCTTCTTTAGGGCCAATAATAGTCTTTGCACTACGCAAGCTACACGATCCCCATCATCTAGCTCTGCGATCTCTACCTCACCATACTCATTATCCTCATCAGGTTCATATTCCACCCCATCTCCTCCAGCATGCTTTATTATGTTCACTCACCTTTGAAAACACTTGTTAGACTTGTGCCCTGTTTGGTTACAACAAAAACACTTAAGCATTCTTGGACGAGCTTATGGACCCAGGTTTGGTTGGTTCTATGGGGGCTGGGGAATTGGGGGATCACCCTTGGTTCTTCTAGTGCTCACTCCTACATTGTGAATGTTAGCTTGAGGCTGAAACTGGTTGGCTGATACGAACTTTCCTTTGTCTCCTGTTGGTCCTATGTATGATGCCTTAGTACTAGTTGGCATTTGCTTTGTTGATTTTTCTATATGCGCCTTCGGTTTGGTAGTGATATTAGTTGTCTTTAATAAGCTCCACATGGTACAGAGACTAATTGGATCACGAATCTCTGGTCGTAGTCCTTCAATGAATCTGGCAATCTGCTGACCTTCTGTCTCTGTCAAATTATTCCTCGCGTTCAACCTATAAAACTCCTCCGTATAATCATTAATTGATCATGTTCCCTGCTGACAATTTAGATATTGTTGGTACAACATATGTTCAAAATCCAGAGGCAGGAATCTGACTTATAGAAATCTCTTCATTTTCAGCCATATCTTAACAGGCTATTTTCCTTGGTAGCTCCTATTACATTGCATCTACTCCACCAAGCTGACGCTCCTCCCTTTAGTTTGTAGGCCACCAACTTTACTTGTCTCCCTTCTAGAATGCTTATGATGTCAAAGAAATTTTCCATCATACTGATCCAATCAAGAAAATCCTCAATATGAAGATGTCCATTGAAATTTGGAATATTAATTTTCATCTTATATTCAGGAGTTTCCTGACCCTATAGCGACGGTGACATAGCCTACCATTCATGATATCTTCCTCAAACTTGTCTAAGTCTGAATCTACACAACCTCCATCTATGATTAGACGGCCAAGAGAACCTCATGGACTTGATCCATACCAGGGTTTTGATTCGCGTTACTGGCAAAAGCAAGTGTGGCTCCACTACATCTCTTGCATCATCCCTTCTAAACATTGAACAATCTGATTCATCTCATTCACTCATCGTTCTTGAACTTACGTGATTGCCACTATTTGCGTCATCAAAGTGGTTGCTTCCAGTTTCGTTGTTTGCCATCAAGCCAGATGAAATCAAGGCTCTAATACTAACTGACGTAGTGGAAATGAAAGAAGAACCAATATAAATCCTTGAATCGACAAGGAACTCTCAATAGAGGGAAAACTCAAACTTTAAAAATATTTATTCTGCTCTCCTCCACTTTTACAATCCTTGCCCTTAAATAGGCCAAAAAAAAAAAAAGAAACCATCGATTAAGCCTTAAAACATGGAAATAGAGAAACCATAAATCAAGCCTTAAAACATGGAAACAAAGAAACCTTAAATCAATCTTTAAAACATAAAAAGTTGACCCAAAGATGTTTGTCCCACATCACCTATACACTTGTACAGAACCCAATTCCCAAATTTGTAATCACAGTAACCTATCTATAGACACACATCCATCATGAGACTTAGTAAAATCAAACAAACAAAGACAACAATACTTTAATTCTAAAGGTAAAAAGAAAAGTTGGGATCAAGGACTTGGATATACCCCCTCAGTGCACTTATACCTGTATACAAATATATAGATAAATATATACTCACATATTTAAATCATTTCATTGACAAGAACTCAAGGAACCCAATTCCTTACCCAAATATATAATTAAGCACATATTCCTCCTTACCTAAGCGAAACCCAGATGACATGAAGAGGGAATGTAAGTCTTTAGGAGGGTCAGACAGGGCTATCAGCAAGGCAGATTGGTACC
This sequence comes from Cornus controversa, assembly GCA_026545225.1. Classification (NCBI taxonomy): domain Eukaryota; kingdom Viridiplantae; phylum Streptophyta; class Magnoliopsida; order Cornales; family Cornaceae; genus Cornus; species Cornus controversa. The sequence goes on from CM048850.1 coordinate 10,915,777, forward strand.
ATCATGGAGTGTATATATTTATATATTGATACACACATTCACACACATATATATATCAAATGCACATTGACAGAGATATAATCGAGCACTTCAGACCTTATAACTAAACATAATATATATATATATATATATATATATGTATATATGAATCTGCTAACCACCACATTTTTGGAAATTTTTGCACAATAAAAAATATAGAATATAGAGAAAATAACAACTCACAAATTAGGGCTCAAAGAAGTTACAATACCCCTACCTCCGATCGAAGAACAAACCCTAAAATCTCTAAATTGTAGCTTCAGTGGTGTCAATTTGTAGACTTAGGTGAGTACTCCAACATCTTCTCATGAGTCTTCAATAATATCCATCTCCAACTCTTTCGATTTCTAAATAGAATATGTGTATTTAGGTTGAGAGAGAGAGAAAGAGGACGATTTTTGGAGAGAAGAGAGAGTGGATCCCTTTCTTTTATCCTCTATATTTGTATACATACACACACTTGTATTGCCCTAATTTTGACAACTTTAACAATACCCCTTTTTATCCTTTTAATTTCTCTAGAACCACCATGTCCTAATTGACCAAAGATTAGTCGTACTAGGAAAAAAATAATTATGTCACATGATATACACAAAATTATCACCACCAATAAGGTATAAAATATGAGAATATAAATACATTAATTAATTAATAAAAAAGATTTCGGGTCTCTACAGTGTCTATAAACTGAAGACCCAAAATCCAAAATAAATTCTTAATGCAATACTGACCACCTAAAACTCAAACCTAAAAATAAACCCAAAGATGAAATAAAATTACAAACTAAAATAAAAGAAAATAAAAAGAATCTTCACCAAGTATCTAATCTATAAGGGAGATAGAAAATACCCCCAAATAGACCAAGTTTAACGTCTAGGCCAGATGGAAACCTGACTCTATCTCAGTCAAAATAGATGGGATCCACCAATTCGACGGCTTGTATGTCTCCACTATGCACATCGTCCTTAACATAAAGCTTCAATCTCTGACCATTTGCTTTGAGGAGCTCACCATCATTGGAATTTCAAATGTCCACCGCTCCATAGGGAGAAATGGATACAACAATAAATGGACCGTCCCAATGGGAGCAGAGCTTACTGGGAAATAGGTGAAGTTTAGAGTTGAACAACCATACCTTCTGACCTGGTTTGAAAGATTTACGTAAAATGTGCATGTCATGGAATGCTTTAGTGTTAGACTTGATAAATCATCATACTCTTGTAAGCATCATTATGTAATTCCTCAAGCTCATTCAATTAGAGTTTACAATTAGAGCCAATTGATTGCATATCAAAGTTAAATTTTTTAATAGCCCACATAACTCTATGCTTTAACTCTATTAGGAGATGACAAGGCCTCCTATAGACAAGTCGATAAAGTGACATTGTAATAGGAGTTTTGTAAGCAGTATGGTAGGCCCAAAGTGCATCATTAAGTCTCAAGGACCAATCTTTTCTATTTGGCCTGACCGTTTTCTCAAGAATTCGCTCTCCCTATTGAAAAGCTCCACTTGTCCACTCGTTTGAGGATAGTAAAGGGTAACAACTTTTTTCGGAGGGTGCTGGACTTAATCTCATAATTAGAGGATGTGTACTCTCTAGGAAAAAGTAATCCTTGAGAGCTTTTGTAGTAGGGTCAGTCATGGTTTCAATTAGGTGTTATTCTGGATTAGGTTTTCTTATAGCCTCCCTAAGTTTGTGACGTGTATTTTTATAATTGGTAATCTTCGGTGTCAAAACTAAACATGATCGAGTTGTTATATATTATTTATATTCTTGTAATTGATTATGAAATTGAAGTCTCAGAGTGAGCATGAAGTTCTACACCAACCATGCAAATGTTCTTCAAAGGTATGAAGCTTGAATCTTCGAAAGAAGGCATCAATGATCTGAACAAGAATTTGACCGATTGAAGTTTCTGGATGGTTTTAATTATATGTGGATATCATTGATCAAGTATAAGATTAACGTAGTCCAAGTGAATCGGTGAGAACACATATATTTCAAACCGGTAGGTTCCCTTGAAAATTAGGATTTTTTGACAAAATTTTCAACATATTCAATGTTGGACCGGCCCAACTCAAACCTAGACTGGTACATAAAGTCTCAAGACTTCAAAACCTGTAAGGCAGAGCCCTGGACCGGTCCAAGCCTCCTGATGGCGAATTTTGGCCCTGTAGTGTCCCGTTGATTTAACTCTGAAATTTTCTTAAACTTTTGGACTTGTTTTCTACTGATTTTTAACTTATTTTTCAAGGAAAATTAGGATTTTTTAACATTTATAAAAATTTCATATGATTTCTCTCTTAGTGTGATTTTCATGAAACTTTGAATATACATCAAAAATCATTCTTTTAGAGAGAGAAGGCATAGAGATATTTTTCTAGCACAGAATTCTTTATTAATTTTTTGTTTATATTTCTTTGAGAGATCACACACATATATACACTACGAGTGATTTAGGTTGTATGTAACAGCCCGCTCCACCACATGGTATGATATTGTTCGCTTTGGGCCTAAGCCCGCACATTTTTGCTCTTGAGTTTTAATCCAAAAGGCCTCATACCATTTGGAGAGATCACACCACAATATAGCATATCCTCTTTTCACACCCAGGCAATATGAGATTGACCACCTTGTAGCCTGCGAGTGTGGTAGGTCACCCAGTGTCTCTTGCACCATCCCACATCACACCCGCTCATGAGGGTCACCACAATCCACCCCCCTTGGAGGCCCGATGTCCCCATCAACACACTTCTGGCTGGGTCCAGCTTTGATACCATGTGTAACAGCCCGCTCCATACATTTTGTTCTTCGATTTTACCCCAAAAGGCCTCATATGATTTGGAGAGAACACACTACATATAAGGACATCCCTTTCTCCACACCCAAATAATGTGGGATTGAGTAACCTGTAGCCTACTAGTGCAGTAGCTCGCCCAGTGTCCCTTGCACCCGCAGTGGGTGTGATGTGGGTGGGTGCAAGAGACACTGGATGAGCTACCATACTGGTAGGCTATAGGGTGCTTAATCCCACATCGTCGGGGTGTAGAGAAGGGAATGTGCTTATATGTAGTGTGTTTTTTCCAAATTGTATAACGCTTTTTGGGGTAAAATCCAAGAACAAACCCGTGTGGGCTAGGCCTAAAGCGGACAATATCATACCATCAAGTAGAGCAGGCTGTTATAGATGGTATCAGAGCTGGACCCAACCGAAAGTGTGCCAGCGGGGACGTTGGGCCTCCTAGGGGGTGGATTGTGGTGACCTTTGTGGGTGGGTGCGAGAGACACTAGGTGAGCTACCACACTGGCAGGCTATAGGGTGCTCAATCCCACATCGCCTGAGTGTATAGAAGGGGATGTGCTTATATGTAATGTGCTCTCTCTAAATGGTATGAAGCCTTTTGGGGTAAAAACCAAGAACAAAATCATGCGAACTTAGGCCCAAAGTGGATAATATCATACCATCAGGTGGAGCGGACTGTTATAGATGGTATCAGAGTCGGACCCAGCTAAAAGTGTGCCAACAGAGACGTCGGGCCTCCTAAGGGGTGAGTGTGATGTGGGTAGGTGCAATAGATGCTGGGCAAGTTACCATACTGGTAGGCTATAGGGTGCACAATCTGGGTGTGGAGAAGGGGATATGCTTATATGTAGTGTGTTCTCTTCAAGTAGTATGAGGCCTTTTGGGGTAAAACCTAAGAACAAACCTGTGCGGGCTAGGCCCAAAACGAACAATAACATATCATCCAGTGGAACGGGCTGTTACAGATGGTAATAGAGCTAGACCCAGCTGAAAGTGTACCGATGGGGACATCAGGCCTCCTAGGGGGAGGGATTATGGTGACCCTTGTGGGCGGGTGTGAGAGACACTGAGCGAGCTACCACACTGGCATGCTACAGGGTGCTCAATCCTATATTGCCTGGGTGTGGAGAAGGGCATGTGATTATATGTAGTGTGTTCTTTTCAAATGGTATGAGGTATTTTGGGGTAAAACCCAAGAACAGAATCTTACGGACTTAGCCCAAAGTGGAAAATATCATACCATGTAGTGGAGTGGGTCGTTACATTGTGTCTCTCTATCTGTTTGATCAATCGTTCGAAGACTACTTCAAAGATTTCTTATTGATCAAGCTACTGGATTGTTTGGTTTCTTTTACAACTGTTTGTTGGTGAGAAACAATAAGAAGATCATACTACAAAGGGGATGTAATACTTGCTGAGTTTTCGTGTTCTTCCAGTTACCTTTCTGCAAGAATTGTGACGTTAGCCAAAAGTATGTAGCAATTGGACAAGGGAGTCACAAAAGAAAGCCTGAGGCGTTCCTCATCAAGTTCTTGTCAGAGTGGAGTGGGTGTGAGTCTGGGACAAAGTCTATTGTACTTTTCTTCGACAATAGTGGATTTGGTTCTCCGGGGCAACAAGTCTTACCCGTGGTTTTTTTTCGATATGGGTTTGCCACGTATATCTAATGCACTTTATTGAACTTTATTTTATTTACTTGGTTTGTGAGATTGCTTTAATTTTTAATTGGACTTAGAATTGGGATAATCTAAAAATTTAAGCAAACGAGCGAGTAAACCTATTCACCCCCTCTAGGTTTTAATCAAACTTTTGTAGCCGCTTCCGCACCACGCAACTCACAATTGGTATCAGAGCAATGTTCTCTAATTTGTGAGTAGCTCCCTGCGAAAGTAATTTTTAAAATCAAAAAATATTTTTGTTTCCAAAAATCATCATAGAATTTAGTATGAAGGAAGGTGGATCGATTCAACGAACTCCTTTGTTTGATGGTTCAAATTATACTTTTTGGAAGTCTCGCATGAAAGCCTTCTTAAATCTCAATGTGTGAGAATATGGATGTCTCTTGAGAATGGATATAAAATTCCTACCTCTACTACTAGTACTAGAGATGCCATTATAATTGTAGAAAAATATAAGTAAAATTGATCACCTGCTAAGCATGATGAAGTTAATAATAACAATAAGGGTTTATATGTTATATTTAATTATGTTGTTTCATCTGAATTTGCTAAAATCTCTACTTGTTCCACTTTTAAAGAAGTGTGGGATATTTACAGGTAACTCATGAAGGTACTACTAAGGTAAGAAAGTCAAAGTTACAAATGCTAGTAACCTGGTTTGAAATAATTAGGATGGATGAAGATGAGATGTTTTTTGATAACCAGGTTTGAAACAATTAGGATGGATGAAGATGAGATGTTTTCTGATTTTTATTCTAAGCTTAATGATATTGTTCAAAGTTGTGCTAACCTTAGTGAGAGAATTCCATCTTTTCAAGTTGTCAGAAAAATTGTGAGGTACTTCTTGATAGGTTTTAAGCTAAGTTGGAGGTCTTGGATGAGAGTATAAATGTTGATTCAATGGATGTGGAAGAATTAGTCAGATCTATTCAAACTTTTGAGATGAAATATCCAAAACTTCAAAAATAAAAAAATTTGCCTTTAAAATCTTGGGTAAAATTCTTTGACACCCCCTGAGGTTTAGGTATTATCTCAGACGGCTACAACTTTATGCAATTTGTCACCCACACCTCTAGTCAAAATTTTTAATTTTTTAATAAGTGCATTATCCTAATTGCCCCTGATTATTTAAATAAATTTTAATATAAAAATATTAGAATTGGAAAATGACAAAACTGACCTCATAATTATATGTCCACCATTTCTATCTCTACCTTCTTCAACCACAAACCCTAACCAAAGCACCAACCACAACCACCACCACTAGTTAACCACAGCCACCACCACCGCTTCTTTTTCTCTCATCTCCTCCTCCAACCACCACCGCCACCAACTACAACCACCACCGCCAATTAACCACAGCCACTGCCCTTGTTTTTTTCTTCCAGCCACCACCGCCACCAACCACAACTACAACCACAACCACCATCACTAGTTAACCACATTTTGTGAGGAACAGAGCATTGAAAGAGGAGGATCAATGGCGATCGCACTTTCCATACCGGCCATAGCTCGTAATCGCCACAAACATCATCGCAACCCCAATTGATCTCCTTCGATGCTACCACTACCAAACCATCCTATCACGGACGTCGACCCCCAAAATAAAAGCCTAGAACCCCATCATTTCACCACCAATAGCCATTGCCACTTTAGATTCTTCCTCTGTTGTAAATCACATAAGGTCAAAAATGCTAACCTTAGCCGATTTATGCAGAAACAAGGGCTTGATCTTGATCAACTACGCCACTGGGTGAAACGTTTATAGATTTGGTGCTTGGGCCACGAATGGGTTGGGTTATAGAACCTCTGTGTATAGAAGTACACACACACACACACACACACATATATATGTATATGACCATGAGAAATGGAAGGTAGTTGAGGTTGAGTGTGGTTTTGATTGTACCAATTGAGGTATTGGGTGTTGCCTTGGTCACGATATCTGGTTAATTGTGGTAATTTGATGTGATAGGTGGCTGATTTAAAGAGAGAATGGATTGTTCACATGAACCCTAGAAATTTTAGAATTGGGAATTTCTAATCTAAACTATTATTAGTGGAGTTTTTATACCAAAATGAAGTCGAATCCATGAGGAGTTAATTGGTATAAAATTTAGGTTAATTGGAGGTCGGAGAGAAGGCTGGAACTAGCTGTCGGCGTTTAGCACTGTTGAAGCCACTAGTAGCATGGAAAAAAGATTAGAAGGGATGATGAATAGTGGTTGGTGGCCGCCTGTGATGGTGGTGGTTTGTGGCAGTGGTGGTGGTGGTTGTGGTTGGTGGCAGTGGTGCTCGGTGTTTCCTCCCCCCTCTTTCTATATATGTATAAATATATATGTACAAGTATAAATATATATATATATATAATGCAATTACAGTGAAATGGGTATGTAATAATAGGGCATAGTTGGGGCATTTTGGTCCATTAGGTAGGGTTAAATAAGTAATTTTAGTATTCAAAAAGGTTAGGTCAAAAATCAAAGGGTAACATGGTTTTTTCACCATTAAAATGTGGTCTGACATAGCCTACTTTTGGCAGGAGGGGGTGTATATGATATATGGCACAAACCTCATGGGGTGTTGGTGACAAAATTGAACAAAGTTGTAGTAGCTTGATAATACATTAAACCTCAGGGGTTGTCAATGAAGTTTACCATAAAATCTTCAAAGGCTTCTAAGTCTTCAAATTTGTCAAATATTTCAAATTCTTCAAAATCTGAAGTTGAAAAGGTTGAAAGTTTTGAATATGATTCAGATAATGACGTTGCACTCCTTGCTAGGAAATTTAGGAAGACTTTTAAATATAAAAATGATAGAAATATTAGGAAATGAAATTCTTCTAAATTTCGTAGTCAAGGCTCATTATTTAAAAGTGATGCTAGGAAGGAAAAAGAAGTTTATGACTCTAAGGATTCTGAAATCACTTGTTGGACATGTGGTGGTAAAGATCACACATCTACTCAATGTCCAAGTACTAAGAAGAATAACTTTAATACAAAGAAAATTTTGAAAGAAAGCCATGAAAGCTATTATTTCTGAGTCTGATTCTTCTAATTTTGATAATGATTCTTCTGTAAAGAATGATGCTTTTGCTTTTGTTACTTTATTGAATGATGATACTGCTAATGATTTTTCTTCTGATGTAGTAAAATAGAGAAATATACAACTCTAAGTCAAGTTGGTTCTGATGATTCTGAAGATGAAGAAAGAGAAGAACCAACCAAGGAAGAATTGTCCAAAGCTTTTGATGAATTGTTTATTGAAACTGTCAAAGTCAAAAGAGCCTAAAAAAAGCAAGCTAAGTAGTTGAAAATTGTGGAAATTGAAAAAGAATGTCTGATGAAAGAAAGGGAAAAGATCCAAAAGAAGATTGAAGAGAACAAATAAGAAATTCTGAATCTTCAAAGTAAAGCCTAGTTTCTCGAAAGCGAGGTAAGTCAAGCTATTTTAGCTAGGGATACTCTTATTACTAAAGTTAATTTTTTTGGGCCTGAATTAAAAAAAAATCACAAGAGAAATTAATTACATTTACTTCTGGGCAGATTAAGCTTGATAACATGATTAGTGTTGGTAAGCCTGTAGTAGATAAGATTGGACTAGGTTTTGTTGGGTCATTATCTAAAGGTCAAACTATTTTTGTAAAATCCAAGAACTTGAATTTGTCTGCACCCAAACTTAAGCTTCAGGTTGAGTCTTTCCATGCTAATATTGTGTCCAATGTGCTTGATTATACTTTTTATGGTAAGAATGGACATAGTCAACACTATTGCTATAGGAAGTGAAAACATTCTAACTCTAATTTTCATGTGCATAATTCTTTTGCTAAGAATAGAGTCTATGCTAGAAAGTCAAATAATTGAAACAAACCCAAAAATTCTCAAGCTAAAAAGAATTCAAATAAGAAAAAAAATGTTTCTCTTTCTCTAATATTTTCCTAATAGTTTGTATGTTAAAATAATTTGGATGACAAAAGAAGATTTGGAGAAATTTGTGCCTGTTGATACTATAGGATTTATTCCTAATAGGTCTTTGGGTGCAAAACCCCCTAATTGAGATCATTAGGACTTTTATGGTCATGTACGACTGAGTTTATGTTCATTATTTATTTTTCATTGGATCATATATTTTAGATAAGGTTAGGATTTTATTCTTATGTAATAATCATATGAATATGAAAATCATATATTTCTACAAAATAATGTGAATTCTTTATATTTTTGGTTAAGTTCATTTTGATTTGTGAATGCATGATTGGAACACTTAGTTTATCAATGAATGAAGTACTTGAGTTTGTATGTTAAAATAATTTGGATGACAAAAGAAGATTTGGAGAAATTTGTGCCTGTTGATACTATAGGATTTATTCCTAATAGGTCTTTGGGTGCAAAACCCCCTAATTGAGATCATTAGGACTTTTATGGTCATGGACGACTGAGTTTATGTTCATTATTTATTTTTCATTGGATCATATCTTTTAGATAAGCTTAGGATTTTATTCTTATGTAATAATCATATGAATGTCAAAATCATATATTTCTACAAAATAATGTGAATTCTTTATATTTTTGGTTAAGTTCATTTTGATTTGTGAATGCATGATTGGAACACTTAGTTTATCAATGAATGAAGTACTTGAGTTTCTGATCTAAGCATTGATGACTAATGTGCTTTATTTATTTATATTTAGAGGTGAATCTTTTGAATCCATACAAATTGTTCACTAGTCCAACTATAAGAGAATTGATTGAAAACTAATGTAAAGTTGACTAGAGTATATTGTATGAGTAGCATTGAAGGCTTAAGTGATCAATGAAAAGAAAAGTACCTATTTTTATGCAGCAAAAAGAAATAAATAAAATAAATAAAAACTGCTGAAAATCTAAGACAAAAAAAAAAAAAAAAAACTACATTCGAAATTTGTTAGAAGCTACCACTACGACATAAATCTCCAATGAGATACTTTTTAAAGAAGTTGTTTTGAGAAACTAGCTAGCTGCCAGTAAGAGTGAAGGTCATCATCTTAAAAATAAAAAAAATAAAATTCAATGTAAATTATTTGATCATGTGTGATTTTATTTGCTTATCATTCAATGTGTTTTAGAAGATGAATCAAAGGAATTTTAATTTTTTATGATGGATTGCACACACACATGAATTTAGTAGATAAATTTCTAAATTTTTATAAATATTGTGTATTGGAAATTATGCCATAATCATGCAATTAGTATGAATTTTGTTGGCAAATTTATGAGTTTTAAAATTCTACAATTGTGAATTTTCTTGAACTTTTCCAGAAATTTTAGAACTCATTGTTATTTTAGGTGAAAAGTTGATTTTAATGATTGTATGATTATTATATTTTATTTTATTTTCACATAAATAAAAATTCAAAAATATTTTTCTATTTTCAGATTTTTAGAAATTTATTTTTATTGTTTGAGCATTTTTAGGCTTTTTTTTTTTGAAAAATTGCAAAAAGGGTCAAAGCTGGTCAAAATTGATTAACAGACCAATTGGACCAAGTTGGATTGGTCCAAGGGATGGGTTGGACCGGTCTAGGCTCGACCAAAGTGGCTTTTATAGTGGTTGTGTGCATTGTGTATTCATAACCCACTTTCTCTCTCTACAAGTGTACTTTTCCTCTTTTTTTCTTCAACTTGCATAAACCTTCAACATATTTTATACTACAACTTTTGCATCACTTTGATTGATATTTATATTTGATTTTGAGTTGAATTGGTGGAAGGGATTGATCTTTGGAAGATTTGAATTGATTTTGAGGTGATTGATCAAACAAGTTAAGCTCAAAACTTTTTTTTTTGTTTCAAATCTTGCTCTCCAACTATGTGATACAGTTCTTTAATGGAGTTTGTGACCTTGTTTATACTTCCATTCATTGTAACTTTCATGATTAGGTCTAAAACAGATAGGGGAGTGCTTCTAAAAGTGAAAATGAATGTTGATTTGAAAGACCTTGGTTGAGAGTCCTTATGACTCAGATTTAAATATTTTATTATTTACAACCAAAGTGTTTGACATTATAATTGAGGTGAATACAACTGTTATGACTCAAGTAATTGGTGTTCATGATCTTAAAAGGTGGTACTATTTTGCAATACTTAAGGATAAATTTTGATAAACCACTTATAGAGGATAATGATTTGAGCCTTATGAGAACCCAACGCATCTTTGCTAATGGACATCATTCATTCTCTTACATCACTGAAGATAACTAATTTTTAGGCTTTGATACTTTGATAATTTGTCCTAGTTTATCTTTTTGCTAGGTTTATGACTTAGACTTGTTTAGTTATGGAGTTACATGTCCAATGATGTCTTTTTGATACATGTTGATATCTAGGTTTTGTTCTTTTGGCAATGCTTGTTTTAGACATAATATTTTTGGATGTTTTGTTTCTAGATTCTATGATTTTATATGCTTAAAGATACTCCTAATTTCAACACTTTAGCTTATATGCTTTGAATGAAGTTCATATTTTTATCTTACTTAATCATTTTGTGATAGTTTCTCTCTTGGTTCCCTTTGTTTATTACTTTGTCAATTCGTTCCAAAAGGGGGAGACATATATGTTTGTTTCTTTAAGATAACTATATGGGAGAAATAGTATATTTTATTATTTATATGATTAAGGGGGAGTTTGAAGTTTTATGTTCTTGATATTATTATGTTTTCTTGATTAAGCTTTCATATGTAGTGTTGTTTGCATGATGTGCAGATTTTATAAGTTTTTGGAAGACACTACATATGAAGTTTGGAAGCTTGTTAGTGATGCTCTGAGATCTTCAAGTTCTATTTCTTTGTATTTTAGGATATTTGGGATATATTGTAATATGATTTTTCCAGTGATTAGGTTATGATTGTTTAGATTGGTTGTGTCACGAAATTGCCAAAGGGGGAGATTGTGATATATATTTTTGTAATTGACAATCTTCAGTGTCAAAAATAAATATGATTGAGTAGTTATCTTTTATTTATATCTTCTAATTGATCATGTAATTAAAGTCTCAAAGTGAGCATGAAGTTCTACACTAACCATGCAAATGTTCTTCAAAGGTATGAAGCTTGAATCTTTCGAAAAAGGCATCAATGATCTGAACAAGAACTTGATCGATTAAAGTTTCTGGATAGTTTTGATTGCATGTGGACATCATTTATTAAGTAAAAGCGTCACGTAGTCCAAGTAAAGTGGTGATAACACATATATTTCAAACCAATAGGTTCTGACCTTAAAAATTAGAGTTTTTTAGCAAAATTTTCAACATATTCAAGGTTGGACCGGTCCATGAAGTCTCGAGACTTTAAAACCTGCAGGGCAAAGCCCTGAACCGATTTAAGTGAAGGCTGGACCGGTCCAAGCCTCCTGATGGCCAATTTTGGCTCTATAGTGTCCTGTTTTGACCCAGATTTGATTATAAAATTTTCTTAAACTTTGGGACTTGTTTCCTATTAATTTTTAACTTGTTTTTCAAGAAAAATTAAGGTTTTTTTAACATCTATAAAAATCTCATACGATTTCTCTCTCAGTATGTTTTTCATGAATATTTGAATATACATCAAAAATTATTTTTTAGATAGAGAAAGCATAGAGATATTTTTCTATTAGAGAATTCTTCATTAACTCTTTGTTTATATTTTTTTGAGAGATCAAACACATATATACATTATGAGTAATTTAGGTTGTGTCTCTCTATCCACTTGATCAATCATTCGAAGACTGCTTCAAAGATTTCTTATTGATCAAGTTACTGGATTATCTGGTTTTCTTCTACAACTGTTCGTTGATGAGAAAGGAGAAGAAGGTCGCACTACGAATGGGACAAAATATTTGCTAAGTGTTTGTGTTCTTTCGGTTACCTTCTATAAGGATTGTGACGTTAGCCGAAAGTCTGCAACAATTGGATAAGGGAGTCGCAAAAGTATGCCTGAGGTGTTCTACATCAAGTTTTTGTCTGATTGGAGTGGGTGTGAGTCTGGGATAGAGTCTGTTGTACTTTATTTTGACGATAATGAATTTAGTTCTCGGACAAGCCTCACCCGTGGTTTTTTTCCAATTTGGAATTTTCACGTATATCTAGAGCATTCTTTATTTTATTTACTTAGTTTGTGAAATTGCTTTAATTTTTAATTGAATTTAAAATTGGGATAATCTTAAAAATTAAGTAAACAAGCGAGTAAGCCTATTCACCCCCTCTAGGTTTTAATCAAACTTTCGTAGTCGCTTTCGCATCGTGCAACTCACAAAGTTGTCTCAAAGTTTTCTCAATTTCTAGAATGTACGGGACTAATGGCAATTCTAGAGAATGGCGACCCAACATACACCTCAAAGTAACTACTCGTATAAAACTAAATTAACTAAACTAAAGAAACAAGTGCAAGAAGAAGGTTACGAAAAGCTCACAAAAGGTCACGAGAGAATCTCGTTACTTTTGATCACACCTCACAACACAAGTACCTGTACTCAAAACAATAATAAAAATAAATTTAAAATAAGATAAAGAAAAATCCTAAATTATAAATCAAATTAGAACTAATTTTAAAAATTTAGCACAACAACCGTTCAAGCAAGTTCCTGGCCACGACAACAAAAATTGACTGTGGTTAAATAGTACTAATTAAAAATACCATTCGCAATAGGACAAATCCTTGTAGGATAGGGCTATTGGAAAGAGTTGTCGAACCTCAAGGACTTGTGTTAAGTAGATTGGCTGTGTTCTCAGGTTCCAAGTTTAATTCTAATTCAATTGAAGAGATTGGTAGATTGTTTGAGTTGTTAAACTAATTTAAAAATATGAAAAAACTGAATGTAATTTAGATAAATTGACATAATCAAAGGAAGAGAGATCTAGGGAGGTTGATTTCACTACTAACCTTCCAACAACAATCAATTGCATTTAATTTGAGGGAATTAATCTATGTAATCTAAATTGAGTGGCTACAAGCTCACTTCAATACTTTAAGAAGATTTACCTAAATTAAGTCAAAAATAACTTGTCTTTGGTCAGCATAGATGATCTACCTGACTACTCTAAAATAAATTGAACTTAATTAGTAGTATAGTCCATCTTCCCTTGGTATGATTTATCAAAACACTATTTAAATGATCATGAAACACTATTGCATAATTTTCTCCTTATAATCACAGAGAATAAAATGGAATTTTAAGTCAATCAAAAAAAAATTCGGTCTTAGACAAGAACAAAGATTCCATTAAGATTGAACTTCAATCATTAAAATCCAAAATAGTAGTACAACTACTAGTTTTCTACCAATTATGCAATCAATACATAGAATAAAGTCACCCCCAAATTAAAATACAATCAAACCATTGAAGGAAAATATTAGGGATACATCTACTCCCTAGGAAGAGATTTAGCACGCCTCTTCTTCTCTAAAAAATAGTTCTAAAATCGCCCCCTTTGTTGCTCTCAAAGTTGCTCTTTAGAATATCCCAAATTAGGGATGAAATCCTAAACAAAATAGGAGTTTTCACGCAACTTCGGGTGCAAGGGCGCACGATCGCCTTTAAAGGTGCACGTGCACCTTTACCTCAACATGGCCAATTGAGCCTGGCTTGGTCTCAGTTTCCTTCAGACCGACCCAATGATGAATATGTTCTTTTTAACTCTTCCTTGGGCTTCTTTATGTGCCACCCCCGCTTCCACTAAGCTTCTCCAATGGCCCAATTCCAATAATTTAGGTGAATTTACCATTAAGTGCCTGAAAGTAAAGAAAGCTTAAAACTGATATTAAAAACATAAATAAGTATAACCAAGAGATTATTATATGCAACTTTAGGGACTTGAATGTGGAACATTCGACACTTATCATTAGAAAATGCTATGAGTTGCGAACGCGAATGGTGATTATGATTTGATAAAATTTGGGTTCGACTGGTTTTGCATATGATAATCACGATGCACATATGATCGGGTAGTGATAGAGTTGTTAAATCCCTATGATTTGATAGTATTTCCATTGTTTGTTTAGATATGAATGGATTGACTTATAAATCATTCTTATCTTGGTATTGGTTAAGACATGAAGATAATACTTTAATGATTTTTTTACTATGTGTTATTTTCATGTTGAGGTCCGATTTGAATATGACTAGATATATTGATGTCATACTTGTTTACATAGTTGTTAATTGACGGTATTGATAAATTGTGTTTAGGATTTTTATACTGAGCTGTTGCTCATCCCACTACATAAATTTTTTTTCAGGTGATTGGAAAAATATTTGAGATGGTGTTTCTAGGTGTGGCTTTTGGATGTAGAACAAGCATAGATTGCTTGTTCCTTGTCATATTTAGTTATGAGATATATTAGTTCTGTACCTTGTATAATTTGTGAGGTTGATGAATATTATTAGTGATGGAAGACCTTTGTATGTACATTTCAAATTCATTTATGATGATAGGTTGGCTAATGTATACTTTTACGCCATCATTTGTTTTCAATGTGGAATAATCTTTTATGTCTACTGTATTTATTAAATTGAGGTCGTGATGAATTATTGCTCTTAGGGAATTTGTTTTATTATCATAGATTAGAATCTTTGAATTCAGGTCGTGACAATAGTGGACCCGTACTTTTGATCATGGTTGCTTTGATTTACTTTAATGGGTCTCAAGGTCTAAAATATGGGTATTTTGAGTAATCATTAATTGATTGACTTTGGAACACATATTATGAGGAAGACATTTATGCAATTTTTATGCTAGTTTCTTTATTGCTACTTGATTAAGTTTGGTCATTGAAATCGAGCGTTGATAGTTTTTTGATAAAATAGTTTTATTATATATTTATTTATTAAATATATTATTTTCTCTAAAGGATTTTTTTTTAAGTGATCAAAATAGGTTAATTTGGTAGTCATAATGGATGAGTAAATTAGTAATTGGATGATGGCTTTTGTTTGTCCAATTTACACTAATTTAGTATGGAGGGATAAAGTTGTATTTTTACACTATAACAATATTATTATAATATCTTTCATTACTCGGAGCAGTCAGTTATTTTTATTTAGTGGAATTAAAAATAGTGAATGGATTAATTAATTTGGTCATGAGATGATCGGTACTTTAATTAAACCCGTTGAAGCCAAGTTTTGAATAAGTCCACTTAGATCTCACTCCAAGCCCAACTTAGTGAGCAAGTAAGGGAGTTAGAAGGAAACAAGAAGGAGTCGTCTTAGAGGGAGTCACTCACTTTCTATGTAAATATAGGGTGTTGCTATGCACCCTAGAGGCCATAAGAGTGAAGATTTAAATGTTTTTAATAGCCACAAATTCACTATTTTGGAGGTTCAAACATCAATTGTTGCAGATCTGCCACGTCAAAGTAGCGATCGGTATTTTGGCCATATCTCCCTCATACGATATTAGATTGACTTGAAATTTATATCGAAATGAAGCTAGCTGGATAAGCTACGTCCCTGCCAAATTTTAGATTTTTTTTTGAGATATGAGATCATTCTGATCAACCCTTGAAAGTGATTCTGCTTAGAAAATTCGCATTAAGTTTTTGGAAGGAAGAACTTAAAGACTTCTGCAGCAAGCGATTCCAATTTTGGCAATCAACAAGTTGCCTAATAATTGTTTACTACCCTCTTTGGAAATAAATAATTTTTAGGATTGGTTCACAATAATTAATAGGAACGATTTTAAAACTTCCATTGTTCAGACACGTTTTTCAACATGCCCTTGTCTAGGAAGCATGTATACGGATAAGGAACACAAATATGACATGATACGGATACAACTATAGGACCAAATATAAAAAAATTAGGATACGAGTACGATAAGATACAACAATATAAAAATAATAAATTATATTTTTATATATTCAAAAAATAATTTAATTATATATATATATATTGTTAATAGCATTTCTTTATAAAATATTATGATTAACAAACAAAATAAGAGTTAAGAATTGTATAGCATAATTTGTATGGATAAATTTTATATTAAATCATAATATATATCTTAATACTTCTTTTGTAAATAAATTTTAAACTTTTCTTAACAATTATATTATGATATTATTGTCAGAAAAAAAAAATTAATTCAAATTTTGTTAAAAATATATTTTGAAGTATCTAAAAAGCATCCAATATGTTGTTCAAATATAAGATACGTGTTAGAAATAAAAAATATATTTTAAAATTATCATTACTCTTAAAAATTATCTGCCTGTGAGTATGCAAGACTAGGGTTAGTTTGGTACGCAGGAATGGAATGAAGTTGGGAATGAAATGAGAATGTGAATAGAATAGAATGACCATTCACATTCCAATGTTTGGCTGCAAATAGAGAATGATGTAGGAATGAAATAGTAATACCTTCCAACATGTTATACTTTTCCATAAAACATAATTAATTTTAAAAATGGAACATTTGGCCAACTTTAATTTAATTATCATGTAAAAAAAATTAATTATCCATTCAATTAAAACTTTCTAAATCAAGATATAATCCGTCTTTTTATTCTAGTCAAGAGATTAATATAATCTTTTATACGAAAAAAAATTAATACTTTATTAAAATCTGAAAGTGATAAAACAATAATTTTCTTTTTCTTTCACAACTTACAAGTTAAATATATGGGCATGTTACATGTATATATATATATATAGGCGTGTGACAAGTATATAACATACATATTATATATATTGAGAGAGATTAACTCTAATTACCTATATATATATATATATATATATATATATATATATATATATTCTGGAGTGAGTTGTAAAAGAGGGAGAGAAATTAATGAAAAGAAATATGATGATTTTAATAAGAAGTGGAAATGGAATGAGCATTCCATAGTTCAAGAAGAGAAATGGTTTTGTTGGGATAATCATTTTAAAGGAATGACCATTCCATTTCTAAAGTAACACAACAAACAAGAGAAATGGAATCAGAGGTGAAATAACCATTTCATTTTACCTGCATTTCTGCGTACCAAATTAGTCGCGAGTGCAAAAAAATATATGTTTTCGATATGGACAACAATACACAGACATCATTCTTACGCTGTGTTTGGTAAGCCAGAGTAGAATCCGTGCTTCCTAGGTTCGTGTTCCCGCTTCCAAGCTCTAACAATGTTGTTAATATTGACCTTAATTTGTATTCGTTATGAGGAGTTAATTGACAATTTGATATGACAAAAGGGTTAATAGTCAAAATTTGATAGTTTGGGGAATGTTTTGTATTTTGCCGTACTATTTTTGACTGTAAAATTTAAAGATTGTGTTCTGATTAGACTGCAATTTAATCCAGCCACAGCAACTCTCTGTCTCTCCCACAACGATGTTTGTATGAATACTCCTCTGTCGCCAATCGCCGACTCTCTCTTCCACTACCATTAGGTACTTTCCGGCGACTCTCTCACGAGACATCTGATCAGGTAATTTTTAGCATCCCTACTACATCACTGGTTTGGCATACCTTCGATTCGAATTTGACTCTCTATTTTTGATTAATCACTGTACGCAAGTTCATTGTCAATTTGCCCAATTCTCGTTGATACGATCAGGATTCACAACGATTAGGTTTGATTGCTTTGTTTTATATTGTATATTTTTACTTCATCAACGACGAGGAGTTTTGTATTGCGTGTTTCTACAAAAGCAAGAGAAAAATATATATTGCAAGTTTTGTATTGCGTGTTTCTAAATTTATTGTTTGAACTACCGCTGAGCTATTGTATATGACTCCAAGCTATGTTACACTGACTCTCAAAATCGTTTGAAGCACCCATGTTTGGCACAAGACACTTGAACATATGGGATATGTGTCTCACGCGTTTGGTTGGACATACAACTAAGAAACATGTCCAGTAGTTTATTTTTGTTGCATTATTGCTTCAAACAAATGAAATGTTTAAGTTGAATACTATGTTACAATAATAGAGACTAAAATAATTTTTTTTATATTATGACTATTTAGTAGTGTCTTTGTGTTCTCTTTGCTTCTCTATTTTAGGGTTTTGATACGTTTGACGCTTTTATACACATACCTGGCAAGGCACTCGCGTTCATGTAACACAGACTTCAAGTCTACTCTTTACCTTTGTGATTACTTTTCAAAAAGATTATAAAAATTATGTTAATAGTAATAATATAATTTTAATTCCATTGCGAATGATAATTATTTAGATTCTATTTATTCATAAAATTTCGCTATTGATTTAATATACTTATCTGTTTTTCTAATATCTTCAATTAGCAATGTGGTGTAAACTCGTGAGGGTGATTTACAAGATCATGTCATTCAAACTTGTATTTTTCTCAGTACAATTAATAATTTATATTTATTTTTTCTGATTTGATGTTGTCGTGAATCACTTATTTTTTCCTTGTATTATTTCTTTTTTTTGATAAATAAGATTTCATTAAAGAACGCTCAAGGGGGAGCACGCTCAAAGAACAACTGCACAAAAGCCAACTCTAAACCCATTATAGTCAAACTATCTACCAAATCTACAATGTCCTCCACATATTTACATTACCACCCCTTAAACCAAAAAAAAAAAAGGAATAAAAAAAGGAAGAGAACTTAAGATGGAGTGTTTTAACATCCAAATAGGAGTTTCCTCTCCATCAAAGGATCTCCTATTCCTCTCACACCACAAATCCCACCACAAGCATATAGGAGCTGCCCTCCAAGTGTAACGGACTTGATTGCTCGCTGTACATTCCCTTAAGTCTCGACCATGCTCATTGTGGAATCTGACACAACCCCATGAACTCCAAAAATATTAAAATTATGACCCAAACATCTCTAGACATATGGTTAACTGACTCCTCAGCTCGTCTTCACTTACAACACCATTTCACCACAATCTGACACCTCCTCCTTAAATTATTAATCCTCAACATTCTACCTAGAATTGCTATCCACACAAAAAAAGCCACCTTTAGAGGGGCATTTGTTCTCCTAATTGCCTTCCAAGGGAAGGTAGACCCTGAGCATCCTGAAGTCAAAGCCCCCATATTGGGATCCTGCTCAATTCCACTCACCATGCTTCTCTCCATCCACATCCTTAGAACTCCATCCACCTCTATTGTCCCTTACTTTACAATCTATTTCTCACCACAACAAACTGCCAAAGCCATTTATCCAATCCATCAATGCCTTAATAAAATAAACCTCCTTATACCCAGCCCCCCTAAGTGGATAGGGCTGGTCACCTTCTTTGAGTTCGTCAAATGAAACTTAAATTCATCACCTATTCCGCCCCAAAGAAAAATTCTTTGCAACTTATTAGTCCTCTTCGTCACTGAAGAGGAAATCTGAAACAACGAAAGTAAGTCAGTTGGAAGGCTTGAGATTACTCATAATTAGAGTTATGCGGGCCCATTTCAAAAGATATTACTTTTTCCATCCTGCAAGTCTCTTCTCAAACTGCTCCACAACTGGATCATCCTGGATGAAACTCCCAACAACAAACCCAAATATGTCATCAGAAAGGCCCTAACACTACATCCCAAAATATTGGCCAAGCAGAAATCTCTCCCATCTCCCCCACTGGCACTATCCTGCGTGTTCCGATATTGATATTCAGCCTATAGATTGCTTGAAAGCACACCAACACACACCTCAACTACCTCAACTGCTCTTCCACTACCTCACAAAAACAAAAAAAAAGAAAAAGAAAAGAAAAAAGCAGTGGTATTGTCAGGAAAAAGAGGGTGAGTTACTTCCGAATGGTTAAGAGGACCTCTACCCACTTTGAAATTTGTAATGTACCCCATCACCTCAGCCCTCCTCATCAATATGCTAAAAGCCTCCACCATTTTGATAAACAAGAATGGAGTAAGAGATTACCCTGGCTCAACCCTCGAGAGCTACTAAAGAACCCTGTTGAGGGGTCATTCACCAAAACTGAAAATTTCACTGTGGATGTGCAAAACAGAATTCACCTTCCCTATTTTCCCCCAAAGCCCATCCTCTCCCAATATACACTAAGAAACCCCCATTCACATGGTTATATGCCTATTCTAGATCCAACTTGCACACTACTCTTGGCGCCCACTACTTATTCGGTAATCCACACACTCACTAGCAATCAACTCCGCATCCAAAATTTGGTGTCCTCAATGGCATTATGAGACTCCGAGCTCACACCATCAATAACCCTTCTTGGTCTCAAAGCCAGGGCTTTGGTTATTAACTTGTAAATGGTACCCACACCAAACTAATAGGTCTAAAGTTCTTTGCTTCTACACTTCCATCCTTTTTTGGGACGAGGGCAATAAATGTTTCATTTATACTCTTCTCAAACTGACCATACGCATGAAAAATGAAAAGCGTCCATTACCTCTTTTTTGACCACCTCCCATTCCTTAAGCCACAAGGCCGTAGACTTCTTTCTTCATGAGAACTCCTCCATGCAATCTCACTGCCTTTCTCCACATCATCCAACCCCACCACCCCTTCTTTACGATCTAACTCTAAAATCTCCTCCATAAGTCTATTCTTTTGCCATCCCAAATTGACGAACACCTCTCGATTCCACTTCTTGATATCCACCTTTAACATACGAAGTTTGCTGACTAGGATAAATTAGGATTTCCCCTTGCATGGTAACCATCCCACCAGTGTTTGATTCTCCTTGAAGTCATCTGCTCGAAGCAACATGTGCAGACCAAGTGAAAGTGGCATCCTTTAATAATTGCAAATCAACCTACTGATGAGCGTCCATGAGCATCATTGAACTCAGAAAACTTCGTCATGCCTGTAGTCCACCTACTTCTTGAGTAACTATCATTAGGAAATCTGATTACATTGAATTCCCTTCCCATGCACCACAAGAATTTCCACCTCCTACGAGCATACACCAGCTCCTCCCACAAAGATCCCCTCTCAATATCCTCAAGTTGGCCATACACCCCAGAAAACACCAAGTTAGATCCATCATCCTCCAGAGAAAAAAGACAAAGAGACTGCAAATCGTTCCTTATGGACCTTCGATACCCACCTTTTATCCCACAAAATCAAGATACCCCTTTTAGAGCCATCGTATCAAGGGCCACCCATTCAACAAACTGCCCATCCCATAGGCTCCTCACAATCCCATTAGAGGAAGAAGCCAACTCAGACTCTTGCAAGCAAACCACCTAGGCATCCCATTTACCCAATGACAACTTCATCTCCTTCGTCTTAACCAGGTCATTAACCTCCTAGACATTCCATGACATAGATCGGAGCTTCATATGCGCGCAATGGCACTCCCCTCCCCCTTTCTCCCTCCTCTTTCCTTCTCCTTATCATTCCCACTCCTACCATCATAGTTCACATATGAAATTAGATTTCGAAGCTCCCTCCCACCCTCCATGTGGTGCTCTTCTTCCTTCTCGACAATTTCCACTTAGTTTCTATAGAATGGAACACATTTTGAGCCTAATTTTCATTCTCATCGTAAGTCATCCTCAATTTCTTGCTCACTTTCCCTATATTCTCCATCACCTAGACCTTAGTTTTGTCCTCCTGTATCATTAGGTTCCCCCCGCCCACCTCAGCACTGCCGGCATCTTCCCTCACCACTACTTTGTTTTCTTCAAAAAGAACAACTGTATGTTGCTTGATGAGTTATCCATTTGCCATTCAGTAGGGGTGCTATACCCATCATCAAAAGAGGAAGCACCCGTCAATGTCACTGCCCCTTCCTCCGACTTCCTGAAGGCCTCCATTTCACCATGAGGTTTTAGTCCCACTATTAATGCTGTAGCGGAGTCCTTCCTCAGTCGCAGCTGAACCCCTTTCCCTACACATAAAGTGATCACCTCCTCCTCCTTTTGGTCACCCATTATAATGGCTTGTTCTTGAACCTTCGCCCCTGCTGCACACTTCCGACCATCCCACCTGGCACACCGGCAGCAATTCGGTCCATTCCAAGTCCTTCCTCTCTAATTGGGAGCACATCCCCCTTTCTCCGGGGATGTCTACCCTCTTCTACATCTTCCCCCATTTCCCCTAGATTACCCGGAGTAGTAGAAGAAGAGAGATGAGCATGATTGGGCTGACATTGGTATAGTTACCTTTGGATTGGGCTGTGCGAACTGGCCCTCCACAGCTTTAAGCCCTCCGGATCCTGCTCGACAGATCACTCCTCTTTTTCAGCCAAACTCTATATTTTTCTTTGCGTCGCCTTGTGATGTGTTTGGGCTAACTTATTTTGGTATTGTGTGCTTTTATTAACCCAAGACACTCTCCCCCTCTAACCTCAGTCCATAACTGGGTGAACCTGCTCCAGTCTATTCCCCCCTTTTTCTAAGCCCATAGCTTCAAGACCTAGCCCATTGAAATTTGAACCCTCCCCCCCCTCCTCTCTCTCTCTCTCTGTCAGGTGACCTACCCCTTTTCGAAAATCCCCATTTGCCAACTGTTTCCCACTGACAGCCATCGCTGGGCCTCACTTCTCCACGTGTCCCCCTGCTCTTCACCCTTCCGCATGTGCACCCCACTTCGTTCCCTTACCTCTCAACACGAACGCCCTTTGCAACTCATTTTGCGAACACCCCACCTCTGCATCAGCCTTCATTGCGACATCTGTTCCACGGTTACTGCACCTTTGGCACCACTCCTCCAGTATCAAGAAACCCTCTTCTCTGTCGGCTAGGGAGGGCATCATCAGAACAAGCTCCGACAGCTTTTCCTTCACCCGCACCACTCGATAACATAACCTATCATCCTCTACCAGTATAGGCTCTGGAATATGGTCTCATCCTTTACAATAAGTACAACTTTCCCAGTACTTATAAACACATCTGCCTCCACCTTCTTAAAACCCCCGCACACATCGCCGATTGTCTCAAACAGTGGCTGGCACCAAACTTGCCATACGACAAAATCTGTCGCTCCTTCCTCTTCCTCAATATGCCAAAGCGCACCCCACTTGGAACGACCACACATCCAGCCGTAGTGTTGCCTCCCCCAAATCCTTTGCCCCCCCTCAAAACCCTAATCGCCTGCTGGTGCGATGGTAGTCGGAACAGTAGCAGGGAATTCAGCAGAGCATACACACCAACACCCTATGTTACATGGACTCGGGTACGAGTGTCGGGTACGGGTATGTATCCGCACGTCGGACGTGTCAAATCCCAATCAGAAGGACACATGGACACTGCTAAATATTCATTTTATTTAATATTTTTATTTTATTCTTTAGAGTAAAATAATGTTTTTATGTAATATAGTGACCATAATAGACATTTCACTCATTTGAAGTAATAATGTAATCAAATGGAATTATTGGATATATGTTTTAGGTGCATGTCCAACCAAAAGTGTCGGACACATATCCCATACCCATGTCCGAATAATGTGTCGGACACGGGTACTTCACCTACTTTGAAGAGTCCATGTAACATAGCCAACACCACACGCAACCTTCCACACATTTGGCGCCCATGCTCTGAACTATTCCAAGAACCCTTACCTCTTTGTCAAACTTTCCCACAAGGCAGGATTGAAGCACCTCCCATCTCTTCGTTGTACCCTAGTCATGAACCTTGAAGATATGGCCTCTCACTCATACAAGACTTTGACCTCCCCGTTGATGGAAAGGTGAGGCAGCCTCACGATCTCCACAAAAGACCTTCAAAATGGAGAGGTGGTATTGGTATTAGTATTATTATCTTGCCTTTATAGTTTCTTTTTCTGCATGAGGTTGGTCCCTCTATGTTGTTGTTATGCCTTATTCTGTAGTTGTTTGTTTTCCTTTCCAGCTTCAGTTATAGTGTTGAATTCTGTTATTTATCTGTCACTCTGTGGTTATGTCTGGTTTAGTATATCAAATATTATATCTATACAGACACAAATTACAAGATGTTTGTAAACTTTTTTAAGAAATGAGTTGTGCTTGTGCCCAGTGCTCCAGGCATATAGGAGCTTTCACTTGGAGGTCGCTTTTGGCTTTGACAACATTGATCTTGTTGAAATATGATATAGTCATTCATATAATAATTTATAAATTTTTTATGGATATGACAGGTAATTTTATAAAGTGAAGGTGGAAGGATGGGTGTAAAACAAGCGTTAAAGAGCCTTGATGCGTTCCCGCGTGCAGAGGAGCACTTGTTGCAGAAAACACAATCAGGAGCACTTGGTACCAATTCTTTATTGTTTTGTATCTTTTCTGTTAGAATGACATTCTATATTCATAATTATGTGATACCTATCATGCATTGTTTAGTCTGATTTGGGCATTTCTTGGTTTTATGTTATGACAACAACGAACCAAGCACAATCAAGAAAAACACAACAAAAAATGAAGCAAGCACCACACATAACACTAGTATTTACGTGGTTCAGCGATGTGCCTATGTCCACGACAAAGATCTGGCTAAAGTTTTCACTATGCGAAAAATCGAAGATTACAAGTTTTAATCCAAACCTTAGTTCTCGCTCTCTTAGTCTCTTTCTGTGTTTTCATTGTTTTTCCTCTCAATCTCATTCCAAACCCTAGATGCCTTTATATACTAGGCTACAAGAGATTCCTAAACAGGGTCTAAAACCTGCAAGCGAGAAACGGGTCATAAAACTGCAAAGTCGCCTTCCAACTGATCACACTTCCACAAAGAGTGAAGACATACCCTGTCAAGGACCTCATCCTATCAAGATCTCCAGCATAATCTGAATCAACATATCCAAAAACACTCCCAGACGTGTCACTGCCTCTGTTATAGACTAATCCAACATTTGCAGTGCCTTGCAAGTACCGCAATATCCATTTCACAGCATGCCAATGAACCTTCCCAGGTTTATCCATGTATCTGCTCACTACACTAACTGCATGTGAAATGTCTGGTCTAGTGCACACCATAACATACATGATGTTACCCACTGCACTAGCGTAAGGAACATGAGACGTACTCCACCTCCTCCTCGATCTGTGGTGACAATTCTGCCGAAAGTCTGAAGTGGGCTGCCAATGGAGTACTTACAGGCTTTGATGCTTGCATACCGAAGCGTTTCAACACCTTCTCAATGTATTTTTTTTTGTGACAAATACATTATGCTCGCTCCTCTGTCCCTGTAAATCTCCATACCCAAAATCTTCTTCGCGTCACCTAGATCCTTCAATCCAAATTCACCACTAAGCTGAGCCTTCAACATGTTGATTTTTGACATGTTTCTGCAAGCTATCAACATGTCATCAACATAGAGTAACAAGTATAAATACGAACCATCTGAGAGCCTCCTGTGATACACAATTGTTGAACTCATTCGTACAGTAGCCACTCTCAACCATAAGGGTGTCGAATCGCTTGTACCACTGTCTAGGAGACTGCTTCAGCCCATACAAGGACTTCTTCAGCAGGCAAACATGGGTCTTCCTTTCGCAGAATCTCAAACCCCTCAGGCTGGTGCATATAAATATGCTATTCCAACTCTCCATGTAAGAACGTAGTCTTGACATCAAGCTGCTCAAGCTCCAAGTCATACAGAACAACCATAGCAAGTAACACTCGGATTGAGCTATGTCTCACAACAGGAGAGAAAACTTCATTCAAGTCCACCCCTTCCCTCTGTGTATAGCCTTTCACCACCAATCATGCCTTGAGCCTCACATCCTCCGCTCCTGGAGTTCCTTCCTTCTTCTTGAAGACCCATTTACAGCCCACAATCTTCTGGCCCTTAGGCTTCTTGACTAATTCCCAAGTCTGATTCTTATGAAGAGACTTAATGTCCTCATTTATAGCAACAGACCACTGTGCTGATTCTCCACCCGTGATGGCCTCATGATAAGTACACGGTACCTGCTAATCAATACTTTCTGCCACACTAAGTGCATAAGCAACCGAATCAGCATGTGAGAAGCTATACTTCTGAGGTGGCTTAATCTCCCTCCTCGATCTGTCTCTAGCCACACTGTACCGATGCAACTGTGCATCTTCTTCCCCAACCTGAAACTGCACCTGCTCATCATTCGATTGATTAGGAACATTCTCTAACTGCACCTCTGATAGCTCCATCTGCTCACTTACACCTTGAGCTCTAGCTGAATCAACTACCTCCTTTTGCGGAGTAAGCATCACAGACTCGTGAAAGGTCACATCTTTGCTAACAAGTAACTTCTTTCCCGAAGCATCTGGGCACCACAATCAGTCCCCGGGCTCATAACCAAGAAATATGCACTTCTTAGCCCTCGGTTCAGGCTTTCCCTCATTGACATGAGCATATATAGGACACCCAAATACTCTCAAATTACTATAACTAGCAGGTGAACCAGAACATACCTCCTCTGGAGTCTTACAATCGATAGCAGTCAATGGAGACCGGTACACTAAGAAACAAGTTGTGGAAACAGTTTTAGCCCAGAACACTTTGTCTAACCCAACATTAGACAACATACACTATGCTCTCTCCAATAGTGTTCTGTTCATCCGTTCTGTAACTCCATTATGCTGCCGAGTTTTCCTCACTGTGCGGTGTCTCACAATCCCGTGAGTCTTACAGAACTCATTAAATTCTCCATCACAGAATTCCAAACCGTTGTTTGTCCTCAAGCGTTTAACCTGTTATCCAGTCTGCTTTTCAATCAAGGTCTTCCATTGCTTGAATGTGACAAAGGCCTCATTCTTGTGTTTCAGAATATAAACCCAAACTTTTCGAGAAAAATCATCAATCAACGTCATCATATATCTACCACCACCGTGTGAATTAACCTGAGAGGGACCCCAAAGATCAGAATGGATATAATTCACTGTGCCCTTGGTCCTGTGAATTCCCGTACTGAACTTCACTCTGCACTGTTTCTCGAAGACACAATGCTCACAGAAATTCAGCTTTTCGGTTTTCTGACCACAAGCAGACCTTGCTTACTCAGAACATCCATCCCCCTCTCACTCATATGCCCAAGCCGCATATGCCATTATCTAGTAGTATCTAAATCCGAATCCAAGGATGATACTGAAGCTAAACCCGTGATTGTGCTACCTTGCAGCGCATACAAACTATGTTGCTTTAGCCCCTTCATCACCACAAGAGCACCCTTTGAAACCCTAATTACTCCACCTTCAGCCTTGTAACTGAAGCCGATGGAATCGAGCTTACCCAGGGAAATCAAATTCTTCTTCAGTTTTGGAACATGGTTGACATTAGTCAGTGTTCTCATTATACCGTCAAACATCTTGATTCGAACTATACAGAGACCTACAACCTTGCACGACACATTATTCCCTATCAGAAATTCCCCTCCATCAATGGAACGATAAGAGGTAAACCAGTCCCTGATAGGACAAATGTGATACGAGCAATTTGAATCAAGTATCCACTCATCGCTAGAGCCACAGACAAAAATTGTGAGAACGCTACCACCATTTGAATCACTACCCTTTGCAACAACCACCTCACCGTCTTCAGAGGATTTTCTTTTTCCCTTCTTACGCTCCGGACAGTCTTTCCTGAAGTGTCCTTCTTTGTGACAGGTGAAGCATTTTAGCACATTCGATTTGTTCTTAGACTTAGAATGACCTCTGCTGCCAGACCATCCCTTCTGATTTGTTTTCCCTCTAACAACCAGGCCCTCTGCCGAACATTCTGTATTGCCTCAAACGTCCTTCTCTATAACTCCTCAGAATTCAAAGCTCCCTTCACGTCTTCTATGGACAAATAAGTTCTGCCATACATCATTGTATCGACAAAGTTCTCATACGAGGGTGGTATAGAACACAACAGAATAATAGCCTGATCCTCATCCTCTATTTTAACATTAATATTCTTCAAATCCACGATGACTGCATTGACCTTGTCAAGGTGATCTTTTAGAGATGAACCTTCTTGCATTTGAAGAGTGAACAACCGTTTCTTTAGGTACAAGCGATTCGCAAGAGATTTCGTCATATTACGGGACTCCAGCTTATTCCACAGCCCATCTGCCGTAGCCTCTCCAGAAACTTCTTGCAAAACCTCGTTACTCAGGCACAATAGAATCGCACTGTGCTTTCTCCATAGCGTCATCTTTCTGCTCTTCCTTCCACTTTTCTGGCAGTGCGTCCTTTCTCTTCAGCGCCTTGGATATCCCATGTTGAACCAATAGGGTCTAGCCGTTCCTGCCGTTAAACTTCTCGATTTTCATAAACTTGGTCGACATCCAAGTTTCGAACCGAAAGCCTTGATACCAGTTTGTTATGACAAACAACCACGAACCAAGCACAATCACGAAACACGACAGAATCCAAAGCAAGCACCACACAAAACACAAGTATTTACGTTGTTCAGTAATGTGTCTACATCCACGGCGAAGATCTGGCGAAAGTTTTTACTATGCGAAAATCAGGAGATTACAAGTTTCAACCCAAACTCTAGCTCTCACTCTCTCAGTCTCTTTCTGCGTTTTCAGTGTTTTTCCTCTCAATCCCATTCCAAACCCTAGATGCCCTTATATACTGGGCTACAAGAGAGTCCTAAACAGGGTCCAAAACTCGCAAGCAAAAAACGGGTCATAAATATTTTTCCGGGAGAGCTGCCCTTGGACCCCCGTGGCTTAGGGCCACACAAAGCCCATTTTTCGAGTCAAAATGGGTCGCAACACGACCCTGGCCGAGACAAAATTCGGGCCACAACATAACATTTTATTATCAGATTTTTTACTTTATTTATTTATTTTTCCATCTTGTATATGGCACTGAAAGCTTGGAATCCACTTGATTATCTATCTAAAATCTTTTAGGTTTTACTTTCCAAAACCTTAGAACATATCTCTTCTTGAAATATGAAGGTTGACCAACTTAGTTGCTTAAGTTCTAGAAAATAACTAGATCTGTCTTCTCAATTTGGATAAGCATCACAAGAAGTTCTCCACCATATCAGTAGGCATGAGGTTATCTGTGCTTTCTTTTCTAGAGTAAAATTATTATTAAAATATCATTAGAGTGCCTTGAAAAGGTTCATATTATTTAGGCCTCCTTGTTCCATTTAGATCAGATCAGCTGGGAAGCCATTATAGGAAGGTGTCAGAAAATATTAGCATCATGTAAATCTTTCTATTCGGCGGGCTAATATTAATTAAACACCCTTTAGCTAATTGTCCAACATATTCTTTTTAACATTTTCAAGTGATAAGATTAATAAGATTCTCATATATATTTTTTGTTGAATCTGTAGGCATGATAGGCTAACTACCTCTCATGCATCATGATATACATATTCACATCAAAGTAAGCTTGTGCATAGAGCAGCATCCACTCCAACACAGCTAACAATGATGCATGAATAGGTGCCCTCCCTTGTGCCAGTAATGATCTAATCAGTCCATGTAGGAACCTAACTTGTAACCAAAATGACAAATTTTATTTCTAACTAAAGTAACTGGAGAATATAAGCATTACAGTGCAACTATCTACACAAAAATATTCCTCTACCACCCAGCGAATTTTCCCTCGACTCACTTTATAATGGCATCTGTAATGACTGTGGCTATAAAAAAAAGCCAAAAATGAGTCTATTGCTGATGCGGATGTGATCATGGTGTAACAGATACTTGACGCAATGGGAGTTATGTAAAGGAAGTGGCTATTACGGCCATAAATTCTTTTAACCTCACACCCCGGCTTGAAACACATTATGTGCAACTTTAAACTCTAGAATCCAGTACATATAGGTTTTAAATGTTTGTTTCTAGGTTTTGCTAAACTCTAAATTGAATTTAAATTTGCTTTCACTTGTAAAAGCTTACTAATTTGTACTTTTTACTCAATTTATGTCCATAAATGTGCTGAAAATATGAAACAAAGAAATTTACCAAACAAAATACATTTAAACAACATTCAAGGAGAAACAATGATACTTGTCTGAAGTGAAACCAATTAACCAAATCACAGCCAGAGTGAGTGATGTACAGAACTAAGAGAATCCTCACACTGGGATTATGAGCTACCTTCGTTTGTTGCATCTTATGAGGGGTATCCTGCCTACCAGAGTGTCGGAAATGTCTGTGAACGATCCAATGATGTTACTCTTTGGCGTCTGGTCACCTTAATATATCAGAGGAGAATCTCTAGGATGAAAAGTATCATATTGGGGCTATGTTCCTCCTTAGCTTTGTAGTGGATAATGTCATTGAGGATAATACTGAGGTGGGATGCCATAATGACACTGAGCAATTACTATCAAGGTAACACTGCACCTATGTTTGAGTGTAGTAATCAGGTTCATATTTATATCTATAATGAGAAGAACCATGTCTGTACTTTGGTGGTGGATGGTAGTTTGGGCTGTTGCTACTGTAAGAATCAAATAAATCTTCTCCTAATTCCATGTCCCCATAGCTACATATAACAAAAGAGGACTCTTCAAAAAATTCACGTTGCAATGTGGGTCTTCGGGGAGAGTTGGAGGCGGTGGGTGGAGTTTTGTATTTCATTAGTGCGGTTTTCGATTCTCATGAACGGATCTCTGACCGGGTTTTTCAGCAGCACTTGGGGGCTCAGGCAGGGCAATCCACTCTCCTCTTTCCTGTTTCTTATTGTAATGGAGGCCTTGAGTAGGATGATGAGGAGGACGGTGGATCTAGGATTCATTAGAGGTTTCAGAGTGGGCAGAGACGCCTCTAGTCAGTTGGAGATTTCTCACTTGTTTGCGGATGACACTCTTGTCTTCTGTGTCGTAGATGAATCGCAGATGAGATATTTGAGGTGCGTATTGATTTGTTTTCAGGCAGCCTCTGGTTTGAAAATTAATGTTGACAAGAGTGTGTTGGTCTCAATGGGGGAAGTGTTAACATTCTTGACTGTGGAGTGGGTTCCTTCCCTATTTCATATTTGGGACTGCCGCTAGGAGTTCCTTCCAGGAGAGTGGGGGGATGGGACGCGGTGGTTGAAAGGTTCGAGAAGAGGCTTGCAGGGTGGAAGATGCAGTATTTGTCGAAAGGTGGTAAGGTGACTTTGACGAAGAGCACTTTGTCTAGTCTTCTTACTTCCTTTCCCTATTTCAGATTCCATCTTCAGTGGCTAGGAGGATTGAGAGGCTGTAACGGAACATTTTGTGGTCTGCTTGGGTGATGAGTTCAAATACCACCCTTGTTAGATGGGAGCAGGTTTGCGGGCTGGTTCAGTTGGAGGGCTTGGGGATTAGGAGGTTGGAGCGCTTCAATAAAGCTCTCCTTGGGAAGTGGTTGTGGAGGTTTGGGAGAGAGAGGCAGTGGCTTTGGAGGAGGGTTATTGCTAGCGGGTTTGGGGAGGAAAGAGGAGGTTGGTGCTCGCTGGAGGTGAGGATCCATGGTGGAGTAGGTGTTTGGAAATTTAGTCGGAAGGGGTGGGATGAGTTTTCTAAACACAGTAGATTTCGAGTCGGGAACGGCAGAGACATTAGACTTTGGGAGGACTATAGGTGCCGTGAGCATTCGTTGGCTCGCTCTTTTCCCTCTCTCTTCCAGATTGCTTTGGACAAACATGCTCTTGTATCCGACTGCTATCACCTTGTTTGTGGTAGGATGACTTGGGATGTTTGCTTCTCGAGGCATTTTCAGGATTGGGGGTTAGGGGACCTCTCTCGCTTGTTGGAGTTGATTTTTCTTCCGTTGGTAGATGGTGATAGGGCCGATTCTCTAGTGTGGATGGCTTTGCCTCATGGGAGGTTTGATGTTCAATCCTTCTATAGGTGCCTCTTCAACGTTGCGGGTTTGACCTTCCCATGGAGGGCCGTATGGCGCACAAAAGCCCCTCCTAAGGTGGTCTTCTTCAGTTGGACAGCTTCCCTTGGAAAGATTTTGATGTTGGATAATTTGAGGAGGAGGTGCCACGTTTTTGCTAACTAGTGCTACATGTGCAAGCGAGAAAAGGAGTCGGTTGACCACCTTTTACTTCACTGCGCAGTGGCCCGGGACAGTTGGAGTATGCTTTTGGGGCTGTTTGGGGTTCAATGGGTGATGCCTAGCTCTTCTAGAGGTATGTTGGAGGCTTGGAGAGGTTGTATAGTTGGCCTCCAAGCGTGCGACTCTGGGAGGGTAGTGCCATTGTGTGTTTGGTGGTGTCTTTGGAGAGAATGAATTAGGAGATCCTTCAATGACTAGGAGTCTTCTACTGGGGCGCTGAAATTTTCTATTATTAGTTCTCTTTTTTGTTGGGTTATGGGAAGAAATTGTAAATCCATGGGAGAGAGAGTTGATTTTTTGGACACTCTGAGAGGTTAGGGGCCCTATTAGGCCCTTGTTATCGGATTGCGTTCCCTATTTGAACGCTTTCTAATACAATCTTACTTATCAAAGAAAAAAAAAATGCAAGGCTGCACAAGCTGTCCAATATAAATGTCTCCTCTTCCTCATTAACGTCTTTGTTGTTTTTACACTGCACTGTTATTATCTGTCATCACTGGACCACATACTGTTCCCCTATCAATTATTGTTTAGCAACTGAAAATAGTAAGCAGTGTGCTGGAATATTCTGTACAGCAGCTGGTGTGACGGGGAAAAGGTTTAGGTTATGGAAGTAGCTTTTTAGGTCAAAGAAAAAAAAGTAGAGGGCAAATATGAGTAAAATAAGTAGTTTTTCTTAGAAAGAATAAAAAAGAGAAAAAAGAAAGAAAGAAAGAAGAATATCAATCTAGGGAAGTAGGGATGTTAAGGTTGCAGTTAAAAGAATTAATAAAATTCATCCTTATTACAAGAGTGCACAAATACAAGCCAGGTCGTTCGATGTCTCCAATTGCTTCTAGGACTAGGACTCCAAAAATTAGCAACTTTAGATTTTGACCAGTAAATCTATTCTAAACCCACTAAGGACAGTATATAAACATCCAATAAAATGATTAAACGCAAAAAAGGACCCCTGGACACCACTACTGCATGTGTCTGTAAAATCCATAAATAGCCTTGGTTATTAAAAAGGTGAGAGAGAGAGCGTATATCACAATATTAAGTTAGAAAGACAAAGTGAGATTAGATGTGACTCAACATTAATTTCAAAGATCCCAGGTGAAACAAGGAAACTGCCTCTCCGCATGCGGAGGTAAGGCTGTGTACAATTGACCCTCCCTAGACCTTGCAATGTTGGGAGCAATGTCGGGAGTCTTGTGCATTGGGTTTGCCCTTGTCTTTTATTATACTTTTTTGGCCTTGATTAACAGCTTGAGCCTCACATGCACTGCATCATCTGCATTTATTGAAACCAGATTTTGGAACTTTGTAACCTTTTGAAGAGAAGGATGCTGAATATGTCTAATATCGAGTTAGATTCTGCAATGGAGTGGTTCACAGTTCATTATTTTGGAAAGGATATACTAGAATATGTAAGAATCTACAGTGGATTGGTATAGAGTGCATTATTTTGAAGGGTTTTACAAGATTGGAGATTGTTGCTTTCAAGGATCTTCCATCTTATTTGTAGTTTTAGGTTAACCATGGATGGGGATATAGGAGTTGGCTTTTCAACAAATCTGGAATGTTCTTTGTGAAGTCCCATTGTGTTGCTTTGATGGATAATGGCAATGTTTCTTTTCTGATACAGGATGCTTTCTGATTTCTTTCATTGCATTCATTATTTTGGTCAATGACTTGATATTGGGAAGAAATTGTAGAATGTAAATTGTTGTAGACTTCACAAATGTCAATATGAAATTTGTTAATCACCTTCTTCTTTATTGTCCTTTTCTTTAATTATATATGGAAACAAATTGCCAGCTTTTTACTTGTAACGTATGTTGTTTGGGAATGGGGGTGAGGATGGAGCTATAAAGTTTATGGGAGAATAAGGGATAATTATATGGAAACCAAATCTTTGATTGTGATTTAGAAGGAGAGATAGGAGGTTTTATGGAGGTAACTGGAAGAAGCAGAATAAGTGGTTAACTGCTTTTGTCTTGGTGGCTTTTTCCGGATCTCACTAACAATCAAGGAAGTTCAGTGGTTAACTGCTTTTGTCTTGGTGGCTTTTTCCGGATCTCACTAACAATCAAGGGAGTTCATATGGGCAAATTTTATTGGGTTTGGGCACATCTGTGAAATGGTATAGTCCTTTTATAGAGTTTTTGTCATTCCGTCACTGCTTTTAGTAGAGTGCAAAGGCTATTCAAGCTTAACTTAGTAGAATTTGGATCCAGCTCAGACCAAACTCCTACTCAAATCGGATAACGTTGATTGGCTGTTCTTATCATGACCCAGTTCCTTTGTCTGCTTGTGCGCACATTGCCTATTCAAAATACTAAGTGAAAGGGGGACAGTTTATCTCAAACTTGAAATGAATGTTAAAGCTTGGTCCAATTGTATTTTTCTCAACTCAATCCTTTTAGATGATCTGAATGGAGTTTGTTAAAATGGCTTATCCAACACTCTTCTATGTCTGAATCTTGTACTTCATGAGTGATGTAAAATAATGATTTAAGTTTTTATATTATACTTGGATAAGTGATATCTTTTTTTATTCGTCAACATATGACGGACTATGTTATGATATTTTCTTGACGTGTATACCAACAGATCAGACGCCTATGCAACTGAAGTTTGGTGTTGATTTTGTCACGCCCCAATTTTCAACACCCGGTTAAGAGTGAGGGAAATGGGGGTGATTAATGAAAGTCAAACCGGCTCACCCACATGAACTCATCTAGTTCAGAACTCAACTCCTTGTGTGTTTGGAATTTCAAGCTGAATCTTAGTCCATTGGAAAGAGGGTTCAAAAATACTCAATTTAAAAAAAAAAAATCACACTCAATTTCGATCTAAAACAAAGGTCACACTCAATTACGATCGATCGTAATTTTTCTCGATAAGAAAATTCTAACTTTCCACACTTAATCCAATTCATGCCCAAATCTCATCACTTAGCATGCATACATTCTCCTTGATTCAACACACAACTAGAATAATCCATAGCATGCACATACAACATCAAGATCATAATTACATCATATGAAATGCAACTCATCTGAAATGTGTACATTGAATTCATAATACAAGTTTATCCGTCTAATATACAAAAACGTCTTTAACATCCAAAAGAGAGAAGATACATTGGAACAATAACCAAAATGATAAAGTACACATGTTCATGGTACTAATACACTAGTTCCATAACCCGATTTCAAATATTTTCTAAGTGCCAACATGGCATACATAAACATATATCGACGTAAACATACGTAAACTCCAAAAAGTGATCCAACCTTAGCACTTTCACGCGTTGTCCACGAATGGTGCCTTATCTGAAATGTTTGGGGGGAGGGAGTGAGCGACATCATGCCCAGTAGAAATGCTCCAACCAATTCAACAGTGACTCAGGTGGCCATGCATGAATGCAATATGGCATACTTGATTATGCACATGATCAAAGCTTAAACAACTTTATAAACAATTATGAAAACATGAATATCAATTTCATATAAACAACTTCAAATTGAAATCTCATTCACAATCAAACTCAACGCCACGTACACACCGAAATCAACCAAAATTGGGAAGTATCCGACAACTGAAAACTGTAGCAAGTGCCTTGAAGGCCAAATACTTCTTACACTTTACAGGTTGCTAACCAGACGGTAGCGACATCCGCTTGGCCAAGTTTTGGGCTTTTCACCCTAGGGCTCCGGGCCCTTTCTTGCTTCTTACGACATACTTCCAAAATCAACATTTATCGCATAAATGTACATATACGTCAAGTATACACCAATCAATGAAATCTTCAACAGCTCATTTCAAATGAATTACAACCACACTTCGCTAATGCAAATCAAACTCAATTCATGTATATCATAATGCAATGCCATTCAACTCATGGTTTATCAAAGTTCATGCGTTTTCGAGAAAAACCTTATTTAGGCATTTTATCAAATACATGGAGTCCAAAATCTTCATATGCTTCACAATGCACATAAATAGCTCCACATAGAAATCTATATGTTTCATACCCAATGAAGTGATTAATTTCTTCTACAATTCTAAGTGCACAATACGCTATTATACCACACAAATACTTTCCAAGTATAAAGAACCCATACAATGCACTTTGTACACATATACATCAATTAGCAACCACATTAATGCACAATACTCATCGAAAACATGTAAGAACACTTAAATCTCAAAGGCAAATATATTCTTACATAGATACCACATGATATAATACAACTTATACAACTGGGAGACCTATAGAACCAAATCTAGGAAGGAATTCATACCCCTACCTCAATTCCAAGCTTTAAGCTCACAAGCCCTAATTTCACCAAGCTTCAAACTCCACCAAAATCGACCTTGCTCCGATTAGGACATAGAGGAAGTGAAGGGGAACAACTTTAATCCTTGGAGCAAGTCCCAAATATCACTTCTAGGCCTCCAAATATAACAAGAACCAAAGAGGAATGAAGATGAAGAAGGAGAGAGAGAATGGAGGAAGAGAGACGAGAGAAAATCTGATTTCTCCACTCACCCTAAGCTATACATATATTATATCTAAATATTCTTAGATATTTAGACAAAAATTGCTACTTAGTCCCTCTTAACTTTCACTTTGCTCCTCTACCCTTTCCAACTTTCATTTAATCGCCTACTAGCCTTTCCTCTTTTCTCCAAACTTCACTTATATCCCTTTAAGTTCACTTATACCCTCATGTCACTTATAAAACCCTGTAATTACTTTCCGGGTTACTTGGACCCTTCCCGGTCCCACACCCTAACACTAAAACTCCAAGGAACCCTAAAAATCTTTAAACATGCAATCAAATAACTAAATCATGTTTAACTCAATTTAAAACAAAATTTTTTCGAAGGCTTTAATGATCTATCTTGGCTTATTAAGTAATCATGCCTGCGACATAAGCTCAAGCTTTTATTATTTAATTGGAGTCATACATACTTTTTATAGGGAAACTTGTTCTTTCTTTCCGTTCTATTTCAGATTTGATGTGAATCAGTTACATGCATTGTTTTCTTCAACAAAATGATTTTATTGTATTTCAATTAAAAAAAAATATGAAAAACTTCAAACAGATTCGTGAACTCATTTCTTCTGAAACAAATTTTGCCCAATGGAGAGGCTTGATGCCAAAATCAAGATTTCGTGATGACATGCACACATTGTATGGACATTTTGGAAACAGTTTATTTTAAATAAATTGATAGTTTTATTCTTTAGTGTATTACTTAAAATATTGATTCTAGTTTCTTACTTGAGCCTTTTCGTGTCTCTTGATCCATGTAGTCTCTATTGTTGGTCTAGTCATAATGGCCACACTATTCTTGCACGAGCTGAGATATTATCTTTCCACATACACAGTCCATCAGGTTCGTTGTTAATTTACTCAGTTTCCTGTATGTTATGTTTTGTCTTTATTCTTTATGAGGCTCAGGTTTTTGTCTTCATTCTTTTACTTTTGTTGAGGAGTTACACTACAATTTAGTTGTTGATCTTTGTCAGTCTTTCTCTGTTTTCAAATTTGGACTTTGAATTACTCATATTGGCAGATGGCTGTTGACTTAAAACGCGGCGAAACTCTTCCAATCCACATAAATATGACATTCCCTTCCTTACCTTGTGACGGTTAGCATGTTCCTTTATTATTTTTAACTGCTATGTTTTTCTTGTTCCTTATTTACCTCTTTTTGTCATCTTCTTTGCCTCTATATATGTTTCAAATGCTCACATTTATTTATTTTATAAATGCATGTGTATATATATATATTCTTTTGCAGTGTTGAGTGTGGATGCCATTGATATGTCAGGCAAGCATGAAGTGGATCTTGATACAAGTATATGGAAAGTAAGGCAATTGCTATATATTTATATATATATATATATATTATCTGTGGCTGATTTACATTCTGCATTTTGAATATGCTTTTCTGTTTTCTCTAACTAAGGGTTGTTTAATTTTTTATTGTGCCTTGTTTGGCTGCTCATTTGTACTTTATTTTTGTATCATTATCAATAAAACACCACATTCAGGAAAATATATATATATATATATATATAGAAAATATATATATATATATATATATATATATATATATGTATGTATGTATGTCTGTATGTATATTATATTTGCATTTGAACTTGATTTACTATTTGATGCAGTATATGCAGGAATGAAAAATATGAATTAAGCATACATTTGTAGCATCATTTGAAGAGATAATGATTTGAATTTATGATGGGTATCTAATCCTATCAAAATAGACAATCGATTGCTGTCTGACATCAGAATATTGGGTCTCAAATTACATGCGAAGATGGCTTTATTTGAGTGTTTTGGAAATTGTTTCTTTTCCCCCCTGAAATAGGAATGCAAAAATGTATATATCTATATATTTTAGTTTAGAAGTCTGTGGAGAAAGCATGACACACCCCAAAATCTGGACCATCGAGGCTCCCCTGGTCTAAGTCCAAATCCCGAGAGTGAACCCATCAATTAAACCCTAAAGAACCATCTTAACTCATAATTACCACGGAAACTTAATCACGTACACACTCATGAGAGTGTGCAACTCAACATCAACCAATACCAATGAAAAGAGGATTAAAAAAATACTCAATTTCAAAAAAAGAATCACTTAAATCGGGTTTGAGATGACAAAGTTATGTCTATTCAAAAGTAGTTGAAAATCTTTATCAATCGACTGATCTGAAGGAGCAATCGACTAATTTGTCGCTCTAGAAAGTTCAAAAACATGCTGCCGAAAACAGTCGACTATTCAAAAGAGTCAGTCGACTGATTCCACATATTTGAAAATCTATATCAGTCGACTTATTTAAAGGAGTAGTCGACTGGTTAGAAATCTCTATCAGTCGACTTATCTAAATGAGCAGTCGACTGGTTGAAAATCACTGTCAGTCGACTTATCTAAAGGAGCAGTCGACTAATTTGTCTCTCTAGAAAGCTTAAAAACGCTCTGCCAAAAACAATCAACTTATTCAAAAGAGTCAGTCGACTGATTCCATCTGAACACCTCTTTTTAGCATTTTTTTTGTCCAAATCTTACACCAATCCTCATACATATATATTTTCAAAATACAAAACTTATCTAATCACATTCCAATCATAAATGAAATGTCAAAACTTCATGCATTTCATATAATTAACCCTTAAAAATATAAATGATCTTATACATGTTCATTTCATGCAAATAGTCCACAAACCAGACATATATTCAAATGTAAAACTTTAAATTCGAATTACAAGTTCAATAAATGCCCTAACATGACATACAAAAACATAACATAAATGATAGTGACGAAATATAAATTTCATCCCTTGGCTCCTCAAGCTCCATCCACGACCGGTGCCTTATCTGTAAAAATGGTTGGGGAAGGGGGGTGAGCACGACGGCGGCTCAGTAGAGATACGCAAACCAACCTATGCATCAACTCGACGCGACCTACATGAAGGCAAGCATGACATTCCTATACTATATGGCATACTTCCAATATACGTGAAATGTTATCATGACATTCCTACGTTATATGGCATACTTCAATGCACATGCTCGAAAGGATTTTCAATTCTAAGCTTAAATGGAAAACATGTTCAACATTACTCCATTCCAAGAGAAATGCCGCGCAACATCAATATAATTATCACGATTCAACAATAACACTTAAGCACCAAATCACATAAATTTCGAAATCATAAAAGGGTGGGAGTTGTCGTAGAACCACCGGAGAACCGCTAAATGAGCCAATTATCCGTAATATCTATCTGACAGGTGATCAACCCGAGGGTCTAGAAGGAGCAAAATCTAACTTTATGAGCTACTAACTTGATGGTCTAGAGTAACCACCTTGGCCAAGTTTAGGGATTTGTACCCTAGGGATCTAAGCCCTCATTGCTTTCCGACCTCCTCCCAAAATCAACAATCAATCACATGGGTTCAAGTATGACAACACATACAATTTCAAGTGCATCATAAGTCACTTAATTTCCATGCTAACACATGTAATCCCATGCATATAACAATGCAACAATTTCATGATTCAAGTGCATCATAAGCCACTTAACTTCTATGCTAACACACGCAATCTCATGCATAAAATAATGCATTAATTCCATAATTCAAGTATATCATCATGTCACTTAATTCACATGCTAAAACATGTAATTCCATGCATATAACAATACAACATTTGAAGGAAATGATCATTTTCATACATATTATCAAACACATAACATGCATTATACACAACATGATCTCTACACTATAAATTATGTTATAAAGCAGCATTCCTCCACAAATAACAATACCTAAGCTTATGGATACAATTCAATGCACATGAATTCGATAGGATCATCGATTAACATGAATTGACCCAATTAAAAGTGCAAGACTCACATTCTAGTAATTCTAAACATGCTAAACAATACAATCCACATCAATTCCCAAGGAATCGATGATAAGATGGAGAGAATACCCCGACTTCAATTCCTAGCTAAAATCTTCCAAAAATTCAACTTTGTCCGAAGATGATTTTGTTCGGACCAAACTCGAGCCCTCAACGCGTAGATCGTTTCTCTATTCTTCGGCTCCTTCTAATTCTCACCTTAAGACCCTTTAATTTAATGAAGAAAGTTGGTGATGAAGATACATATAAGACTCACTCACGGTTGATGAAGAAGGAAGAATGAATTGGAATCCCTCACTTTGCTATTTATAGTAATATGACCTACTCTTATTCACAAAAATGCCATCTCCTTTTTCCTAAACCTTTTTGGGCTCATTTTTGTAGTTTCGTAACTCCGATTGACACGAAATCGATTCCGTAGCGTGTCAAATATTTTATTCAAGGTACTCTCCGAATTTGAAGTCGTTCCGACACTTTCGGATTTTTTGGGTCAACGGGGCCGGTGCGCTAGGGTCAACCGAACCCGAAAAAGTCAACTTTTGCCAAAAGCTCCGAAATCTTACCCAAACCTTAAATAAGTTATCTAAACATGTATTTTACATTTAAAACACATAAAAGATCTATTAAAGCATTATTATGACAATAAATGAAATTAAAGGAAAACCGGCCAAAAATGGTCACGGTCCTTACAAAAAGCATGAGGAGAAAATCAACATTGTTTTAGTGTCTAAACATTGTTTGGCAGGTGCATGATTGCACTTTCATTGTGGTGATGTATTTGCAACATGCCAATGTTGATCACAAAAGTTTACTTA
The DNA here is from genome assembly GCA_026545225.1 of Cornus controversa. Taxonomy (NCBI): domain Eukaryota; kingdom Viridiplantae; phylum Streptophyta; class Magnoliopsida; order Cornales; family Cornaceae; genus Cornus; species Cornus controversa. The sequence goes on from CM048850.1 coordinate 10,957,417, forward strand.
ATATTGTAGCAGTTGTTTGATGTTAGATTCCTGTACCCTGGGCCCCTGGCTGTAGTTCTGGAAGGATGTGTTGATAACTAAGTCACATAAAGCGGGAATGAGTGTGAGAACATCAAAATTTAATATTTTTGAGAGTGGGAGCGCCGTGAGAGCGTCCATATATTTACTTATTCCACTTATTATATTGTTATATTAATTTATTAAATATTTTTTAATGAATTTTTTTAATATAAAAATAGTTAAAAAAATAAGATATTTACATATAATTGTTTTTATTATTTAATTATATGAAGTAGTTATATATTTTAACTATATCAATTATTTAACAAGTGGAAGCCAGCCTAGTGGTTACTGTTCTTGGCTTATCCTAACAGGTCCTGGGTTCAGTTCTTTCTTGCAATGCGCATTACCTATTTTTTATAAGAAATATATTGTATTTCCATCACATGCCTTATCTGTGTCCTAAATAAGGAATTGTGTGTAATCTGTGCGCTAAATAAGCCCTAAATTAGGTATTCCGCAGATTATAAAATTGAATTGTATGAGTTCGTGGAGCTTGGGAGCGGACACCCCATTCCTGAATTATGTGACTAAGGTTGATAAATGAGAGTGCTGAGACTGGATATGATATCTTTTAGAATGAAGTAAAGAAAACTTAAATATGAATGGCATTCAGGAAGGAGGTGTTGATAAACGAGAGTCTTGAGACTGGAATGCTATCTTTTAGAAATAAGTAAAGAAAACTTAAATATGAATGACATGATGTGACAAGTTTGGGTTTGCAGAAAATTTTTGGAAGTAGAGGGAGATCTTGTTTGTGTTCATTTATGAGTTTTATCTGTCTCAAGTTAGGTTGCATTGGAGACTTGGAGAGTGTGAACACAAGATTGTTGTTGCACCTTGTTTTACATTTACTGGTGTAACTAAATGCACCTAAACTAGAAGCAGCCATATTTTTTGGCCTAAGATGGCTGATTTATTGATGCAGATCAAATGAGCAACAGGAAGAGGAAAGCAAGTTGCAAGAAATTACATGTCTCTTTAGTTTTTAGTGTAGGGGTATTTTTAATAACTAGTGCTGTTTTGTTAGGTTATTAATCTTGTTATTTCTTATTCTTCGTGAGGATTAGTTGACTGTTATGGAGGATCAGTAAGGTTTTATTTGCTTTATTTTTTTCTTTTTTTTGAAGTTTCTATATTCTAAAGTTGCTCTATTAGTTTTACTGGGAAAAAAAAAGTTTCTCTATTGGTTTTAAGGATCCCTGGATGCAGAAAGCTAATTTCGGGAATTAATCCCAGATTCATTCTCAACTTGTTGGTCTGTGTGCTGATAGCTCTTCCGGCCACCTGGATGGACGAATTAGGGCACTTAGGTGCAAGCTGTATTCTTTCAGTGTTGGGAGAAATTTATGTGTTTCAGCGTATGCATGGTTTTTATTGTTAACTACCAATTTAGGAGTTCATTGATATTTGAAACTTTGACCCGAGAATTTTGTCTTATTGCTTGCACCACTAGCAGGTGCTCCTCTGAATTTCTTTCTGAATAACAATTCATATAAATCTTTTAGATAATTTATGTTGAGAACTGGCGGGTAGTGGTGATTTTGAATGTATCCTTTTGAGTTGAAGGTTGGGGTGAATCAGTTATATTTTCAGTGTTTTAGGAGCTAATATTGCCTTTCCAAGCTTTCTATGCTTCTTTCATGTCTGCTTTTAACCCCAGAATCACTACTTGCAATTTTTTTTTTATGTTGCTCTCTCTCTCTCTCTCTCTCTCCCTCCTCGTTCTCTCATAGTTGCAAGACACTATTGTCATTATATGTCATTCTCTTAACAAGTAGAGAACTTCTGCAGCTTCGCTTGAATAATGATGGCTATATCATTGGCACTGAATATTTGTCGGACCTTGTGGAAAAGGAACATACTGCTCATAAGCATGGTAATGTTTTCGGTGCATTTGCTTCTATTTTTCTCCTCTTTTGTGATTTATAGTGTAAGTGCTACCCTGATATGTTTTGTACAATTTTAGTTGAATGATGATGGCTAAACCTGAGTTTTTAGAGCTAGAAATGAATGCTTATAGTTGTTTATTTATTAAAACAGACGTTTATCAGTGCAGTGTGACTGCTTCTTGAGCATCATGTCTGGTATTGTGAATTTGATACTAAAGTAAGGAAACTTAGTCCTCCAGTTTTTACTATGAAGATTAATTGCTGGTTTGACTTTTAAATCTGCTTTTTCTTATTGTTCTAATAATTTTGATAGCGTTGTCCTTTGTAGATTTCTTCGAGGGCACATCTTTTTGAAATAGTTAGTAGACTGGCTATCATGCAGGTGGTAAAATACTCTTGTTTGGACACAACCGAGATGGGAAAAAAGAAATAAACACTTTTTTTTTTTTAAGTGGGGGAGGGAGATTTTCATGACTGGATATGAGTAATTGGTTTGAGGAACATGTGCTAGTGTAAGCTTTTGGTGGGTCTTTTGATATGAATATGGTGCTTACTAGTTGAAGTTTTGAAAGAAAGAAAATGACTTGTTGAGCAAGGAAGTTGAAGTTACGTGTGGAGTGGAGAGGGTCGAGTTGCACCTGGTGGGTGTGCCCCTATTGAAGAATGTTGAAAGGTGGATCCTAGACTCTGTGAGTGTTGTTCTAGAAAGATGTTTAATGTTGGGAGCTTTTATGATAGTTTTTACTTCCCAGAAGGCCACGTAAAATGGAGAAATATGTTAGATTCCCAACTTTTAGGTGGTGTTTACACCCATTTTGATTTCCTTCAGCAATAATACTTCTTGAGACTGCATCTTTTTTGTCCTTTTGTGTAAGATTAGGGCCTACTTGGTCTATATACAGTGAGGAAAACATATATTTATATTTGATGGAGTTTGTGGCTGATAGATTGAACGTGGGATTTTATTCTTTTGTCTTTTTGTGGACATGGGTTTGGGGACCACCTTTAAAGCCAATAATATATGCATATGTATTTATTGGCTATGAGTGACAAGTGGCAGTGCATTCAATAAAGTGAGAGATCATGTGACCTTTCTTATACCGAAACATGTCTGAGTATATATATGTATACATTAGCTATAAAAGTCAACTTATACTAAATGTTGATTGGGTATTTTTGGAGTGTGTTAGAAAGCCCTTATAAGTTTTGTTAATGACCAACTCATCCACCCCCTTGGGGTTCAGTCCATTCTACATTTTTCTTGAATTCCAAGCTATCTCGACCATTTGATTTCATTTTTCCAAATATAAAGTTATTAAAATTGATTTTTTTAAAAATTAAATATTAGGGGTGAGATGGCTTGTAATAGAAAATAATGGAAAAATAGAATTAATTTGATCGACCCCATTCATATGGGGGGTTAATTAGGATGATAATGATGATATTGAACAGTAAAAGATGGATCATTTCGTTTTTTATTTGTAACTTCCAAACTATAGTTCAAATTAAATTGTCTTGAGGATTTCATGCTTCTGGGGATGCTTGTTGAACACAACACTATGAAACTCGAGGTCCGCAGGAAACTGTGAACTTTACATGGTGACCTCTTGGGGTGTTGCATTTTTGTTTTAGTAGGTTTCAGGAATTAGTAGTTGTTGATAATTTTAAACTCTTCGGGAACTGGTTGTATTAGCAGTTAGTTGTCTTATGATGAATCAGGTAATGTTACTACTTGTGTACATGTGGACTTACAGAGGTCTACTATAGTTTAAGGTTCAAATTATTCTATTTTGTAGTCCTAGTCATAGAAGTGTAGAAACTTATGATTATATATTCATCTTTCATTATAATGGATTTGAGTTTTAAGGATTGAAGATTATGTGATGAATGATGCAACCCATTTTAATATTGAAGCTAAAGGAAGTTTAAGCTAGAGCCCAGTGAACTTTCTTTCTTCTTCTCTTTCATTCTCTGAGATAATAACTTCTCTATCAAGTACAGTTCCTAAATACTAATTTCATAACCTTATATTTCCATACTCGTTAGGCCTTTAACTTGGCACCAATACTTCAAAGTGCTTGTCCTGAAAATCCAAACATACTTTCTTCAAAATTTCTTAAAATTTATTGCCTTTAAAACCTGGCAAATTCAAACCTTTCCATCTACAAACTAAAAATCTTTATTCCCACCTTTAAAACACTCAAGGTACAAGCTGTCCATAACTTGTAGCCTGCCACAAAATTATTTGCAAACAACATTATTTTATATTTGACTGTTCCGTATATCAATGATACTAGTACTTTACTTGTTTTCAAGGGAAACCACTCTCTCAATTAAAAGTATCTCCTCATGCCACCCTGGACACTTAGATGAGTCTCCATCGTACCAACTATTATGGGTGGCGTTCCATTTTCTGCAAGTCGTTTAGTAAATTGAATGATTAATTTCAACATGTGTATATAAGCTGCTGGATTTCTCCTAATTGTCTTATGGGATAAAGGCAAGGATCATGATGATGTTGATTTCTCCTAATTGTGTCGGGAATAGTATTTTAAAAATAGGAAACTAAGTAATTGACTACTAAGACGATTTGAAACTTCCTATATAGTACATGTAACATCTTTATTGACACAAGAAATAAGAACAGTACACTACTGCTGGAGCCCATATCTAGCAATTCTAGATGTTAATCAAATAGCATTGGCTTTCAAAACATTATTAAACCATTACAAAACAAATGAACTTGAATTAGAAAAAAAATAAAAGTCATTACCTAGTTTTGGTCCGGCTTGCATAGGATTTTGGAAGGGATGGACTTGATACAGATAGGACTGTAAATGGGTCAATTTAGACTGGATTAGGGGTGATACGAACCTGATATGGAAAGAAAAATTCTTATCTAGTCCTCTTTGATCTGATAGTCCGGTCAATCAACATAAAACAAATCCAAATCCAATCTGTTATTAGTGGGACATCTGATCTATTAATCTAATTTCATTCGAAAAGGTTCAATGATGAAAAATAAAATTGATTAACATATTATGAATAAAGACAATTTAATTTGAGTTCTACCACTCGTCATGAGCTATATTGATACAATTTTTTTTTTTTTTTCAATTCAAAATTCATACTTTTGATTGTTAAATCTTATCGATTTAGTGGTTGATATTGAATTATTAACTATATGCAATATATTTATTTCTAATTTCACATACATTATACTTCCAATCGGATTGGATTCTTATTGGATTGGATGAACCTAAATCTGTGTTTAATCTGCTAGTTGTTAAATCAATTGGATTCATATGACTTTTGAATTAAAAGATGGGTAAAGTGCAAGAAATCCCCCTGTTATATACAAATTATGCAAAACGCCACCTGAAGTTTAATTAACCCCCTACATTTTTGAAATTGTGCAAATACGGACACTTTGTCAAATTGCCGTTAACGGTAGAGTGAAATGTCCAAAATGCCCTTAAGATTAAAAAAGCACATTAAACTACGTCGCTCACACCCAGTATTCCCCCCTCTTTCTCTCTCTTCCCATTCATGCCCAGTAGTCTTTGTCTTCTCTTTCTCTCTCTCCCCCCTCTCTGTAACAATTATAATAATGTAAATAAAAGGCCCAATATTTTAATTGTATGTTTGATTGAAGCTAGGGTTTTAGAACGAACTCAAAATCACCAGACTATCATTATTTTACTTGACAGAACTATATATATATATATATATATATATATATATAAGACGCAAAGTTCTCTGTATCTGATGGAAAACTAAAAAGGGGAAATATATATATATGTATATATAAACACACACATATAAATATGAGACGAAGTGATTAGAGAATGAAGGAAGAAACTCGCGCAGCAATAGAATAAGAGTGGTGATCGGATATGAAGAAGGTTTTGGACACTGCTAAAGAATAAGAATGCAGAAGAAGCAATTTTTCATGTCGTGAATTTGTATGCAAAAAGCTGGAAAAGGATTCGAATTGTTGAGACGACCAAACAATCAATCGATTGCCCATACCGGTTGAGAGAGAGAAGAGGTGAGATGTAGAGAGAGATGGAAGAAGAGAAAAAAATCTGAGAGAGAGAGAGAGAGAGAGGAGAGAGATGCTCTTGAAAGGGTATTTTGGAGTTTTAAGAGTTTTTTTTTTCAAAATTGACAGTCAATGGATGTTTTCTAATGGCAGGGGGCAATTTGCACAGATTTTTCAAATGTTCAAAGGTTATATGCATGTACTAAATAGGAGGGGGGGTTTGCTGCACATCTTTTATAGGGTGTTTGTTCTTGCACTTTACCTTTAAAAGATCGCATTTCTTTTACCATATTCGGACAATCAAATTAGTTTGAATTAATATTCAATCCGTTGACAAGTCTCAAGACAAGCTAACATTTGACATTACATTTGCACAACTGGACCCAAATTCTCACGCTTGGCAGACCAAGTTTTGTCGCACTTGCAATAGTAATGGCACCTTAATAATAAACAAGAAAGTAGACTAAAATGTAAGGGAGCTTCATTTAGGGGTTGCAATTTGTGTTAACACTTCGTATTCATGTTGTATCGAAAAAATACTATTCTGTTAGATGGGTCAATTAGAACACGACCATTTATTAAATGTGTCAAACACCCTGCAGATGAACAATCCGTTTATTAACGAGCAGTGTAACCTGTTTATTAATGGGTCATATAACATGACATGAGCTATTAAACAGTTGATTTACTATTTTTTTCTTAATTATAAAATGCAAATATAAACAAAAGATAAATTATTGAGTTAGAAATTATGGAATGACTAAATTTTCATTTTATTTCAATAAATCATATACTTAACCAAGTTTTTCACTATAGGACTATACGAATTTATATTGCCTATTATACAAGTTGAAATAGGTCAAAGGTCTGTTGGGGAGTTTTGACACAATTAATTAAACGGGTAAAATCGGGTTAAACGGATTGAACTCCCAAGTCCAAACACGATATGATTAATTAAATTGGTTAATTGGGTTGATACGATTATGATGCGAACACAATTAAGGTCAATCCAAATTAACTAATTTTGTATTGGGTTCGATCCGTGTTGACGGGCCGTCTCGAATTTTTCCGCCTGTAACGTTATTAGAAAGGTCCAGCTTGAGCTCCATGTGAAATTCCCAGTTTGTCTCCTTTCTTGTTAGGATGCTCTACATCACGCTCTTAGGACATCTGCCTGGAACTTCATATATTCCATGTTTTAGCCAAATGTCTTGTCCTCATGTAGGTTTGGGCTCACGGAATGGCACTCCACCTCCTTAATAAGTGGTGACAAAATCATTTCATACAATCCTACCTTTTCAGTTGGTATGACTTATGAACAGTTTCCAGAAGGTTTCACATTCTATCCACCTCATAGGAATGTTGTAGACATTTCTGCTTATAACTCTATGTATTTTAAATATCCTCATTCCATTTGAATATTCCGTATGAACTTTACACAATTCTAGCAAACCCTTGGTTAACCTAAATAATTGCGCAATGACTCGCTCTCCAAGTCAGCCTGCCCTTTCTACACTGGCAAGCCTCACATGCTTGCTGTTGCCTCGCATTTGTTGCCAACTAAGCTAGATCTATTGGCGAAATTACCTTCATATTGCACTCAGAAAACTAAAATTGATTTCGAACAATTGAATACAGCTTTCAGTGGTGCTTCTATTTGTGCTGCTTGGAGCACTGTTAATGTAAATTCAAATCGTCAAACAAAGCAAGGACAACTTATAATTTGGTTCCCAAGGATTTGAATTCGGTTTAGTCCCTGTGTGGGACTAATGATTATATTGTTTTGTTTGCTTGGAATTGATTTTCCTTCTTTTCCTTGCTTGGAATTGATGGCTGTGGTCTTGTTGGTTCCAATTCTATTATGTCATGGGTGGATGGAATAGACCTGTTAAAACTCAAAGTGAGGTTTTTTTGGGGATCATTTCCGAATTGAAAAAATGATTTTAAATGCTTTTCTTGTAACTATGATTCTTTGATTGTATAGTAGACCTGCGTGGTCTAGCTCTGTTCTTGGGCCGCACTCCCCTTTTGAGCGCTCTTTTATGAAATCTTGTCAAAAAAAAAAAAAAAAACCTACGATTCTCATTTTGATAGAAATTTCTTTAATGTTTTCTTTTTCAATCACTTATATTTTCTGTCAGGTGTTCTATATTAAAAATATTTAATGAGAGTTGGTTACACTGATTTACATGACCGAAAGAGAGAAGACAATCTCCTAGATACTTTTGTATGTGGCCACTTTTATTTACTTTGGAATAGTCATAAAGTAAAGCATTTTGGTCAAAGCCTTTTTTTCTTAAAAACTTTGGAATAACAACTTCTCAGCTGAATTAATTTGCTATATTTTCATGGATCCTGCTTTTAGATGTTTTTGTTCACTTGTGTGGGTTTCAATCTGTGTCTGTGTCTATGGTCTGTTCAATCTCTCTTTCATTTTTGTGCACTTCTCTCTATTATTACCAAGATGAAATTACCAATACTCAAAAGTAAAGGTGGTGTTTAGGGTTGGGGGATTTTTTTTTCCTTTTTCTTTCTTTTCTTTTGTTTGTAAGGAGGAGGAGAGGAGAGAGGAGGGGGGGAAGGAGGGGGGGGGGGGGGGTTGTTATTAGTTGGCTCCACTCCCCTACTTACCAAGCATTTCTTTTAAATAAACTAGTTTTATTCGGTTGTCTGTGTGCTGAGCAAGAGTCGTTTCTTCGTATATGGTATATGTTCAAGTTACCACGACTGAGATTGTGATTCTAAAACCTGAATGTGGTGACTTTGTAGAAATTGTTGAAGGTTAGGTCTGCATTCATTCCAAGTCATCTATCCTAGTGCCTCACATCTGAGACAACATTTCTTATTTGTTGCAAATGACATAAAAGGGGCTGTTGCTTGGTTCAATGATGGAAGCTCAACTACAATTGTGTGGATTTGAGTCCTTGGCAGCTTTTTAGTGTAATAATATCAAAAGTTAGGTCTGTATTGAGTACACCCAACTCAGGTTGATTAACATGTCAATGGACAGCTCTGCTGTCCATAAATTAATCTTCTTTCCTTTTATTCTTCTTTCCTTATTTCACATTTACTTAATTTACGTAGGCTTGTACAGTTAGCATATTGCCAGAATATATTGTTTCCATATAAAGCTAGACTGCTAGAATCACTCGGCAATTAATTTCTTTCCATGTATAGCTCTCTTGTAAAGGTCCTATATAATAAAGAGGTCACTCAAAGGCTAATTGATTCGGCCATTCAAACAGATTCTGACTTATTTTGACATGGTATCAGAGCCAAGTTGAATTTTTTTTCCTCTCGGTTTGGTTGTCGCCCACGTGATTTTTTTTCTCCTCTCGGTGTTCTTGTGTTGGCGTCTTCTGGATTATTCTTGGTTTGAGTTTTTTTTTCACAACCTCTGTTCAGGTCTCGGCCGGAGTTCTTTTCTGGTGAGCCTCTCGACGGGTCTGTTTCTGGTCTCCATAGTTTCTCGGCAGTTTCTGTTTTCATCTCGGCAGTCGCATCCTTCTGGTGAATTAGTTTCTTTGTGATGGACTCTGCACCTGTGTGTGTCAAGTTTACGGGTACAAACTACTCTACTTGGGCTTTTCAGTTTGAACTTTTCCTCAAAGGAAAAGATCTTTGGGGTCATATTGATGGCACGGATGTCGCTCCACAATCTGCTACTGACAAATCCAAAGATCTCGGAGCTTCTCCCTCATGGGCTGTCCTTGATGCTCGGATTATGTCTTGGCTTCTTGGTTCAGTGGAGCCACATATTGTTACCAACTTACGGCCTCATCGCTCCGCTCAATCCATGTGGAATTACTTGAAGCAGGTTTATCATCAAGCTAATGATGCTCGTCGCTTTTAGTTGGAACATGCAATTGCTATGTTTCAACATGGTAGTCTTTCCATCCAAGACTACTACTTGGCCTTTCTGACTCTTTGGCACGAATATATTGATTTGGTTACAGCAAATGTTCCTGCTGGTGCTCTTTCGACTATCCAGACTCTTCATGAGACTAGCCGGCGTGATCAATTTCTTATGAAATTACGTCCGGAATATGAATCTGTTCGCTCTTCTCTACTGAACCGATCTCCTGTTCCTTCTCTTGATATTTGTTTTGGTGAGTTACTTCGCGAATAACAATGTCTTAGTACTCAAGCTATTCTGGAGCAATCTCATGGCAGTTCGGGCCCGACACCTGTGGCTTATGTTGCCCAAGGCCGAGGATCACCTATGCCTTCTAAACATTTACAGTGTTTCTGTTGCAAGGAATATGGGCATATTGCTGCTAATTGTCCTAAGAAATATTGTTCTTATTGCAAGAAGAAGGGTCACATTATCAAAGAATGTCGTCTCCGTCCCCAGAATCGTCAGGCCCAAGCATTTCAGACTTCTGTTATTGTTCCTCCCGCAGCAACTTCTGTCGCACATGGCTTTTCCTCAGGTGCTTCCTCTTCCTCTGATCTTGCACTTCCTGCACCAAATTACTGCACACCAGAAATGGTGCAACAAATGCTAATTTCGGCATTATCTGCAATGGGGTTTCAAGGTAATTATTCTACTAAACTTTGGTACGTAGACTCGGGAGCTTCTAATCACATGACGAATACTCCCACCGCTGTGTCATGTTCGGCCCTATACTGGTCAATCTGCCATTCAGACTGCCAATGGCAGTTCCTTGCCCATAGCTGCTGTAGGAGATGCCTCTTCTAAATTTACTGATGTGTTTCTTGCTCCTCAGCTTTCCACGAGTCTTATCTCTGTTGGTCAATTAGTTGATAACAATTGTGCTGTTAATTTTTCTGGTGATGGTTGTGTTGTGCAGGACCAGGTAACGGGGGAGCCGATCGCGAAGGGACCTAAAGTGGGGCGCTTGTTTCCATTATTTTTACCTGCTCCAACACTTTCTCCAGTTTCTTCAATTCAGTCTTTTGCTTGTAATAATGTTTCTGATCTAAGTATGGTGTGGCATCGTCGTTTAGGCCATCCCAATACTCAAATCTTATCTCATGTATTGCACTCTGATTTTCTTGGTAATAAAGAACGTTCTTCTTTATCTCTTGAGTGTGATTCTTGTAAACTTGGTAAAAGCAAAATTCTTCCCTTTCCTTTGCATGCTAGTAGAGCTTCTCACTGTTTTGATCTTATCCATAGTGATGTTTGGGGACCTTCCCCGGTTAGTTCACATGAAAAATTTAGATACTTTGTGACTTTCATTGATGATCATAGCAGATTCACTTGGGTTTATTTTCTTCGTTCTAAATCTGAGGTTTTTCGTACTTTTAATGAGTTTTTAGCGTATGTTGAGAATCAATTTTCTGCGACTATTAAGACATTACGTACAGATTCTGGTGGTGAATATTTGCCTATTCAGTTTCAGGCATTCTTGGCTTCTAAAGGTATTATTCATCAACGCTCATGTACTGCTACTCCCCAATAGAATGGAGTAGCTGAAAGTAAAAATCGACATCTTCTTGATGTGGTACGTACTCTCTTGTTAGAATCTTCTGTTCCATCCATGTTCTGGGTCGAGGCTTTAAAAACTGCTACTCACACTTGATTAATCGTTTACCTTCCCAAGTCTTACACATGAAGTCTCCTTATTTCCGCTTGTTTGCTAAACAACCTAGTTATGATAATCTCCGTATCTTTGGTTGTGTATGTTTTGTCCATTTACCTCCTCATGAACGACATAAATTATCTGCTCAATCTGTTAAATGTGCATTCTTAGGATATAATGTGTGTCAAAAGGGATTTGTTTGCTATGATCCTACTTTACATCGTACACGCATTTCTAGGAATGTTATTTTCTTTGAAAATCAACATTTCTTTCCTGTGTCTTCTGTGCCCTCTTCTTCTACTGTGGTCCTCCCCTCCTTTGAACAGCAGTTCTCAGATCTTCATCAAGTCAGCTCTTGCTTTAAACCAGGTATTGTGTATACGAGACGTTCCCGCCCACAATCTCTTCCGGTGGCTTCACCGATATCTGATCCTACCATGCTTCAGAACCAGTCAGTTGCAGCACCTCCAGAGTCCTTGGTACGTCGCTCTTCTCGAGTGTCTGTACCTCCGGATCGGTATGGTTTTTCTTTTGGCCACACTATTTCCTCTCTTACTGCTACATTGTCCAATTTTGATATTCCCACATGCTACTCACATGCTGTCAAGCATGATTGTTGGCGACAAGCTATGCAGGAAGAAATTGCTGCTCTAGAGGCCAATCACACCTGGGACATTGCACCTTGTCCTTCCACCATAGTTCCCCTGGGTTGCAAATGGGTTTACTCCGTCAAGGTTCGATCTGATGGAAGTTTGGATCGTTATAAAGCTCGGCTTGTTGCACTTGGAAATAATTAGGAATATGGTGTCAATTATGAAGAGACATTTGCTCCTGTGGCTAAAATGACCACTGTTCGTACGATTTTAGCTCTTGCTGCTTCCAATGATTGGCCACTACATCAGATGGATGTCAAGAATGCTTTTCTTCATGGGGATCTTAAAGAGTGTATTTATATGAAGCCACCCTCGGGATTGTTTCCCTCTCCGACCTCACATGTGTGTAAGCTTCGTCGCTTCCTTTATGGTCTCAAACAAGCTCCGAGGGCCTGGTTTGATAAATTTCGAACTACTTTATTACACTTCTCATTCAAGCAGAGCAAGTATGACACTTCCTTGTTTCTTCGAAAATCAGACATGGGTATTGTTGTTCTTTTGGTTTATGTTGATGATATTGTGATTACTGGTTCCGATTCTATTTTACTTGGTCAGCTCAAGACTCATCTATCTGAGTCCTTTCACATGAAAGATCTTGGATCTCTCACATATTTTCTCGGTCTTGAGGTGCATCGTAGTCCATCTGGTATTTCCCTCAATCAACATAAGTATGCTAGTGACCTGGTGGCTACAGCTGGCCTAGAGGAGGCTACATCTGTTGATACTCCCATGGAATTAAATGTCAAGCTTCGCAAAGAGGAGGGTGATTTACTTGCTGATCCCAGTTTATACCGGAAGTTGGTGGGTAGTCTAGTCTATCTCACTATTACTAGACCAGACATTTCTTTTGCAGTTCAGCAAGTCAGCCAGTTTCTTCATACCCCTCGACATCTTCATTTGGCTGCTGTCCGTAGGATCATCCGCTATGTTCAGGGCACTTCTGCCCGTGGCTTATTCTTTCCTGCAGGCAATTCTCCTCAACTTACTGCTTATAGCGATGCTGATTGGGCCGGTTGTGCTGATACACGTCGCTCCATCACTGGTTGGTGTGTGTTCTTAGGTGATGCATTGATCTCCTGGAAGAGTAAGAAGCAAGACAGAGTCTCTAAGTCATCTACAGAATCTGAGTACCGGGCGATGTCTCTTGCTTGTTCTGAAATTATTTGGCTTCGAGGTTTGCTTGCTGAGTTAGATTTTTCTGAGACTGATCCTACACCTCTCCATGTTGATAATACGAGTGCTATTCAGATCACGGCTAATCCTGTCTATCATGAGCGCACAAAGCATATTGAAGTCGACTGTCACTCTATTCGTGAAGCATTTGAAGCTCGTGTTATCACTCTTCCACATGTTTCCACTGAACTACAAATTGCTGATATCTTCACCAAAGTTCTTACTCGCCATCGACATTGTTTCTTAAGTAGCAAATTGATGCTTATTGATCAACTCGCATCAATTTGAGGGGGGCTGTCAATGGACAGCTCTGCTGTCCATAAATTAATCTTCTTTTCTTTTATTCTTCTTTCCTTATTTCACATTTACTTAATTTACGTAGGCTTGTACAGTTAGTATATTGCCAGAATATATTGTTTCCATATAAAGCTAGACTGCTAGAATCACTCGGCAATTAGTTTCTTTCCATGTATAGCTCTCTTGTAAAGGTCCTATATAATAAAGAGGTCACTCAAAGGCTAATTGATTCGGCCATTCAAACAGATTCTGACTTATTTTGACATAACATGGTAATGGATCTTTCTTGTTTTCTTTTTTCATTTGATTTCATGTCTTTCTTTCCCCTTTTCATTTTATGCAGAATAGAAGAGAAGTTAACAGAGAGAGAGAGAGAGAGAGAGAGAGAGAGATTTCTTTACAAAAAATTTACTTTGCTCTTCTTTCTCTAAGGTTTGCTTTTGTTCTCTCTCTTGAATCTCTCAACTACGTTTTATCATAAAGAAGAGTTTCTAATGTTTTCTTGTTAGTCTCTATGTGATACTAACTTTAGATGTTTTTTGTGGATTCATTTCAAACTCCCTATATAATCAAATTAGATAGAAATATATTAGGAGTTCTTATTTCATTGGCTACTAGATTGTCTAGCCAGACAGTTTTCTGTGTGGGAAAACCATTTACCTTGGTCTGCTAAGTTTGAGTTACAGTCAGGATAGCTGCAAGTTCCTGGTTTACAAGACTTCTTAGTGGACTATATTTGACTCAGGATACCTTTGCGTTGCTGATAATTAAGTTATGTTCTGATCAGTGGACGCTGTGGCCTGAAATTATTTTATAGTTGCGAAGTTCCGTTTAATGTTTGCTATGATTATTTAAAATGAGGATAAAGATTGTATATCCACCGGGGCATGAAACTTCTCGTTTGTTCTTCATTCTCTTTTTAGTATTCTAATATAGGGGCCATTGCTCGGTGTCTTGGTAAAAGTCAGCCTGCCAAGTGCTAAGCATAGAATTATGGAATTAAGTTTGGGAGTATCCACTTTATACAAATAATCCTAAATGTTTGGTGTTTATCTAGTCCACCTCTTTAGCAATCTGCATTGACCAGAAAAACATGTATAATGACTTTTTTTCATGTATTGTAAATTTTCAATTTAATTTTCTTGAGCTTTATTGTTATTTAAATTCATGTACGATTTTATGCCAGAATGGTTTTTATTTAATAAATTAATCCTCATGGAAACAGATGACGACAAAGACCATCATGAGAATTCAGATCAGAAAACTCATCTGCATGGTTTTGATCAAGATGCTGAAAATATGATTAAGAGGGTGAAGCAAGCAATGTCTGTTGGAGAAGGATGTCGGGTATGTATTTTATTTGGTCCCACTTTGGAATTTGAACATATTTCATATTCTGAAATAATTAATGGTGTTGAATTTTCTTGCAGATTTATGGTGTTTTAGATGTCCAAAGGGTTGCTGGGAACTTTCATATATCAGTTCATGGGTTAAACATTTTCGTTGCACAAATGGTCAGTTTTTCTCGAACTTTATTTTCTTATATAATTCAATTTCATTTAATAAACAAAAATTACAAAAAGTTCAATACGCACCTGATTTTTTGAGCCTTTCAGTTCTTCTAGGAGTCGGATAAAGTTTGTCTTGGGTAACTTTTTGCATGTAACTAGAGTAATGACAAGGAGGAAGTTAAAAGGAAGAGAATTATTGTATGTTATCATTTTATATCACTGTTTATGTATTTTTGTTACATTTAGTGCAAGTGAAACTAATGATTACTGAAATTTGTAATGTTTGTTTAATTAAAAATAAATCAAGTTAAGGATGTAAAGATCAGGTGGAAAGCCCAAATTCCTGGGTATGTCTAGTCTATGTTCCTAAACTAAAAAGAGGAATATACAAAACAATGATCCTCTATTTAACCCAAGTGTTATTTTTTTAAAAAAAAATTGTTGAGTTGCATTAGCTATTTGACTGGCTTTACGGTTTTTTTTTTTTTTTTTTTCGATTGACTTCCACGCAAATCATTTCAAATTGAGGTCTGAATCCCAACTTAATAAATAACAACCCTTTAGTTTGCAAATCAAAATAGCTTAATGCAATTCATGTTAATTTAATTGACGTTGATCTTTTCTTCAGCACTTCTAACATCTGTTATGCCAATGGAATCAGACCATCCAAATTGTTTAGTTTAGAGATTTTATATGGTTCTTTCCATTTTGTGTTTATGGTACCATTATTGAAACCGTTGTTAGGCTCATAGTATCAGTTTGGACCCTGATTGCTGCCTACATTACCTGAACTATTTGTGTAAGGTGCTAATGTCTTCCAACAATTGGATTCATCTGCTTAGACTTCAAATTATTTGGAAGGGTCGAGGATGCGCATCCTTAACCATCCTTTGTCGTGTTGACATTGGTACTCCAGTGTTAAGGAATGGGTCGCGGTAGGTCGGATAGCTAGGAAGTGGGAGTGGCATTTTTGCAAGACCTTTGTTGGTCCGAAATGGTTCCAAAGTATATTTATTGATCAGAGGTGTTCTAATGTTGGGTCAGCGATGGATGTAGTTGATGATGTGTTATAGGATTTGCAAATAGCTTATAGGCAAGTTTTGGACTCTAAAGAATTGTAATCCTTGTCCATCAAGGAATTGGGTTTTGGGTTCTATAAATAGTTACCCATGTTATAGGTTGAGAGTTGGTGAGAGGAAAAGAGGCAGTACTCTCATTGTATTTGAGAGGTTACTCATTGTTTTGAAAGGATAACTCTTGCGTAGAGGTAATACTCTTATTATTTTTGAGAGGGCACTTAGAGAGAGAATTCTTGTTTAGAATTTGTGATTTCCTTTTGAGTGAGATTGGGTGTATAAGGGTTAAGGGTTGAGAGTTGAGTGTACTCTTGATACAATTCTTTTACTTGTACTGTTACAATCTATATAGTGAAATTGGGCTCTCCGTGGATGTAGGCTTGTTTAGTTGAACCATGCATAATTCTTGGTGTGTTCTTGCAAATTTCTTTGTGCTTGTTTACTTATCGTCACATCATAATATTTGGTGGCACGTGATTGGAGGCTTGTTTCTTAACAAAACCTAATAATTAAAAACTACTAAATATAAAATTTCATCCAAATCCGATTTCGTTTGGTCCATGAACAAAATTCCCGAAATATTCAACGCTCTTTCTATAAGACGAAAAAACATGATTTTGGAGACCTAGATGAAGGTTTTCGGCCGAAAAACAACATGGGCCAGTAGCTTTTGTTTATTGGGTCGTTTTTGATCAAGAATGGGTCTCTTCGATTCAAAATACGGTTTTCGAAAATTCTGTCCTACATCAACTTCATTCAGACTTCAAGTGAACTGACCTTCCATGGCAGGTTCCAGATCCTTCACACCACTGACCAGTCACCGGAAAATTGTTAAAAAGCAGCAATTGTATTGCAAGAATCTCTGTGAAAATCCTAAATCAGCTTCAACTTCAACCTATATCAGTCATCAAAGATGGACTGATGATGGTCGATGAACAAAATTCAGGTTAGGGCAGGTCAAAATCATGCTAGAATCTAGAGGGGGAAAGTTCTAGTGAGAGAAGCTCTCAACATTGCCTTTCTTAAAGTCATTGTAACATTTTCACAAAGGGAATTTCATGGATCCACCACTGCATAAGGGTGTCAAATAGTGTCATGATCTAGATGCCTTGTTGACAACTTCCAATTGTACATCCAATTATTAGTATCTACTATCTAGTCATTGCTTTATACTGTATGGTTCTTTGATTTTGTTCTTACTCCACGTCTCCTCTATCTTATGAAGCCAAGACCCCATTTAGTCTGACAATCAGTTTTGGTACAGAACGGTTTTGTATGTCTGACACTTTTACAAAAGAAATTCTAGATTAATTTATATTCTGATCCTTCTAAGGAGCTTCTTGGATCTCACTTCCAGGGGGCATCTTCTAGATTTGATTTTGGATTGTGTAGAAACTAAACTGCATATTTTTTCTGTCTATTTGTTCTTTGTTCTCTTTTTCATATCAAGTACTGTTTCTTTTCCCCCACAGATTTTTGAAGGAGCTACTCATGTCAATGTAAGTCATATTATTCACGACTTGTCATTTGGGCCAAAATATCCAGGAGTTCATAATCCACTTGATGGAACAGTTCGAATTCTGCATGATGCAAGTGGAACATTCAAATATTACATAAAGGTATTTATCCTGAGCTTTCTTTTATAAACCTATAATTCTTCCATCTCTACATTTTGGCCTTCCAAGATACAATGGACATGTTATGCACTTGTGCTCGAAATTTTCTGTTCATGTTCTCGAGTTTAGCGCTTAAATGATCTTTAATTATGTATCTCAACACTTATAGAACAAAGAATATAGAACTGTTTGTTTGAGTTGAAGCACTCTTGGAAAGATTACTGCAATGACTATTATTAGTTTAGTGGCCATTTGCACTGTCATGCAAATTCATTGGACTGTTTGAGCCTGACAATTTTTTCTTTGTTAAAATTATGTTTTGTAAATAATTTTGTTGGTATTTACTTCAATAAAATTATTTATACTATAGAGAGTTTAAATCAAGCCTTTAATGGTCCAATTGTACCATGAAGGATGTATCCGATGATGATTAGCTGTGGCATGAGGATCCTATATTCTGTACCAAACCTTGTAACCTTGTACTGATTCAATTCCCCTTGATAATGATCCTAATTGTCCAATTGCACTCCTTATCTAGTGGTGCTATCTTAAGCGAGGGGCCCAACATTGGCACCAAACATGTAGTCAAAGGAATCGTGCATAAGTCGGAACTGAGTATACATTCTACTCTAGAATGAATATCCTGTTGTGATGATTCACCAATGCATAATGTTTCAAGAGTTCTTGGCTCTCTTCAACTGTCAATGATTTTCTTTTCATTGTCAAATTGGCAATCTAGAGGAGAGGTGTGATATTCTTTGTATTCTTAAAACTAGGGGCTGTTAGTCAATTTGAAGATGCCTTTTATGAATCTTTACACTGAGAACTTCCCATGAAAATCAAATCAGTGCATTATGAATACCATTTGGCAACCTAGTCTATAGTGTAATATATAGATATCACAGTAAACGGTGAAGGAAATCAGGAATTAACTATTTATTGGAATCCTAATATTCTCTTGTTATAAGTATCTCTCAGCAATAACACATACTGGTCACTACCTAGTTTTATACTCAATATTGCAAGATGCTGAGGGGGATGTAATGAATGAAGACTCAACCTTTTGGTATTATTTGTACAAAGGGACTGCTCTTACATTCAAACCTGCTTTCTCATGCTTGGCTACTTGAGCATTTGACATTTTCTCCAAGCCAAATAAAAACAAATACACTTCCAAGTGATTTAAAATGCAATGGAAGGCACAATTGATCCATTCATACTAATTGCCTCATTCTATTGGCCCGAGACTTCCACTGCGTCAATTTTTTTTTCTTTTTCTTGAAAAAAAAAAAAGGGATAAGAAGATTTATTCTATTTTATTTTCCTCTTTGAATTGAGGTTTTTGGTTAATGTTTTAACACTCCCCTTGTGGTTCTCCATTATGAACTCTGTTTATTGTGATGTAGATTGTTCCGACTGAGTACAAATATAGCTCGAAAGAAGTTTTGCCAACTAATCAATTCTCTGTTACGGAATATTTTTCCCCTATGAATGAGTATCATAAGACATGGCCAGGTTTGTCTTAACCATACTTTGAACGGAGTTTATTTGAATCTTCTCGGTTCCTACTTTTTAATTGGTAGTGGACATCAACAGCTAAGCTCTTACTTTACTATTTGATACAGCTGTCTACTTCTTGTATGATTTGTCACCAATTACTGTGACTATCAAAGAAGAACGTCGCAGTTTTCTTCACTTCATCACTCGGCTCTGTGCGGTATTAGGTGGTACTTTTGCTTTAACAGGTTTGTATCTTGCCCTTTTACCATGGTCTTGAATATTGAAATAAATTTTGCAGAGTGAGTAAAAAAAAATGAGGATTTGGACAGGTTCTAAACTTTGAACTGGTAAAAAATTCATTTGGAAGAAATATATCTACTTCTGGCCAAAGTGGTGAAAATTTTAGACGACTACTAAAATATGGCTGCATGTTTTTGCTTTCCTGTTAACTTGGGTAGATGTCTGGGCTCAAAAATTGATTAAATTGAGAAATGAGATTGTAAATTTGACAATTTCTACAAATTCAGTTTGGCCTTAGAAATGGACATAGTTTCTTTGATACTGAACTTTAAAAATAGAAAATAGTTTCTAGAGAACAATAAAATACTGTTCCATGAAAAAGTCTTTTCTTACTCCATTTTCATAAAATAGTTTTTAGAAAACAGTCAGTTATCTGAAAAACCGATAATCACTTCTTGGAAAACACGTCTTTTTTGATGTTCTTGGATGAAACATTTATGGAAAAATATGTTCTTGGATGAAACGTTTATGGAAAAAAGAAGACGACGTTATTGGATGAAATCTGCTGATTACTTTCCTCGCTGCTTTATTGAATAAAGGCTTCATTGTCATACATGATAATACGTACCGTTGAATGTTATTTTGACAGGAATGCTAGATCGTTGGATGTTCAGACTTCTTGAAATGGTGACAAAACAGAACACGAGACGTACATTTCGGTAAGTTGAGGTTTCTACAACTGCCATGAACCAAGGATATATTAAATCAAGTGAGAATCACCAGAGAATGTACATTCCCCCAAGAGGACCATGTTATTATGAATACTGGGGAAAGATTATACTAGTAGATTGGTTGTTTTAACTTCTTGTTTTCTATTTTTGCCATGAACTTGAAAAATTGCATTTCTATTCTAGTGCACGACCATTTAAATCTTTTATTTATTTATTAGTTTATTTGCAAGATCATTTTTTTTTTCCTTGGTTTGGATCTGACTGGTACATTTTTGCCTTTTTGTTATGGAAGTAGCAGGTTCAAGATTATTAATGTGGTGTTTGGAAGCATAGAAATGTTGTTTTGAAATTGGAGTTCTGGAAAAAATAATTAATTTTGATTTAATTTTCTTCTAATTTCAATTTGAAAGCACTCAAACATATGGAGAATCAAACAAAATATATATAGATGTAGATAAGTATGAATTCCATGTACTGGTCGGATATTTACAGGAGCCATCTGCTTGTGGCACCGGGGGCTAAATTTGTGGCCACGTTCAATTGGAGTGGGTCGTTCTCAAAACAAACTCATGGTGTTGAGTAGCCGTAAAATAGAGATATAGTACCATGGGTGTTGAAAAATAAATCCATTAATTGAAAAAAGGGCAGAAAAGAAAATGTACAGTATTATATTATAATATAGAACAAATCATATAATTTCTAATATATATTTATATATTTATTGTAAAGACTCGCTCTATCACATGGTATGATATTGTCCGCTTTGGGTCTAAGTTTGCATAATTTTGTTTTTGGGTTTCACTCCAAAAAGTCTCATATTGTTTGGAGAGAACACACTATATATAAGTACATCTCCTTCTTCACACTCAGGCGATGTGAGATTGAGCACCCTGTAACCTGTCATTGTGGTAGCTCGTTCAGTGTCTCTCGCACTCACCCACATCACATCTGTCCAAAAGAGTCACCACAATCCACCCCCTTAGGAGGTCTGACGTCCTCGTCGGCACACTTATGGTTGGATCCGGCTCTGATACCATTTGTAACGACTTGTTTCATCACATGGTATGATATTGTCTGCTTTGGGGTTAATCCATACGGTTAGAAGGGCGGCATGGATGTTAGGTTTTATTGTGGTGACCCTTATGGGTGGATGTGATGTGGGTGAGTGCGAGAGATATTGAGCAAGCTACCACATGTGCTCAATCCCACATCGCTTAGGTATGGAGAAGGGGATGTGCTTATATGTAGGTTGTTCTTTCCAAATAATACGAGGCCCTTTGGGATAAAACTCAAGAGCAAAATCGTGCGGGTTTAGGTTCAGAGCGAACAATATCATACATACTATGTGGTGGAGTGAGCTGTTACAAATGGTATTAAAGTCAGACCTAGCAGACGGGGATGTCAGGCCTCCTAGGGGGGTCGATTGTGGTGACTCTTGTGAGCGACACTAACAAGATATAGGGTGTTCAATCCCATATCTTCTGGGTATGGAGAATGGGATGCGTTTCCCATATCTCCTGGGTATGGAGAATGGGATGCGTTTATATATAGTGTGTTCACCCATATCTCCTGGGTATGAAGAATGGGATGCATTTATATATAGTGTGTTCTCTCCAAATGGTATGAGATATTATTTTGGAGTAAATCTCAAGAGCAAAATCGTATGATGGAGCAAAATCGTACGAATTTAGGCCCAAAGCGGTAAAATAAATTATGATGGCAAACTATCCAGCAGACAACAGTATATAGTTTTGAGTTTATCATCTAAGATGCAAAGGCATACCATAGATATTCTAATCGAGTGTGTGGTTGCAACAGGGTGGGTCTAATAGTGTTGCAGTGGTTGCGGTTCTTTCACTATTTTTGCCTATACTTTTTTGGGTAAGCGATGATAACAATTAGGGGTAGTATTGAGGGTTTGGGTTGACCTTAATTGTGTTCGTGTTATAATCGTGTCAATCTGTTTAATTAATCGTATCGTGTTCGTATTTTGGAATTTAACTCGTTTAACCAATTAGATCTCTTTAATTAATCGTGTCAGGTGAAATATGTTTTAATTCAATTACTATCAACATTTTAATTATTTCAATATAAATTTAATATGGATATTGTTTTGGCTTTTTTTTTTTAATTGTGTTGTTCCAATTATTATTTTTTCATGAATTTAGTTCTATTATCTCAATTTTTTCAACATCTTTGCAATTTATACTTAAGCTAATAAACGAGTTACTTGACCCATTTAAATTAAATTGGTTAAATAAGTCACTCTGTATAATTCGTTTAATAAACGAGTCGTGCTCGAATCAAAGATTTCTCACATGATTATTAAACGGGTCTGTGTTTGAATTGATCTGTTTAGCGAATATTTATAAATTGAAAGACACGATTATGATCTGCCAACACGAATAGCCATTCCCACATTAAATTGATTTAGGAGAAGCAAAAGAGAAGAGATCGAAGAATGCCTTTCAAATTTACCAAGGAAGGGAGAAAAAAAAAAAAGAAGGAAAAGAAAAATAGAAGATAATGTTTTTGACTTTTCTACTAGAAAATTTAAAAGAAGTTAGTCAATAGTTAGTTGACACTAACAATTCAACTTAAAAAAGGTGGCCGAGGTCTGATTAATTTTTTGAAAAAAGACTGATGTCAAAGCAAGGTTAAAATTGTGGTACTTAATTCAAAATTTTTTATATTTTTGCATAACATATTATATATATATATATATATATATATATAATGCAATTAAAATAATTATATATCATTTGAATATAAAGTGTGATATGCAATATCTATTATGTAATAGAACAATATTATACAAAAAAATATATTTATTAATATTGAATGTGTTGTATAATAGTTAAGAAGCACCAACACTTTTTCAGGAGTGCCGTGGATATTCGAAACACATATCAGACACAAACCATAAACATGTCAAATTCAACTAGAAGAGCCTTGGAATTTGTATATTTTATTTTTTGCTTAGACATGACTGGCATATGACAATGACACGGAATAGATATGTTTTGGACATTTTGAAGGTACGACGGAGTCGTTTTATAATAATAATAATTTTTTAAAAAAAATGGGCTTAAATTTAACTTAAAATATATTATGTGTTAATTAGAAATATAATTTAAAATTTAAGAAAACAAAAATAACAAATATCTAACTTTAAGCTCCAAATAAATGTTTTGTTTATGATTATAGGAATAAAATGTCCAACAATTATATATATATAATAGCATATTATTATTTTTTGACGATCATGTCTGTGTTATAATTTTTTGAGATTTATTATATTATTGTGTTCATATTGTTGCGAAAAATTAACGAAAAAGAAGATCAACACACTAGCAAAGATACACAGATTTGCATGATTCACACAAAATCTAGGATTACGTCCTTCGTGTTGCATGTTTTCACTATAATCAGAAAAACGTCATACAATTATAGAGAGTTTAGACCCTATATAATATATATAAACACCTCCTAGAATTATATAATAAGTGTAAAAATATTAAAATATTATTTCAAAAAATTCCGACAAAGGTATACAGTATAATCGAGCTCCATACTTTCTTCTTATCACCACGTATTATGGTATAATAGTAAATGATATGATTTAAAATATAAAAAACTATCCAAATGTGCATTTCGAAATGGATATGGAATTGTCCGAGAGATGTGCTTTCAGAAAATGAGCCCCAAATAAATTCTTGCATTGGGCATTTCGTAACTTTAGAGTTTAGACCCAATACTATCATATAAATTATTTAAGCCCAAATCCAAATAACAATATATTAGCTAAACACACTATTGTAACAACTCACATGAGAAGTGATTTATAATTTTAATTAAAATTATTATACAAATTAATAATTATTAGACATGAAATATAGAAGAGTGAGGATGAGAGTAAAACTTATGATGTTATTAAGTTTGCGAATTAGTTATTTAGTTCATATTATTTAGTTCATATAGAATTTTTAAGAGTAGTGAATAGAGTGAAAAGTTTGTGATTTTGATACCCAAATTTGTGAATTAAAAATTAAAATTTGAAAGATCTTCAGCAAGCTCTTAAATGCGACATCCTTTATACATAAGATTTCACTAAGTACAAAATTTTTATAAGAATGTAAAGTTTTCATTAAAATGAGACGACAAGAATATAAAAAATATTAATATTAAAAAAGAATTCATCCTTGGTGTCTTATAAATAGCACAATCTAGTTACATAAATTTTTTTATAAAATGAAATATTTAACACACTGACACCGGACAGAATAGTGATTATTCGGTAGGCTAATAACAACAGAAAATAAACAGAAAGAATGCACGAGAATTGCCCGAAAAACTCAGAGAAAAGTCTCTGCTATTCAATATTATTATTCAAAATCAAAAGTGCCCCCTTAGCATCAACTCACAAGCCGGGCTATATAGCTAAACTTCGTCAACATTACCAAAAATAGCAGGATTTCAAAAATCGTGCTAAAATAAAATAGGAAATAAAAAAAGGATGTTGCCAGAAATCTGACCCAAATAAAGCCCAGAATCTCTTCCTAATCAACAAAATAAATATTACTAAAAAAGAAAAGAAATAACTAAAATTAGGGATTCGGAGGGAAAAACAGTGTATTTTGGCCTCGAAAAAATACACACCCAGCATAACTTGGTGCCCACGACGTGCGCGCCGAACCAAGCTTTTCGAATTGTGGTTATAAAGGCAATTCTAACACCTGTAGCCAAAGTTATGGCCAAAATACTGAAGCGCATTCAAAAATATCCTAATTAGTGACAAGGTCACAATTTCCTGTCATCTTTGCGCCGATTTGTCAACTCAAGATATTTCAGTGCCATCAACGTGTCGTTTGACAGTTCAGTATCATTTGACTCGAATACTCCTGCATCACACACCTTAGTCACAAATAATGAGCAGGTTTTAGCACTGAGTTTAGAGTTAAACTATGTCATGTTTCAGGAAATAATGAGCACATTTTAATTTAAATTTTATAATAAAATGAGTAATCGAGTGAATTCAACTTCTCGTATGAACAAATGAGTTTTTTAAATTTCTTACCAAATAAAAGAAAAGAAAAACAGTTAGAGAAAAAAACAGAATATATAATAGTAAAAATCACGAAACCATCTCATATTAGTGTATACAGTTGTAAAGCAACTTCTGTCTGCACGGTACGGAAAAAGAAGCCACAACAGGCATATTTTGTATATAACTTTAGAGGCAACTTGAAAGCAAAAGTGGAAAGGGAAAATTTGAGAACGTGCAAGCAAGATAAGAAATATCAAAGCCTTCACATAAATAATTGAAGCTAAAAAAAGTTCATATGATTTGAAATAAAGTCATTTGGCTGTAATAATTTAGGTAGGCTCCCATGATTGGACATGGGCTGTATATATGCCTACACATAAATAATTGAAGCTAAAAAAAGTTTATATGATTTGAAACAAAGTCATTTGGCTGTAATAATTTAGGTAGGCTCCCATGATTGGACAAGGGCTGTATATATGCCTACCTCAATTATATAATTTATATGCAACTTTAGATATGATTCTTAGAAATAGAATTAAAATAAAAAAAAATTGTATGCAGCCCATTAAAAATTGCATCTCAAGAATTTTCCTCCACAACCAGGAACATTTTTAGTTAATACAATGAAATTTCAAAATTTCTATCTATGCTAAATTTTTTTTTAACCCAATTCAATAGTAAAGTCTGCGAGTTTGGCAGGAAATTGTATTAAAGTTGAATAACATTCTAGTCAAATTAGAGAACTTGGCCAAAAATGTATGTAGCAATAATAACCAATCACTTGTATTTCAAGGACTTTGCCCAAGTAGATAAAGAACTTGACCTTAGTGTCTAACAAATATTAGGTTTAAGAATCAAATAGTAACAATTATTTGGAGATGAGTGTGTGTACTAACTAGGTAAAAAAAAAATCAATCACTTGACATGTCCATGACTTGCATAACTTTTACAAACTTACTTGATGAGAGAAAAGAGAGAGAAGCGCGAGTGGAAAAGATAGAGTTGATTTGCTAATAGAATGAGAAAGAGGGAGGAGAGAGAAAATATGTCAATAGGTTGTGTAAAAGGGTTGTGCAAAATACATAACAATTTTACACATCGGTGAGGTGACAATATATCTCAACATAAATTTACACATGGTGTATATTTTACACAAGGATCTTTTAATAATTGCTCGAGATGCTCTAATAGATTATGTGATAATTTTAATATCTTATATTTTTTGCAAGAATTTATACTAAAGCTTCTATTGTAGTGGAAATATATTGTAGTATTTATGGACATGTTTTTTTTTTAAAAAAAGAAAAGTTATATCCATGCTAGCTACTAATTTGGTCCTTCCAAACAAATTAAATATGCATCTTTAGCAGAAAAATGAAAATGTTGTCCAAATCGTTTTACTGGCTGTACTGGAGGATAATAATTTTTTGGCTTTCTAAGAAATGAATGACTTTTTAGTTGTGTTTGTGTGAAGAAATGGAAATGCTGCTGCTAACGTGTGTTGGCTAGATTTTTCTATTGGTTTAAAGGTGAATTGTTCCTTTCTTCACAACTTTCCTCTATTCTTATGTAGGTAATTGATGACCAAAAGTTGAAGTCTTAGTGATATCTGTGACGTATAAATTTGTAATTTACAATATTCGGTGTCAAAACTAAGTTTGATCGAGTTGTATGCTTTCATTCATGTTATTATAATCGATCATGTGGTTGAAGACTGAGAGTAAGAAGTGTGTTCTTCATCAATGCATTATCTAGAGAGTGCCTCGATAAAGAGTTTGGTTGATTGAAGCATTCAAAAGACTACAAGTGAGCATGGATGTCGGTGATCATGATTTGAGCATCATTCAGTTCAGGTAAGTTGGTGAGGACACATAGATTTTTAAAATATATTTTTTGGTCTTGAAAAATAGAGTTTCAAAGTCATATTTTCACAATTTTCAAGGTTGGACCAGTCCAAGTCTTTCCCGGACTCGTCCAAGAGCTTTTAGGACCTCAATATTGAGCATCAACACAGTTGGACCGGTCCAAGTGAAGGATAGACCGGTCCAAGGGGTCTCAGCAACTCAATAAGAGTCTGCTACAGTACATGGACCGGTCCAAATGAAGCTCGGTCCAGTCCAACTCCTCTGGCTTGAGGGAATAAGCCTATTCAGTCCAATTTTGACCCAGATTTGACCCGAAACTTTCTAAAAATGTGGGAACATGTGTTCTATTGATTTTTAACTTGTTTTCAAGGAAAACTAGAATTTTTAATCTCTATAAAAACCTCATATGATTTCTCTCTCATTAAGCTTTCAACGGAACAAAAATTCATATTCTAGAGAGAAAAAATATTGGGATATTTTTCTTACAAAGGATTTTATTTCCCAAATTCTTTGTTTATATTTTTGAGAGCACATACACACGGAGTGTTTAAGTTTTGATGCTCTTCACAATCTGATCAACCAGATTCTCAAAGACATCATTAGTCTACACAATTTGATCAAAGCATATTCGTGTAGTATTTTGTCCCATTCGTAGTGATACTCGTGTAGTATTTTTATTCTTTTAGCTATCTTTCTGGAAGAATTGATACATTAGCCAAGATTCTACAGCAGTTGAACGAGGGAGTCACAATTGTAAGCCTGAGGTGTTCGGCATCGAAGTTCTTGTCAGAGTGGAATGGGTGTGAGTCTGAGATAGAGTCTATTGTACTTTGTTTCGAGATAGTGAATTGGTTTCTCTGGGATTTTCTGCCTCACCCCCTTGGTTTTTCCCTTCCTAGAGTTTTCACGTAAAAATCTTGATGTCATCTCTAACTTTCCTTACTTGCTTTGTTTATTTTGTGATTGGTTTAGATGCTTAATTTGTAATCATTTTGAAAAATTAATCAATTATAAAAATTAAGCAAGAAGACCTATTCACCCCTCTCTAGGTCTAAGGATTAACATCTCACTCTAAATTAACTGAACCATTTTCGTATCGCGTAACTCACATTTGATATCAGAGCAGGTTGCTCAATTCTGAGTTAGATTTTGTTTGGTTGATTTAGTTATGAATAAGTTCAATTTCATTCTCTTAGAGATAAGCAATTTTGACATCATTCTTGGGATGGATTAGTTGTTAGAGTTTTATGCCCATATCGATTGTGTTAGAGGATGGGTGATGGTTTGTACGTCTGAGGGAGATTGTTTTTGCTCTGTGGGAGATTAGAGTGATTCCCATACTTCTCCATTCTATGACATTAGCAGTCGGGAGTAATATAATTTCTTCTTGGCTAGTCTATTGGCCGAGGAAGAAGAGGTTTTGAGAGATATATATCCGATCGTTGTCTGTGACTTCTTGGATGTCTTTTCGGAGGATTTGATAGACTTATCTCCCAAGAGAAAGATAGAATTTTTTATTAATCTTATACCAGGTACAATGCCCATTTTTATGGCACTGTATCAAATGGCACCGGTGGAGTTAGGGAAATTAAAGAAACAGTTATATGATTTAGAATCTAAAGGCTTCATAAGGCCTAGTCCATCACCGTGGGGAGCACCGATATTGTTTGCTAAGAAGAATGATGATTTTTTAGATTGTGCATTGATTATCAAAAAGTGAATCATGTGACAATAAAGAACAAGTATCTGTTGCTAAGGATAGATGACTTGTTTAGTGAATTGAAGGGGACTCACTACTTTTATAAGATTAATTTGAGGTTGGGTTACTACCAATTGAGGGTAAAAGACAAGGACATTCATAAGAAGACATTTTGTACTCAGTAGGGACATTATAAATTCCTTGTGATGACATTTGGTTTGACTAATACACTGATGACATTTATGGATTTGATGAATAGAATATTTAGACACTTTTGTAGTAGTGTTTATAGATGATATCGTGTACTCATCTTCGAAGGTGGAACATGAGTTACATTTGAGGACAATATTACAGATTTTAAGGGAGCATCGATTATATGCTAAATACAAAAAGTGCAATTTTTGGATCCAAGAGGTGAAATTCCTTAGACATGTTGTTTCTGGAGGTGAAGTCTCAGTAGATCCATCTAAGATTGAAGCGGTGATGAGTTAGGAAAGTTTGAAGATTTTTTTTGTAATTCAGAGTTTTCTTGGATTGGCCGGCTACTAGAGAAGGTTAGTGAAAGACTTCTTTAGTATGGTAATTCCTATGATGCGACTTACTCGCAAGGATGTGAAGTTTGTGTGGAATGAGACTTGTGAGTTTGCTTTTCTTGAATTAAAGAAACGGTTAACTACAACTCTGATTTTGGTAATACCCGAGCTTGACTTGGGGTATGTGATCTATTGTGATGCATCAAGGAATGAGCTAGGTTGTATGTTGATGCAATGTGATGGTGTGGTTGCTTATGGGTCTAGATAGTTGAATACTCATGATCATAACTATCCTATATATGACTTGGAGCTAGTTGCGGTGATCTTTTCTTTGAAAGGATGGAGACACTACTTGTACGGTGAGAGATTCGAGATATACTTAGATCACAAGAGTCTCAAGCATCTTTTCTCCTAAAAGGACTTTAACACGATACAGAGACGGTGGGTTGAGTACATGGGGGATTACAATTTTGATTTACAATATCATCTAGGAAAGGCTAATGTAGTGGCAGATGTGGTTAACAGAAAGTCTTACGGGAGTTTAGCTAGCATAGCTATATGGGAATGGAAAATGATGGAAGATTTCTCAGAGTTGGGACTATATTTCAGTGATGATGGTGAGCCAGTTACGTTGTTTCCCTTAGTAACATAACCTATGCTTGTAAGTAAGGTGATAGAGGCACAAGAATTGGATTTCTAATGGCACGACTATGACAGGTTGGACCTTACATTCAGATGGAGGTCTATGATTCGAAGGGCTGATGATGATTATTTCTGATTGTCGTGAGGATGTACTATGCGAATTTCATCACTCTTTCTTGCAGTAGGTATGAAAATGTATCACAATTTGAGATGCCAATATTTCTAAAAATTTATATGGAACAACTAGAATGGTTCATAGTTCCAGAGCAAGAAAAGATAGTGTGCAGGCTTGTTAAATCTCTTTATGGATTAAAGCAAATACCTAAACAATGGCATGCCAAATTTGATAAAGTGATGTTGTCAAATGAGTTTAAAATTAATGAGTGTGATAAATGTGTTTAACTAACAACACTTAATATGGGTATGTCATTATGTGCTTATATGTGGTTGATATGTTAATTATGGGACCAATAATGGCATCATTAAAGGTACTAAGAAAATAATAACCAATAACTTCGATATGAAAGATATGTGTATTGCTGATATCAATTTAGAAATTAAAATTTCTAGAACATCAAAAGGTCTAGGGTTGTCTTAGTCTCACTATATTGAGAAAATACTAGATAAATTCAATAAAAATGACAGGAATATCTCTAAGACTCCTGTAAATTTAAATCATCATTTATCAAGAATAATAGTCCTAGCATATCATAACTCGAGTATTCTCGAATTATAGGTAATTTAATGTATGTGATGAATTGTACACAACTCGATATAGCTTACTCAGTGAATAGACTAATTATATGAGCAATGCAAGAAAGGATCACAGGATAACGATAATCAGGGTATTAAGATATTTGAGATACACCCTGAATTACGGATTACATTACACAAAGTACCCTGCTGTACTTGAGGGATACAATGATGCTAACTAGATCTCAGATAAGAAAGACTCAAAATCCAAGAGTGGATATGTCTTTACTCTTGGTGGTGCCGCTGTGTTTTGAAAATCCTCTAAACAAATATGTATTACCAGATCCACAATGGAACGTGAATTTATTGCTTTGGATAAAGCAAGTGAAGAAGTAGAGTGACTTTGTAATTTCCTAGAGGATATTCCAAATTGGCCGAAACATGTGTCTAAGATTTGTATGCATTGTGATAGTCAATCAGTAATTGGGAGGGCACAGAGTAACTGTCACGTCCCGATTTTTGACTCCCAGAAGACCGGAGGTGACTTTTGTCCATTTCACCCAAACAGACCTTTTCAATATCTCAAGTACCGCGAAAGTTTGATTTCTTTCTTGCACATGGATGTGCATGACCCAACCTCAACTAGCCTCAGCAGGCCCCACATCAAACCACACTTGTATGTTCCTTACAATCCAAACCTGTAACTTTTTGATCAATTGAAAAATGTCTTTCACATAATCGAGATGCTTGCGAAGTAGTATCGAAAGATTGACTGTCTCGAAACTTTTTTATCCTAAAAAGCCTACATTTTTTCAATTGTGCGAGACAACCATTTTGCATAATCAAAAATTTTGATCACGCGAAAGGGTTATTTCGCACTATCAAAATTCTCTGTAGAGAATTCTGCTATCTCACAACATGGTCTTTTTGATTCCTAACTCTCACTCTAATCACCTAGAAAAGATATATCATCATAAACATACTCCAAATAATGTATTAGAAATACAAAGGTCTCATAATCAACATCCATCTCTATCAAGATATACATGTCATTGTATATAGTCTCAACGTCCATAATTTTTTCTCATGCAAATACATATATGAGTTCAAATGAATCAAATAGTTGCATATAATATGAATGTAACTACAACATCAACATAAATCCACATACCACATGCCGACATGGATATCCAAATATATAATATCCAAAAATATATCAAAATGCTACGAAGAGCTCTATTTGGACACTCATGTCTCATCCGTCATCGACGCCTTATTTGAGAAAAAAAATTGGAAGATAGGGATGAGCACCATGGCGGCTCAGTAGAGATACTCCAACCCACCTAAGTGCCGACTTGAGGATGTGTGTGTGAGTGTGAGTTCAATTCCGAGAGTAATGTGACTTTGTATTGAGTTATGTGAAGTAATGTGACTTTGTATTGAGTTATGTGAAATAATGTGACTTATGTGGATTGTGTGGATTTGGTTATAAATTCGGTTATGTCATATGTTATAGATATGATGGAATGTGCAATAATGTATGATTTGTAGTTATGTGGTTGTCAAGTTACATTTGATGCCTATGCCACGATTTGGATGAAAAATGTGAGCATTGACTAGAAATGCTAGGAAACATAACACGTAGTTGTTGAAACATGTTTTGGTATTTATGCATTAAATATAAAATTTGGACTTGAATAGATTGGACAACATGTTAATCTTGAACCATTAAAATTGCGCATCCACCTACACTAACACTTTCAGGACATGGCAAGGAAGTGGTTGAGGATGCACAGCCATGAGTTTGGATGTGGGGCTAGAAAATTTATTTTGGTTATTTTTGTTGTGATTGCACGTTCTAGATGTGGACTAGGTGCATTTGGTTATGTGTCATGAGATTCCCCGTTGGAAAAGTTGTATTTAACTACTTGTGCCCTGAATGATGATTTTTGGACCAATGTATATACTTCAAGTAGGTTTTCATTTGAATGGTATTCTTTTTATGATTTGGTCTTGATATACATATATGCTATGATTGTTATTGGATGATGAGTTTTCATATTCATGAAATATATGGAAGGAGGATTGTCTTAGCTTTAAATTGATAGGTCATGAGCCTCGTTTAGATCTAAATTGAATGAGATATGCAAGTTTAGTACAAAAGTTCATAATTTGGCCTACACCATTGAATGGTGTATAAATTGAGTTGTGGCTGGAAATTTTAAGTGATTCAAAATTGGGTTGGAATCTAGACATATTGATGATGTTCCATGTCAAAGTTTGGATCAAATGGACTTACGAATTGAAATATAATAGGATTTGAAGTCGAGATGAAAATTGGCTAAGTCTGGGTAACAGGATTTTAGCCTCCACATTAATAGCGCTCGATTGCTTTTTACATCACTCGATCGCCCTTATAAAATGTCCTAAAATTTTACCTTCTGGAGTGAATGCCCTCGATCTTTTTTTTTTACGACACTGGATCACTTTTAGAGCAGACATTGACCAAATTTTGCCCAACTTCAATCAGACATATCTTCTTCATTTCAAATTAGAATTTGATGATTCTTTTTTTAAAATTAATTATTTTTGAACTCTCTTTCCATTGGCTTAAGATTCATGCTGAGATTTAAAACACACAAGAAGTTAATCGGGTGTTGGAAATCGGGGAATGGTAACATGGTATCAGAGCATTAGGTTCAAAATCCTAAGGACGAAAGGTGAGGGTTCGATCAAGTGAAAGTTGGAATTGTGTGTTGACATGTAGTTATTGTAGCCATTAGGTTTGGAATACCTAAGGACTAATGTCGGCATTAGGTTGAGATGCCTAAGGACGTAGGGTAAGGGTTGGGTTTAGGCGACTCTTACGTGTTATGTGTTTTATATTACATTGAGTGCAATAACATGATTCTATAAAGTGAGTAGTATTGATTAATTGACATGATCCCACATCGAACAAAAGACTTCATACTTCATACTAAATAAAGTATAGAATGAAAGTCCTACAGTCATGGCAAGGCATGATCGCTGTGTAAGTTTGAAATACACAGCGGCAATGCTTTGCCCTTTTTTGTTTTTAGCTTTACTTCAAGGGCTCTTTAGCCTCTAAGGCCACCATTTCATATTTTGCAAATAATAATTTCTTAATTTTCTTCAAAGAATGAAGGAAAATATATCATATAAGGGAAATCTTAAATATGAGCATAGACAATTCAGTGCTATTGTCTTTTTTGGAATGGATTCACCTTTCTTATGATTGGCCTCAAATCTAATGAGAGCCATTTTTTGAGTTAGTTATTATGAATATATGTATGGACGAAATCCCATATCGGATAAAGGTCCTTGTCTTTTACTATACAAAAAAGAAAACAAAGCCCTTAGGGACACGGTGTGGGCATGGAATGGTGCAAAAGAGCTAAGATACGCCGTTACACGTCCACGCCTGCTTTTATGCCAATGATAATGACCAACTTCCTAAGTCAAGCTATCGATTATCAGATGTAGATCTTAAATGACCGATCGTTTATCAAATGTAGGTCTTAAACGACTGATCGCTTATCAAATATAGGTCTTAAACAACCGATTGCTTATCAAATGTAGGTCTTAAACAACTAATTGATTATCAAATGTAGGTCTTAAACGACCGATTACTTATCAAATGTAGGTCTTAAACGGCCGATCGTTTATCAAATGTAGGTTTTAAATGACTGATCGATTATCAAATGTAGGTCTTAAATGACCGATCGCTTCTCAAATGTAGGTTTTAAACGATTGATTACTTATCAAATGTAGGTCTTAAACGACTGATCGCTTAAGTAGGCCCATTGGCCCAAATCAAATATAGGTTTTAAACGACTGATTGCTTATCAATTAGGTCTTAAACGACCAATTGATTATCAAATGAATGTCTTAAACGATCGATCGCTTAAGCAGGTCCATTGGCCTAGATCCAGCTAAGGTCTTAAATGACCGATCGCTTATCAAGCTAAGGTCTTAAACGATTGATCGCTTATCAAGATAAAGTCAGAACGATCGATCGCTTAAAAAAGAGGCCCTTGGCCCAAAATTCATCTAAGGTCTTAAATGGCCTATCATTTATCAAAGCCAAGGTCAACACAACCGACTGCACAATTCAATGGAGAAAATTAAACCTATCTGGCTAAAGCAATTATCAAACACAAACATTTGTCAAAGGCGTCAATCTATATCTCAAAGTTTGCAGCAAAAGAAAAGTTGTATTATTCACAAAAAAAAAGGGGAAGTGTTCATTACAAAGAAAAAAAAGAAAGAGCACAAGTATACCCTTGAAACAAAAAAGCTCTCTCTGAGCATTACAAAAGAAAAAAAGAAAAAACAAAAAGATCAGTCCTGTAATACCCCGTAATTTTGAGGTTACTTAATTTTAATTTGGTATTTTTCTAATTGTTTAAATTGTTGATTGAGTGTTTTAAATGTTAAATGTTTTACTTGTTTAAATTGGTATTGGGTGTCTTAAATGCTAAATATTTTAGATTATTTTATTTTATTTATTTATTTTGGTTGGACTAGACTTTTGTATTTTCTATTAGTCTTATTAAATTATTTTTTAGATTGGATTAGTGAGAATTTGGGTTGGAGTATTGAGTTCGGGTTGAAGTATAATTGTTTAGGAGTTGGGTTAAGTGTATTTTTTTTTATTATAGGCTAAGTGTATACTTAGGCGGAGAAAATAAAAATAGAGAAAACCCTAGAGAGAGAAAGAACTCTAGAGAGAGAAAGTGGTTCTCTCGGCTGACTTGGGGAGGCCGGCTATGTGCTTCAGCAGAAGGCGGCGGCTGGCCGTGATGGGCACGGTTGGTCTTGGGGTTGGTGGCAGATGGTGGTCATAGCTGGTCGTGAGCAAAAAGAGATGCAGCCGTGATGTTGATGGTGGCATTCGGTTTCGATTTCAGCAACCATGGTGACTTATCGTGGTTGTGTGGGGTGGTTCGCATGGTGGGTCTTCATGGTGTGGCTTTATCGGGCCTGTTCATGCATGGTGATATAGGATGGCTGAGTAGTGGTGGAGTGTGTGGCGGTTGAACAGGAAGGTAGGCGGCTATTCGGTGCGGCTGAGGTATCATACCATGGGCGTGGGTTTCATGGCAATAGATGAGCATATGATGCTTTCAGATGTTTGGTCTTTCCTTTAGATGTGACTACAACCTTATCTTGGTCATAAATCCCTAAATTCACGCTTACATGCAATTGAAGAACTACTTATATATGTGTTCTGTAAATTGGGTTGTGTCGATGCCGAATTGAACTGATGAAAGTTTGGGTTCAGTTGGTTAGTGGCAACCATGGTTCACGGCTTGCTTGAGTGTGGGATCAAGGTTGGTGAATAACTTACTGTGCACTAAATTTCCTCTATTGAATTCTATAATTTATAAAGATGAATTAGAGCTTGATACTTGCATACTCCCAGATTTTTGTGGTGCTGGAAATTAAGTCTAAGAGTTCCTGATGTTAAAACTATCATGAACGTGAATGGTCCTTGATTTCAATGACTTTGGATTGGTTTTGAATAAAGCAAAAATAGGTGGACATGGTGTTGATTTCTGTAGCCATGGATTAGGCTAGTTGATTTGGGCTTGATAAGAATTGGATTTTGTTTTAGATAGTGGCCAAAAATAAGAAGTGGACTGGATTAATCATCCAACTCAACTCATTTGGGCCAAGTTTGAATTAATGCATGGAAATTAGTTTGATGGTGATTTGGACTGGGCCAGAATTTAATTTAGGCTCAGTACCATCTAAATGAAATATAAATGGGTTGGTACTGGGCTAGGCTGGGCCCGATAGCAATTAAAGAAAAACAGGCTTTGACAGTGGGCTTGGACATTTGGACTGTTGCAGGAATTTAGGCAATGGATTCACGGGCTTTCGGATATAAACCCGAGGCAAGTTGATACTTGCTCTTTTCTCTTATTCGCCTATATTTAATTTACGTATGTTTTATATATATGTGCATACGTGATTTAATGTGTATAGAATTTATATATATAAATATATATATATGAATTCGATGTGTTAGTATTTTTAAATACTTACTTGCATTAAATGTATATATATAATAATATATATTGAAAATTATTATGTGTATGAATATATATATATATATATATATATATATATATATTGATGACTATGGACATGGTGATTTAAATTGCTTTATTTGACATTATGTTTTGCAATTTAAATCATGGTTGATAAGAGTGTTTGTGTTATAATTTATTTACGTGATGATTATGGACATGAGAATTTAAATTGCTTTATTTGAAATTATATTTTTGCAATTTAAATCGTGGTTGATAAAGGTGATTGTGTTGCAATTTATTCACGTGTTTTGATATTTTAGTGCAATTGGTGTATTATTTTATGTGCATGTGTGTGCTAGTTAACTTTTCTGTACAATTAAATGTGCTCGTTGACTAAATTGTATATTTAAATTGTGTCATTTTATGTATGCAATGGTAATTGTTATTTGTACTTGTGGATGTATAATTGGTGCATTTATATTATGTCAGGTTATGTGCACAAATTGTATACGGTTGCTTATACCTGCTGATATGTTTTTGTCGATTTAAATTCATTGAATATTAAATGTTCTAGGATTAAATTGTAATATTGATTGTATTACTTATTTATATATAAATTAAATTATTTTGAGATTATGACGCAAAAGTCAACTTGCTGCAGCAATGAAATATTGTTCAGCATATCCTTGTTGAGCTTTGAGTTCACCCCCTCCAGACTTTGCAGGTTAGGTTGCTGACACGGGAACAATTTACGGGACTTGATAGTACTGGCAGAAGGGGTAGCAGTGCGGGATCATTAGAATTCATTTTTGTCTAGCTTTGAGATATTGTATATTTTTGAGGATGTGTATGGAAGAAATATATTTAATATTATCTTCCAATGTAATAGCATTTGTATAGGACTTTATGTATAAAGAGACTGTTTGGAGACTTTAGATTTTCCTTTCTTCCTTTATTTTATTTTAATTTTATTTTTATTTGTCTTTCACATTCGAATTTCTCTTCAAAAATTCGGGGTGTGACAAGTCCTGAAGAGTTGCCCCGTCCTCTTTATTGAATTCCTAGTCAAAGGAATCAACAATCACAGTGCCTTGCTTGACTGGGGGCACCATCTCCATAGAAGGCTGATCAGTAGAGATAGGGGGATCTGGGGTAGCAGCTGGAGGAGTGGCCATGGAGGCAGAAGGAGTAGCTGAAGGGGTAGCAGTTGAACTGGATCTCTTCAAAAAATCTGCAAACTGGTGTTCAGCCACACCAATAGGAGGAATACTATAGTACCTAAATGAGTCGATAGCCTGACCAACATCAAACTCATCCAGGCCAGTGTAATCCCATTTGGTTTCAGGCTTCTCTCCTTGCTCGAAGCCATAGAGAAAGCCATCCACAAGCTTCAAAGCTAGGATCTGCAGACACCTCTTATACATCTCAAGGCCCCCAACCTTGTAGACTTGAAGCAT
The DNA here is from genome assembly GCA_026545225.1 of Cornus controversa. Taxonomy (NCBI): domain Eukaryota; kingdom Viridiplantae; phylum Streptophyta; class Magnoliopsida; order Cornales; family Cornaceae; genus Cornus; species Cornus controversa. Next base: position 10,995,755 of record CM048850.1, read on the forward strand.
TGCCTCCAGACCAGCCACTTTCTCCTTAGGTTCCAATACCCTTCTCTTAAAGTAACTACGTGCCTTCTACTTTTCAGCAAGAGACTTGGTTAAGGACTTCAGCTTCCCCTCAAGACCTTCAGTCTTTCATTCGTTCAGACGTTCGACTTTCAGAACTTTGTAGAGGGAGATTGTTAAATATGCACCCTATACCACAGAAAATAGGTCGTGTTAGAGACAAAAACATAAAAAAGATGAACATATAGAAAAATGGGAAAGAACAAACCTCTATAGCATGAAGAAAAACGTTGGCAAGGAGCTCATCCCTATTAGCTCCTTGCTAGCGGAGCTCATCCTTGGAAGGCCAAATCCCATGGGCAAGAGCTCCCATCACTTCACGGTCAAGGACAGCGCAATCCCCCACCGTTAGGGAAGATCCATCAGACTTCTTCAAGTTCAGAATCCATGGGTCAGAAGAGCCAACAAACGACTCATCAGCTATATCATTGGTGGCACTAGGTAAGGTCAGGGTAAAGGATCCTTGACCCTTTATGGCATTTGCCATCAGCTTCTGGCGCTTAGAAGCTAGAGCAGCACCAGTAGGAGCCTTCTTCTGAGGAGAAGAAGCAACAACAACTTTGTATTTCTGCCCCTCAGCAGCTTTTGCCTTGGCAGAACTAGAAGAACCCCTCCTAGTCTTGGGCTTTGAAAGATCCATCTATGCTGGATACAGGTGGCAAGAATCAATGTGTGCAACACTGGCGTTAACTCAAAGTTGCCCGCTAGACACGTATTTGCTTGCTGAAGGACGAAGACTCCACACCTTCTCCTGTAAATAAGCAATTCATTCGTCTGTATGACAAAGAAAAATGCAGTAGAATTACATAATGTGTAAACTCTTAGCAAAAGAAAAAGAAACATTGAAGACTTGCCAGAAAGATAAAACTAAGGAATCACAGCTTGGTCGAAAACACTAGGAATGGGGAATTTTTGGGCTGCTATAACATTCCAGCACCCCTTTACAAGAACTAATTTATCTTTCCATAATTTGTCAAAAGTGGGAAGGCCATAACATAGCTTTCTGTCCCTATTGTTGGGGAACAGGTGGTAACAGTTATCTTTTGATCTGACCCTATGAAGGGAGTAGCAGAGCAGAAGATCGTTTAGGTTCAAATAAAGTTTATGAAGACAGTTCAAGGAGAGCATACAAGAAAGGATTCTAAAAAAAATAGGGTTTAACTAAAGCAGCACAAGCTTCAGTTTACACAAAGCAAAACTAAAAAAAGAGGGAAGAGAAAGTCTAAAAGCTTTCAGATGGGATACCGAGAAAAAGACTTATCCATCCTTAACTCCTTCCCCAGTACTATAATCAAAATCCAGAGGTTAACCTTCGATGGTAACCTCACTGGGGATCTTGCAATCTTTTCTAACCTTATCAAGGTCAACTAGTAGGCTTGTCACCAGAGTGGCAGACACACCTTGGTCGGATGTGACCACATCTCGAGCCACTTCAATAGGTGGGACAATCCCCATAATAGGTTAAGAGGAACTAGACATGGTGACTTCTTGGTTGTCAGAAAAGGTACGGTCGCTATCACTAGAAGATATTTTTTAGATGGGAAAGAGATAAAAGCGAACAGACGAAAGCTAACTTGAAAAGGCCAATCAACACCAAGAAAGTCGAGGGAGATAAATCTGAAAAGCAAATCAAGCAGTCGCAGAAGATTTGTGGTTGAAAAATGACAAGTATGATCACAAAATACAAAAAAGGAAACGTAAAGAAAGAAACTTACGTGCTCTGCGCCGTTGTTAGCAACCAACATTACATGACGAGCCTCGATGCAAACAAAGAAATCATAATAGAACCCAATCGAATTCCCTCAATTATGGAAATCCTCATAATTGAAGGAAATTGGGGGCAATGTGTGGGGATTAAATTATCACCCGGTCCAATGGGCTGAACTAGGACAGAAAATGGACCAAGCCCATGTCAGTTTGAGCCCATGTATCAGCAGAAAGCCCAAACGGGCTGTGTCGTTAATTATCAAGGGCCCAGTAGCCCTTCCCCAAGGCTGAAAAGTCCAAATCAAAAGCAGACTTATAACTAAAAAAATAATCTAAATTTCTTGAGAGAAAGGTTAGCTATCAACAAGGAAATTCAAGTCCTAAAAGGAATCAAATTCCTACTTGTATAAATATCCATGAAATTATCAATGAAAAGGATCCTCGAATCCACCTCTGGCAATATCTCTTTTTTTTTTTCCTGAAATTATTCTATTCATTATTTTTGGGTGTGTGCATTGAGTTGTTTAACAATTATCAGTTAAACAATTTTCTATACCTACACTATGTTTATTAGGCATATAACAAATTTGAATACTTTACATTTATTGACAACATAATCACAAATGGTATGTGAGGTGTATCTTTATAATTGATTAATTATGTTTTGTCTTTATCACTTGCGCCAAACCTTCTCTCAAACACTTGGGCTTGAACTTGGTTCACCACATGCCATTTTATCAGCTTTTGTACATTATAAAATTAGACATTCAATTATCATAGTGGGGCTATGGATCTGTTTTTGAAGTCATGCACAAGTGGTCATGACTTAATATTTTTTAACTTAATTTATTTTTGTCACATGTTTTGCACCATTGAAGTGAAGTCACTCTAAAAGAAGGCACAACAAGAAGGTGCAAAATTAGGACTAGAATGGATATATTGCTCATCTTCCTACCTATCTTGTACAAATTTGTTTCAGATACATTCCTTAACAGAATACTAAAGAAATTATATGATAAAAAATAGATATGCAAGATACAACATGATACTCTTGAAGATAATGATTAATGAGGTGGTCTAGGTTGAAAACCTTATCTACATTCTGTAATTTTGAAGCTCTTTCCGTATACAAGGAGGACGAAGATGCATATATAAGCTCACTCAATGGAGTGTTATCAGAAGCCCAAGATGCACAAAGTCACTAAAAGTCGTTTGAAGCCTAGGCGCAAGGCGCAAGGGAGGGACATGACCCATGCCTTATCGGTTAAGTGTGAAATGGCACCTCTATGCCTATAAATAGGAAGCCTCAATTGCAAATTCAGATCATCAACTTTTTCATAATACATTCTACGTTCAGGAAACTCTTTCTCCCTCTCCTCACTTCCTACTAGAGTCATTTCAAGTCCTAGCCTAGTCCAAGTGGTTAGGGTCGAATTTAAGAATTAAGTGAGTTAAGCCCAAGTGGATAAAGGCAGTGGATTGTGAATCCACCATGCGCGAGTTCAATTCCCGTCGTTGGCCCATAACATAATGTGACAATTTACTCCTATTTTTTTTCTTTTGTAAAAATGAATAAATAAATTCAATTTTCTCTCATATTTACTACGAAGTCAAGAGAATACAATACATTGGTGGTTCGCAAAGACTCAGTTGATTTGAAGTGTTGTTACCAATTGTGCAAGAGATCGTTGTATCATGGGAGACAATCGCTAAGAGTTCGTTCAACACTATTGAAGATCGAATTAATTCAAGCCTCGGTTATTTATTCATTGAGCATTATTTATTTATTTGAGCACTTAATTAAATAGTAAAATATCCAAAGATTAAATTTTATAACCGTTACAAGTTGATGCGACATGGAATTTGGATGAGGCGACTGTGGGAGAGTTCTGTAATACCCCGCTCTAACACATGGTATGATATTGTCCGCTTTGAGCCTAAGCCGCACGGTTTTGCTCTTGGGTTTTACCCCAAAATGCCTCGTACCATTTCGACGTAGGATTGCACCCTGTAGTTCAGCCCAGTGTGGTAGCTCAGTCCAGTGTATTTTCTTACACCCGCCCACATCACACCCACCCATAAGGGTGACTACAATCCACCCCCCTATGAGGCCCGATGTCCTCGTTGGCACACTTCCAGCTGAGTTCAGGTTCTGAAACTAATTGTAATACCCGCTCTAACACATGGTATGATATTGTTTGCTTTGGGCCTAAGCCCGCATGATTTTGCTCTTGGGTTTTACCACAAAAGACCTCATACCATTTGGAGAGAACACACTACAAAACATTCCCTTCTCCACATCCAGACGATGTTGGATTGAGCACCCTGTAGCTCTGCCCAGTGTGGTAGCTTAACCCAGTGTCTTTTCTTGCACTTGCCCACATCACATCCGCCCACAAAGATCACTATAATTCATCCCGTTGGTGACTAGACGTTTTTTCTGGGGGTTGGCGCTACTGCTTTCAGGATTGTGGGAGGGTTTGTTGTTGAGTCACACTTAACAAGTTCTTCTTTGAATCCACTGCATAGAGCACATGCTATTGTTATTGGCAAGGGCGTTCATATTATTGTGGATGTGGATGTTGTTCTTCAAGATGTCCATTCTCTTGTTTACGGCGGCGACTTTCGATTTCTTCAAGAGATGCGAGTATGCAATAGAGTTGCTCATGAGTTGCCAAGATATGCTTTACGTAATGATTTACAGTTTATTTATTATATATATATTTTTTGGGACTGTAATCCCATATGGATTCTAATAGTCTCTGAAACCAAACCATAAACCTCCATAATCAAACCGCATCGATTAGTTTTAATAAGTTGAGATCACATCAACAGTTTAAACGTGGGATCCATGTGCAAAATCTATATACATTCCATGTGAATCTAGCCAGGAATAAGGATCTGATACAATTTTCATTAACTAAATAAAGATCAAATACTCATATAAAGAGGTTGACATGCATGACAAATTAAAAAATTAAACATAGAGAATTCCAACACAAACTACATCAACGTACATCATTAAAAACTACACAGAAGAAATTATATCTTCTGCTAGATATAGTTCAACATTATTATATAAATAGCTAAATATGACCAGGATATATATATACATTAATATGTCCTTATTTTTGTAAAAATTTCTTGAACCATTGGGCTGAGAGTTTTGCATATCTTTTTAATCCATCATTATAGTCTATGTAGTTGATGCCATATCGAACACTGTAACCCGAGTTCCATTCAAAATTGTCCATTATTGCCCACACAAAGTATCCCTGCAGATTGACCCCATTCCTATATATGAAAAAGAAAAATCACATTAGTCATTCTTATAAATTAATTCCACTACATATTAAAATCTTTATCAAAAAAAAAAAAAAACTTACTTGATTGCCTTTAGAGCAAAAGCCATATGTTGATAGTAGTACTTCATCCTAAAGTTGTCATTGAGGGCTTCACTAAGTGACAATGTGGCATTATTGATCTCAGCACACCCTGCAAAGGAATAAGGGATATATAGTGTGTCAAAATCGTATCCATCTCTGGTATAACATTTTCTTTCTCGAGGAGGAGGTGAGGGGTTTGAGTCTCATAACCGACATTTGTGAGTGCGTGTAAGTATTATTTGCTCGACTCTGATTAGATAATTACCATTTTCCGTAACATAAATAACTGGATTATTATATTTTCTCTTTATGTAGAGTAGAAGATGCCAAATCCCTCTCGGATAAGCCAGCAGGGAGCCCAGCTGAACCAACAAAATATTTCAGGTACATTATTATTGTTAAACATAAAATGTATTATGGACGATTAAATTAATAATAAATTTACAAACTATATATATATATTTATATATACCTGCTCACCAATACTGACCCCATTTCTGGCAGCTAGCATAAAGAAATATAATGCATTTTTAGTGCAAAGGAAGATAGATACACTATAATTTTGAATCCAACTAATAACAAAAGTAGAGTTGGTGGAACTTACATGTAAGAGGGGCAAGAGAATCTGTTGTGTAACTCAAGTTTAGAGTACTGTAGTTGGGATTATGGGCTGCATAAAGAGAAGTATAGTAGTTTATGCCAATGAAATCATAAGACCCCTTTAGCATCTTCGACTCATTTGCAGAGAATTTTGGAAGTCGTTCTCTAACAAGAGCTCGCATGGTGATAGGATAATCACCATCTACAATTGGGCCCATAAACCTGAAATGCAAGTCCAAGTTGTAAAGCTAATATATATATATATATATATATATATATATATATATATATATACACTGAAATAAGATTATTTAGAAAGAGAGACAAAGAAAAATCTCTTAGATTGCTGTGTAATTCGAACATAAAGGAAAACACTAACAACAAGAGATCTGTGGTTGGTACTCTAGGATCATTTACAAAAATATTCAACACATTATATTTATTCCATGTGGGACACGAACCAGTCACCTCCTTTTTTTTTTTCTTATTTTATTAGAGAGTAGAGCATATACCACCTATGCTAATTATCCAAAGGTGATCCATTGACATCCTGTGAACCTAAAATTAATCAAAAAGTAAAACTATTTTTTATTTATTTATTTTTTTCTCAAGTTTGAAGCACACGCACACACCCACAACCTGCCTCTTTAGTAAGGCTCGAACTCTCAACCTCTCCTCATTTGGAGAGGAGAGATCATACCAACCAGACTAAAAGCTTACAACATGCAATACTCACCATCCAAGCATGAAATCCAAAGCTCGAACCACAGCACGACGATCGAGACTCGAATTAGAGTAAGGTACTATCCAGGTTGAAATAAGAGTAATCCCAATCTTTCCCTTTTGTTTTGCCTGCATGGAGATCTCACTTTCAATTAGCTAATTACAACCACTATATGGTCCAAAAACATTATTTGGTTGCACATAGCTACAATAATGCTGTAGCTAGGATTCTAAAGTTCCACCTGATACTTCTCTTTGTATAATTTTACAGCAGTAGCATGAGCAAGAAGCTGGTTGTGTGACACATTATATGGTTCAGTGCCTGAATCACCTCCTGTGCAATTATTTTGCCTCCAAGAAGAGCATCGACCAGGAGCAAAAGAACCGCCATCATACCCAGCACTGCTAAAGACCAATGGCTCATTCAAGGTCACCCAGTTCTTCACTCGATCACCAAAAGACTTGAAGCAAAGATCCGCGAAGTCACGAAAATCGTCACTGCCAATTTGATTAATATCATAACTATATCAGTTTAAAAGAAATTTCATTGTCATTACTTGCTGTAATGGTATGGATGTGAGTTTTGCCCGGGAGCTGTCACTTTATGCAAAATAATCTCAAATATTGTACTGATTACGGAACTAATCCATTATAATTGAGTACATATATGAACCATAAGATGAAAATTGAGTGCCTTACACAATTTTAGGACTCAAGAAACCACCGTAGAGCTCCTCTAAACCTTGGGGAACATCCCAATGGAAGAGAGTCACATAAGGCTCAAGACCTATACGTATATGATCGAATACACAGTTTTTAGAAGAAGAATTATATATATAACACACATAAAATATATTGCTAATTAATCAAAAAAGCGAGAGAGTCAATCTTTAGTACTCTTTTTTTTTAGCTCGTCTATGAGATTGCTGTAGTGCTTTATTCCTTCCCAGTTCACACCTCCACTTAGATTCCCATCTGCAAGTAACCAAAAAAAAAAATTGTAAAGGGACCATTGATCAATTTGATCTATAGTAGATTAAATTTTAGAAAATTTAATTTATGGTGTTGGTATATAGTATGGTGTCGGTTTATAATTTATGGTGTTGGTGTATAGTATGGTGTCGGTTTATAGTACGATAAATTTGATCTGTCCTTTCATGTGCTACAAAATGTATATATAAATTGGTCCATGTTGGATCCATCTTAATTTCCATATATAATTTAGATGATGAAAGTGATCGATCATCTTACATGGTAACACTCTGGACCATGAGATTGAGAATCGATAGGCATCAAAACCAATTCCTTCCATGATCCCCACATCTTCCTGCGAGATGATTGAATGATTATCATGAAAACCAAATATAATGTTAGGACCATAATGTGGTTAACCCTTAAGTGGTATCAATAATACCTTATCTAATTTAAGAGTAATATTATCAAGAGAGTCTCTCGTGACAAGAGTCCGGAGTTCTTATTGATGGTTGAATTGAAAATTTTAAGGATAGCTCATGATTCTGGCATGAGAGGACTCTTTCAATAGTAGTACTTTTTAATATATATGAGATTACTCAAAAGAGAATAAAATCAAACAAGCCAATAAAAATAGTTTGAGTACGTTGCACTAGCATACCTTGTACCGATGATAAGCATCAATGGCAACATCTCCGTTACTACCGTCAGTTATCTTCCCTGCAATCCACAATAAACTTGTCAAAAATATCCTAGACAAATAACATTAGCTTATTTTACACTTTTAAAATTTGAACCCTCAATTTTCAATTTTATCACTTCCAAAGTTTGATTATATATCATTAAATTACAACATTTGGTTATATATATATATATATAAGGCAACTAATAAAAAATAAAACAAAACCTCTCAGCTATAGTAGTAGTCAATTTCTTTGAACATCTTTTATATATATATATATATATTGAGAAGGACAAATGATATGAGGACATTGTATTGCTAATAAAAGCCAATAATTAATCAGATTAAAAAAAAGTTTAAAAAATTAATTCTGTCAATTCTTCCATTCCTACATTTTACGAATGGTCCAAGTAAGAGCCTATATGGTGCACCGACAGCATCAAGACCATTCTTATATATAGGGTGATTAAATTTTCTATAAAATGAAAAAAAAAATCATTAAAAAAAAATGAAGAATCTGAAAGTATATCTGGATCATGGGTGATGCTGTAGGTGCACCATATAGGAACTTACTTGGACCATTCGAAAAAAGTAGGAATGGAAGAATTGACAGAATTAATTTATTAAACCTTTTTTAATCTTATTAATTATTGGCTTCTATGAGCAATACAATGTCCTCATATCATTTGTCCTTCCCAATATATATATATATATATATATATATATATAAAAGATGTTCAAAGAAATTAACTACTACCATAGCTGAGAGGTTTTATTTTATTTTTTTATTATTTGTCTTATAATGGATCCAAACGCCTAGATGAGTGGTCCCCCTTCTGGACTGACCATTCAAAATAACATAACCTTATCTTATCTTATTAAACTATTGAATGTCACCCTCTCATATCATATTTGACAGTGACAGAGAGAGAGGAGACCTGGAGATGTATGAGTAAAATGGTCCCATATACTTGGGCCTCTTCCATCTTTATTTGCAGCACCTTCAGTCTGAAAATAAATTAACAGTATAAGCAAGCAGCTACAAATATTTAACATGTATTGTAGATTATCCTTGTGCTATATATACCAGAGCTATATATATATATATATATATATATCTAGCGAGAGAGAGAGAGAGAGTATTATACCTGATAAGCAGACGATCCTGCTCCAAACAGAAAACCAGCCGGAAAACTACTACGGTTAAACGAATCTATTCTGTAACTAGGTGATAAAGGTTGGCTATGGCGGTCAATCAAAGACGTGCTATAACTCCGTCCAAATGTTGCATTACTTGTCACTGCAGTACTAGCAATGACCAGTAGGGCTATGAGGACATAGCTTTGAATCCCCATTACAATTACTTCTTACTTTTGGTATCACACAATTGTTAGCTCTGTTGCCAGTAAACGGAATTGCACAAGCTGGCCTTTATATAGAGCAAAACAAGATAAGGTGGGGAAACATATGTATACTGTGTGTCTCAAACAATAGCCAATCTGACGGACTTAAATTAAAGTTAGTTTTAGAAAACAAACTTAAAAATCTCAATACAGATGTATATATGGAACATGTTTACATATTTTGGACTCCAAAAACATGTATGAAACACGTTTGGGCTAAGACTGGGCCATGCACTCCATTTATTACTCTTTAATTAATAATACATGTTTGCTTTATCCTTCAAGGACTTCGACCTCTTTTTCTCTTTCTCAGTTTCCATAAATCACATACTCAAGCACACATTTGTTTGCGTGTACGTGTAAATATATACACACACATAAGTATGTGCATTTATGTACGTAAGAGAGAACTTGTGGGAGGGAAGGAGTGAATCGGAACTGGAGACACAGACGTAATGAAGCTGACGCCGGACAGAATAGTGATTATTCTGTAAGCTAGTGTCAACAGATAATTCACAGGAAAGAACACAAGAGAATCGCCCAAAATACAGAGAAAACCCTCTGGTATTCAATTCAATATTATCAAAATTAAAGTCCCTTTCAATATCAGCCCACAAGCCGGGTTATATAGCTAAAAAAAATGTCATTATCGAAATTTTACCAAAAATAGAAAAATTTCAATAATCATGCCAAAAGGAAATACGTAATAAAAGAAGTACTCTGCTAAAAATCTGGCCCAAATCGGGTTCAGAATCACTTCCTAAATGACAAAAGAAATATTACCATAAACGAAAAAAAATAATTAAAAATGGGAATTTAAAAGGGAAAACAGTGGATTTTTATATCGAAAATGACATGAACCTAGCGTAACTGGGTGGCCACGACGTGCGTGCCGAAGAGAGCTTTTCGAATTGGGGTCATAATAGCGATTCTGATACCCGTAGCCAAAGTTATGGCCAAAATACCAAAACGCACCCAAAACTGCCCCAATTAGGAAAAAGATTACGATTTTCTGCCATCTTTGTGCTAATATGCCAACTTATAGTAACTCAGCGCCATCAACGTACTATCTGACAATTCAGCATCCTCTGACTTGAACAAAAATGGGATTTGAAAGTATTTTTGAAAGCGAGTCTTTTAACTACATTTTATAGTCTTCGTCTTGATTAATGTTTGAAACAGGAATTTTGGCATGTTTGTGGGTAACATCTCTGGAAACCCTCACGAGACTTCACTCGTCCGTTAGGGGTAACTTAGGGGTTTAAAAGGCTTGTTGCATATGCTAAATGCAATCGGATCTCCCACGAAAGAGGAAGTAGTTTAGTTGTTTTATTTCATTTTTAGTTGTGTATTACTAAGAAACTAGCAATATGTAAGTTTGGGGGTGTGATAAGTAATGAATATTGCATATTCAATGCCCTTAAAATTATATGAATTAGTGTCTTAGTAATATTTATTTCATATTTTTATTAATAATTTTAATCTTTTCAGGATTTCAGGTGATTAAGGGTAATTCTAATTAATAATGGTGCAATTGGGTTATAGATGGTGTTAGGCCTATTCACATTGAAGATTGGGCCAATTCAGGCCTAAAAAGTCCTGGACGCGTGTTGGTATTCAGACCATAACGCTGTACATAATTGTTAAAATGACCTAAACTTTACGTACGTTGAAGGAAATTCAATTCTGTACAATTTCATATTTCACGAAAATTTTCTAATACGGATGTTTAAGGCAACGTTCTGCCCTATTTGCGCAGTCCAAAGCGAGTGAAGGCTGAGGGCATCCTGCAGGGGTTGCTGCTATCCTCCCAAATACTGCGCCACCATCTGCTCTTCCGTCTCGGATAAATCATTCTGGGCTATCAATTGATAGAACTCCTCTGTGTAATTATCAACCGATCTCGTGCCTCGCCTCAACGAATAAAGTCGCTGAAACATGATTTGAGTGTAGCCGAAAGGAAGGAAGTGACCCTTCATCTTCTTCTTCATCTTCTCCCAATTAGTGATCTTGGCCTTGCCCTACCTGTCTCGTGATCGCCTCAACTGCTCCCACCATGCAGAGGCTCTACCTTTGAGTTTGATGGCGACCAGTTTCACTTTGACACGATCTGGGACTTCCTTATATTCAAAGTTACGCTCCAATTCGTTCATCCAATCGACAAATCCTTCAGCCTGTAATGTACCAAAAACTCAGGCAGATCCATTCTGAAACCGAGGTCTCCATGACGTTCCTCCCGACCACGGTGCCCCCAGAATCGAGCACGATTGTGAAACGGGTTGCCGGAACTGGAATCGGATTCGTGATCCTCCATCTCATGGTCACTGACAGTCTGCGCCGTTAGACGTTGGGTTAACTTTGCAACTTGCCTCTGTAAATCCTCAATAATCAAATCCTGAACACTACGATCACGATGTGGGACTTCCTCGTTCGGAATCTGCCCGCGACGACTACGACCACGACCACCAGCCATGAAAACTGATGAAATCTCACCCAGGAAGATGCTGAAAGCTCTGATACCAACTGACGTCGGACAGAATAGTGATTATTCTGTAGACTAATGGCAATAGGAAATATACAGAAAGAATGCAAGAGAATCGCCCAAAACTTAGAGAAAAGCCTCTAATATTCTATTTAATATTCAAAATTCAAGTTATTTCAGAATCAGCCCACAAGCCGGGCTATATAGCTGAAACTGGTCAACATTACCAAAAATAGCAAAAACTTAATATTCGTGCCAAAATAAAATACGAATTAAAAGAAGGAAGCTGCCAAAAATCTGGCCCAAATCGAGTCCAGAATCAATTCCTAATCGACAAAAGAAATATTACTAAAAAAGAAAATAAATAACTAAATTGGGGATTCGGAGGGGAAAACAGTGGATTTTGGGCTCAAAAAAATACGCACCCAAATAAAATCACCAACATCAAAAAGTACTTGACGACGGTGGCTGTCAGCCTGAACCTTATACTTGGCATTACTCTCGTGAATGGCCAGCTTGACCTGCTCATGGATACCTCGAAGATGTTCTGCCTTGCGATTGAAATGGCCCACGCGCGAAATAGGGGCTAAGTCAAGCACCCCGGATGGATTCTGACCATAGACAATCTCAAATGGGCTCATTCCTGTTGTTCTGTTCTTCGACTTGTTATAGGCAAATTCTGCTTGAGGTAGTGGCAAATCCCACTGCTTCGGTTTAGTTCCTGCCAAACTCCTTAAAAGGTTCCCCAAACTCCGGTTCACCACCTCGGTCTGACCATCTGTCTGAGGATGGTAAGCGCTGCTAAAATTCAACTTCGTACCCAGTTTCTCCCATAGACTCTTCCAAAATTGACTCATGAACTTGGTATCACGATCTGAAGTGATGGATTGGGGAACACCATGTAAACGCACAATCTCCTTGAAGTAAAGATGGGTGACTCGGGCAACATCCATGGTTTTCCTGCAAGCTACAAAATGGGCCATCTTGGAAATCCTGTCAACCACGACCAAAATAGAATCCACAGCCCGTTGGGTACAGGGTAAACCCAACACAAAATCCATACTAACATCAAGCCAAGGGACTTCAGGTACCGGTAAAGGTGTGTACAGGCCCGCATTAGTGAGAACTCCCTTGGACTGCCGACACACATAATAACGCTCCACATAATGAGCCATGTCACTGGACAATTTGGGCCAATAATAGTGGGAAGAGATCAGACCCAACGTCTTATCTCGCCCAAAATGACCCTCGTTATGAAGTTCACTAATAATCTGTTGCCTTAGTGAACAATCTAGAATGCACAATTTTAATCTACGAAACAGGTAACCATTGTGCAAAATAAAATCATGGCGTTGACCATCAGTTAGCTCTTCAATTATCCTCCCGAAGGAAGGATCTGCACCATACATATCAGAAAATGTCTCAAATCCCACAACTTTGGTGCTCATGGTGGTGAGGAGCAACGTACGATGGCTCAGTCCATTTGTAACACAGTTCAGACTCCCTGCTTGGAGCCTCAGCGCAAATGTGAACTCCTGCAAGTACGCCACCCATTTGGCATGCCATCTACTCAGCTTGTGTTGGCCATTGATGTATTTCAAGGCCTCATGATCAGTGAGGAAAATGAACTCCCTCTGTATTAGGTAGTGACGCCAATGTTTCAGGGACTGAACGATGGCATAAAATTTTAAATCATAGATGGAATAATTTTTCTTTGATCCTGATAGCTTCTCACTAAAAAAAGCTATTCGGCGCCCCTCCTGACTCAGAACACCACCAATGCCAACCCCAGATGCATCACAGTTGACCTCAAACACCTTTTCAAAGTTAGGAAGTGCCAAAACTGGTGCCTCTGTCATCTTCTGCTTGACTAGATGAAAACTAGCCTCCGCCTCCTCGGACCAATGGAAATCACGTCCCTTGAGGCACTCTGTGATAGGAGCAATCAGAGTGCTGAAGTTTCTGATGAACCGACGATAGAAAGATGTCAATCCGTGGAAACTTCGGACATTGTGCAAGGTTTTTGGTTTGGGCCACTCCAAGACCGCGTCTATCTTCGATGGATCTGCATGAACACCATCAGTAGACACCACAAAACCCAAAAAAGTTACAGAAGTGGTGAAGAAAGAACACTTCTTCTCATTGACGAACAAGTGCTCTGTCCTCAACATATCAAAAATGGCACGGAGGTGATCAAAGTGTGACGTCCATGTCAGGCTATAGATGAGGATGTCATCGAAGTAAACTACGATGAATTTCCCCATGAAAGGTCATAAAACCTGATGCATAAACCTCGTAAATGTGCTGGGCGCATTGGATAGCCCAAAAGGCATGACCATCCACTCATACAACCCATGTTGCATCTTAAACGCTGTCTTGCACTCATCCCCAGGCCTTATTCTGATCTAGTGGTATCTATTTTTAAGGTCAATTTTTGAGAAAACCTTAGAACCGGACAGGTGGTCTAACATATCATCTAGACGGGAAATTGGAAACCTGTACTTCACTGTAATCCTGTTGATTGCTCGGCTATCAACACACATGCGCCAAGAGCCATCTTTCTTCGGCACTAGCAGAGCAGGAACTGCACATGGACTCATATTCTCATGGATGTAGCCCCTTTCCAGCAACTCTACTACCTGTCGTTGTAACTCTTCAGATTCCTTGGGACTGAGGCGATATGCTGGTCGATTAGGCAAACTGGACCCCGGAACAAGGTCGATCTGATGCTGAATATTCCTCATAGGCGGTAACCCAGGAGGAAGATCCTCTGGCATCAGGTCAGAAAACTCTGCTAGTAGCTGCTGCACCTCTGCTGGCAAATCTGGATTCACGTTCACGTTTATTGCACTATTCTTATAAGGCAGCAGAGCATAGACCACATCCCCACGCTCTATCTTAGTTAAAAACCTGGGCATAGAAACAGGTTAGTAGTATTGGCTACCGGGGTAGGGGTGTTTCTTTCCTGACGAGGAGCCAGCACAACTTTCTTCCCCTTGATGCTAAGGGAATAGGTGTTTTTTCGTCTATCATGAATAACACTGCGATCATACTGCCAAGGTCTACCTAATAGTACATGACAAGCATCCATAGACACAACATCACACCAAGCATTATCAAAATATTTCTTGTTGATAAAAAAAGACACCAGGCATTGCCTGTCTACTTTTACCTCACTGCCTTTATTCAGCCATGACAATTTGTACGGGTTGGGATGACGATCTGTCGTCAACTGTAATTTTTGGACAACCTTTTCAGACACTACGTTCTCACAACTGCCACTGTCAATGATCATCTTGCAGACTTTATCCGCAACTGTGCAGGTCGTGTGAAAATATTGGTTCTCAACCAATCCTCTCCTGAATCACCCCTGAGAGTCAGTAGACTCTTACAAATGACCAGAGTCTCACGGCCATCTCCATACAACACATCTCCATCTTCATCATCGTCATATGTAGGCTCTCTAATCTCTTCAGTTTCGTCTACCATGTCTTCCTCAATCAGGAGATTTTTGCCCTTTTGACTAGCAGGCTTCCTGCACTCAGTCGCTTTATGTCCCTGTTCACTATATCTAAAACATCTAATGTTTGAGTTAAAATTACCCTGTGGTGGTTGTTGGATTGGACGGGATTTTTGAGGTCGAACTGGCCGATTGCTTTGATCGCTTCTGACCACTGGCCTCCTATTCTGCTATTTTTCCACAGCAAGTGCGCGTTGGTATGCTTCAAAAATAGTCCAAAGCGAGTGAAGGCTGAGGGAATCCTGCAGGGGTTATCGCAATCCTCCCAAATTCCGCGCCACCGTTTGCTCTTCCATCTCGGATAAATCATTCCGGGCTATCAATTGATAGAACTCCTCTGTGTAATCATCAACCGATCTCGTGCCTTGCCTCAACGAATGAAGTCGCTGAAATAGGGTTTGAGTGTAGCCAAAAGGAAGGAAGTGACCTTTCATCTTCTTCTTCATCTTCTCCCAATTAGTGATCTTGGCCTTGCCCTGCTTGTCTCTGATAGGCGTTGAATGTTACGCATTCGAGACTCTTAACTTATGTATTTTATTCTCTTAGTGATAGATTATTTTGTTATTTTACTTTGTTTTAGTGTTTTCTGTATTTTCAGGGCCTTAATGATTATTTCAGTTAAAACCATGATTTTGGGCTTTTAAAGAAGACATCCAAGATGGTTAGATGAAGCCTACATCAAAGGGAACCATTCAACCATTTATTTCAACTCAAATCAGCCCAAGGAAGAGGTACAAGAGAATTATAGCTGCTTAAGAAGGTTTCGGGCCTGAAGCCCAAATCTGCGCATAATACAATCTTAATCCCGTTTTGCAAAATGGACCAGAAGTCTTATTTCTGAGCCTCAAATCAACTTAATTTTCAAATGAGATTGAATGAAATTTGATTCTGCACACTTTTGTATTTCACAAAAATTCCATAAATCAGACTTTTAGTGGGTCAAAAATTGGGCTGAAGTCAACAGGAAAAACTCACCTGATTAGTGCTGCGGGAAACCCTAATTTATTCCTAATTGGATTAGGACTTTGGTGTATTCTCTTAGGGAATAAAGTGAAGACTTAGAGGTTGAATTGAGGAGAGGGAGATTACAGAGATTGGAGAGTCTGAGAGGGCTGAGGAGAGAACAGAAACATATTTGCAGAGCCATTGGAGAACGAAGTTATACGCGTAATTCATGAAGATGATGCCTTCTTCCTCAACAGTTGAAGCTTCTTCTTCTACCATGAGTGGCTAGTTCATCCACTAGGGTTTTGATGTAGCCCTAACAAAGGATCAATGGTTTGATTATTTTAATTATTGGGGACCTTTATATACATGCATAGATTGTGTAATTCAGAGGATTCTTATTATAGAATTAAGTAATAAAAGTCTTGTAAATTCAATCTCAATGATTTCTTATCTTGTCTTAGATATTTAGTTGTTGTTATTGAAATCAATCTTTCTTGTTTTCTGTGATCATGAGAGCGATTATTACACAATGGTAATCACTGAATATATCATTAAAAGTTTTGATGGATTATGCCTAGAGAAGATGAACCATACTGCACCCTAGATTAGAGTAATTAGGCAGATGGCCCATGCCAATCGAAGATAGTCCATGACTTAGCCTTAATCATATGTTATCTTCTTGACGGATGAAGGTGAGCTTGTAGCCACCGACACCACTTATGCATGATGTAATTCCCCATAGTTGATTCAATTGACCATTGATTGTGGAGTTAGAGGTGAAGTCAAATACCCTAGATTTCTCTCATATTATCTTCACTTTCTATCAATTTTGATTTATTTTATTTTACTTTTTAATTAGTTTAGTTTAAAAATCAGAATTCTTTTCTCTTAAATTTAATTAGAATTAATTCAGTATTCCAATTCATCAGACCATAATCCCTGAGGTACGATACCCCTTTCGATAGCCCTATTCTGCAAGGAATTCGTTCTATTGCGAAGATTGAAAATTTTTAATTGATATACTTTTTGAGTCACACTCACACACGAATCAGTCTCGTGATCGCCTCAACTGCTCCCACCATGCAGAGGCTCTACCTTTGAGTTTGATGGCAACCAGTTTCACTTTGACACGATCTGGGACTTCCTTATATTCAAAGATACGCTCCACTTTGTTTATCCAATCGACAAATCCTTCGGCCTGCAATGTACCAAAAAACTCGGGCAGATCCACTCTGAAACTGAGGTCTCCATGACGTTCCTCCAGACCACGGTGCCCCCAAAATTGAGCACGATTGTGAAACGGGTTGTCAGAACTGGAATCGAATTCGTGATCCTCCATCTCATGGTCACTGACAGTCTGCGCCGTTAGACGCTGGGTTAACTCTGCAACTTACCTCTGCAAATCCTCAATAATCAAATCCTGAACATTACGATCACGGTGTGGGACTTCCTCGTTCGACACCTGCCCGCGACGACCACAACCACGACCACCAGCCATGAAAACTAATGAAATTTCACCCAAGAAGATGCTGAAAGCTCTGATACCAACTAACGCCGGACAGAATAGTGATTATTCTGTAGGCTAATGGCAACAGAAAATATACAGAAAGAATGCAAGAGAATCGCCCAAAACTCAGAGAAAAGCCTCTGATATTCTATTCAATATTCAAAATTCAAGTTATTTCAGAATCAGCCCACAAGCCGGGCTATATAGCTGAAACTGGTCAACATTACCAAAAATAGCAAAAACTTAATATTCGTGCCAAAATAAAATACGAATTAAAAGAAGGAAGGTGCCAGAAATCTGGCCCAAATCGAGTCCAGAATCAATTCCTAATCGACAAAAGAAATATTACTAAAAAAGGAAATAAATAACTAAATTGGGGATTCGGAGGGGAAAACAGTGGATTTTGGGCTCAAAAAAATATGCACCCAACCTAGCTAGACTAATTAGGTGCCCATGATGTGCGCGCCAAAACAAGCTTTTCGAATTGTGGTCATAAAGGCGATTCTGATACCCGTAGCCAAAGTTATGGCCAAAATACTGAAACGCGCCCAAAACTACCCCAATTACAAATAATATCGTGGCTTCCTGCCATCTTTGCGCTGATCTGACAACTCAAGGTATCTCAACGCCACTAATGTGTCATCTGACAGCTCAGCACCGTTTCACTCGAATCCTCCTGCATCAGTCACCCCGAGTTAGAAAGAACTCATCCTCGAGTTCACAATAGCTTCATCGGAATCCATAAAACAAGGACTCAGGTGTTTTACATTAAAGACATCAGAAGTCCTCAAATGATTGGGGAGGCGCAGTCTATAGGCGTTATCATTGATCTTCTGCAAGATCTCACAGGGACCAATCTTCCTCTCATTAAGCTTATTATACTCTCCAACAGGAAAACGATCACGAGTTAATACTACCTAAATAAAATCACCAACATCAAAAAGTACCTGACGACGGTGGCTGTCAGCCTGAACCTTATACTTGGCATTACTCTCGTGAATGGCCAGCTTAACTTGCTCATGGATACCTCAAAGATGTTCTGCCATCTCATCTGCCTTGTGATTGAAATGACCTACGCGCGGAATAGGGGCTAAGTCAAACACCCCAGATGGATTCTGACCATAGACAATCTCAAATGGGCTCATTCCTGTTGTTCTGTTCTTTGACCTGTTATAGGCAAATTCTGCTTGAGGTAGTGCCAAATCCCACTGCTTCGGTTTAGTTCCTGCTAAACTCCTCAAAAGGTTCCCCAAACTTCGGTTCACCACCTCGGTTTGACCATCTGTCTGAGGATGGTAAGCGCTGCTAAAATTCAACTTCGTACACAGTTTCTCCCATAGACTCTTCCAAAATTGACTCATGAACTTGGTATCACGATCTGAAGTGATGGATTGGGGAACACGATGTAAACACCCAATCTCCTTGAATTAAAGATGGGCGACCCGGGCAACATCCATGGTTTTCCTGCAAGCTACAAAATGGGCCATCTTGGAAAACCTGTCAACCACGACCAAAATAGAATCCACAGCCCGTTGGGTATGGGGTAAACCCAACACAAAATCCATACTGATATCAAGCCAAGGGGCTTCAGGTATCGGTAAAGGTGTGTACAGGCCCGCATTAGTGAGAACTCCCTTGGACCGCTAACACACATAACAACGCTCCACATAATGAGCCACGTCACTGGACAATTTGGGCCAATAATAGTAGGAAGAGATCAGACCCAACGTCTTATCTCGCCCAAAATGGCCCTCGTTATGAAGTTCACTAGTAATCTGTTGCCTTAGTGAATAATCTGGAATGCACAATTTTAATCCACGAAAGAGGAAACCATTGTACAAAATAAAATCATGGCATTGACCATCAGTTACCTCTTCAATTATCCTCCCAAAGGAAGGATCTGTAGCATACATATTAGAAAATGTCTCAAATCCCACAACTTTGGTGCTCATGGTGGTGAGGAGCAACATACGACGGCTCAGTGCATCTGCAACACAGTTCAGACTCCCTACTTGGAGCCTCAGCGCAAATGTGAACTCCTGCAAGTATGCCACCCACTTGGCATGCCGTCTACTCAGCTTGTGTTAGCCATTGATGTATTTCAAGGCCTCATGATCAGTGAGGAGAATGAACTCCCTCTGTATTAGGTAGTGACGCCAATGCTTCAGGGACTGAACGATGGCATAAAATTCCAAATCATAGGTGGAATAATTTTTCTTTGATCCTGATAGCTTCTCACTAAAAAAAACTATTGGGCGCCCCTCCTAACTCAGAACACCACCAATGCCAACCCCAGATGCATCACAGTTTACCTCAAACACCTTTTCAAAGTCAGGAAGTGCCAAAACTGGTGCCTCTGTCATCTTCTGCTTGACTAGATGAAAACTGGCCTTCGCCTGCTCAGAACAATGGAAATCACGTCCCTTGAGGCACTCTTTGACAGGAGCAATCAGAGTGCTGAAGTTTCTGATGAACCGACGATAGAAAAATGTCAATCCGTGGAAACTTCGGACATCGTGCAAGGTTTTTGGTTTGGGCCACTCCAAGACCACGTCTATCTTCGATGGATTTGCATGAACACCATCAGTAGACACCCCAAAACCCAAAAAAAGTTATAGAAGTGGTGAAGAAAGAACACTTCTTCTGATTGATGAACATGTGCTCTGTCCTCAACATATCAAAAATGGCACGGAGGTGATCAAAGTGTGACGTCCATGTCGGGCTATAGATGAGGATGTCATTGAAGTAAACTATGATGAATTTCCCCATGAAAGGTCATAAAACCTGATGCATAAACCTCATAAATGTGCTGGGCACATTGGACAGCCCAAAAGGCATGACCATCCACTCATACAACCCATGTTGCGTCTTAAACACTGTTTTCCACTCATCCCCAGGCCTTATTCTCATCTGGCGGTATCCGTTTTTAAGGTCAATTTTTGAGAAAACCTTAGAACCAGACAGCTGGTCTAACATATCATCTAGACGGGGAATTGGAAACCTGTACTTCACTGTAATCCTGTTGATTGCTCGGCTAACAACACACATACGCCAAGGGCCATCTTTCTTCAGCACTAGCAGAGCAGGAACAGCACATGGACTCATACTCTCACGGATGTAGCCCCTCTCCAGCAACTCTACCACCTGTCGCTGTAACTCTTCAGATTCCTTGGGATTGAGGCGATACGCTGGTCGATTAGGCAAACTGGACCCCGAAACAAGGTCGATCTAATGCTGAATATCCCTCATAGGCAGTAACCCGGTAGGAAGATCCTCTGGCATCAGGTTAGAAAACTTTGCTAGTAGCTGCTGCACCTTTGCTGGCAAATTTGGATTCACGTTCACGTCTGTTGCACTATTCCCACAAGGCAGCAGAACATCGACCACATCCCCACGCTCTATCTCAGTTAAAAACCTGGATATAGAAAGCAGGTTAGTAGTATTGGCTACCGGGGTAGGGGTGGTTCATTCCCGACGAGGAGCCAGCACAACTTTCTTCCCCTTGATAATAAGGAAATAGGTGTTTTTTAGTCCATCATGAATAACACTACGATCATACTGCCAAGGTCTGCCTAACAGTGCATGACAAGCATCCATAGACACAACATCACACCAAGCATTATCAAAATATTTCTTGCAGATCAAAAAAGACACCGGGCATCGCCTGTCTACTTTTACCTCACTACACTTATTCAGCCATGACAATTCGTACAGGTTGGGATGACGATCTATCTTCAACTGTAATTTCTGGATAGCCTCTTCAGACACTACGTTCTCACAACTGCCACTGTCAATGATCATCTTGCAGACTCTATCCGCAACTATGTAGGTCGTGTGAAAATGTTGGTTCTCAACCAATCCTCTCCTGAATCGCCCCTGGGAGTCAGTAGACTCTTACGAATGACCAGAGTCTCATAGCCATCTCCATACAACACATCTTCATCTTCATCATCGTCATATGTAGGCTCTCTAATCTCTTTAGTTTCGTCTACCACGTCTTCCTCAATCAGAAAATTTTTGCCCTTTTGACGAGCAGGCTTCCTACACTCATCGCTTTATGTCCCTGTTCACCCCATCTAAAACATCTAATGTTTGAGTTAGAATTACCCTGTGGTAGCTGCTGGACAGGATGGGATTCTTGAGGTCGAACTGGCCGATTGCTTTGATCGCCTCTGGCCACTGGCCTCCTATTCTGCTATTTTTCCACAACAAGTGCGTGTTGGTATGCTTCAAAAATAGTCCAAAGCGAGTGAAGGCTGAGGGCATCCTGCAGGGGTTGCCGCAATCCACCCAAATATCGCGCCACCGTCTGCTCTTCCGTCTCGAATAAATCATTCCGGGCTATCAATTGATAGAACTCCTCTATGTAATCATCAACCGATCTCCTGCCTTGCCTCAACGAATGAAGTCGCTGAAACAGGGTTTGAGTGTAGCCGAAAGGAAGGAAGTGACCCTTCATCTTCTTCTTCATCTTCTCCCAATTAGTGATCTTGGCCTTGCCTTGCCTGTCTCGTGATCGCCTCAACTGCTCCCACCATGTAGAGGCTCTACCTTTGAGTTTGATGGCGACTAGTTTCACTTTGACACGATCTGGGACTTCCTTATATTCAAAGATACGCTCCACTTCGTTCATCCAATCGATAAATCCTTCGGCCTGTAACGTACCAGAAAACTCAGGCATATCCACTCTAAAATCGAGGTCTCTATGACATTCCTCCCGACCACGGTGCCCCCAGAATCGAGCTCGATTGTGAAATGGGTTATCAGAACTGGAATCGGATTCGTGATCCTCCATCTCACGGTCATTGACAGTCTGCGCCGTTAGAAGCTGGGTTAAATCTGCAACTTGCCTCTGCAAATCCTCAGTAATCAAATCCTGAACACTACGATCACGATGTGGGACTTCCTCGTTCGGAACCTGCCCGCGACGACCACGACCATGACCACCAGCCATGAAAACTGATGAAATCTTACCCAGGAAGATGCTGAAAGCTCTGATACCAACTGACGCCGGACAGAATAGTGATTATTCTGTAGGCTAATGGCAACAGGAAATATACAGAAAGAATGCAAGAGAATCGCCCAAAACTCAGAGAAAAGCCTTTGATATTCTATTCAATATTCAAAATTCAAGTTATTTCAGAATCAGCCCACAAGCCGGGCTATATAGCTGAAACTGGTCAACATTACCCAAAATAGCAAAAACCTAATATTCATGCCAAAATAAAATACGAATTAAAAGAAGGAAGCTACTAGAAATCTGGCCCAAATCGAGTCCAGAATCACTTCCTAATTGACAAAAGAAATATTACTAAAAAAGGAAATTAATAACTAAAATTGAGGATTCGGAGGGGAAAACAGTGGATTTTGGGCTCGAAAAGATACGCATCAAGCCTGGCTAGGCGCCCACGACGTGCGTGCCGAAACAAGCTTTCTGAATTTGTTCTTAAAGGTGATTCTGATACCCATAGCCAAAGTTATGGCCAAAATACCAAAACAAGCCCAAAACTGCCCCAATTAGGGACAATATCGCGGCTTCCTGCCATCTTTGCACTGATCTGCCAACTCAAGGTATCTCAGCGCCATCAATGTGTCATCTGATAGCTCAGCACCTTCTAACTCGGATCCTCCTGCATCACCAACCGAAGATGGGTTGTAGCTTAGTGAGTGTTTGTATATATCGTCTTGACGATTTCATTGTGAACATGTGTGTGTGGGACAAGGACTTTGATAGGCCATGCCTAGGAAAGACGAGTTGTGCTACACCCTAGTTTAGGTAGACGATTGGTGCCAACTGAAGATGGGTTATTGCTTAGACCTTAATTGTATGTTCATCGTTCTATGAATCTTATTTATGCATATTGTAGCATTTTCCCCAAAGTAATTTCAATCGACAATGGTATAATGCTTGTGGTGGAGTCAAGACCCTAGACTTCTCTCTCTGGAATTTTATCTATCATTTATTTATGTTTTTTATTTTATATCATTTAATTTCAACACCTTAATTTAAAACAAACAAAATAAATTATTTTTGAATTAAATTAGATAAGGTCTTGACAACATAACAACGAAACCAACGCAATCTCTGTGGGCTCGACCCCTACTCACCGCTTTACTAATTTTAGTAGAGTTTTTGTAGGGTTTTATAAATTATCTTTTGTCGAAGTGTAAAACAACAACGACACAACTACATAACATTTTATCGCATTTTGCACATTGAACAGTTGGTGCTGTTAAAATTCAACTTCGTCCCCAGTTTCTCCTATAGACTCCTCCAGAATTGACTCATAAACTTGGTGTCACGATTTGAGGTAATAGATTGGGGAACACCATATAAATGCACAATCTCCTTGAAGTAAAGATGTGCAACCCGGGTAGCATTCATTGTTTTCCTACAAGCTACAAAATGGGCCATTTTGGAAAACCTGTCAACCACAACCAAAATAGAATCCACAACCCGTTGGGTACGGGGTAAACCCAACACAAAGTCCATACTAACATCAAGCCAAGGGGCTTCAGGTACCAGTAAAAGTGTGTATAGGCCCGCATTAGTGAGGACTCCCTTGGACCGTTGACACACATAACAACGCTCCACATTATGGGTCACGTCATTGGTCAATTTGGGTCAATAATAGTTGGAAGAGATCAAAGCCAACGTCTTATCTCACACAAAATGACCCTCGTTATGAAGTTCACTAATAATATGTTGTCTTAGTGAACAATCTGGAATGCACAACTGTAATCCAGGAAACATATAACCATTATACAAAATAAAGTCATGTCGTTGACCGTCAGTTACCTCCTGAATTATCCTCCCGAAGGAAGGATCTGCAGCATACATATCCAAGAATGCCTCAAATCCTACAATTCTAGTGCTCATAGTGGTGAGAAGCAACGTACGACGGCTTAGTGCAACTGCAACATGGTTCAGACTCCCTGCTTGGTGCCTCCTATTCTACTATTACTTTGATCGCTTCTGACCACTGGCCTCTTATTCTACTATTTTTCCATAGCAAGTGTGCATTGGTATGCTTTAGAAATAGTCCAAAGCAAGTGAAGGCTGAGGGCATCCTGCAGGGGTTGCCACAATCCTCCCAAATACTGTGCCACCGTCTGCTCTTCCGTCTCGGATAAATCATTCCGGGCTATCAATTGATAGAACTCCTCTGTGTAATCATCAACCGATCTCGTGCCTTGCCTCAACTAATGAAGTCGCTGAAACAAGGTTTGAGTGTAGCCGAAAGGAAGGAAGTGGCCCTTCATCTTCTTCTTCATCCTCTCCTAATCAGTGATCTTGGCCTTGCCCTACCTGTCTCGTGATCGCTTCAACTGCTCTTTGCCTTTGAGTTTGATGGCAACCAGTTTCACTTTGACATGATTTGGGACTTTCTTATACTCAAAGATACGCTCTACTTCATTCAACCAATCGACAAATCCTTCAGCCAGTAACGTACAAGAAAACTCGGGCAGATCCACTCCGAAATCGAGGTCTCCATGTCGTTCCTCCCGACCACGGTGCCCCCAGAATTGAGCACGATTGTGAAACGGATTGTCAGAACTGGAATCGGATTCGTGATCTTCCATCTCACGATCACTGACAGTCTGTGCCGTTAGACGCTGGGTTAACTCTGCAACTTACCTCTATAAATCATCAATTATCAAATCCTGAACACTACGATCACGGTGTGGGACTTCCTCATTTAGAACCTGCTCGTGACGACCACGACCACGGCCACCAGCCATGGAAACAGATGAAATCTCACCCAGGAAGATGCTGAAGCTCTGATACCAACTGATGCCAGACAGAATAGTGATTATTCTGTAGGCTAGTGTCAACAGGTAATTCACAGGAAAAAACACAAGAGAATTGCCCAAAACACAGAAAAAATCCTCTGGTATTCAATTTAATATTATCAAAATCAAAGTCCCTTTCAATATCAGCCCACAAGCGGGCTATATAGCTAAAAAAAAGGTCATTATTGGAATTTTACCAAAAATGGCAAAATCCCAATAATCATACCAAAAGGAAATACGTAATAAAAGAAGTACTCTGCTAAAAATCTGGCCCAAATCTGGTTCAGAATCACTTCCTAAACGACAAAAGAAATATTACCATAAACCAAAAAAAATAACTAAAAATGGGGATTTGAAAGGGAAAATAGTGAATTTTGACATTGAAAATGACATGCATCAAGAGTAGCTGGGTGGCTACAACGTGCGCGCCAAAGGGAGCTTTCCAAATTGGGGTCATAATAGCGATTCTGATACCCGTAGCCAAAGTTATGACCAAAATATCGAAATGTACCCAAAACTGCCCCAATTAGAAAAAGATCACGATTTCCTGCCATTTTTGCGCTGATTTGCCAACTCATAGTAACTCAGCGCCATCAACGTGCTATCTGACAACTCAGCATCCTCTGACTTGGATCCCTTGCATCAGAAGCCCTCACACCACTGTGTCAATTTGAAAGATTGCTTTAAAATATTGATGACCATTAAGATGCCAAATTGATTACCATAATCTATATCTCAAATCTCTCTCTCTCTCTCTCTCTCATTCTCTCTCTGTGTGTGATTAAATCATGGGTTTTCAAAGTGACCCTTGCTTGGCAACAGGTGGTTTGTACGAATGTCACAAATTTTAAACCAAACACCCACTAATGCTTTGAATTTTTTATCCAAATCAATTCTCTCTTTGCAGCTCTTCTACGAATGTGTATATAGCAGGTTTGTGTCATTAAATCATAGAGTGATTGGATTTCAGTTTGATTCCATTGTTTTCTTTAATTTCAACTGCCAAAACTTCAGATTTTGCTCTCATTGTTTGTTTTTCTTATCTGTCACTCTGTTACGTTCTCCAAAACTATGGAATAATTCTAGAAAAAAGGAGAATCTTTTGATTTCCATGTACAAGTGTTTACAATAGAAATAAAAATGTGTAAAATATGATTGGTGAAAACTCAAAGAAAAAGTGCTAAATATTACTTATTATATATAGTGAAAATTTGAAGCACAATTAGTGAGTACATATAATAAAAATGGTGAAGTTTCTCCATCGACTGCAAAATTAAATGATTATAATTGTTGGGTAGTATGATTAAATATATTATTTAATAACTCATGAATAAAAAAATTCTTCAAGTACATGATTAAATACAGCATTTAACTCATTGGACTTTGTCGACACGTGTAGATTGAATGGATAGATGTTGTTGTTTCTCCACACTTCGTACAAAAATAATAAACATGCAAACACTTCACTAAAAACAATGCATAGTAATAAGCAGGGTCAAACCACTCTCAAGTAAAAATCAGTAATGATCTCAAATTCAAATCCTCAATTTTTTAGATGAAAATTGAATATTTTAAAACAAATTTCTGATTTTCAAATAATAAAACTAATACTAAATAACTTTGATCAGGTGATAGAAAAAATCTCAAGGGAAAGGAATCCACCACTGCTGATCCATATATATAAATTCTAATATTTTTATATGATTTTTCTTCCAATAACCAATAGACTTCACCAATCCAATTGCAACTTGAAAAGATGAAGGAAACTATGGCATAAAAAAAAATTTGATTATATATGAGAGAATATTTTTTTATCTAATCAAATATACATTTGTTAGGTAAATAAAGGTAGGCATTTTTCGAATTGCCATTATTTGGCAAACATGAAGAATCCTCTCTCTAATTTTTGAAAGTAAAAAGACAAAATAAAAGAGTAAAAGAATAGCTCTCGGGAGGAAAAATTATACAAAGAATAAAAGAAACTTATTTATATTCCATCCATGGTAGCTTTGTCACTCATTTGAGAAAGATGTTTACACTAGCATATTAATAAATATGCAACATATAAAAATAAAACTTCTATTCTTTATTGAATAAAGAAAATGAATACAAGGAAAATAAATACACTATTTTTTCTCTGCAAATTTATAACTCCTTCACCAACCCTTACGACCCTTGATTCGTGTGTGAGTGTGACTCAAAAAGTATATCAATTAAAAATTTTCACACTTCGCAATAGAACGAATTCCTTATAGAATAGGGCTATCGAAAGGGGTATCGTACCTCAGGGATTATGGTCTGATGAGTTGGAATACGGAATTAATTCTAATTAAATTTATAAGAAAAGAATTCTGATTTTTAAACTAAATTAATTAAAAAGTAAAATAAAATAAAGCAAAGGTAAATAAGATAATGAAGATAATAAGAGAGAAATCTAGGGTGTTTGACTTCACCACTAACTCCACAATCAATGGTCAATTGAATCAACTATAGGGAATTACATCATGCATATGTGGTGTCGGTGGGTACAAGCTCACCTTCATCCGTCAAGAAGATAACATATGATTAAGGCTAAGCCATGGACTATCTTCGATTGGCATGGGCCATCTGCCTAACTACTCTAATCTAGGGTGCAGTATGGTTCATCTTCTCTAGGCATAATCCATCAAAGCTCATAATAATATATTCAGTGATTACCATTGTGTAATAATCTCTCTCATGATCACAGAAAACAAGAGAGATTGAGTTCAATAACAACAACTAATTATCTAAGACAAGATAAGAAATCATTGAGATTGAATTTACAAGACTTTTATTGCTCAATTCTATAATAAGAATCCTCTGAATTACACAATCTATGCATGTATATAAAGGTCCCCAATAATTAAAACAATCAAACCATTGATGCTTTGTTAGGGCTACATCAAAACCCTAGTGGATGAACTAGCCGCTCATGGTAGAAGAAGAAGCTTCAACTGTTGAAGAAGAAGACATCATCTTTCTGAATTATGCGTATGACTTCGTTCTCCAATGGCTCTGCAATATGTTTCTGTTCTCTTCTCAGCCCTCTCCAAGCTCTCTCCGCTCTGTTCTCTCTGTCTAATCTCTTCTGAATTCAGCCCCTTATTCTTCACTTTATTCGCAAAGAGAATACACCAAAGTCCTAATCCAATTAGGAATAAATTAGGGTTTCCCACAGCACTAATCAGGTGGGTTTTTTCTGCTGAGTTCGGCTCAACTTTTGACCCACTAGAAGTCCGATTTACTGAATTTTCGTGAAATACAAAAGTGTGCAGAATCGAATTTTCGTGAAATACAAAAGTGTGCAAAAATAATGTCAATTTGAGGCTCAAAAATAAGACTTCTGGTCCATTTTCCAAAATGGGATTAAGACTGTATTATGCGCAGATTTGGGCTTTAGGCCCGAAACCTTCTTAAGCAGCTGTAATTCTCTTGGACCTCTTCCTTGGGCTAATTTGAGTTGAAATAAATGGTTTAGTGAATCTCCTTTGATGTAGGTTTCATCTCACCATCTTGGATGTCTTCTTTAAAAGCCCAAAAGTTTGGTTTTAACTGAAATAATCATTAAGGCCATGAAAATACAGAAAACACTAAAACGAAGTAAAATCACAAAATAATCTATCACTAAGAGAATAAAATACATAAGTTAAGAGGCTAGAATGCGTATCATTCAACGCCTATCAACCCTCTATTTATAGAGTTGGAGGGGATTAGTTTAGGTGAGAAAAAAAATTAAAATACAAGAAAAATTAAAATACAATTTTTTTTATAAAAAAATTCAAAACCCAAAATTTGAATTTGAATCTTTAATATTTGATCTCCATATCTTCAATTTGAATTCTAGAGTGCTGATGTGGCTGCGTAAAAATATATTTTCCAAAATTTTGAACTTAAAACCTCTTGTGGAGAAGTTTGTGCAAAATACCTCTTTCCTACAATTCTTCTTATGTTCATCTACGGCTATATATATCATTTTTAGCCATTTTTTGCTACTTTTCTTCTCATTTGGAAATCAACTCTTATAAAACATAAAATGAAAAGATAAGAACATTTAAATAACATAAAATAATAATTAAAGACAAATTTTAGGATATAAAATCGCAAGTTTTGTGCACTTATCAAGCTTCCATCATTAATTACATTATTTAATTACCCATAAATTATTTTGTAACTCATAACTCTTGGGATATTAGATTAAATATAATATAGTTAATCACCCATAAATATAGAGCCTATAAATAATCTTGAAGTGAGCCCATTCTAAAAGTGCCAAGAGTTGAAAAGCAAGTCTAGCAAATGAGTAAGAGTGAGTGCCATCAGTGAAACTGTGACGCAATTTTCGACGACCAAGTCCAAAATTCAGCGATATTTTGATGAAGTTTTGGCGGTCAAACTTAATATTTTGGAGATGTTCTGGTAGAGGTTTGACGACATAATCTTGAATTTTGATCAGTTTTCTTGTAATTTTGATGATAACAGACCATTAATGGTGCTAGGTTCTAACATTTTCATTAAATGATTGCTTAGAACAATGATCTATTCAAGATAGCATTCACAGTGAGGATAAATCATTGAAGATGATATGATCAAAAGAACTTATCCCATTGAAATGAAGTTGGCATATCAAGTTTGAAGAATCATGCCAATCAAAGATGATTTGGGGTAGTTAGGAAATAGTGAGAGCTTAAGTAATCTTATAAAGCTTTATTTGAATATCTTGCTTGAAACTCAATTTTTCAAAACAAGTTTTTAAGACCATGTGGATATCATTCTTACATTTTATATTGGTCCTTAGTCTCTTAAGAATAGGACTTGATCACATTAAATCACATCTTTGAAGTCCTTGATGGTTTAGGCTTTGTTTGGATGTCAAAACTTTGTTTTTTTTAATGTTGAGCATAAATCAATCGATTTATTCACTTCTATCAGTCGACTAATTTGGACAGAGCATTTTTTACATTTCTAGAGAGGTAAATGAGTCGAATAATTCAAATACATCAGTCGACTTATGCCTTAAAATAATTTTTGAGAAAAGTCCTTTTGATTAGTCGACTTATTCACTTCTATTAGTCGACTAATTTGGACAGAGTATTTTTGTCATTTCTAGAAGGGTAAATCAGTTGACTAATTCAAATGCATCAGTTGACTTATGCCTTGGAATTATTTTAAAGAAAAGTCTTTCTATCAATCGACTAATACACATCTATCAGCCGACTAATTTAGACATAATGTTTTAGGCATTTCCAAAGGGATAAATCAGTCAACTAATTCAAATGCATAAGTCGACTGACTTTACGAGAATAGATCTGAACGGCTATTTTACTGCATTTTATGTTGCCCAACCACCTCCAGCAACTATATTTTTGAAATAGACCATATATATGAGTCTTGTTATGCATTTATGAGGAAGAGACACCAAATATACAGTCTTTTATTATTATTTACTCATCTCACTTCAAATTTGTGATTCATTTATTGCTATAGTGTGAGTTGAAACTTTAGCATTTATCTTCGAGAGATATCATTTATTGTACTCCAATCTTTCTCTCATTTATTGTAAAGGGTTGGTTTAAACCCTAGAAGACTAGGTGAAGGACTTCACTTAGCAAGAGAAGGAAGAAGCTTGTAAGCTTCATTGTAAAGGTTTGCTCTCCACCTGAAAGGAGAAGCCTTAGTGGATTTGGAAAAAATCTCAAAAGGGATCTTGAGTCGTGGAGTAGGGGATTCCGAAGCACGCTACATCTTGCGTCACTTGTGTTTGATTTTCTCTAACTCTCTCTCTTAATCTTTGTGCATCAATTTTAATTTTCTCATTTCATTATTGCTTTTATTTTGATTTGTTCTTGCAATTTAAATTAATGAAAAATTGTCATAGTTTACCATTGACCCTATTCACCCCCCTATAGGGTCAACACTTGGGTAAAAATTGGTATCAGAGCTTGAACTCTTAAATAGGACTTAATCGTCTTAAAGTTTGATCATGGTAAATATGGAAGGACCATCTCATGTAGAAGGTCAATCCAACAATAAGCTACCTTGGTTTGATGGAACCGACTATAGCTATTGGAAACCTAGAATGATATGGTTTCTTCAATCTATTGACTACCAAGTTTGGGAAGTTGTTTGTGATGAACCCTTAGTTCCCATGAAAATCGTAGAAGGTCTAAGAGATCCAAAAGACTTGCATGAATATAATGACAATGACCAAAAACTTGTTCAAGTCAATGTCAAAGCTGTTACAAATTTGTATTGTGCTTTAAGGAAATTCGAATTCAATAGAATTTCGACTTGTAAGTCCGCCATAGAAATTTGGGACAAACTTGAAGTGACCTATAAAGGCACTAAGCAAGTTAGAGCCACCAAAGTGAGCATGTTAATTCACGAGTATGAGCTCTTTAAGATGGAACCAAATGAAACCATTGTTGAGATGTTTACTCGATTCACTAACATTATTAATAGTTTATCTCATCTTGGTAGGAATTACTCTACTTCCGACAATGTGGAGAAAATTCTTTGGTGCCTACCCACAAGTTGGGATGCTAAGGCTACCGCTATATCGGAAGCAAAAGATCTGGATACATTAAGTCTTGAAGACCTCATGGGATCTCTCATGACTCATGAAATCAAGATGAAAAATCGTTAAGAGAAGCCCGAGCAAAAGAAGAGCATGACTCTAAAGACTTCAATTCAAGAAGTCAATGAGAAAGATGATAAAGACGTTAGCGATGATGAAGATGAACTTGCTCTCATCTCTAACAAGTTCAAAAAATTCATGAGGAAAGAACATCTCTTCAAGAAGAGACCTTTCAAGATAAATGAATCCAAAGGTGAGTCAAGCAAAAAGGAACCACCTACTTGCTTTTATTGTGAAAAGCCGGGACATTTCAAAGCCGATTGCCCTAAGTACAAAAGAGATAAAGAGAATAAGCAAAAGAAAAAGGCAATGAAGGCAACATGAGATGATTCCGACTCAAGCAATTGAGATTGTGATAATGACGAAGTTGCCAACCTTTGCCTTATGGCAATCGGGGATGAAATAGATTCTAATCTTGAGCTTTCATTTGAGTCTTCTTTTTCTTAGAATGAATTGCAAGATGCTTTTGAAGATTTGCATAAAGAACTTGAAAAGATGATTTTGAAAAACTCATCTCTTAAACAAAAAATCTCATCTCTTTCACTTGAACTTTCTAAAGTTCAAAATGAAACTGTTTTATTAAAAAGAGAAAGATTCTTCTTCACTTGAGCTTTCTAAAGTTCAAATGGAAAATGAATCTTTCAAGAAAAAAAAGAGATACATCTCCAAAAGAAACCTCCTTAATTGAACTTCTAATTGAAAATGAAAATTTGAAGAAAGTTGTTAAGGATCAAATTGAAATTTTTACAAAATTCACTAAGGGGAGAAAGAACTTAACTATTCTCCTTGGAAGACAAAGTAGGAATTGGATATAATCCATTTGATAAACAAAAGTCTTTGATCAACCCTCTTCTAAGATTGATAAGCTAAAACCTTTGAAGCACTTCTTTGTCAAAAGTTCTCAACTCAACTTTTTCGGTTCTATATGCAATTTTTGTAAAAAAAGTGGACACAAAATATTATCTTGTCCTTTTAGAAAAAGAAAGTTGACAAAATGGTTTGGGTTCCGAAAGGAATGTTTCCTATGATTGCTAACCCAATTGGACCCAAAATGGTTTGGGTACCAAAAAAAGTCACTTAAACTTGCCTTGTAGGTATGCTTGAAATCCTCCTCTAGTTCCAAGGACAAGTGGTTTCTTGATAGTGGTTGCTCAAGGCAAATGATAGGAGATCGCTCCAAATTCTCTACTCTCAAGCCTTATGATGGAGGAAACGTCACGTTTGGAGACAACTCTAAAGGTAAAATTGTTGGCGTCGGGACCATAGGTATATCTCCTTCCTTATCTATTGATAATGTATTCTTGTTAATGGTTTAAAGTATAACTTGTTTAGCATTAGTCAACTTTGTGATAAAGGTTTCAATGTTGCATTTAGATCCAATCATTGCATTGTTGAAAAAGATGGTCGTCAAATTTTTGTTGCATATAGAAATGGTAATTTGTACACCATCCTTTTATGTGACTTACTTGATCAAAATGTTTAATGCTTTATCTCGTCTAATGACAATAGTTGGTTATGGCATAGAAGATTAGGACATGCAAGCATGGACTTGGTATCAAAATTGTCCAAAAAGGACTTAGTCAAAGGCCTCCCAAAGACTAAGTTTACTAAAGACAAAACTTGTGGTGCTTGCCAATTACACAAACAAATCAAGTCTTTCTTCAAAAGTAAAAAGAATATCACTACATCAAGACCTCTAGAATTGCTTCATATGGACCTCTTCGATTCGGATAGAATTGCTAGCTTAGGAGGAAAACTTTATGTGTAGTAACCCTTGTGGATGGGTGTGAGTGGGCGGGTGCGAAGATAGACACTGGGCTGAGCTACCACACTGACAGGGTATAGGGTGCTCAATTTCACATCGCCTGGGTGTGAAAAAGGGGATGTGCTTATATGTAGTATATTCTCTTCAAATGGTATGAGGCCTTTTGGGGTAAAACCCAAGAGCAAAACCGTGCGGGCTGGGCCCAAAGCGGACAATATCATACTATGTGTTGGAGCGGGGTATTACATTATGCATTTGTGATTGTAAATGATTTCACTAGGCTTACTTGGGTATTCTTTCTTGCTCATAAGAATGAGACACATGTCATTTTCTCTAAGTTTTGTGGAAAAGTCCAAAATGAGAAAGAATACAACATTAAGAGTATTAGAAGTGATAGGGGTAGAGAATTTGATAATCGTAACATTGAGAAATTTTGTGATGCTAATAGTTATGATCATAATTTTTTCGGTCCTAGAACTCCTCAACAAAACGAGGTCGTTGAAAGAAAAAAATAGATCCCTCCAAGAGATGGCTAGAATAATGCTCAATGAACATAAGTTTCCTAGATACTTTTGGGCCGAAGCCGTTAGCACCTCTTACTATGTTATAAATAGAGTTGTCATTAGAAAGAAGCTTGATAAGACCCCCTATGAGCTTTGGAATGGTCATAAGCCAAATATAGGGTACTTCAAGATTTTTGGGTGCAAATGTTTTGTGTTGAATGATAAGGACAACTTAGGAAAATTCGATGCTAAATCCGATGAAGGTGTTTTCCTCGGATACTCATCCAAAAGCAAAGCCTATAGAATTTTCAACAAGAAACTATTAGTGGTTGAAGTGATTGAACTTGAAAAGAATGTTAATGGACTTACGCTAGTTGAAAAACCAAAAGAGCCCACCATTGATGAGTGACAAGAAAATGCTTTTAAGAAGGAACACACTCAAAATGACATACATGACTCTCTTCCAAAAAAGTCAAATAGTCATTCCTTATCATCCACTTGACCAAGTTATAGGTGACCCTTCTAAAGGAGTTAGTACTAGATCTTCTTTTACAGATATGTGTGATCATTTGGCCTTTGTGTCTCAAATAGAGCCAAAGAATATCCATGAGGCCGAAAATGATGAGTCATGGATTATAGCTATGCAAGAAGAACTAAACCAATTTAAAAGGAATCAAGCTTAGAATTTAGCTCCTAGACCCAAAAATCAAACTGTCATAGGAACCAAATGGGTTTATAGGAATAAAAAGGATGAGTCGGGAGTTATAATTAGAAATAAGGCTAGATTAGTCGCCTAAGGTTTCAACCAAGAAGAAGGGATTAATTATGAGGAAATCTTTGCCCCCATTGCTAGATTAGAAGCAATTAGGATGTTACTTACATATGCATCTCATAAGAACTTCAAGCTATATCAAATAGATGTAAAAAGTGCATTCTTGAATGACTTTATAGAAGAGGAAGTCTATGTAGAACAACCACCGGGCTTTGAGAGTCATGATCTTCCAAACTATGTTTTTAAATTATCTAAAGCTTTATATGGCTTGAAACAAGCCCTTAGAGCTTGGTATGAAAGATTGAGTGGTTTTCTTCTGGAGAATGATTTTGTGAGAGGAAAAATAGACAACACACTTTTTACAAAAATCATTGATGAGAATTTGTTGATCAATTAAATTTACGTTGATGACATCATTTTTGAATCAACAAATGAGAAGTTATGCAAAGAATTTGCCTCAAGCATGCAAAACGAATTTGAAATGAGCATGATGGGTGAACTTACGTCTTTCTAGGATTGCAAATCAAACAATCATTGGATAGTATATTCAATGGACAATCTAAATATGTTAAAGATTTGCTAAAAAAAATTGGCTTGGAAGACGCCAAACACACAAAAACTCCTATGAGTAATGCTTCTAAACTTGATAAAGATGAAAAAGGGAAAGATGCTGATATCAAAAAATATAGAGGAATGATTGCAAGTCTTTTGTATTTAACGGCAAGTAGACCGGACATCATTTTTAGTGTTTGCTTATGTGCAAGATTCAAATCATGCCCCAAAGAATCTGATTTAAGTGTCGTTAAATGAATTTTTAAATATTTGAGTGGCACTATTGATTTGGGACTTTGGTTTCCTAGGAATACATTCTTTGACCTCATAAGTTATTCGGATGCCGACTTTGCCGGATGCAAAGTGGATAGAAAAAGCATAAGTGGCACTTGTCACTTCCTAGGACACTCCCTTGTATCATGGTCAAGCAAGAAACAAAACTCTGTAGCTTTGTCAACGACAAAAGCCGAATACGTGGCAGCCGGTAGTTGTTATGCACAAACACTCTACATTAAACAATAACTTGAGGATTTTGGACTTATATTTGATCACATACCCATTAGATATGATAATACAAGTACTATATGTATTTTCAAAAATCCAATACAACACTCAAGAACAAAGCACATTGAGATTCGATATCATTTCTTGAGAGATCGTGTGTTTAAAGGAGATATCGAGCTTTTTTTTTATAATACCAAAAATAATTAGCCGATATTCTCACTAAACCTCTTCAAGAAAATCAATTTTGCACAATTAGAAGAGAAATTGGTATGACTAGTGCTTGTGAAGTGAAAAGTGTATAATTTTAGCACAAATCTCATTTTTAGCAGCATAAGTAGACTTATTCCATCTCACCAGTCGACTAATAGAGGTTTAGTGACTGTTTTATTCAAAACAGTCGACTTACACTTATTCATAAGTCGATTGATTTATCGAAAAGCTTGAATGAATGTTTTATATGAAACAGTCGACTTATCACTTACCATAAGTCGATTGATCATTAAGTAATGGTGACGATTTATGAAATAAGGTGACTTATCATGTACCATTAGTTGACTAACTTGCACGCATATATATATACATCGTCCCTCATCAATCGATCCATAAATCGATCTCTTCATCTTCTTCGCGACGCTTCGTCTCAGCCTCTCCCATCTGAACCTTCTTCTTCTCCTCTCGCTGCAACTCACCCACTATCTCGTTACTTCCATCATCCACCATGCCTCCAAGAACCCTAGGAGGAAGACCACACTTTAACAAAAATGTCGACTCTGAGGACGACAACTCTGAATAGCCCCAAAAACGTAGAAATAAAGGAGAGTCATCTCACTTTTTGGAGCCACCACCGCAGCCGATTCATCCTCCTCTCTTCTGAAATGACATCTACCAAATGCGATATAACCGCAAGTTTGCTAATTGCATTGTTGAAAAAGGTAAAGTTGTCTCACCCATCACTTGTGCCGATCTTCACTTAAACACTTTCAACTATTTTCATGCAATAGGCTGTGGAAACTTTGTCAGTCTGGACAAAGTTCAATATCCCAGATTAGTTAGGGTTTTCAATGCCCATTTGGAAGAGGAAGATAGAAACGAAAACACTCTTATCTCCTATGTCAAGGGGAAAGAAAATTCTCTCACAATCGAAGAAATGAGACTCATTTTCAACATTCCAAAGGGAGATTTTTAACATTATTACACTTATGATTGGGCCACCATTCAAGACTTTGATCCTGTAGTAGCCCTCCAACAAATGTGTAATGACCCTTCCATTTTAGTAGCTAGTAGAATTCAAGCCAACATGCTCACCCTTG
Source organism: Cornus controversa (assembly GCA_026545225.1). Lineage (NCBI taxonomy): Eukaryota > Viridiplantae > Streptophyta > Magnoliopsida > Cornales > Cornaceae > Cornus > Cornus controversa. The sequence goes on from CM048850.1 coordinate 11,033,597, forward strand.
AAGCCCAAATTCTTCACACCATAATTGGGCATAACATTCTGCCAAAATTTAACAGTCGCACCGATGTGAACTTTATGGAGACATTCATCATTTGGTGCCTTCTTAATAGGAAAAGGCTTGATCTTGCCCATCTCATTCTCCATCACATGAAGGAGTGTATTGTTCGGCCCGGGTCTAGATTATTCTATGCACTTTCTCTCACTCAGATTTTTGAATATTTTGGGGTTAATCTTACAAGTGAAGGTATCAAACGACCTGTGGCAAGGACGGACTGTTTGAATGATTCTACTATCAAGAGAATGCATTTTAAGATGCATCCAAATGGGACTTGGTACAAACCCCTTGAAGCACTTTCCATTGAAGATGATGATGAGGCTGAAAATGAAGAGGGTTACTCTTCATCTATGAAGGCTTATATTATCACTCAATTGGATGCTCATATAGTCATTGCTTAACGGACTGAAGAGAAAATCCAAACCTTAAGGGCTGATTTTGAGCAATTCCGAGCTGATTCTCAAGAGGAGTCTACAAACTTGAGCACTAGACTCACGTATATTCATTAGGATTTGAAGGACATTAGTCACTATTTCTCTATTTCTCCCCGCTTTTTGGATGTATGAGATGATGGAATGTCTTATTTTTTATGACAACAAAGGGGGAGAAATGTGATGATTGATGTGTAGTCCCTTGTTTGTCTCATTTAGGATTAATGTTTCTTTTGATCTATGTAATTTGCACATATCTTTTTATTTGATATGTTTTGGATATTTTAGGATGATAAACATTTGTACTACCTTATCTTATTTTATGATGATCTTATGAATGTTATCTTCTTTGATGATACATTGTGTGAACCTTCTGATTGGATCTTTTTATTCTAAACTTTGTGTCATCATCATGGAAAAGCATGTTGCATATGCTTCAATTTTCAAAATGCTTGTGAATCTCATTTGAATTATTGTTCAAAAGTATGATTATATTGAAATATGCCTAATTTATCAATCTTGTGGAATATTGTGTTCATATTGTGCATAATGATAGGGGGAGCATTTTTGAATGCTCTCTATACTTTATTTGAACACATCGATGTTTTGTCATCATCAAAAAGGGGGAGATTATTGATCCAAAGATTTTAACCGAAGGGCAATCTTGTAATTTTGATGATAACAAACTATTGTTGGTGTTAGGTTCTAACATTTTCATTGAATGATTGCTTAGAACAATGATCTATTCAAGATAGCATTCACAATGAAGATAAATCATTGAAAATGATATGATCAAAAGAACTCATCCCATTGAAATGAAGTTGGCACATTAAGCTTGAACAATCATGTCAATGAAAGAAGATTTGGGCTAGTTAGGAAATGGTGAGAGCTTAGGTAATCTTGTAAAGCTTTATTTGAATATCTTTCTTGAAGTTCAATTTCTCAAAACAAGTTTTTAAGAACATGTGCATATTATTCTTACATTTCATATTGGTCCTTAGCCTCTTAAAAATAGGACTTGATCACATTGAATCACATCTTTGAAGTATTTGATGGTTTAGACTTTGTTTGGATGTTAAAACTCTATTTTTTAATGTTGAGCATAAATCAATCGATTTATTCACTTCTATCAATCGACTAATTTGGACAGAGCATTTTTGATATTTCTAGAGAGGTAAACCAGTCGACTAATTCAAATACATTAGTTGACTTATGCCTTGAAATGATTTTTGAGAAAAGTCTTTTTGATCAGTCGATTAATTTGGACAGAGTGTTTTTGACATTTCTAGAAGGGTAAATCAGTCGACTAATTCAAATGCATCAGTCGACTTGTGCCTTAGAATTATTTCAAAGAAAAGTCTTTCTATTAGTCAACTAATACGTATCTATCAGTCGACTAATTTAGACAGAATGTTTTAGGCATTTTCAGAAGGGTAAATCAGTCGACTAATTCAAATGCATAAGTCGACTGACTTTACGGGAATAGATCTGAACTGCTATTTTGCTACATTTAATGTTAGCTAGGAACCTCCAACAGTTATATTTTTAAAATAAACCATATATATGAGTCTTGTTATGCATTTATGAGGAAGAGACACCAAATATACACTTTATGAACATCATTTACTCATCTCATCCTCTTGAAACAAAGGTTCATTTATTGCTATAGTGTGAGCTGAACTTTTAGCATTTATCTCATTTATTGTAAATGGTTGGTTTAAACCCTAGAAGACTAGGTCAAGGACTTCACTTAGCAAGAGAAGGAAGAAGCTTGTAAGCTTCATTGTAAAGGTTTGCTCTCCACCCGAAAGGAGAAGCCTTAGTGGATTTGGGGAAAATCTCAAGAGGGATCTTGAGTGGTGGAGTAAGGGATTCCGAACCACGCTACATCTTGTGTCACTTGTGTTTAATTTTTCTCAACTCTCTCTCTTAATCTTTGTGCATCAATTTCAATTTGTTCTTGCAATTTAAATTAGTGAAAATTTGTCATAGTTTGCCATTGGCCCTATTCACCCCCGTCTAGGGTCGACACTTGGGTAACATAATTGTTTAAAGATAATTTTTAAAAATTATATTTTATTTTGAACGAATGATTAGATGGCAATGAATACATGGGTTCATAGATGTGAGTTGTGCGGTGCGGAAGCGGCTGCGAAAGTTAGATTTAAAAGCTAGAGATGGGTGATTAGGTTTACTCGTTTTTTGCTTAATTATTCAAATTATCCAATTTTAAGCATAATTAAAATTTAAGCAATCCCACAAAGTAAGTAAATAAATAAAGTGCAGTAAAGTAAACGAATGCACCAAATATACATGGAAAACCAGATCGGTGAAAAACCACGGGTAAGGCTTTGTAGCCTCGGAGAAGCAAATCCACTATCATCGAAACAAAGTACAACATACTATATCCCAAACTCACACCCACTCCACTCTGACAAGAACTCTGATGCGGAACACCTCAGCCTTACAATTGTGATTACCCCGTCCAACTACTATAGATTCCCGACTAATGTCAAAATGCTCTCAGAAGGGTAACTGGAAGAACACGAACACTCAGCAAGTATCATGTCCCCTTCATAGCTTGATCTTCTTCTCCTTCCTCACCAACATAACAATTGTACAAGAAGCTAGTCTAGTAACTTGATCATGAAGAAATCTTTAATGTAGTCTTCGAACAGTTGATCAAGCAAATAGAGAACACCCTAAATCACTCTGTGAAATATGTGTGTGCTCTCAAAAATATAAACAAAAAATTTGAGAGAAAAAATTATTTACTAAAAAAATATCTCAATGCTTTCTCTCTAAAATATGAATTCTTGTTATGTGGAAAGCATAATTCGAAGCACACTGAGAGAGAAATCATATTAGGTTTTAATAAAGATTAAAAACCCTAGTTTTCCTTAAAAAATAAGTTAAAATTCAATAAGAAACAGGTCCCCATGATTTTAGAAAGTTTTGGTTCCATTCTTGGTCAAAACAGGAAAAAACTGGTCAAAATCCGCAGACCAGAATAGTTGGACCGGTCCAGGGTTCACTTGGACTAGTCCAACTCCTCTAGCATACTTAACAGGAGTTGTTGAGACCTGTTGGACTAGTCCATCCTTCACTTGGATTGGTCCAACCTTGAAAAGTTCATTATTTTGCTTAAAAAATTCCTCTTTTCAAGGTCAAAATCTCCTGATTTAAAAAATATGTGTTCTCACCACTTTACCTAGACTATGTGACTCTTATATGTGATCAACGATGTCCTCATGCATTTAGAGCCATCTTGAAACTTTAATTGATTGAATTCTTATTCAAGCCATTGATGGCTTTTCTCGAAGATTATAGCCTCATTCTTTGACGAACCTTTGCATGGTTGGTGTAGAAATTATGCTCACTCTGAGACTTCAATTACATGATCAATGATAGAAATATAACTCAAATAATACAACTTGATCATGTTTGATTTTAACACTGGAAATTACCAATTACAAAAATATATGTCACAATAGAGGGTGCCACTCTATGGACATACAGATTGTCGAATTTGGTTTAGTTGAATCCCAAAGATAGTGTTACCATTTGATATTCTGATTTCACCTAAGAGATGCTTCAACTATCTTTAAGAACGATTACACACTTCTAAACTTTGATATGAAATTATGTGTGATTTCTTAATTCTATTTTTGAATTATTAGTATTATTTATAGCAATGTGTATTTATGTGATGATCTCTTCTAACAATTGATTAGATTGTTATTTTGATAACCTGGTTCTAATAATTTAAAGATATTATTATTATTATCTTTGTTGATCCGTTCTAACAATCTGAACTAGAACACATCCGAATAAAAATGGTGATATTTTTTATAAAAAAAATTCGTGAATACATCTAATTAAAAATGTTTTTTTTTGAACTAGGACAGTTCCCAAAATTCAAAATGTGATTGGTGAAAATTGAAAAGCAAGTTGTTGAATACTTTAAATTAAAAATTAGGAGTTATGACACTGTCATGGAAGTCTGAGACATGCTTATTTTTCTTTACTCCTACTTTGTTGGCAATATGCTAATGTGTCTGATAATGTGGCAGAATTTTAGACTATTGGCTGGTGTGTATGATGACGTGGTGCATAGTACGTTGAGGTGTCTAATGTCGTGGTGACAAGTCACACTTTTGGCTAACATGTCTGCTAGGGCGTGTGGTGAATTTTTTTTAGTGTGTAGGTGAGTGGTTCCAATGTTTATGAGCACGTGCGAGAGGCTAGTGGCGTGTGAAAGCACATGAGGCGGCTGCCATAAGCTTCCAGCGACGTGTGAGTGTTAGGATTGAGTGTGACTTTAAGCCAATTTATGATTATATTTGACAACATTTTTTCATTAATGGAATATCTTATTTTAATTTACATGCTTTGCATGCATACATATATAGTGAATGTTTTGTATTGCTTGATTTAGAAATTGAGTCAAGATATCATTGATTATGTGCATGTTGCAATAAGGGATTTGCATAAGAGATAAAAAATCGTAAATATTACATCTTCGTAAATTAGTTTGGATTGTGATGGAGTTGGTGGCTCTATCTCTAAGGATGTAACATTTAGGTTTTAATTTATGTAATGACTTATTTCAGTCATTATAAATAGAATAACAATATAGTTGATCACTCTTTCTATAAGGAGTCACCCTTATGATGTTTATCAAATAAGTTCAAGGGTCATGTCCATTTTCCAAGTGATCTCTAAATGATGTAATTAATTTTGGCTTGAGGTTCATAGGGACTTCTAAGTCAGTGAGTTGAGTTTTGCATTATCATGCAACAAGAATTGCTTTCCAAATAATCTAGCTCTCACTAACCCATATTACCACATGCTCTTAATCTTGACTTTATTCTTTGAATTTCATCACCATGAGCTTAGATCCAATTGAGGTTTTTCAATATGTCCATAGATTTTTGAGTACTTGAGTTTATAAATATCCTCAAATTAATCACACTCAAGTAGAATATCAAATTCTCAAATTAATATTTTATTATTATCAAAATTACCCAAATGCCATTGGGTTAAAACTATAGGGTTAACAAAATCAATTCAACGCATTTTAAGGTCTAGTTCAATTCAATTTTCAAATTCAAATACTCCTTTTCAAGTCTAGGAACTCTAAAGTTCATACATGCATATTCGCCTACTAAGACATAGATCATATAACTTATTGGTATGTTCTAAATTTCATGATAACATTAATTAAATCAAGTGTTCCATGAGCACAACACTCTAAGCTTTATAATGCACTTCAATCCACATAAGTGACATGAAAATAGATAACTGTGTGTACCAAGGATGTGTAGGTGGATAATGTAAGTTACGTGGTGCGAAATTGTCTGCGAAAAATTGTTTAAAACCTATAAGGGGTGAATAGGTTTACTTGCTTGTATGCTTAATTTTTTAGATTAATCCAATTTTAGTCCAATTAAAAATTGATAAACCACACCAAGCAAGTAAATAAAGTAAAGTGTAAAAATAACACCCAATATACGTGAAAAACACAGAATGAGAAAAATCATGGGCAAGGCTGTAACCCTGAAGAATCAAATCCACTATGGTTGAAGCAAAGTACAATAACCTCTATCCTCTATGCCAAGAATTTGATGTTGAACACCTCATTCTTCCTCTTGCAACTCTACGTCCAATTGTTTCAAACTTCAGGCTAACGTCACAATCCTTACAAAAGGATAGTTAGAAGAACACGAACACTCTGCTAATATTTTTTCCCTTTCGTAGTGCAATTGTCTTCTCCTTCCTTACCAATAAAAAATTGAGAAGAAACCAAACGATCTGGTAACTTGATCAATAAGTAATCTGAAGCAATCTTCGAATAATTGATCAAGTAGAAAGATCCATAGTCCTAAATGACTTAGTGTATATAGGTGTGCTCTCAATGAAATAAAAATAGAAAATTAATGAAGAATTTTATGTCCTAAAAATATATCAAAGCTTTCTCTCTCTAAAATAATAATTTTTGAAAAGTACAATTGTAGAGAAAGTATAAGGCTCTGTTTGGTTAGCGTGAAGTAGCAGGAAAGGAAAAGAAACTAAATTTTTTTCAATTTTTGAGGAGTTTGGTTGATTGAAAAAGGAAAATTTTTGGAAAAGTTAGATTCCCGCAATTACTAAATATTTCCTTCAAAAAACACCTAAAAATTTTACTGTCCCGCAAAAGTTGTACATTTATTTCTCATGTTCCCATTATGCCCACGTCCATTTTCTCTCCGCTCTTCTCTACAGATTCCAAAATTGTGAGTTTTCTTCTTCTCTAAATTGCTCAGTTTATAGAATGATGGAGTGCTAATTTACAGTAATTTTTATATTTGTATATGTGCATAAAAAATTGATTCCTTTTATATATATTTTTTCTCCCATAGTTCAAAACGGTTGAAAGTGGTATATATATATATAAGCAGATTGTTGGGATTGTTGTCCGTAGCTTTACAAGCAAAGTGTAGAATTCGAAAGCTCGCCAAGGATCACAAGGGAGGATGAACTTAGTTGCAAGGTAATATATACAGCTCTTCTCCATAGACTCCAAAAATGTGAGTTTTCTTCTCTAAATTGCTCAGTTTATACAATCATGGAGTACTAATTTATAGTAATTTTTATATTTGTATATGTGCATAAAAAATTGATTCCTTTTATATATATATATTTTTCATAGTTCAGAATGGTTGAAAGTGGTATATATATATTTATATATATAAAATGAATTTTTGTTGATCGCATTACAAGCAGATTGTTGGGTTTGTTGGGATTGTAATGGTTGAGAGTGGTATATATGTGTGTGTGTGTGTATATATATATATTAACTTTTTGTTAATTGCATTACGAGTAGATTGTTGGGTTTGTTGGAATTATTGGTCGTAGCATTACGAGCAAAGTGTCAAATTCGAAGGCTCGTTGAGGATCACGAGGGAGGACGGACTGACTCACAAGGTAATATATACGGATTTGATTATAGTGGGGTTTTTGTTTCTGAATAGCAACATAGCTACACGAGAATGAGCGATCAGTTAATTATTATTAACAATCTATCTATTAGGTTTTCTTTCTTTAATTACCAATAGTGATATGTACCACTGATGATTCATCCTAATATTTTACTTAATTGATTGTAATATGGGACTTATAAAGAGAATGATAAGTACTAGCGGAAATTTTTTTTATGATAATTAAGTGTTTGCAGTGTCATAATTGTATGTTCGATCTTCTTGTTCGTTTGATATTCAACAAGTAAATTTTTTTTAGGGTTCATGAGACTACCAACTATCCAAATTAAGTAATTAAGTTACTTAAAAAAAATTAATAAAAAAATGAAAACTATCTAAAGTAAGTACTATATATAACGATACAAACACACACATACACACTTTATAATCAATTGATGCAGTTCATATGATATATAATGGTGTTATTAGTTTATGTGATCAATTCATAAAACAGCTTTTTGATTTGTAAAACTAAAAACCTGGATAAATTATACACCCTGGAAATTTGGAGCAGGAGTTAATTGTTCTAGTAATTGATTATATAAAAGGAGTTTTTTTTTTGTGAAGTTGTTGTAATTTTGTATTTTAACATTTTGAGTCATTAGTTTTCAATTCCATTCTTATTGTCAATGGAAATCTGACAATATAATTTCTGCTTTATCCAACTCTTATATCTAATCAATTATATTATCTAAACTGAATTTGTTGAAGTGATCAAGCTAAGCATATACACAAATTATCTGACTAGCTTGTTTGGCTTAATGAAACCTATATATATAATATTCTATTTGACGTATATATATAGGTTTGAAAAAAAATTGAGGTAGTCAAAAACTAATGGACGAAATATATAGTTAAAATATACTCTTGTTATTTGGTGCATTTATTAGAGAACATATATGTAGAGGTCAAAGATTTAGATTAAGATATAGATTCTATGAGTGTAGAGCCCTTGGGTTTTTCATTCTAATGCTGCATTGATACTTACTAGCTACAGGTAATCTTTAGAATATGGCACATTATGTGTATTTTTTTTAACTTAATTGCTATTATAATTATAATTTAAATTTTATAGCAGTGAATATAATATAATATAATATTTTGTTTTGTTGTTGCAGCTTTATTTGAGGTTCATATGTACTGGAGAATTTATATTTTGCACTATTTTAGAGGTGATTTTATATTATATTTTGCAATGTATTAAATTAGTTGTCTAATTTTTACAACATATATTTTTTTTCCCTATTTTTTGTCCTTGTTTGTTATTCTCTTTTAGTAAGTGCTTATCTGATTGTCTTTTTCATTTTTAGGCTTCTCAATTATTAATAAAGAGTTACTTACAAAATCAGTATTTAATGTTAATTTTTCTTTTATAATTGCCTTTTGTTGTTAAACTTGACAGATGGATATAAATGATGAATATGATGAAGAGCTTAATTTCATTGTTGAAATGTCTGTTGGTACTGTAGCGTATTTTCATGGTGCATCCTACTTAGCACAATTTGATAGGAGGCCACAACGTAATTGTTATTTGACTGAATGTGAATTTTTCAATGATGTCACACAATCTGATGAACATTGTCATAACTTATTGTGCATGAATGTGGAATCTTTTCGAAGATTTGTATACATACTTAGGGGAACTGGGATGTTGAAAGACACTGTGCATTACAGTATTGAGGAGTAGCTTGCAATGTTTCTACACATTGTATCTCACAATGTTAAGAATCGTAATGCAAAATGTTACTTTAAACGGCCTAGTGAAACCATATCTCGACATTTCAATACGATCTTAAATGCAATAATAGACATAGAAGACAACTTTTTAAAACAACCTACTCTTGGAATAGAGATACCTAATGAGATTCGTGACAATAACAGAATGTGACCATATTTCAAGGTATCTTCTCTCGTTAATGAAAATAATCTAACTTATTAATTAAAAATATTTTTCTCTTTAACTCACATGATATTCTATTAATATAGGATTATGTGGGAGCAATTGATGGTACGTATCTCCCAATGAAAGTTCCGGTCGAATATGTAGCCAGATTATGTGGTAGAAAATAATGGCTCTTACAAAATGTATTAGTAGCTTGCACGTTGGATTTAAAATTCACTTATGTATTAGCTAGATAGGAAGGTTCAGCACCTAATTCTAGAATTTTAGATTGTTCCATTGATAAGAGCTGAATGTTGCACATTCAAGCCTTTTTAAATACATATGTTAATTCCTTAATGGCGTTTAATTTATAGTTTTTATGTTATTTTCTTGTTCTTGGTATTTTCAGAACGTTACCCGTAAAATCAGTCAAATCCGGTGATTTCATCTTCAATAATGTCTTTTCAGAAAGTCTAATGGTCTAGTGGTGCATTATGTGTATTTATATATATATATTTATTTATTAGTATTATTTAATTTTTATTTTATTTTATTTCTTTAAGTTATTTTATTTTATATTTTTATATAGATGTATATATTTTAGTATTTATTTAGATATAATATTAGATATTAGTTATTTATATATATAATTTTGTATAGATATAATATTTTATGTATATTAATATAGTTATAATTTTAGTATGTTTATATATATTTTACACACATGCACTAACTATTCACATTCCTACAGCCCATGTGCTATGGCAGCCCAAATCCTAAACTAAACCCAAAACCAACTTCCAATTCATCAGCCCACCCAACCAAACAATTTCTCCAGCACATGTAACCTTCATCCACACACTTTGCCTCACCTAAACACCACCACACCAGTCACCAGCCAATGTGTATATATATATATATATGTTATTTGTTTTAATATTATATATGTACATATAGTAATATTTTTGTTTGTTATTATTAAATATATATTTTTATATTTGTAGTTTTTAGTTAAGATTCATTGTGTATATGTATTTATGTTCTTATATTTTCATATTTATTTAGTATGTTATTATATATAGTTAGTTATATATTTTATATTACATGCACTAACTACCCATTTCTAACCCAATATAACACCCAAACACTCCAGCAAACTCCTCCAGCAAACCCACATGTAACCTTCATCTACAAACCACCTAATCTCACCCATGTCTCCACCTGCCGACACATGCATATATATATATATATATATATATATATATTTATGTATGTTATATTGTATGTATATATTATAATATTGCACTTTATATATATATATATATATGTATCATTATATTATATTATATTATTTATGTTATATTATCTTATAGTATAGTGTATGTTTTTTGTATTATATTAAATTACATATATATATATATATATATTTATATATATATGTTGGCAGGTGACAAAGAAATAGAAAAAGAAAGAAAAGAGATTGGAAAGAGAGAGAGGCGGCTAGAGGAGGTGACAAAAGAAAAGAAAAAGAAGATAGAAAAAGAAAGAGAAAAAGTGGTAGAAGACAAAGACAGGAGATGAAGATTGGAGACCAAGAAAAGCCAAACAAGGAAAGCAAAAGAAGAAAGAGAAGAAGAAAGTGTCGGCTGGTGGAGTCAAAGAGCAAAAGAAGATAAAACTGAAAAAAATTAAAAGTTGCTAGAGGACAGAACGAATATCAAAGAATGAAGACTTTCTCCTTTGCTTTAAAAATGTAAAATATCTCCAACATTATATATATATATATATATATAGACATTGGAAGATAGAAAGGAGAGTTAGATAATATGTGAGGGAGAGACAGAATAGAAAAGGAAGGAGACGGAAGAGACTGATACAAAAAGCTACTGGAATACTTTTTGGACAGAAAGAAGAGTGAGAAATATTGGAAAGCTTTGCAAAGCTTACAACAGACCATGAAGCTTGGAGTAGCTCTGTCTATGGAGCTGTTCTCTGCCACCATGATCAACTAAACTCTTCTCTAGGGCTTGAACAAAGCCCTAACCATGTAAATATGTTTTATTTTTAATAAATTGGGATTTGTATATATATATATATATATATATATATATATGCATTTGTACCTAGCCTTGTGTCTTGTCTTTAGCACAAGTTTATAAATTCTGTATGTTCATGTGTTTTAATTCATCGTTCTTGTCTTAGAATTTTAGATTGTTGCACATGCTCTTCGAACACTTATACTTCCACAAGGAGTGTAAGTGATGGCTTTGTACTAGTTTTCACTATAACATGCATAGCTAGATTTGCATAGTCCATGCTTAGAGACGGTGATTTCGCTACACTTAGGTAATTAGGTAAGTAGGTAAGTAGGGAAATCACATTTATCGTAGATGGATTATAGTATTTTAAGGTGTATGTATTCTCTTGACGACGTCGTTGTAGGTGGTACTTGCCAAACGTGTTATTAGTACACATTTATATAAATTCTCATGTTTATTATGAAATGGATATATTTATGAGGCTAGTTGTGAAGTCTAAACCCTAGTACTTTCTCATTTTCTCAAACTCCTTTATTTTGTCATTTACATATTTTCAAGTAGTTTAAATAAATAACCAAAAAATTTGTTTGTAAGTTGAACAAGAAACAATCTCTGATTTTAACTATTAAACCAACGTAATCTCTATGGGATCGACACCCTCTTCTAGAACCCTATCCTTCAAGGATTCATTCTATTGCGAGTGGTAAAATATAATTTCATTTTCAAATACACAAAAGGAATATCACACCAATTTATACATATGTATATATATATATATATATATATATATACATACATACATACATCGGCTGGTGACTGGTGTGGTGGTGTTTAGGTGAGGCAAAGTGTGTGGATGAAGGTTAGATGTGCTGGAGGAATATTTGGTTGGGTGGGCTAATGAATTGGAAGTTGGTTTTGGGTTTAGTTTAGGATTTGGGCTGCCATAGCACATGGGCTGTAGGAATGTGAATAGTTAGTGCATGTGTGTAAATTATATATAAACATACTAAAATTATAACTATATTAATATACATAAAATACTATATCTATACAAAATTATATATATAAATAACTAATATCTAATATTATATCTAAATAAATACTAAAATATATACATCTATATAAAAATATAAAATAAAATAACTTAAAGAAATAAAATAAAATAAAAATTAAATAATACTAATAAATAAATATATATATAAATACACACAATGCACCATTAGACCATTGGATTTTCTGAAAAGACATTATTGAAGATGAAATCACTAGATTTGACTGATTTTACGGGTAACGTTTTGAAAATACCAAGAACAAGAAAATAACATAAAAACTATAAATTAAACGCAGTTAAGGAATTAACATATATATTTAAAAAGGCTTGAATGTGCAACATTCAGCTTTTATCATCCATGCACAAAGAACATAAACTTATATGCCCTCCGGGTATTAATTTAATTTGACAGTATGTATTAAATTCTTTTAAATTTTTAATAATTTACTAAAATTACGTATTGTAATTTGTATAGGTAAGTACTACCTTGTAGATGCAGGTTTTCCTCTATTGAAGCAATATATTACACCATTCAGAAGTACATGGTATCACCTAAATGAAATACGAGGACGTGTACCCAGATCGCCAAAGGAATTGTTCAATCATATGCATTCTTCATTACGAAACGCAATTGAACGAGCCATTGGAGTGTTAAAAAATGATTCCGTATCTTAGTGGATGAGCCAATATTTGGCTTTAATAATCAAGTGAAGTTGGTGATTACTTGTTGTATTACACATAACCACATTCGAGGAGTGATGCCAGATGATCCACTTTTAAATAATGTTGATCATGAGATTGGCACCCAATCAGCCCCCATTCACAATGATGTTGATAATCAATTGACTAGGGCTAAAAATGAAAGGGAAGGACAGAGAATTCGAATACAAATAATGAACGAAATGTGGAATGATTTTAGTAATGGACATTCATAGGATTCCTGTTTCTACTGATTGGTATTCTTACTTCATAGAAAACTTGTGTGATTTTGATTGTTGGACAATTTTATTATTGGAATGTAAATATGTTTTTTTATCATCATAATTTTTAATTGATGGTTATATTATGTGTAGTTTTTACATTCATTCTTAATTATTTCAATATAAACTTATTAATTTTAATATCTAATTATGAGCATTTTATATTAGGAATGGAGCAAGATAGATCAAATTGTCACATTGAAGATGCAAAGAAAAAGGAAAAAAATGTAATATGGTCAAAAGAGATAGATCAATGTCTCATTTTGGAACTAGTGCATCAAGCTAACGAGGGTTACAAGATATATAAAGGTATTAAAGATCATGCATATATTGCAGCTTATTCAGCTTTAAATTCGAGTTTTCATCTGTCATTGAATCGAGAGCATTTTGTTAATCGTTTAAAGACTATAAAAAAAAAGTATAGAGTCATACAGGACATGTTAAGCAAGAGTGGATTTTCTTGGAATCCAGTCATGAAAATGGTAGAATGCGACGATCAAGTGTGGGCTACATATGTTGCGGTACGTAATTGTTTAAATTAAAGTTTTAATTGATAATATATTTTTCATATTTTATGTGTAAATAATATTTTAATTGACTGCTAGTAAATGATAATCTTTTGTTTTAGTTGCACTTATTTTAATGCTTATTACAAATTTGTAACTTATTTGCATTCATTCATATTAACATTTTTTATTTATTTTATGATTTGAAACGTTAATGAGGCGAATTCTGATGTAAAAGGTTTACGAGGTAAGATAATTGACATGATCGATGAATTAGTTATAGTTTTTAGCAATGATTATGCAACTGGAGAATGGGCTAGTTCAGCAAAAGATATAAATGCTAAGAAGTCAAAGCAAATGAATGACACCAAGGAGTAATACACGTCATTATTGGACCTTAATGAAGACAATAGTGTCGCTGAAACAATGAGTGCTATTGCAAATAACATGGCAAGATTAGCTGATGTATATGAGAAGAGCAAGCCATGCATAAATTATTCAGAACTTTACAAGGCAGTAATGGATGTTGAGGAGCTTCATATGAGTAACTGAAGAACTTCATTTGAATTATTGAATGCAGATCCTATCAAAGCCAGTGCCTTTTTTATCTATCCTTCAGAGATGCTTTACTTGTTCTTAGTTAAACAATTGTCACAAAATGGTCTTTGTAGTACTAGTTAATGACTAACTCAATTAGGATATTGCATGAATACTTTTGAATCACTTGAGAACCTTTAACTTAGTACATATTTTATTTATTTTTATTTCATGAATGTATATATTTTATTTTTCCTACTTGGTATGTTAAAGATACTGTCAAAAGTTTTATTCATAATTAGCCTTTGACTTGATATATTTGTTACATGAGGATTCATATTTTTTTTATAAGAGTTAATATATTGTAACAATTGTTAGATTTAGTGTTTAGGAAACCCATGTTACATGTGAAATGGCCTTGAAACATAGGGTCCATACCATTATTTGTATGCTATTAAAATAAAATAAAACAATGTTGATCTTTCTTAGGGTTATCATATCATATATTAATCAGTAGCTAATTCATCTCGTATATTGGACGCGACTATATATATATATATATATATATATATATTTGTAATTAAAAGGTAATATTTGAATAATATTTTTCTTGTAATCAAATTCTATCATATCAATAGTATATGATAGTTTAATCATTAATTCATTTATTTTTTAGTATTTAAAAACATAAGGGTAATTTTGGTAAGCAAAATAATTTTGTTTTCACTTTCATGCTATCCAAACTAACAAAATAAAATTTTCCTACAACTTTCTTGAAAAATTTTCATTCTAACCATATGCATATGAGAAAGTTAGTTTTCTTTTTCTTTTCTTTTCATTTTCCATTTCTTTTCTTTTCTACTTAGATTCTATCTAACCAAACAGAGCCTAAGAGAGTTTATATAGACAATAGAGACCCATATTTACTTGAAAAACAAGTTTAAAATCGTTTTAACATATTCTCCAAAGCTCTAAGTTGATTAAGAACCAAAGTCATTCAAAAAAGCAAGTTTTCAATTTAATCAGAAGAGTCTGACTAAGTGCAACTAGTTCAAGATGAGTTTAACCGGTTGTACTTTGAAAAATTTGAATTTTTGATTAAAAACCCTAGTTTTCAAAACTAACCTCTCAAATGTATAATGCAATGTGTCCTAACACACTTACCATGAGTAGAACAAGTTCTCACTTGAATCAACTAATTTTACGCACTTGTTCTTCACTTAGCCTCTTCACCTAGTCTTTAGCTATATGATTGATTATAGAAATAAAAAAAAATTACAAATCGATCATATTAGGATTGACACCAAAATTTGTCAATTACAACTTTATACGTCACAACTAACACCTTCTCCAAGTAAGATTTTAAATTTTAATAGCTTTCTTACTATGAAAGTGAGAGTGAAATAATTGATCATGTCCTTTCTATGAATTGATCTTTTTATCTGCTTCGTAGCTACTTCCTTTTTCTTTTGTTACCATTTGAACTCGTATAAAATTGGAATTTTTTCTACATTTTGCACTTTGAAAACTTCGGTGAAACTTAACGGTTCATTGAGATTGTTGGAAATGAAAGGAAAAAGAAAGTGAATTTGAGTAGGGAAAACCTACTTTGTGTTTGGTTTGATAAAATGAAGAGAAAAGAACGGATTAGGAGGAGGGAGGGGGATGGGACGAGGAGCTCACTTACCCCTTAATTGCATTTTTTTCTGTTTTAATCACAATATAAAGTTATTTACTATCATTTTGTTTTTTTATTCCTCTAAAATTATCCAAACACGAAAAAAAAAAAATAACTCCCCCCTCCTTTTTTATTTTTGAAATGTAAGTTTATGTATAAATATATTTGTAAATGTACCGGCCCATAAATAGGATTGCGGAAGGCCACGCGCAACAAGAAGCCCAGGCTAGCAAACAACCCAAAACCACTTTCGAGTGATAAGAATATCATTGTCATGGAAAGGACAAGTGATAAAGAAATATGAGTAAAAAAATTATAAGAATTTTACATTTCCGTTTCCTTTTTAGTCCCTGATCAACATCATTTCTGAAAAAATTTCAGTTTCTATATAATTTTATCCCACAAACCAAAAAATAAGCCAATGAAATAGACAATAGAACTCACCAATGAAAATAATCACACTATTATTATATAAATCCAACCAGGATTATCACTTTTTTTTTTTCTTCCCAGTAAATAAGTAGGATTGTAACTTTGGTAAATGAACAAAAAAAAATTAAGATGGAGAACTAAAATAATTGATTTTTTTTAATGGACAGACAACTAATACTATGTTCGACTTTATTGAATTGAAGAAATTTTTGTCCAAAATTTTAACCGAACATAAATAACTTTACTCAAGAAACACAACAAAATCAAAAGATTCCCCAAAAATATAGAAAACACTAACTCGAATTGAAGAAATTTTTGTTGAAAATTTTAACCGAACATAAATAACTTTAACCAGAAAATACAACAAAATCAAAAGATTCCCAAAAAAATGTGGAAAAACTAATTTAACAAGACAAAGAAGTTTGGATTGAGTGATTATGCATAACCAAAGTGTCCAATTTAATCAAACAAAATTCTCTCTTCGAACTAATCGAAGGTTTATATGAAGGTAAAAGGTTTTGGTACAAAGTGTGGAATAGTTGTGCAAAATACAAGAAGGTCTCACCAGCACATGTTAGTGTGGTACATTGTTATTGTATCATGCTTTGTATCGTCCGACGTGTGTATTCATAGATTGTTTATTTTCATGTCTGCCACGCCAATGGTTTGGTGTTTTTCACGTGCGTACAAAACTATATATATATATATTTATTTATTTATTTATGATGGGTAATGATATTTGGGCTCCATGAAATCACTGTGGCACTCTAAATCTTATTTTATTATAAAAAATGAGAGTACTACTCTTTATTTTAGAATAAAAGCCTACTATAAAAATTCTTCAATGTCCGTCTCTTCAACTCTTGTCTTCTTGATTTTATCCTTCTCTCCAAAAATATTCACTTTATGAAAATAAGATTTATACAGAAAATCAATGAAATAATAATAAAACTTGTTGCTAGTCCATAATCCATATATGGTTCAAAATCAATGAAAAAAAAAAAAAAAACTTGTTTGTCAATAATCCATATGTAACCCAATGATGTGCCGCAATGAACAAAAAGATTTGAGAATTTCTTCACTAACAATAGATTTGGGTTATAGTATTCAAAAAATTGTGAAAGATTGTATTGATTTTCATTCACAGATGATAAACTTAAAGTTTGAGAATACTATTAATTAAAAATATATGTGACGTATTTTGATTGAATTTTTTATAAAGGTAAAATACAAAAAAAATAGATAAGTTTTACTTCCCCGCTCTGATAATAGATAAGATTGATGAAGAAAATAGATAAGGTTTACCAAAAGTATTTGGACGGTAGAATTGTCATTTTATTTTATAAAAACATGAATCATAGGGCATGAGATTTTTAGTGTAGGGCCAATAACGGCAACCTTTAAGATTTTTTATTTTTATATGAAATTAGCATTGAGTTGTTGTCACTGATGGTGACATGGAATTTTGAAGGCACTAGTGCCACAGAAAAGGTTGTAGCCATATCTGAACAAGAATTAATGCTTATTTCTTCACCTGAAGTAATTCGAGATGATACTACACAAACGACACTTTATCAGAAGAAGACGACTTCATGTGGATTGCTCCAACTTAGGCTTGGAATGTTGACCATAAGCTGTCACAAAGCTATAAATTTATTTTGAGGATGGACATATGATATAATAATATAAATAAATTTCCCAACTAGCATACTGACTAACTAAATTCAGATGAGTAATTTAACTTGTCAGGTTTTGGATTAATTTTTCAATGGTCATCAGATCAAATTTTTTCAAAATCACTAGAGACTTGTCTGATCATTAACTTCTGAACCTTATAGATTTAGTCGAGGTGAGCGTAAGTTGGCCCGGACACTCATGATTGAAAAAATAATAATAATACTAACTAACTATGCAACAACATAGCAAATTGAAAAATAAAAGTGCATTAACAATGTAGTAATCAAGATTCAAATAATATATTTTATTTAAAAAAAATTACTGTAAAAAAAAATCATAAATATAAAATACTAACATTAAGTTCATAAATTTGTAATAAAAAATTTAATTAAAAAAAAGGGAGAAGAGAAAGCAATACTAAGAAGAGGAGAAAAAGTTACTTTACATACATCATACATGAGTGTAAGAAGAAAAAATTAATTTTAAGAAAGAGAAAAAAAATGAGAGGAATTTCAAGGAAAAGAATTAGGGTTTTGATTGAAGAAGAGAAATGCATTTTTTTTAAAGGAATAAAAGAAATTTGAAGAAGATGAAGGGTAAAAGAGAAAAGAAAGGGAGAACTAGAGAGATTTTTAGAAATAGAGAATTTTAGAGGAGCGTTTTATAAAATTTCACAAAATTATATACATAAAAGTAAAAATACTCTATCTTTTTTTGTCCTTTTTCTTCTTCAAATTCTAGTTATTAAAAAAAAATGAACTTTTTTTTTAAGGTACCCTTAATTCATGGATTTTTCCATGAATGCCAAAAAAAAATATTTTGTAAACTTTTGACTTTTGATACGAATTTTCGTTGCATAATTTTCATATAATTCTCTTTAAAAAAATTAGATTAAATGTGGGTCTCAATAAATTATACATAACGACAAAGACAGCTCATGACAACTATTAAGAAATCCACCTCATTATTACACTTCAAGAAAAAAAAAATCAGGTCCTCCCACGAGATACAAGAATTGTAGAACTGTTGTGTCGGTAGGTAGCCCTTTATACTACACAAATGATATCATTGTACAAACATTGCATGCACTCACAGGTGACTCACTCCACTAGCTGGGGTTCCATAAAGTAGGAGCACAACTGGTCTACCACTTTATAGTCCTCCAGAGTCCTTAAAATTATACATTGGCCTAGTGTTCTCAATCCAAAATTGGTATCGTCCAATCAAAACACATTCCTCAAAAATTCTGTCATTTTGTCATCAGTCTCCTCTATAAAAAATAAAAAATTAAAAATTAGAAAAGACTTTACTCGAGTTTGACTGCAGATACTCATCATATATGAGTATGAACATCTTCTAACAATCTTCTTCAATCCTATGTCTTGATTTTTTTCCTTCTTTTCCTTAGCTTCACCATAACTAATTTTCAATATTTGCCACCCCCAATTTTCATAAATAAGTTGGTCAGGCTAACACATGAAAACTATCACGTCCAAATTTTCAAGTCACCGGAGACCCCATCTCCGAGCCTGAATCCTGAGAGTGAACCCATCCATTAAGCCTCATTGAACCTTTTTAACCTTTTAAATTACCATGGAAGCTTTACTCATATACATGTACATATATACATACAGTACACAACCTCAACTAATCCCAATGAGCCCCACACTTGGTCTCACACACTTGTCCAAACATATTTAAATGTCCAACACAGCCATGCATTACGATACATCGTAATGCTGGTTATGATGCATCGCCATTTACGATGCATCGCAGATATTGCGTAACATCCTGCAAAAAGTTTTGTTTTTTCAACTCAATCTCTTCACACAATTATGATACTTTGTAATGTTAGTTTTAATGCATTGATGATGCTACGCAACATTATGCGAAAAGTTCTATTTTTCCAACTCAATCTTCCATCGTTTTAGGCTCTACAATGCATCGCCTGGTTTGGATGCATCGTAATGCGGATTGCGATACATCGTAATCCCTCGAAGGCTTATCCTGCAGAATTCATAAGTGTATTCTAGGCTTACACAATTCATGTCCAAATAAATTCTAACCCTTAGAATTATCCATGAGACATTAAAACATAAATGAAATGCTACAATTTCAAAATCTCATACATTCACATTAACATGTGTGAATCATCTATTCCATTTACATATCATTGATCATGGTCTTCCAAATCATAGTCATCCTATGAGTTACATGCCAACGGTCCAAAATGTACTAGTAATTCAACTATGATTATGATTACAATAAAATCAACATGCCACATATTGGCATGGATAACCACATATATAATATCAAAAAATAAAGCCAAAAGCTACAAGGAGTTCCACTTGGATGCTTAAGTCCCATCCGTCATTGGCGCCATATCTGTAAAAAAGTTTGGAGGGAAAGAAGTGAGCAAATCAACGAACTTAGTAGGAATGCCCCAACCCACTTAGGCATTGACCCGACACCGACCTACATGATATGTATGTCGCTACACTACATGTCACGTTCAATGCTCTCATGTCAATTATCACAAATGCAAGTCAAGTAGCATGCATTTAATCCATATATCAAGCTTAACAATTTAAATACATAGGCAACAATATATATATATATATCTTCTCGGTCATAATCTAATACGTAAACATGATTGGTTAACTCCAACGATCATGTGACATTGGACACCTTTGATAATACCTGTATGATTTGAACAACTCCAAAGGATCATACAACCTTGACAATATATTTGTGTGCCAAATGTGAGTGGACAACTCCAATGCTCACTAGTTTATGGATAATCTCCGAGTTCTAGGCTTTAGCCTTAGTATGACGGGGCAACTTCGATGATTATACCTAATGGATGATTATACCACTCTTGTGACACGATTGGACAACTCTGAAATCCCGTGCACGGTCCATTTACATGATTCTCCCATAATTACTCATATATGCATTTTAAACATATATAACACATATCATACACTTTTCATACTCTTCCAGTGCACATTCTAGCTATAATTATATCTAGAATGCATTCCCATAATACAAACACCATATAGCGAGATATATGTTCAATTCGTGCATATAAATCACATATGCACACAATATATCACATAGTCAAATATGATCTCATCTTATACACATTGCATGTATATATTCACAACATCATATATATCATTCAATACACCACACTAACATGTAGACATCATAAGAAAAGAGGAAAATCACAATATCACAGTCCCTCCCATCACTCTCATACATGCCAACTCAACTTATACCTCTTCAAACCCACCGAAACCTTAGAATCGATGTCTAAGAGATAAGAAACACCCCTACCTCAAATTTGAAGGCTTTTCAAGAAATCTCCAAGAATTCCACTGAGTCCTATCTTGCCAAAATTAAAGATTGTTCAATCCAAACCGAAGCCCTTGACCCGTGCTACGAGTTGTCCTTCACCGGTAACTCCCGAATCTAAGCTGAAGGCTTCCGAAATGAAGAGAGAAAGAAAAGAGATGAAGTGGGAGAGAAAGAGAGAGAGAGAGAGAGCTGGGCGTGGGTTTTGGTCAAGAGAGAATGAGTGATTCTATGCAATCTCAGATATTTAAAGTGTATAGGCTAGGAAATGACCAAAATGCTCATGGGCCACTTAATGTATCCTCCCAACCTCTGTTTTCAATTTCAAAAGCACCTACGGCTCCGAAATCACTTCTTTAACTCTTTAAACATTTCATTTGGTGTAAACAAAAATAAATATTTTTCAAAAAATTTTTGGATTCCCACCCCACCCGCTTCCTGGGCCTTGTCGACCCAAAATTCTTAAACTCACCCAAACGTTCCCAAAACTTTCTGGAACCTCTAAACAAGTTCCCATACATGTTTCCCACACTTAGAACATACTAAACATCATTTAAAATTCATTTATGGAAAAAATGATGAATAAAATGAAAAGTGGCCAAAATTGGTCCCGGTCTCTACAAAAATAGGGTGCGTCAGCAACTAATAATAAACAAACACAATACAAGATGCAATACAAAAGAATTAAATAGCAGTGAAGAAAACTAATAAATAATAAATTCCAATACTATGAATCTTCATAAAACTCTAGATAACTAATCCATAAATAATACGGAGTAAAAATCAAAATCCTCAAATAAAAATAACTCGGGAATCCCATAACTCAAGGACCCACCCCTAAATCCATAACTGGAAATAAACCATTAATCTAATAATCTAGATAGTAAAAATAGAATCAAATCCCTATTTTGAAAAGGTTGGAATAGAATGTAGACACGTGAATCTAAGAAGAACCACGAACTCAACCTTGTGGCTGGAACTACCGTGACCTGAAAGTTTGTCAACAAAAGAGTTGGTTAAACCCACAAGCAAGTCCTCTCTACTACAGCTCAACGGAGTACCGATAAGCCCACCATTTTCATTAATATAACAAATAACTCACAATATCATCCACACATATTAAATATACATAAATGATCAGCAGTGAAAGTATAAGTAACTTAACCATGACTGCAAATTTAAAAAATACAAATACGTAACTCAACCATGCCTGCAAGTATATATATAAGAATAAAAAAAGACAACTCAACCATGCCTGCAAATATATATAAGAATAAAATTAGGCAACTCAACCATTTTACCAACCATCACCATACCTAAAAACCCAAAACAATCAATAAACTAAATAACTTTAATCCTATCATACTAGTTCATAAAATTTAGAAAAGAAATCATTCAAGCATAAATACTGATGAGGGAATTTGACTCATATTAAATTTGGATGGCGTGGAGGAAGAATAGTGATAGTAAATCTTAACAAGGCTCTTCTACTTGCAGATGATTTGGGAGTCTAAAGAGCCAATTTCCTAATTAGATACGAAGTGCACCTTGCCTCTACAAATATAATTGCGATTCATTAACTAGGTACGCAATCAATACTTATATTCAATGCCTTTTTAGCTTCTTAAGCCTTTTTGATTCTAACTTAATCGTTGGAGTTTAGTCAGTCGGCACCACACCAGTGTTCTTTCGATTACTCTTTTCATGTCCTTTGTAGGCCAGCATTGACCCAGATCGTGTGTCGATTTCTATTTCATCAGTTGGCACCATCTGTAAAAAACTTGAATTTGACTGTTCTACACAAAGCATGATGCACCTACGATCTAGGTTAGAGACCAAAGCTGGACAGGATCTTCCCAGTCATAACCGGCCAGCCCGTCCAGATCCTCCTACCGGTCACAACCCATTGTTGGCACCTAAACTTGGCGCCACTTGGCAGTCGAGGGTGAAGTTATCCTTAGAGGCTGACTAGGAGTCCATTCTTGAAAAAACTATAAGGGCCGAGAACGTTTAGCGAAGTTGTCCTGAAGGCTTAGCTGGCATATATATATATATATATGCAGGTTTGTAAGCAAGGAGTCTAGAAAGACTTGGACTCTAAGTAGTTCGATATAATGAATGAGACTGATAGAGGAAGACAAGAGGCTAATTGCTTACGGATAAGGGTGCCTACAATCCAATTACAGCTACATAGTTGGTTATTTAAGGCAACGTGATCAGTGTATATAGGCAGTGATTAGTTTGTGCTGAACAAGGACTCATATGAGTTTTGGGCTACCTTGGAAGACTTGGTTGAACATGGACTCTACGCTGATAAAGAATGCATTGAGGGTAAAGTTGAGAGGGAATTGGACTCTAAAAAGGCTGATGCTAATATGCTATAATCACGAGCTACTAGAGATACAGAGCATTGGAATGTAGATGATCTTTTTCCTGTTATTATTTTATTTACTTCATTATCTTGTAATTTAGGATTAAGTACAGTGATGTATTTCTTTCTCTATAAATAAAAGCAAAGAACTCTGTTTAAAGGGTTCCAAACAATCACAACTAAACAATTGCATAACGTGCAATCTGTATTTCTCTCTCCATATTCTCTAGAGTATTGTCCTATCTCTCACTCGGTCTACATCTCCCTCAACTTTTTTTCTCTCGGCATCCTCTAATCAGTCCGTCCATCTATTTCTCCCTCAATTTCTACCTCCCTCATTGTTATCTCCCTCATTCTACCTCCCTCCTTGCTACGATTCAGTCTCACAATTCTTTGCACACATTTAAAAGTCTTCTTGATTGAGGCAAGAAAAGAACTCAATAGGGAGTTTTGTATTCTCTTTCCCTAGCCAATCGCCTAATCAAACACGACCTTTAAAGGAGATACTTGTGTTCGATCAACAGTTTACATCGAGCCGACTCCATAACTTTGGCACGCCCGCAAGCAATCAACTTACTTGGCTGATTCATTTATAACTGAACATATTTTGACATGCCTGGTGGGACCAAAGAGTGTTAAAGAATCGAGAATATGCTGCCCAAGCTAAGGTCCGGACAGAACCCAGCCACTGGCGATCACGAGCAAGAGGAAAAAGTTTCTAAGCCTGTAAGAGACCCCATGACCAGTCCGTCAGATATAGAAGTATTGATGGACGCTATGCATGAAATGCGTGTTCAACTTGGTGAGGTTAGTACCAATTTAGGATGACTAGATGAAAGGATCACCCAAATTGGTGCTCAAACGAATGACCGAATAGACGAATTAATGAGGCAGTCGACCATCCATATTCAATTGATCATTTAGGGCTCCAATGCCCAAGAGTCTTCTCTCCAACTAAAGGCTCAGCAAACTACCAGAAACTGAAGGGCCCAATATTACCTCTGCCTCAGCCTTCTTTGCAAAGCAATCTGTCGTCTAGTAGTTCTCAACCTAATGAAGCTGAAAATTAACTACCAATCGAGGCCACAAATAGGTAGCTACCTGAGCAACATCAGGTACACCTTTGAAATGATCCCATAGGTCTAATTGGCCTTGGAGACAACCCCACCAAGGAAGAAGACAAGACCCCCCAATGGCACCTGCACACGGGGGGCAGGCAGAAAATAATCGGCCACTAAGGTGGAAGGAACATGAACAACTGTTAAATCCAAATGTTCTTGAAAACCAATTTGATGACATTTATTGAACCTTAGGATTAAGAAGGACTAATTGACCCACCTTTAAGAAACTTATCCTGAGGAATATGATTTATTGGAGTATCCTACTGGATACAAGATCCCTAACTTTGGTACATTTAGTGGAGAGGGAATCAGTCAATACTTGAGCACATCGGCCACTTCACAATTCAATGTGGAGAGGCTGATGCTAATCAAATGTGAAAATTAAGGTTGTTTTCTAGTTCTTTAACTGGTATAGCTTTTACTTGGTATTCCAATTTGAGGCCAAATTCTGTAGTAACTTGGTAGCAAATGGAAGAATTATTTCATACTCAGTTTTTATCGCCCAGAACCTCAGGCTACATTAGCTGATTTGTCTAGGCTAATTCAATTACCTGGAGATATAGTTGAAACTTTCATAGCCAGGTTTAGGAAGGCCCAGCTAAAATGCCCAGTGATCCTCCCTTAAACGGAATATGCGAAGTTAGCCCTAAATGGTTTAGACATCGAACATATGAAGAGGTTTAAGGGGATAGATTTCCATGACATATTCGAGCTGGCCTACAGGGCTACCCAATATGAATCAATTCTCAATGAGAAAAATCTCATCAAAGGGGACTTATTATAAAGATCCAAATTATGAGGTGTTCTCGGCAAATATTAGTGAGGATCTCGAGGCAAATTTGGCCTAGGTCCACATTAAGAAGCCATATATATGTGAGAGTCAAATCACCACTAGTGGTTCTCATTATGCCATATCATCGGCTAATTCTGTAAAAAGGGGAACGACTAATATAGGCAAAATTTACTCATTCAATCTGTCCATGATTGATAAAAAAAATTATCATTTATTAAAAGATAAACAGATCACCTTGCCCAAGGGGCAAAAAATTTCATCAGCCGCTGAGCTAAATGGAAAAGAATATTGTAAATGTCATAATTCTTGGACCCATAGCACTAATGATTGTATGGTGTTCCATAATATTGTGTAGAAGGCGATCGACGAAGGCACTCTAAAATTCTCAGATAAATAGATGGAAGTAATGGGGGTCGACAGTAATCATTTTCCTACAATTGTTGCTAGTAATATGATCAGTCTAGTCTCCAAGGCTGACGACAGGCAGATGGGAATGGTCGATGGTACGTTGTCAGAATTTTTAAACCATAAAACAATCAAGGAACTGGAGCGTAAATTACGAGAGGCTCATTTGGCTCTATTTGAAAAAGAATGTTGTCCAAATTGTAAGGTTCTTTGGAATAAAGAAATCAAAGTCGGGGGGCAAGACGCATGCAGAAGTGTGCATGAGAGAATCGTGTTCCCGCAAGATTGGGCTGCTCAGATGGTTGTAAATCGATTTGTCTTCCAAAGAATCCTGCCAAAAGAAGAGGTTACCAAACACAGAGGGAGGGAAATCTTTGAAAAAATGCCTCCTATTCATCTTGACCCACCAAGGTTTAAAAGGGGTTATCAGGTCGGCCAAAAAATATTGATAAAGAAGGAAGACATCCACTCTACGCCAAGAATGGTAAAACGACCATGGTTACCTATAACAGATGGACGAGAGTGACCCATCCCAAGTTCCCTAAGAGTATGATGTCGAATGGAGCCCCCACATGGGCTCAGAAGTGGAGAATGCAATAAAAGAGAGCCGAGTTGAGAAGAAGAAAGGTCGATAACCAAGTAATGAGAGTCGACGATCACAACTAAGAGTCTGTGGTAGACATACCAGCAGATATGTCCTGGACTTTCGTTGATGAAAAGTCCTCCCAGGAGGAAAGTCAGTTTGATCAGGATCCCAAACATATGGTAAAATACAGAATTAAGTTTGAGAACTTTCTAGAACAGGTGGTGTGCAATATGGCATTCGTTTTGCCAGCCATTTTCCAAGCAAAACCTGACTAATCATGTGCCGTGACTGATCCCACTGAGCTTAACATAGACGACAGGTACAAAAGGCCACTCTAGAGATAGTATCAGTCAATAGGATGAAAGTGTCAAAAGAAAGCTCCATAACGGCTGATAAGGTGGTATTTGAAAGACCACCAGTAGCTATGACCCAACAGTTGAGGCCTTTGTATGTCAAATTATGGGTAGAGGGCCAGCCAGTCAACCAAGTACTAGGCAATAACGGATCGGTGGTCAATGTGATCCCATCAACAACTATGAGAGCGCTGGGAAAGAACATGGAAGATGTGATCCCAGCAGATGTCGCGATTAGCGGGTTTAGTGGTGGTTCTACCAATACCAAAGGGACACTTCCTTTGGAAGTCACTGTTGGTGGTCGATCTTCATTCGCTGCTTTCTTTATTATTGAATCAACAGCAGCCTATAACTTGTTGCTAGGCCACGATTGGATTCACCCCCAATATATGTATCCCACCCTCATTACATCAGATGCTGATTATATGGGATGGAGATGAAGTCAAGATAGTAGAGGCTGATAACAGGCCTTTTGTTACCAAAGTGTACGCTGTCGTAGCTGTGTTATATGATGAGGCTTATGTCCCGATTAAGTTCACTGGCACGGATAAGATGGGTCGCCCTACTGCAGCTATAATAAAAAAAGGGTTTGTAGCTTCAGAAGTAAAGGAGTTATCGCATGAATCGCACCGGCCAATACTAGAGCTCTATCGGCCTAATTTTGATTCAGAAATGATAGTTAATGTTGACAGACAAACCTAATAAGGAGATCAAAAAATGGCAGGCCTTCAGGGCTGCTTACTCTCGTCTAAGAGCATATTTAGTAGAAAAGAGATTGACTAAAACAGAATAGTTTTACTATGAACTATCGGCCAATATGGTCGAGGTAGTTGAGGCTAATGATGGAAAACTGGATGCAATCCAACTGGCAGATTTAGAATCAGCTCCGACAAAATTGGATAATCTCAAGGTAGAGGTTTAGGATCCATTATTGGAAGTAAATTTGGGGATGACTGATGACAATTGGCCCATATACATTAGTGCTCTTTTGGAACCTAAATTCCAAGCTGAGATGATTGAACTGCTAAAATAATGTAAGGATTTTTTTACTTGGAACTGTGAAGAAAGGCCGCGTTTGTCAAGAGAATTGGTGGAGCACAAGTTGCCTATTAGGGAGGGTTATAGACCACACAAGCAACTACCCAGAAGAATGTCCCAATAAGTGGTCTCTAAAGTCAAAGAAGAGATAAAAAGGCTTCTGAAAGCAGGCTTTATTCGAACGGCCAGATATGTGGAGTGGATATCTAATGTGGTACTCGTGATCAAGAAGTATAGGAAGCTTACAGTAGTATCAACTTCAGGAATTTGAACCTGGCCATTCCAAAAGATGAGTATCCCATGCCAGTGGCCGATCAATTGATATACTCGACCACCAAAAATGAACCCCTGTCTTTTATGGATGACCATTCGAGCTACAATCAGATATACATAGCGGAAGCGAATATTGCAAAATGGCTTTTAGGTGTCCAGGGTCGATCGGGACATTTGAATGGGTGGTCATGCCTTTTGGATTAAAGAATGCTAGGGCCACATACCAAAAGGCGATGAATGTCATATTTCATGACATAATCGCCCAATTTATGGAGGTTTATATATACGATGTGGTGGTAAAGTCATCGACCAAAAGGCAACACCTGGTACATCTTAGGACTACCTTTAAGAGAATGTTGGTCTATAAGTTGAAGATGAATCCCATTAAATGTGACTTCGGAGTGTTCGCATGACACTTCCTAGGCTTCTTGGTACATAAATGTGGTATAGAGGTTAACCAAAACAAAAACCAAAGAAATCATGAACGTTATGGCGCCCAATAACAAGAAATAACTCCAAAGATTCATTGGTCAAAAAAACTTCCTAAGATAATTCGTCTCTAATTGTGTCGAGAAGATTCACACTTTTTCCCCTCTATTAAAACTAAAGGCCTAAGATAAGTTCGTGTGGGATGAAAAACACGAACAAATGTTCGACAAAATAAAGGAATACCATGCTAACCCACCAGTTGTGATGCCCCTGAGGAAGAAGTGGTCAATGAAGCTTTATTTATCAGTAGCTGAAGAATCAATTGGAAGTATGTTGGCCTAAGATAATGAGGTGGGGAACGAACAAACTAACTATTACCTAAGTAGGGTCTTGTCCCCGGTTGAGTGTATATACACGTCGATTGAGAAGTTATGTCTGGCCTTGTACTTCTCTACTATGAAGCTAAGGGTGTACATGCTGCCAGTATTGGTTTATGTGATTTGTCAAACCAACCACATCAGGTACACGCTATCGAGGCCCTTGATTATGGGCCGTATAGGCAAATGGTCATTGGCCTTGATGGAATTCAACTTTGTTAACATCCCTCAGAAATTAGTTAAAGGGCACTGGCCGAATTTCTGGCTGACCATCTGTCGACTGATATCGACCCATACATTTTAGACGAATTAAAATCAGTAGCCTTATTTATAACTCCCTGGACGTTAATGTTTGATGGATCCAGTACCAGTGACGGTGTTGGGGCTGGAATAATGATTATCTCCCCACATGGAAGGAAGATAACCTTCTCTTTCTTTTTGGAACTTTAAGTGCTCCAATAAGCAAGTGAAATATGAGGCTATAATCATCATTCTAGAAATTCTACTAGAGATGTCAGTTAAAGATGTACACATAATAAGTGATTCGAACCTGGTCATTAGCCAAATATTCAAGGATTTTCGATGCCTAGCCTGTCAGTTGAGGCCATTTCATTCATTGGCCATTCGATTGGTAGAACAATTCAAGTCTATAAAACTAGAATATCGGCCAAGGGAGTTTAACAAGGAGGCAAACGACCTAGCCCAGATTGCCTCAGGAGTGTGGGTCCCGAAAGGATTGGCCGAAAGGCTCATCAAGGTATCATGTAGGAACATTCCCTCAACAGAAACACAGAATGCAACCATGGCTGATACGTTCACAGTGGATATCGACCCACTAGAAGATGATGATTGGAGGCATCCTTTGGTCGATTTTCTAAAAATCCAAATCGACCAGTAGATAGAAGAATCAGAAGAAAGGCTGTGAGGTGTTTGTTACTAGCTGATAAGCTCTATAAGAAGAGTGCAGAAGATGGGCTCTTACTCCAATGCATCAGTAAAACAGAATTAAGAATTTTACTAAAGTCCATGAAGGTACCTGTGGGGCTCATCAAGCAGGAATAAAAATGCGCTGGCCAATAAGAAGATACGGGTATTATTGGCCAGGAGTCTTGAAAGACTGCATAGAATATGCTAAAGGCTGCAATGCTTGTCAGATGCATGCATCGATCCAAAGGGTCCCTGCCTAGGAGATGCAACTGATTGTTAACTCGTTGTCGTTTAGGGATGGGCCATAGATCTCATTGGCAAACTCAACCCACAATCGACATGAGGGCACCATTGGATCATTGTAGCTACAGATTATTTCATAAAATGGGTGGATGTTGTAGCTTATCCATCAGTAAACCAATGGATAATGATCAACTTTATCAAGAAACATATCTTCTATTATTTTGGCCTTCCAGAGTCCGTTGTGGCCGATAACGGAACAGTATTTAGAGCAGTGGAGGTGCTAGCCTATGGGGAAGAGATGAAGGTCAAGATAGTGACATCGATGCCTTATTATGCACAAGGTAATGGGTAGGCTAAAGCTTCAAATAAAGTGCTCATTGGGATTATTGAAAAAATGATCGATGAAAAGCCAAGGTGGTGGCATGAGTCATTATCATAGGTTCTTTGGGCTTATTGGAATTCCAAGAGGACAAGTACGGGCATTACTCCATATTTGTTGACTTATGGTCATGATGCCATTCTTATTATGGAATTAAATGTCCGATCGACCCAGGTTTCACTACAGCAGAACTTGCAGCCGGTTGATTACAACCTCGCCATGTTAATTGATTCGGAGGATCTAGATGATATACGTTTGGATGCCTTAGACCATATTAGAGCCTATAAACAAAAAGTGATGAAGGCCTATAACCAAAGGGTAACCTCAAAGTCATTTGATGAAGGCGACCTTGTATGGAAAATGATCTTGCCAGTTGGAAAACATGATCGAGCTTATGGTAAATGGTCCCCGAATTAGGACAGCCCTTACTTGGTACACCAGATTATAAATAAAAGGGCGTATAAATTAAAATACATAGATGGGGAGGTTCACCCCAGACCGATCAATGGCATTTATCTAAAGGAATATCGGCCAACTATATTTGAGCACCTGGCAGAAAAGTCTGGTTAGGCCACTCGATCTATCTAAGAGTGACAAGTCGTGGAATCTTGAGTATAGTGTAGGTTTACAATTTGTTTTTTCTTTCGTTTTAATTCTTTTCTCTTTTCCAAGTTGGAATTTTTTTTTGCAATGTTTTGAGTAATAAGGAACGCTTTTTATAAACCCAAAAGGAGCCTTGTCTAGGAAGCCATCAGTTACATAGTTCATAAGAAAGCCAAAAGTTTTAAGAGAAAAATCGTCCTATTACAAGGCATTAAATGTGGATTTCCTGTTCTCCCAGAAAAGCTTGTTCTGTTGCAGGGTAAGTTCAACCAAGACTTTGTTCTTCTATAACTCTAGAAGCTTGGTCTTTTGGGCGATGTGCTTGGGAACTAACTAATTGGTTCTCTCTAACAAGGTGTCAGCCCTTTAAGTGACATTAGTTATGGCCGATTGAACCCATGCAAGCTCTTCTTGAAGCCTTTATTCTTCCCCTCCAAGTTCTTCATTTAATTGGTCGAGCTTACCAAATTCAGTAGCAATCTCCAGAATTTTGGCACCCAATGTCTTCTTGGCCTCAAACTTTTTTTCAAACTGAGAAAGGGCATGGGTAGCCTCAGAGATAGAATCGACCATTGCCAGTAATTATACTTGCAAAGATGCTACTGCAGCCTGCATAACTAGGGAGAGGTCCCATACAAATTGATAATGGCTAACAGAGTTGAAATCTCATCGGCCATAGAAGGAAGGTCCAGAAAGTCCCGTTCAAAGATTTTCTGAAGGCCCTCTTTTCCTTTTGTGAAAGTTTGGGCAGAGGGAGTCAGCACAACAGGAGGATTGGTATTGGTTGAGGACTATCTGTTGAGATTGAGGAGACCAGGGACTGAAGGTAATTCTTCATGGTAGAGAAGGAACCACTGGTAGGCCGTGAAGAGAAGGATTAGACTTGCTTCTAAGAAAATCAAAGGGTCAGTAGGAGAATTAAAGCACAATAAGAAGCGTAAAAAGAACTTCAAAAAAGATATACATAGTTCTTTAATAGGAGTAGGGGCCTTGGCCACGTTGCCTGTGGCCGAGGTCGCTGGTTGAGCTTGTAAAGAAGCTGAGGAAGGATCGGTGTCCTTAAATGATTTACCACTCTCTTCCAAAACCTTAGGAAGAGGATCAACCACTTCTGTGTCAAGGAGAGGTTGATATTGTGGTCCAGCATCAAGATCAGCCTACAGAAACAATGGTAAGAAGAATAGTTCAAACAAAATAAATAAACTAGATGAAATAAGAAAAAAGAGGCACCTGTGGAAGGGAACTCAATGCTTTCTTGCTTTTCCTGATCAGAGGCTCATCATCTTAAATAGACCTTGGATCTAGGGTGGGGTTTATGATAAGCTTAGTTCCATTCAATGAGCCCTTAGCTGTAGTCTTCTTTCTTTTAGGCTAAGATGGAATAAAGTGTTATGGCAATCGTAGGAAAAGAAGCAAGTAACTAGAGCTTTAAGGTTACCTTAAGAGGAAGAGGCTGCAAGACCTCGGCTTCTAGCTGGGGCTGGCTCTAAATTTCTTCAGCTTGTGGGTCCAGATCAATGGTAAGGTTGATCGGTTGTTCACTGATGGTATGACTGGAAGATTGGTCGAAATAAGAAGATAATTAGTTTGAGCAAAGTAATTCAAGAATTAAGAGATAAAGCAAAAAACTAATTTTATGAGAAGGAAATGGCACCTTTTTTTAAACTTAGACCTGGTCTTGGTAGCTGTTGGGGCACCAATGGTAAGAGACTCTATGGCACTCTTCATGGAAGTTTTCCTGTCTTTCTTGGGAGAAACGACCGGAGAAGCATCATCCCCTTGAGAACTGATGGCGGAGAACTAAAAAGAATTGGTGAGATGTTGGAAGAAGGTAGTTTCATCAACATCTAAGGCTGAGGCAATGTGAGAGGCCCACTAGGTATTAAAGGAAGAATCGGCCTAGGGTTAAGAGGTAAAAGGTTGAAACCAAAATCGGTCTGCAGCATTCTTGTTCTTGGCTAATACATCAAGAACGTATCTGGCCTTTTGAAACCTGACCTTTTCGTCAAAGGTTGAATTGTAAGAAAGATAAAAGGGTAGGGGAATCAGTTACACAAGACCAAATTGTCTTGTAAGGTGAGAAGGGTTGTAAAATTCCACTCCCACCTGACTATTGGGAGAATATAAATGGGCAGAACTATAGTGAAGATCTCGGCCGGCCTATTAAGAGGCTCACCCAAGAGGCATTGTAATCATCCAACTCTTGCTTGGTGGAAGAGCTGGTGGGTGGTTGAAGCCATATAGGAGTCTGGGGCAAGCCAGAAAAGGGAAGGAATTGTGAGGTCGATCGATGACACCAATGAAGGAAAAAATTGATGTAGTCAGTAAAGGATTAAGCCTTGGGTAAGGTTGAGGCATAAGAAAAGGAGACTAAGGATTCACTAGCTGACAGAGATATTTTTGCACTCAACTTAAGAAAATAAGCCCTCAACCAAATCTGGAATAGCCAGAAAGGGCCTCCTGAGCAAACATAGTGGGTTGACAAAAGGTTGTGAAGACCCCGGTAAAGATAGATGAGAACGAAAGGTGTCAAGGCAAGGGTTTTACCTTTGGCCAGAGCCAGCGCAATCTCGAGTACATCCTTGGTAACTTGGAGGGCCGGCACATAAATGAGGCACTTATTTAACCAATATAGCAGGAATCTGACATGTTCATCGTCGTCAACAGACCCAGATGTCTTCCTGGTGGCTTTCATAAAGGAACTATAGGACAAAATAGTGGCTTTGCTGCAGGTGGTTTTGGTTGGGTAGTTAAACGACATTGTTGATTCAGGAAGAAGGGAGCTAACCTCGATGCCAGTTGCCCTTAGTCTAGTTAACATATAAACATCCTTGATGGTTGGGGAAAGCATCCCATATAGTAAATGAAGAGAATTGGTTATAATAGACCAGAATAGAGAAGCATAGCAGATGAGGTATTTGTCCTGAACCATGGGCATGGTGCTAAGCTGGATGACATCATAGGTTCGGCCCAATCTTCAATGTGAATAGGCCTAACACCATCTGTAGCCCGATTGCACCATTATTAATTAGAATTACCCTTAATCACCTGAAATCCTGAAAAGATTAAAATTAGTAATAAAAACATGAAATAAATATTACTAAAACACTAATTTATATAATTTTAAGGGCATTGAATATGCAATATTCATTACTTATCAACATCATAGGTGCCACAAGCTTTCCACAACCTCTCTTTTGTAACAGAAACATAATCCACCCATGCATTCCAATTAGAGTTGATAGAATGAAAATTTTGAAGAAGGAAGTTAGTGACAGAAGGTTCATTTATGGTCATCAGGCTCTGAAATATGAGGTGTTTCTCGGCCAACGGGTAGATAGGTGAAATCACAGATGACATTTCCTCTACAAAACCTTTGGTGCCGTTGGGGAGTTCGATTATGACATCCAAGTGGAGTGCCTGAGAGCAGTGGCGTTGATCATCGCCTCAGCCTGCTTGCTATTAGATGACGGATCATTAGAGGGGAGCGCTAGGTTGGTAGATTTAGGAGCCATGAAATCAGGATGTGCAGAATAAGGTAGGGTTTTTGTTTGAAGAAGAGTACAGAGAGAAAAAGCTGAAGACTTGTAAAATGGAAAGGAAAGTGGCTGAGCTTATATAATGAGTAACAAGGGTTTATGAATGGCTAACGTAGTTGTGATCTTTAATAAAAAAGTGTGCAGCTGATTCCCTGAATTAATGAGAAGACCAAGCGGCTAAAACACTGTTGAAAATTCAAAATCCCTTGTAACTCGTGCAATGAAGGGAAAAGGGCTCATCCCAAGTATTTGAATTCGTGGGGCAGTTATTGGAACCTAAACTTGGCGCCACTTGGCAGCCGAGGGTAAAGCTGTCCTTAGAGGTGACTAGGAGCCCATTCTTGAAAAAACTAAAAGGGCCGAGAACATTTAGTGAAGTTGTGATGAAGGCTTAGCTAGCATATATATATATATATATATATATATATATATATATATATATACATGTCTATATGTATGCAGCTTTGGAAGCAAAAAGTCTAGAAAGACTTGGACTCTAAGTAGTTTGATATGATTAATG
This sequence comes from Cornus controversa, assembly GCA_026545225.1. Lineage (NCBI taxonomy): Eukaryota > Viridiplantae > Streptophyta > Magnoliopsida > Cornales > Cornaceae > Cornus > Cornus controversa. The sequence goes on from CM048850.1 coordinate 11,069,197, forward strand.
AGGCCTACAGAGGAAAACAAGAGGCTAATTGCTTATGGATAAGGGTGTGTACAATCTAGTTACAACATATATATATATATATATATATATATAGATACGTGTCTATGTATATGTAGCTTTGGAAGCAAGGAGTCTAGAAAGACTTGAACTCTAAATAGTTCGATATGATGAATGAGGCTGATAGAGGAAAATAAGAGACTAATTGCTTACGGATAAGGGTGCCTACAATGTAGTTACAACTACATAGCTAGTCAGTTATTTGAGGCAACGTGATCAGTGTATATAGTCATTGATTAGTTTGTGCTGAACAAGGACTTATATGAGTTCTGGGCTACCTTAAAAGACTTGGTGGAGCATGGACTCTAGGCCAATAAAGACCACATTGAGGGTAAAGTTAAGAGGGAATTGGACTCTAGAAAGGCTGATGCTAATACGCTATAATCACGAGCTGCTAGAGACATGGAGCATTGGAATGTAGATGATCTTTTTCCTATTATTATTTTATTTACTGCATTATCTTGTAATTTTGGATCAAGTACAATGATGCATTTCTGTCTCTATAAATAAAAGCAAAGAACTCTATTTTAAGGATTCCAAACAACCACAACTAAACAATTACATCACGTGCAATATGAATTTCTCTCTTAATATCCTCAGAATATTGTTCTATCTCTCACTTGATCTACATCTCCCTCAACTTTCTTTCTCTCGACCTCCTCTAATAGGTCTATCCATCTATTTCTCCCTCAATTTCTACCTCCTTTATTGCTATCTCCCTCTTTCTACCTCCCTCCTTGCTATGATTCAGTATCATAATTCTTTGCGCACATTTAAAAGTCCTTTTGATTTAGGCAAGAAAAGAACTTAATAGGGAGTTTCATATTCTTTCTCCCTAGCCAATCGCTTTATCCAACGTGACCTCCAAAGGCGATACTTCTGCTCGATCAATTGTTTACATCGAGCCGATTCCATGGCTCTGGCACACCAGCAAGCAATCGGCCTATTGGATGATTCATTTATAAGCGAACACCCGTCAGCCAATTCGGATCTTCATGTCAATCACAACCCACCAGCCGATCCGAATCCTCTTTCTAGTCAGGACTCTTATACCAGTCACGATTTGCAAGCAGTTTTAGATCCTCCCTTCAGTCACAATCTGCCAACCAGTCCAGATCCTCCTATCAGTTACAATCCCCCAGTCGAGCAAGACCCTCCTACAAGTTTCAACCTTCCCATTCGCGAAGATGGTGTCCCAAGGGTCTGCGAGTATCAGAATCCCCGAGCGAGAGGAGAGGGCATATAGAACCCTAGTCATGGAGACTTACTTAGACTATGTCCTAAAGCCCCAAATAATTAGGAGCTTATCATAATGTTGGAACACCAGATTCAGAACTTGAATCAGAGTCTGATCCAGGTGCTCTAACAAATTATGACAATCCTACAACGCCTTCCCCCCATAGTACCAGTGCTATCACGAAGTCACCCCAACCCAATCAATATAAAAAGGAACCATGTTGTGAGAGATGGTGGAATTCTAGCTGACGACGCTGCCCAAAGTCATGTGAGAAGTGAGTGAATTGGGGCTAATCTCGTTCACCTAATTTCATCTGAAAGAGCTCGTATTCATAGAGATTCATGGCATGTAGGGAAACTACTTATTACAACTTGGAGATCTTGAACCTCAAGCCTAAGGCTGATAGTATGGTTCATGCCATGAAAGGGAAGGGCCTTGCCATAGTGGAAGATCTTGTCTAACAAACCAATACCTTTTTACCTCTGGAGTAATAAGTTGTCCTTTACCCAATAAGTTCAAGATGCCAACCCTTAAAAACTTTGATGGGACCAAGAACCCATTAGACCCCCTTGAGACCTATAAGGCTCTAATGTATCTCCAAGGAGTGCTAGATGAGATCATGTGTAGATGGGAACCGAGGGTGATAGGATGGTGATTTTCACTGTTCTTTGGGGACACAGGAAGATCACCGATCGAGCGTGACACCTCATGACCTATAGTTCGGGCTCGGACCGGGGGTATTAGTGAGGCTCAAATTTTGGGGTGTGACATGGCCTCTTCCTTCGTCTGTTATTCATTTTCCTCTTCATTATAATGAAATCTGAGTGACTATGTGGATGTAACCCTAGTTTTCAGTGAACAACATAACTTTGTGTGTGCTTGGATTCCTTTTCCACTAATTTTAGCAACAATTGGTATTAGATCTAGGTTTAAGTGGGAGCGATGGGTGCAGAGGATAAAAAAGGTCAAGATGGATAGGTTCAATGGCATAAACTTTGGGTTCTTAAAGATACAAAATGAAAATTATCTATATTAGAAGAATTTGGATTTTGCTTCTTTCAGGAAATAAACCATAAGGAATGAAAAATGATAAATGAGCTCTTCTTGATCAGTAGGCGCTAATGGTTATTTGACTAACACTAGCTCACAACGTCGCCTCTAACATAACAAAGGATAAGAAAATTGAAGGTCTAATGATAGCCCTTTCAAATTTTTATGATAAACTCCCTACATCTAAAAAGGAATATTTGATGTTATAGTTATATTACCTGAGAAAGTCAAAAGGAGAGTCAGTGGTAGGGCATTTGAACGACTTTGACATAGTTACAACCCAGTTGAGCTTTTTACAAAGAATTTTGATGATGAGATCAGGCCATATTGATTCTTTTATCCTCTTTGCCAAAAAGCTAGAACGGTACTATTACAGTGGTGAGTAGTTTTCAGGAAAGAGAAGGTTTAAGTATAATGATGTTTAGAACTTGATTCTGAGTAAAGAAATTCATAGGAGGGAATCGAGTGAATTATATGGGTCTATTGTATATATTGAGAGTAGGGAAAGAACATTTGAAAGATTAGGCTCGGATCGCAATAAATTGAAATCTAGAAACAAGGCTAAGTTGAGATTGAGATAACTTTTTGACGGTTGTTGGAATTGTGGAAAGAAAGCATTTAAAGAAAGTCCGTTGGGCAGCAAAGAAGAATGAAAAATGAGAGAAAGAATGTAAACATTACTATAAAGGAGGTTATTAATGCTCTGATTTTGAGCATTGATAGTTTAGTTGAGTAATGGGTTTTAGATTGAGGTGCATCCTTTCAATCTACCTTATATCAAAAGTCATGGATAACTATGTCACTGGTAATTTTTGGAATGTTTATCTTACTAATGATAAACCTTTGAATATCATGGACAAATTAGATGTTTCGATCAAATAATAGGACTCCTAAGATAGGTTAATTAGAGTTGGTTCATACAAAAGAGTGGGGACCTTCTCTAGTTTCATCTTTTGTTGGTTGATCATACTATGTTACCTTTATCAATGATTCAACAAAAATGATATCAGTTTATTTTATTAACAAGAAATTTGATGTGTATGACACATTTAAGAAGTGGAAAGCTATGGTAGAAAATGAAGCAGACTTGAAGATAAAATATTTGAGGTCTGATAATGGAGGTGAGTATAAAGAAAAAGGGTTCAATATTTTTGTATTGTTAGTAGAATCAAAAAGGAGAAGACTATTTGTCATGCCCCAATTTCTTTTCTATGAAAACCAAGGGTGACTGGGTTGTCACTTACTCGATTGTCCCATAGTACTATACTCTGATACCAAGTTGTCACACCCTAATTTCTGTTCTCTGAAAATCAAGGGTGACGAGATTATCATCTCACCTATATCATCAATCTCATTGCAGAAGCTTAAATCGTGTGCACGTACGTACGACCGTGTGTTGCAGACTTAACAAGTCCCATTGGGGTCAATACATAACGCCTCATGTCTATCCTAAGGCATTTTAACCTTTTTGCCTAGCATTCATTTCGATGCATCGAAATTATGGTTTTGATGCATCATAGGTTTGATGCATCGCCAATGTATCGCTTAAAATCCACTCTCGGGACTTTTGGTTTTCTAAAATCCTGCTAGTTTTACGATGCATCGTCTCTACCATTTCGATGCATTGAAGTGCTTGGACTGATGAACCTGCAGAAAATCCTAAAACTATACAATTGGCTATTTTTTGCATTCTAACTTCCTTTTACTATCATAATCATTTCATACAACTCTAAAATCATGCAAGAAAGGAACCTACATCATTCACAAGCATTAAATCATACTCATGATCAATCACACCCCAAGAATTCATATCCAAGGACTATACATACTAGAATCAAGACCAACATTTATCTTTTCATACCCCAAAAGTCACATATGATCTTTATATGGTCATTACATTTGAAACTAAAGTGTACCAACATAAAATCAAATATAAATACAATAATTTTTACTTAGTCCACATGCCACAAGCAGGCATGGACATCTATCTACATATCAAAGGTCCAAAAGTCCAAAATAACTCCAAAAGGTCCATCAAGCCAATTATGCCTTATCCTCCATTGGTGTCATATCTAAAAAGTGTTTGGGGAAAAGGGGGTGAGCACCACGGTGACTCAGTAGGAGTGATCCATCCAACTCTACTCTAATTCAAGCAGCTATGCATGAATGCATATGAAATCACTATATGTCTATATGACAATTATCTATGCATTTTACCCATAAATAATCACGTTTTATAAATCAAGCATTATGCTTCACATTTCAATATAAACAAACATATATCAAATTGAACAAGTCTCAATTCATATGTAGAACTTACACGACATAAATTCAAAAATCAATTCAAATGGGGACTAGCTTATCACACCAATAGTAAGGGTCTTTTCGACACCTAAACTCTATTTACGCTTCTCGGTTTACTATTATGATGGATGCACCATCTGCTTGGCCATATTTTAGGTCTTTCACCCTAGAGATCCATGCCCTTATCTTAATTCTCAATGTTGTCACGCCCTAAAAACCTCGCTTTTCACATAATGCACATTATCACATAATTGCACATAATCCACACAATGCAATACATTTATCAAAACAATGCATTTTTCCTTCTTAACTCAAGCATGTCGCAATGTCATTCCACTCATCTCATGAAAATCATCGTGCTCATGCATTTTTCATGACAAACATGTCTTTCATGCATAATTCTATATAGAAACTCAAATTTTCACATTTTCATCAAATGAACGCAATTTCATTAAAGAGCATTCATGGTCTCATTTTCATATATGCAACGTATATAAGCCCTAACTATCATGTTAGACATATACATATGCATAAATCAAATTTTCATTTGGTTCATAGCCAAAAATAATATTTTTAAAATTTTTTCAGAATTTCCAGACTCATTAAACCTCACTCGGGGCTCCTGTTGACCAAAAAGTCAAACTTTTTTAAAAGTTTTTAAAACCCTAATACAATTCTCCAAACATGTTTTTCGCATTCAAAACATACTAAATATTATTTAAAAAGCATTTAAAGAAATAAATGATGAAAAAATGAAAACCAGCCAAAATTAGGCATGGCTAGAACACCATAGTAGAATGGTGTCGCAGAACACATGAACTAAACTTTGAATAAGTGTGCTCAAAACATGAGGATACATGCTGGTTTGCCCAATATATTTTGGGCTAATATAGTTAATACTAAAATATACTTACTGTCATGGACCTTCTATTCTTCTAGATGGGGGCTTACCAGAGGAGACTTAGAACGAAAAAGAGGTAAATCTTTCACATCTGAAAGTGTTTGGTTGTGTTTCATATGTTCATATAAATTCTAATGTTAGGAGCAAGTTTAGAATATGTACTTTTATTAGGTCTAACACTGATGAGTTAGGTTATTGATTTTGGGATGATCAAAATTTAAAAATTATTACAAATAGAGATGTTATATTCAATAAGAATGTAATATATACAGACAAGACAAAAAGAAAATCTAATAATGCAAGTACTCATGCTAAAAAGAATAAGTATGTTGAGTTTGAGGAAATCTCTAAGAGTGATGTGCAGAGGTGAGTTCATAATAATCCTAAAAAAATAGTTCTATAGGTGGAACAAGGCACCCTTACAACTACGTTGAGATGGTCCTCCGAAGTCTCTAAACTTACATAGTGTTATTCGCCATTCTTATATTATATGTTGTTGTGTGATGGTAGTGAACCAAAATGTTTTGATAAAGCATTACAACTTGATGATTTAATCAAGTGGGAATAGCTATGCAGGATAACATGGACTCACTCGTGTCAAATTAGACATGGGAGTTAACTGAGCTACCAAAGGGCAAGAAGGTTTTACAAAACAAGTGGGATAATAAAATCAGTGAATAACATTATAACAACAAGTGTTGTAAGGCTATATTGATTGTAAAGGGATTTCAACAAAAGGAAGGTGTTAACTATATTGAGATTTTCTCTCTAATTATGAAGTTAATAATTGTAAGAATCGTGACCATTTTTTGTCAGTTTTTTTTATTTATTGTCATATTAATGCTTTAAATGATTATATATGTGTTTTAAATACAAAATACATGTTTAGGGACTCTTATAGAAATTCGGAGACGTTTTGGGAGTGTTTGGCAAAATTTGAGTTTTTCGAGTCGGGTGGGTCGCACGGGTCAGGTGGGCTCATAAAATTTAAAAGTATTGGAATGACACTAAATTTTGAGATTAGCTTAAATAAAATATTTGATGCACTATGGAATTGATTTCAGGTCCGTAGAAGTTACTGAAAGTGAAAACAGAGCTCGAGAAGGTTTGATGAGTGACTAGTGGTATTTTTGTAAATTAAGGAGGCTAGGTCTATAAATAGATAGGAGGAGAATACAAAATTCATTCTTATTCTCTATCCGCCGAATTGAGAGAGCAATAGATATAGATATATCTCTACATTCATCTTCTTCCTTCTCTAATGGATTTGAGAAGCTTGGGGTGAGAATTGGAAAACGCTAAAGAAGAAAGAATTGGTCTATGCATCGAGGGCTCGAGTTTGATCCATTCAAAATTGAATTAGGAGAAAGTTGACTTCGGTAAGAAATTTGAGAATTTTATTTGGAAGCTCTTCCAAATTGAGGTAGGAATGCCTAACCCATGAAATCTGGAGTTTGTGTGATTATATTGGTTATTTATGACAACCAATTGGTTATGTGGATATAATTAGATGTCTTTCAAGGTTAAGCATGATAAATTATACTAATTAGTGACTTCTTAATGTGAAATGATGTAATTACATGTTAATAATTGCCTTAGATGATTATATAAGTATGTTGAAGGTGAAACGTGAAAGAATTATGTATATTCATGTGTATTTGTGAAGGTGGCACTGTTTGATAAATTGTCTTGAAAACATGTTTGGATGTGAAGCATGTTTAATTGTTATTAGAAATGATATGAAATATGAAAAATGTGAAACATGTTCAATGTAAATACATGTGAGGTTTATTTGAAAAATGTGCAAGCATGACAATTAGTACTACATTACTTTGAATTGTATGCTCACGGTTAGCATGAACATGTGAGAATTCATCTTCATTCATTAGTATTTGGTGAGGGTGGTGAGCTCAATTGGGCGGAGTGTCCTTTTGACAAGTGGCGAGAGGTAATCCAGGTAGGAACCCTCGTGGGGTAATCTGGGGAGGATCCCTATGGAGTAATCCAGTTTGGAGCTCTAGTTAGATGGAAGAGGATACTCCCTAAAACGGAGTCCTACAATGAGGTAATCCAGCTTGGAGCCTCAGTTAGGTGGGATTGGGTGGTCTGTAAAACTGGAGCCCAATTGATGTGTAGAGAGTATGAAGGAGTTATGCATATCATGTTGCATTATACATTGCTTATGATATGGTTGAGATGTTTGGAGATTTGCGTAACATGATTAAATATAAATGAATATTTATGTGGTATTCATAGAACTTGCAAAATTGTGTTTTATACATTCCTATTGAGCATTTTGTACCTCATCCTATAAGTATTAACTCTTTTTAGAAAATGAAAAGGAAGTGATGGAGTCTCCCTAATGGTGAGCTTGCGTGGAGCAAGATTGGTTTCATTTAAAGATATTTAATATTTTATTTGAATGCATATCTGGGTTATGGACTATATGCATGTGGTGAACATGTATAAGACCTCTTATGTTTTGAGAACATATTATTATTATGTTTTATGATTTCATAGGGCATATATATGTTTTGAGCATGGTGAATACTAGATAATGCATGTGATAATATTAATGTTCATTTTTACATATATAAACTTGTGAGAATAGTTGTATTGATGAATTGGTAAATTGAGGAGTATGGCATGGTAAGAATGGGGACCAAAACATTAGAATATACATTTAGAAAATTCTATACGAAAACAGTCCAAGTGATTTTGATGGATCGTAATGCCTATTACGATGCATCGTCATATTGTAATATGCATTACGATATATCGTAAAAGTTCGATGCATCATAGGTTAAATTATTATGCATCGCAGAAATGAGGAGATTGAGTTGTCAAAAATAGTGATTTTCGCACCTTGTTACGATACATGGGTGATGCATCATAGATTATGATAAATCGTAATCTATAGTATAATGCATCGTAATATGTAGATGCTGAGTGAGCTGAGTTGATCTTTAATGCGGGAACAGATGTGTGTGGTGTACATATGGGGTTCTATTGTGAGAATGATTATTGTATATGATGATATTGATGTATAAAGAATGCTTCCGTTGATTTATGAGATGATAACTTTGATTGTAGATCATTGTGAGGTTTCAGTGAGGAATTGATGTAATGATAATGTAAAGGCTTCCACGATAAGTCATAACTCGGGATTTGGAGTGTCACAGCTTGAAATCAATAATGATATCAGAGGGTCATAAATGGTAGTTTTCCATGGTTTTCTGGGTCGTAGGATGATGATCGGTCAATCATGACACCTCACTACTTGGAGTTCAAGCTTGAATCGGGGGAGTTCCGGTGGTTCAAATTTTGGGGCATGACAGCTTGGTATCAGAGCCCTAGGTTAAATACCTAGGTACGAAGGGTAATGGATAGATCATGTATAGATTTGAGATGGTTGATAACTTGTTGTCAAAGCATAACTAGATCAAATACCTAAGGAGAAAGGGTAAGGTTAGATTACGTGTAGATTAGGAATAGTTAGAACCTTTGAGTTTGGAAACCTAAAAATGCGTGTAGACATGACATAGTTAATATGATAACTTATGTGCCTGTGAAATGTGCTTACATGATAATATGCTAAGAGCTTATGTGATAACATGTGTTGTTTGTTATGTGTTGATTTGAGAACATGTTTATGTGATTAAATGTGTGTTGAAAAGTATGTCTTTGTGTTACATGTATAAGTAATAACATGTTGTTATGTTGCATAGTAGTTTGATCACTTTGAATACATAGCATGCGATACTTATTATTGTTGACCTACATCTTGAAAATATAGAGATATGTCACCTAGACACCGAGGAAGGGCAGTTGGGGGTGAATTCCCTGAGGGAAACCGTTTGGTCGCTGATATGACCATGACCTTTAGAGACTTTGTGAGAACAGTAGTTAATGAAGTGCAACAACCGGTAGTGTAACCGGAAGAGAGTGAAAGTGAGAGGCGTTTCAAGTTTATCACTCGATTTAAGAAATTGACGCCTCCTAACTTTGACATGATGTTGAGACAATGTCATGAGAAGAGTTTGAGACTCTATTCCTTAAGCATTATTTTTCTAGGCCGAAGAGAAGGGCACTTAGGAAGGAATTCAAGGAACTAGTTCATGACAATATGATCGTAACTGAATATGAACACAAGTCCATTTCCCTTTCGTGCTTTACACCCGAAGTGGTGAGAGATGAGAAAGAAAATATATGGAGGTCGTTAATGGCCTTTATTATTCGTGAGAGTTGGGAGTAAGACTTGAGTAATCCAGACAAACAACAAGGTTATGTTGATTCAGACTTGGGTGGTGATGTTGATAACAGAAGAAGTATAGTGAATTGGATTTCTCAGTTGCAGAAGATTATGGCTCTTTCTGAAATACCCCCTATAAAATTTCACGCATGAGGTGGCTAGTCTCATACATAAAATGTAAGGGATACTTACAACTGATAGCAAACAAGCATCCAATACAAAGACAGAATGAAACAAATTTTAAAACGAAATAGAAACTCCTTCTGAAGTAAAAACGTTAAATAAATAAAGTACGTGTCTGACAATACAACTTGGAAGTCCCGTAACCCAAGGACCCCTTAACCAGAAAGAACAAGAGTTATTACTATAAATTAAATAATCGAACAACCAACGTCCCAATTGAGTTCATAAGTTGAACATGAAGAAAAGAATATATTCCTACTCTGAAAACTGATGAAAGGAGATGCCTGCCACAATCAACCAACCCAAAACTCTATTTGCGCTGTGGAACCGGCCTCGGACCTAAAATGTCAACAAAGTGGGTTAAACTCATGAGCAAGTTCTCTCTACTACAACTAAATCAGAGAATCGGTAAACATACCCTCTATATGAGAGACAACAAGTATATACAAATAGATACAAATCATTTCCTTATTTATCTCATGTCTCCAAAATAGACGTCCTCCTATATACCATCCCAATTCAACCCCTACCACATAAATTTAGAACCTATTATTTAAGTTCAAAACCAAAGGCATAAAATATAATATCCTATTAATCCTAGGCAATCCTTACATGCCTCGTATACTATCATTAAATACCTTATTAGGTATTGGCAATCCTGACATGTCCCCTGGCAATCCTTACATGCCTCCCTAGATACCTTATTAGGTATTGGCAATCCTGACATGTCCCCTGACAATCCTTACATGTCTCTACAACTAACCTATTAAACCAAAACAAAAGGCCTAACCTACTTAACACATTAATTTAATCTAACAGAAGTTCAATCACCACAATAAAATAACTCATACACAATTAAACTAATATCAAATATCATGAATAGTTATGAGTTCAAAGAATACAATTAAGGAAGGAAAATAATACAACCACCAATTATATAAGCAAGCACACAACCAAGTCTTCAATGTACCTAAATCATCGAGGGACTCTAAACCTACCTATAATCTAGGTTTTCGGACCTATTCTGTTTCTAAGAACCCTATTTAATCATTCTGGAATTTTTTAAAATTTTTTGAAAATTTAAAAATATTTTTCAAATAAAAGAAAGTAAAAACCCAATTTTGAGACACACTTTTAAAACCAATTTAACCACGAGGGAAGCTCAATTCCACTTGAAATGTAAAAACCAAGTATATTTTGTCCCTAAAAGGTTACCCAATTTTTTTTTAGAATTTTCTGGAATTTTAAAATATTTTCCAGATAAAAGAAGATGAAAACCCATTTTTGAGGCATACTTTTAAAACCAATTTAACCATGAGGGAAGCTTATTTCCACTTGAAATTTAAAACCCAAGTGTATTCTATCCCCAAAAGGTTACCCAATTTTTTTACAATTTTCTAAAATTTAAAAACAATTAAAAAATTATTTTTCCTATTTTTCTAATTTAAAAATCAATTTTAAATAATATAAAAATACCCCAGATTGGGCCCAAGGTGGGCCCAGAGGTGGGCCTCAGCGAGTGGGGCCGTTGCCACCGTCCTCGGCGTCAACGCCGACAGCACGCGCCCCCACACGCCAGCGGCACACATGGGGGGCACTACCCCCACCTTCTTCTTCCCCCCTTTTTTTTTCTTTTTCCTTTCTTCACCTGCAACAGCGTATTCAACAATGGTGGCAAAACTTCCCGGTCACTTCCGGGCACTGAATCACGCGTATGAATATACCATTCAACTCATCTCAATCTAAGCTACGCATTGATACCAAATTCATCCCCTCTCGCGGCCTAAATCAAAAATGCCCAATTTCAAGTTTTAAAAATCTAAAACTTCAAAAACGATGAATACTGTAAACCCAATTTCATGTTCTTATATATATATATATATATACACACACACACACCTATACAGTCATATATACATGCATATACATATGCAAAAATAGCCTATAGTAGTACCAAACCCCCAGATTCTTTATGTTTAATCCACAGAATCACCGTTAGCATGCATAATCATACAATTTCATAATTAAATACATGAATATACGTATACAATAAACATATATACATGATAAAAAATATATATATAATCTATTTTTACAATTCAAAGGAGAAGAGAAGAGTTCGAACTTGCTTTTTTGACAAAGAAGAACCCGTCTCAATGAATCGCTCATTCTCTCCCTTCTCTCTTGCGTCTACGCTCTTCCGGTCTCTGTACGTGTAAACAACAAAAACCCTAACCCCCTTTTCTTTTTCTTTTATTTTAATTTTCTTTCTAGAAAACTAAAATAAAATTCCTAAATAATTATATTAATAAATATAAAATACTTAGCCCACCTATAATATATATATATATATATATATATATATATATAGCCCAACCCAACAGTCTAGCCCAACCTTATAAAAATTAAAAATTAAAGGAGATGCAGCCCAAAATCCCATATATTTTATTTAAAAGAAAAAAAATTACATTTTAAACAAGTATTTCACACACAATTAAAATTAATCAACACTTAGCAACAATTCAAACATCCACATTAAACAAATAAAACAGGCATTGACAAAATTTAACTAAAACCATTTAAACCATTAAAACCCCAACTAAAAAATAATAAATAAATAGAAACCCAATTAAATAATTGGGACCCAAATTTAAATATCCTCAAAATTACGGGGTATTGCACTTTCTACCATGGAAGATGAATATATTGTAGTTACCGAAGCTAGCAAGGAAATGATTTGGTTCCAAGTCTTCTTTAAAGAGTTGGGTAAGAAGTAGGAAAATAGTTTTATGTATAGTAACAGTTAGAGTGTTATTCGTCTTTCTAAGAATTCGACGTTTCATTCCAAGACAAACATATACAATTGAGGTACTATTTTATACGTTCACTTTTAGATGATAAAGTCTTGTCACTTAAGAAAATTCGTGAAATTTAGAATCTAGCTGACATGCTAACCAAAAAAAGTAACCATTGAGAAATGAAGCTATATTTACCTTTAGTTGGTTTTTGAGCTTGAGAACAAATGAGTGAGTTAATGTAGTATTTTGCTATGTTTTAAAGGTAAGGAAAGTTTGCAATTTGATGTTATCAATATCCAAATGGAAGACTGATATGAAATGTGGAGCTTGATAATACTGTACACCTTACCACGCATTTGTTGTTCCAATTCTATAGTAATAAGGTGAAGGTCAGTTGTCATTTTGGTATTTATCACACTTGTTATGTAGCCTTAATTCTATAGTAGTATAATGGATGGTGGCGGTTAGTCATTCTGAACTCTATAGTTTGTTTTTCTTTCAATGAAAGTGAAATCTCTGCGACTCCAGGACGTAGGTAACTGTTGTTTTGTGCGAACCACATAAACCTATGTGTTCTTATTTGTTTTTTTCTATTAATTTGAAATACTCCCACAAAATTTTGCGCATGAGGTGACCAGTCTCACTCACAAAACCTGAGAGATATTTACAACTGATAGCAACAAACATAGAATACAAAGACAATGAAACAAAATTTAAAGCGGAATAGAAAGTTCATCTGAAATAATAAAATGTTAAATAAATAAAGTACGTGTTTGGCAATGCAACTTGGAAGTCCCATAACTCAAGAATCTCTTTAACTAAAAATCATAAAAATAAAATACTTTATGAAAAGATCTAAGTCCCTACACTAAAGTCTGGTAAGGAATAGATGATCGCCACGCTCTACGAACTCCATGCTCTAACCTCGAGGTGAAAATTGCCTGGAGCTTGAAATATCAACAAAGTGGGTTAAACCCATGAGCAAGTTCTCTCTACTACAGCCCAATCAAAGAACTGATAAACATACCCTCTATCTGAGGGACGATAAAAATCTATAAATATATACACAAATCATCTTCTTTTCTAACCCATGTACCAAAATAGAAACTATCCTATATACCGTACCAACCCATCTCCTAACACACAAATTATAAAACCTATTTTCTAAGTTCAAATCAAAAGTAATCCTTATATGCCCGAACAATCTATTAAATAAACTACCTTATGAATATTTGGTAATCCTAACCTACCTCCTTATATATATATCAAGTATCCCACCATATAATTGACAATCCACACATCCCTCCCTTATTAACCTTAAATACCTTATTAGGTACTAGTAATCCTAACATACCTCCGTTATCTATGTTAACTATCCTATTGGCAATCCTGACATGCCTCCCTAATTATTCCTTAAATACCTTATTCGGTATTAGCAATCCTGACATGCCTCCCTTATCTATGTTAACTCAAATAATTTCTTTATCTATTTTATATCTCTGAAATAGAAGTCATCTTATATACCATCCCCATTCAACCCCTATCACACAAGTTTAGAACTTATTACTAAGTTCAAACCAAAAGCACAAAAGCAAGTATTCTATTAAACCTAGGCAATTCTGACATGCCACCTATACTATCCTTGGCTAACTTAATAGGTATTGGCAATCCTAACACGCCCCCTGGCAATCCTTACATGCCTCCCTAACCTTAGATACCTTAATAGGTATTGGTAATCCTGACACACCCCCTGGAAATCCTTACATGCCTCTACAACTAACCTATTAATCCAAAACAAAAGACCTAACCTACTTAGAACATTAAGTTAATCTAACAAAAGTTCAATCACAAAAATAAATTAACTCAAAACACAATTAAACTTATATCAAGTATATCGTGAACAGTTATGATTTCAAAGAAAGCAATTAAGGAAGGAGAAAATAATACAACCACCAATCATATGGGCAAGCACATAGCCAAACCTCCAACATACCTAAATCATCGAGGGAGTCTAAACCTAGCTCTAATCTAGGTTTTCGGGCCTATTCTGTTCCTAATAACCCTATATAATTATTCTGGGATTTTCTATAATTTTTAAAAATTCATAACAACCCAAAGCAAAGGAAAGAATTTAAAAAAATTCTCATTTTGAAGCACACTTTTTAAAACTAGTTCTATAACAAGGGAAAATTATTTCATTATGAAATTTAAAATCCATGCCTATTCTGACCCAAAAAGATTAGATACAAAGTTTGGGAATTTTCTGGAATTTTTCGGTAATTTTAAAGATTTTCTAAAATTTAAGAAAATAAAAATCTAGTTTTGAGGCACACTTTCCATACTACTTTTACCACATGGGAACCTCATTTTTACTTGATATTGAAAACCCAAGTGCATTTTTTTCCAAAAATCACCAAAATTTTCTGGAAATTTTTTGGATTTTATAAATAATTTTCAAATAAAAGAAGATGAAAACCCAATTTTGAGGCATAATTTTAAAATCAATTTAACCACGAGGGAAGCTCATTTCCATTTGAAATTTAAAATTCAAGAGTATTTTGTCCCTAAAAGATTACATAAATTTTTTGAAAATTTTTTGGAATTTAAAAGTAATTTTAAAAATTGTTTTTCCTATTTTTCCAATTTAAAAACAATTTGAAAAATAAATAAAAAATATATTAAAAAATTTCGGACTGGGCCCAAAGTGGGCCTAGTGGGTGGGCCCGACGAGTGGGACCCAACAGACCACGTGCCCCCTTTTTTTTTTTTTCTCTTCTTCTTCCTTCCTTCTCTTCCTGCAACATAACGAATCAACAATGATGACGGAACTTTTTGGCCATTTTTCAGCCACTTTCAGGCACTGAATCGCGCGTATGAATATACTATTGAACTCGTCTCAATCTAAGCTACGCATTGATACCAAATTCACGCCCTCTCATGGCCTAAATCAAAAACGCCCAATTTCAAGTTTTAAAAATCTAAAATTTCAAACTCAATTTCCCATTAATCTACCCAACGGTTTACAACCAAATTTTCAAGGATTGTTCTAGAAAGAAAGATCTACCTATTGATAGGAACAAAAACCCTTAAAAATGATGAATACATTAAGCCCAAATTCCATGTTCGTGTGTGTGTGTATATATATATATATATATATAAATATATATATATATATATATATCTACACGCACTCGCCTATACAGTCATATATACATGCATATACATATGTAAAAATACCATATAGCAGTACCAAACCCCCTGATTCTTCATGTTTAATCCACAAAATCCACTTTAGCATGCATAATCATTTAATTTCATTATTAAATAATAATAAAAGAAATTATATATATATATATATATTTCAACAACATATATATACAAATAATAGTATACATATATATATATATATTCCAGCAACATATATATAAAAATAATATATATGTCTATAGATTCAAAGGCGAAGAGAAGAGTTCGGACTTGCCCTTTTGACGAACACGAACTCGTCCTGATGAATCCCTTCTTCTCTTCCTCCTCTCTTGCGTCTACACTCTTTCGGTCTATGTGCGCGAAAACGAACGAGATAAATCCTAACCTCCTTTTTCTTTTCTTTTCTCTTTTTTTTTTCTTTCTCTGAAATTTTTTTATTAAAAATCTAACTAATAATAAAAGAGAAAAAAAATAAACATAATAAACCCTAACCTATACATATACACCTAGCACAGCCATTCCAGCCCAATTCAACCCAAATTCTCCCTAGCCCAATCCAACATTAAAATAAAAGAAAATCCAAAGACCTAGTCCAATCAGAATTAAATAAATAAAAATAAACTTCCTAGAAAATAATTAAAGCACTCAAAGAAATTTAATTCAATCAATAGAGAAATTCAAAGCACTCAAATAAATTTAATTCAACCAATAAAGCAATTCAAATAATATATATATATATATATATATATATATATATATAAAGCATTTAAATTAAAATAAATGACCTCAAAAATTACAGGGTATTACATAATTTTCCCAACACAATGAATTTCTTTTCTTCTCTACAAGTAAGATTTCACATTTTCATGCTGCAATACTTATTCCTTTCTTTTCGTCGTAATCATAAAATTTTTCCATCTTTATTTCTATTCTACAACATTGACTTTGGGCAACATAATCGACATCAACACTAGGTGATTGTCCATCTGTGAATGTGTTTATGGAGTTATTTGTGGTCTGTTATCACCTGAACATAGGAATGCTACAAAGATTTTGTTTGGGCAACATTGCATGTCTTTTTATTGTACAAACTAGAAGTGTATTTGCCTTTAAATTTAATATTTGTATAATTATGTTGATTTTCCATGTCTTTCCATGGTGAATGTTACTTGTCCATGACATAGTGCTATTGTATAGTTTTTAGGAAGCATTAACAATAAAATTAGAGGCTTGGAGAATGACACTAGAATCAAAAGGCTTAAAAATTTGTAGAACTAAAATAGAATACATGAAATATAAATTTAGTAGTGTTATAGAAATTGAAAACATAACAATAAAAATTCAAGCCCAAATTAGCATTACTTAATGTAATTGTTTTCGATCCCTAGAATCACTTGTACAAAAAGATGGAGAGATTGATGATGATGTAAGTATCAGAATTGGAATAGGTTGAATAAAGTGGAGGAATGCTAACGGAGTTTTATGCGATAAATGAATACCAAATAATTTTTCTAAAAAAATTATATAGAACAATTATTAGACCGTCTATTTTATATGGAGTGAAACGTTGGATGTTAAAAAAGAAACACGAACAACATATCCATGTGATAGAAATGCGGATGTTGAGATGAATGTAAGGAATAACTTGAAAATATATGATTAATAATAAAAAAATTAGGGAGAAATTAGGTGTGATATCTATTAGCGAGAAAATAAGAGAATAAATTTAGCTGGTATGTGCATATTCAATGTCAACCTATAGATGCAATTGTGAGGAGAGGAATATTGATTTACATAAAAAAAAATAAGAGATAAAGAGGTCGAACAAAACTAGCACGGAATGAAATGATAAGAAATAATTTTAAAAAACTAAATCTAGTAGGAGAGTTGGCTTATGATAGAAAAGAGTGAAAAAAGAGAATCCGTGTAGCCGATCCCGTTTGTATGGGATAAATGCAAGGATAATGATGATAATTATGTTGAGTTTCCTATATATGATAGAAAAGAGTGAAAAAAGAGAATTCGTGTGGCCGATTGCGTTTGTACGGAATAAAGGGAAGGATTATGATGATGAAAATTATGTTGAGTTTTCTATATATGGTCTATTCGTTCATAATGACTTCTCTATATTATGTATTTGATAAATTTTTAGTTTATTTTAAATCGAGTCTATGAATGAACAAGAATATTTTGAAATTGTTGCTTTCTATTATACATAATACCCTAATAGGTAGTCTTTATTTTAGTACATGTAAATATATATTAAAAAATAAATTGACCCGGTTCAAGTCTGCAGGGTTTGATTTTTTACAAAAACCAAGCCATATATGTTGGGCTGGTTGTACTTGAGTTGAGCTAGTCCAACTCTAAAAATACACACATTAATATTAATTATTATTCAGACATTGTATTTAGGCAGAATTGTTAAGTTGAATTGCTAAACCTACACTTTTACATTCATTGAATGCATGTGATAAGTTTCATCATATGCACTCACCACATGTATTCTATACACGATACGTTTTTGTCTATTCAGTTTTGGTAAGTATCTAGATCAATAAAGTTTTGTGCTTAGTTCCAACATTTCTCATTTTGTATGTTGGATGCTTGAATGGAATGATTAGATTAAGCCTTAAGGGTGTATAAGTAAAAGAGAATTATATACTGTGGTCGATCTATTTGCAATATTTCAATTCTGTGTCTCGTAAGTCGTAATATTTGTCTGAGGGCTCCTAGGACCACCACGTCAGGTATGGTCATGACCATAGATGATTGCTCCCGTCAGACGTTATTTCCAATTTCTCTCTCCATATATATATATATGTGTGTGTATATATATATTTATATACTGCTTAGAATTAAGATTGAGTTCTCAATTGATACTGAAGAATTTCACAAACCTGGCTCAGGTGCGCTCTCTCTCTCTCTCATACACACATTCTATTTGAAGAAAATGTATTATAAATGATGCTAAAACTGAGTTTAATCTTTAATTTTTGTGAGTCGTTCAGACCAATGTCAGTCTTTAATTTTTGTGAGTCCTTTAAACATATATAAATGTATCATGTTTGTATTTCAATTTGGTGAAGCCAGCTTGATCTTTCATGTGTAAGCAAATATATATATATAAGGGCAAAAAATTTCGCAATCATAAATCTGTTTAGAAACACATAAATTGCCAGCAAATTGAAAGCCTTAAACATGCATGAACTATAAAATATCGACTACTTTTTAGAAATATCTCTGCTCCATGTCATATTTGATTCTAGATATCATTGAATGTCAGTCTTTTTTGTACATTTTCATTCAAGTAGTCGATATTTTATAGTTCATGCATGTTTAAGCCTTTCAATTTGCTGGCAATTTGTGTTTCTAAACATATTTATGATTGCCAAATTTTTTGCCCTTTATATATATATATATATATTCTGGCGGCCAGACCATCTATATCAATGATGTAGGATAGGTTATTGCGTTTTTCAGTGTTACAAGAAGGCTGTCGAATATTTCAGGATATTTTTTGGGACTGATTTGGAATTTGGTAGTTATATTAGTATGAAAATATCAATTTCATGACCATCCAATTTCTTACTATATATATATATATATATATATATATATATATACTTGTTGTATTCTTTGTAGGGCAATTCACATGTCCTGCAGCTCTGGAGCTACAATTTATGGAGACAGAAAATTGTAACTTAGAAGCGAAAATGAGTGTTGGCAAAAGTCATAAGAATGTCGACACTTCATGTTCTGAGGAAGAAACATCGAATAAAGCAAGATTGAATCTTGACTTGTTTAGAAAATATCTCCTCGTGAATGCTCAACATAACACTGGCAAGACAAATGAGGAGGAATCAGAAGCTTTCAAGAAGTCTCATCCTCGCCCTTTGGTACCACCAAAGTCTGGTGCTAGGTTTCGTCACCCTTCTTTTTTGGAGCAAGAGTTGTTTCCAGGAATCAGGTATATATATATATATATACTATCAAAAATCATTGTGTACAAGTATAATTGCACTTAACCCCTTGTATTAGTATTTTGTGACAACTTTTCTGAACTAAGTTTTTGAGAGATAATTACTATCAAAAAAATATTGCACCTTGCCTTCCTAGGGTTAGTTTTTCATTAAATAAATAAGTAAAATGATGTTTTTACCCATTTTAAGAGAAAATGTAGTTGAATAGAAAATATATTAAAATGGACAATAAAGTCATTTTATTCTTTTAACTTGGCAAAAACTAACGGTTACAAGGAAGTAAGGCAATTGCTTTGATAATTCAAGGGCGGGGATTATGTGCAAAAAAAATAGTTCAAACAAATTATGTGCCATAAAATGATATAGAGGATTACGTGCAATTAAGCCTTATATATATATATATATATATAATACTAATTGTTGTTAATTTTTATGAATAAATTGGCTTTTCTACTAAGTGCCATGTTTGTTTTTTCTTGTGTATTTGCATATAGGAGTGATATAATACTACCAACACTCTCAGATTGCAAGTCCTCAACAGCTCAACTCACAATTTTCTATTCTGGTGCCATCAACGTATACGACAACGTTCCTGTCGATAAGGTACAGAACTTGGTACTTTTAAACTTAAAAATTTTCATGCTAATATATAGCAATATTAAATAGCAAATTTTTAGCTAATATTTTTTTCAATTTGTTTTTGGTGTTCATCCATAGTGACTTCATTTGGATAATTGATGGGAAAATTTAAGTGAAAATTCACCTTTAAGTAGGAAATATATATTTTATGACCTGATTGTATAACAACGAAAGTTTTTCCCCCAATTATTTGGGGTCGTTACATGGATTTTGTTTTTGGGCTGCACATAGTTCAATCTATACAATTCATTTATATATATATATATATATATATATATATATATTCTCACCTTTCAGAAAAAGGAAATAAAACTTGCTTTTCCATTCTGCTTATCAAACCTTGTGTCATTAGTCAAACCACATAGACGAGATAATTGCATAAAATAGAAAATTGGATACTAGCCATTTCAATCTAAATCCAAACTATCCTTTTTTTCCTCTGAGAATTAAAAGATTTATTGTTCGTAATATATATATATGAATTATTTATATTTAATTAGTTTATTTGTTTATTGACAGGCCCAAGCCATTATGCTTCTTGCTGGTGAAAGCTCTTTGTCAGCTCCTATGGCCAAAAAAATGCCAGACACCGATGTGAGGAAACCAAAATTTCGATCAAACTTGCCATCAATTTGCAACTTACAAGCAGGTGATATACTTTTACCACTTAATCTTTTAAGCCCTCCTCACCGTTGATGTGTTCTAACAAAAAAATGAACACATCAACTTTAATTACAAAATTTTAAATATAATAAATAAGGATAATAAATAGGATTAACCCGGCTTCATTCGGGTAATTGACGTTCTATATTCACCCTTCTCTCTCTTTCAGCCCTTCTCACATTCACGCCTTCTCTCCACTATTTTTCTTCCTCGTATCTTCCATGGAACATCATCACTCAAAAGACAAGTACACTCCAAACCGAAAATCTTCACTGTCAATAAAATTCGATGATTCAACAACACGAAGATAGCAATGACGATGAAATAAAAAAAATTGGCATGTAAAAGCATGAGTTGCAGCACAACTACACATAGAGAGAAGAGACATAACCGACATGGGTTCTGATGTTCACGCATGATTATGGTTCTACTACTTTATATATTTTTTATATAACTAAAATTTCTACAAACTCATATGCATATATATGTAATGATTTATTACACAAAATATTTTTATCCTTTCTAAATTTGTTCCTTTAATAGAATTTCAGTTTGGTGATATATATATATATATATAATACTCATGTGATGCCTCCTATGGAAATCTATGAATTCATGAATATAAAATTCTAAAATTCACTCTATGAAATCAACAGATCTTCTGTGAGAATTCCTCTTTCTCATGACTCTTATTCTTCTATTGATATGGTAACCGGATCAATCTAGTTTTATTATCCTTAGTTATTACATTTTAAATTTTGTAACTAAAGTTGATGTGTTCATTTTTTATTGAAACACATCAGCACTAAGGAGGGCTTAACTACTCGGTGAGTAAGTAAATATTGTCCTTTTTCTAAATAGTCAACTCATTAATGTTACTAAATGAGCATGAAATTGTCATCAATAAAATAGACACGCGAAGGAAGAAGATCATATGAATTTCTTGTTTCTCTTGACAACAACCACACACAAAATACCATTACAAATAATTATTGGCTATCCCAAAAATTTCGTATAAATAAGAATTCCACCAACAATAAATGTCTATTCCACACTATTTTAAGAGATAATAGTAAATAGCAAGTTATTGTTAGTGGAATTTTATGGTGAAATTCTGTGATATTTAATAATTTCCTCTATAAGTACAAAAAGTAATAAATAAATAAATATTCAGTAAATAAAATTTGGACCATTTTCCATGTTATCCTTGCGTTGAGGCCAGGCTAGTTGTAACGGGATTGAGGCCATGCTAGTTATAACGGGTCGGACGCTTACCCTCTAATCCAAAAGCCTAAGCTATTAGATAGTATGTCTGTTCGGATCTAATGTGAGACAAGTTAACCCCTATAACATTCTCCCCACCTAAACTCGCAACATCCTCGTTGAGGTCGGGCCACCTTACCTACTCGAGTGGGCACACCTAGACACTTTCAGGCCAGACGCTTGGTGTGACACCGGACTGAGGACTGTGTTTGGCTCTAATACCAAATGTAACGAGTCGGGCGCTTACCTTCTAACCCAAAAACATAAAAAAAATTAGGTAGTGCTTCATACCCACCTTTATATGTCCAAGTCCTTCCCTATTGAGATCCGATGTAGGACAAATTAGCCCCTGTAACACTAGCCTTCTTTATAGTAATGACTAAAGAGAATAATCTTCAAGAAGATCATATTCTTGTCATATTTGTACTTTTAATATAGAAATGCATTGCTCCGATAGGGAGATTTTGAAAACATGAGTTAAAATGGAAGAATTGAAGTGTTAGCACCCCTGAAGCATCAACAAAGTATCTCGATTACCGTATTCTAAAATAATTTTTCAGTGTCTTTATCCTTTACAATGTCTCAAAAATTGCCTTATTTTTGGAGAAAAATGTTTTTTGATTTTGAAAAAGATGTGATCTGAAATACCCCCCAGAAAATTTCGCGCATGAGGTGGCCAATCTCATACACAAAACCTGAGGAATATTAACCACTGATAGCAACAAGCATAGATGCAAAGGATAGAAATAGAACAATTGCTAAAAGCTGAACAGAAATCCCATTGAATTGAAATAATTGATAAATAAATCAGTAAATTCTGGTAATACAATTTGGAAGTCCCGTAACCCAAGGACCCCTTAACCAGAAAGAAATAAAAGTTCAACACTTAAATTAAAATCCAAAACCAAAACCTCTAAATGAGTTCATAGTTTTATTCCTGAAGAAAAAGTAGATTCCTACCCTGAGACTGGTGAGAGTAGATGTCTGTCACAGCCCAACCCTAGTACTCTATCCTCGCGGGGGAAACTGCTTGGGACCTGAAATATCAACAAAGTGGGTTAAACCCACGAGCAAGTTCTATCTACTACATCCCAATCAGAGAATCAATATACATACCCTCAATGTGAGGGACACAATAGATAAATATACGTTCAACCCCTCAGTTTATTCCTTATTCAGTTCATACTTTTAAAGATACAAATCATCTCATATATTTCCTCAACAACCCTTACAATGTAAAAACGATCCCCTTCTTTATGTTCACAAATCAAGATACACATGTATGTATTTTATGAAATCTATGCAATCATGATATGTCGATTATGATGCATGAATACATTAATAGGGATGGGCGATCCTGACACGCCGGACAATCCTTACATGCCAAATAAAAATATAGATACCTTATTAGGTATGGGCGATCCTGACACGCCGGACAATCCTTACATGCCAAATAAAAATATAGATACCTTATTAGGTATGGGCGATCCTGACACGCCGGGCAATCCTTACATGCCAAATAAAAATTACAAATGCATTCCCAACATGAAATAATAATTAAACAAGATGTATTATGACTTTTAATTTGCACAGACTACCAATTTGAATTATCAGCTATGCAATTATCCCCATATGACAAATCATTCACAAGTGAACCTAAATCAAGTATCCCATGTGCATTTATATATATAATAAGTACAATTGATTAAATCAAAATACTTAACACCCATTAGAGGAAACAATTCCTCAAACCAACCTCCAATGCACTCAAATCTCCGCGGGGATCTAAACTTACTTTTATCTAGGTTTCTGGGCCTATTTCCCTTCTAAGAACACTAAGAAATTATTCTAGAATTTTCTGAAATTTAAAACATTTTTAATAAACCAAAGAAGGTGAAAATCCAGCTTTTAGGCACTTTAAAAATTAATTGAACACCAAGGGAAGCTCGAATCGAGGTGAAAATTTAAACCCAAGGTCATTTAATCTCTAAACAGTTACAGAAAAATTTTGGGAATTTTTGGAATTTCAGAAGTATTTTCTAAAATTACAGAAAGGGAAAAAACCCAGCTTTTTGACACTTTAAAAATTCAATTGAACCACAAGGAAAGGTCATTTTGAGTTCAAAATTTAAACCCAAGTGTATTTAACCTCCAGAGAGTTACAGTAAAAATTTGGGAATTTTTGGAGTTGTAAAAGTATTTTCTAAAATTACAAAAAGGGAAAAAGACAGCTTTTGGGTACTTTTAAAAATTAATTGGTCAACAAGGGAAAATTGTTTTGAGTTGAAAATTTAAAATTAAGTGTATTTAATCCCCAATATCATACAGTAAAATTTTCGGAATTTTTGGAATCATGAAAGTATTTTTAAAAAATGATTTTTCAAATTTTCAAGTTTTTCCAAAAATTTCAAAAATTCAAAAAAAATATCAAAATATATCGGAATGGGCCCAAAGTGGACCCAGGGTGGGCCCCCGCGAGTGGGGCCCAAAACTATTTTTCCCAGCGCCGGCCCCACGCGCAGGCACGCGCCGGCCAGGCGCGTGGGGAAGCCCCTGCGCTGGGGCTTCTTCCCCAGCGCGCCCAGCAGCGCGCACAGCGCGCTGCCGGCGACTTCCCGGCGACGGTCCGGCCTCCTCCGGCCACCGTTCGCCTCCATTTTTGCGCCGTTCTTCTCCTCTCGACGCCGTCTACGTATTGGTGCAAAAAGCCCCATCCGAAACAACCCGAATCAAAAACTCTCAATTCACAAGTTCTAGTGTTCTTCGCAAAATTCAAAAAATTAAAACCCAATAATTCACGATCTGTTTTCCTAAGGATTTAGAGTTGTTTACAATTTAATTCCAACACAGTAGGTTCACAACTAAACAATTATTTCTTACAAATTACATAAATGAATGATTTCTTCCTTAACACAATATACATATACATGAACACATATGCATATAACCTTACATGAACAAAATCAATTAAATCTACATACAATCATCATAGTTAATCACACGAAATTTATCAATAGCAGAAAAATATAAACATGCAATTAACTACAAATTTTTAATATAAATATATATGCTCAAACCTAGACTATGCATACGGATTCAAGGGGGAAGAGAAGAATTAAACTTGCCTTTTTCCTGACGAATTAACTGGTTCACCCGATCGTCACTCCCTTCTCTCTTTCGTTTTCTCTCTTTTAGTTCTGTGCGTAACACAACGGCAAACCCTAATTTCTTCTTCTTTTCTTTTCCTTTTTGTTTTAATTATTCTTTTATTGTTTTTCCTAAAACTAATAAAAATCAAATTAATAATAATAATAAATATAGCAATAGCAATATTATTATAACCCTAGGCCCATCATTTTAAACATAACCTTAGCCCACTCATCCTAGCCCAAATTCCTCCCTAGCCCAACCCAAAACATTTAAATAAAAATAATACACAATTTATACCAATTCACATAAAATGACAATATGCATGTATAAAAGACAAACAACTCACCTACAATGATAATCTATATTAAACCAAAAAAACATTTCACATGAATTAATAAAATAAAGTAATAATGCAAAGAGATTAAATTGACACCTAAATTTTCCGGGGTATTACATGATCCCTTGGACAATTTAATGTTTAGTAGGTGAATATTAAGACTAAGAATTTCAATGCTTAACATGTTTTCCTTCAGTAATGTTATGTTTTAAAAAATAATGAAAACTAGAATTTTTTACCATCTTAGGTTTTTTTTTTCTTTCTAAAAACGCATGTAGTTTTAAAAGTATGCACTTTTGAAAAACTCAATTAACTGAGAAAATACAATAATTTCAGAGGAGCAACAATTATTTTTACAGTTCTGCCCTTTTGCATTTTACTGTTTCACCGGATGGTTTTGTGAATAATATGCATGGTTCTAAAAGAGCATGAATAATGTGATGAGGTGGAAGTAGTGAATGCGTGATGTAGGGAAATCTAAGAAGTAGAAAATGGACAAGTCAACTGGGCTCCTAACATTCTACCATTCTTTTATAGCATAGAGGGTAACCTTGTTGAAACATGCACTTACAAGATATCCCTATGAAACGGTCACTTCAGCCTATCCTCCTTACAACATGCATGCACGGCTCAGAAACTATATTTGAGCTTTAATAGGCAAACTATAAAGGGAATAAGTAAGGAGATGTGAGCTTTAATAGGCGAACTGTAGAGGGAATAGGTAGGGAGATGTGTTATAGCGGAATATTATTCTTTTCCAATAAAAAGGGAAACCATGTCGAAGATTGCACTTGCAAGGTATCCGTCTAAAAGACCTGAGCTCTAAGAGATGGACTATTAGAGGTACAATTGGATGAGTGAATTCTACGATTTGTTACTCTTTTCTTGCATAGAGAGTAACCTTATTGAAGCATGAACTTTAGGGTACCCTTCTAAATTTATTACTCCATCCTAGCTTTCTTACAACATATACTACTTGGAGACTAGACTTGAGCTTGAAGAGCTAGACTGAAAAAAGTTAGCCTAGATGGTCTAGAGAGTACCCAATAAAGGCTCTTTTTTTAACTTCCTCTCTAGCTTGTTTTTCTCTCTAGATAAGAGGTTGATGGATGCTAGAAATAAGTGACAGAGGCAGTATTTATAGAGGCTAGTAGGTTTGGAGGGATAAAAATAGAATTTTAACTTTTGGGCTGAAATGTAACTTATTTTGGCATTTAGTGGCTAAAGGGTGACATGATCACTCCTTATCGGGCCACCTTAGCAAAGGGTTGCACTTAAGGATTGAGCCCTAATAACATTCTAGTATTGACCGGGGTTGCCTGAAGTATGATGGAGGGGCCTTGCATAGAGGTAAAGTTGTCTTACTATTTCAGAAATGCCTCACGTAAGGGTCAGGCCCCCTATATATGAGGGCATTTTAGTAATTGATTGGAGGCCGCACACTTCAGTGACACCCTAATAAGTTTTTTCATAAGCATGTACTTTATAAAAGACTCGAAAGGATATAGAATGTAACATAACAAAGGCAATGAGGGCATACTTTCACATTATAAAGAAAATTGGGAAGATGGAGTAATACCACTTTTTGTAGGGCTATAATCGAACCGAGCAGAGCCAAGTTTTGGAATGTTTGGGCTCGATTCGCCAAATCTAAGACATGTTCGTGCTTGAGCTCGATTGAGATTTCTCTCACAAAGCTCAAGCTCGGCTCGCCTCTATTCAAGTGAGCTCCAGCTCAGCTCGAGAAGCTCAAAAATACATATCAATACTTCTATATAATTGTATAGGATTGATATATAAGTGTATATATATGTTAGAATTATGAGAGAAAGAAAGAATGAAAGAATGATCTCTATATTGAATGATCCATTGATACAATGTACACACGCCTATTTATAGAGTTATATCTTGGAGGCTAAGTAAACTTAGGAGATAAGAAATCCTATGTAGTTTAGGAAAGGGAATAAGAAATCCTATGTGGTTTAGGAAAGGAAATAGGAAATCCTAGATGGTTTAAGAGAAAATATATATATATATTCTAACAACCCCCTCAAAGTCATAGTGGATTATATGAAGCTATCTTGAGTTTGGAGACAAGTTCTCAAAAATGGCCTGTTAGTAGTGATTTGGTGAAGATATCTGCTATCTGATCTTATGAAGTGATATATTACAACTGTAAAGTATTTTAAAGAAGTTGATGATGAATAAAATGACAATCAATGTCAATGTGTTTTTTCTGCTCGTGGAATACGTCATTATGTGAAATCTGAACAACATTCCTATTATCACAATATATAGGAGTAGCAGTGGATGAAGAAACTCCCATGTCCAAAAAAAACCCTAATAGCCTCAAAAGTTTAGAAGTAACACCAGCAAATGCTCTATACTCTACCTCTATACTAGACCAAGCAACAACTGCCTGCTTTTTACTATGCTAAGAGATGAGTGAATTACCAAAAAGAAGAAAAAACTTGTAGTGGAACGACGATCTATTGGATCTCCTGCCCAATCAACATCTGTATAAGCATGTAGTACAAGTGGTGACTGACTAGATAAATGAAATCCATGAAGCATAGTTCCCTTAATATATCAAAGAATATGAAGCACAACAACAAAGTGAGTAGATCTCGAGGCAGCCATGAACTGGCTAACTATATGAACAACATGAGAAATGTCTAGACATGTGATAGTAAGATATACCAGACTACTAACCAATTGTCGATACAAAATTCCATCATGAATAAGTTCACCATCATATGGGATGAGCCTAGTGTTAGGCTCGAGTTGTGTATCTACAATCTTACTGTTTATTATTTTAGTTGTGGAAAAAAGATGTGAACTGTACTTACCTTGAGTTAGATAGTAACCATCTATAGTTGTAGTGATCTCTAAACCAAGGAAATAATTGAAAGGTGCAAGATCTTTCATTTCAAATTGATGACTCAAAAACTATTTAAGTTCTTGAATTTTCTATATATCATCCCCCGTGATGATTAGATCATTAACATAAAGCAATAGAAGAATGACACCATTGGTAGTACGTCAGATGAATAGAGCTGAATCATAGGAGTTAGTAGAGTAACCAAGGCATGATATAGTCAAGATGAACTTGGCAAACCAAGCTCGATGAGCTTGTTTAAGGCCATACAAAGCACGTCTAAGATGACACACCTTATGAGGAGAATGGTCAAAACCTGGAGGAGGCTTCATGTAAACTTTCTTAAGAAAATCACTATTAAGAAGAGCATTTTTTACATCCATCTGGTAAAGTCCCCAATGATGAGAAGTAACCAAAAAAATAAGAGTGCGAATAGAGGGAAGATGTGCAACAGGAGCAAATGTCTCCTTAAAATCAGTTTCATACTCCTATGTGAATCCCTTTGCTACAAGTTTAGCCTTGTAGCATTCAATAGAACTATATGAACAAGTTTTACTTTTGTAGACCCATTTGCATCTTATAACAGACTTTTCAGGAAGTAAATCAACCAGATCCCATATCTGAGTCTTGGTTAGTGCATCTAACTCTTTTTTCATTACTTACTAACGAAAAACATTAGGAGATGCCTCACAAAAAGAGAGTTTCATATAAGGTTGCAAGTGCATGATTGCAATGAAAGTCACTAAGATGTGCAGGTGGAGTTCTTACCCGATCTGAGCGACAAAGATCCAAATTGGTTATAGTTGTACGTATCTTGGATGGGTCAGATGAATGGGACTTAGCTACAATAGGATCAACGACATCAGATGGTTCTAGAGTAAGAGAATCAGAAAAAATATCTACAGAGGTATCTAAGGTAGGAATAGGAAATGATTGATCGAGAACTCTACTGAATTTGGATAAAGTATGAAACATTTTGTGTTCCTAAAATGGAACATGATGAGAGACTCTGAGTCATCTAGCAACTGGATCATAATACATATACCATTTTTGTTCAAGTCCATACCCAATAAAGTAACAAGTTGAGCATGTGGTTATAATTTCATAGACTCACGAAGTTAGAGACGAACAAAACATGCACATCCAAACACTCTAAGATGGCTGTAGTATGGATGGTTTCCATAGAAACGTTCATAGGGTAATTGGTTATGGAGGAGCGGTGTTAGTACACGATGCATGGTATAGAATACATTGAGAGATGTCTCACCCCAGAATGAGGAAGGCATAGAAGCAGAAAAAATGAGTGAACGAATCAAATCTAAAATATGGCAAAGTTTACGTTCAACATAACTATTCTGTTGAGATATGTCTAGACAAGAAGTATGAAAAATAATGTCATAATGTTGGAGAATGCTTTGAAAATTATTTTATCTATATTCCAAAGCATTGTCAAAACAAAATATTTTGATATGTGTGAAAAACTGAGTGAAAATGATTTTGGTAAAAGTACACAAAATATTAAATAATTCTGAACGAATTTCCATTAAAAATATCTATGTTAATTATGAGAAATCACCCATAAATATAACAAAATATCGTGATTCACTCATGGTAGTTACAGATGAAGGCCCCCAAACACTAGAATATACAAGATTAAAAGGAGTAGAAATAAAAGACTCACTTTTATTGAATGGTAATGCATGTTATTTGCCCAATTGATATGAAATACAATCAGAAGACTCATCCTTAACTGGTCCTAACAAACCCTTAGATACTAGGGTTTTGACACAAGATATTAACGCATAAACCAAATGAGAATGCCACAACTCAAGTGTATGGGAAGAGTTTCATGCAGACACAACAGTGATAGTGGAAGTAGGTAGATGTAGAGAAGAGAGTTCAAATAGTCGTCATGTTCTATGGCTTGTTTCCATTATCTGGCCTGTTTGAGGATCCTGTACAACATAACCATTAGAGAAAAATGTTATGGTAAAGCTCAACTTAGTTAGTTAACCAATAGAAAAAATATTAAAAGAAAGCTTTAGAACAAGATAAACAGCAGGAACAGACAAATGAGACTGAAAAATAGTTTCGATATAACTAATAGCCATAGTGGAGCCATCAATTGTGTGTATGATAGGAAAGTGAGATGTAGATGTCTGAATGGTTAGCAAAGTGTTATTTGGTGTCATATGATTACAGCAAGCAGAATCAAAATACCATGAATGAAGTGTACCTTGTTATCTAGACAGAAAGTATAGTTAGATGCACCTTGTTATCTAGACAGAACCTGGTTGATAAGTGCCTCTAGACCAGTAGCTAAGAATGTAAGTGAAGACTACCAAAAGAATTTGTAGATGATACTGGAATAGATGGATGCGGTGATGGCTGTGGTGACATAGTCTCAGTGTTAGCCAAAGTTACAACAATGTGAGGAAGGAGTCGAGCATGAGCTGAATGACAAAACTCAATTGTATGTCCCCTTCATCAACAGAAGGTGCAGTAAATGCGATGTTTATTATTGCCTCCATTGTTGTTAGAAGAAGACCAAGTAGGTACTGACTAAGATGACATAGACTATGAAGTAATGGATGGTGTAACCAAAATAGTGAAAGACAACAGAGATCGAAGAGTCTGTAGGCACGTTTCCTCTCTAATAAGCTTATTAAGAGCTTGATCAAGTGAAGGGAGAGAAAAGTGATGAAGGAACTGACCACATAAAATACTTAAAATCATTATAGAGACTCATTAAGAACTTGTTAAGGCGAAGCTGATTACAATACTCCAAAAATTTTGTGGCTTCTGAAGTGTGTTCCTATGATGGTTATGAAAGAGCTAGCTGATCCCAATGGCATTTCATACGAGCAAAATATTCATTAATACACTGACTTGATTCATGTTTGAGATTGTAAAGATGAACCATTAACTAATATTGACGAGCACTATCTGAACTAGAGTATAAAAAAAAAAGCATATCCCAGACTTCTTTGGTAGTGTCATAACTCCCAAATTCTATACCAATGGAAGGATTTGTTGTGTTGCGAAGACATGTGATGATCTTGTGATTGTTACTATCCCAATCTTTAACTCAAAAAAGAAAGGCATTTGATGATTTTTCTTTGCCATCTTCTTTGTTCTGAACTAGTGGCATACGGTCCCCAGTTATGTAAGATCATAACTTACGATTTTTAAGGAAGTTACTAATTGATTGACTCCAAAAAGTGTAATTGTCCCCATCAAGTATAATAGAATATGATGAATAATCTCGTTTTGTGCCATTTTTCAATCTCAATGCTAAAATGAACTAAAAATTGGAGATTATTGAGAAAAACTAAGTAGGACAGGTCTATTTTTTTTAGTATTGATGCTGATTTGGCAAATGACATGGCGTAAAAACTCGACTAAATCTGACATGGCAGATGATGTGTTAATGATGTGGCAGAAAACAACGCATAAACCTAACGTGGAGTAAACCAGATTTAGTTAATGACGTGGCGATGATGTGTCGGGTGACTGGACAGGTTGACAACACAACTATTAATGTGGCTACGTGTAGGCACATGCAGATTGCCAGAGACTTCTAGTGGTGCCTGGGGTACGTGAAGGGTCCGTTCCAACTGATTCTGGTGGCGTCGGATGCTTCTTGGCCTAAGCTTTTGTCTGATATTATCGGATCAATGAAAGAACTTCAGAAAGACCTTTTTTTTTGTCTGATATTATTGGATTAGTGAAAGAACTTCGGAAAGAAAGTTTTTTTACACTAGACAGAATGATATGTGATTCTTGATGAGTTGTTGTAAAACAACCAAGTAATTAGTGGGCGAAAGCGGAAGGTTGTATAAACCCTAACTCTAATACCATGTTAGAATTATGAGAGAAATAAAGAGAAAAAGAATGATCTTTGTATTGAATGATCCATTGATACAATGTATACAAGCTTATTTATAGGCATATAACTTGGATTCTAAGTGCAACGCCCCACCCTATCCCAACACAATATTATCCACTTTTGGCTCCCCCGGACCAGAGACTTCTAGGGGGATCATCCATCCTGGTACTACTCCCAACTAAGCAAGCTTAACTCTGGAGTTCTGATGGGTTCATGTCTTTAAAACGCGTTGTCATAGAAGGATGATAAACATACATATAACATTTCACCTTCACTTGCCCAAGTGATATGGGATCGTGACACCCCACACCACACCCACTCACAGAGGTCATCATAATCCACCCCCCTTAGAGGCCTGACGTCATCGTTGACACACTTTTGGCTTGGCTCTGGCTCTGATACCATTTGTAACACACCACCCTTACCCTACCCACCTTATCCTGACATAATATTATTTGCTTTTGGCTCCCCCAGACCAGAGACTTCCCAGGGGGTCACCCATCATGGTACAACTCTCAGCTAGGCACACTTAATTGTATAGTTCTGGTGGCTTCATGGCTATATAGCTTTAAACCCGTTGTGGCATAAAAAGGTGATGAATATACATATAGCACTTCACCTTTATCTGCCCAAGCGATGTGGGATTGTGACACCTATAGCTAGTTAGTGTTCACCCACACCACACCCGCTCACAAAGGTTGCCACAATCCACCTCCTTAGGGGCCCGACGTCCTCGTTGGCATACTTTTGGCTGGGCTTAGAGCTTGCCCCGGCGATGTGGGATGGTGACACCCATAGCTTACCAGTGTTCGCCCACACCAGACCCGCCCACAAAGGTCATCACAATCCACCCCCTAGGAGGCCCGACGTCTCCGTCGGTACACTTTCGGTTAGACTTAGGCTCTGATACCAATTGTATATCCCCACCCTATCCCGAAAAAATATTTTTCATTTTTGGCTCCCTAGAACAAAAGACTTACCAGGGGTCACCCATCCTGGTATTACTCCCAACTATGCACGCTTAACTGCAGAGTTCTAATGGGTTCAGGGCCATCATGGCTTTGAAATATATTGTGTCATAGAAATGTGATGAACATACATAAAACATTTCACCGTCACCTGCCTAAGCATGTGAGATCGTGACACCTATAGCCTACCAGTGTTCGTCCACACCACACTCTCCCACAGAGGTCGTCATACTAAGTAAACTTTGGAGACAAGAAATCTTATGTGGTTTAGGAAAGGGGCTAGAAAATCCTAGATGGTTTAGGAGAAGATATCATAATATATATATATATATAGATATATATATATTCTAACAATGTAATTGAATATTACTAGACCTTGACTTCACCATCTCTACAGATTCAAGCAATCCATACTCCACATTCAAACATTGATGGCTTGATTCAAATATTAGAAAATAAAAAAGATACAAAAGATAAATAAGAGACTAGATCAGAAAACAGAAAAGATAAAAGAGAGAGAGAGATGAAACTAGATGAGAGATAAAGACAGAGAGAGATCGAGAGAAAGACAGTGCACTTGAAAAGTTGCAGGTGCAATCATCGTGATTACACCATTGAGGGGGTCGCTGCTTTAACTTTAGGTAGTTGGCAGCAATGGTTGGTAAAGTGGAAATGGTAAGTATAAGAAATAGATTAGGGTTTACTTCTATTACATGGGATATAGGATTTCTATGACAGTGGGCTTGGTTAAAGCTTTAGATGAAATAACTAGTAAGTTAGGCTATTTTGGGTCTATCTTTATTTGGAATAACTAATAAGTTATGTTGTTTTGGGCCTATCATAATTAAAATGATTTAAGGCCCAAACTTATATATATATATATATATATTCAAGGTCAAAACGAGTAGATTATCAAGCTTGTTCATGAATACGTTCATGAACTAATGTCTGGTTCATTTACAGCCCTAAGTTCTAGTAAAAGTTAAATTTTGTGAGGGCTAAAGAATTGTGTGGGGCTTGTATAACTTATTAGGCCTGGCAATATAGATAAGGTCCTTTCTAGATCTCTTTATTGTGTCCTGGCTTGATTGGTCTTGTGCTTCATTTATTTTATTTTTATAAAATAATGTGTGGCCTACTAGGAAGCACATACATTTCACCAAGGGTGTCGTACCCATGTCAACACTCGGACACTCCTCGAACACGTGTCGGACACTTCATAGAAGTGTCCTGACATTTTTCTTTTTTGGACACTTCTCGGACACTCCTTAGACACTCCTCGGAAACATGTCAGATACTTTGTATCAAAAGTATTTTTGAAAGGAATTTATATGCGGTTGAGTTATGATTAACACTGAGCTAAATATATGTAGAGGACTAAAGAAGTCTGGTTCTTTAATCTATTTGCCTATTTTTGTTTATAAGTTTGTTTGATTCATAATTGCATGATGATGAATTAAAGTATTTATGTAATGTTGTCTTTTTTTTTTTTTGTTGAATAATGAATATATATTAATATATTATATTATTATATTATAGTTGTATCCTTGTCGTTTTCGTATCCTATTTTTTTTAAAATTTTCGTATTACTATGTTCGTGTTGTGTCGTACGCATGCCCCATATTCGCGTCTCTATATACTTCTTTTGTGGTCTATATAGATTTATTGACCATCGAAGGAAAAGTTGACTTTTTGTTGTTATCGAGGAGCATGTTTGTCCACGACACCTTCCAGGCAAAAAAAAAAAACATGCCTACTACAACAAATCATGTTATTGGCTACAAATACTTTTACATTACTTGTATTTTTTACTCTCCGTTACATCTAAATAAGCAAATATCCCCCAATTTAAATTCAATAAAAATATATTTAAAATTTTATAGTCCAAAGAAATAAAAAGTGAACTCTCCCTCTAATAAATAAAGTTCGATTTCTTGCATGCGTTTGAAGTTTTTCAATTTTCAAATGACTTTAATCTTCTTAGAAATTAATTTTAAGAAAAAACATTTTCTGAGTAATGGCATTAAACCTCACAAGGCAAGAATTTATTATTATTTTTTTAAAATTTGGCACTCTTTTAAGGGTCTAAATTTTGCTAAGTATGGAAGATTGACTTTTGACTTTTCGGCTTCAAGTTTTACGCCCATTTCGGCGTTCTATGTGAAACTAAATGCGATCCCCCTAAATTCCAATATGTTGAGTTGAAATTTAAAATTTGTTTTTGATTCTAAAATTATGAGAGGCATGAAAATTGTAGTCAAAATTTTAAAATCATAGAATTGACTATGAGTAGTGCTACAACAACCGACTTAAAAAAATCGGTTACTACCGACATGCTTACGTGGTTGGCCATGTATCAAATAAAGTGAAACTCATTTTTAAAACAAACATATTTTTAAATTCAGACAACTTTTCCCGACTTTCCAAAAAATAAAAATTTTCATTTCCACTCTCTCAGTTCGTTTACCTCACGCTTTGAAGAACCAATGCTTCAAGAAAAAAAAATCTCAAACGAAGAAACTGAAATCTCAGATATAATTTTAAATTTATGTATATATTTTATATTTTTTTTAATGGATTGTGTTCTTTGGTTTCTATGTATTCTTCCCTGTTATTTCCCTTCTCTTTAGTTTTTTTTCTCGAAAAAACATGAATCGTAGCATATATAATGCATTCGAAGTGATTTACCTCTATAAATGGATTGTGTTCTTTGGTTTATACTTTCATTCATGATTTCTACTTTCGTTCATGACTTCTCTGCTAAATTCATTATTGCGAGTGAGAGATAACGAGGAAGAGAGATTAATTGGGATGGAGTGAGGGTTCTAAATTTTGTGTGATAAAATTGGGGATGGAGAGAAAGAACGAAGAATTGAGATTACTTGTTCAGCCACGTAAGTTTTTCATGTAGGTCGATTTTAAGTCAGGTGGAAAGATGTCGTCAATTATATCATTTTCTATTGACTATTTATATATTCTTAACGAGATTGTGAAGCTCAGAGTACTACCAACCTTGAATGGAATGACTTTTAGTCCCAATTTGTGGAATAGGTTTTGGGTTTCGTGGTATAGTACAAATAGGTTCTATTATCACTGGTAAACGGATGTTTGTATTGGGTGGAATTCTACCATTCACGATGTCGGTTATATTGTATAACTTTTTCGTATTTTGGGAGGTTTTTGGAAGCACGTATAATTTTACAAGAGTAACGTAGCTATATTGTGTTCGTATCCGATACCGACACTCCTCACTCAGATACTCCTAGATACGTGTCCGATATTTTCTAAATGTATCTATAGTTTTAAAATAGATTTTTATTTCTAACACGTATCCAAAGCTTCTCAAATACTTCAACCATGTAACCCATACTTCTCGGATACTTCATAAAATACTTTAAAGTAGGTTTCAACAATAAAATATAACTTTCAGACAATAATATCATAGTATATTGTTAAAAAAAGTAAAAAATTAATTTTAAAAAGAAGTGATGAGATATATATCTTGATTTAGTACAAAATTTATCCATGCAAATTATGTAATATGACTCTTAACTCTTATTTTCTTTGTTAATCATAATATTTTATAAAGAAGTGTTATTAATTTAATTTTTTATATATATAAAAATAAAATTTATTATTTTTATATTACTTTATTCTACTGTACCCCGTATTGTGTTTTTTTAAAATTTATCGTATCGCCGTATTCGTACAGTGTCATATCGGTGTCCATGCTTTTTATAGGAGAAGTTTATTTGGAATTTCAATGGAGTGGGAGTGAATGAGGTGTCTACATCTAGTTAAATTTCAATCTGAAAATTCAATCATTGTACTAATTAATTAATTCCGACTTCTACAATTTCAAGTATTGAATACATTCACCGAACATAATATTATAACCATAATGACTTTGGAATTATTTCTTCTAGGTTTCATGCATAAATCAAATTGTATTTTAATTCAAAATTTTATTTAAAAAGAAAAACTTTTAAATTGTATTCACCCCATAATGTATTTTGAAATTATGTGTAATATTCTTGCTATATATTGTTCTCACAGATCTTCCCATCGCAAGAAAGTATTCCCTCCAACGTTTCATGGAAAAGCGTCGAGTCAGGTACATTCAAAATTCCTGCTAGATCTATTAAATATGAAAAATTAAACCATATTCTCATAACATTATTGGAATAATCTGATGACATTTTAGATTGGCATTTATGATTATACTATAACTTAATTTTCTTAATTATATTGCATCAATACTATATATGATTTACTTAAATATTGATTTAATGTCTCGCTTCTTGTGCAGAATAACAAACAAATCTCCTTATACTCCATCAACTACAAAACATAATGAGGGTGATGAACCAACTGCAGATGATGGCTTAAATGAAAAAAGAAACCTCTCTCTGTCACCATTTCCTTCACGCTTAGGATATTTTTTAGCTAATAAGGAAGCTGAAGTGTAGGCTTTCATCTATTTAACGCTATTCTTCTTGATTGTTCCTCTCATATATATATATATATATATATAACATTGTACTCAACATATGAGATAGCATATGTATTAAATCTTAAACTTCTATAAATCAAATAGTTTAAATTTTCAAAGCCATAACCTTAACCGTTACCTAAACTTTTCTCTTGTATGCAATGAGATTAGAGTATAGTTTGGCTTCTTAGAATATCTCCTTAGGCCCTGTTTGGCAGAGTTTTTGTTTTGGCTTTTACGCAGAAGAAAAAGAGAAGCAGAAGCTAAATCAGGAAGTTGGAATCCCCCATCTTCCTTTAAACGCTCTTTTTGGACTCCGAAACTCTTTCGCCTTACCAATTCAAACACTCTCTAAAACAGCTTTTGAGGTTGAAAAACCGAAAACCGCTTTTCAAAAGCCAATCCAAACAGAGCCTTAGTGTTAGAATAGTGGTAGGGTTGTTTGGGGGCTTATACGATGAGAGAGGAAGGGTTGCTTGAGCTCTAGGAAATTCAATTCATGCACAGGGGTGGTATAAAATCCTTATTTATAGTGTATAGTCCTTATTGGGCACAAAATTTACTGATTTTGGAAAAATAAGAGGGTTGCCGTACCTTGCGACAGTGGTAGTTGTTATTAAGGGTGTTGCACTTCGAGGTGCGACAATTTGGAAAACTGGGTAGTTGTTACATATTGAGATGCAACTGTTGGGATTTGTGTGTGCCCTTTAAAGGCATTTGAGTTTAATTTAACTTTTTAACTTAATAAATTCTAATTTTATTTATCTTCTTACATATTGATAAATGCTTATAATGATTAGTTCAAGCAGTATCCATTAATTATGACCGAATGATTCGTACACATATGGGAGTTTCCTTATGTATAGGAGATATAAATCATTGATAACCATAATTATAAATTAATTTGCATTCTTTAATATAATTGGACTTTTTATTAAGTAGAATATAGCACATTCGTTTCTACTTGTTAGAGTGACTTACCTCAATCATATGAGTGGAACACTTAGAATGAATTGTGCTGGTGTGTTGGACACGCTGAACTGGATCGAGGATAAGTAGATAATTACTTTGATCATTATATGTAAGTCTCCTTATAATCATTACTAAAGCAAATAAACTCTTAATCCTGAGATATTTTTGCACTCTAGTTCATAGTCATGGTTATTTTGTTTTGCTTGAGTGACTAGTATGTCAACACACTTGAGTATTTTGGATAATTAATGATTATAGATTTTGAAACATAATTTTCAAGATGGAATCCATATGGTGTTAATATTTTGATTTGGTTTGTTTGATCACAAGAAATGCTAAACAGCTATATATTTATTTATTATATATATTGGTTTCTTCAAAAGAATTTATGTGACTAAATCGGTTTATAAATATAGTGGCCAAAATATAGATTAATTAGTTTGACGGATTGATAGTTTTTATATGCCCAATCAACGAATTAACATGGAGGGATTGATTTGTGATATTTAATAACAACGGCTTTACTATTCTTGACTTTAAGTGCAATTATTTCTATTTAGTAAATTTAGAAATAATTCATGGATTTATTAAATGGGCCTAGAGTTGGCAAACCATTTAATAGGCCCATTGCAGCCAATACGAGGATAGGCCCATCTAGATCCCACTCCTAGCCTAATTTGAAGAGCAAGCATAAGTTAAAGGAGAATTAGGACAAGATAACAAGACTTCGATAACCTGCTCCTCTCGATAAATAGAGAAGGGTGGTCACCCTAATTTGATACATAAGGAAGACACACAAGTTTTAAACATACTTTTCACTTTCCTTAAACCTTAATTCAATCATGACTTGAAGCTCACTCTTCTTTTTCTCGTGACTTCCATTAAAGGTCATAGAAGTGAAGATTTAGGGTGATCACAAGCCATAAAAATCAGATTCATTCAAGAGCAATTGGATGTTCAAAGGTGAAATTCACAGGTTCAAATTTTTTGGAGTAGTAGTTAGTAAAACAAGCATTACTTTCTCCTACAATATCAAATTGACCTCAAGTCAGCGAAAAAATGAAGCTAACTTATGGATATACATTGTATCCAAAATCAGCCCAATTGGAGTTCTCCAAGTCATTCTAATCAATCCTTCAAAAGTCTACAGAGAAACCTTTTGGGAAAGAAGAGCTCAAAGCTTACAAGAGAAGAATTGCCTCCATTATTGACAATCTTCAAAGATCTTATTAATTCTTCTCTCTTTGGCAAACTTAATTGATTGATTAAAACAAATGAGGAATGATAAAATAAAATAAAATTATTTGCTTTCCCTTTAAACTCTGTTTTCTAACAACAACATCCCTTAGGGATTTTTTTAACAAGTGTGTGTCATCCTGTGGCAGCTCCTAAAAGTTCATGATGTAATTTTTTGTGGTTGGAGTTAACTCTAAAATATTCTTTTAAGGAGCACGTGCTAGCCTATAACTTAATTTTCTTAATTATATTGCATCAATACTATATATGATTTACTTAAATATTGATTTAATGTGTCACTTCTTGTGCAGAATAGCAAACAAATCTCCTTATACTCCATCAACTACAAAACATAATGAGGGTGATGAGCCAACTGCAGATGATGGCTCAAATGAAAAAAGAAGCCTCTCTCTTTCACCATTTCCTTCACGCTTAGGATACTTTTTAGCTAATAAGGGTTTATAAAGGAAGCTGAAATGTAGGCTTTCATCTATTTAATGCTATTCTTCTTGATTGTCACTCTCATATATATATATATATATATATATATAACATTGTACTCAACATATGAGAAAGCATATGTATTAAATCTTAAACTTCTAGTTTCATTTATATACCTATGTCACTATAGTTAGAACTTAATTAGAAGAGTACATATATATATGTATAACATTGTACTCAACATATGAGAAAACAATGTATTAAATCTTAAACTTCTAGTTTCACATTTTTTTTATATTTATATGAATAAGTATATGGAAAAATATATTTAATACTTACTTTTAGAACTAATACTCAATCCATTTAGTATACACAAGAGAGGGACCATGAGTCATTTAGTATACACAAGAGAGGGACCATGCGAGTATGACTTAGACCTAATTTTTATGAAAATTAGAACCAAAAATTCCATTGTTTAAAAAATGACTTTGAAAATTTGGCTTTTAGGAACTTATGAGACCTAAATCTAAAATTTAAGAATTTTAGGATTTATGCGAATAAATGCTTTTAAAATTTAAGAATTCTAAAGTCTTAAAGTAATTTTTATGAAAACTTGAGAAATTGACCTTTCTTAATTAGGTTTATAAAGAACCTAAACCTCAAATATATGAATTTTAGGGTTCTGAGGGCATTTTGTGAACTTTAGCGCAATTAAATATTTTAATTTGACTAAAAACTTTGAAAAGTTGTTTTTGGAGGTTTTAAAGAAAACTTAGGATTATAACTTAGTTTTGATAGCATTAACGGTTAAGGTTATGGCATTGAAAATTTAAACTGTGTGATTTTGCGCACTTTTTTTTTTTTTTTTTTTTTTAAACAATGTGATGCAGGAGCATCCGAGTCAGATGATGTTGAGCTGTCAGACGACACGTTGATGGCACTGAAATATCTTGAGTTGGCAGATCAGCGTAAAGATGGCAGGAAATCGTGACCTTGTCACTAATTAGGGTATTCTTGGATGCGCTTCAGTATTTTGGCCATAACTTTGGCTACAAGTGTCAGAATCGCCTTTATGACCACAATTCGGAAAGCTTGGTTCGGCGCGCACGTCGTGGGCACCAAGCTAAAGCTGGGTGAGTATTTTTTTGAGGCCAAAATCTACTGTTTTCCCCTCCGAATCCCTAATTTTAGTATTTTTTTCCTTTTTTGGTAATATTTATTTTGCTGATTAAGAAGAGATTCTGGGCTTGATTTGGGCCAGAATTCTGGCAATTTCCTTCTTTTATTTCGTATTTTATTTTGGCAAGAATATTAGGTTTTTGCTATTTTTGGTAATGTTGACGAAGTTCAGCTATATAACCCGGCTTGTGGGTTGATTCGAAGGTACTTTTGATTTTGAATAATAATATTGAATACCAGAGACTTTTCTCTGAGTTTTTGGGCAATTCTCGCGCTTTCTTTCTATTTATTTTCTGTTGCCCTTAGCATACAGAATAATCACTATTCTGTCCGGCGTCAGTTGGTATCAGAGCTTTCAGCATCTTCCTGGGTGAGATTTCATTAGTTTTCATGGCTGGTGGTCGTGGTCGTGGTCGTGGTCGTGGTCGTCGTGGGCAGGTTCCGAACGAGGAAGTCCCACACCGTGATCGTAGTGTTCAGGATTTGATGATCGAGGATTTACAGAGGCAAGTTGCAGAGTTAACCTAGCGTCTAACGGCGCAGACTATCAGTGACCGTGAGGTGGAAGATCACGAATCCGATTCCAGTTCCGACAACCCGTTTCACAATCGTGCTCGATTCTGGGGGCACCGTGGTCGGGAGGAACGTTATGGAGACCTCGATTTCAGAGTGGATCTGCCCGAGTTTTCTGGTACGTTACAGGCCAAAGGATTTGTCGATTGGATGAATGAAGTGGAGTATATCTTTGAATATAAAGAAGTCCCAGATCGTGTCAAGGTGAAACTGGTCACCATCAAACTCAAAGGCAGAGCCTCTGCATGGTGGGAGCAGTTGAGGCGATCACGAGACAGGCAGGGCAAGGCTAAGATCACTGATTGGCATAAGATGAAGAAGAAGATGAAGGGTCACTTCCTTCCTTTCGGCTACATTCAAACCCTGTTTCAGCGACTTCAGTCGTTGAGGCAAGGAACGAGATCGGTTAATGATTACACAGAAGAGTTCTATCAATTGATAGCCCAGAATGATTTATCTGAGACAGAAGAGCAGACGGTGGCGCGGTATTTGGGAGGGTTGCGGCAGCCCCTGCAAGATGTCCTCAGCCTTCACTCGCTTTGGACTATTTATGAAGCATACCAACGCGCACTTGCTGTGGAAAAACAACAGAATCGGAGGCCAGTGATCAGGAGCGATCAAAACAACCGGCCAGTTCGACCTCAAGAACCCCGTCCTGTCCAGCCGACACCACAGGGTAATTCTCACTCGAACATTAGATGTTTCAGATGTGGTGAACAGGGACACAGAGCGAATGAGTGCAGGAAGCCTGCTAGTCAGAAGGGCAAAAATCTCCTGATTCAGGAAGACGTGGTAGACGAAACTGAGGAGACTGGAGAGCCTATGTATGATGATGATGAAGATGAAGATGTGCTGTATGGAGATGGCCGTGAGAATCTGGTCATTCGTAAGAGTCTACTGACTCCCAGGGGTGATTCAGGGGATGATTGGTTGAGAACCAATATTTTTCACACGACCTGCACAGTTGCAGATAAAGTCGACAAGATGGTCATTGACAGTGGCAGTTGTGAGAACGTAGTGTCTGAAGAGGCTGTCCAGAAATTGCAGTTGAAGACAGATCGTCATCCCAACCCGTACAAATTGTCATGGCTGAATAAAGGTAATGAGGTAAAGGTGGATAGGAGATGCCTAGTGTCTTTCTCGATTGGCAAGAAATATTTTGATAATGCTTGGTGTAATGTTGTAGCTATGGATGCTTGTCATGTACTATTAGGCAGACCTTGGCAGTATGATCGCAGTGTTACTCATGACGGGCGAAAGAACACATATTCCCTTAGCATCAAGGGGAAGAAGATTGTGTTGGCTCCTCGTCGGGAAGGAGCCAGTCCTACCCCGGTAGCCAAAACTACTAATCTGCTTTCTATGTCCAGGTTTTTAACTGAGATTGAGCATGGGGACGTGGTCTATACTCTGTTGCCTTGTGGGAATAGCGCAACGGACGTGAACGAGAATCCAGACTTACCAGCAGAGGTGCAGCAACTGCTAACAGAGTTTTCTGACCTGATGCCAGAGGATCTTCCTCCTGGGCTACCGCCTATGAGGGATATTCAGCATCAGATTGACCTTGTTCCGGGGTCCAGTTTGCCTAATCAACCAGCGTATCGCCTTAGTCCCAAGGAATCTGAGGAGTTGCAACGGCAGGTGGTAGAGTTGCTGGAGAGGGGCTACATCCGTGAGAGTATGAGTTCATGTGCAGTTCCTGCTCTACTAGTGCCGAAGAAAGATGGCTCTTGGCGTATGTGTGTTGATAGCCGAGCAATCAACAGGATTACAGTGAAGTACAGGTTTCCAATTCCCCGTCTGGATGATATGTTAGACCAGTTGTCCGGTTCTAAGGTCTTCTCAAAAATTGACCTTAAAAGCGGCTACCACCAGATCAGAATAAGGCCTGGGGATGAGTGGAAGACAGCATTTAAGACGCAACATGGGTTGTATGAGTGGATGGTCATGCCTTTTGGGCTGTCCAATGCGCCCAGCACATTTATGAGGTTTATGCATCAGGTTTTACGGCCTTTTATGGGGAAATTCATCGTAGTTTACTTCGATGACATCCTCATCTATAGCCCGACATGGACGTCACACTTTGATCACCTCCGTGCTGTCTTTGATATGTTGAGGACAGAGCACCTGTTCGTCAATCAGAAGAAGTGTGCTTTCTTCACTACTTCTGTAACTTTTCTGGGTTTTGTGGTGTCTACTAATGGTGTTCATGCAGATCCC
Source organism: Cornus controversa (assembly GCA_026545225.1). Taxonomy (NCBI): domain Eukaryota; kingdom Viridiplantae; phylum Streptophyta; class Magnoliopsida; order Cornales; family Cornaceae; genus Cornus; species Cornus controversa. The sequence goes on from CM048850.1 coordinate 11,114,069, forward strand.
TCGAAGATACACGCGATTTTGGAGTGGCCCAAACCTAAAACCTTGCACGATGTCCAAAGTTTCCATGGATTGGCATCTTTCTACCGTCGGTTCATCAAAAACTTTAGCACTCTGATTGCTCCCATCACAGAGTGCCTCAAGGGACGTGATTTCCATTGGGCCGAGGAGGCAGAGGTCAGTTTTCATTTGGTCAAGCAGAAGATGACAGAGGCACCAGTTTTGGCACTTTCCGACTTTGAGAAGGTGTTTGAGGTAAACTGTGATGCATCTGGGGTGGGCATTGGTGGTGTTCTGAGCCAGGAGGGGCGTCCAATAGCTTTTTTCAGTGAGAAGTTATCAGGATCGAAGAAAAATTATTCCACCTATGATCTGGAGTTTTATGCCTTCATTCAGTCCCTAAAGCATTAGCGTCACTACCTAATACAAAGGGAATTCATTATCCTCACTGATCATGAGGCCTTGAAATACATCAATGGCCAGCACAAGTTGAGTAGACGGCATGCCAAGTGGGTGGCATACTTGCAAGAGTTCACATTTGCGCTGAGGCACCAGGCAGGGAGTCTGAACCGTGTTGCAGATGCACTGAGCCGTCGTACGTTGCTCCTCACCACCATGAGCACCAGAGTTGTAGGTTTCAATACATTCTCTGATATGTATGCTGCAGATCCTTCCTTCAGGAGGATAATTCAGGAGGTAGCTGATGGTCAACGCCATGATTTTATTTTGCACAATAGTTACATGTTTCGTGGATTAAAGTTGTGCATCCCAGACTGTTCACTAAGGCAACAGATTATTAGTTAACTTCATAATGAGGGTCATTTTGGGCGAGACAAGACGTTGGGTCTGATCTCTTCCAACTATTATTGGCCCAAGTTGACCAGTGACGTGGCTCATTATGTGGAGCGTTGTTATGTGTGTCAGCGGTCCAAGGGAGTTCTCACTAATGCGGGCCTGTACACACCTTTATCGGTCCCTGAAGCCCCTTGGCTTGATGTCAGTATGGACTTTGTGTTGGGCTTACCTCGTACCCAACGGGCTGTGGATTCTATTTTGGTTGTGGTCGACCGGTTTTCCAAGATGGCCCATTTTGTTGCTTGCAGGAAAACAATGGATGCTGCCCGGGTCGCCCATCTTTACTTCAAGGAGATTGTGCGTTTTCATGGTATTCCCCAATCCATTACCTCAGATCGTGATACCAAGTTCATGAGTCAATTCTGGAAGAGTCTATGGGAGAAACTGGGAACGAAGTTGAATTTTAGCAGCGCTTACCATCCTCAGACAGATGGTCAGACAGAGGTGGTGAACCGGAGTTTGGGGAACCTTTTGAGGAGTTTGGCAGGAACTAAACCAAAGCAGTGGGATTTGACATTACCTCAAGCAGAATTTGCTTATAATAGGTCGAAGAACAGATCAACAGGAATGAGCCCATTTGAGATTGTCTATGGTCAGAACCCATTTGGGGTGCTTGACTTAGCCCCTATTCCGCGCGTGGGTCGTTTCAATCGCAAGGCAGATGAGATGGCAGAACATCTTCGAGGTATCCATGAGCAGGTCAAGCTGACCATTCATGAGAGTAATGCCAAGTACAAGGTTCAGGCTGACAGCCACCGTCGTTAAGTACTTTTTGACGTTGGTGATTTTGTTTGGGCGGTATTAACTCGTGATCGTTTCCCTGTTGGAGAGTATAACAAGCTAAAGGAGCGAAAGATTGGTCCCTGTGAGATCCTGCAGAAGATCAATGATAACGCCTACAGACTACGCCTCCCCAGTCATTTGAGGACTTCTAACGTCTTTAACGTGAAACATCTGAGTCCTTGTTTTATGGATTCTGATGAAGCTGCTGTAAACTCGAGGACGAGTTCTTTCCGACCCGAGGTAACTGATACAGGAGCATCCGAGTCAGATGATGTTGAGCTGTCAGACGACACATTGATGGCACTGAAATATCTTGAGTTGGCAGATCAGCGTAAAGATGGCAGGAAATCGTGACCTTGTCACTAATTAGGGTATTTTTGGATGCATTTCAGTATTTTGGCCATAACTTTGGCTACAGGTGTCAGAATCGCCTTTATGATCACAATTCGGAAAGCTTGGTTCGGCGCACACATCGTGGGCACCGAGCTAAAGCTGGGTGAGTATTTTCTCGAGGCCAGAATCCACTGTTTTCTCCTCTGAATCCCTAATTTTAGTATTTTTTTCCTTTTTTGATAATATTTATTTTGCTGATTAAGAAGAGATTCTGGGCTTGATTTGGGCCAGAATTCTGGCAACTTCTTTCTTTTATTTCGTATTTTATTTTGGCAAGAATATTAGGTTTTTGCTATTTTTGGTAATGTTGACGAAGTTCAGCTATATAACCCGGCTTGTGGGTTGATTCGAAGGTACTTTTGATTTTGAATAATAATATTGAATACCAGAGACTTTTCTCTGAGTTTTTGAGCAATTCTCGCGCTTTCTTTCTGTTTATTTTCTGTTGCCCTTAACATACAGAATAATCACTATTCTGTCCGGCGTCATAATGGCGTTGAAGCATAGTTGGGTAGTGCACACATTATTTGACAAGGTTAGTGCAATATGTCAAAATAATGGTTCAATTAGAAATACTAAGGCTATATAAAACGCTACAATGGTCATGTAAACAAAATTTTAGCATTATCGCGGCATGACAACTAAGAGGCACATGTCGCCATTATATAAATGCTTATGTGTTTTTTCTAAAAACGTGTTTGAATTGGTTTTGTGACATGTTTTGATAGATGGATGATCGCATAATCTTTCCAGTACGTGCATATTTATAATAGAGAAAACCTAAAACTCTAAAGAAACCTGTTACTAGCCACCTGTGGTAACCGGATATTGCTCCAGCATATGATCGGGCCTCCCCGTTTTGGGCATTTTTTTGGGTCCCGTGGTTTTGTCCTAGTCTTGGACCGCTTGGGGTTTAGGATCTCTTGTAATACTTAAAATTAAGTCCAAAATTCAACTTTTTCTAAAAATTCTGAAAAATAAAATAAAATAGAATAAGTGTAATCGGTCATAACTACTAAATATAAAATTTAAAAAGATTCCGATCCGTGACCTCCCCTCTTGTCAAACATAAAAACGCAAATTTGAAGCCTTAAAGGATAGAATTTTACAAAAAAAATAGCATGAACCACGAGCTATAGAAGGTGTGTATTGGTTATTGTTTGTTTTTCATCGAGAATGAGTCCCTTAAAATTGAAACAATGTGATCGACCTGAACTCGAAAAAAGTCAATAAAGTTATCCCAATAATGTAACCACTAATTCTAATTATTTATTATAGCCCATGTAAGAACTAATCTTATATCTTAAAAACTTTTTCTGTCATTTAATGATTAAACAATATAATTGTCAATTAATCAGGTTAAAAATGATGAGTCCTCTTTGTTAGAGTGACCAAAATCCCACAGAAGTGTCAATTCGGTTCAAGCAGCAATTGGAACTGAGCTCGAGCCATACTGCTCCCAGCTCTATAACAAAAGAAAATCTACTCATATTTGGGTTTCTAAAGCAAAAAAAATACAACAATTCAAGACCTTATTTTTTTTCAATAAACAAGCTCATTCAAGCAATTTTTCTTTTATTTAAATCTTAATTAATTGTATGTTAACACTTTTGAGAATTAATTTTTTAAAAATTTGTTTGTACTTTTTTAGAAATTTTAATTATTATTTTTTGTTTAAGAGTAATCTAATATGAAATTAACTAAGGATCAATTTAAATTTTCAATGTGGAGATTGGTCATATAGATAACCCGAATTAACCCGACTTTCTAACTTGAAATCTCAACTTGAGTTTAAAAATTTAAGGATAGGATGGACTCGGATTAAGTAGTTAGGGTTGGAGGTCAGATTATGGTTGGATTAGGATTGAACATTTCATACGTCGGATTGGCCTGAATTGCATCTCTAACTTACCCGATGCGCCCGAGTTACAGCCCTCCATAGAGTTGCTTCCCTTGTGCGGATAACCATAGACCCAACTGAGTAAAGGTGTTTCATTTTTCAGATCCCAAGCAATTAAGATTTTAGTAACCATCAATTTGTTCTTTTCACTAGCCTTCTCTTAGCAGCTAAATTGCACTCAACCTGCCACTAATTTGCAGAATTAAGACTTGGAATCTTATCAAGGTTGAAGTTGAATATTCTATTCTAATGCCCGGGTTTCCATTTTCCATTTACCTTCCCAAAATGGAAACCCATATCCTGAAGGAAATATTTGGTTTATGAGAAAATTGAGCGAAAATGGTCAAAAAATTATAAGGGGTCAAATTCCGTTTTCCTTTGTTTTTCTTTGATTTCTAAGCAACCAAACGGATGCGAAACACCAGAGGAATCAGACATTTTCTGAAAAAAGCCACAAAAAAATCAATGCCAAAGCTCAAAAGTGCAAATGAGAAAAATTAAAAAGTAGAGGATGACAAATATGTTGATCATTAGATTCTCAATCAATTTATTTTAAGGAAAAAAAAAAAACTAACATCCTTATCCAAAAATAATAATAATCTTAATTCTTAAAAACTTTTTCTGTCATTTAATATTTAAAAATTGTCAACTAATCTTGGTCAAATTGTCAAAATAACAGTCCTCTTGGTCACAGTGACCTAAATTCCATGGAACTATCATGGACAAGTTTTCAAAAGTAAATTCATTCATATGTTGATATTTAGCATAATTTTAGAAGGGTTTGCTGCTTTTTTAAATTGGGCCTTTGGAATTGGACAATTCAATTCCAAATTTCTTGTTTGGTTCTGTTAAATAAGTGTGGAATTGAAATTTATTCTAAATTTCACATAACCCAATTTCACCATTAGAATTTCAATTCCAAGGTATGAATTGATATTTCTAAATCCAAAGGCCTGTGGAATTCAAACAAAAAAAAACGAGCTCGGTGGTTTGTTGAATCTCCAATGCCATGGCCAATGCCAAGATTAATTTTCGGGAAGCTATGGCCTATGCCAAGATTAATTTTGTCGCAACTTTTTCTTTTGCTTCAACATGAAACTACCCTTCATTCATTTTAGGTCATGGAGGACCTTGGAGACCTTTATGACATCAATCCATATACATATCCTAAATATGAATGTTTTTTGTGGGATGTGAGAGAGGATTTTGGGAAAGAAATGAAGAAATATTCATAAAAGGAAAAAGTGCATGAATTTCCTTTTATGATATTTCATTATTTTTTTTTATTACCCAACTCAAAATCATTGAAGGATATGCTAGGTGTTAGCTAGATTCTTGGTCTAATGAAAAAATGTCCATTTTTTATTGTTTATGATGTATGTTTAAATTTTTATAATATTATTTATTCTAATAAATAAGTAGAAACATAATATTTCCTTAACTCATAAATAAGTATTCTTTTCTAATTCTATTTCTTCACTCTCTAACGTCATTCCTAACATAAACTCCAAAACTGTAATATTACTTAAATAAGTATTCTTTTTCTAATTTTATTTCTTCTCTCTCTAACTTCATTCCTAACATAAACTCCTAAAATATAATATTAATGAATAAAAAAACACTACTAATAGAAAAACTTCTAAAGAAGGGAATTGAAAAAATTGAACTAAATTATATTTAATGAACTCACTAATTTTATAATTTATTTATTATTTATGTATTAAATTAAAATATATATTTAAGTAAATTATTTTTATTAAAAAATTGAACTTTGAGATTCAAATGTTAATTTATATATATTTTTTTTAAATTAAATTTTGCCTAATTGTTAACTAAACTTAAAAGATATATTCTTAATTCTAAATAAAACTGTTTGCTTTTATTATTTAATGGTTTCAAGTATTATTATCTATGTAAGACGAACTTTAAAACTATTAATATAATAAATATTTTAATTTCTAAAAGGATTTTACACATCTTTATTATTTTTGTGTGCAATTTTATTTTTTTTTTAAAAAAAATTGCGTCGAAGTATTAATTGCATATGAATTTTATCTTAGATAATAATACTTTAACTTTTACCGTATAGCTTTAAATTTTTATTAGTATATTATTTCACCATCAAAATAATAAAATGTCAAAGATCACTATTACTAAAAGTACAAAGAGGTTCAAAAGTTTCAGTAAATTTTTTATTTTTATAATGCATTCTTATTTTTTATTATAATATATTTATTATAATAAATACATAGAAACATAATCTTTCCATAAATCTTAAAGACCAAGTATTCTATTTATTATTTTCCTCACACATTATCCCTAACAAAAACTCTTCCTATTTTAGAAAAAATATAAATAATATTATAATTCATACTTTTATAAATTTTCTAATTCAATTTGGCAAAATTTACACTCACACTCTTTATGGTTGAGTTTGTTTTAATAAACACGAATGTATAATTTGGCAAAATGTACCCTTAGTCAACCACAATGGAGATGTACTAATGAAAAAACACCCATTTTTTTATTGTTTATAATGCATGTTTAAATTTTTATAATATTATTTATTCTAATAAATAAGTAAAAATATAATATTTCCTTAACTCCTAAATAAGTTTTATTTTCTAATTCTATTTCTTCACTCTCTAACTTTATTCCTAACACAAACTCCAAAACTATAATATTATTTAGATAAGTATTCCTTTTCTAAATTTATTTCTTCTCTCTCTAACTTCATTCCTAACATAAGCTCCTAAAATATAATATTAATTAATAAAAAAACACTACTAATAGAAAAACTTCTAGAGAAGGGAATTGAAAAAATTGAACTAAATAATATTTAATGAACTCACTAATTTTATAATTTAGTTATTATTTATGTACTAAATTAAAATATATATTTAAGTAAATTATTTTTATTAAGAAAATGAACTTTGAGATTCAAATGTTAATTTATATATATATTTTTTAAAATTAAATCTTACCCAATTGTTAACTAAACTTAAAAGAAATAGTCTTAATTCTAAATAAAACTGTTTGTTTATATTATTTAATAGTCTCAAGTATATATTATTTATGTAAAACGAACTTTAAAACTATTAATATAATAAATATTTTAATTTCTAAAAGGATTTTACCCATCTTTATTGTTTTTGTGTGCAATTTTATTTTTTGAAAAAAAAAAATGTGTCAAAGGATTATTTTCATATGAATTTTAAATTTAAAAATTAGAAATAAAAAGAAAGGGTTTTTCATGGAAAAGAGTTTTGTTTGGGTAGTCGAGAAGAATAGTGATTTATAGGTGTTTAAGATTTTTTTAATTTAAAAATAAAAAAGGAAAGGATTTTTCTTTTTTAAATTTATAAATTAGAAATAAGAAGAAAGGGTTTTGCTTGGGTAATTCTATTTTTTTAATTTTAAAATAAAAAAATAGTGTACTGAAACTAAAAAACTCCTTTGTACTATAGGTGTTTAAGATTTTTTTAATTTAAAAATAAAAAAGAATAATGATTTTGCTTTTTTAAATTTAGAAATTAAAAATAAAAAGAACGAGTTTTGCTTGAAAAAGATTTTGCTTAGGTAATTCTATTTTTTTAATTTCAAAATAAAATAATAGTGTACTGAAACAAAAAAAATCCCTTTGTATTTTTAATAATAGTTTATATATATATATATAGATATATATATATAATATCTTTGTATAATCCAAATTTTAAAAATTGAACATGAATTAGGCCTAAGACGGAGCAGTGGCAAATAAACACATTAGGATGTTAGACATGCAAACTCACTCTTTTGGAAACACAAAGCCCTTTGAAAGGTAGAAAATTCTTCAAATTCTCCATTGATTACTTGCATTACAAATATTATTTATCTTTAAAGGTAAAATAAGGCCCCAGATTTTATTCAGAATATTCTTCACATTGCCCAAGTCCTTTTTGTTTTGTTTACACCGAAGAATGTTCTTCATATTATATATGTTTCGGATATGGATCACATTCATACGACCCAACTTGATTTTTTTGTATTTGAAAAAGCGAAGAATAAAGAAACAAAAAAATGTATTGTTAATGGAATAGCAAGTTTTTTTACTCTATTGGTCTTTAAAATAAGTGTCACTTTGAAGACTCAGTCTTTTGTAATTTTTGGAAGAAAAAAAAAATCTAATTTCATGGAGTTCTAATTTCAATTTTTTTTTCAAAGTTATTAAAAATTATCTTAGGAAACCAAACATAGAAAACTTTTAAGCTTTTAATTGATTTTTCAAAATGTTATAATATGAGACATATGAAAAGAAAAGGACACTTATTCTTGAGGGAGAGACTAGTTATTTATCGAAAATGTAATACTTATGACAGGGGCTCTAAAGAATGTGGTGGAACAATTATTTTCAGAAATAAGAATGGCTATGTTCTTCAAATTGCATCTGTTTTTCTCCGGCATTGGAAGAATTGTTGTGCATAATTAAGACTTGGAATCTTATCGAGGCTGAAGTTGAATATTCTATTCTAATTAATGTCTCAAATTTTTATTGGCATATGATATTTTGATATATTCCACCCGATAGGTATAAATTGGGTATAAAAATGACTAATTTATTGCAATTATAAAATACATTTTAAAATAATAATAGAAACTCATAAATTAAAATAATGAGAAATTTTCATTTGGCATACATATTTGTTGGTATGCCAAATGCCAAATAGGCATTTGAGGAAGAGTTGGAGAAATTCTCAATGTCAAAAATTGTCACGCCCCTGAATTTAAATAATAGAAACATTGATTCTATACTTAAAATAAAGTGCGTGATTTGCAACAACAACCACCTTACACAATATAGTATAGCACTCTCAAAAAGAATTTTATTGAAAACATAAATAACTACAAAATAAATGTAGTATCATCTAATAAAATTGATAAAAATCCTCAACATTATTACATAAGTTCATATCAATTTTATTGACCTACAAAGAAGTAAGAAAAACAACAAAATCATCTTCATCCAGCTCACATGACTCCATTACATTCCAATCAACGTGTACATGAAAATTGTTAAGGAGTGAGCTCACAAACTCAACAAGGGATTGCTAAACACATTCCTGCTCAGCAAATCGACTCACCTTATATTTTTATATATAAAAGTAACTCGTCAAAATACATTAATTACATGTATTCATCTCAGGTCATAAATTCTCATATATCATAATTACCAAAACATAAACCATAACACCATTTCCATAATTTCACACTATAAACTTGTTAACCACCTTGATTAACTTATATTAAATTCCACTTATCTCACATGAGTCCCAGGCTCCTCTCTAATCAATGGTGTGCATCACATAGTCCCGAACTACTGAAAACACACATGTGGCTGGGTTATACGTCTACTCAACCAGATGGTCCCATACCACGTTCACATAATAAAGGCATGCTGAACCCAATGGCCATAACAAAAGGGTAGTGCACTCCCAATAGGCAAGTCATTGACCATACCTAACAAAGTCATCATAGGAATAGTCCCAGACTACTCCTCGACTACTCACCACTATTCATTACTTACCTTAATGTAATTTCACATATTTCAGCAAATTTGAGTTAATTAAACTAAAATACATTATTCTTGAATTTTCCATAATTTATAAATATTTTTCTCTAATTTTCATTAAGCTTGCATAAAAGAAACCAAAAATAAGCATTCTCTTCTACATAAAAAAAAAAAAAAAGTCCACAATATTATATAACGACTATCTGGATATATCTATACACTAATAGAATATTAGAGTGGTAAACGTTATAAATGACCAGTTGGCAACTCATTTCACTCGCAAATGTATAACCCACTTTGAGTATCAGTGTCACTCTTAGCCTCTCGCAAATGTATAACCCAAAACAACAACAAAAATATTATAAAAGCTAAACCATTAACCATCATCAAATCCAATTTTCACATTTCCATATATTTCAGTACATATACAACCAATGTCCTAAATGTAATCTAATAATTATACCGCCACTCTCCTAAAGTAAATATACAAAACACTGCTTCCACCGCGCCACTGTCCTAAAGTAAAAAAAATACATAACACTGATTCCACCATTTTACTCTTCCTAGCTACCCCAAGTTAAGTTAAAATCATATTTAAGGCAAACAAACATAAACCTATTTATTTACCAATAAAGCTGACCCTAAAACACGTTAATGTATTCTAAGTTATATATAAATGTATATGAGTTATGCAAATATATATCTTGTTTATGTTTAAAGGCTTATGTTATACATACCCTAGTATATCAATCTTTCAGATTCGACTAAACAACACATTCGTTCAGTAATCCAGATTCCACTAAACAACACTTTCATTCAGTAATCCAAATTCCACTAAACAACACCTTTGTTCAGCTCATAAAACATTAAATAATTACCTGAACGCTTAACTTTTATATCCAAATTGTACTTCAGCATAACTTAATCTCAGGCATGCACTATTCCTAGAAAGATTCGTTTCTTTTTATAACTGTTTACATGAATAATTATATATACATCACTGCAATAACTACTGTGAGTCCCATTCTTGAACACTGATAACGATCCCATTCTCCACCACTAATAACGATAAATAAATCCACTAAATCCATAACATTTATAAGTTACTTCCCCAATTCTGTGTGTGATCTCGAAAGGTCCAACATATCGAGGAGCTAGCTTCCCTTTCTTTCTACCGAACCTCATAACTCACTTCATAGGCAAGACTTTTAGAAACACCAAATCTCCCACAGTAAACTCCAAAACTCGACGTCGTCGATCTACGTAGCTTTTCTGTCGACTCTGAGCTGTACGAAGTTGATCTCGAATGATAGCTACTTTCTCTGTGGTCTCTCGCACCAACTCAGGCCCCAATAGGCTGTTATCACCAACTTTAGCCCAACATATCGATGAACGACAAGGTCTCCCATATAGTGCTTCAAAAGGTGCCATGTCAATGCTAGCCTGATAGCTATTATTATAGGTAAACTCAATCAGTGGTAAATGATCCTCCCAACTTCCTCAAAAATCTAACACATAAGCACACATCATATCCTCTAATACTTGAATGACCCTCTCTGACTAACCATCAATCTGAAGATGAAAGGCAGTACTTAAACTTAAAGAAGTACCAAAAACATTTTAAAATGTACTCCAAAACTGAGGTGTAAAGCGAGGATCACGATCTAAAACAATAGACATCGACACTCCATGGAGCTTAACTATCTCCTTAATGTAAAGATCACACAACTTTCCCACATTGTCAGTGTAATACCCCGCTCCAACACATGGTATGATATTGTCTGCTTTGGGCCTGAGCTCACACGGTTATACTCTTGGGTTTATCCCAAAAGGCCTCATATCATTTGAAAAGAACATACTACATATAAGCACATCCCCTTTTTCACACCCAGGGGATGTGGGATTGAGCACACTGTACCCTGTCAGTGTAGTAGTTCAGCCCAGTGTCTGTCTTCGCACCCGCCCACTCACACTCATCCACAAGGGTTACTATAATCCACCCCCCTACGTGGCCCGACGTCCTCGTCGGCACACTTCCAGCTGGGTTCAGGCTTTGATACCAACTGTAATACTCCGCTCCAACACACGGTATGATATTGTCTGCTTTGGGCCTAAGCCCGCACAGTTTTGCTCTTGGATTTTACCCCAAAAGGCCTCATACCATTTGAAGAGAACATACTACATATAAGTGCATCCCCTTTTCCACACCCAGGCGATGTGGGATTGAGCACCCTGTAACCTGTCAGTATGGTAGCTCAGTCCAGTGTCTGTCTTTACACCCGCCCACTCACACTTGTCCACAAGGGTTACTACTATAATATCCTGCTCCAACACATGGTATGATATTGTCCGCTTTGGGCCTAAGCTCACACGGTTTTGCTCTTGGGTTTTACCCCAAAAGACCTCATACCATTTGAAGAGAACATACTACATATAAGCACATCCCCTTTTCCACACCCAAGCAATATGGGATTGAGTACCTTGTACCCTGTCAGTGTGGTAGCTCAGCCCAGTGTCTGTCTTCGCACCCGCCCACTCACATTCGTGCACAAGGGTTACTACAATCCACCCCCTACGAGGCCCGACATCCTCGTCGGCACACTTTCGGCTGGGTTTAGGCTCTGATACCAACTGTAATACCCCGCTCCAACACATAGTATGATATTGTCCGCTTTGGGCCTAAGCCCGCACGGTTTTGCTCTTGGGTTTTATCCCAAAAGGTTTCATACCATTTGAAGAGAACATACTACATATAAGTACATCCCCTTTTCCACACCCAGGCGATGTGGGATTGAGCACCCTGTACCCTGTCAGTGTGGTAGCTCAGCCCAGTGTCTGTCTTCGCACCCGCCCACTCACAGTCGTCCACAAAGGTTACTACAGTCAGTAGCTCGAATAGGCACAAAATGAGCTGATTTAGTCAATTGATCCACTATTACCCATACTTCATCATGGTTCTTTTTTTACCTCGGTAACCCCACTATGAAATCTGTTTTCACATGTTCCCATTTCCATTCAGGCACATGTAATGGTTGTAATGGTCCAATTGGTCTCTGATGTTCAATCTTCACTCGCTGACAAGTGAGACATCTAGATACAAAATTTGTCACATCACGTTTCATGCCTTCCCACCAAAACTGCCTCTTAAGGTCATGGTACATCTTAGTGCCACCGGGATGTACCGTGTACCTAGAGTGGTGTACCTCCTCTAAAATCTCTCTTAAGGTCTGCTAAGTCTGGGACACATAGCCTACCTCGAAATCTCACACCTCCATCAGCCCCACAAATCCAGTCTGCATTAACTTCATCCTCAACAACCTCAACTACTCTAGCTTGCACCCTCTCATCCTGAGTCTGTGCCTGTATAATCCGACTGATCAAGGTCGATTGTATTGTCAAACTACAAAGAAGAGTGCCTGCACTATGAGAAGTCGACGTAATGGAGAACTCTGCTAATGCCTCTAACATCATCCACTCCTATATCATCATAAAAACAACCAGTCCTCTCGGCTTCCGGCTCAATGCATCAGCTACCACATTCGCCTTCCTAGGGTGATATTGAAGGGTCATATCAAAATCTTTCATCTTCTCCATCCACCATTGTTATCTCATATTCAGCTCCTTTTGAGAGTAAAGATATTTGAGGCTCTTGTGATCGGAGAATAACTCAAATTTCTCATCATACAAGTAATGCCTCCACACTTTCAATGCCAAAACCACTGTCGCCAATTCTAAGTCATGTGTAGGGTAATGCTGCTCATGTGGCTTAAGTTGTCTAAAGGCATATGCCACCACCTTACCCTCTTGCATCAAAACACACCCAAGACCCTGATGCGATGCTTCTATGTAGATAACAAATTCCTTACCACTAACAGGAATGGTAAGAACTGGTGCTGAAGTCAATCTAGTCTTCAACTCCTCAAATGCCTGTTCACAACGGTGATCCCAAACAAACTTCACATCTTTCCAAATCAAACGAGTCAAAGGTACAGCAATCTTAGAGAAACCCTTAATGAAATGCCTATAATATCCTGCCAGACCCAAGAAGCTCTAAATCTCGGTGACAGTAATGGGTCGTTTCCAACTCAACACAGCCTCCACCTTAACAGAATCTACTAAGACTCCATCCCTAGAGATCACATGTCCCAAAAACTTTATATGCTCTTGCCAAAACTCACACTTCTCAAACTTAGCATAGAGCTGATGCTCACGCAAATTCTGAAGTGTAATGCTCAAATGCCTCTCATGCTCTTCCTTACTCTTGGAATATATCAGAATGTCATCCACAAATATTCCAGAAGGTTTTGTTATTGTTATTCCAATCACCGACTCTCTCTATGTAATTCTTTGATCATCGTCTCTCCTTCCGGCTACTATCGAACCCACCGTCTCTCCTTCCGGCTACTGCAGAGGTTCGACGTATATTAGTGTTTGAGGTTGAGTTGAATTCTTTTTGGTAAAAATAACATCTTCTGACTATATAAAAATATATATATATATAATTTTATAACAACAATATTCCCGTAGTTGGGGTAGGCTAGGTTTCGAATTTAAATTTAACTTGTAGATTTAAGATTTCCTCGTAACAAATCTGATAATTCAAATTCAAAATTTTTTTTTGTTGGGATATTACAAAAATAATTCTTGCAAATATTATGTATGATTTGACATATTGGTTAGAGATGTTCTTAGGAGCCAAAATAAACAAAAAATAAAAAGTGGTCAAATTCCTCTCTCTTCTGTTTTCTTTGCTTTCCGAGCAATCTAACCGATGCAAAACAACATAGGAATCAGACATTTTTCCAAAAAAATCCACAAAAAATCAATGCCAAAGGTCAAAAAGTACCTGGTTTATGGTGCAGATGAGGAAAAAAAAAAATTAAAGGATGACCGACCATTACCTTTGAAATACACGAGCTCAATGAGATTTTAAAACTGAACTTACATCCTCCGAGAAAAACTAATCTTGTTAAAAACTTTCTGTCATTTAATAATTAAACAATATAATCGTCAATTAATCTGGGTCAAAATGAGGAGTCTTCTTGGTGACATTGATCAAAATTTCATAGAACTATCAATTGGGTTGAAGCACCAATTGGAAGTGTGTAGGATCGAACATAGACCAGTTTTCAAATCTGGTCGCCTCTATCATTGGCGTGATGCTCCAGTCCTCCAAAGCTCTATAACAAAAGGAATTCCATTCATATGTTGGTTTTTCACATAATTATACATACTAATAGTAATTTTATTTGCATGTAAATTACTAGCTTAATTGCATAAATCGTAACACATGTATATATAACACTTTTTATTTTGGGTACAATGCTAAAAGAAAATTGTAAAAATTAAATAAATAGGAAATCCTTTGAGAAGAGCTATAATGAGGTAAACTTGCTGAAATTCATATACATACATGCCATACAAAACTAACTAGCATAAGGAAGGAGTACAAGGGGACAAAAGGAGCAATTGCCCCCACTCAATCTTTTCATATACTAATTTAAACAGAGTCAATCTCCCACTCT
This sequence comes from Cornus controversa, assembly GCA_026545225.1. NCBI lineage: Eukaryota > Viridiplantae > Streptophyta > Magnoliopsida > Cornales > Cornaceae > Cornus > Cornus controversa. The sequence goes on from CM048850.1 coordinate 11,129,070, forward strand.
TATTATAAAGTAAAATAAATTCATAACACATGTTTAGGAACCGATATATATATATATATATATAGAATCAAACAGCTGGAAGTACTTAGCTGCGGTTAATTACCAAAATAGCGACTATGGACAGAGCAAAGATGATCCATGAGATAATCTTGAGGCAGAGTGGTGAAGAAACTGTGATGGCAATGAGGAAAGCTGTGACCCCGGAGAGGACCCCCATATTCTCTAGTGCTCGAGCTACACCGGCGACCTTTGCAGACATGTACTTGGACACACAAATTGCGGCAACTGCAACTACCATGGCAAGACATAGCATATGAAAGGCTTTAGGGAGTTTATCATCATTTTGATGCGACTGAGCAGCGATTGTTACGGCAGACTGAAAGCAAAATCCAGCTACCATCACCGGCCAGTCCAGATTGGGGTGGCCGGCATTAATAGGTGCAGGAGCTGCATGACCAATAACGGGTGGACGTTCGGCAGCTGCTTCAGGGTCATGGTATTGTTGCTGCTCAACCACCGGGACTTCTGGATCGGCAATGGAAGGAAGTGTTGGTGGAGGAGGGAGGCTTGGTGGCTCTGGCGGAGGAGGCGGGAGGTTTGGTGGCTCAGACATTTATTTCCTCTCTACGGGCACACATACTTGTTTTTGCTGTACGTTATATATAGAAGAGGAGGGATAAGGGGATGTTTTTATTATACTCATGACTTTCATAATCAAAGATAAGGTGGGGTGGACAGTGAAGCCTGTGAAGGGAACTAGGAGATTGTGTAATGAATGTGAAGGAAGGGTCACAAAGCTTTGTGACTGGATTAAGAGACTCATTAAAGTCAAGGTTTTGAAAATATTTGTTTTTTTGGAAGTGACTAAATTTGTATTGTAGTCACATCACAATACATACAAACATATTGGATGTATTGTGATGTGACTACAATACAAATTTAGTCACTTCCAAAAAAAACAAATATTTTCAAAACCTCATCGTGACTACAATACAAACATATTGGATGTGACTACAATACAAATTTAGTCACTTCCGAAAAAACAAATATTTTCAAAACCTTGACTTTCATTACACAGTCTCTTAACTTCTTTTTCATCATTACACAAGTGATAGTTGCACTCTAGTTGTAATGTAGAAGTGACTACAATACAAATTTAGTCACTTTCAGGAAAACAAATATTTCTGAAACCTTGACTTTCATTACACAGTCTCTTAGCCTCCTTTTCATCTTTACACAATCTCTTAGTTGCATTTTTTTTAAAAAAAAATTCCTTAATTTTTGTTAAAATCTTAATAATGATCCTACAAAATATTTACTAAAACGCACCATATTTATACCCTCCCCCAACTAAAGTTCAGTCTTCACACTCAAGATCCTCTCTCTTGTTTTCGCACTCTTCCAATGATTGTAGTTCATTTTCTCTGACCTCTCATCAAGTTTGATTTAATTATCCTCAAATTAAAGTTTTTAAAAGGAAAAATTATATTTTAGTAATCAAAATTAAAAAATAATTGCTTTAAAGTGACCCTAAAGATATAAAAAGATGAATAGTCATCAATCTTAAAACTTGATAGAGTATTTGACTAGAATTATGAAACGTGTAACGTGAAGGATGAGTTCGAAGTGACGTGGATAGGAAGTCTATTTTAACCAGGACTTCCTATCTCCAAGAGCCAGTCTCCTACTAGGGTACGGTCTCACTTGACCGCTACATGGATAAGAAGTCTATTTTAACCAGGACTTCCTATCTCCAAGAGCCAGTCTCCTACTAGGGTACGGTCTCACTTGACCGCTACATGGATAAGAAGTCTACTTTAAGAGGATTTCTCTATCTCCAGGAGCCGGTCTCCTACTAGGGTATGATCTCACTTGACCGCTATAAATACAGAGACGGTCCATATACCAGGTACGCAATGAATACCCCCTGAGTTCCTTTATAGCTAAAAAAGCCCTTTCGATTTCTGACTTGATCGTCGGAGCGTAGTCGGCCGGCACCACGCCGGTGCCCTTTCGATTACCCTTCTCATGTCCTTTTTTACAGGTTGACATTTGATCAGTTCGGGGTGGATTTTTGCTTCATCAGTTGGCGCCGTCTGTGGGAAATAATCACAAACTTGATTGTTCTACACGAATCATATACGAAGCACGATGCACCTACGATCTGGGTTAGAGACTACCACTGTACAGGACCCTCCAGCGCAGGGCCCTCCTGCTGGCCACAATCCCCCAGCGTAGGACCTTCCTACTGGTCACAATCCTCCAGCCGCCCAGGATCCTCCTGTCGGCCATGACCTTCCTGGCGGACAAGGCCCTCCAATCGGACAAGGAGGCATGCAACCCCCTGGACAGATGGACTTCCCTGGGGCACGCCCCGAAATCCCAAACGACCAAGTACGGATCGCAGCGTTGGAATGCCAAGTCCGGAACTTGAATCAAAGTCTGGCCCAGATACTCCAACAGAATGAGACAATTCTGCAGCGCCTCCCTCCTGTGGAGCCAGTACCATCGCCGGGTCACCCTGTTGATCCAGAAGGGGATGGTGTTGGGCGAGATAGTGAAGTCCCAACGGACGACGCAGCTCAGAACCGAGTAAGAGGTGGGACGAACCCCAGTTACCTAGTCCCACTCGAAAAAAACCAACCCCATGGAGACTCAGGGCACCCAGGGAAAACTACCTATTATGACATGGAGATGCAGGACCTCAGAGCTAGGGTAGAAAGCATGGCCCACGCCATAAGGGGGAAGGGCCCTGCTACAGTAAAGGAGCTGGTCCAGCAAACCAACCTCCCTTTCTCCGCGGGGATAATGAGTTGTCCTTTGCCCAACAAGTTCAAGATGCCCACCCTTGAAAGCTTTGATGGGACCAATGACCCGCTAAATCATCTGGAGACCTACAAAGCTCTGATGCACCTCCAAGGAATACCAGATGAAATCCTATGTAGAGCTTTTCCTACTACATTGAAGGGTTCTGCCCGATCATGGTTCAACAACCTGAAACCGACATCTATACGTTCTTTCAAAGAACTGAGCCAATTGTTCGTAGGCAATTTTATTACCGCCCGAAGGCATAGAAAGCCAGCCACCTATCTCCTGAACGTAAGACAGAATAAAGGGTAGTCATTGCGAGACTACATTTACCGGTTTAACAGGGAGATGTTGTAGGTCGATTCTCTGGACGATAAGGTGGCGGTTACCGCATTCATACGGGGGCAACTACCTTCAAAATTCTTGTACTCAATTTTCAAGCACCCTCCAGAAAATATGTCCGAGCTACTCATAAAAACCCAAAAGTACATGAACGCAGAGGATGTCCTTGATGCGAGAAAGGCAGACAGGAAAAGGGAGGGACATTCCAGTGAGGAAGATAGAGACCCCAAGTGTGGCAAGATGTCACGGGGGCAGACCGGTAAAGCATCACGTCATGAGCAGGGAGGCAGTTGGCCCATCCTTGGATTGCTGAGCATTTGTGGAAGCGCCACCAGTAAGACTTTCTTTTAAAAGTTATATCTACTTTAATTATTTTAGTTGAAGCTCAATTTAATATCGAGCCTTTGGGCGATAGTTCCGAGGTTTTTGCTCGAATAATTCTCTGTTTGTTACTCAAATATCAATAGCAATCATTTTGTTTCAAAATGTGTTGTTATAACTAAAACAAAAAGTACACCTCCAATGAGGGCCTTTAATGAAAAAGGCGGGATGGATGAATCCCGAGAACATTGTTTAACAGCCCTACGGGGTCACAGCCCTACGGGGGCCCAGCCTTACGAGGTCACAGCCCTACGGGGGGCACAGCCCTACCGGGGCCCAGCCTTACGAGGTCACAGCCCTACGGGGATACACCTCCAAGGAGGACCTTTAATGAAAAAGACGGGATGGATGAATCCCGAGAACATTGTTTAACAGCCCTACGGGGGCCCAGCCCTACGGGGTCACAGCCCTACGAGGGCCACCCTACAGGGATACACCTCCAAGGAGGGCCTTTAATGAAAAATGCGGGATGGATGAATCCCGAGAACATTGTTTAACAGCCCTACGGGGTCCCAGCCCTACGGGGGCCCAGCCTTACGAGGTCACAGCCCTACGAGGGCCACCCTACGGGGATACACCTCCAATGAGGGCCTTTAATGAAAAAGGCGGGATGGCTGAATCCCGAGAACATTGTTTAACAGCCCTACAGGGGCCCAGCCCTACGGGGTCACAGCCCTACGAGGGCCACCCTACGGGGATACACCTCCAAGGAGGGCCTTTAATGAAAAAGGCGGGATGGATGAATCCCGAGAACATTGTTTAACAGCCCTACGGGGGCCCAGCCCTACGAGGTCACAACCCTACAAGGGCCCAACCCTACAGGGGCGCAGCCCTATGAGGGCCACCCTACGGGATACACTTCAAAGGAGGGCCTTTAACGAAAAAGGCGGGATGGATGAATCTAGACAGCCCTACGGGGGCACAAGCTCAGCCCTACAGGGGCCTAGCCCTACTAAGAAGACACGACCACACTTTTTCAACGGCCTTTAATGAAAAGTGTGGGATGATTAATCCAAAAACATTGTTAAACTACCTTACGAGGGCACAACCTGTTAAAAGAGATTTTAGCAAAAGGCAGGTAAGTCCCGCCAAGGTGGTCACATGGCTTTATCAAGAGCCACACTATTAAGCTTATTAATTAGAGTTTATTAACCAAGTGAGTCATTGGCATAATGGTTAGGGTGAGACTATCAAAGCTTATTAGCTGAGGTTCGATTCTTCAAACTGACAATCATTTTTTTTATATATATATAAACCGGGTTCTTATATACCGGCCAAAGGCCAGACCCAAGAATAAACCGCCCGACCAAAAACCAAGCCCAGGAAGAAACCGGCCCGACTAAGGACGGGCCCACCAGGCCGGGCGCTGCCTGGCCGGGCTCGGCCGGGCCAGGGGTGGCCGGCCTCGGCCGGGCCCACCCGGCGCGTGCCGCGCGCGGGAGAAAAAGAAAGGAAAGAAAAGAAAAGAAAAGAAAAAAGGAAAGGAAAGTAAAAAAAGGAAAAGGGAGGAAAAAATTATTTATTTATATGCCAGAGACGAATTCTAATGAGCAGTCCAAAGTGTTCATAAGGCCCATCACTCGACCCTTATGAACAGGGGGCATCTGATAGAGTATTTGACTAGAATTATGAAACGTGTAACGTGAAGGATGAGTTCGAAGTGACGTGGATAGGAAGTCTATTTTAACCAGGACTTCCTATCTCCAAGAGCCAGTCTCCTACTAGGGTACGGTCTCACTTGACCGCTACATGGATAAGAAGTCTACTTTAAGAGGATTTCTCTATCTCCAGGAGCCGGTCTCCTACTAGGGTATGATCTCACTTGACCGCTATAAATACAGAGACGGTCCATATACCAGGTACGCAATGAATACCCCCTGAGTTCTTTTATAGCTAAAAAAGTCCTTTCGATTTCTGACTTGATCGTCGGAGCGTAGTCGGCCGACACCACGCCGGTGCCCTTTCGATTACCCTTCTCTTGTCCTTTTTTACAGGTTGACATATGATCAGTTCGGGGTGGATTTTTGCTTCATCAAAACTAAATTATTCTTTAGTGACCATTTGATGGTAGCTTTGTCAAAGTATTTTATGTAGTTACTAAAAATAAATAATTAATTAAACATATAAAATCTAATACTTCTCACATTCTATTATGCATCTGATCTAATATAGAATTAGAAACTGTGGTAATAATTAAACCCAACTTTGCATTCTAAAAATATAAAAATAAATATCTATCTATACTACTATTAAAAGTACAAAAAGATTTTTAGTTTCAATACACTATTTTTTTTTTAAATTAGAAAAATAGAGTTATAACTTATACAAAACCCTTTTTTAGTATCACTACATTATTTATTTATTTGTAAATAAAAAATAGAGTTATAACCTAAACAAAACCCTTAAAATCATAAACACAAACACGACTCTCATCAAGAGGTGATTCTTCATCTCGGCTCTCATCAACTCTCATCAACAGGCATTCCAATTCGATTTCCTCTCGACTCACATCAACTCTCATGTGAGTTTCTTTTCTTTTTTCCTTTTTTTATTATTTGTTTTTTTTTTAATTTTTTTTCCTAGTACGATTTTTTCTTGTATGTTTGTTCATGTGATTAGATGATCTATGCTATTTATTATCCATGGATTTCTGTCTTTTCTTGCCTATTTAATTATTATAAATCTTTTATTTTTCTCTTTTTTTTATTATTTGTTTTCTTTAATTTTTTTTTCAAGTAGGCTTTTTATTGTATATTTGTTCATGTAATTAGATGTATAAACAAAGAGAAAAAAAATTTTGGGAGAAATGCAGTCCCAATAATTCCTCAAAATAGGTCAATTACCCGATTCCACTTTGATAGGAGTCCAAAGAAGAGATGTTAGAAGAACTTGCATAAACCATGTAGGTAGAAAGCAAACAAAATTTAATATTTTAGTATTATTATAATTATTATAAAACTAAATGATCAAAATTTAATAATTTTTTTTCAAAGATTCAAGTTGATTATATAAATATATAAGTAACTATGTAATCATTTTTTCTCGCTCAATCAGTAATTCGGTTGAAGATTTGCTTTTAATTTGGAATTAGGGTTTTTTAATTAAGGTTGTTTGTTTATAAATATATATAAGATCTAAATTTAAACATAATTTTTATGCACGTAATTTAGGAGTTTTATGGTTTTCAATTTGGAATTAGGGTTTTTCAAAGAGGGTTTTAAATATGAAATTAGGATTTTTCAATTAGGGTTGTTTGGTTATATATATATATATATATATATATATATATATATATATAATCTTAAATTTGGGTATTGAAATTAATGAATATATATATATATATATATATATATATATGTGTGTGTGTGTGTGTGTGTGTGTGTGTGTGTGTGATCTTTTATAGCTACTTTTTGTTTTTGTTGTCAAGAAAAGTGGAAAAAAACAAAATAAAAATAAATATATAAGTTTCAAATCAAATTTTTATTGGTCTTCCCTTTTAGGATATGAAAATTTAACTCATCTAAGACCTCTAATATCTGAAGCTCGACAAATAAAGATTTTTTTTTTGAGTTGCAAATTATGGTTTCAATAATCAAATAAAGCATAATGCTACTTTCATTAAAACTTAAATAAATAAACTGAAACCATAAGCAAATTAAACTAATTAAAACATAAATTTCATGCATATAATTTAGGGATTTTTAGGGTTCAATTTGGAATTAGGATTGTTTGGTTATATATATATATATATATATGATTTGAAATTTGAGTGTTGAAATTGATGAATATATATATATATGATCTTTTTTAGCTAATTTTTCTTCTAGTTATCAAGAAAAGAGGAGAAAGATAAAAGAAAACTAAATAAGTTTTAAATCTCATGTTTTTTTGTTGTTAGCTTTTAGGATATGAAAATCTAACTCATCTAAGGCTTCTAATAACTGAAACTCGGCAAGTAAAGATTTTTGTTTATCTGGGTTGCAAATTATGGTCTCATTAATCAAACAAAGCATACTGCTACTTTCACTAAAACTTAAATAAATAAACTTAATTCGTAAGCAAATTAAACTAATTATAACATAATAAGATCAAACACAGCTTAAGTTTGACTCTAAGAGTTCCAATTAAGTGGACATTCCTTTGAAATACAAGCTATTTTCAAAAGTTTCACTATTTAAAATTGCCTAACTGAATCAATTTTCTTTTTAATCCAAACAATTTTTTTTTATAAAAAAAATCCTCTTTTCTATTTTTTTTTTCCTTTGACCTTGTTAATGGATTGGATTGCAACCATATAAACTTGATGTTTTAGTCATAGTTATCTTCAAAAATTTTTAAAAATGCACAAAATTGACCTTAATTAATTTAACCTAAAGCTAAATTAAGTGACTGCCATAAGCTTTCCATAGTCTACTTAATTAATAATTAGCTACTAGATATATCATATTGAAATATTTTCTTAAAAGTCTATAACATCCTTAGCCATTGAATAATTAGAGATAATAGGAAACGGATGCTCTTATGGTTTCTCTAGATTAGATAATTTAATACTAAAAGAGATTAATATTATAGCAAAGAATTCAAGAAAATTTAATATAAGATTTATTTCTATTATGACAGAGGCTAATTATTAGTCAATTTAGAGAAGATAGGTGTTAACTTTAACTCTGCGTATAGAAGAATATGCAAGTTCAAGTCCTCTTGAGATATGTTTATGATTTTTTTTAGCTAATTTTTCTTTTAATTGTCAAGAAAAGTGGAAAAAATAAAAGAAAACTAAATAAGTTTCAAATCTCATGTTTTATATTGTTAGCTTTTATTATGAAAATCTAACTCATCTAAGACCTCTAATATCTAAAACTCAACAAGTAAAGGTTTTTGTTTATTTAGATTGCAAATTATGGTCTCATTAATCAAACAAAGCATGCTACTACTTTCACAATTTTTTTTATTTTATCTTTGTTTAGAATTGTTCAAATTCATTTTATTGGAGTTTGAACAAAATATTTACTCTTTGCTTTCTGTGTAACTGATGGCATGTGAGATATGTACGATGAACAAGTTTCAACTTTATACAAGCATATAGTAAATTTGTTTAATTTTATAAATTTGAAGCTTTGCATAATGACTCATATTTTGAAACTTAAGAATATTATATTTTGTTAAAAATATTATGTTTTCAATTTGAAATTAGGTTTTTATGTTTGCTCCTTTTGTTTGTTAATGATATCTTTACTATAATTTGTGATTGTTTTTCATCGTTTAACATGAAGTGCCTGTCATATAATTGATCGAGTTATGATTAATTATTTTTCACAGTATCTATGCATCTTCCATTACGTGGATTGTGCAATTTTATTGTCTATTGTACATTAATTTTTTTAATTTTGTGCTAGCTACTTTTAGTTGACTTGTTTATCTGAAGCATTGTCTGAATTAAAAATCTTAGTATCACTTTTGAATGTTCTAGAATCCATAAAGGGAGGTTAATACTTTTATATTTGTAACTCTATAATTATATCAGATTACTAACATAGAGTACATGATTGAATTTGAAAGAGAAAACATGTAATCTCTCTCTTTTTTCTCTCTAAAATTGGGTGAAAGGATGACAGGAACCTACATGAGGTATTTAACTAATTGGGATAACTTTTAAATATATGTAAATTTCTCTGTCTTAGTAATTGTAATTTTAATTTAGGGAGATTGACACCCGTGGTGATTTTGTGAGATATAAATTTGTAATTAACATATTTCAGTGATCAAAACCTGATTGATCGAGTTGTAATTTTCGTATTATTTTATGTAATCGATAGTCGACAACTTCGAGCTGACACTCAAGTGCATGGAAGCTGCTAAATTAGTTAGAACACCAAATAGCACAGGTAAGTATGGTGAGAACACTCTGCACTTTTTATTTTCGAGCGTATTTTGAAAAATCAGGGTTTAAATAAAAATATATTAGAGTTTTTCAAAGTAGAACCGGTCCCCAATATTTAGGATCGGTCCAACTTTTCTCGGTAGTTTAGTTTCTGCAGGTCTTTACAAAGTTCCATCGATCCTAAGTACTTGGCACTGGTCCCACTTAGCCTGTTCCAAATAGGAAACAAAATTTGACGCAAATCTTAATTCCTATTGGGTTTGAAACTTCTAGGAGAGTTCTATGTTGGTATTCAACTTCTTTTCCAAATAGAATTAGAACTTTCTTGCCTATATATATGTATTCATATTTTCTCTACAAAATGAGCAAGTACTATATGTCTGAAACATATTTTTAGAGAGAGAAAATATATACAGTATAATTAGGGCTATCTATTTTTAAGAACATATATCTATACTTCACGAGTGATATTTAGGATGGTGTTCCACTTCTGATTAGCTGAGATTGCATCAAATTTATTTGCTGATCAAAATATTGGATTGATGGTTTTTCGCTTACTTGCTTGTTGAAGAAAAAATGTGACCAGATCGCACTACGAAGAGAACAAAATACTTGTTGAGTATTTTAGTTCTTCCAGCAACCTTTCTGTAAGGATCGTGACGTTAGCTGAAAGTCTGCAGCAGTTGGACATATTGCCACAATCATAAGCCTGAGGTTTTTCTCATCAGATTCTTAAAGTAAAGAGGGGCGTGAGTCTGAGACAGAGTCTGCTGTACTTTGCTTCATCATAGTGGATTGATTTTCTGAGGTTTTTCGCCTCCCTCCGTGGTTTTTCTCACCTTGGGTTTTCACGTATATCTGGTGCATTCTTTTCTTTACTTACACTTTATTTACTTGCTTTAATTATTTGATTAATCGGACTTAAAATTGAAGTAATTAAAAATTAAGCAAAAGAGCAAGCGACCTATTCACCCCCCCTCTAGGTTCTAAAATACATTTTCGCAACTGCTTTTGCACCGCACAACTCACAATTGGTATCAGAGCAATGTTCTCTAATTTGTGAGTTGTTCTTTTCGAAATATTTTTAAAATCAAAAATTATTTTTGTTTTCAAAAATTATCATGGAATCTAGTATGAAAGAGGGTGGATTGATTTAGCGAACTCCTTTGTTTGATGATTCAAATTATACCTTCTGAAAGTCTCGTATGAAAGCCTTTTTGAAATCTCAAGGAGAGAGAATTTGGATGGCTGTAGAGAATGGCTATAAAATTCCTATCACTACCACTAGTGATGGTGATGTTGTTGTGACTATAGAGAAGGATAAAATAACATGGTCTAATGCTGAGCATGAAGATGCTAATAATAACAAGGGTTTATATGTTATATTTAATTCTGTTGTTACTTCTGAATTTGTTAGAATTTTTGCATGTTCCACTTCGAAAGAAGCATGGGATATTTTACAGGTAACTCATAAGGGTATCACCAAGGTAAGGAGATCTAAGTTACAAATGCTTGCTACTAAATTTGAAACAATTAAAATGGATGAAGATGAGATATTTTCTGATTTTTATTGTAGACTTAATGATATAGTTCAAAGTAGTGCTAACCTTGGTGAGAAAATTCCATCTTCTCAGATTATTAGAAAAATCATGAGATCATCGCCTGATAGGTTCCAAGCTAAGTTGGAAGCCTTAGATGAGAGCAGATATGTAGATTCAATGGAGGTGGCTGAGTTAGTTGGATCAATTCAAACTTTTGAGATGAAATATTCAAAACTTCATAAATCAAAAAATTTGGTTTTAAAAATCTCAAATACTTTTAAGTCTTCAAGTTTGTCAAATGTTTCAAATTCTTCAAAATCTGAAGTTGAGAAAATTGAAAGTTTTGAATATGATTCAAATAATGATGTTGCACTCCTTGCTAGGAAATTTAGAAAGATTCTTCAATATAAAAAAGATAGAAATCTCATAAAAGAAAATCCTTCTAAATTCCAGAATCAAAGCTCATCATCCAAAGGTAAAGAAAGGAAAGAGAAAAAGATGACTCTAGGGAGAGCTTACTTGTTGGACATGTGGTAGTAAAGGTCATACATCTAATCAATGTCCAAGTCCTAAAAAAATAGCTTTAGTGCACAGAAAAGTTCTAACACTAAAAAGAAAGCCATGAAAGCTATTGTTTCTGAGTCTGAGCCTTCTAACTCTGATAGTGATTCTTCTGTTGAGAATGATTCTTTTGCTTTTGTTGCTTTATTGAATGATGATACTGCTAATGATTCTTCTTCTGATATAGGTGAAATAGAGGTGTACACTACACTCAGTCAAGTAGAGTCTAATAATTCAGAAATTGAGTAGTCTGACATAGAACCATGTGAAAGCAAGCTGCCAAAACTCTTTGAGAAATTGCTGGAAGCTTATAATAAAAAATCTGAAAAGCTGAAGCAAGAAAAATCAGAGAAAGAAACTTTGAAGAAAAAAAATGAAGATCAATTGAAGTTGATTGAAGAAAGTAAAGTTGAAATTCTGAATCTTCAAGGCAAAGTCAAGTTTCTCGAAAGTGAGGTAAGTCAAGATATTTTTGCTAGAGATATTCTTATTACTAGAATTAATTCTCTTGAACCTGAATTGAGAAAATCACAAGAGAAATTAAATGTTTTACTTCTGGACAGATTAAGTTTGATAGCATGATTAGTGTTGGTAAGCCTGTAGGAGATAAGACTGAATTAGGTTTTGTTGGGTTATCATATAAGGAAAAAATTATTTTTGTTAAATCCAAGAACTTGAATGTGTCTGAACCCAAACCTAAGCCTCAAGTTGAGTCCTTGCATGCAAATGTTGTGTCCAATGTGCTTTATTGTACTTTTTATGGTAAGAATAGACATAGTCAACACTATTGCTATAAAAAGAGAAGACATTCTAATTCTAATTTTTATGTGCATAATTCTTTTGCTAAGAATATGATTCATACTAAAAAGTCACAAGCTAAAAAGAATTCAAACAAGAAAAAGAATATTTTTGTTTCTCCACAATACTTTCCTGATAAATTGCATGTTAAAACTATCTGGATGAAAAAGGAAGATTTAGAGAATTTTGTGTCTGTTGATACTATGGGATTTACTCCTAATAGGTCTTTGGGTGCAAAAACCCCTAACTAGGTCATTAGGACTTTTTTGGTCATGGATTGAGCTTATGTTCATTGATTTGTTTTCCATTGGACCATATCGTTTTGTATATTTTAGGTTTTGTTTATTTTTAGTAATAATCATATGAGATTATGAGAATCATGTTTTTCTGAGAAATAAAGTGAATTTTGTATATTTCTTTTAAGTTTCACTTTGATTTGTGAATGCATAATTGGGACACTTAGTTTGTCAACGAATGAAGTACTTGATTTTATGATCTAAACATTGATAACTAATGTGCTGTATTTATATCTTTTTAGAGGTGAATCTTTTGAGTCCATACAATTTGTGCACTAGTCTAACTCTGAAAGAATTGATTGAAAACTAATGTGAAGTTGACTAGAGTATATTGTATAAGTAGCATTGAAAGCTTAAATGATCAATAAAAAAAAACACTAAAAAAATTTATGTTTTTATTCAGCATGAAGAGAAAAAGAAAATAAAAAATTTGCTAAATATCTAAGACAAAAGGAAAAGGCTACCTTCGGGATGTGTTCGAAGTTTTCACTACAATATAAATCTCCAATGAGAAATCTTTAAAAATTTAAAGAGTTGTTTTGAGAAAAATAGTTGGCTGCCCGTAAGCGTGAAAGCCACTGTATTAGAAATAAATAAAAAATGATGAAATTCAATGAAAAAATATTTGATCATGTCTAGTTATATTTGCTTATCATCCAATATATTTTAGAAGATGAATCAAAGGAATTTGATTAATTTTTGATGAAGTTGGATTACACACACACACATGGATTTATTAGATGAATTTTTAATTTTTTATAAATATTTGTGTGTTGGAAGTTGTGCCATAATCATGAATTTGAGAATAAATTTTATAGACAAATTATGGGTTTTAAAATTCTGCATTTATAAATGTTTGAAATTTTTCAGAAATTTTATAACTTATGTTATTCTCTGAAAAATATGTTTTAATTATTCTCATGAGATTATTCATGTTTGATTTTGATTTTTATTATTTTTCTCTTGAAAAATCTTCAAAAATCCAAATACATGTTTTATTTTGATTTTGTGTTTATTTTTCATACTTTGTGTGCTTAATTGCTAAATCAAGTTAAGATGAGGTGTATTTGGTAAATTAGAGGTCCAAAGTGTAATTTTTCATAATTCGCAAAGTTGGACCGGTCCCACTTATTGAGCACCGGTCGCACTTCTGCAGTTTCTGAGGAACCAAGAGAGGTTGGACCGGTCCCCAAAAATTAGGATCGATCACACTTAGAGAATGCCCAGAATTTTGACTATGTGCGCGCACGATGTTGGCTTACGACCCTCACTCACTCTCACATGCACACTAACTCATATCTCTTACACTCATATCTCTTAAACTCTCATTTTCAAGCACTCTAAAACACTCCAACTCACTTACACTCTTCCTCTTATATATTTCTTGTGATTATTAACTATTGAAGGTTGAGATTAGATTTTTAGAGGATTGTGGTGATTGTTGGTTTATTGATTGTTTATTGAGTTTTGTGGTGAATTAATCAAATAAATATCTTTGAAGTTTGAGGATTTGGGTTGATTTTGAAGTACTTGATCAAACAAGTTATGCTCATTTTTTTTTAAAATCTTTCTCTCCAAGTGTTTGACAAAATTCTTTAATGGAGCTTGCAACCTTATTTATGCTTCCATTCATTGTGACTTTCATGATTAGGTCTAAAAGAGTTAGGGGAGTGTTTTTAAAAGTGAAAGGAATGTTGATTTGAAATATCTTGGTTGGGCATCCTTATGTGATTTGGATGACATATTTCTATTTGGATGTTTATCTTTTACAATCAAAGTATTTTTTCATTATCATTGAGGTGAATACAATTTTTATGACTTAATTATTGATGTTCTTGATCTAAATAGGTGATATTATTTTGTAATATTTGAGGACAAATCTTGATAAGATCATCTATAGAGGATAATGATTCAAGCCTTATGAGAACCTAATGCAGGATAATGATTCGAGCCTTATGAGAACCTAATGCATCTTTGTTAATGGACATCATTCATTCTCCGACATCACTGATGATAACTAGTTTTTAGGCTTTGATGCTTTGATAATTCAGACTAGTTCATCTGTTTGCTAGGATTATGACTTAGACTTATTTATTTTTGGACACTTATGGTGTCTTTGATTAGACTTTATTTATTATCTAGATACCATACTTGTGTTTGGGTCATTCTTTTGTGGACTTTGATGCAAATTTCAATGGATGAAGTTATATGTTCAAGGATATCTTTTCGATAGATGTTGATATCTAATTTTTGGAGCTCATGATGAGGATTAAGTCTTGATGATAGACTTAGTTATGTTTTGCTAGACTTTGAGTAGTTAACTCTATTTTGTCTAGGTTTGATGCTTGATCCTGCTGTATCTGATGAGGCTGTTGATGATGTGGAGGATGATTAGACTTTAGGTCTTAATATCTTTTGTTCTAGACTGTTTTTGACTTCTTTATCCCTTATGTCTAGATTATTTATTTTTGTTATGTGTCTGTTTATTCCATCAACTGATATGTTTTGGATATTTATTTGATCAGTGATGATGATTGTTTTTGCTTTCTTATTGTCTTATTATCTCTATGTGCTTTATGATTTATCTATTTATATAAATCTCTTGGGTATTTCTTTGTCAATTTGTTACAAAAATGGGGATATATATTTATCAGATATTGGAGATTAAGGGAAAGAATATTCATGGAGAAAGATTAAGGGGGAGACATTGATATTCATGTTTATATTTCTTTATTAAGCTTTTCACATGTTGTTTTGTTAAGGGATGTGTTGGTATAACATGTTTTTATTCTAACTGTCTTAAACACACAAGTGAAGCTTCTGTTGATCAGTTCTTTATTTCTATGTATTTTTGGGTAACATTGTAATCTAATTTTTCCAATGGGTTAGGTTATAATTGTCTAGGTGGTTTTGTCACGAAATTGTCAAAGGGGGAGATTGTGAGATATAAATTTGTAATTGACATATTTCAGTGATCAAAACCTGATTGATCGAGTTGTAATTTTTGTATTATTTTATGTAATCGATCGTCGACAACTTCGAGCTGACACTCAAGTGCATGGAAGCTGCTAAATTAGTTAGAACACCATATAGTACAGGTAAGTATGGTGAGGACACTCTGCACTTTTTATTTTCGAGCCTATTTTGAAAAACCATGGTTTAAATAAAAATATATTAGGATTTTTCAAAGTAGGACCGGTCCCCAATATTTAGGACCAGCCCAAATTTTCTCGGCAATTTAGTTTCTACAGGTCTTGACAAAGTCTCACCGATCCTAAGTATTTGGCACTGGTCCCACTTAGCTTGTTTCAAATAGGAAACAAAATTTGACGCAAATTCTAATTCCTATTGGGTTTGAAACTTCTAGGAGAGTTCTATTTTGGTATTCAACTTCTTTTCCAAATAGAATTAGAACTTCCTTGCCTATATATATGTATTCATATTTTCTCTACAAAATAAGCAAGTACTATATGCCTGAAACATATTTTTAGAGAGAGAAAATATATACAGTATAATTAAGGCTATCTATTTTTAAGAACACACATCTATACTTCACAAATGATATTTAGGATGGTGTTCTACTTCTGATTAACTGTTCAGAGACTGCATCAAATTGATTTGCTGATCAGAATATTGAATTGATGGTTTTTCGCTTACTTGCTTGCTGAGGAAGAAAGGTGACCAGATCGCACTACGAAAGGAACGAAATACTTGCTGAGTATTTTGGTTCTTCCAGCAACCTTTCTATAAGGATCATGACGTTAGCCGCAAGTCTGCAGCAGTTGGACGTGTTGTCACAATCAAAAGCCTGAGGTGTTCCGCATCAGATTCTTGACAAAGTGAAGAGGGATGTGAGTCTGAGATAGAGTCTGCTGTACTTTGCTTCATCATAGTGGATTGGTTTCCTGAGGCTTTCCGCCTCCCTCCGTGGTTTTTCCTTCCGTGGGTTTCCACGTATATCTGGTGTATTCTTTTATTTACTTGCACTTTATTTACTTGTTTTAATTGTTTGATTAATTGGACTTAAAATTGAATTACTTAAAAATTAAGCAAAAGAGCAAGTGATCCTATTCACCTCCTCTCTAGGTTCTAAAATACATTTTCGTAACCGCTTCCACACCGCGCAACTCACAGATTTACTTTCTAATTTCTTTTCCTTGCTGTTTTGAACTTAGCTTGATTGTTGGTATTTTGAATGGTTTAATCATGAACATGAATTAGACGAAAAAATTTGACTTGAATGGTTGGACGTTACTCATGAAAATTCAATGCACAAATAGAAATAAACTACAACTATATTTCTCTTAAAAATTCAATACATTCCTAAAGTTGATGCTCTGAACTTTTCTTACATCATTACCTTTTAGTACAATATAATGCCTTTTATCCTTAAGAAATTGGAAATTAAATTGATTTCAATTAGATGTATTATATATAATATAAAGCTACTATGTAGCTTAAAGTAAAAGTCTAGTCTTTCTATCTTATAGTTTTATTTTTTCAACAAGTTTTAGAGTTCGTTTTTTTAGTTATAATATTCTTGAAAAAATATACAGGAAAAAGTTATTGGATTTAGTTTCAAATCCGTAGTTATTGACTTCATGTATATTTAATTGTGTATGTTGAGTATTTTTTTCAGTAAATCGTGTATGTTGAGTATCATTATTGTGTTGTTACTAATTTTTTATTTATATTAACATTTATAGTCCATTTTATTGCTTTGTTTTTATCAGATCAATTTAGATAGCCTTTTTTTTTTAACAAGCCTGATTGTGAATAGTTCAATGTTGGCTTCATGTAACATTTTTTTCATGCTTAGTGATTCACATAATTTTGCTCTTGGGTGATTGGTTTAAATTTAAGTGCATCGCAGGTGGTTGTGGGGTGGGGATGGTGGTGGCGGTGGCAGTGTTTTGATTGTTGGGAATTTAATCCCCTTTCGTTCGGCATAGCGGAAGCATATCATCACATCAATAATCATACAAACATATATAGAGATAATAATCAAACACATCCACGCACAACACAATATTTTACATGGTTCACCTAACTTTAGGGCTACGTCCATAGAGAGAGAGATTTCACTATATTGAGAAGAGAATATATAACACGCGGAAAGCATACCTACCACACACACTCTTTCACTTTCTCTTGGCATCTTTTTTTCTGAAATTACATATACTCTATCATCTCCTCACAGCACTCACCAACCTCTTACAGCTTTCCTCTCTCCCTCTTTCATTCCTTTAACCCTACATATATTTATAGAGTCTCCAAAACCAATTTCTTCTTAAATAAGGATTCTCATACCTTGACTAGCAAGAAGTTACCAATTCAATCACAACTCTAAAATAGATTATACAACTTTCTTTCCAAGTATTCAGCCTTGCTTCACAAGTCTTTAGGCTTCCAAATCGGAAAGGAAACTGCCGTAACTGAATTTGAGCCACAAACCTAACAATTTCCACCTTAGCTCAAATTCTATCAATACGCTCCTCCATAACTCCACCTTGACTGAAAATTCCTTTATATATATATATATGTGTGTGTGTGTGTGTGTGTGTGTGTGTATTATACCATTCATTTACTTATCAATCTAGATTCAAACATTTTTCAATATTCATAGTCTTTGGGACTATCTTGTTTTGTTCCGTGGATCTTTACCAATTAATTTACCTTTCATAACGAAATACTTGTGATCAAAGTTTTAGGAAATGTTAGGCTATATAACTCTGCTAGAGATCTCAAAATTAGCTGTTAACTTGGATACATTCAGTATTTTAATGTGTATTATCATCATTCAATATATATATGTATATAAAAATGTTAGGCTGCATGTGAAATTGATTTAATAGATTTCTTAAAAGAAAGGTATTTAGGGCATTAAATTCTAAATGGTCACTAATTGACACTGGTCATCAAAATTTAATTTTTTCAAAATAAAAATTGAAAAGGAGAGAATCACTGTTTGAAAGGTGTACTCTATTAGGGGAAAAAAATTGATAAAAAATATTTTAAGTGAAAACAAACGGAGCCAAAATAAAAGATTATGAAAAGCTCGTTTCTGTCAGGGAATGAATCTTTTTGGATCAAACCGGTTTGGTCCTAATGGGACGAAATTGAATCAGCATGCTCGTTTTACTTTTTGGCAGTTCAAACAATGGAATCTGAAAAAAAAACACCATACGACATTAATTGTTGGTCAATTTCTATCTGAAAATGGGTCTTTTCGGTTCAAAATGGCCTGATTACAACGAAATGAAAATCGAATCAGAATGCTCGTTTTGCCTTCTGATCGTCAGATAGAATCAGATAAATAATTTGATTGAAGTTAACTTCTATTAGAGTATGTTATCATAAATTAATTTGGTTAACATGTGATTCTTGAGTTGAGGAAGCTAATGAAAGTCCAAATAAACAATGCCTCAGTCAATATTACATGGTAGCATTACTCTTTAATAATTAAACAATATGTTGTCCATTAATCTGGGTCAAAATGATGAGTCCTCTCAGCGACCAAAATCACGTAGAACTGTTAATTGGGTTCAAGTAGCAATTGGAACTAAGCTAGACTCAACATGGATAAACCCTAACACGCATGCATAACCCTGTGGTAAAAATAAATAAATAAGAAATGCTATAATTAGTTAAACTTACTGAATTAATCCATTTCATAATCAACCATATATATACATGCGATACAAAACGAGCATAAAGAAGGACTACATGGGCACAAAAGAAGTAGCTACCCCACTAAATCTTTTCACATATACTAATTTAACGCAATCGTTCTCCGTTATAGGCTCGTTTGTTTCGACGTAAAATATTTTTTAAAAATTTTCGGTGCAGTCAAGCTAACTATTCAATATTTTATAGATTAGTTGCATCAATCCAAACATTTTGATGTAAAAATGTTTTACAAGTATAACATTTTTCATTTTAAAATATTCAATCAAACATCGAATTTTTTTAAAAAATATTTTTTGTCGAAACAAAGAAGCCATAAAGTAAAATTCGTTTACTTGCGTAAAAAGAGCTGTCCCATGGTAGTCTATAATACACAGACTTTCTTACTAAAATTTAGTCTTTTTTAAGAAAGGTCACTAAGAAAATTTGATGTACTCATTAGCGTGTAGAAGTGCAATTTGAATGGGTTAACACTTGAATCAAGCTCAAGTTCAATTCAATTTTTATTCAGTTTGAGCATTCAATTTTTTACAATTAGAGTTCGACTTAAGTTCTAGCCCAAACTTAATTTGAGTTAGACTTGGGTTAAAGTGTCATACATGAAACCAAATTCTATCATTACTTTTTTATATATTTGTAATTATAAATGTTTTGTATATATTTGTAACTATGATCAAACTTTTTTTAAAAAAAAAAAGTTTATTTTTTCTTTAAATCTTGATTTATGGTATATTAATAGTTTAGAGAAATAACTATTTAATTGTTATAATCTTTAAGCTTAGTTTTAACCCAACTCAAGGCTAAGCTGAGATTAACCCAATGACCGATTTCTATAACCTGAATTTAAAACTTTGAACATGAGTAAGGCTTGGGGTGGAGAGTTTGAATTGTGTTGAAAGTTTTATATCTTGGATTGTGTCCGAATTCACCCCTCAACATGTCCGAATTGCACCTTTAACTAAACAGAGTAGACGAGATATAAACCTAATATTTGACGAGATATATGTTAGATATGAATTACATCCATATGATCCGACTTGATTTTTTATTCGGACCATGGCATGATATATGCTATCAGAAGAGGTGGACCAAAGAAAAGTTGACACGTGTTCCAAAAAATATAAAGTAGTTTAAAAAATAAAAATGAATCAAACCCATTATCTTCTCTCTCTCTCTCTCTCTCTCATCTTCATCTACAACAACTTCATTCTCCCTCATCTTCGTCTACAGTAACTTCATTATCTCTCTCATCTCCGGCAAATCTGTACATATCATACTTTACTCAACCTTAGTCTGAAACCCTAATCTACATCTAATCTTTATCTTCTCTTCCGTTGCCCCCTCTTCCATACCCAAATTCTAATCATAACTCTCCAATGTTAGATTGTGATCATTATAACAATTAATAAATGTCCATCAAAGTAAAAATTATGGGTGTGTCCATATACTATATACAGGGATAAAAAGAAATAATGATGAAAGAGTGAGATATAGGTATAGATATCGAGAGTGTGATTGTGATCAAAGAGGCATGTATATGATATATCATATATAGACAATTAGATAGACATTGATTAAAACTTTAATTACTACCAGCGATACCAAATTGAAATTAAAAATTAGTTAATTTCCACTGTTAATCATTAAAAATCCAAATTGAAATGAAAAACTAGTTAATTTCTACTGTTAACCATTAAAAATTTATTTTTTAATTTAAGACACAAGTCGTACAATTAAGACTTGGAATCTTATCAAGGCTGGAGTTGAAATCCATATCCTCAAGAAAATATTTGGTTTTTGAGAAAATTGAGGGAAACTGCACTTACGAGCCGGAAAAAAAAAAAACACCACTGTTTTCCTTTGGTTTCCAAGCAACCAAACGGACGTGAAACAACAGAGGAATCAGAGATTTTCTGAAAAAAGCCACACAAAAATCAAACCCAAATCTTAAAAAGTATCTGGTTTATGGTGCAAATGAGGAAAAAAAAGGTTAAGGATGACCAATATGTTTCCCATTAGATTCCCAATCAATAATATGATATGGTAACCATTGAAATACACGAGCGCAGTGAGATTTAAAAACTTATCTTACATCCTTGTCCACAAAAAAAAAAAAAAAAAAAAAAACTAATCTTAATTCTTTAAAACTTTTTCTGTCATTTAATAATTAACAGTATAATTGTCAATTAATCTGGGTTAAAACGACAATTGGAACTGTGTGGGACCGAATGTGGACAAGTTTCCAAATCGGGTGGGCTCATCATGAGCTTGAGCCATACTCCTCCCAGCTCTATGACAAAAAGAAATCCATTCGTATTTTGGTTTTTCGCATAATTATACTAATAGTAATTTTATTTGCATGTAAATTACTACCTTAATTTTTTTTTAATATAGATCTGTCAATAGATCGGGTGTTAATCCGAATCTGAGCTAATAAATTGAGAAGAACTATAATTAGGGATGCACAAAAAATTTGTCAATCTGATCCGATCCGTGCTAATTCGATCTAATCTGATAGCTAACGGATCGAAAGTGGATTGCAAATAAGAATCAATTACTAACGGATCGGATCATGGATGGGAGGGGTAGAAATTCGATCCGATCCACGAATCCATTAACTATATTTTCTATTATAAATTATTATATATATTAACTTTTATAACTTAAACATAAAAAAAAAACTCATTTATATAACTATTGTTTCAATTTTCATTTAACTTCTATTAGCTTTGTTTAAAATCTAGCATGTACCAAATTACTCTTTTGATGAATCATGAATATATTTTTGTTATTTAAGTGAAATTACAACGATTCTCTCATTATTAGGCAATTAGTGTTTGTGTTACTCAGAAAGTTTTTGGTCTTATTATTAGGCAATTAGTCTAATTCATTACTTCATTGCCATTAATTTACTACTACTAGAGTTCTAGTTATTCTAAATTTGATATTGGACCATTGATCATGGTTTAAAAATAATAATAAAAAAATGGACTATTTAGAACAAGTCTAATTCATTCAATTTAATCTGATCCAATCTACTATTTCAAAAATTCAATCTGATCCAATCTGTGACTCCAACAGATTGAATTAGAATGAAATTTCACAAATTCGTTGACCACAAATTAGATTAGATTAATGCCAAATTCGATCCTATCTGTGTCACCCCTAGCTATAATAGTCTATAAAGAGATAAACTTGCTAAACTCCATTTCATAATCAACCATATGCATAATACATGCCATACAAATCTAGCATAAAGACAGACTACAACTACAGGAACACAAGAGTAGCACGTTGTCCGATTAAATCTTTTCATATAATTTTATCACAATCAATCTCCTCCTCCTCCTTCTATAAAGTAAAAATTCACTAGACATGCTTAGAAACTAATAATTAATATTGATCCATTATTGAACAATAGGAATTAAAGTACGTAAATTTTGTGTAGTATTTACCAAAATTAAAGGGAAAGTAGAACCTCAACGGAGATGGTTAAAGACCAAAGCAGCTGAGTATGGAAATAGCAAAGATGAGCCAGGATATGATTTGAAGCCAGAGTGATGAAGATACTGTAACGGCAATGAAAAAGGCTGTGACCCCAGAGAGGACCCCCACATGCCCTAGTACTCGGGCTACAACACGGAAGTTTGTAGAGATGTAGTTAGACACGCAGATTGCGGCAACAGCAACTACCATGGCCAGAGATAGCATATCATCATTTTCAAGTGATTGAGCGGCGACTGTTACTACAAACTGAAAACAAAATCCAGCTACCATCACCGCCATCTCCAGATTAATGGGGTGGTCATCAATATTATGTGCAGGAGCTGCGTGACCATTAAGGGGTTCTACATTCACCCGAACTTCTGAATCAGCCATGGAAGGAAGTGGTGGCACTGTTGGCGGAGAAGGAGGGAGGCTTGGTTCCGGCTCTCTTGCTGTTGGAGGAAGATGAGGAGGAGAAGGAGGAGGAGGGAGGCTTGGTTCTGGCACTGGCGCTATTGGCAGAGGAGGAGGAGGAGGGAGGATTGGTCATAGAGTATAAACAATACATGTTCGCAAGACATAAGTGGTCTTTTACATATTCATCGCTTGCATATAGTCCACAATCCGGGCATACATTCAAATAAAAGAAATTAAGTCTTTAAATGAAAACCAAAATTTTCGCTCCTCGCCAATACACTATTAAGGAGACTCCACAACCTCCTTTCCATTTCCTGAAAAGAGTTAATCCTCATGGGATGAGTAACCACATGCTTAGTAGGAATGTCTAAAACACAATTTCGCAAGTTCCGTGAATACCACATAACATATATTTGCATTTAATCATGTTAAGTAAATATCAACATATCACAACCACATCATAAGCAACGTGTAAATGCAACATGATATGCACAACATCCTCATCTTCTCCACACATCCATTGGGTTCCAATTTTATGGGCCGCCCAATCCCACCTAGCCAAGGTTCCAAGCTCATTTATCTCATCGGAAGACTCTATTTTAGGGAGTATCCTCTTCCATTCTATTCTGGAGCCCCAATTAAGGATCACTCCATAGGGTTCCAAAGTCAGATTACCCCACATGAATTTATAATAATTACCATGCCAACTCAAGAGGGCTATCAACCCAACTGAGCTCACCACCCTCACTAAACCAATGATGATGCATCCCACATGTTCATGCTAGCATGTATTCACAATTCACTTAATATAACAATAATAATCATGTTTGCACATTTCCCCTTAAATAACATCTCATGCATTCACATTAAATATGTTACACATTTTTCATATTTCCTATCAATCATATTGACAATTATACATATATTGCAATTAAACAAGCTTCTAAGACATTTCATCAAACACCTAAGTGTCACTTTCATAATCGTACATGTATAAACGTAATTATCCCACAATTCAATCTCAACATGATCACATTATCATCTAATACACTTATAAACATGTAATACATCATTAGACATAGAGAATTCATTAATTGGCATAATTAAGCATACTTTACTATTGAAAAAATCTAATTATCCCATATAACCAATTAGTTGCCTTAACAACCAATATACTCACAACAACCCCAAATTCTATAGGTTAGGCATCCCTACCTCAATTTGAAATAGCTTCCAAATGATTTTCTCAATTCTCACAAAAACTAACTTTCTCCAAAATTGATTTCGAATGGATTAATCTCGAGCCCTCAACGTGTAGACCATTTCTCTCTTCTTCGGCATCGCCCAAATATTACCCCAAGACCTTCTAATTCAATGGAGAAGTGAAGAATAAGATGTAGAGATACATATATATGTATGTATAGTCTCTCACGGCTAATGAAAATGAGAAATGAGGGCTAGGTCATTCTTTTGCTATTTATAGAATTTAATTTCCACTTATTTACAAAAATTTTACTACCTTTTCATTAAACCTTTCTACGCTCGATTTTTAAGTTCTGTAACTCCGATTGACACAAAATCAACTCAGTAGCGTGTCAAATATTTTATTTAAGCTTCCTCCCAAATTTGGTGTCATTCCAACACTTTTGTATTTTCTGGGCCCCGGGTCACCCAGATCCAAAAAAGTTAACTTTTGTCAAACGCTCTGAAAACTTTTTCAAGCCTTAAATAAGTTATCTAAACATGTATTTTACATTTAAAACACATATATAATCATTTAAAATATTAATATGACAATAAATAAAATTAAAGAAAAATCGGCCAAGAATTGTCACAATTCTTATATTTCAATCACTAATTTTCTCTCTCTAAGGCAGCGAATTCCCTCTCTCTCTCCCTTCTATATAGGTTTTGAAGGGTTTAAGGTGAGATTTGAGAGTTTCTGAAGAAGAGAAGATTGTTCTCCTCGACAAGGGCTTTGCTTCAATTAGAACAAAAGTCATTTTAGAGAAAATGTTTAGAAGCTCTTCCAAACTAAGGTAGGGATGTTTAATTCATGAGTTCCTATAATTTCTTGTGAGTATGTTGAATACTTAGTGCATTCAACTAAATATATGTGAGAATATATATATATATATATATATATATATATGTGTGTGTGTGTGTGTGTGTGTGTGTGTGTGTGTTTTGGCATCATAAGATTAAGGGTTATGTGCTTGTATGTTTTTGGTGAGTTATGTGTGAGCATATAGGGTGAAAACCATGAATCTTGGTGTTTAATGAATGGTTATGTGAGTATGTGATGTTATGTTTTTGATTATGTGCCTCAATGAGCATGATTTATTACAAAACATGATTTATATGATTAATAGATTTTTGAGATGTAGAAATGTGATATGTGTATGCATATGAGATATATATGGAAAAGTTTAAATATGCTAGATGGTTACTAGGTGGTCTTCAATGTTGCTTATGTATATTTGACATGAAAATATGTGAAGTTGAGCATGTGTGATTCATATCCATGCATGGCAAGTGCATTGGGCGATGGTGCATGTGGAAAAGCCGGTGTATATTGGATGGCATTGATATTGGAATCATATGGTGAGAGAATTGGATGGCCTTGATATTGGAATCTTATGGTGAGAGAATTGGATGGCCCTGATATTGGAATCCTATGGTAAGAGAATTGGATGGCCCTGATATTTGAATCTTATAGTGAGAAAATTGGATAGCCGTGATAATGGAATCCTTTGGTGAGATAGTTGGATGGTCCTAATATTTGAATCCAAGTGCTAGGTCGTGTGATTTACATAGGAAAGGTGCATGTCATGTTGTATACATGTAGTTCATGACATGGTCATAGCAAACGATTTTGTGCATAATATGATTATGTGTATGTCTATGCTTTATGTGGCACTCACGGGACCTTAGGAATTGTGCCTTAAGCATTTCTACTAAGCATGCTAAGGCTCAATCTCCATTATATATATAAAAAATTCAGGTAATGGCAAGGAAGTAGCAGAGCCTCGGGAGAGGTCTTGAGTAGGCTTAGAGCATGGGGTAGTTTTGAGTGTGATGTAATTCATTTTGGAAATGTAGATCCAGAATGTGGAGTGAAACATATTGCGTATGTAATTAAATATGTTCATTTGGATAAATGATGTATGACGATGGCTACGTTTTAGACATATGTATATTTGGTTCCAAAGACTAGTATAAAGAGATTTCTGTTATAGTTTCGGTATATGTATCATGTGCTTATATAAGTTTTGGAATTCTGATGGCATGTATGAGAGTTTTTGAATTATGTTCATATATGAAAATCTTGGGATGATTAGGATTAAAGTTCCATTTATGAATTATGGAGCATATGTATGAGTATGGAACGAGAAAGTGATAGATTATGATGTTCCATTTAGTTGGATTTATATAAATGGTATTGTATATGGTTAAATGTGAGAAGTATCAGGTTTTAGGGACTTTCGATCCCATAATTTGGCCTTTTAGCTAACCAATAAGTCAAAAGTCTCGAGAGGTGAAAATTACAGGTTTTGTAGGAACAGGTTTCAATCGGCCAAAAGTGTCCTTCAGCCGACTGATGAATTGAGCAGCCGATAGAAGAGTTACCCAATTTTCAACTAACTAATGGGGAGTCCATCAGCAGACCAAAACTGGTAGAGAGTGAGAAATTAGTGTTTTCTAGCATTGTTGACCAATGACCGAGTATGTATAGTCTAAGGATGACCCTGTAGGGTGAATGGTGAACTCATGTCTATATACTACGCATAGGGTTAAGATTATGAAAAGTGAGATGAGAACCCAAGTTTTCCATATAGGAACTTATACAGTTAACCTTTCATGAGAGATAGTCTCAGTGGTCCGAATAGGAGCCAAAGGTGACAGAGCAGTGTTTGTCGTGCTCACTCGGGGTTATGCGGTTAGTGACCGGGCGAGCATGGCACCTCACAACTAGAGTTCGGGCTCGGACTGAGGTAGTTTCGGTGAATCAGATTTTAGAGTGTGACAATCCTTAAGTTCAAAACTGTGCCCATTCCTTCAAATACAACTAGAGAGAAGCCTACATCTAATATTAATGCTTTGGTTACAAATAAGATAAAGGAAATAGCTCAAAAAGAGACAGCTAGACTAGGATGTCAAGCACAATATATGATTAGAGAAATGATTGATGATGATAATACTCTTATTCTTGGACTTTTTATTTTTTTTTCGAATCGTGCTTTGACTGATAGATAGTTAACCAATCCATGAAGGGTACTTGAAGATAAAATTTACAAAGCTTGAGGCATTGATTCGAAAAGATATTCTAGGGAGTTCTAGAGATGATGATGATGATGATGATGAAGTTCTAAATGATGATTAGGTCCACGGATAGACCTAGTTAGATAGTTTTGGCTAGACTGAGCTTTTATTACTTACATGTTATGTCTAGGTTTCTATGTTTAGTTATTTAGACACATTTATGTTATGCCTACAAAGCATAGATACGGCAAAATAGTAGTTGTGGCCGTATCGAACATGTATCCGATACGGATACGGCCCGTATACGACAGGATACGTGTCCGATACGGCTAAGAAGTATCCAATTTTTTAAATTATTTTTTGAATATCGGATACGGCTAGGATACGTGAGGGATACGACTAGGATACGTGGGGATACACTAGGATATGTCTGGGATATGGCTGGGATACTTTTCGAGATAAATTTGTAAGTTTTTGTTCTATAAAATGGGGTTGAGATTGTAATATTAAAAAACTTTATAGATTAGGAAATAAGGATAATTTTATAATAAAAAAAAATATTTTTAAAACCCTCAAGTAAGTGAGTGATTGTAAAGAATATTAGGAAAGATAGTGAATTCTTAGATTTTAACTTCTTATATTTTGTATAATTACTTTAACTATATTTATTGTATGGTTAAGAATAAAAATTAATATTTTATGTATAATATTATATTTTTATTTATTTATTTATTTGACGTATCCTTGCCGTGTCTGTATCCTATTTTTTTGAGATTTTTCGTATCGCCGTATCCGTATCGTGTCATATCCGTATCCGTGCTTCTTAGTGTTATGCTTGTTTTAAACTATCTTATGATATGTTTCTTTTGGATATTTGGTTTGTAATTTCATATTTTTCGTACTTATTCTTATATCATTTGTATGGAGTTTATGTTCTTAATCTCTCTTTTAATCGTCATTTGTTAGTTTCTCTTTTCCTTTGATCTTACTTTGTGAGTTTGTTCCAAAAAAGGGGAGAACTAGTAATGTTTATATGATTAAGGGGGAGTTAATTGCTTTAATGGTTATATTTGTATTTTTTCTATATTAAGCTTTCATAGGTGGTGTTGGTTGAATGATGTGCATATTTCAGATTTCTTCTCCGCAAAGTTACTGTAATACCCCGAAAAATTTAGGTGTCAATTTAATCTCTTTACATTATTACTTTATTTTATTAATTCATGTTAAATGTTTTTTATATAAATTATTATTGTAGGTGAGTTGTTTGTCTTTTATACATGCATATTGTCATTTTATGTGAATTGGTATCAATTGTGTGTTATTTTATTTAAATGTTTTGGGTTGGGCTAGGATGAGTGGGCTAAGGTTATGTTTAAAATGATGGGCCTAGGGTTGTAATAATATTTTTATTGCTATTGTTAGTATTATTAATTTGATTTTTAATTAGTTTGAGGAAAATAAATAAAAGAATAATTAAAACAAAAAGAAAAAGAAAAGAAGAAGAAATTAGGGTTTGCCGTTGTTTTACGCACAGAATTACAAGAGAGTAAACGAAAGAGAGAAGGGAGTGACGATCGGGTGAACAAGTTGATTCGTCAGGAAAAAGGCAAGTTTGATTCTTCTCTTCCCCTTTGAATCCGTATGCATAGTCTAGGTTTGAGGATTGTGTTTATTTTGGAAATTTGTATATAATTGTATGTTGTTTTCTCTGTTGATAAATTTTGTGAGAATTAATTATGCTAATTGTATAAACATGTTGCTAGAAATTTGTATGCATTTATTTATGAAATTAAATGATTTGGCATGCTAGGAATAATTCTGTGAATTAAACATTAGGATTTTGGAGTTTTGGTACTATTTTAGGGGATTTTTGCATATGTATATACATGCATATATGATTGTATAGGCGGGTGTATATATATACGAACATGAAATTTGGGTTTACTGTGTTTATCATTTTTGAGGGATTTTGTTCCGATCAATAGGTAGATCTTACTTCCTAGAACAACTCTTGAAAATTTGGTTGTAAACCGTTGGGTAGATTGATGGGAATCTGACTTTGAAATTTTAGATTTTCGAAACTTGAAATTGGGCGTTTTTGATTTAGGCCATGAGAGGGCGTGAATTTGGTACCAATGCGTAGATTAGATCGAGACGAGTTCAATGGTATATTCATACGCGCGATTCGGTATCCAGAAGTGACCGGAAAATGGTCGGAAAGTTCGGCCACCATTGTTGAGCTTTAAAGCTTCAGCCGTGGGAAGAAGAAAGAAGAAGGAAGAAAGAAAAAAAAAAAAAAAAATTGTGGGGGCAAGGTCGCCGGCGCGTGGGGGCGCGTGCCGCCGGCTCCGGCACCGGCCGGTGGCCGGAAAATTATTTTCGGGCCCCACTCTCGGGGGCCCACCTCTGGGTCCAATATGGGCCTATTCCGAATTGTTTTGATATTTATTTTGTATTTTTGAAATTTTTGGGAAAACTTGAAAATCTGGAAAAATCATTTTTTAAAATACTTTTATAATTCTAAAAATTCCCAAAATTTTATGTAAACTTCCTGGGAGCTTAAGGCGCTTGGGGTTTAAATTTCATATCAAAATTATTTACCATTATCTTTAAATTAATTTTTAAAGTGTCTAAAAATTGGATTTTTCAGCTTCTTTAATTTTAGAAAATAGTTAGAAATTTCCGAAAATTCCGAAATTTTTACTGTAGCTCTCTGGAGGCTAAATACACTTGGGTTTAAAGTTTCAACTCAAAATGATTTTTTCTTGTTGTTCAATTGATTTTTAAAGTGTCCAAAAGTTGGGTTTTTCACTTTCTGTAATTTAAAAAAAAATACTTTTATAAGTCCAAAAATTCCTAAATTTTTACTGTAATTCTTTGGAGGATAAATACACTTGGGTTTAAATTTTCAACTCAAAATAATCTTTCATTGTTGTTCAATTTATTTTTAAAGTGTCTAAAAGTTGGATTTTCACCTTCTTTTATTTTTAGAAAATATTTTAAAATTCCAGAAAATTCTAGAAAAATTTAGGTAACTTTATAGGATTAAAATGCACTTGGGTTTTAAATTTCATGTCAAAATGAGTCTCCCTTGTGATTGTGTTGGTTGTAAAAGTATGCCTCGAATTATGTTTATTTTCTTTTTGCTAGAATAATAATTTTTAAAATTCTCAAAAATTCTAGGAAATTTCAGCATAATTTAATAGGGTTCTTAGCAGTAGAATATGCCCAGAAACCTAGATAAAAGTTAGGTTTAGACTCCCTCATATAATTGAGTGCATTGAAGGTTGAGTTGGGAAATTGCTTCTATAATGGATGCTTGGGTTATTTGGTTTATTGGAATATATTTTCCTTTAAGGATATAAATGCCCATCAAATACTTGATTATAGTCTACTTGTGAACGATTTGTCTTATGATGATAATTTCATGTTGGATGATTTGAAATAACGGTTGTGCAAATTTAAATCATAATGCACCTTGTTATTTTATATTGCATATTGGAATGTATCTATGCATTTTATTTTGGCATGTAAGGATTGCCCGGCGTGTCAGGATCGCCCATACCTAATAAGGTATCTATATATTTTATTTGGCATGTAAGGATTGCCCGGCGTGTCAGGATCGCCCATACCTAATAAGGTATCTATGCATTTTATTTGGCATGTCAGGATTGCCCGGCGTGTCAGGATCGCCCATACCTAATAAGGTATCTATACATTTTATTTGGCGTGTTAGGATCGCCCATACCTAATAAGGTATCTATACATTTTATTTGGCGTGTCAGGATCGCCCATATCTAATAAGGTATCTATATGTGTATGCACATTTTTCTTTATTTTGAACTTAGAGAATGTGTTCATTGTTGGATGATAAGGGTGTGTTGGAACAATGTATAAGATGATTTTACTTCTGAAAACATGAGCTAAATAGGAAATGACTAGTATGTATATATCTATACCTATTAAGGTATCAAAAGATTAAATGATGGCATGTTAGGATTGCTTAAACTTGATATTATTTTATATTATGTTTATTTCTGCTGAACGTAAGGAATGTGTTCACGTTTGCATAATAAGGGTTTGGGTGGAATATTATAAATATTGACGGTTGTTTTGGAAACACGAAACTGGGTAAAAGAATAACTTGTGGGTTAAATCTATAGACTTATTTTGTGTCCCTTATACTGAGGGTATGTATATTGGTTCTCTGATTGGGATGTAGTAGATAGAACTTGCTCGTGGGTTTAACCCACTGTGTTGATATTTCAGGTTTCAGACAGGTTCCACCGCGAGGATAGAGTTTTAGGATTTGGTTGTAGCAGACGTCTCATTTCATCAGTTACAGGGTAGGAACTTGTCTTCTTCAAGAGTCATACTATGAACTTTTGAGACTTTGATTGTTGGTATTAATTTTAGAATTTAAAAACTTTTGTTCTTTCTGGTTAAGGGGTCCTTGGGTTATGGGACTTCCAAATTGTATTACCAGAATATATTTATTTATTTATCAATTATTTCAGTTCAATGGGATTTCTGTTCAGCTTTTAGCAATTATTCTATTTCTTTCTTTTGCATCTATGCTTGTTGCTATCAGTGGTTAATATTCCTCAGGTTTTGTGTATGAGACTGGCCACCTCATGCGCGAAATTTTCTGGGGGGTATTTCAGTTACTACATGTGAAGCTTGATATATTGCAATGCTCTGATTTCTTTGGTTATATTTCTTTGTAATCTAAGATATTTTGTAATTTGATTTTTCCAGTGGGTTAGGTTATGATTGTCTAGGTTGGTTTTGTCACAAAATTGCTAAAGAGGGAGATTATGACATATATTTTTGTCATTAACAATCTTCGATGTCAAAATTAAACATGATCAAGTTGTAATCTTTTTAATCATATTCTTGTTATCGATCACGCAATTGAAATCAGAGAGAATGGACAGAGTTCTTCACCAAACATGCATGTGATCAAGTTATACCCTTTTTTAAGATGACATCAATGTTTTGATCATTTTGAAGTTTCTGAGATCTTTCAAATGCATGAGGACATCGTTGATCAAGTATGAAAGTCACGTAGTCCTGGTAAAGTGGTGAGAACATTTAGTAGTGATATAAATTGTTCCCAATCTTGAAAATTAGGATTTTTGGACACAAAATTAATATTTTTCAAGGTTGAACGTGTCCTAGATAGCCCTGGACTAGTCCATGAGGTCTCAATATCTCAGGTTTGAGATTTGACATGGCTGGACCGGTCCAAGAAAGGGCTGGACCGATCCATGCATGCTAATGTGCCTTTTTGTTTTATAGTGTCTTGTTTGACCGGGATGTGATTCTAAACT
Source organism: Cornus controversa (assembly GCA_026545225.1). Lineage (NCBI taxonomy): Eukaryota > Viridiplantae > Streptophyta > Magnoliopsida > Cornales > Cornaceae > Cornus > Cornus controversa. Next base: position 11,161,864 of record CM048850.1, read on the forward strand.
TTTCTAAAACATTAGGATTCATTTCTAATGGTTTTTAACTTGTTTTTCAATGAATTTATGTTTTTTAACATCTATATAATTTTCACGTGTTTTCTCTCTACGTAACCTTTCAATAGACATCAAAAATATTATTTTTAAAGAGAGAAAGCATAAAGTCATTTTTGGAGGAGAAAATTCTCTATTAATTTTTTGTTTATATTTCTTGGAGAGCACACACATATATATATGCAATGAGTGATTTAGGTTGTGTCTCTCTCTCCGCTTGATCAATCATCCAGAGGTTGCTTCAAAAATTTCTTATTGATCAAGACATTAGTTCGTTTGGTTTCTTTTACAATTGTTCGTTGGTGAGAAATGAGAAGAATATCGCACTACGAAGTGGACAATATACTTGCGGAGTGTTCGTGTTCATCCGGTTATCCTTCTGTAAGGATTGTGAGGTTTCGCCAAAAGTCTGCTACAATTGGACATGGAGTCGTAAGAGTAAGCCTGAGGTGTTCCCCATCAAATTCTTGATAGAGTGGAGTGGGTGTGAGTTTGTGACAAAGTCTGTCGTACTTTGCTTCGACGATAGTGGATTTAGTTCTCTGGTGCTAGAAGCCTCACCTGTGGGTTTTTTCCTTTATTGATTTTCCACATATATCAGATGTCATTCTACACTTTACTTTATTTACTTGCTTTATGTTTTTGATTAATTTTAATTTAACTTAAAATCGAATCAATTTGAAAAAGTAAGCAAACAAGAAAGTAAATTAACCTAATCATCTCCTCTAGTTTTTAAACAAGCTTTCACAACTACGTACTTTCACACTGCGCTGCTCACACTTAGTTCATTTAGAATTAGTATATATTATATAATATAATACATAAATATATATAGAATCTATTAACTAATATAATATAATAAATAAATATATAGAGAAATCTGTTAATGTACTATTATAATATAATATAATAAATAAATATAGATTAGAATTAAAAATAAAGTATTTTAGGTAAAAAATAAAATAGAACTTTCTTTATATATATATTAAGAATCCAAAAGATTAGAATTAAAAATAAAGTATTATAAATAAAAAGTAAAATAGAAAACTCTTTCTATAAACAAAAAGGTAAATACGTTTCCTTATATTAAAGAGCGTTTATATATATATATATATATATATTAAAGAGATCTAAGAGTCCAAAAGAATTAAAATTAAACTCTTTATATATAAATAAAAAATGTAGTAAAATTATATATATATATATATATATATATATATATATTAAGAGATCTTAAGAGTCTAAAAGATTAGCATTAAAGTAAACAAATAAAACAGGAATTGTATAAATAAAAAGTGTACTGAAACCCTGTGTAAATTTTAAGTGTCCAAAAAATTAGAATTAAAAATAAAGTATTATAGGTAATAAAATAAAAAAGAAATTTTATAAATAAAAAAGTACTGAAACTCCATAAACTTTTTGTACTTTTCAGTAGTATAAATAGATAAAATGCATCCTTTAACAAGCCCATTCTTAATTGTTCATGTTGACTCAACTTTTTGTGCGTTTCTCTCCATTATTTGTTGAGTGTTGTCACCCCAAGACTGTCAATTCCAATTGAGCGAAATAATATTTTGCTGCTTACCAATAATCTCTCTCTCTCTCTCTCTCTCTCTCTCTCTCTCACATCCTATATGTGTCGTGATCGATTGGGTTACAAATGTTTCCATATACTATTAATAAACTCTTTTATTTTCTTTGGATAGAAGGATTGGAGTTGAAAGATTGGTGTCTATATATGCTTAATTTGAATAATTAATTAAAATACCAAAATAGAAGTAGGTAGTATAACAAAATAGTAGTATACATTAAAAGTTTTGTTAGGTATGAGGAAGATGAACTGTACGATAGCGACACTAAAGAGCAGTTGGAAACTGATCTTATCAGCTTTCTATGCTTGCTGTTCAAAATAATTCGCTTCTAAGGAATGAAAGTCAAACGATTTATAAAGTAACTATGTTTAACGACTTCTCATTCCATTGCAAGAATTTCTTATGGAAAATGCCGAAATTGTATCATTACTTTTTTAAAAATGTGTTGCGAATATATATATATATATATATATATATATATATATATGTATGTATAAAAGATATTTCATCAGTCAATTATAAGCCTCTGTTAGTGAAAAGGTCCTAAAATAACATTTGCTATATATAGCTTTCAAATTAAGTTATATAGTATATATACTATATATGGATGTTTATTTAATTATCTAGATGTCTCACTTTCACTAAAAATATTATGTATATATATTTCTCATATAGGAAAATGATATAATTCCAAATATATTTGTCCCAATAATATTAGTTATTAAAAGTATTAAAATCAATAGTTAGAAGGTGATTAAAATCAAATTGTACTTTGTGTCGCCGCCCAAAGACAAAGTACAGTTTTGCGTGTGAGTGTTGACATGCTCGTATTGTATCACAGTCAAAAACTAAAATGTAACACTTTAATTAATTAAGAGGTTTATTATTCATTCAAGGAAACCTGCTCCATATATTGGTGTAATCTGGTGGCTGCATGATTTGTCTTTCATCACGCAAACCTTTGCCTTGTTCGGTAAGAGAAAGTCATCATAGACGTTGATATTAGACTAATACTAAATTTTATATGATTACCAAATTAAGCCCTCAATGTAGTAAAAGGGGATGTGAAAAAATTTTATGCATAAAAGATAATCTTCTATGGTATAAATGTTTTTTATTTTGTTCATGTATTAGAGATCTTCATTTAATATTTAAAATTAAAATTAAAAAGATTTAAAATAGTGAACAAGTTAATTTTTATGAAAAGCAATGATTTTAGCTTTTTCATGTTTTTTAGTCTTGAGAAATGCTCCTAGAAATCAAGCTAGCTGTTACAAACACTTTCCTCAAGCAAGAGAAGTCATGTCTCAAACTCAATATCCATCGGAGCTTAATTTGGTTTCCTAATCTCTCTTAGTGTGAAAATTATACCCTCTTCAACAAGAGAAAATACCGATAAGAAAAAAAAAAGTCAAACAAAACTCTTCTTTGAGTACATTCAAGTGGGCCAATTATCATCCTCGATATAGTATTTCGAGATTAAAACATTTTCTTGGGTTTTGAAAGATGTGCACCCTATAATCCATCACCCAATACATGAAATATATAATCTCCTGTCACACATGCATCAGAGAAATTTTCCTGTCACACATGGACTATCTCCTTGAGACACATGCAGGTTAATTTTGAGTACCATTAATGTTTGCACATTTCTTTGGAAATCATATATATATATATATATATATATATATAATATTGGAATAATAGACTTGCACCAATATACCAAAAAAAAAAACATATATGGAAAAGTGCAACTTAGGAATTTCCAATAACAAGAAAGAAGCATATCACTCATTTGGGGAATGTCTTTCTAGGACACTTCATCCTTGTTATTATTAAACATCCACACCCTATAAAACCAGCACCAATTTGTTAGATAACCAACATTGGTCATTCCAGTATTTTGAGAACACAAACTAATCTAAGGTTTAATTTTTTTTTTTTCTTTGTAGTTGATCTATTTGTTATCTCAGTTGTAATACTACATACATAATCCCAATTCCCGAGCATTTCATTGTGACACTTCAATTTAGTTATGAAATTGTACTAACTCTTCATTGGATATCTGCAGGAACTATGGGGAGATCACCATGCTGTGATCATGAGAATGGACTAAAGAAGGGTCCATGGACTCCAGAGGAGGACCAGAAGCTTATTGACCACATACAGAGATATGGCCATGGAAGTTGGAGAGCACTTCCAAAGCTTTCTGGACTGAACCGGTGCGGGAAGAGTTGCCGATTAAGGTGGACTAACTATCTGCGTCCAGATATCAAGAGAGGAAAGTTCTCTGATGAAGAAGAACACACAATCATCAGTCTCCACTCAGATTTTGGAAACAAGTAAATTTTAATTTCCAAGCTCCATACTTAATATTGAATCTCTTAATACATTGATCTTCACTTGCTATACTGATCTAGAGCTGATTGTCAACATCTATATGGCTCGATTTGGATCACTAGAACGCCAAACAGACGAGCTGGCATAGTTTTTTCAAACAATTTTGGAAGATTGTCAAAACTGTTCCAAAAACCCGTGTCAACCCGCCGTTTGAAAGGTCTAAATGGATGATATAGGTTTCCACAATCAGTTTTACATTATATAAATTGTCACAATTTAACAACAATGAATCTAGAAAGTTTGTTTTTGTCATGGCAATAAAGACTATAGGTCAAAGTGATGCAAAAACAGACTAGAAAGTGAGTTGATTAATGTTTAATCTTTCTCTGCAGGTGGTCCAAGATTGCAACCCATCTTCCAGGAAGGACCGATAATGAAATTAAGAACTTTTGGAATACCCATCTCAAGAAAAAGCTTCTCCAAATGGGTGTTGATCCAATAACCCACAAACCAAGAACTGATCTTGATTTCCTCATGAACAACCTTCCTCAGTTGCTTGCATCAAATATCAGTACTAATATTCCAATATTGAATTCTTGGGGCAATGCTCTCAGGTTACAATTGAATGCCACACAACATGCCAAAATCCAATTGCTGCAAAGTATAATTCAAACCCTAAGCACTAGCACTCCACATTCTTCCTTGGAAGCTCTTAACATATTAGGATCTGTGCCACTTCATGATCAACAGCTTTATGGATACCTCAGAGTACTGAATTCTCAGTTTGAAGGATCACTTGGTCATGACCTCGTTGGTTTTGGTCCTAACTCTACTCAAAATATTACTTCCACTTGTCCAGATTTTGAAGTACTCCAACATACTAACAATTATAAGCCAGTGGAATATGACTCCATATTTGAAGTTTCTAATAGTGTGTACAATGAAAATAATCAATTTAGTGCTGTTCCAACTGTGGATTCAATGTCTTCATTGATTTCAGCCTCACCAGAGTGTTCCATTGTCAATCAAATGGATGACAAAAGCAACCCAACTGATATGTCTAACCCTTCATCTACTTCTTCAACCACCTTTGAAGCTTTGGGAGAACTTTTGGATGATGAAGCAGGTGACTCTTACTGGAGATATATTATAGAGTAAGTATATATACTATATTGATTCCTCCTTAAATCTTCTATATATATATATATATATATATATATATATATATTACATCCTTCACTTTCCTGTTTTATTTTATTATGATTTTGATTTGTTCTCTTTTACTCCTTAATTTGCAGCCAATCATCTTGTTCTCCATGGTCAATCTCGTCATAGAGATCAGTAGAGCTCAATTTCAGTTCATATTGAGAGATGTATACAGATGTAAACAAATAATTCTTCATATGGGAGTTGGTTTTCATTGGGCACCTTTTTCGTCTAGAGAATTAATTGAATTAATTATATTGTTATACATAAACCAGCCATTGTTTTATTTTGTTTTTTTTCACTTGTGTAATTTTTCTCTAATTCCTTTGTCGGCTACTTCCATAATACATATTTAAGATACGTTACAAGTTTAAGACCAAGTTGGAACATGATGGTTTTGAAGACACAATTATGCTACATGGGTGTAATGAAGTGACTTTGCTTGGTACAGTCTCAAACTCTAAGGCGTGCTTTATGGATTTAATTTTGAGATCAATATTATTGAATGGAAACGATAACCATCACGAAAGGATATTAATGTCACTCGACCCTCTTGGCTAGCATCTCAAATTAATTAGGGAGACTAGTGCCATGTAACGCCCTGTGTACCTCGAGAGAGAATGGAAGGCATCCCAAGTACTGCATGAATATAGAATATATATATGTGTTCAATCAATTAATCGACCGAGCTGGTCGATTATATTGTCAACGTGCGTGCGGATGTGTTAGAGCCGTGCAATCAGTTCAAAAGTTAAAATAACTGGTCGAACACATATGTCTTTGTACAATTCTTTTAAGTCAGCACTAGCCAACTCTTTTTTACACTGGCCGATGCTGGTATTCTAGTCTTACAATTTTCATTATGTAACATGAAATCGGCCACATCAACATTTTCATGCATGGGCCGATTTATTTTATTCCATGAGGCTGACCTCGTCTATAACCAATTTTCTTGCACCTCAAGGTCAGGAGGTTTATGTGGAAGACGAATTTCTTCATTTTCTACACACATATATGGTTGATTAGCCATGCTTTGTCCCTCTAGACTCTTATTTGGGACTTCTTCCAGAATTGGAAGAAAATAACTTCCTTGATTTTCTTCCAATGGTTTTTGAGGCTAAAAAATCTCTATATTTACCATACCAGTTGGTTGATTATGAGGAACTTGAAAAATGCATTGGCCGATTTGTTCTTGATTAACTGAATCAGCCAACTAGCCTTTGTCTTGGGCTGGCTGATTAACTCATTTTCTTTATTTACTACTGGCGACTGATTAGCCGTTGGTGGCTGATAATAATCAGGTCAACTACGTCACTGATTGGCCATCTGTTGCACCCCGAGTGTCAAAGGTGGCAAATTATAATTAGACTAACCGTATGGCTAATCTACCACTGAAGGTTGAGTATAGTTAGATCAACCATATGGCTGATTGGTCATTGGTTGTCCCTCGTATACCACGGGCTACAGATTCGAGACAAATGGTGGATCTAGATTTCTCCACCAAACATGGTTGCCCCCCGGATCTGGAGCTTCTCTATCAGAAAGAACTTATGGGACTTTATGTGGCTATGGTGGAGAAAACTATTGTTTGCATTGATGGTTGTTGCACTGTAAGTGGCTGCTGATATATTAAAATGGCTGGTTGTGGTTGATTTACCACTAGTTGTTGATTTGCCGGTAATGGTTGATTGTAGTTTGGCCAACCTTGTGGCTGATATTCATGCCAAACAAGTGGCTGATTCGGTTAGCCAGGTATTTGATTTTCTATTAGCAGTTGATTTGTCGCGACCATTTGGTTAGCTTTGTGCCATCCTTGTAGCTGATTATTTTCTAGTTGCCCCCTAAATGCTGGTGCAATCGGCAGATCTAACCATGTTTCTCTATTACCATTGCCCCCCAGGTCGACTGGATCTAAGGGGTCATTTAGCTAAATTACCTACTGTTGGGGATTCGGCCGATCATGCAATCGTTTGTTCACAGCTTCAATTGGTGGCTGGAGAACTACTAGATGGCAGGTTAACTTGTGTAGAAGGTTGAGGTGAAGGTAATATTGGACCTTTCTACTTTAACTTGTCAGCCTATTGAGTATTCCGCGGATAAATCGAATCTTATATGCTAGAGTTTTGGTTAATCAGCCTAGTTTGAATGGTCGATAACTACTTTATTGAGGCATTAACCTCTTCAAAGTGGGTTTTGTGTTTGACCTCACTCTGAGTGAACCTTTCTTCTATCTGGGTTTTGAGTTCTTCCATTTGAACACTCAAAGCCTCCATGAATGCTACCATATCAGCTAGTATGGCAGTAGAACTACCAACTGGCTGAGCAATTTCTTTCTCGTCTACTTCTTCATTGGTCAAAGAATTCTTCGTAGTTCTAGGGTTATGAGGCATATCCCAATTTCTTTAGCCCTTTCTGGTCCCACTGGGAATGCCAAAATATGTTCAATCAATTAATCGACCAAGATGGTTGATTATATTGTCAGCGTGTGTGCCGACATGCCAAAGCCATGAGACTGACTCAAAGAGTTATAATAACTGGTCGAACACAATATTTTTTTTGAGTTTGTGTTAGATTAGGCGATTGGTTAGGGAGAGAGAATACTAAACTCCCTATTAAGTTCTTTTTTGCTTCAATGAAGAGGACTTTAGTTTTGTGCAAAAGAATTGTGCAAAAGTTTTGTTGAGTGATTGTGGAGCCCTTAAGACAGAGTTCTTTTCTTTTATTTATAGGAAACTAAAACAACTAACTCCCTATATCTAGGTTACAAGATAAAACGGAATAAATAATTATACAAAAAAGAAATACATAAACTAATACACATTATTTCACGTTTCTTCAAGTCCTAAAACGTAGCCTCTTTCCTTTAGCTTTCTTAGAGTCCAACTCTTACTCAACCTCATCTCATATGATCCTTACTATTGTACTGTAGCAATTCCATTTATATAGAGCCCAAAGTGTATCAAAGTATTCAATTCAGATAAAAGGTCATTATATATATAATATATATATACAAAAAAAGTCCATATATATCCAAGTCCATTGTGTAGCTTCAAGAGTCCACAGCATTCCAAACTTATTCTTTATCAGCATTCAGAGTCTTTCCTTTTATGGACTCTTATTAGATATTAATTTTATATGAACATATCCAAGTGTCCCATTCTCAATTATCCTCCAGGGTCCATTCCCAAACAGCCTCTATATAATGTATATTCAATACAAACATATTATACGGCCATTCAAGTGTCCAACTTACATTATCCAATTAACATCCATGTTTTAGCTGCCAAGTGGCGCCATGTTTGCATTTGGGCGCCAACAGTATGTATATACATTTATACGCAAACCACATAAGGCCATTTTCCATGTTATAACAGATGAGCGTGAGAAATCATTTAGGGTCCTTTTGATTAGACGGAAATTTATGGTGGAAAGGAAAAGTGAAAGAAAGAAAAAACTAAATTTTCAACATCCATTTGATTAGAATTAAATTTTTTTAAGAAAGTTGTGAGTATTTATTTTGTTAGTTTGGATAGTAAAAAAAAAATTTATTTTGTTAAAAAAAATGACTGTAATTACCAAAACTACCCTTATGATTTTAAATACTAAAAAATAAGTGAAGTTTTATTTTATCAATCTTCTTTATACTCAATTGTTTATATCCATTTTTTGAGAAAATAATAATAATAAAATAATGGATTATCAAAAATAAAAATATAATTGTTTATATCCATTTTTAAATTATTTATATTTAAAAAAGGCTTCAAAATATTTTTAATAGTTAATATTACACTATTAAGATATATATTTTTTCTATTTTATAATTGAACAACAAAGAGCGAGTGTGATTCTTTGAATTTTCCTATGATAATAGATTTCTATTATAAAGGAAAGCGATAGAAACAAAGTAACCTCTTGTTTACACTAAAATCTGAATTTTATAAATTTGACCACTTGGGAAGAGCTTTAGGGAAAAAAACAGATTAAAATATACAAGGGTGTGTAAGGTGCTGATAAAATATTTTCAGATGTCAAACAAGGGGTCAAATCCAATAGCGATTGAAAGCAGTTTTAGAGTAGTCAAAAGTAAGAGGGACTAAATCCAATAGTGATCGAAAGTAATTTTGGAGTGGTCAAAAGGAAAACGGACCGAATTCAATAGTGGTCAAAGTGGTTCTGAAGCGGTCGAAAGCAAATTTGGAGAGGTCGAAAGAAACTACGAAACTGAAAAACTGATTTCAATTAAGTTAAACATGTGCTAAAGACTTGGATGAAGTTTAAAATTTGAATTCAAGTTTAAAAGTTGAATTCAAATGTGATTGGACACGTGACAGAAGGTGTTGAAGTCTAGGAAGGTTAACAGTTATTCATTTTCAGTAATTAGGAGTTATTGTTTGCACTATAGATGTAAACTTTGGCTCAATCACATGGTGAATATTGAAGATACACGTTCAAACAAAGAAAATGGGTAATTTCAATCTTATATCCAGAATTGATCAATTAGATTATAACAACTCGTGCAACTTGAGAAGGTGCTAAAGGCTGAAAAGATATGCATGTGTTTGAATTTGCTATAAGTAATTGGATGTAACCACCAATAACTGATCTTAACTGATTCAAGCTTACTTATAAATAGAAGAATATAAGGCTTTTACAAAGGTCCATCGACCAAATAACATGTCTTTACAACGTAGCCTTTATACATTTCAGTAATTTATTGCTTTCAGCATTTTACTTTTTTTCCTTAGGAGTAATTCTAATGTTAGATATAGTTTAGTTTCAACATCTCTTGGATCTTGTTTGAATATTTTGATTTCTTCAAACTTCCAAGTATTTGTAACAAACATATTCAATATTAAAATGGGTGTGGGTTTGTTCTATTGTTTGATCTTTCCTTACATTCATTTTCATACTTTACTTGATGTGAAAAACCTTCTTCATTGAGGAGTTGAAGATTACTGTTCATTGAATGAAAGTAAATATTACAAAATGTTCTGTGACTTTCTCTATTGCTGGTGAATATTACAGGGTGTTCTGTAACTTTCTTTACTTCGTTTTAGAATAGTATCAATACATCCTCATAAAGGTGTCGAAGATTACTGTTCATGGGATAAAAGTGAATACTACATGTAATATCCCGTAAATTTTGAGGATATTTAATTGGGGTTTTATTATTTAATTAGGTTTTTATTATTTGATGGGGTTTTAATTATTTAAATGTTTTAGTTAATTTTACCAATGCCTGTTTTTATTTGTTTAATGTGGATGTTTGAATTGTTGTTAAGTATTGATTGATTTTAATTGTGTGTAAATTATTTGTTTTAAATGTAGTTTTATTTTTAAAAAAAAAAAAAAAGGTGGGTTTGGGCTGCATGTTCTTTTATTTTTCACTTTTAGCAAGTTGGGCTAGACTGTTGGGTTGGGCTCTATATATATCTATATATATTTTTATATAGGTGGGTTAAATATTTTATATTTATTAGTTTAATTATTTAGGAATATTAAATAAAGGAAAAAAAATTAGGGTTCACTAGTTTATATGCACAGACGGTTCTACGCACAGACCGGGAGAGAACGGTAGATGCTAGAAAAAAGGAGAAAAGGTGATTTTACTCAAAATCATAAGGTAAGTTCAATCTCTTCACTTCCCCTTTAAACTTGTAAACATAGATAATTAATTAAGTTGTTTAATTTCAAGCATATATATATATATATATATATATATATATATGTACATACATATATATGTTAAACATATATATATATATGTATGTATATATGTATATACATATATATGTTAAACATAATTAATTTGCAAATTTGGAGTTTTATGGTATAAATTTAGATATGTATATACATGTATATATGAGTATATAGACAGATATATATGTGTATATATATATATATATACACACACACACATACATGAGATTTGGGTTGAATATAAACGTCATTTTTGAAGGTTTTTGTTCCAATTAAATTGTTGGTCTTGCTCTCTCAAATAGTCCCTGTAAGTTTGGTGGAAAATCATTGGGTGGTTTGACGGGAATTTGGGTGTGAAATTTTATAACCCCAAAACTTGAAATTGGGTCTTTTTGATTTAGGCGATAATTGGTGGTGATTTTGGTACTAATGCGTAGCTTAGACCGAGAGGAGTTGAATGATATTTTCACATGTGAGTTTTGGTAGTCGGAGAAGGCCGAAAAATGGTCAGGGAAATGGCAGCAATGGATGTACACGTTTGCTGGAAAAGTTATAGGGAAAAGAAGGAAGAAAAAAAAAAAAAAGGAGCCATGCATGTCGCCGGCGCATGGGGGCGCTTGCGCCACTGGCCAGGGACCGGGAAAGGTCCCGTTGGGTGCCACTCGCCAAGCCCACCCACTGGGCCCAGTTTAGGCCCAATCCGAAATATTTTAATATTTAAAAACAAAAATTAAATCATTTTTAAATTAGAAAATTAGGAAAAATATTTTTTTTAAATACCGAAAATTTTTGAAAAATTCTCAAAAATTTAAAATAATCTTTTAGGGGCATAATACACTTGGGCTTTAAATTTCAAGATGAAATAAGTTTCCTTTGTTATAGAATTAATACAAAAAATATGCTTCAAAATTAGTTTTTTATTTCCTTTTGTTTTAGAAAATATTTCTAAATTACGAAAAATTCCAAAAAATTTTAGAAAAGTGAATTAAGTCTTTTTAAGACAGTTTATGCTTGGAAACCTAGGTTAGAGCTAGGTTTAGATATACTTGACATTTAAGTTGCAATGTAGGCTTATCGAGTGTACGTTATCATTTAATTGTCTATTACTTGTTTCGTAATTGTTTCCCTGCTATCATGAACATACTTGATTTATTGTTTAATGTTTAAAACCGTATATGAGAGTATGTTAAACTTGCCCACTTGCGTGGTTGGTTATGTACTTTATTTTGGTTTAATTAATTCATGTGCCGATAGGATTTTATGATGTTAATTAGCATGCTTTTTAGTATGTTAGATTATTTATTTCAATGTTAAAAGAGGGGACATGTATGGATTGCCAATATATAATTAGGTATTTAATAGGTTTACAAAGGAGGCATGTATGGATTGCCAATACCTAATAAGATATTTTAATAGGTTTATAAATGAGGCATGTAAGAATTGCCAATACCAAATAAGGTATTTAGTAGGTTTACAAGGGAGGTATATAAGGATTGTCAATTACATAATAAGGTATTTAATAGGGTTATAAGGGAGGCATGTAAAGATTGTCAATACCTAATAAGGTATTTAGTAGGTTTATAAGGGAGGCATGTGAGGATTACCAAATACATAATACAGTATTTTAATTAAAATGCCCCCATAAAATTTCACGCATGAGGTGGTCAGTCTCATACACAAAACCTAAGAGTTATTTACAACTGATAGCAACAAGCATATAATACAAAAGACATAATGAAATTTGTTTAAAGCAGAATAGAAAGTCCATCTAAATTTTAATAAAATGTTGCATAAATAAAGTACGTGTCTGGTAGTACAACTTAGAAGTCTCGTAACCTAAGGACCCCATAACCAGAAAGAACAAGAGCTATTACTTTAAATTAAATAACCGAATAACCAACGTCTCAATAGAGTTCATAATCTGAACATGAAGAAGAGAATAAGTTCCTACTTTGAAAACTAATGAGGAGAGATGTCTGCCACAACCAACCAACCCAAACACTATCCTCGTGGTGGAACCGACCTAGGACATGAAATATCAACAAAGTGGGTTAAACCCACGAGCAAGTCCTCTCTACTACATCCCATCCAGAGAACCAGTAATCTAACAGAAGTTCAATCATCACAACAAAATAACTCATACACAATTAAACTAATATCAAATATCATAAACAATTATGAGTTCAAAAAATACAATTCAGGATGGAAAATAATACAACAATCAATTATATGAGCAAGCACACAACCAAATCTCCAATATACCTAAATCATCGAGAGAGTCTAAACCTAGCTCTAATTTAGGTTTCCGGGCATATTCTGTTCCTAAGAACCCTATTTCATTATTATGGAATTTTCTGCAATTTTTGAAATTTCATAACAATCCAAAGAAAAGGAAAGAATTTTTAAAAAAATCACATTTTGAAGCACACTTTTTAAAACTAATTCTATAACAAAGAAAAATGATTTCATTATGAAATTTAAAACCCATGCCTATTCTGACCCCAAAAGATTAGATAAAAAGTTTGAGAATTTTCTCGATTTATCGGTAATTTTAAAATATTTTCAAAATAAAAATCTAGTTTTGAGACACACTTTTTATACTACTTAAACCATAAGGGAACCCCATTTTGACTTGATATTTAAAACCCAAGTGCATTCTGTCCCCAAAAGATCACCAAAAATTTTTGAAAATTTTTCAGAATTTTAAAAATTATTTTCCAAATAGAAAAAGATGAAAACCCAAATTTTGAGCCATACTTTTAAAATTAATTTAACCATGAGGGAAGTTTATTTCCACTTGAAATTTAAAACCCAAGTGTATTATATCCCTAAAAGGTTACCCAAATTGTTTTAGAATTTTCTCGAATTTGAAAATTATTTTTCCTATTTTCCTAAATTTAAAAATCAATTTTCAAAATAAAAAAAATAAAAATACCCCGGACTGGGCTAGAGGTGGGCCCCGGCGAGTGGGGCCCCCTGCCGCCATTCCCGGCACTTGCCGGCGGCACGCGCCCCCACGCACCAGCGATACACGTGGGGGGCGTTACCCCCCTTCTCCTTCTTCATTTTTTTTTTTTATTTTTTCTTTTCTTTTCTTCTTCCTCACCTATAGCTTTTATGATCAACAATGGAGTTCAAACTTCCCTATCATTTTCTGACCACTTATGAGCACCGAATCGCATGTATGAATATATCATTTCACTCGTCTCGATCTAAGGTTGGTACAAAAATCTCCCCCTCTCATGGCCTAAATTAAAAACGCCCAATTTCAAGTTTTAAAATTCTAAAATTTCAAACTCAAATTTCCGTCAATCTACACAACGGTTCGTAACCAAATTTTCAAGGATTGTTCTAGGAAGCAAGATCTACCTATTGATCGAAACAAAAATCCTCAAAAATGATGACTACAGTAAACCCAATTTCATGTTCGTACATATATATATTTATATATATGTATATATATATATATATATATATATACACACTTGCCTATACAGTCATATATACATATGCCAAAATACCCTAAAGCAGTACCAAAATCCCAGAATCATCATGTTTAATTCATAGAATTGTTCTTAACATGCAAAATCATTTAATTTCATAATTAAACACAAAATGGAAAGTATATATATATTCCAGCAACATGTATATACAAATAATATTATATATATATATATATTATTTGTATATACATGTTGCTGGAATATATATATATATATATATATATATATATATATATATATATTTTACAGCAACATGTATATACAGATAATATATATGTCTACATATTCGAAGGGGAAGAGAAGAGTTCGAACTTCCCTTTTTGTCGACCAAAACTCATCCCTACAAATCGCTCCTTCTCCCCCTTCTCTCTTGCGTCTATATTCTTCCAGTCTCTATGCGTATAAACGACAGAAACCCTACCCTCTTTTCTTTTCTTTTATTTTTTTTCTAGAAAACTAAATAAAATCCAAAATAATAAAAATAAAAATATAGTAAAAATAAACCCCAGCCCATCAAAAATAAGTATACACCTAACCCAACCATTCCAGCCTAACTCAACCCAGATTCCTCCTAGCCCAATCTAAAATTAAAATAAAGGAAAAATACAAAGACCCAATCTAAATAAAATTAAATAAAATAAAGTAAACTACACCAAAATATTTAAAGCACTCCAAGAAATTTATTACAACCAATAAAGCAATTCAAAGCACTCACAGAAAATTAATTCAACCAATAAAGCAAATAAGAAGAAAAATAAATAAATAAATATAAAACATTTAGACTCAAATTCAATGACCTCAAAATTACGGGGTATTACATTCTGCCCCCCTAAAAAGAGAAATTTTGTTCTCAAAATTCACCCCATACCTGAAATAAAAAGCTCTGGATATTTTGCCTTTATCTCATCCTCCCTTTCCCAAGTGGACTCTGCCTCCTTGTGATGGCTCCACTGAACACGAACTAACAAAATGGTCTTAAAACGAAAAACATGGCCCTATGATCAAGAATACAGTAAGGCTGCTCCACACATGTTGCATCTAGCTACAACTCAATCTCTCTAACCTCAATGTGCCGGTAAGTATCCTCATCCCGAAGAAAATTTTTCAGTATAGAGACATGAAAGACATTGTGCACCCTGTGCATCGTGTCTGGTATGCAAGTCTATACTCTACCCCCTCCCCCCAACCTTGTCGATAATCATAAAAGCACCTACAAAATGAGGTGCCAACTTTCCTTATATCCTAAACCACATCACTCCCTTCATGGGAAAAACCTTAAGCAAAACCTGATCCCCCACCTTGAACTCTAATGCTCGAGTTTTTCGGTTATCATAACTCTTCTGTCAACTCTGCGCAGTCCTCATATGGTCTTTAATAAGAACAACTTTCTCATAGGCGTCCTTAATGAATTCAGGACCCAAGAATCTATTCTCTCCAACATCTAACCAACATATCGACGGCCTATATGGGCGCCTATACAGAGCCTCGAATAGTGTTATACCAATAGTCTTCTGATAACTATTGTTATAGGCAAACTCAACTAATGACAAGTAACTCTTCCAATTACCTTTAAAGTCGAGTATACATGTTCGCAACATATCCTCCAAAATCTAATTAACCCTCTCAGTCTGACCATTAGTATGAGGGTGATAGGTTGTACTGAGATGCAAAGCTATACCCATCACTTGCTAAAAACTCTCCCAAAACTTTGACACAAAATTTGGATCCCTATCCGATATAATGGACAAAGGCATGCCATGAAGCTTCATTATCTCTACTATGTAAAGCTTCTCATATTGCTCTGAGGTGTAACTCGAGTGTAGAGCAAGAAATAGGCTAATTTTGTCAACCTATCCACTATCACCCAAATAGCATCATGATTTCATTATAAGGTGGGAAGTTCCATAATGAAATCTATGGAGATGCTCTCCCACTTCCACTCTGGTATAGGCAGTGGCTACAAAGATCCCGCGCGGTCTCTAGTGATCAATCTTGATCATCTGACATATGCTACACTTAAACACAAATATAGCTATGTCCCTCTTTATACCTGCCCACCAAAACTATCATTTCATGTCTTGGTACATCTTATCCCCTCCCGGGTGTACCAAAAATTGAGAACTGTGGGCATCACTCATCACTGCCCTCTTCAAGTTGTCATTGTGAGGGATCATTAACCGTCCCTTATACCTAAATCCTCCATCTGTACCAACAGTATTGAATGGTACCTCTCCAGATTTCAACTCAGCCACCTTCTCTACACACTGTGAGTTGTAAACTGATATGAAATTACCCTCCGAATAATAATAAGTGTAACCATTACACATGCTACAAAAGCATCATCTAAGTCATTAATGTTTCTCAAATCATTCCATTATGTTTCAAATAAAGTTGAAAGACTGGCATAGGGTCGGCGACTGAATGCATTAGTTATTATATCCATTTTTCCTGGGTGGTATTGGATGGAAAAATGATAATCTTTCATGAATTTCAACTACCTGCGCTACCTCATGTTCAGCTCCTTCTATGAGAACAGATATTGCAAACTCTTGTGGTCATCGAACAATCTGAAAGTCTCCCTCCAAAAGATAATGCCTCTAGATCCTTCAGCCAAAGACCAGAGCCGCTAACTCCAAATCATGAGTCGGGTAATCAAGCTCATGAGACTTAAGCTTACGTGAAACGTATGATATCGACCTCTCTACCTATATCAACACATAACCCAGACCCTGCAATGATGCATCAGTATATACCAATTACTCAAATCCACTCAGAGGAATAGCTAGGATAGGTGCAATTATCAACCTGCTCTTTAACTCATTAAATGTTGCCTGACAAGAATTGTAATACCCATCTCCAACATATGGTAAGATATTGTCCGCTTTGGTCCTGAGACAGCACGATTTTGCTTTTGGATTTTACCCTAAAGGGCCTCATACCATTTGAAGAGAACATACTACATATTAGCATATCCCTTTTTCCACACCCAAGCGATGTAGGATTGAGCACCCTGTACCCTGTCAGTGTGGTAGCTCAGCCTAGTGTCTGTCTTCACACCCGCCCACTCACACCTGTCTATAAGGATTACTACAATCCACCCCTACGAGACTCGACGTCCTCGTCGGCACACTTTCAGTTGGGTTCAAACTCTGATACCAACTAAAATACCCATCTCCAACACATGGTATGATATTGTCTGCTTTGGGCCTGAGATCGCACAATTTTGCTCTTGGGTTTTACCCCAAAAAGCCTCATACCATTTGAAGGGAACATACTACATATCAGCACATCCCCTTTTCCACACCCAGGCGATGTGGGATTGAGCACCCTGTACCTTGTCAGTGTAGTAACTCAGCCCAGTGTCTGTCTTCACACCCGCCCACTCACACCCATCCACAAGGATTACTATAATCCACCCCCTACGAGACCCGACGTCCTCGTCGGCACAACCCCCTACGAGGCCCGACATCCTCGTCGGCACACTTCTGATTGGGTTTAGGCTTTAATACCAATTGTAATACCCATCTCCAACACATGGTATGATATTATTCGCTTTGGGCCTAAGCCTGCATGATTTTGCTCTTGGGTTTTACCCCAAAAAGCCTCATACCATTTGAAGAGAACATACTACATATTAGCACATCCCCTTTTCCACACCCAGGCGATGTGGGATTGAGCACCTTGTACCCTGTCAATGTGGTAGCTCAGCCTAGTGTCTATCTTCACACCCGCCTACTCACACTCGCCCACAAAGATTACTACAATCCGTGCCGATGAGGACTTTGGGCCTCGTAGGGGGGTGGATTATTGTAATTCTTGTGGACGGGTGTGAGTGGGAGGGTACGAAGACAAACACTAGGTTGAGCTAACACATTGACAGGGTACAGGGTGCTTAATCTCACATTGCCTAGGTGTGGAAAAAGGGATGTGCTGATATGTAGTATGTTCTCTTCATATGGTATGAGGCCTTTTGGGGTAAAATTCAAGAGCAAAATCATGCGGGCTTAGGCCCAAAGAAGACAATATCATACCATGTGTTGAAGATGGGTATTACAGTTGGTATCAAAGCCTGAACCCAGCCGGAAGTGTGCCGACGAGGACGTCAGGTCTCATAGGGGGTGGATTATAGTAACCCTTGTGGACGGGTGTGAGTGGGCGGGTGCAAAGACAGACACTAAGTTGAGCTACCACACTGACAGGGTACAGGGTGCTCAATCCCACATCTCCTAGGTGTGGAAAAGAGGATGTGCTTATATGTAGTATGTTCTCTTCAAATGGTATGAGGTATTTTGGGGTAAAACCCAAGAGCAAAATCATGCGGGCTCAGGCCTAAAGTGGACAATATCATACCATATATTGGAGCAGGGTATTACAAGAATCATCCCAAACGAAAAGCACACCCCTTTTTAGTTAAATGGGTGAGATGGCTAGTAATCTTAGAAAAGCCCTAAATAAACCTACGATAATAACTAGCTAACCCCAGAAAACTACGAATCTCCATACGTTAGGTAGGCTACCCCCACTCCAATACTGCGAACACCTTGCTTAGATCAACCGCTATCCCTTCTTAAATACTAAATGACCCAAGAACTTCACCTCCCTCTGCCAGAAATCACACTTCTCAAATATTGCATATAACTGGTAATCTCTCAATGTCTACAAAATGATACAAAGATGTCTGGCATGATCCTCCTTTGACCTAGAAGTAACCATGGTGCATGAAGCTAAGTAAATTACAAAGTGTATCTTACGACTCAGTGGTAGTCCTGAAATTTTCTAAAACACATCCTGAAAGTCTCGCACTACTAGAATGGGATCTATAGAAACTGTATTTCCCTCTGGAGACTCCTCACTAATAAATAATGGGTGAGCACTAGACCCTCCATTTGATTGCAGTATAGCAACCAAACACATCTCCTGACCCGATATAGCAAAAATAATTGTCCTATTATGGCAATTAACATGGGCATGATAATGCAATAACCAATCTATCCCGAGTATGGCATCATATCATTTTATATCCAAGACCCATAAGTCTACCAAGAACTTGAGTTTGCCAATGTTTATAGTGGCCTGACTACAACATTCCTATAAAACCGTACTAACTTCCAATGGTGTAGCTATAGTAAATGGAGAACTATATGGTTGAATGTCTATACCAGATAAGCTAGCAAATGTTCTAGATACAAAGGAATGAGATGCACCAGTATCAAATAAAACACTACCGAATTTACCATTAATTAGAAACATACCCTCAATCGTTTGAGGAGCCTACATCTCATATAGTATCCTTGCTGCCTCTGTCCTTGCTGACCAAGTTGTCCTTGATTGGTATTAGGTAAATATTTAGCTGAATGCCCAAGCTCACTGTACTTATAACAATGTCCTCTGAATACACCAGTGGGCCTCCTTAGCTGGCTTTCCTATGACTGAACTTAACCTACCTGCGGTACCCCATTTTGCCTCCTGTGAGTAGAAGCTTCCCCTCTCTAAGCATCATTATTAGCTTTGTTCCTCTTCTACGGTTGTGAGTAGAGGCTTCCCCTCTCTAAGCATCACCATTAGTTCTGTTCCTCTTCTACGACTGTTGCCCTAGGTAACTGCCCCTGTCAAATTGCCTCCCACCATTTCCATTCCTCCTATCCTAGGTATTTGGCTGCTCTACCAGTAATGGAAAATGCGCTAACTGCGGTGGCTGTTGTGGTAGCTGCTAATTCTGAAGAGTAGTCGTCACTCCTGTAACTATAGCCTGAGCACTAATGGCTGCCAAATCGGAGAAAGTTCAGCATTTCCACCCTAAACATTATCCTAACCCCGATGTCGGTTCACATTCCTCCTCATATGGGGTGGCATCTGAATAGACGAAAAGAAAGGGAATCAATACCCCAATAATAGACTAAAATGTATAGAGTACAATGAATCTTCTACCTAGAACTATTTATCAGAATACGCAATGCAAAAATTACGATACGATAGACCTTAAGGACCCAAGAGTACTTGAACCTGGAATGCTCAGATACCAACTGAAATACCCCCACAAGATTTTACGCATGAGGTGGCAAGTCTCATACACAAAACCTAAGAGTTATTTACAACTGATAGCAACAAGCATAGAATACAAAAGACATATTGAAAAGTTTTTAAAATGAAATAGAAAGTCCATCTGAATTATAATAAAATGTTGCATAAATAAAGTACGTGTCTGGTACTACAACTTAGAAGTCTTGTAACCCAAGGACCCTATAACTAGAAAGAACAAGAGCTATTACTTTAAATTAAATAACCGAATAACCAATGTCTCAATAGAGTTCATAATCTGAACATGAAGAAGAGCATAGGTTCCTACTCTAAAAACTGATGAGGAGAGATGTCTGCCACAACCAACCAACCCAAACACTATCCTCGTGGTGGAACCGGCCTAGGACATAAAATATCAACAAAGGGGGTTAAACCTACGAGTAAGTCCTCTCTACTACATCCCAACAAGAGAATCAGTAAACATACCCTCTATATGAGAGATACAAAAAAAAAAAAACAAGTATACACAAGTCATTTCCTTACCTAATTCATGTCTCCAAAATGAAAGTCATCTTTTATATTATTCCCAAACTAAACCCTATCATACAAACTTAGAACATATTCTATAAGTTCTAACCAAAGGCACAAAAGCAAGTATTCTATTAAACCAAGGCAACCTTGACATGCCACCTATACTATCATTGAATACCTTAATAGGTATTGGCAGTCCTGACATGCCCCTGGCAATCCTTGCATGCCCCCTAACATTAGATACCTTAATAAGTATTGGCAATCCTAACATGCCTCCTACCAATCCTTACATGCCTCTACAACTAACCTATTAAACCAAAACAAAAGACCTAACCTACTTAGCACATTAATTTAATCTAACAGAAGTTCAATCACCACAACAAAATAACTCATACACAATTAAATTAATATCAAATATCATGAACAGTTATGAGTTCAAAGAATACAATTAAGGTTGAAAAATAATACAACCACCAATTATATGAGCAAGCACACAACCAAATCTCAAATATACCTAAATCATCGAGGGAGTCTAAACCTAGCTCTAATTTAGGTTTCTAGGCATATTCTGTTCCTAAGAACCCTATTTAACTATTATGGAATTTTCTACAATTTTTGAAAATTCATAACAACCCAAAGAAATGAAAGAATTTAAAAAAAATTCACATTTTGAAGCACACTTTTTAAAACTAGTTCTATAACAAGGAAAAATTATTTCATAATGAATTTTAAAACTCATGCCTATTTTGGCCCCAAAAAGATTAGATTAAAGGTTTGGGAATTTTCTGAATTTATCAGTAATTTTAAAATATTTTTAAAATAAAAGAAAAATAAAAATCTAGTTTTAAGGCACACTTTTTATATTACTTAAATCATAAGGGAACCCCATTTTGACTTAATATTTAAAACTCAAGTTCATTCTGTCCCCAAAAGATGACCATAATTTTCTAGAAATTTTTAAGAATTTTAAAAATTATTTTCCAAATAAAAGAAGCTGAAAATCCAAATTTTCAGGCATACTTTTAAAATCAATTTAACCATGAGGGAAGTTCATTCCCACTTGAAATTTAAAATCCAAGTGTACTTCGTCCCTAAAAGGTTACACAAATGTTTTTAGAATTTTCTGGAATTTAAAAATAATTTTCAAAATTATTTGTCCTATTTTTCTAAATTTAAAAACCAATTTTTGAAATAAAAAAAAATAAAAATAACCCGGACTGGGCCAAAAGTGGGCCTAGAGGTGGGCCACGGCAAGTGCGGCCCCTGCAGCAGTCCCCGGCACCGGTGCCTGCTGCACGCGCCCCCCCACACCGACTACATTTTTTTTCTTTTCTTCTTCCTCACCTGTAGCTTTTACGATCAACAATGGAGTCCAAACTTCCTGATCATTTTTCGACCACTTCCGTGCACCGAATTGTGCGTATGAATATACCATTTCACTCGTCTCAATCTAAGATACGCATTGGTACCAAAATAACCCCCTCTCGCGGCCTAAATCAAAAATATCAAATTTTAAGTTTTAAAAATTAAAAATTTCGAACTCAAATTCCCATCAATCTACCCAACGGTTTGTAACCAAGTTTTCAAGGATTGTTCTAGGAAGCAAGATCTACCTATTGATCAGAACAAAAACTCTCAAAAATGATGACTATAGTAAACCAAATTTCATGTTCATATATATATATATATATAATACAGTCATATATACATGTATATATATATGCAAAAATACCCTAAAGCAATACCAAAACCCCATAATCTTCATGTTTAATTCACAGAATTATTATTAACATGCAAAATCATTTAATTTTAACATTAAATACAAAAAGGAAAGTATATATATATATATATATATATATATATATATATATATTCCAGCAACATGTATATACAAATAATATATATATATATTCTAGCAACATGTATATACAGATAATATATATGTCAACAGATTCAAAGGAGAAGAGAAGAGTTTGAACTTGCCTTTTTGTCAACCAAAGCTCATCCCTATGAATCGCTCCTTCTCTCCCTTCTCTCTTGCTTTTATGTTTTTTCAGTCTCTATGCGTATAAACGACAGAAACCTTACCCCTTCTTTCTTTTTCTTTTTTTTCTTTTTTCTAGAAAACTAAATAAACTCCAAAATAATATATATATATATATATATATATATATATATATATATATATATATATAGTAAAAATAAACCCTAGCCCATCAAAATAAGTATACACCTAACCCAACCATTCTAGCCCAACTCAACCCAGATTCCTCCCTAGCCCAATCCAAAATTAAAATAAAGGAAAAATTCAAAGATCCAGTCCAAATAAAATTAAATAAAATAAAGTAAACTACACTAAAATATTTAAAGCACTCCAAGAAATTTAATCCAACCAATAAAGTAATTCAAAGCACTGATAGAAAATTAATTCAACCAATAAAGCAAATAAAAAGAAAATTAAATAAATAAATATAAAGTATTTAGATTAAAATTCAACGACCTCAAAATTATGGGGTATTACATTAATAAATTTATATAAGGGTGGGGCATGTGAGGATTGCCCATTATCTAATAAGGTATATCTTATGTAGATAAGGGAGAAATGTCAGGATTGTCAAATACTAGTAGGGTATGTACTTAATTAAGTGTTCAGACATGTAAGGATTGCCTTTGGATTAAACCTAGGGAAGCATGTTATGTTTTTGTGATAACATATGGGTTGGTACAAGATATAGGATAGCCCTAATATGGAACCTTAGCTTAAGAAAGAAAGGGTATGTCTGCATGTTGTTAGGATTGCCAAATAACTAATAAGGTATTTAATACATTTAGAAGGTAGGCATGTTAGGATTGCCAGGCATGTCAGGATTACCTTATACCAATACGGTTTACATCTAGTGAAGTGTTCAGGCATGTAAGGATTGCCTTTGGATTGAACTTAGAAAATAGATTCTATAATTTGTGTGATAACGGATAGGTTGGTATGGTTGGTTTCTATTTTGGGACATGGGTAAAATATGGAAATAATACGTGTACATCTATGTATTTTATTGTCCCTCATATAGAGGATACATTTACCGATTCTTTGATTGGGTGGTAGTAGAGGGAACTTACTCCTGAGTTTAACCCACTTTGTTGATATTTCAAATCCCAAATAGTTTCCATCTCAAGGTTAGGGCGTGGAGTTTGTAAAGCAGAGCAGTCATCTATTCTTTACCAGACATCAGGGTAGGAACTTAGATCTTTTCTAGAAAAGTATTTACTTCTGTTATTTTTGGTTATGGGTCCTTAAGTTACGGGACTTCCAAGTTGTATCGCTTAAACTAGCATTATATTTATTTAATGTTATTTATTTGATCTTAGTTAGACTTTTCTTTCATCATTTAAAAAATTATTTCTTTTCTCTTTGTATTCTATGCTTGTTTACTATCAGTTGTAAGTATTCCTTATGTTTTACGTGTGAGACTAGCCACCTCAATATAGGGTATTCTTTGACTTTCTTTGCCTTTGGTGAATATTAATTAGTATTTTGTGGCTTTCTTTACTTTTGTTTCAAAATGGTATCAGCACTAATAAAAAATTCTCTTAATTAAGGTATTGAAGAACCTGAAGGAATGAATAATCCTTGCCTTCCAACTATCTCCTGATAATAGAAGAGACCAATCTATTCGCAGAGACTGATCACGTCGTTATAACAAGGATAGTTTGGTTATAACAAGGCGTGAGCAAAAAATCAAGTAGTTACCGGAATCCAACTTTCTCAAAAGTTTTCCTTTTATGGTCTACCAAACTCCTCAAAAATTTAAATTTTTTCAATTTTTTTTCCTTCCTGTTACTTCCCACTAACCAAACACAGTCTTAACAGATGATAAATTTAGAAATATTTATTTTAGTGAATTTGATACACTACAACCACTTCGAATTTTATTCCATTTTAAATGGCATTTACCATTTTAAGTGATGTTTTACATGAGTTATCAAACACATGCACTTAATTGGATACGTAATGAATCCATTCAAAATTAAGCACTGAATTGAGTTATCAAACAACACCTACGTCTATTAAATTTTTTATGAAAAAAATCCATTTAATTCTTAAATTAGAAGGGGATTTAATTTTGGATAGAAGACAAGAACACGTTACATGTTAGATTATATAAATTGTACTCATAGGTGTATCTATTGTACTTATACTATTGTATTACAACTGTATTATTCACCTACACCCACCTACTCCTAGGGTGTCATGCCTATATAGATGTTTCATTATATTGTACTATTTATCATATTGAATATACATTATCTTCAATCACTCTTCCTTCATATTTAAAATTCTATCAGAGCCACGAATTTAATTTTTTATTCACTTTTCTTTTCCTATCATTCTGTTTCACTGGCAATGTCAATGCCTAGCGGCATTCAACCACAGTCAACTGACGCCTAATCTCAAATTTTGGTCTTCCGAGTGTTCTTTTGAGTTTCAGAATGTATCACTCAAAACAGAACCACCCCAAAAGACTCCTCCACGCATATGTTTAACCACTGATTCTGCCACGTCAGCTTCAGAATCGAACATCATTAACATGTCAGTAGTCACATCATAGTAGAGTCATGCCACTATACATGTAAGCAATTGCCACATCACTTGATACATCATCCAATAGCCTGACATTTTCTACCTCATCAACATTGTGCCACACCACCTATCATGTAATCACACTAAAACCAAGCAGCTAACATATCACCACGTCATCTTCCAAATTAGATCACTAGACAAGTGTTTCCAACCTAGTTTTTTGTGCTAAATTCAAATGTTTAGTCAATTTTTTTCATTTAAGGTCTCTAAATGGCATAACTGACACAAAATGAGGTCGCTCAGCCTATTTAAGTTGTTCTTGATGGAGACAACTACTCCATTTAGAATCAATCCATGTGCAGCTTCCTCAAGGGTCGCAAGTTGTGGTCTTATGTTATTAGGGTCGCTAGGCACTAGTTCAAAGCGAGGATAAAGTCATAGATGCCTATATCTCTCATGTTGAAGGTTGGGATAGCAATAATCACAGATCATCTCATGGTTGCATAACACATCTAATCCTTTAATCGCCATAGAATTTGGGAGTTATAACACCGCTAAACAAGTCTGGCACAAGCTTATTTTTTGGTACTCTATCTCCAAAGGTTCTCACCAACCCCAGCTTATGGTCAAACTTTATAATCTCAAGCAAGAATTAGGTCAGCATATTAATGAATTCTTTTCTCATATGAAGGGTCTTTAAGAACAACTAGCTTTTTCAGAACCGTTATGGGAATCCTCATTACAATTAATCATACATCTATGATATATTATAATCTGGGTTGTGAGGAATTGTAGAGTTATGGCAAATTAGAGAAGTTAGAAACAATTTTTTCGAGAACTACGATACTTGGTACGATGGATTCACGAGTAATCATAATTTACAAGGTATCATAATATCCATTACGACCTATCATAATGCCTTTCAGTTGAAATTGAGTTGCTTAGGTGGACTGTCTTATTTGGTCATATAAAGAGGGGCCTACTGGCTTGTGTGAGTTAAGAATCAGTATGTGAGCTTCCACGTATGATTATGATATTGTGATATTTGGTTCAAAAATCCTAGTGTTCTGTGTTGGGACTTTGGATGAAATGGTTAAGCTTCCATTAGGGTTACCTCGATGGTTTGGATTAGGGACTGGGTGTAATAGATTAGTATCAGAATTGTATTGTGGCTTCACGTGGTAGTGACCTGATGTTATGTAGCACCTTACCTTTGAAACTCGAGCTTAGACAAAAGGATTCCAGTGGCTCAGATTTTGGGGCATGAAAGTTGATGTCTCTATATTGTTTCTTTATAGTTGCTAGTTTAGAGTTCCCACATGCTAGTGCTTCTCAATGGTTGCATTGTCCATTAGCTTGTATGAATTGTCTTGACCATTGGGTATTTGGGAAAGAGATATGGTAGCATCGTGCACACTTTATGCGAGTGAAAGATGTTGGAGTTTGGGTTTGGACCCAAATCAAAGCGCCCATGAGTGAGCCCAACCTGGTTAGGAAAGCCCTAATGAATATTCTTAGGGTTTAAGAAATAAGCAATCTAAATATGTTATATTACCCAGTCCTAACATATATCATATATCGTATAATATCACAAATTCTAGAACATATATATTATTCTCTTTTTCTGTCAAATGTCTTGGAGATCAAAGAAGAAGCTCTTAGACTGTGGATTGAAGGATTACACTCGTCTTCGTAGTGTAGTTCCACCGTGAGATTGAAGGAGGTTACAAGGCATGTGAACAACCAGTTTGTTTTTCCTTTCTAGTTAAAAGCTAATTCGAGGTAACTCGATTTCGCTTCCGCATTGATTCATATTATTTTTCCGACAATATATATAAAATGAGAGAATGAATTTCTTGAATTAGAGAGAATTTGTGTATATGTATAATTATATATATATAATAGAGGATGAAAATGGAGGTCATATGGAAGTTACATATAAGGGGTATTTTAGTTTATTAAAACTATGGCTTTTTGTAATTTGATGATATATGAAGGGTTATGTAGTCTTTTCGGTTTCCTTGATGGGTATTTTGATCACTACAATCAAAAGTTTGAATAAAAAGACAACTATTTTTTTTTTTTTCCGGAGGTGGTCTTTGTCTTAACAGAGCAAAGTAGAGGGGAGAATGGTGCAAAAAAATGCATTAGTTTGATGTCATGTGTCATTAGGTCAAACCTCAGGGGAGGTCAGTGTAATTTACCCAAATAATAATAACAATAAAACTCTTAGAATGTGAATTCTTGAAATCATGTGGTGATTTTTTTTATATATTGAATGACTTTTTTTTTTTTGAGAAGTTTAGTTATGTACGTAGAAGGAGTTGCTAATGATTATGGAGACTATTTGAAAAAATACCATTAAGTCCCTGTTTTTTTTTATAAAAGACAAATAAATCGTATAATTTTTTTTTGTGATTAAAATATAAAATAACAAACAAAACCTAATGGGTCACCAAAGGCCACTCACAAAAACATAATCATTCAAACATATGCATGCGATAACAATATAGAAATATGATTATGTTCGATTTATGAAGGAAAAACCATGAGGTTGGCTCTGATACCAGCTGTTGAAAAAATGAATTTGGATACATGACGGAAGCAAAATAATTTATTTCTGTTGAAGGATTTATATATTTAAGTTACATACTCTCTAACAGCTTAAGTTTTTGGAGTACATGGTTGTTAATATGGTATCAGAGCCAAATGTCTTATATTCAAACCTCACCGTCACCCTGATAATTAAATTGAAACACGTTGAAGGCCATACGTGAGGGGTCGTGTTGAAGCTTAAGCTTTTGGAGCAGATTATTATTAATATTCTCTTTATGACTTTAAGGATTTCTTCCATATGCAACTTCTATCCATTGTTTAGCTAGGATAATTATTTTTTGGTTGGACACAACTAAGACACATTTGAGACATTTTTAAAACACAACAAGACATGTTGGGGACATTTTTAGAACACATATCTATAGTAATTTTTTTTAGAATGATGTGATTTCAAGACATTTTTAAAATATATTATGGGTCAATTAGAAAAATAATATAAAATTTTAGAAAAAAATAACAACAAACATCTAGATCTAAAATTCAAATTGGTGATTTCATTCATAATAATGTGGATAAAATGAGCAAAAATTATTATTATTTATATATAATAATATATTATATAATTAGTTTTTGACATATCTATACTGTATTCATGCCTATTCATGCTGTATAATAATGTGGATTGTGCTTGATGTTTGTTGTTATATAATTAGTTTCTTTTTTGTGTCTTACCTGTGTGTCTGTATTTGTGCTTCCTAAATTTGTAGAAATGGTGATACAAACAAAAAGTAATGAATTTATTTTCCTAAGTAACATCATTTTGTAAAAAGAAATGTATTGCCATATATGCACATTTATATCATATATAAACAAGGTCAACATAAAAAAATGGCTTTTTTTTCTTTTCTTTTTATGTTGTTTTAATTAATCTAGGGCTAATTGTAAAAATAATCCTTAAGTTATAAAATATTTGCACAATATCCCTTGAATAAAAATAACTCCTTGAATTTTTGAAAATTTTCAATAAGACCAACAATCAACTGTCATTGGGTGATTGTTAAATGTCTTGAAAATTACTAAATTATCTTTAAAGTAAATTGCACAAACTCTCCTGAACTATAAGAAATTTGAGTCTTACTCCCCCAAATATGGCGTAACATGCAAAAATTTTATAGTTCAAATGAGTTTTCTACAATTAATCTAAAGGGTAATTAGGAATTTACAAAATAGTTCCAGGGTAATTAGGAATTTAACGTTAACTTGATAGAAGGGATGTCTCACAAATTTTTTAATTTTGACAATGATTATTTGTTAATTTTTTTTAAAAAAGGGGGTGATCAGACGAATAATTTATAGTTAGGAATTTTATGCAATTAAACATTTAATTTAATGATTCTAAGGCCAACCAAAATTATATCATCTATTGATTCAAAGGACTCAAGTAAATGGCAGACATATGCTAGAAATAAATAAATTGTATCATATGAAAAATGAAATCTTTGTGTGTTTAGTCATATATATATATATATATATATATGAGCGCGTGCACTCACCTACGCCATGACATGCACGAAAGTCTAGGTTGCAGAGGTAGGTAAATTAGTTGTATTTCGTAGGTCATTACTACACCTAAATACTTGAAGTCCCTTCTTGGACAAGGTTAGCTTGTGCACCCGATTTCTTGTTAGAACTCATCATCATCTTCTTTTATTATGAGAAATAGAGTAATTTAGTTACTTGTTTTTAATCTAAATATTCTTACGAATGCTTAAGAATTGCTGCTCTGGATTTCAGTGTGACAGCATTCTTCAAGCACAAAAAACCTCTTCTAAACTATATGGCATGAGAGAGAGAGAGAGAGAAGGTTAGGTTGTAAATGCCTCTTTGCTTCAATAAAAGAAGTATATATATATATATATAGTCTTGGTGGCTTGCGTTTGCATCAATAGCTTCTATCAAATTATAGCAATAGTCTTACCTAATAACCAATAGTTTGACTTCTATAAAAGGCTGATAAAACTATCAATTAGTATTAGTTAAATCAAATTCAAGCTTCACGTTTTTATTATTTTTTATATACCGTGAAACGAGCTGATATTGAGACTTCACCAATATTCTCTGACACTCTATTCTCATTTTTTTGTAAAGTAAAATTACAAAGTACCCCTCTTTTATACAATATTTGATTCTTATATTTTTAATACCCTAATTGCCCTTATTTGATAAGTTTAGAATTCTTGGCTCCAAATTACAACTTCTCTCTCACGTTCCCTCTCTTTTTTGGCATGAAAATACTTCTTCATTGATTTTAAAAATATTATTTATTCTTGTTGAATCAATTTATCAAGATTTATTTTAGAAGTAGAAAAGTTTAGAATTCAATATAATGATTTAGAGAGTATCAATCAAATATATGTGATTAAGATAATAAAAGTTACCTGATTAGATAAGTTGAGAAGAAGTTGTTAATAATAGATTACCTAGAGAAATATTAAAAAAGTATTTGAGTTGGAAACAAACATTATATCTATTTGAAAAAAAATTAATTATATTTAAAATCAAAAGAAAGTTTAATTTCTATTAAATAAAAATTATGATATGTAGTTCTTTAAGAAAACTAAGGAAAGTTTTTTTTATTTTAATAAAGAACTTTTAGAGAAAAACATGACTTTAAGAAATTTTTTTCCAATTGTAGTTGTCTTAGTTTAGCTAAGGAGCCTTTGCACCAAAATTCCAAAAAATAAAAAAAAAATTTTAATACGACGTTTTTCTTCCTTTGCTTCCCCCCCCCCCCCCCCCCCCCCCTCCTTTCTGTTTTGTTTGTTGACAAATTGATGATATGTTTCTCATTTTTAATTTATGTTATTTTATAAATAAGACACATGAAAAATAAATTACACATTTGGTAAGTGAAAATACAATATTTCAAATTTTGGATTCTTTGAGTTATATAGGATAGGGACACGAACAACAAGTTTCAATTGAAAAATGTCTAAATTATAGTATTTGGGTGGTAATAAATGAATTGTTATATTGTAAACCTAAAGCAAAAATAAAATCAATCACAAATTACTTGGGATAACAAGGATGTAGTTGAAAAAACGTTTTTTTTAAGAAAAATAAAATAAAATTAGAATCGAGTCTTGATTTAGAAAGGCAATTAGGGTACTAAAAATATAAGAATCTAAGATGGTATAATATAGAACTACTTTTGTAATTTTACTTTACAAAAAGATAGGAGTGGAGTGACCGAGGATATTGGTGGAGTGTCAATATCAGCTCCCTATCTTGAATTTTAAATAGATCCCAAGAGGACACAACTTAAACACAATTGAAATGGCTATGGGACTTTAGTCTGACTAAGTAATGCATGTTAAGTGTTGGAGTCTAAGGATGAAGTTCTTATAACTTCTTTAGACTCATAATTGTTAAAGGTATCTTTTTCTAGCTAGGCTAGTTCAACAAAATATATATTGTAACAATCTGCTCCATCTGATAGTATGATTTTGTTTGCTTTGGGCCCAATCCGCACAGTTTTGTTCTTGAATTTTATTTCCAAAAACCTTATACCATTTGGAGAGAACACACCACATATAAGCACATCTCCTTCACCATACTCAGGCAATGTGGGACGTCACATATATACACTGCCAACTTTTCTACTCTCTCTAAAATGTAAATGCACTTTGTGCTACTCTATAAGAATAATGATTTGGTGGCCGAAGTTGGAGAAGTCCGACTGCATTTTGTAAGTGGAGTGTGACATCAACATGATGTCAGTGCTATGCTGACATGCATCATTCTGATGTTACACTCCACTCACAAAAAACTAATTGGACTAGTTCGATTTTAGTCTGTGTAGCATTGCTCACTCTATAATTATTTTTTGTTTATACTTTGACTTTCGACAATGTGACATCTAAATTAAAAAATTTATTATTGGCAAAACTTTGAAATTGTATTTTGTTATGTTACCTTAATGTACGGATATTATAGAGGTTTAGGACAACACAACATCACCCGCTTCTCCATTCCACAAGTCAGATTTTTCTAAACTTTAAATTCATAATATGTTATTCGTTTTTTCTTTTTCTTGGAATTTTGTATATGAATGAATAGAAGATTTTTTATTTTATTTATTTATTATTATTATTTTAAAATTGGTTAGGTAAACACACAAACACCCCCCCCCCCAACACACACATGACTCAAATCCCTCTCACTTCCACTTTGAGGAAGGAGAGGTTATATCAGCTGAGCTAATGACCCAGTGATATTCTTGGTGATAAGTTTATAGTTAGTACTTTTTTTTTCATCGTTAGTATTTCATTATTGTTAGTTTCAACAAAATTGCAAATTAAAATAAACATAATACTATAGAATTCCTCAACACCAAGTATTACTAAATGTTAAATATGAAGAAAAAATGAATGAAGACGATGTATATTCAATCTGATAAATAATACAATACAATGAGACCTATATATAGGCATGACATCCTAGGGTAGGTGAAAGTATAGTATTAATACAATAGTATAGTAGTACAAGGTACAATAGGTACACTTATGAGTATAACTTATATAATTTAACAACCCCGTAAAACTCAATGTGGGTTATATGAAGTAATTTTGAGTTTGGAGAAAAGATGACAAAAGTGGTCGGGAAGAAAAGATTTGGTGAAGATATCGACTATCTAATCAAGAGAAACAATGGACTGCAATTGTAAGACATTTTAAAGAAGATGATGAATAAAGTGACAATCAATCTCAATGTGTTTGGTGCGCTCATAAAAAATGTCATTATGTGCAATATGAATTACACTCTTATTATCACATGAGTAGATATGAGTAGTAACTGGAAATGAAACTCTCATGTCTTGAAGGAGCCAACGTAACCATATAAGTTTAGAAGTAGTATCAACAAGTTTTCTATACTCAACTTTTGTACAAGACCGAACAACCAGAGTTAGTTTCTTGTTACGCTAAGAGATGATTGAATCACTAAGAAAGAAACAAAATCCTGGAGTGGAACAACGATCTGTAGGGTCTCTTAAAAAATCTGCATCGGTATAAGCATAGAGAACAAGTGGTGACTGAGAAGAGAAATGAAGTCCATGAAATATAGTACCCTAAGAACTGTTATGAAATTAGTGGATTTTAGTACATCTATGAATTGACTCACTATATGGATGACAAAACCCTGTAGTGGAATGACAATATGTGGGGTTTCCTGCCCAATCTACAACGGTATAATCACGAAGAATAAGTGGTGAGTGAGAAAAGAAATTTAGTCTATGACATATAGTTAGTACCCTTGAGATAGCGAAGGATGTGAAGAACTGCTACAAAATGAGTGGATCTCAGTGCAGCCATAAACTTGCTAACTATATAGATGACATAAGAGATGTTTGGACTGATGGGGGGTTTTGGAGGGAAATATATATATATATATATATTTGCGGAAGCGTGGTTCTATGAAAATAATTGAACCCCTTAACGTATGAAAGATTATGTAAACAATAAATTTTTTTCCTTTTGAACACAAATATGATTGCATGTAGAACATGAGATTTAGAGATCATATACTTGATTGGGATAATTTTTCATCCCCATAGTCTTCAACAATTGGTTAAGTAATTGATCTCCTTAGTGTACTGCCCGTAAGAATCACCGCTATAACCCTTGAGGTTAATTCTCTAAAAACATAATTCTTGTGGGAGAACCCTAAGTTTGTGAACTGATTTCAATGCACCCTTGATATGGGAGAGAACATAACATACTTATAGGAGAGCCTCTCCCAAGTCAAGTCTTCCTTTCCATATATACAAGATATGATAAATCATATATTCATATAAAAGGAAAATAAATATACACTTCATATCTTATATTCTCCTATGAAAAATAAGATATTATGTATATATTTAAATTATATATATATTCCATGATATTAAAATATCTAATATATATTTATATATAATTTCACTTGGGCCTTTAGCATGTAATTAAATTACAAATGCCCATATCACATGATTCACATTAAATCAATTCACATTTAACAACCTAATTGGCTTTAAATCGACCCAGTGGGCTAGAAGTGAGGATCTTATTTAAGGGCCCAAACTCTTATTGGTTCCAATAGATTATAAATTGGTTCAGTCATCGCATGACCTTAATTTTTAATAATCCATTAACCACAACTTAATTTCACTATATAAGTATGGTTGCACTCCAACTCGAGAATCGTTGAACTATATGTTGTCTTTAAACTTTGTGTTGCCTCAACACACAACACCCATGTTAATTATACAAAATTACCTTTCTATGCGCAATTGGATATGAATGTATAAGTGCTAATCAAATCAAATCAATAATTGAATGTTTATTAAGTCACTTGATTACTTATTTTTTAATCAATAAGCCTTCAATACAAAGATATGCACTTTGCCAAGTTGTATACCTATTTTATTAAATCCAAATCAAGCATTTGGATTTACCATTGATTAAACTAATCAAGCCATAATAAATTAGCTAGCATAAATGTAAATCTTGGGAGCATATTCCAAAGCATATAATCAACCAACACTCAACATATTTGAATTTTAGACCTTGGGCCCACCACATGTATCAAAGTGCTAACCAATCATACTTAGGTTTTATCATTCTCCCTCATACATGAGGATAACATTCTCTATAATGCTCACAAGTAATAATTGCAATGACAACCTTACAATTACTTTGATAATGACTTGTCAGCGATTTTGCTTTATTCTTTATCAATAGAGAGTCCACCCACTATTGATAAACAAACAAAATACTTTATTATAATGCAATATAAGTGACTTATGCTCCTGACTTTTGTAACCATATCATATATGCACCAAGTTATTGTGTAGTCAAAGGACACTACGATTCGAGTCTTGAATCGAGTCAATATATAACATTTATAATATATAAACAACATTTTTAATAGGCTACAAATTTTTATTGATAAGCCAATGTCATTACATCTCAATTGATGTTATAAAGGGCATACAATCCCAACCTGGACGAGTTACAATGAGGTATACCAAACTACCAACCAACTGTTAATACAAGTTACATGATGAAGAGGCTTACCGTCATGTGGAGTGAGCCTTGTGATGGACTCGAATGGTGTACCGGTAATCTTGCTGTCAATTACCCCAAATTTTGATAGAATATCATAATTGTACTTTTCTTGAGTGAGATAGTAACTGTCGGCAGCTGTAGTGATCTGAGACCAAAGCAATAACTGAGTGATTCAAGGTCTTACATCTCAAATTGATGACTGAGAAACTATTTAAGCTCTTAAATACCCTGTAAGTCATTTCCAATGATATTCATATCATCAATATAAAGTAAGAGAAATATGACACCATGGTCAGTGTGTTGAATGAATAAGGTAGAGTCACAGGAGCTAGTAGATTAACCAAGATGAGAGATGATGGAGCTAATTTTGAAAAAAAAAAAGCACTAGGTGCATGCTTATCCCAGCCCATCACTTCCACATCATGTTTGTTAGTAATGGTCGTCCACTATATTTTGGCACTTTCCAAAAATAGGTAAGTGGCCAACATCATCTTTATCCCATCATTAGGCACTGACATTTCCCTCAGATGCTTCTCCACTTGTTTAACCCAATTGTCTGCCACTAACGGGTCTGAACTACCTTTAAAATTTGGAGACATTAACTTTTTAAAATTTGAAATGTATTTGAAATGCCTCTCAGTTTCAATGTCTTCTAGTTTTACCACCAGTTCTGAAATATCGACAAAGTGGGTTAAACCCATGAGCAAGTTTCCTCTACTACAACACAATTAGAGAACTGATAAACATACCCTCTATATGAGGATAATATATATATATATGTATACAAACATACCCTTTCTCACTTAACCTACGGTTCCAAACTAGGACACGTTTTTCTAAATTTAATCCAAAGGCAATCCATACATGCCCCGAACCCTTATTAGGCACATACCGCCGGTTGGGCTGTCTTCCCCAGCGCGCTGGGGGATTTTTTGGCACTGATTCAGGCTTCGTCCGACTTCCGTTCAGCCTGATTTTTGTACCGTTCTTCTCCTCTTGATCCCCTCTACCCATTAGTACAAAAAGCCCCATAAAAAATTATCCGAATCAAAAACCCCTAATTCACAAGTTCTAGGGTTCTTCGCAAAATTTAAAAATTTTAACTCAAATTTCTCACGATCTATTTTATTAAACATCAAGGGTTGTTTTGTAGACAATCACAACAGAGAATGCTTACGAATTAACATCTTTTCTCATCCTAAATTGATGCATAAACAGATTCCTATACAATTTACACATACATGAAATATATATACATATATTCTTACATATATATATATCTATACTCCTATATACAATTTAGCATAATAAATTTCCACGAAATTTATCCATAAGAAGCAACAAAACAAAATACAATTATAAACAGATTTTTCAATATAAACCAAATTCTTAAACCTAGACTATGCATACGGATTCAAAGGGGAAGAGAAGAATCAAACTTGCCTCTTTGACGAATCAACTTGTTCACCCGATCGTCACTCCCTTCTCTCTTTCGTTTACTCCCTCAGTTCTGTGTGTAAAGCAACGGCAAAAACCCTAATTTCTTCTTTTTCCTTTTTGTCTTAATTATTATTCTATTATTGATATTTCTAAAACTAAATAAAATCAAAATAATAATAATAATAATAACAATAATAATATAATTATAACTCTGGCCCAACAATTTAAACATAACCTTAGCCCAATCATTCCAGCCCAAATTCCTCCCTAGCCCAAACCAAAGCATTTAAATAAAATAACACATAATCAATAACAATTCACATAAAACGATAAAAATAAATAATTAAACAGAGTAATTTACATGAAATGATTTGAATCTATAAAACCTAAGTAATCCACATAAAATGATAAGATGCGTATAAAAGAAAAACAACTCACCTACAATGATAATTTATTACAATGATAATTTATAGAAATAAGGCATTTCACATGAATTAATAAAATAAAGTAATAATATAAAGAAATTCAATTTCTTTAAAATAATAGACATCTAAATTTTTCGGGGTATTACAGTTCCAAGTCTAAATATGAGACAATGGCTAGAACTAGGCAAACATCACCATAGGGGAGAAAGTTTCCTTATAGTCTACACCCTCCTGTTGGGTGTAACCTTTCACCACTAGGCGTGCCTTGTACCTTTCAATGGAACCATCCGTCTTGCACTTAACTTTTAGAATCCATTTGTTCCCAATAATCTTGCCTCCCGGTGGAAGGTCAACCAAGTCCCAAACATGGTTAATTCTCATAGACTCCATCTCATCGTGCATTCCAATAGTCCACTCTTTACTAGAGGAGATGAAAATGTCTCTTGCACAGTCTTAGGCTCTTTATCATCATGCGAAATGACTATAAAAGCTTCTTCGTCAACCTAAAAATGGCGATGAGGGATAGTTCCACGTTTTATTCTACACAACTGGACATTATGAGAATCCTCATCCATTGGAACTAGTCCATTAGAGGGCAAGTCACTCCCACCGTCCTTAGGAGTCTGAGGAATTTATTCCTCATTCTCAACTAAGCGACTTATATGTCTTCCTTTAGATCCTCCATCTCATATAACTCTAAATCATTTTTCACCTCTCCTCTAGTAGGGAAATCCACATCACTTGACTCAATTTCAGTCACACTTCTATCAGGTTGCTCACCAATAAACACATAGCCCTTAGAATACTCATAATAGCAAATGAAGATGCACTTATTCCCTCTAGGGCCCAATTTCTCATGCTTATGAGAAGGATTGTGTATGTAAGATGTTGATCCCCATGGCTGTAAATTACGCAAATTGATATTTTCGTTGGTCCACATCTCATATAGGGTGGAAGGTACTGATTTAGAGTGCATATCATTAAGAATGTAGGCAGCAATCAATAATGCATCTCCCTAATAAGAAATGGGAAGATTTTCTTGCGTCATTATTGACGTAACCATGTCTAACAGTATATGATTCATTATCTCCACTACACCATTCTGTTTTAGAGTACTAGGAATAGTTAACAATCTTAGAATCCCTTTTTCTTCACAAAACTCCTTAATTACTCAGATAGATACTCGCAACCTCGATCAATTCTAATGCTCTTGTCTAATTGATTCTCAGCCTCATTAAGATAATGTCTAAAGCAGTCCAATGTTTTTGACTTATGAGAGATCAATTAGACTTTACCAAAGTACGTACAATCATCTATAAATGTGATGAAATAGGGTGTTTCATGTCTTGCCCTCGCATTTATTGGACCACATATATCAGAGTGTTTAAACTGTAATGGTACAGATGTCTCATTAGCTCTGCTAAATGGTTTCCTAAAGGCAATATTCACAAATAAGCAGAGTTACTTTAACGAGTGAGCCTAAAAGTCCCTCTCTAACTAGCCTAGTCATCCTCTCATGCCTTATATGTCATAATTTAAAATGTCATCTCTGAGAATCAATAAAAACATCACCATTAGATGCAATTAAAGAAATAAAGTCATTGGCATTATTAAAACTAGAATAGTCAACATCCAAAATCATAAAGCCATTATCAAGATAACTAAAACCATAATAAACTATTCTCAAATAAATCCTAACAAATTGATCCTCAAACTAAAAGGTAAAGCCTAGACTTAACATGTCAATAATTGATAATAGGTTTTTCTAAATTTTTGCCAAATTTCTAGAGCATAAAGTACATCATGGAGATATAAAGTGAGCCCATGTCATATATCAAGCTTGTAAATGAGGAGAATAAGTAATTAACACTTGACTAGACACAAAGTAGTCAATGTAAGAAATTACGCAAGGGAGTACCTTCTTCGACTTAGTGCAATCATGAGTCAAGTGTCCAAACTTGTCACAGTTAAAGCAAGACATCTTAGCTTTATCTTTCTTGCCAACATGCTTCCCTCTATTGCGCTTGGTAACATTAGCTCTTTTGGGGCCTAGTCCAGCACTTGTTCCCTTCTGCGAAACACCACTAACTCTTTTGCGCTTAGATCAAGATGTCCGGTGTGGAGTAGCCTCAACAACATTCATAGAACCGTCAGTTTTAGTCACCTTTACTTCCTCAAATGATGCAATATTTCCTCAAATGTTCTCGCATTATCATTGTGCGTCACATTTTGCTTCATGTGCTCCCAAAAATGTGAAAGAAAGCGGATCACTACCTGAACTGGCTACTCATCAGTCAGGTGATGACTTGCAGCCCCAAGCTCACGTATCATGGATGACATGACTCTTAAGTGTTGCTTCATTGAATGATGGGCCTTTTCTAGTAAGAGTCAAACTTTATAGTCAACCTATGCAGCTTAGCCAATGAAGTGATGCCAAAATTTTGTTTGAGGGATTCCTATAATTCATGAGCAGTTTAGAAATTCTCAAACTAGCCAATCAAATTATTGTGTATGTTGTTTAACATAGTAAAATGCACACACCAATCTTTATTATGCCAAGACTGATAGGCCTCAAGATCACGGCAATGTTATATTGTATTTCTCTGCTTTGGCTTAGCCATCACTTGATCAAGAGTCTCCAAGACTTCTTGATTATTGAGGATATATTGGATTTTTCAGTGCCAGATGTCATGGTTGTTGTCATCCAATTTTTCACCCTTGTTCAAATTAGCCATAATGTTCTTTGCTACCATTTTTGAACTACATAGAGAAAATGCGTATGGGATATTAATGAATAGCACAGCACACCACACCATAATTTTAAAGCTCAAAATCAAACTAAACAATGGCAATTCTACACATATTGCAAGATCAAAAACAAAGTTAAACTTTTAATCATCTCTCTAGCCACAAGTGACTATCATCCATATTTAATTTTAATTTATGCACAAAATTTAATTTTCAAGAGAGAAATAAATCTCTCAATTGAACAATCTCCCTGTTAATATAACATCCATAGGCATGTTTCTATGTTCAAATTCTACTTTCAATAGCATGCTAAAAAAAATTACAAATAAATCATGCAACTCATTTATTATAAAAATTAAATGGAATTGAACATGATATAATGCACAATACTCAACATACAAATACCATATTAACATGCATTTATACTGAAATACAAATTCCAAAATGCTAATTAAATCATGTGAATCAATTTCACAATTTTTTAAAATTTAAAACATGTATTTATATATATATATATAATAAATATAAATAACATGCAATATAAAATCAAATTGGAACACATATTGGTCCAGAAGGTAGGTAACTACATCAAAATCGAAGCTCCAAAGAGCCCTCACGCCCCCCCACACGCCACCTAGCACGAGTGGGCGACTTTTTTAGCCTTGTTGCGTGTACTCATGTGAGGCGGGTGGCGCATATACCCCACATGCCGCCTTCCTAGCTTCTTTTCATCAATACGAGATGACTACTATGATCGTCCCTCTCTTATGAGTCCATCAGCATTTTCGGCTCATCAAGCCATGCCTTGTACCTAGGAGTGAACTATACTCTCCCTCGAGTGAGTGAAAAAGCAAAAATTCTGCAATTCATCTTCTTCAGTCAAACCCTAGACCCATTTATTGATCCAAAAATTCAAATGATCATATCTCACAAACCATAGATTCAAATTACGCAAATAATATATCCACAAAGAGCTTATAGCATAAGGATTCTATTCAGATAAAATTTTTGTAATAAAACTCAATCACAAAAGAGAAACAAGTCAAACAAGTTTCTACTCAATCACACTTATTTTATTTTTCAAAACAAAAATACAAGAATTTTTCAGATATATTTAGTTGCAAATGGCCTACAACATACTAAAAAATCAGCCCTAACAGATGTGTATTTCATGAAATATAAATTTTGCACAAAATAAGCATACTTTTCAAGTAATAAATTCACACAAATTTATTATAAGAATGCTTTGATCATTCAAAGGCATATTAGACACAAAAATAACCTATATGGCACTACAAGAAAATAGATTTTTAACAACTTATAATTGACAACATGCATAAAAAGCAAGTCGTGTTAAGTATTTTTTAAGAGTAATATTTCAGGCACCTTTTAAAATGTTAAAAATATTGTTATATTGACGACTTGCAATTAATTGGGTATTCTAGTATCCTTTATCGACCTATAATTTTTAATATAATGACTCGTTTACTATATTGTCAATATTGGGCCAAAAATTCATCAAATCCCACCAAAAAAATTTCCCTCACTTTCACTGATACACAATTTTTTCCTCTCCTGGCAGGTAGGTCCTCCTCACTTTGATCATTTCCTCTCTCCAAGGTAAACCCTAGGTTTCCCTCTTCTACACGAACTCTACTTGGCAAAATAGAGGTTTTCAACCTGTAACCCAGCGTGTGTGGGAAATCAGGCCTTCAACCTGTAACAACTCACCGCCGTGTGTGTGTGAATTTATGTTTTCCACCAAACCGATAAATACCCATTCAGTACTTTCGCTTCACCAATACCGAACCGATGAAAACCGTGAAAAGGGACTGAAAAGGGGCTTCTCATATTTACGATAGTCAGTTCTACTAACAAAAGCTTCCACTCAGTGATGAAGCGCTTCTTTGTCTAGGAAGCATCTGTAGTTGAACCAGCAATACGAAAAGTTGGAGTTGGGGGTGATACGAGAAGAAAAGGAAATCAATCTATGACGATTCGATAGCAAACAGAGCAAGCTAAGGTACGGTTGAGGGTTTTTGTGACAGGTATAACACATTTTTCTTCTCCTTCTGTGCTGATTTTTACTAAATTTCTTACAGTGGAGAATTTGGAGAATTTTAAGCTACTCTTCTGTGTCATGTTAGGGCTTGAGAAGAATTACCATGAAAAAAGACGTATAGATCAAATTTTGAGGGTTTCGTGACTGGTATGACACCTTCTTCTTCTTCTTCTTCTTCTCCTTCTTCAATTTTGATTTTTATTAAACTTTTTACAATACAATTTCAAACCCTTGTATGAGTACTTATGTCTCATATTTCAGTTGATCAGTATGTTGATAATTTTCTCATTTTTCATTAGAGAAAGAAATACTGATATAGGGCTCTGAAATTGCATTGCATTATATTAATTTTAAGCCAAGTTCAATTGTGAAATATTTTCAATTTTTATTTTTATTCCTTCTTCTATTTTGATTTTTATTATACTTGTGGAGTTATTTTTTGTGACTGGGTTGAGTTGTTTGATTCTAAGTTTTTTTTCTCAATTAATAGGAATATATGGTTGTTGATATAGATATAAACATACACTGTATATTAATTGCTTGAAGGATTCATTAATATTGCCCCGATATACAATGTATATGTATCTGTAGTTGTTTTACATTTTCATTATAATCACATGGATGATGGGTGGTGTTGGCTTGGCATATAGACTTCAAGTATATTCCTCTATGTGGGAAATGTACATATTTTTGTGCCTCATGTAAGTGGCGATGAAGGTTAGAAGATTAGTATATATTCTTTGATCACCTATAAATATTGAGTGTATATTTATAGAGTTAATAAAGATCGAGTTTCAATTGATTGAGGACCTACCTATACATTTGTGTGTGTTATTTGAAAGTAGATCGAACCAAAACAACTTGATTATTATCTGACCAGTCACGCTGGTTAGGGATTCCTTAGTTTCTTATCTAAATATAAATTTGGTAGATAGAATAGAAGATTAATAACTGCATGTAGATTCCTGTTTGCACATTGGTTGCGTTCCCTTTTGGCGCTCTTGCATAATTGGAAAAAACAAAAAGGAATTATTTATAGATTTTATCATCTTGTAGATTTTAAAATAGTTCATGTCCATTGATTAGCTTTTCTTCCAATATTGCTAGTGTCCATTTCCAGATCACTTGAAATTTCACCTTCATAGTACCAAGGAAGTTTCTCCCCTCCACATGATATCCACAATCATATACTTTGACAAGGGTGCAAGGCTTTTTTTTTTTGAAAGATAAGCGGGTCAATAATATTCAACCAAAACAGGGCAAATCCATACAGCCTACGAGGGGCATACCACAAGGATCAAAATAAAAATAAACAATAAGTGAAAACCCCAAACCCACCACAAGAGCAGGAACCTCCCACAAAGATCAACATCTAGCAAAACACAAAACAAAATGAAAGAACATCTGTTATCATACTCCTTGAAAAACCAAACAGACACCATATGCCTAGTAGTAAAAACAGGGAAGTTATTCTAACAACAACCAATCCACCCCATAATGATCAATGCTTCCACATCAACAAAACCCAACGTCCTCATGTCAACCATATTGATGCTGGCAGATCCCATTCCTGTTGCAGCCAAGTATGTATGGTACTTTTTTTATATCTTGATATTGAGAACAATTTATACCTGACTGTATTAATGACTTCTTTTGAAATAGCGACTTCATCCCTATAGTCTTCACTATACACTCTCTTGTTCCTCTCCCTCCAAACTTCATAAATAGTTGCAGCAAAAGCCAACCTGTTTATATTGGCAACCTTTTCACACCAGTGCAGCCCAATGAGTCATTTCATCTCACCCATCAGGCCATTTCATATGGCATTTAGTCACAATATACTTCCAGATCCTGTGAGTAAAACTGCATTTAAAGAAAAGATGGTCCCTGTCTTCAATAATACTCCTGCAGAAAACATATGCTCCAGTTTGCACAATACCAACTTGAAGCATTCAATATTGAGTCCACAATTTATCTTGGAAAGCTAACCAGAGGATTAAAACATGCTTAGGAATAGCATTCTTAAACAAAAAAAAATCATTCCAAGTTACCTTATCTTTTCTATATCGCAGGAAATCCCATGTGGATTTAATTAAAAATTTACCTTTTCCTGGCACCCAATCCGGTTTGTCCACTTCAGAGGGTTTAGGCTTAAATGTTTCTAGAATGCTAGCTCTAAGATTCATCCACTCCATGGTATTTGTAAGGGGCCAGTGCCATTCATTCCCTTGAATCATAGCAGCAACAGTAACATCATGCCCCAAACCAAAATCTATTATAATTCTCTTATGGTAGTTCAACACAATAGGACCAGTAGGAAGCAGTTGTCAAACCACAAGGAAGTTAAAGTACCATTATCAATTTTATAAGAAACAGCAGGTCTAAATTTATCTCTCATCTTCAAGATCCTTTTCCAAGCCCATGAGCAATTTGTAAGAATTTTAAGACTCCAAAAGTTTCTATTTTTTAGAAGATGAGTTTTCACCCAAACTGCCCATATTGGTCACTGCCAGATTCCAGCTGCAGGAGCATCAAAACCATATTATTGGGTGACTGAGAATGATATTAACTCATACCTAGCTGTGGAGGTGTTACCTATCAATAGCAAGGGCAGAAAGGTACTTGATAGATGGTGTTGAACACTGAAAACTGAGAGTTTCAGAGAATTTTATAGTTCTCTTTATATGAGCCTCGAAAATGTAGAAACCTTCACTCAACCGAGCCTAGTATGACCATTCATAAAACAAAACAACATAAAACATATAATTGAGAAGTTTATTTTATTTTCTTCATTTCTTCCAATTTCTCATCAACCAAACAAATAAACTATTGAAAAAAGGAAAAGTTT
The DNA here is from genome assembly GCA_026545225.1 of Cornus controversa. Lineage (NCBI taxonomy): Eukaryota > Viridiplantae > Streptophyta > Magnoliopsida > Cornales > Cornaceae > Cornus > Cornus controversa. The sequence goes on from CM048850.1 coordinate 11,206,560, forward strand.
CTATTCGATCTAAATACCAACTTGGAGACATCATTTCTCTATCCTTTTTTCTTTTTCTTTCCCTCCTCTTCTCCTTCGATGGAACCTACATAATTAAGAAAGATATTTAGTTAGTAAGACAATAGTTCAATAACATAATAATCATGGTGGGAATCTACCATCTGTTTAAGCTTGAGAAAAAAAATGAGAGAATCTACCATCTTTTCCTTTTCCTTTGCATTTATTTTTTCATTCCCTTTCCCTCACTAGATTTGCCACCCAAAAAGAGCCTACAACAGGTTGTTGCTTACAATCTGCAACTCTAAAAGTGTAGAACTAATAGCAATAATCAGGTGAATTGTTGGATTTTTTTGTATCATGATTTCCTTTATTTATTTATTTTTTTCCTTTTTTCTCTGGTTTCTTTGGAAAACAGTTGATTTGTTGGGCATATTGGGTGCAAATGTGCAAGTACTTTTTTTTGATAGATAAGTAAGATAGATTTTATTCAACAAAAACAAATTTTACAAATTTACTTGAGGGATTCCTCAATCAAATACAACCAAAGGTGATACCCCACGTACAACCACCAAAGATCCAAAAACTAATCCAACCAAATACATCTAACATCAGCATACCTAACAATACAATTTAAAGTATTAACCCAAACGGCTATAACCAGACCAATAAGTAAAGAAGACACTAAAGTACCAACAATGCAGAAAAATAGACTCTGTATAGTCTACTAACCAGCCAGCTTTAGTAGTGTTCCATCTAAAACGAACATCCTCATTGCAGCCAGCAGAAACATACCAGTTACAACAATTTCTAAAGCAATCAGCAATTGTAGCCCTCCACATCACCAATATCCTTTTGGAGGTATACCACATTTCTAAACTCATTCTTATCGTAAGTATTGTTTCTTTCAATCCACATGGTGTGAACTGAAGCAGCAAACAACAGTCTATTAATAATAGCAACTAGACTTTCACCTTTTAGAGTTAAGGCAGCCTAGTTTATCAAGTTAGTCCACTTGTAATTTGGCCAAGTCATAACCTGTTTATTAGAAATGAACCCCCAAAATATGTTTATGACAATTAGTTTATTCAAAGTAACCTAATTGAAATTATTGAACCTTATAACTAAAATTCCTATGACTTGATTTTTTTTTTTAACACTTTTTTGCACAATTGAAAGGCAATTTGTTTGAGTGCAGGAGCAAGTTATCCTTCTTTGGAATTTTGTTCCTGCGGCACCATAAAATATTTTTTTTTTGCGTATTGTCTTATTTCATTATTCTATACAAATTTTGGTGCTGATCAATACCAATTGTGTTTCAATGTATTGGGTTGTTTTGAGGGTTCAATGGTGTGTGCCCACTTTTTGGGTTAGTTGCTCGTTCTTGATTGTTTGGTGGTGTTGGGGTTTTCATGATTTGTTTTTGTTTCCTTGGTGTATGCTCCAAGTAGGATGCCTTCTATCTTGAATTCCTTTAATGAATTCTTGCTTACTTCTCTAAAAGAAAAAAATACACTAATGAACATGCTAAATTTGCAACAAAAAAAGGTGTTGGTGTACACTTGTTAATCTCTACAAAGAACATTTGAACCAAGTATTGCTAAAAGATTTTATTGAACAAAAGTCATTTTACACGGCTGGACATACCCCATGGGGGATAACAAAAGGTAGAATCCCTAAATCCACCACAAACTCAAAAACGACAAAACAAACTTAGCCATATTAGAGACAACATCACAAACATCTAGAAAACAACACAAAATATACCTAATAGAATATACACAAGAAACCTACAAATAGCAACACATATCACCTTTTTAAGTAGCAGCCACAAAGGCTCATGACCATAGGAACAAGAATATACCAGCACAAGCAGCTGGAATGCTTAAAACAGACTAATCCGGAACCCAAACAACCACCAAACTGAGCAATATAAATTAGCCACATAGCCATGACAGAACATACAATATAGCATATGCGACCAGACACATTTTTGACCAAAAGTGTAGTTTCAAGTACGCTCCACTCCCTATATAACCACTTGTTTGCAACAGAAGTAGGGAACTTGTCAAAAGACAAACTTTAAACCTGACAACACTAATAACTTCTTTTTGCAAGAAGGTTACATCTTTGTATTCATATTAAACACCCTGTTATTTCTTTCTGACCACAAAGTGTACACAACAGCGGCAAAACTCAGTCTATTCAAAATATCAATAAAATTCTTACCTTTCAAGTCAGGATTGCCCACTTTACCACAAGGTAATGCATGGATGATAATGCATGGAAAGCACTTTACCACAAGGTAATTTTTCAAATTCAACCTACATTTTTTTCTCTGGTTAAAACTTTTCCCTCTTTGTTTTTGTATGTTGGAATTATTTATTTATGCTATGCTATTATAACTAAATTTTCAAGTTTCTTTTGTCAGTTAATTGTTAATTGCACTTATAATTTTCATAAATTTTGAGACTAGTGGACCTTGATTCATTGTTACTAGGTTGAGCTTGTTAATTGTAGGACTTTGAAAGTAAATGAATTTGTGAATTTCATTTGTTCTTCGAAGGATTTTCTATTTTCAGATAAGTGAAAAGAAAAAAGAGAAAATAGTTCAAAATTTTGTTCAGTTGCTAGTATTATGAAAATTTTTCATTGAAAAAAAAATTAGAAAAGACTTAGTAGTAGATAATATTTCTTTTAGTTCTTTGAAACTGGTTTATGTTTTTAGAGTTTTAGACACATGCATAATTAGAGAACTGCACCAAATATGCCCATAATTAGTCCAAACATCGCAACACGATGCCATCCAATTCTTCAGCAACATTCTATTGCACTTTAGCTCTTGTTGGATGCAAATGTTGGCTTCTTTTGGATGATTAAGGTGCTCTATGATTGATGTGTTGCAACCTTGTATATATGTTATCGACATAGAAACAAATTCAATTTCTTGAACTAGTATGTATGGATGCTTGATAAACTGTTCTTGATCCATGGAATTGGATTTCAAATTTTAATCAAGCTAGTATATATTTGTAATATAAATTGTAGTGCTACATTTGATTTACCATGCTAGGAATACCATTATTTGTATTCAAGGTGTAAATCTTGTAGGTCATGGGTGAGAAATGTCTGTGTCTATAATGAGTTTAAATATATTTCAAGTAAATCACTATGAAAAGAAATTAATCTGAGGCTATGAGGTCTTTTATTTGTTATAAATTCTTTTGTTTTGCATTTAGGTTTTTATTGTTTCCTTTATTTTTTTCTATTTTTCCCTTTTCACTCGAGCAATTAGTAAATTATTTGGTTAGATGTGGGTTGTTCAATATGATATTATTTTCTTATGAAATGTAAAAATCAACCCTTTTCAGATGGCTTATTATGGGTTTTTTTCATTCAATAAGTTTGTTTGATCTTGGTACTTGGCATAACCAAATATGATATGAAGATTTGGTAGTTGGCAACTTTGCAAGTGATGATAAAATAGACAGGGACATCAGTACTCCTCTGGAGAATGATGACTTGGTCTTTGGGAATCTCTCTGATGCATTTAGTAATACACATACAGGGATGGATAGATGTACACTCTAGTGTATAACTTGAAATTTTTTATTTTTTGCTAATACATTTTTATGTTATAATAGAACAGCTTAGTTTGTATAGTTTTCAAAAATTTCCTATGGATATATACTATCGATATTTTTCGGTTTTAGAAAAGTATGATTATATCTTGGAAATATGGTTTTTTTTAACATTTGGGTGCCAATGATGGGTTTAAATATACTATGAATGGTCTAATCTATAATGAAAAGAACTTAATCTTAGGCACTCTTTTTGGATCTTTGATTTTGTTATTGTATGTTTTTGATCCAATTTAGTTTGAAACCAATGTTTTTTATTTTTCTTACAAGCCTATAAATTGTGTGTTTCAGACATCAGTTTGTGCAGGTGATGATAAAATAGACAGGGACATCAGCACTCCCCCTTAGAGTATGATGATTTGTCTTGGGAATCTCTCTGATGCACATACATTATCATACTTGGCTATGTTTGCTTATGTGATTAATTTATAATTCTTTGTTTTTGTGTATCTTTGGACTAACAACATGGTTAGAGTGAAGTAATTAAATATAATTTTTGTGGTATTAACTGATGTTTTGAATCCATTTTTCCCATTATCACTTGTTTGCTTGAGTTGATATCAAATCTTTCACTTTTTGCTCCTGCTTGTCTCTTTCCATGAATCCTTAATTATGTTGCATTTGTGAATTTTCTCTCTTTGTGACACTCTTTTAATTTTCTTTTGATAGTTCATATGAATATTAGGACAATTTTTTGATGATGTATTTGTGATCAAGTGGCTTTATAGTGATTGTGTACTCATTGTTATAGAAATTTGCATCCAGAAGCTATCTGGTATGGTTCAAATAATTTATTAAGAAAGCTTATTTTTTTTTTTTTTTTTTGTAGTATACCTAATTTTGAGGGAAGCTACTAGAAAATTGGAACATTTTCTTTTATTTGCTTGAGTTGATATTTAAGTTCTTCCTTTTGTCCATAAATTTCCCTTGTTCCTTGTTTTTTATTTGGTAGGTAGTTTTTCTCATTGAAGTACCGTTTTAGCTCCAAGTTTATCTTAGTAAATTTGGTTTTTATCATGGATTATATTGTTATGCTAACAATTATGTATGACTTCTTTATTATGTATGATTTAGTACTCAAATACAAGTGAGGTTGTCTCTAGTTTGTGATTTTACTTGTTTCTTTGAAGTCTTGTTTTTAAATGCATACATATATATTTGCCATAAAATTATGGATTAGTACATTTCTCCTTTACAGGGGAACCTTAGTTAGGTTTGCTTTGGACTCCACATACATTACATAATGTTGTCAATTCTCGGTTTGCCTATGATGCATTTATCTAAAAGTATTATCGGATATACTGCTGCAAAAATTGCACTTGTTAATGAACATGAGCAGGACATGTAAGTATATATATATATATATATACACACACACACCAGTGCTTTATTGAATTTCTTTACTTATTGCCCTGCCACAACAGCTTCAAACTGCATAACATGTACAACCCATTTGTCCTCAACTTTATATTGATATTGCCTCATTTTTTTGATTATTTATGGTAGAGACAAACCATTTGATTGAAGCAATTGATCAAATTTGTAACAATGGTCACTTTCACTAAATATTGTAGGTACCAACTTGATTTGTGTTTGCTTTATGGGATTAGCATATGATTGCCTAAAAAAGTAGAGGAATAAAGATTTCCATATATTACTGATTAATCTTCTTTTTTAGCTCAATACAAGTTAACAGCCTAGAAAATTCAAACATTCTTTTCCTAAAATTCTTGCTAACTATCACTTTAGGATTTCCAAGTTGCTTTGAATTATTTTCCTACTATTGTTGCCAATGCATCCTTGTCTGAAACTGATGATAAATTTCTACTATCTTTATAAGTAACATGATTTTTGTCGTTAATGTGAATCTTAAATGATATATTTTTTATAATTTTTGTATAATGTGATTGAACAAGCAATTATCAAGATTAGAGCATTCACTAAAGGGAGTGTTTTTTTGTTTTTATTTATGATAAACTAATTTGTTAATTATATCGAATGAATAAGATATATATTTTTTTGTTAATTTATTAGTTTTTTTCATTGAATAAAAATGATATATATAAATATATGTATACATATTATATTTATATATAGTCTTGCAAGTACTGTGTATTTCCTCTTCACATTGAACACAGGTACAACACAAAAAGAGGGATTATTATTATTATTATTTAAAAAAAAAAAGGAACTTTTAACGAGTTGCAAGGAATGTTGTTACAAATAATATCTTTTGATGACTTGCTGAACAAGTCGTTAGTACAAACTTTTCACGACATGTAAGGCGTGTTGTGAAAGATAATACCTTTTAAAGACCCACTTCGCAAGTCGTTATTAGGGACTTTTCACGACTTACAAGACATGTCGTTACAAATAATATCTTTTGACGACTTGCCGAACAAGTCGTTAGTACAAACTTTTCACAACTTGCAGTTCACGTTGTTAATACTATGATGTATTGACGACATGCACCAAGTGTCGTAAAAGTTTAAAAGCAACGACCATTGAGCGGATCACGACGTCACAATTTAATATTAACGACTCTTAGTGCACGTCATTAATAAAATATATTTTTAACGACATGGTCAGTAAGAACGTACGCTTACAAGTCGTTAAAAACCTTTAACGACCTACATGGCATGTTGTTAAAACACTTTTTTTTTTCTTGTAGTGTGACTTTGATACCAATGTAGGAAAAATAATACTAATCAATGCGGAAGCAAATCGGGTTACCTTGAGTAACTTTTAACCCAAAAGAAAAAATGAACCGGTTGTTTCACGTACCATGTAACCTCCTTCAATCTCACGGTGGAACTACACTCCAAAACGAGTGTAATCTTCAAATCCATAGTCTAAGAGCTTTTTTGTTTTCTATCTCCAAGACAATTGAAAAAGAAAGAGAATAATATATTTGTTCTAGAATTTGTGATATGATATGATATACAATATATATTAAGTCTGAGGAATATAATATAACTTATATTACTTGTTTCTTAACCCCAAGAAATTGCATTAGTTTCATAGCGCATATAATTAAATCAAACCTCAAGGGAGAAAAATGTAATTTACTTTTATTATTTTACTAATTTTGTCTTCTATTAAGGCCCACCCTAGCTTTTGGGTGGTTTGGACCCCTAGATTCCTCAATAGATCATGCCCAGCCCATGTCTCAAGTAAATGGGCTTGGTCTTCCTCCTCATCTCATCAGATCTTGTTTGGATGTCCGACTCTCATGGCTTCTTCAAGACATTGACGCTGATTTTGTAGTTGTCTATGTGTTCGTTTTTCTTGTATTGTGAGGTTAAAAAAAAACTTGACCAAACCTCATCGTATTCAATTCACATTACAAACTACTCAGCTTTTCGTGCAGGAACCAAGCATGTAAACATCAAGTACCACTTTATACAATCATTTTTTGATGATGGACAGTTTACTTTGGAGACCAAATTATTCACAGTAGAGAAGCTGAAGTCATGTTTAGTTCAAACTTGAATAATTAAGGGAGAGTCACACCTAGTTTAATCCTTTTTAGTTCCAAAAACAAAAATAAAAACAAAAACTTTTGTGGGCACATCTGTCCAGAAATTGTCTTCTTGTATTCATTTTATTTGTTTGCTTTTGTCGGCACATCCGTCCCCAATTATGAATTATTTTTCTTAGATGATACTTTTTCAGTTATGTTTTCTATGACATAATACAAATTTGCCACAATCATCCATCTATTTTAGTACTGCCATGGGATTCTTTCTCTTCTCTATTTAATATGCTTCGCCTTTTTTATTTCATTCTACTACCTATCATGTGGGCAGGTGTGGTGTGGTACTGTATTTGTATGAAAAATAGATTTAAGACATTTTTGAGTTTGACCATAAAAACAAGGTTTTGAACCAAAATTTTGTTACCCTCTCTCTCTTCTGGCATTAAGCTGTAACATTGAAAGGCAGCGACAATGGCATTGGGGACCATTGGACTACTCAGCCTCAGTGAGTGTGTCTCGAATGAGGCCTAATATTATGTGGGTCCAGACCTCAAAGGAAGGACCTCTCACATTATCACTGAAATGGACGCAACTTTTATTTATGTCCCACTCCCTGTTAACCTTTTTCTATCAATCAGTTTGTGCTCTCCCACTCCCACCACATATTCTTACATGCACAGAAACAATGGCTTCCGGGATACATGTCCACCGGGCCCTAAGCTCCATTAATTTTTGTTTTTATATAACTTTTCCTTTTTGTTCTTTGTTTTTTTTTTCTTTTCAAAAGAAAAAAAAATGCATTCGCTTTCTTCAATCAAACTGTAATATTTTTATTTTCAAAGTTTTTTCATATATATATATATACTTTTCTTCTCCTTTTATCTTCTTATTTGTTTTACTCTTTTCTTCTTAAAAATTTTCTTCCTCTTGCACACATGATGTATGTCGAATAAACTTGTTGCCAAAAAGACTCTTAATGCCTGTATTTTATATTATTGAATTTTTGTTTACAACAATTTTTTCTCAAATTGTTATATACTATCTGAATTTTGATTATTGCACTCTTATTACACTTCTATTTTTCTTTCTTGTTGTCCTATTGCACCGTTAGAGAAAAAAATTATTTTATTACATTTATTGTGGCTCCTAAACAAATTGTTAATTATGTTTCTGCATATATATATATATATATATATATATGTATTTATGTGTCATACATATATATGTGTATACACAAATTTCGTGTCCGAAAATGAGTAACAAAATTTTTTTTTCTTCCTTCTGTCTCTTTTTTTTTCCTTCTTCTTTCTTCTACTGCCGTCCCTTTTTATTTTATTTTTTTGTTGAACTGCCGCCTCGTACTGACTTCTTCTTTTTTTCTTCTTCATTCTTCTGAATTGCCATATTCTTTCTCTGTTTTTTTTATTTTATTTCTGTATACATATACAACATGAACCCTACATGATTATATATATATATATATATATATATATATATACTAGGTTATTGCCCGTGCCTACGGCACTATAAAATAAAAAATTATTGAGCTAAAATATAAATTAATTTTATATAATCAACCACCATTTGTATTAAATGAAAATCTTATACTTGTCTTATACACATCTTTTACCGTACATATGTATAAAGTCTTATAGACCTATAACATACCCAAAAGGTATTGACTCTTACTCCTCATTGTTAGGTAGTTGATTTCGCTGCTCATCGTCTCTTAGCAGTTCTGACCAATCGAATGATAATGGATTGTCTATATCCATACATGCAAAAGACCCTTTCTGGATTATCCAGTTCAACTGGATCTCCTAACTGTTCATCCTCTTATAGATTCACAAAATTTTTCAGCTCAACTGGATTTACCCTCTATCCTTGGTTATCCGACATGGTATTTACCCATCTATAATATAAATATGTATATTTATATACATCTCTTGAACGTCATTACCAATGTCCACTCCCTATTTCTTTTTCATTATTGAACTGATACAACATTCAATTTTTATTGAAGTTGGAGTGATTTTAGGTGTAAGTGTAGGTGAAGGTTTAAATTTGAATTTAGGTTAGAGTGGTTTTGAATTTAAATTTGAATTTGATTTGGATTCAGGTGTAAAAAATTTGAAAGTATCTGATGTGAAAGATTTAAAAATAAAGAAAAAAATATATACAATATTGATAGTATTTTCTTAATCAACTTGCCAATTAAAATATATACACTCATCCACTACCAGTATTGACATTCAAAACCACCAATACAATAAATGAATTTTGGTTCCAAAGCTATGTCAATACTATTTTGTTTTAACATTATAAAAAGCAAACAAAATTTAGATTAAAGTCAAGTTGCATAACTAATCGAATTTTAACCGTTGGATCTCTTAATTGTAGCTACCCCCTCTATCTTCAAACTTAAAACAAACTCAATAGAAAATGATATGAACCTAGTTTTTATTATCTGACAATTATTCAAATAAATACTGGACTCTAGTTTTTATTATATGACAATTATTCAAATAAATACTGGACTCTAATTATTCGCACAAAATTATCATCACCACACCAGAATTATGTGGGACCAACCTTATTTTCTATTTCAATAAAAGTATTATATTACATTTAGAGTTAAATGTAATTTTTTAAACTTCACTAAAAATTCATGTCATCAGTCGCCATGTTTGTGTGTGAGAAAAAAAAAAGAGAGTTAATTGATGTAAAAAAATCAAAAATATCAAAAACCCCTAGTGTATTGCCCGTGCCTACGGCACTATAAAATAAAAAATTATTGAACTGAAATAGATCAACATATCAATAAATAAAGAAGAAAATTTGTCAATCCCTACGCAATTAAAACAAAAAAAAAAAACATTTGTTGCATTGAAATAAAAGTTGATTTTACTCAAATATATTAGACTATTCATCTTTTCCAGCCATGTCCAAGTCCATGAGTCCAAGTAACTTGTCTACGTCATATTTTCAAACAAAGTTGCGTATGATACATATTTTCCTATGTAATGATTTATATATTTTTATTAGTATGTATATTATTATATATATATAATTATTTAATTTTTAAATTATATGTTATAGCAGACAACACACTCTATCTCCTTTTATATCTCCCAGATATATATTTTATATTTTTTTTCCTTTTATTTTCTCTTCTATTTCTTTTTATGACAACTTCACTCTATCTCCTACTTTCTTCTTTTTTTATTCTCTCCCTTAATTTAATACGAAAAAGCTTTTATTAAAAATGTTCAAATTAATAACTTTTTTCAAAATTTAACAAAATAACCACATGTCTAACTATACTGAAGAAGCACATACATTAAAAATGTTTAAATTAATAAAAACTTTAGTGTAATTAAGGTATTATTAAACTATTCTTATTCTCTCTTAATTTAATAAGAAAAAACTTACATAAAAAATGTTTAAATTAATAACTTTTTTAAAATTTAACAAAACAATCACATGTCTAATTATACAGAAAAACACATATATTAAAAATGTTCAAATTAATAAAAAAGATTCAGTGTAATTAAAGTATTATTAAACTCTATTGATAATAAGAAAGAATACATGCAATCGATTAAGAAAAAATAAATAGCTGATGAAAACATTATACTGTACAAAGATAATCATGACAATTAAAATACTACTGCCCATTCAAGAAAAGTAGAAGAGCTCCACTCATAACTCTGACATAAAACCTTAGAGAGAGAAAGAGGAAGAAAGAAAAAGTAAAGTAGAAAGAAAGTCAGAGAGAGCTCTTCAGTAGGAAGTGGGAAAGTGGGTGGTGGACGGTGGTCCTTCTCCGACGGTAGAAGTGGGTCTTTCGGTTGGTGGTAGCTGCTACATGGTGGTGTGGTGGCTGCTACATGGTGGTGGCTTGGTTGGGGCTGGCGGTGGGAGGTGGCGGTGCTGCTGTTTGGCAGTAATTGTGCCCAGTCATGGCGGCATATGAAGGTTGATGGTGGTGGAGTGCTTCGGCTGGCTAGTTGATGGTGGTGGAGTGGCTCGGCCCACTCATCTACCCATTGGTTTCGGGTTTTCAACTTCAACAACTAACTCCACGGCTCCACTATCGCCAGCATCTCTGGCGCCTCTGCCACAGGGACGACGGGAACCACCACAAATTCCTCCGGTACGGGTGTCTCCGAGGCTATCGCCTTCTGAGTTTCTTTCGCCATAGCAACAATAAAAAAAGCAGATAAAAGAGGGAGAAAAGAATTATTGGACTAAAATAAATTATTGCAATAAATTATGTCCCGTGCCTACGGCACTATAAAATAAAAAATTATTGAACTAAAATAGAAATTAATTTCATATAATCATCGTGTCAATAAACAAATATTTATAAAACACCATTTGCATTAAATGAAACTCTTATACGTGTCCTATACACATCTTTTACAGTACATACGTACAAAGTTTTACAAACCCGGAACATACCCAAAAGGTATTGACTCTTGCTCCTCACTGTCCAGGTAGTTGATTCCACTTTTCATCGTCTCCTACCAGTTCTGACCAATTGAATGATAATGGATCGTCTGCATCCTTACCTCCAAAGTTATCCAATTTGACTGGATCTCCTAACTGTCATCCTCTTCTAGATTCACAAAAAATTTCAGCTCAATTGGATTTACCCACTGTCCTTGGTTATCCCACATGATATTTACCCAACTGTAATATAGATATGTATATCTATATACATCTCTTGTACGTCATTTCCAATGTCCACTCTCTATTTCTTTTCCATTATTGAACTGACACAACATCTAATTGTCATTGAGGTTGGAGTGATTTTAGGTGTAAGTGTAGGTGAAGGTTTAAATTTGAATTTAGGTTGGAATATTTTTGAATTTAAATTTGAATTGGATTCAAGTGTAAAAAATTTGAAAGTATGTGATGTGAAAGGTTTAAAAATAAAGAAAAAAATAAATAAAAGCAAAAGATATATACAATATTGATAGTATTTTCTTAATCAACTTGCCAATTAAAATATATACACTCATCCACTACCAATATTGACATTCAAAACCACCAATACAAAAAATGAATTTGGGTTCCAAAGCTACTAAATACTATTTTGTTTTAACATTATAAAAAGCAAACAAAATTTAGATTAAAGTCAAGTTGATAAGCGTTCGGATTTTAACCATTGGATCTATGTAATTGTAGCTGTCCCCTCCATCTTAAAACTTAAAACAAACCCAATAGAAAATGATGTGAACAGTTTTTATTATCTGACAATTATTGAAATAAATACTTGACTCTAATTATTCGCACAAAATTATAATCACCACACCAAAATTATGTGGGACCAACCTTATTTTCTATTTCAATGAAAATATTATATTACATTTAGAGTTAAATGTAATGTTTTAAACTTCACTAAACATATTTTAAATGTGATTTTTTTGGGAATTGTTTGATATATCTAATTTATAATTAAATTAAAATTTTACAAAAAATATATATAAAAAGAATAAAAATGATATTGTTAAAAAAAAAAATCAATAAAGATATAGACTTGAAAAAAATAATTAGTAGTAGAGTACAAAAAAAAAAGAATAAAGTAGGTCTATTATTATTATAAATAAAAAATATGTATAGAAGTAGTTGGAATACACATCATAGCATACTGAAAAGAAAAAAAACAAAACAAAAGTCCATCAACAATGAAAGACTTGACCAAGAGAAAGTCATGTCATGGACCCTACACTCAAGTGGAGCAAAGTCTTCAATTAAGTCTACAAAAATCAGTTTCAGATTATGTCCACAGAATGTAAACCAAGGATTTCCGGATTTTTCTTTGGCAATCAACCCAGACAGAAAAAAAAAAGTACAGAGAGAGTTGAGAGAGAAAGAGGGGACTCCATAGATGCATAAATCACAGTGGCTGTCACATGGGAGGATTTCTCCAATTTTTTCCATTTGAACATATTGGACCAAAACACAGAATTTATCCCCTAAACTACAACATATTTTCATTTACATAGAGAAGGCAACATGTTTGCTTGGCCGCACTAACCAAAACACCCACCCATCTGCTACACATGCACACAAAAGGAGAAAGAAAGGAAGAAGATGGAAAAGAAAGGAGATATGACATATTTCCATCTCCATGGCACAACATTTTCTCCACCCGAAAGTGACAAACACATAGACAGTCCAACCAATAAACAAATCAAAAACAGAAAACTTAAAAAAACAAAAGCTGCAAACTGACACACTCTCTCTCTCAACTTAAGTGTGGGTTTATCATGTAAGCTTCTTCAAAATGGAAGCTCCAATATCTGGGTCTCTTCCGACAAAGCTCAAAGCCACCATAGAAGCTCCAATATCAAACACCACTCACCGTATAGTCTCCGGCGAACTCTATCACTACCGACCCGAAGCACCATTGAAGCACCATCAAAGTTTTTTGTTGATAAGTGTAACTAAATGAAAATAAAAATAATCAACAACAGTGTAGATTTAGACAATATTACAAAAATCTTATCTATAAGCACTAATGAAATAATACACTAATGAAGCAAGCATAGCACAAACCAAGGAACGGGAAGGCATCATTCTATAGAAACAATCACAACAACCAATTAAACAATAGCCAGAGACATATGGGTAACTCTTAGATCTGCCGCTCCATCACTCACACCTGTAAAGATAAAATTCATTCACATTTGTATGGGGCTCAGAACAGAAGCCGCAGCAGCGACGCTCCGGACGGCGGAGTAATTAGTGGATCTGGTGGGGAAGTCGACCGGTGGGGAGAGAAAGAGGATACAGAGAAGGTGGGGAGCAACAATGGTGGTACAACGACTCTTCTTCCAACATTTGCGATTGTTGATTCGATCCCAGTGAAGACCATTGCAACGAAAGCAGAAACTGATCTCACCTCCGGCGCCCATCCCTCCGGCACACACCACCGGTTTATATATCCACAAAGAACACAACCCAAAATCGCAACCATCCCTCCAGCGCCCATCCCTACGGCACACACCACCAGTTTATACATCCACAAAGAACACAACCCAAAATCCCTCCGGCACACACCACCGGTTTATACACCCACAAAGAACACAACCCAAAATCAGTGACCCAAGATCAATTTCAACAACAAATAAAATAGGTCAAGCTCAACAACAAATCAAATAGATCAACGACGTTATGACAACGATTGAGACTCACCTTTACAACAGGAGATCTAGATAGCGAGCACGCCGGACGGCTTCTTCTTCCAGATCGAGCAACGTCGTCCCGTCGAAGTCCTGCAAGTTCCGGCTCCGGGCTCCGGTCGTCGTCTGTCGCGGAGTCTAGCGGCTCACCCCATAGGCTTCAGTTGGGTTAAGATTTGGAGAAGAGAAGAGAAGAGAAGAGAAGGGAAGATGTGAGAGTGAAGATCTGAGAGTGTAGAGAAGTGTAAAACGGGAGAGAGAGATAGAGACATTGACAGAGATAAACAAAATAAAATAATAGTGAGTGGGTGCATTAAAATAATAGGGAGTGGGGTGAATTAATCATGACCGTTGATTGAGAAATAGGAGAGTAATTTTAGACCGTAGATAGGGATATATATTTTGAACCGTTAGATGAATTTTTTAAGTATTTGTGACCGTTAGATGATAAATTTATTTTGGGGGGAAATTCAAATTCAATGCTTAAATGTAAGATAGATATATCTCTGTCAACTGAGACGCATAGGAGGACGGAACGTGCCAAGCTATACACCTTAATTTGATCACATACCTGTAATAAATTTCCAAGCCGATGAATCATATTAGCAAAACCCATATGCAAGGGTACACTTTAGCTTCACCCATGTATGCCCACATGACAGCAACTTCCAGTTTATATAATTGTACACATTTTTTTTTCCTTCTTTTATTTCTTTTTGTCTTTTTTCCTTCTCTTTCACTTTCTGGCTAGAAAGCACAGACACTTCATATAGGGGTGTCGTGTTTATGTCAGACACTCGAACACTCCTCAGACACGTGTCAGACACTCCTTAGAAGTGTTCTAGAATTTTTTTTTTTAGGACACGGCAAGGACATGCCGAGGACACGGCAAGGACACGTGGAGGACACGGTGGGATACATTTTGTAATTTTTAAAAGTGCAAAAAAACACCTGAACTTTTCCAAAGTAACAAAAAAACCCCTTTGAACTATTTTTTTAAACATTTCAGCCCTCATCTTCTAAAAGTTGACATCTTGACCCCTTAAAATAACTATAATGACATATATACCATTTATATGACTATTATGCCCTTTTCTATATAAATATAGTATTTTCTAAAATAAAAAATTTTAAAAATAAAAAATAGTAAGATAAAATTCCTAAATAGTAAATTTAGAAACAAAAAAATAAAAAATTCAATAAAACTTTATTTAACATAAAGTCATGTTAGTTTATTTGGTATTTTGTATTTAAATTTATTTATTTGTTATTATAAAAATGAGTAATATGAAATATTCTAGTAATGGGTTTAAATAGAATGAACATCCTTTTTGAAAATACATTAATTGCTTGATAATAAATTGAAGTATTTGTGTGATTTATTATTTTTTTTATTGTTAGATTTATGATATTGTGAATATTGATTAACTTGTTGAATATATATTAATATATTATTTTATAGTCGTATCCCCGTCGTGTTGTGTCCTGTTTTTTTAAAATTTGCCGTGTCGCCGTATCCGTATCGTATCGTACCCGTATCCCGTGTCCGTGTCCATGCTTCTCAGTTTTCTGGTTTCAACTTTCACAGATTTGTTTTTTCTTTCTTTGTCTTTTTCCTTTTCTTTTCTTTACCTTTTTTTTTTCTTTCTTTCTTTGTCTTTTTCCTTTTCTTTTCTTTACCCTTTTTTTTTCTTTTCCTTCTCTTTCACTTTCTAGTTTCAACTTCCACAGATTTTTTTTTCTTTCTTTGTCTTTTTCCTTTTCTTTTCTTTACCTTTTTTTTTTTTCTTTCGATCTTTGTCTTTTTCCATTTCTTTTCTTTACCTTTTTTTTTCTTTTCCTTCTCTTTCACTTTCTGTTTTCAACTTCCACAGATTTTTTTTTTCTTTCTTTGTCTTTTTCCTTTTCTTTTCTTTACCTTCTTTTTTTCTTTCTTTCTTTGTCTTTTTCCTTTTCTTTTCTTGACCTTTTTTTTTTCTTTTACTGCCTTTTTCCTCTCTGTTATGCTTCACGCTGACTATGCCTTCAACTTCCTCTTTATTTATTTTTTCCTCTGACTATGACTTCAACTTCCTCTTTATTTATTTTATCCTTCAACTTCTTTTTTTTTTTCTCTACTTCTTTTTTTCATGATTGATTGTATAGGAAAATAAAAAAATAAAGATTTTCATGCTGCAAACTGGTTTTGAACTTGAGACTCAAGGAGATTTATTATAAACAACACACAGATCAGTTGAACTCATCGAGGAAGAAAACTTTTCGTGAGTCACTCAACTCTCATAATATGGAGTTCAGACAGCCATTCATTAGTACATTCGGGGTCCCTTAGTGCCGTTCGGGATCACTTTATTGTCCCTTTGAGGTACCTTAGTGCCCTTAGGGGTCCCTTAGTACTCTTTGGAGTCACTTTTACTGTCCCTTCAAGGTCACTTTATTGTCCTTTCAAAGTCCCTTAGTGCCCTTCAAGGTCACTTTTATTGTCCCTTTGGGGTCCCTCAGTGCCCTTCGGATTCACTTTTTCGTCCCTTCGGAGTCACTTTTATTGTCCCTTTGGGGTCCCTTAGTGCCTTTAAGGGTTACTTTATCATCCCTTTGGGGTCCCTTAATGCCCTTCAGGGTCACTTTATCGTCCCTTCGAGATCCCTTAGTTCCGTTGGAATACTTTTGTTAGTCATTTTTGAACATTTTTTTTCCAATTTCTCTCATACTTTTTTTTTCTTGTCAGGTAAACAACCTTCAACTTCTGCCAATCATGGTTTTCTTCAAAAGCTTCAAGACAAACACCGTAACCATTTTAGAATGAGAGAACGATGTCATGGAGAAAAGAACTACACTTGATGTAAGGACCCCACTAGTGGGTCGTTTTGTCCCACGGGTGTCTCCGCCTAATGCTTCATACCACTTGTTACAATGGTCTAAAGAATTTCTCTGCGTGCTTGTGAATCTCGGTTATAACCAGAATAAGGTACGTGCATCAATTTCAGAGGCTTTAGTGTTAAAATTTGCACTTCATGAAGTTGAAGAAGAAGAACCTAAGCAATTTTCACTCATGGGTCATGAAATGCGTGCCAAAGAAATATAATGCGGTGTTTCCTTTAAAGCTTCTATTGAATTGACATATACCCAAGGTTATTAGGAATGGTCAGAGGACGTTTTGGGTCGTCACGGCAAATTCCTTAAAAATAACAAATTATATGGCGCTATATTTGTTTCTTTGTTCTCATATGATCGACATGTGAATGTAATCAGAGCTTTCCTTGAGTCTTGGTGCCCTTCAACCAATACACTCCACTGCTCAATTGGGGAGCTATCGATTTCCCTTCGCGATATGTATGTAATAGGAGGCCTCCTATTTTGTGGAAAATTTTACGAAGAAGTCGTTCCTTATGCAAAAGAATTATCTGCTATTGACAAAGATGAAAATTCTCTTCTTCCTTCGAGTTGTCGGTATTTATTTTTAGCTTTCCACCTACTTTGCAAGCAATATAAACGGGACCAGACTGTGAAAATTTCTGAATGGACAAAGCTTTGTTTCAAAGGCGCCATTAAGTATAGCAAACCACTGCCGAGAAGAGGATCGAGAAACAAGACTCAACGTCCCAAAAGACTCACAACCCTTTTAGAATAATTGATCCCATTAAGAATTGGTCGCCACAAGAAGATGAGATGTTTACCAGTCTTAAAATAGAACCAGAGATGAGGAACAAAACTTATTTAGCAGCATTCATAGTGTATTGGTTATCCAAATTTGTCTTGCCTACTAGTCATGGAAATATAATTCGTCCTAAGGTGTTTAACATTGCTAGCATAATGGTAGACAGTAATAAATTTTGTCTTTATGTTCTTGTTCTAGCTAGCATTTATAGAGATTTAAACGACATTGTTTCTTCCCCTAGTCCTGGAAACTCTAATGTGACATTCCCCATACACTATGTATATGGCTGGTTAGTTGAATACTTCAAAACAAGTTTTTTATCCTAAACTGTAATTACCTGCCTCGAATGACTCGGTACGCGGGGGAAGGGTCTATGAGGCATTTTGATGAGACAGAGGCCCAAGAGTTATTTAGGTTATGTAAAGGTGTTGACTTATCTTGCTTATCCAGAACATCACCGACAAAGAGACTACTAACGGAAGATGGACAACTACCTCTTTATGACTTTGAGTATTTGGCTGGCCTCCGGTCCAGCTACTTGATATTGCGCCAAGGTGACTGACGTATTATTGAGCCTTACAGTCCGCACAGATTCGGTAAATAGTTTTGTTATCACCAGAATATTCCTAGCAAACTGAAAAAGGATATTCACACTGGTGCTTTGGAAGAGATTCCGTCATTATGGAGATTGACCACTCGTTATCATACTGAATGTGAAGTACAACTTCCTTCAAACTCTAATTTCCAAAAATTCTCTGTCACCAAAACTTATGCTAAATAGTGGTCAAAAGTTTATGTTGATCCATTTATGGTGAAAGGAGATACTTCAGAGCATATTAAGCGTGCAATTTCTCTAAAAGGAAAACTAGCCAAAATTAGAAAGGTTACAAACGATGGACCTAAGTCGACCCCTTCTTCCAAGCCAACCTCAGGGGCAGCCTCTAAATCTCATAGTGATCATGATGTCGAGGAGAGTTTCGAAAGTCATACAAAGGTGGCCAAACATATTTCACCACAAATCAACACCCGTCCTCGTACTCAATTAGTGATAGATTCAGATGAAGATATGGGGGGAAATGATGAGGATCGCAAGCATATGAGTGACAAGACGAAGTGTATTTCCAAGCAGGCGAATTTTATTACTTCTCGCGGTGTGGATCGATATTTCAGAATGGCTTCTAGCGGTAATGAGCTAATGTAAGTAAGGTTCCCACCTTTTATTCCATATTTTATTTATTTGTTTATCTGTTTATTTATTTTTATTTTTTTACTTTTATTTTCAAGTAGAAGGAAACCTTAAAGAAGATCTCATCTCATTGATAACCCTACTGGTAGTGGAACGTCTGTTTGTGGGCCATCTGCATTTGATTTGGTACCTGAGATAAATGAATTGTCACAAGTCTTACCGGTAAAAAGAGAGGCTTCTCAAGGTTCGGATCTTTTAGCAAGGTATGAAATCAGTAACTAAACGCCCCTGGCGGTCGTGCAAGAACTTCAAAAAGTTGATTTATTCTAGCATCAAATTGCCCCGTCTGAAGTGTCAGCCTTCAATGTGAAAGATATCATCGTAAACGCCTGACACAAAAATATTTTAGCCCTTGTCGAGAGTATAAAAAGTATTGTGATCAACACTCCCACTCACAAGGTTCCATTCTTGGGGCCCAAGCTTGAAAACTTTATAATGAACTCTCAAAACTCCCTAGAGATTACTCTAGTCTAAAGAAATTAATCGAGTCATATATGAAGAATGTTGCTCATTATGTTAATGCAAAATTTTCTTATGCTTCTATAATGACTTTAGATCATCAATTAGAGCAACTCACTCACATTGATACATTGCTCATTGACGCCACTACTTTGGAGGATACTGATTCCAAGCATGTGCAATCACTTCAAGGTGCTTTGAGTGACGTTGAGGACAAGGAGGCCATGTTGTTGAAAGAGTTGCAACAAATAAGGGAGGAGGCTAAGTAACTTAGAGTATCCATAGAAGAGAGCAATGAACAATTATCTCACAAGAAGGAGGCCATCACCAAGCTCAGAAAAGAATGAGCCTCGGTTGATGAAGTTAACATTCCCACAGCTCAAATCTTAAAGTGATAAGGACTATAGAAAAATTATTACAAACAGAACGTGAAGAGATTCTAGTTTTGTAGCTTTAAAGTGAATCGTCATTGCTTTTAGTTATTTGTTCTGCCATTCACAGTTTATATTCTTCGGGCAAGGAGTATTACACTTTTTTTTTTTTGGTAATGACTGAACTTGGAACAAACCTCCAAGCTGCCTACGTACCCTCGAAAAGGGATCAAGTCATTTACGTAGTTCAAAGAAAGACAAACTCAAATTTTTTTTAGGTGCATTTCACAGTTTTAGCTCATGAGAGTCAGGAGTGTGTCACCATCATGGGTAGTAGCGTTTCAAGAATCTGCCATTAATGGGACCAACTAACACTATATCTTCATCAATAATCTTATATGCTCTGTTGGTGTAGACTTCACGAACTACATATGGTCTATCCTATTTTGACAAATATTTGTTTCGAGTGTGGTGAGTCATGATGATGGGCCTACGAACGGCAAGTACCAAGTCTCCAACCCAGAATGACCGAGATCGAACTTTTTTGTTGAATGCTCTAGAAAACCAAGCTTGATAACATTCTAACTGTTGTTGAGCTTCTAGCCTCTTCTCATTCAATGCTTTCAATTTTTGAAGACGTAAAATGACATTTTTCTCACTTATGAGACCTTCTTGTATAGCTACACTTTACGAATGAATTTGTCGTTTCAGGGGGAGAACAGCTTCTACACCATAGATGAGAGAATAAGGAGTTATTTGGGTAGGTGTGCGGTATGTAGTTCGGTATGCCCAAAATGCTTCTTCTATTCGCTCATGCCAGTCTTTCTTGGATTTAGAAACCACTTTCTTCAATAAATCACAAAGTGTTTTATTAAATTCCTATGCAAGTCCATTAGTCGGAGCATTGTACATGGAGGATTTATACTATTTGAAACCAAATTTCTCACAAAAATTGAGTCACCCAACTATTTTTAAAATTTAACCCATTATCAGTAATGATGTATCGAGGGACACTATACCGATAAATGATGTTACACTGATGAAGTCAACAATTGTCTCCTTTTTTACTTATTTAAAGGGTGCAACTTCAGTCCATCTAGAGAAATAATCAATAGCTGTCAGGATGTATAAGTGACCTTTAGAAGACTTGCACAGAGGTCCTACCACATCCAATCCCCATGCATCAAACGGCCATGAAGCAACTGTAGGATGTAATGACTCTAGTGGTTGGTATATGTAATTAACATGGAATTGACAAGCTTGACACCTTTTTGCATACTCCATACAGTCTTTGACCGTAGTGGGCTAATAATACCCCATTCTCTTTACGCGTAAGTGAAGCTTAGGGCCAAATTGATGTGTACCACCTACCCTAAAATTTGTTTCCTCCATTGCATGAGCTGTTTCATCTTCTCCAAAACAACGAAGGAAGTGACCTTCAAATGATCGTCTATACAACGTGTTATTATAATAAATAAAATGAGGTGCTCACCTACGTATCTCTGTCTTGTGGCGTCAGTCTTCAGGAAGCTTTCTATGTTCTAAATATTCAATTATATGTCGCCTCCAGTCGTCCCCTTCGACAATAGAGATAGAGATTACATTACTCTCTTCAATTTTATCTTTAAGGACTTATGGTAACACCCATTGTTGGCATACTAAAACATTGACTATTTCATCATCAACTAATGCCAATGTTGTGGCTAAATTTGCCAAAGCATCAGCCATATGATTTTCTTTCCTAGGAAGGTGTTCTAAAATGACATTGTCGAATTTCGTCAATAAGTAGGAAATTTACTTGTGGTACGGTATTAGATTTTCCTTCTTGACCTCATAATCCTTAAATAGTTGGTTGATCACCAATTTAGAATCTCTATATATTTCTAGATCCATGATGTTTATCTCCCTTGCCATTTGAAGACCAACGATCAATGCTTGGTACTCAGCAACATTATTTGAGTAGTTTTTAGAAAACACAAATTTGTATGGGACGATTTTCCTTTGTGGAGAAACAAACACTACGCCTGCCCCCGCTCCATCAGACCATGCTGCTCCATCAAAGAACATCATTCATGGAGGAATAATGTCAATTTGAAAGACTTCTTCATCAGAAAAATCTTCTAAAATTTCCCAATCGGTTGGGATAGGATAATCAGCTAGGAAATCTGCTAGGACTTGTCCTTTTACTGCCTTTATGGCACATAAATAATTTTAAATTCATTAAACAAAATTGACCAGCTCACCAAGCGTCCAGAAAGGACTGGTTTTGACATTACATACTTGAAAGGGTTATCTCTTACAATAAGGTGTATTGTATGTGTCAAGAAATAGTGCCTTAATTTTTTGGAGGTAAAGACTAGTGCGAGACACATTTTCTCAATCAGAGGGTACTTCAGCTCTATTGGCGTCAGCCTGTGATTTAAGTAATATAATGCCTTCTCCTTGTGCTCTTCATTATTTTGTGCAAGAAGGGCGTCAAGAGATTTTTCTTGCACAACAATGTAAAGTTTGAGAGGTTTTCTAGGTACAGGTGCCCCCAACACTAAAGGATTGAGGAGGTATTGGTTAATACTATCAAAAACATTTTGACAAGCTTGATCCCACTCAAATGGAACATCCTTCTTCATGAGTCAGTTGAAAGGTTGACAACGGCCGGCCAAATTTGAGATAAACCAACTAATGAAAGCAAGCTGGCCTTGCAGGCTTCGAAGCTTACGTAAATTCTTAGGTGGTGGCATCTTTTGTATAGCATCAACTTTAGATGGATCAATTTTGATACCGCGATGACGAACCACGTACCCAAGAAGAGTAACACCAAATGCACACTTGAGAAGATTCATTTTGAGTTAGTATTTTTTAAGATGATTGAAAACTGTATGAAGAACTTGTAAATGACCCCCTCCATTCTTTGTCTTAACCACAGGGTCATCGACATAACACTCAATGATTTTGTGAAGTATGTCATCGAAGATCCTTTGCATAGCACATTGGTATGTTGACCCCGCATTCTTAAGTCCAAAAAGCATAACTTTGTAATAATAAATACCTTTTGGGATGCAGAATATAGTTAGCTCTTTAACTTTTGGAGTCATACTAATCTGGTTTTACCCAGAATAACAATCCATGAAAGAGAGAGCTTCATGTCCGGTCGTTGTATCAATAGTGAGCTCCAGGATAAAAGAGGAAAATCATCCTTTGGACATGCCTCGTTTAGGTCACAAAAATCTACATAGATTCTTATCTGCCCATTCTTCTTTTACACTAGCACAAAACTCAAAATTCATATCGGATACTTGTCCTCCCGAATAAATCCCACGTCAATCAATTTGTTGAGTTCTTCTTCTATCTTTGGGATAAGTTCTGGATGGAAGAAACGTTGAGATTGTTTAATTGGACGTGTCCCATATTTGACAGTAAGATTATGGACTACGATTTTAGGGTCAAGACCTGGAATTTCCTTGTATATCCAAGTGAATACATCCTTGTATTCTGACAATAATTGAAAGTAGTCATTTTCTTCTGAGGCGCTTAAGAATGAACTAACAAAAATTAGTTTAGGCTAGTCCATCATCCCCAAATTGAATTCTTTGAGTTAATCAACGGTCGCTTGCCCCCCGTCTTCAAGTGTTAAGGGAGCTTCCTTGACCTCATCATCTAAAAGATTAGAATCTGTTTGCTCTTCGATAGCAATGCGATAAGCAGTGGCATAAAATACTTCATCCTTCCTTCCATCCGTGTCAGACTCCTCAGACTGGGTAGTGAACACAATAGTTCATCTTTTTTATTTTAGTGTAACGTCATTAGTGACATCCACCTCTGTTCTATGTTTCATTCGTGAGGGAATTAAACTCTGAACTTCACTATCTTCCACCATGTCGGTGCCGATTCTCCCCAGTTCTTTTTCCTCATTTTTTGTTACTAATACCTCTCTCGGAGCTTTAATTCGAAAAAAAGACAAACTTTCGAAGTTGAGGCTGTGAAGATCTTCTTTTTTGGGTAGGAGAATTTATTCTCTTAAAGATGGAAGTATATGGTGAATTCTTGAAATGGGAACTTGAGATATCCAATATTTGAGTTGACAGACCCAACCTATCGAATACAGATACTCTAGTGCATGAAACTTCTACACGATCAAAAACTAACTTGTTAGAAACAGAATGTCGATCGTCGCTGTCACCAACCTCTTCAATGCCAATGTACAAAATGTTTAACTTTTTATCCTTTTTTGTGATTTGGATTTGGATAGGTTTAGTCGATGTGAAACCAAGACCAATCTTGGACAGAATTATCATATGCCCTTGTTCCCTCAATTTCTTTTGTGTCTCATTGAGGCCGTGTATTTTCTCACCAGTAAGTTCTGAACTAAGTTTTTTAAGGCCTGTGGAATTTGTAAAATCATATCCGCACTTAGCCAAAAGTTTGTATAGATTTGGATTAGACCCTTTCTTTGTATTAGAAGGAATCCATGTTCAACTAGAGCTTTTGATAGTCGGATGAATCCTTTCAACGAAAGTTTAGTGGGAGTAGACTTTTCAATCTTTGTAAGGGGAAGAGTTAATTCTTCTCTCAAGTTTTGTAGATCTTCTTTTTCTTTCGTGCGAGAAAATTTTAACTTAACTTCTTCAATTTCAAGTATCTCCATGACCGATAATTATCCTTCTCGCCGTTAAGATTTTGGAACATACTTGAAAATTTGTGTAGCACGATTTGTTTTAACCACAACCTCTCACTTTTGGGTTACCTTTGTACTGTTTGTCACCAAGACATCTAGAGGGATGAACGATACTTCTTCTGCTTTTGTAGACTCAACCTCTTGTGTAGACAGAAGGTTTGTTGTAGAGATGCTTAAAGACGTGTCTTGCTCAATGTAAACTTTGCATCTACAAAATGAGTTTCTACTTCAGTAAATGGCTTATTATCTGCCACCACTGTCTATACACCATTCTTACAGAACTTAAAACACTAATGAAGAGTTGATGGAACAACACTATTATCATGAACCCAGGGTTTTCCCAATAACAAATTGTAGGACGTCTTCGCATCGATTACGTGGAATAAGATTTAAGCTTGTAACCCTCCAATTGTTAGGTCTACACGAATCATGCCAATAGTTCTTTGTCCACCATGATTAAAACCTTGAATAATGAAGTGACTATGAGCCAAGTCATCAACTGTAATACCAAGATTTTTCATTGTAAGTTTTGGCATGAGATTCACTAGAGAGTCCCCATCAATAAGAATGTGATTGACCTTTTGCTACCTTATGTATCCAGAGACAAAAGGAGGACGATTGTGTGGCTTTGATCCTAGTTGAAAGTCTTCGTCAATGAAGGTAACTGTTGCACAGCATGAGCCAGCTGTAGCTTCAACTACCTCTTCGTGGTTAGATTCTTCAATGGTGATCTTGTGTTTCTCAAACTTTCCTATACTTTGGACTTCATTTTGACTCTTACCATTTTCGACCTGCGAATCAATCTTCACAATTGACACCATGTAAGTTGGCACAACTTCATCATCGAGATATCCTTTTAGAAAGAAATCACGTAAAGTAATGGGCTTGCAAATTTCTTCACCCAAAATTGTGTGTTATGTCGATGTCATCTTATTGGCACTTTTCTCATTATGGGCACCTTTCTTAGGGATATATCGAGACTTATTTTTCTTTTGCTCCGGTCGAAGTGGCTAGTCGGAGGAATATGAGATTGTTGCTTTTGTCATCACCTCATCACCAACGTCCATCCTTCATCATTGTGTTAGAGAAGTTTCTTCTCATTTGTTGGATTGTTAAGAATACTACCTTGGGAGAAATATATCTGAATAGGTTTGAATGAGCCAAACTGAACAGTTGTGGAGTAGATACTAGAGTTTAAAAATAATTGATGATAAGCACAGGTCTGCTCAAACTTTAAAAATGGGAATATGACAGTAGTATGATTTAAAGTTGTTATCTTGTCTATGTCTAACAAGATCTTTCCCTGCTTCGCTAAGTACACCACTATTTCCTCAAAAATGAAACACTTCTCAGTCGGGTGACCAACAATATGATGATATTTGTACTATTTTGGGTCATCAACACGTCCCATTTCTTAAAGGCGCTTACATTCTAGGAGTTCAATAACTTTACTTTCAAGTAATCATTCCAATATGCCAAGAACATCAGAGTTTGGGAATGGGTATTCCTTCATCTCTAATTCTTTGAGCCTCAAATGTTGGTTTTGCTTCTTTTGAGACTGTCGTGGTTTATTATCTTTATCTTTGTCAACAACCTTTATCGGGATGGCAGAGACAATCATAAATTTTTTAACACCACCCTTTGACTATTTTACAACCTTCTTTTCATCCTTTTTGTCTTTGCGTGGCTCTAAAATCAAAAGATCTTTACCTCCATGAGTTTTAATGCTAATCTCCATATCATGAGAACGTGTAACCAATTCTTCGAAGGTACGAGACTTTATACCTTGAAGAATATAAAAGAGGTCCCAATGCATACCTTGCATACACATTTTAACAGCAGAGAATTTTGTCAACCGCTACTTGCAATCCAAGCTAAGTGTTTGCCACCGATTGATATAGTCCATTACAGGCCCATCTTTCCATTGTCTTGTGTTAGTCAACTCTATCATACTAACAGTGCGATGAGTGCTGTAGAACCTATTTAGAAATTCTCGTTCCATTTGTTCCCAACTATCAATCGATTTGGACTTTAAATCAATATACCACTCAAAGGTATTTTCCTTAAAGGAACAAACAAATTGCTTAACCAGTAAATCCCCCTCAGTCCCAGCATTGTTATAGGTCTCGACAAAATAAGCGATGTGTTGTTTTGGGTTGCCTTTTTCATCAAACTATTGAATCTTCGGAGGTTGGTACCCTGCAAGCATCCTCATACCATCAATTCTCCTTGTGTAGGGCTTTGAGTACATGAAAATGCTTTGAGGAGCGCTGCCATACTGTGCTCGGATTGTGTTCATTATCATATCCTACAATTGTTGGATAGATAGCGAAGCGACTGGTAAGGTATAGTTAGTTTCGTCAACCATGTGTCCTAACGTAGATGTGTGACAATGATCTTTTGATTGGGCACCTTGAAGGGCTGAATTTGAGGTATTTGCAGGCAGTTGCGTTGACTCATTAGGATTTTGGATTCCAAACTTACTCAATAGTGTGACAATTTGCAAGTCCTTCTCTTCAACAGTTTCTGTAAGGTTCTCGATTGCGCGTGCCATCGTTGCCAGTTAGTCTTCCACCGAGGTTGTTCCAGTCCTCATGGTTGTGACAATATTCGAATAAGAAAGACCTTGAGAATCAACATTTTTTGGATCTTGAGTGAAGAAATGTTATAGAGTTTCGGCTTTCTCTGAGAGTCTTCTGGTCCTCCTTTCTCCACCCCTAGACCTTTATTTATAGGCTTACCGGAGGGGTAGATTTGTAACTTTGTTTTCTTCTGATAATTATCCTATAATTATCTTTTATGATAATTTTGATAATTATCCCATATATACATAATAATTATCTTTGTTGATAATTACATATATATATATATATATATTTAATTATCCATTAAAGTCATTTTCAAGTGGGCTTGGACTTCTTAGACAATTTAGACCAGCCCATAACTCATTTATTGGTAGTGAGCCTGATATTTGGCCACATTTCAAATAGGTTAAACTAAGATAAGCCTAAATTATATTTTGGGTCCATCATGTAATTTTTTAATGTTTACAATATGTATATATATATACATATATATATATATGTGTGTGTGTGTGTGTGTGTGTGTGACTAGGGGTGACCACAAATCGGATTAAATTAGACATTAAATCTAATCCGATCTGTGGTTTATGGATTGGAAAAAACAGAAACTAGTCAAAACGGTTGGTAGAAGAGCGTAAGGACTCTATCTCAGAGTTCTGTGATGAGCGTTCAGTGTTGAAAGAGGTCCCTTGCCTCTTGAATTCAGCTTTCGTTCACATGAAACGGTTAGAAATAGACTGGGCAAACGTTATACCCTGTTAACACATTGAAGTATGCATAAGTGTATGACATAAAGGCTGATACCAATAAAATGAAAGAAGAAAGGGAACAAACCTTGGCCAGGTTAGCCATAAGATGCCCGGTAGATGCATTGGCCCCAAACGCGTCTACCTGCTTAAGGTCGTTCTGAAGAACGAATTGTCTGGCCCTGGAAACAGTGTACTTTGGGTCTGACAACATTGGATTGGATTGACGGATTGGGTTTTCATAAATAGTCCAATAATTTTGACAATTTAATCATATCCCAATAACTAAATCAGCACAAATTAAAGATGAAAAACCAAAAATCAAACAACGAAAGACAATTACAAGAATTTTACTATTGCAAGTTATAGACAGTGCATTACAATTTATTTAGAAATATACACAACTTGTTGTAAAAGAATCTAGATCAAATAAAAAAATGATTTTTCTTAGACATGCTCATAAACCAAATTGCTAAACAGTGTCACTAAAATATTGAACTGGGAATGTCAAATTCTTGCTACCTCGACAGAGCCACACTCTATCAAAGATTCAATGATTTGTTACAATGGGAAATGGAACAAGGACAACAAACATTTTATGAACAAACTACTATAACCTTCATCACAACAAATATATCGGAGAAAATAATGAAAAAAATTTGGGAGACTCACCGGAAATGATGAAGATCGAGACAAAGAAAATGCTATTGTTTTGGAATGGCGGCTTCACGTTGTTGAAATCAAAGATTTTGCTGCTGGTACACCTTCACAGTGGTTGATCTATGAGAAATGGTTGTCGAAGTCAAATCACAAAGAAGAAGAGTAAATGAGGTGGTCACTAGTAGGGGTAGACCTAGGAGTATGGAAAAAAATATTGGGGGGGGGGGAATGTAAATTTCTTTATATGTAAATTGGGGGGGCATAATCCCCTTGGTCCTAACAGTGGTCCGCCACTGGTCACTAGTCAATAATGATTGAAGACTCGAAAATGGTAGAAAAGAAGAGTAAAGGAGGAGAAGCTAAAGATTATTGAAGAAGGTGGTCATTGGTCGATGATGGTTGAAGAATTGAAGAATCGAAGATGGGGTCAATTTGTGAGTCTTACGAAGATGGAGGAGATTAGAGAAGGAGATGGCAAGGAAGATTAGTAAAGGAGGCGAAGTCAAAGATGATCGAAAATGGTGGTCACTACCTCACTGGTGAATGATAGTTGAAGACTTAAAGATGGTGGTCAATTTGCGAGTTGCGGCGCTGCTGTGAAATGTGAACGTGTTATGTGAAGTGAAGATTGAATAGTAGGGTTAAAACAGAAAGAAAATAAATAATTTAATAAATTATTAGAAATACAGAATAATGTATATATAATATATTTGTAAATAATACAATTTTAACAAATCGAATCGGTTTGATACGGTCTAATGTATTGGATCGATTTTCTCATACCCTAACCTATTAACCGAACTGTTCCTAATGGATTGGTACTTTATAAACCCATAATTGAATCATTCTCAATGAATTGGTACTTTATAAATCGATAACTGAACTGTGGGCTAAAAAATGAACCAATTTGTACAGATTGGATCGAATTGATGAATTATTTGAACATCCCTACACATAACATATTATAAGTATGAGCAAGATCAAATTGAAGGATTATTTGAACACCCCTACAAATGAAAAATTATATGTGTTAAAATATATTAATATATTTTATATTTAACCTTTTTCATATCCAATTAGGATTCCTATGATTGGGAACTTACTATGTATGGGATAACTTTTTTTTCCACTCACCTACCTTTTTTCCTTCTCCTATATATATGTGCTCATTGTATATTATTCAGAGATACTTCAGTCTCTTTTCCATTCATTAATATTATTTAGAGATACTTCAATCTCTTTTCCTCTTATTTTAACATGGTATCAGAGCTAGGGTTTTAAAACCCTTCTTTTTCTTCTTCCGCTTAATTGTTCTCATCACCCAAAGTGAACTATTTTCTATTTGATGCCGAAAATCCATCTTCTGGAACTCTTTTTAATCTTCTGAATATATCAAAATGAAGCCCTCGACCAGACGATCAATAATTCATAAAATTCAGCTCGAACGGAGCCTGCACGATCCCCCACGCACTACCAGAGTCCTCTAATTTTTTTCAGCGTCACCACGCGCCACCACGCGCTGCCATGCACCTCTACTCGCGGCCACATGCCATCACACCCCAACAAGCTTCTTCATGTGCTGCAACACCCGCCAAGTCATCACTGACTCAGCATCCAATGACACATCATCACCAACCACACATAATAGCTGCCGCGTCATCAGACATGTCATCAGCCACGATAATGACATGTTATCTTTTCTACCACATCATCTATTTGTGCCACGTCAGTGACACATCATCTGCCACACTATATTTTTTGCAGTGTTGACTGATCGGCGTTGAATGTTATGCATTCTAACCTCTTAATTTGCATATTTTATTCTCTTAGTAATAGTTTATTTATGGTTTTACTCTATTTTTGTGTTTTCTGTTTTTTTCAAGGCCTTGATGATTATTTTAGATAAAACCATGATTTTGGGGCTTTTAAAGATAATATCCAAGAAGGTTATATGAAGCCTACATCTAATGGGTTCATTCAATTCCATATTTCAACTCAAATCAGCCCAAGGAAGAGGTTCAAGAGAATTATAACTACTTAAGAAGATTACGGGCCTGAAGCCCAATTCTACACTTAATCCAATTTTAATCCCATCTTGGAAAGTGGACCTAAAGTCTTATTTTAGAGCTTCAATTCGACTTAATTCTCGCTTAGGTTATAGGAAATTCAATTCTGGACACTTTTGTATTTCACATAAATTTCGTGAATCAGACTTCTACTAGGTCAAAACTTGAGCCGAATGTCAGCAGAAAAATATACCTATTTAAGGCTGCGGAAAAATCCTAATTATCTCCTAATTGGATTAAAACTTTATGTATTATCTTGGGGTATAAAGAGGTGAATTGGAGGCTGTTTTGGAGGAGAAAAGGAAGTGGAGGCTAAGGCATAGAAGACAGAGACAACCCGGGTTTTATTTATTCATTATGTCTTTTATTATTTTGTTATCTTCTTCTTCTACTATGTGTAACTAAACTCCTCAACTAGAGTTGAGGAGGAAACCTCCATTAATGAAGTGAAGTTCTTTTGTTCATTAATTGATTCCCATGTGTATGATTTAATTGCTTATGATTTTCACTTCTTATGATTAATTATTTTATAGCTCTTTCACCATCTATATCATGTATATGTGGTAGTTAGAAATTATTCTAATTAATCTAAGCTTGGGTTTATGTTTCTTAAAAGTGATAATCTTTGATCTTATATTTTTTATTAAATTGGATACATAAGATGCTTAGAATTTTACATTAGTAAAACGAAGAAAAATCTACCTTTTTTATATATTTTTCATAGTACTTTATTGTTAAATCTTGAGTAAACAATAGATTGATTTCTTGATTGCTACTCTAAATTTGGGAATTAATAAATGAATATTAGAAGCTTCATGGATTTAATGGTGGTGGAATCCAAAACCTTAGTTATTTTCTCTATTTGATTTCAATTGTGTTATTTTATTTGTATGTTAGTTTAATCTCTCTCAAATCAACCAAATTTTGTTTAAACTAGATTAGTTTTAAATTAATTTAAATTTGTATTAGTTTTTCTTCTCAAAGCATTCCCTTGGGTTCGAACTCGTTCTTGCCGATCTATACTTTAATAGATTC
This sequence comes from Cornus controversa, assembly GCA_026545225.1. NCBI lineage: Eukaryota > Viridiplantae > Streptophyta > Magnoliopsida > Cornales > Cornaceae > Cornus > Cornus controversa. Next base: position 11,238,361 of record CM048850.1, read on the forward strand.
ATACACTTACGAGTTATTTTACACTTTTAAAACAACATCATCTGCCGAAAATCCATCTTCTGGAACTCTTCTTAATCTTCTGAATATATCAGAACGAAACCCTCAACCAGACGATCAATAATTCATAAAATTCAGCCCGAACGGAGCCTGCACGATCCCCCACACACTGCCAGAGTCCTCTGATTTTTTTCGGCGCCACCACGCGCTGCCATGCACCTCTACTCACGGCCACACGCCATCACGCCCCAACAAGCTTCTTCATGCGCTGCAACGCCCGCCAAGTCATCGCTGACTCAGTATCCAATGACACATCATCACCAACCACACATAATAGCTACTGCATCATCAGCCATGTCAATGACACGCTATCTTTTCTACCACATCATCTGTTTATGCCACATCAGTGACACATCATCTGCCACACTATATTTTTTGCAGTGTTAATTGCCACATCATCTAACACATCATCTTTTTCTGCCACATCAACCCTTCACTTCCACGTCAGTAACAGCCTTTGAAAATTTCTCCTTGGGCTTACCTTGCTTGAAATTTTACGCTAATTCTAATTTTCCAATCTGTTTTGTCATTGGGATCTAAATAGCTCAAAAATGAGATTTCTCACTCAATTTATGTTACACTTGATGGGGACAACTAGATTTCTTAAAAGATGCAAGCTATGGTCCTACATTATAGGGGATCGAAAATTACTTGTTAAGAATACCGATAAGAAAGATGAAACCTTTGCTACTCGTGTTAAGGACTGGGATAGCAATAATCAAAAAATTATCACATGACTCCGCAACGCATCCAGTTCTTCCATTAGTATAGAATTTGGGAGTTATGAAACTGCCAAAGAGGTTTGGGACATGCTTATTTTTCGATATTCTTGGTCTAATGGTGCTCATCACTATCAGTCAATGGTCTAGCTTTATCATCTTAAATAAGAGTCCGGTCAAAGGATTAATGAATTTTTTACTCGCATAAAGTGTCTTTGGGATCAACAAGCTTTGTCAGAGCCATTATGGACAGTTACCTCAGAGAGCAAGAATCGTGATTAGATATGCCTTTATCAATTTTTGATGAATCTTCATGATGATTATAAGCCTGTCTATGGTTAGCTTCTTTATCGCTCACCTTTCCCATCATTGGATGAAGTTCTTAATGAGCTTTTCCGAGAGGAGATACGTCTGCAGACCCTTCGTTCTAAGATTTAGACTCATCTCCTTATCTTGGTTACACCATATGGTCTTTTTCAGTCTGTGCACCCATGGTCTTTGCAATCACAGTCTTTTCAGTTTGGGCCTTCACTCAATAGATATTCTTCTTCTTTTTGTCGTAATGGTGGTAACAAACAGTTAGCACCGTCATTTTAACCCAGACCTAGTGAACGTTCTTGCAGATACTGTAGCAAATTAGGACATACAATTGAGGAGTGCTTCAAACTTACTAGACCTCGCAATGTTGCAGCTATAGCTACCATAGAGACATCTCATCCTTCTCCTTCTGCACCAGTTACTACTCCTTCTGAAGAGTCCCCATCTACATTTTCTGCTACTGATCTGGAGGCAATTCTCAGCCAGTTTCTATCCAAGTAATTAAGTTTAAGCTCATCTAACTTTGCTTTCTCAACCACACCAGGTATAGTTAATTCATAATTTTTTGCCTCTGCTTGCTGCAATTATATGACACCTGATCATACTTTTCTCACTACTCAGACTCCTACATCTCATCATCTGTTATTCAGATAACTAATGGCTCCACTATGGCCATTAGTCCCATAAGCACTGTCTCTCAGTCAAATTTGTCTGTTTTCAATGTTTATCTTGTTCCTAGTCTTTCTTTTAATCTTTTATTTATAGGTCATTTGACTGAGCTAGGTTTAAATATAACATTTTTCTCTAATGGATGTGTTGTACAGAATCCTCAGATAAGTCAAATCATTAGGACAAGTCGTAAGACAGGGCGACTATTTGAGCTTTCTTCCTTACATCTACCTACTTCATCTATCATAGTTGCATCTACATAAAGTATTATATCTACTCTTGAGTTGTGGCATTTTCGTTTGAGTCATACATCGGTATCTCGAGTCAAAAGTCTAGTATCTAAGGGTTTGTTAGGATCAGTTAAAACTGAGTCTTTTGATTGTATTTCTTGTCAATTAGGTAAACAATATGCTTTACCATTTAATAAAAGTGAGTCATTTGATTCTCTCCTTTCGATCTTGTTCATTTTGATGTTTGGGGACCTTCTTTTGTAGCCACGATATTTTGTTATATTTCTGGATGATTTTTCACGTTTCACTTGGATGTTTTTAATGAAAAATCGTTCTAAATTACTCAACATCTTTCGTGATTTCTCCAAAATGGTTTAAACTCAATTTTTCACAAATATCAAAACTTTTCGTTCTGATATTGCTACAGAATACAGGAAAAATGATTTTCAAAATATCCTCAAACAATATGACACTATTTTTCACTTTTTTTGTCCTAGTAAATCACAACAAAATGGTTGAGCTGAATGAAAACTTTGACATATTTTAGATTTGGCTCGATCTTTTATAATTTCTTATTTTGTGCCATCATCTTTTTGGGGTGAAGTATCTCTCACTATTGTCTATACTATGAATTGTGTACCCATACTACTTTTACAAAATCAAATACCCTATGAGCATCTCTATGGGCGGGTTCCTGACTATATTAATCTTAGAGTTTTTGTGTGTGCTTGTTTTGTTTTTCTTCATCCTAATGAGCGAACAAAATTACAACCTTGTGCTCAGCTCTATTATTTTCTTGGGTATGGACTTAAACAAAGGGATATAGGTGTTATGATCCAGTTGTGAGATGCCTTAGAGTCTCTCATCAAGTTATTTTTTGGGAACATAAAATGTTTCATACCTTATGTCACACCCCATTTTTCGTTCTCTGAAAACCAAGGGTGACTGAATTGTCACTCACCAAATTGCCTCACTAATCTTGCTATGGTACCACGCTCTGATACCAAGTTGTCACGCCTTAGTTTTCGTTCTCCGAAAACCAAGGGTGACTGAATTGTCACTCACCAAATCACCTCACTAATCTCGCTATGGTGCCACATTCTGATACCAAGTTGTCATGCCCCAGTTTTCATTCTCTGAAAACTAAGGGTGACTGAATTGTCACTCACCAAATCATCTCACTAATCTCACTATGGTACCACACTCTGATACCATGTTCTCATGCCTCGACTTCCTATGCCCCCGGAATCTGAGGGTGAATAGTGTTTTTACCTCATTGTCTTAAACCTCAATCTTGTCATAAACTATTCTATTACGAAATCTTTCTATATGCACACCATTATAGTGGCACACACTCATCAATACCCCTCACAATGGGTTCCATATTTGGTTCCACACATAAAAACTATCACATTCTGGAAATCAACTCTTTAGATAACTAGAACTTGAGTTTCAAACCTACCTTATTGAAAAGATAATTCAAATATACTCAAGTTAAAAAAAAGCCACACTCAATTCCGATTTAAAATGAAGAAGTTACGTCAAAACAAAGTTTGGACTGATTTTTGACTTTGCTGTGAATAATAACTTCGATTGTGCGAAAATGGTATTTTGATTGTGCAAAAATTTCACCCTTTTGGGACTCTAGACCTGCATTATTTCACATGATCAAAATGGGGATTTTGATTGTGCGAAATTGCCCCTGTTTGGACCCTAAAAATCACAATAATTCGCAACCACTTCGTACAATCGAAAAATGGGTTTCGATTGTGCGAAATAGCCATTTCGCAAGATCAAAATGCCTTGCACAAAGCCTTCAACAACCTTATGCATAGCCTATTTTGACCCCAAATCTCAACCAAACAACCTTGGATCATTCATTCCACATGAAAATCAACTACAAATGATAAAAACATCATTATACATCATTCTAAACATGAATTTATATCTCCAATAATTATATCCAAGAATTTATACATAATGGAGTCAAAACTAATATTCTTCCATTTAGAACCCACAAATCACATATGATCCATACATGATCATTACATTTGTAACTAGAGTGCATCAACATGAATCAAATGTAAATATAACATCATTAACATAGTCCACATGCCACAAACCGGCATGGACATCAATCTACATGTCAAAAGTTCAAAAGTCTAAAAAGGAACTCAACAAATTGAGTTAATCATGCTTCATCCTCCATTTGTATCTTACCTGAAAAGAGTTTGGGAAGTAGGGGGTGAGCTTTATCCTCTCACAGCTCAGTAGAGATGACCAAACCCGCCTAAGCATCGACTTGACGCTGACCTACATGATATGCATCATGTCATTCCTACACTACATGGCAAGCTCGAACACTCATGCTATCAACAAGGCAACAATGTAACAAATAGCAAGTATATATGTAACCAAGTACAACCACAAACCACATAACACATGTCTTGAATTTCACAACCAAATACTCTACATGTATCCACTAACTTAACTACTTAACCTTACAAATTCTGAAGTATCATGACAGAACCTTTTAACCTCATAATTTCAAATTTTTACCACTATCAAGATTATCACATGTTGACACTCATCAACCTCAAGATTTTCACTACGGTTCCTCATCAATTGAAGACTGGCAATTGAAGGAGAGGAGTTCGTTTCCGACCAATTGAAATCATTAGCTCATTACACCTTCCTTGTGCATCATTTCTCATAGTCCAACTTCCTTAATACTCATTCTATTTCCAGCAACCATTCCACTTTCCACCAAGAGGATAATGCTAAGCAATCACAACATAAACATAATATTGTATGCATTTTCACCCACAACAATCACCAAATGCATTAACACGAAAAAATTATTCCTTTGATACATTTTTCAACATATGGCATTCAAGCTCACATAATTCAAATCATGGTTCAAGGTAAGCCTAATGAACCTCATGCTTCTCAACCAATAGTTATAACATATGAAAATATAATTAAGTTATAAATAGCATGTCAAGTACACATTCATTCATGTATAACATTCATATAAGTCACATACATCATGTATTTCATATATAGGTGACACAAACTCACATTTAACAAGCATATACTAATATGCTTCACATACATCATATACATTACATGAAGAACTCTCAAAACATGCATATATATATAAGAGAAAATCACATACATGACCCTTGTCCCTCTAACTCCTACTAGCACATCCATATACCATAAAAACCCTAGAGAATCGATGAAAAGGGAGGAGAAGACACCCCCACCTCAAGATTGAAGGCTTTCCAAGCACTTTCCAAAATTTTTAAGGGATTCCACCTTACCAAACACAAGTTTGTTCGGTTCAAACCGAAGCTCTAGCTGTCCCCTACACATTCTTTTTTCGACGAATCACAAATCCAAACCGAATGCACCCGAAATGTAGAGAGAAGGTGGAGGGATGGAGTGGGAGAGATTTAGAGAGAGATAGAGAGAGCCATGAGAAATGGCTAAGATATATCAGCCCTAGATATTTATAATATTTGGGATGCCAAATGACCAAAACACCCCTGAGTCACTTAACGTACTTTTCTAGGCTCCGTTTTCAATTTTAAAAACTCCTACGGCCTCGAAATCACTTCCTTAACTCATTAAACATTTCGTTACACTCAAAATCAAAAATAATTATTTTTTAAAATTTTTTAAATTTTCGAGCCCACTAGTCCTCATCTCGGGCTCTTGTTTAACTAAAAAGTCAAACTTCTCCAAATATTTTAAAAACTTTCAAAAACCTCATAACATGTTTCCAAACATGATTTTCACTCTCCAAACATCCAAAATATCATTATAAACGCATTTGTAGCAAAAATGATGAAATTTTTTTAAAAATGGTCAAATTTGGTTCCAGTCTCTACACCTTATCCAAATTCACTGGTATTTCTGATCACCAATTTTCTATTCCTCCTTTAGATGCATCTACAAATCTTTTTCCAGATTCTCCTCTTGCTAGCTCATCAGATACAGTTGACCCTTCTGGCTCATCAAATATGGTTGACCCTCCTCTAATTAAGTTCCAATTATCTGTCTCACTTGAGGCTCCTGATGTGGCCACTATTTTGGATCCTCATCAATCCACTTGGGTAAGAACCTCCCCTATACATCTTCATGACTATCATTGTTATAATGTTCTTGCAACCCTTCATGAACGTCACATTTTTTGCGAGGTCTTCTCTAACCCTTTATGGCATCAAGCAATGAAAGAAGAGTTAGATGCATTTGCCCAGACTCATACATGAGATCTAATTGAATTGTCTCCAAGTATATAAAATCAAGACTCATTCAGATTGGTCTGTTGAGCGCTATAAAGCCTGACTTGTGGCAAGGGGGTTCACACAGGAGTATGGCCTCGATTATGAGGAGACTTTTGCTCTTGTTGCTCATCTTCCTTCTGTTCGTACTCTTATTATTGTGACTGCTTCCCATCATTGGAAAATTTTTCAGATGGATGTCAAAAATGTCTTCCTCAATGGTGATTTGCTTGAGGAAGTTTATATGAAGCCTCCTCTAGGTTTTGATCATCCACCTCATCAAGTTTGTAGGCTTAGGCGTGCTCTGTATAGTCTTAAACAGGCACCTCGAGCTTGGTTTGTTAAGTTCAGCTCTACTATTTCTCGTCTTAGCTATTCTACCGATACATTTAATTCAGCTTTATTTATCTGGCGTACTACAAATGATGTTATTCTTCTCTTGCTTTATGTTGACGATATGATTATCACTAGGGATGATACTCAAGGTATTCAGGAACTTAAGCAGTTTCTCAATCATCAGTTTAAAATGAAAGATCTTGGACCTCTCAGTTATTTTCTTGGCCTAAAAATTACTAGTGCTACTGATGGCTACTACTTTACTCAAGCAAAATACTATTTCAATCTTCTTTCCAAAGCTGGCATCACACACAACAAGATTGCTGATACTCCACTTGAGCCTAATGTGAGACTTACTCCATATGATGGTGAACTTCTTCATGATGGTACTCTGTATAGTCAGTTGGTTAGTAGTCTGGTATATCTTACTGTTACTCATCCAAATATTTCTTATGTTGTTCATATCACCGGTGCTTCGTGTTGATTCTGATACAGATTGGGCTAGCTGGCGACCCAACAGATCGTCATTCCACTATAGGATATTGTTTTTTTCTTTGTAGCTTACTAATCTCTTGGCGTAGTAAGAAACAGTCCGTTATTACTTGATCTAGCACTGAGCCCGAGTATAAAGCACTTGCCGATACTACTTCTGAGCTTTTATAGTTACGATGGATTCTTTAGGATTTGGGTGTTTCTTTGTCCATTGCTACTCACATCTATTGTGATAATAAGAGTGCTATTCAGATTGCACACAATGATGTTTTTCATGAGCGGACCAAACACATTGAGATAGCTTATCATTTTGTTCATCATCATCTACTTTAGAATATCTTGCAGTGACAGTTAGTCACTTCACATGATCAAATAGTAGATATTTTCATCAAATCTTTTCCACCAGGGTGCTTTTGAGAGCTTGTTTGCAAACTCCAAATGGCGTCGTATAACCCACCTTGAGTTTGAGGGGGAGTGTTGAAATATATTAGTACATTTTATATTTAACCTTTTCCGTATCCAATTAGGATTCCTATGATTAGGAACTTACCATGTATGGTATAACTTGCTTCTCACTCACCTACCTCTTTTCCTTCTCCTATATATATGCTCTCACTGTATATTATTTTACATACCATTCATTAATATTATTAACTCTCTTTTCCTCTTATTTTAACAATATGTTTGAGCGAGATTGTCATGAAGTACACCTCATGATCACAAACTCAACTTCAAATTAACACATTTTGAGTTTGACAAATGACGCACAAATTATTCCATCTATGTTGATCGTATATGATGTTGTCATACAAAAATTATATATAAAAGTTTAAGTAAAATGTATGATTGACTGTGGATAAATTTTGATACTAAAATTTGACAGTATAATTCTGAAATTATTGTCTTTGAAACTATTTGCACGTAATTAAGGTTTTAAAAGAAAAAAAAATGGGTGCTATAATGAGGCACGACTGGCTATAACTTTTGTTTAGATTTTAAAACATTGTAAGTGAGAAAAATCACACGTTGGTTCCTACGAAACCACTTTTAACATATGGACCCCAGTTGGATTCAATTAATGCATCTTTCTGTCCGTCCGTAACATCTCTCTGTTATTTTCTCCCCTCTCGGTAACTGCCACCCTCCCAACCATCTGCTAACCACACTATTTCAATGTTCTCTCTCTCTCTCTCCTCTTCTCTTTCTTAAATGCACACACATTCACCAAGCCCCCTTTTACCTTCAAATAATCTCTCTTTCTTTCTCTCTCTAAACTCCACCCCTCTCCCTCTCTTTCTCTCTCTGTGGATCATTCAAAAATATGTCACCTGTAGCAATAACTTTGTTCAATGAGTCCTCCAAAAATATGAAGACAGTTTGCGTAATGGACGCGTCGGGGCATCTACGTTCGACCCCTATCCAACGTCTCTTGCAAAGAGGCTACACTGTCCACGCTGCTGTTCAGAACCATGGTTAGCTTCCTCTTCTTTCTTTCTTTCTTTCTTTCTTTCTTTTAAGATTTTTAAAACCCAGTTGAGACCACATGCGAAAACGCCCTCGTAAAAGCATGTTTACCCGGGTAAACTAAGAAAACCAGGTCAGCTAGGGAGGGGGCTTGAACTACGACTCCGTTAGGAAACAAGTAGTGAATGGACAGGATCCTCCATGTCTTGATTAGTTATGGTGGAAGCAATATCTCGGCATTCAAGATAGTCACCCATAGAGAGATAAAGAAATTGAACTTGAGTAAATGTTGGAATCAAGAGAAAGAAGAAGAGTATAGCACTCAGAGTACAGAGAGTGAATGAAAGGTTGTTTGGAAGGGGTGAATGAAGAGCAAGGCATCGAGAGATTTTATAGGCGTTAAACAAAGCACCAACGTTCAGAAAAAAAATTCACAAAGCCCCAACGTTCAAATACTAACGTTCGAAAAGGCAATGGTCAAATAACTAGTGTGCAATGTCGATGAAACCCGAAGGTCCCCTCTCATGGGCGGCTAAATACTCCTTCATAGGCACCAAAGGCAGCCAAAGACCCCCTCAAGGGCGGCTAAATTCTCGGCGGCCAAAGACCCCCTCAAGGGCGACTAAATGCTCGGCGGCCACCCTCAAGGACGGCTAAATGCTTCTTCATAGGCGCCAAAGGCAACCTCCAAGGGTAACCAAAGATCCCCTCAAGGGTGGCCCAAAGGTAGCCCCCCAAGGGCGGTCCAAGGCTGCCCCTAAGGGCGGCCCCTAAGGGTGACCTTGCGAGCCCAACCAAATATATATATATATATATATATACATAATTTTTTGAGGACCACGGGCCATGATAAAAACCCAACGACTTGAGTCTGAGTTCGCTCATATGGCTTGGAAAGTCAGTAATGGTGTTCATAAGGACCGCGAGCGACCCTCATAAACAGGGGCATTTGATAGAGCATTTGGCTCTAATAATGACACGTATAATGTGAAAGTTGTAGACTACATGACATGGACAAAAAGCATACTTTGACAAGACTTCTTTCTCCTAGATAAGTTTTGGGAATTGAAGAGTCAGTCTCCCATTAGAACACGTTCCCATTTGACTACAATAAATACAGAAACTATCCATGTACCAGGTACTCAATTAATACCCTCTGAGTTACTTTACATCTTTCAAAGCCTTTCTGATTTCTGAATTGATCATCGGAGCGTAGTCGGCCGGCACCGTGCCGGTGCCCTTTTGATTACCCTTTGTTTGTCTTTTTCCAGGTTAGCGTTTGACAAGTCTAGGGGTTGATTTTTGCTTCATCACAAACTACTATAACTTTCATCACAACAAATAAATCGGAGAAAATAATGAAAATGTTTTGGGAAACTCACCGAAAATGATAAAAATCGAGATGAAAAAAATGTTATTGTTTCGGAATGGTAGCTTCACGCTATTGAAATCAAATATTTTGCTGCTGGTATGCCTTCACGGTGGTTGATTGGTGAGAAATGGTTGTCAAAGTCAAATCACAAAAAAGAAGAGTAAAAGAGGTGGTCACTAGCACGGGCGAACCTGAGAGTATGAAAAAAAAATTTTGGGGGGGGGGGATGTAAATTTCTTTATATGTAAATTGGGGGGTAGAATCCCCCTTGGTCCTCAAAGTGGTCCGCCACTGGTCATTAGTCGATGATGATTGAAGACTCAAAGATGGTAGAGAAGAGGAGTAAAGGAGGAGAAGCTAAAGATTATTGAAAATAGTAGTCATTGGTTGATGATGGTTGAAGAATCAAAGATGGGGTCAATTTGTGAGTCTCGCAAAGATGGTGGAGATTGGAGAAGGGGATGGCAGGGAAGATTAGTAAAGGAGGCAAAGTCAAAGATGATCGAAAAGGGTGACCACTGCCTCACTGGTCAATGATAGTTGAAGACTCAAAGATGGTAGTCGATTTGTAAGTTGCAGCGCTGCTATGAAATGTGAAAGTGTTTTGTGAAGTGAAAATTGAAGAGTAGGGTTAAAATAGAAAGAAAATAAATAATTTAATAAAGTATTATAAATTTGAAATAGTGTATATATAATATATTTGTAAATAATACAATTTTAACGGATCGATTTGATTCTGTCTAACGGATCGGATCGATTTTCTTAGACCCTAACCTGTTAATCGAACCGTTCGTAACGGATTGGTACTTTATAAACCCATAATTGAATCATTCTCAACGAATTGGTACTTTATAAATCAATAACCAAACTGTGGGCTAAAAAAATCGAATCAATCCACACAGATCAGATCGAATTGATGAATTATTTGAACATCCCTACACATGACATATTATATGTATGAGAAAGATTGAATTGACGGATTATTTGAACACCCCTACACATGACAAATTATATGAATGAGCGAAATTGTCATGAAGTATACCTCATGATCACAAACTCACCTTAAAATTAACACATTTTGAGTTTGACAAATGATGCACAAATTATTCTGTCGTCTTGATCATATACGATGTTGTAATACAAAATATATATATATATATAAGTTGAGGTGTGCTAGGAACCGTTGCTTAAGTGACTGCCATTGCATAGTCACTACACGAATTGGTGAAAATCAATCCCAAAAATTAAATATTTTCCTATAATAAATGTCCTTTTTAATTAATCAGTATACTTTTCTAGTTTTAAAGTATTTACACTGGTGCTATCAACAAACAAATAAAATTATAAACATAAAGTATTAAAATATTTTTATTAATATTTTTTTTTTTATATTGTCCTACTTATAAATATTTTTAATAATATATATACTTATTATAATCATTTCCTATACAATTTTTAAAATTTTGTAATTATGGTTAATTGAATTAAAGAATATATTTTTATTAATATTTTTTTTATATCGTCCTACTTTTAAGTATTTTTAATGATCTATATACTCATTATAATCATTTCTTATATAATTTTTATAATTTTGTAATTTTGGTTAATTGAATTAAAGAAGATATTTTTCTTTTAAAAAAAAAAAAGAAATGGGTGCTATAATGAGGCACGGCTGGCTATACCCTTTTGTTTAGATTTTAAAACGTTGGAAGTGAGGAAATCACACGTTGGTTCCTACCAAACCACTTTTAACATATGAACCCAGTTGGATTCAATTAATGCATCTTCCTGTCCGTCCGTAACATCTCTCTGTTATTTTCTTCCCTCTTGGTAACTACCACCCTCCCAACCATCTGCTAATCACACTCTTTCAATGAGCTCTCTCTTTCTCTCTCTCTATCTCCTCTCTCTCTCTTAAATACACACACATCCACCAAGCCCCCTTTCACCTTCAAATAATCTCTCTTTATTTCTCTCTCTAAACTCCACCCCTCTCTCTCTCTCTGGATCATTCAAAAATATGTTACCTGCAGCAACAACTTTGTTCAATGGGTCCTCCAAAAACACGAAGACGGTCTGCGTAATGGACGCGTCGGGGCATCTGGGTTCGACCCTTGTCCAACGCCTCCTGCAAAGAGGCTACACCGTCCACGCCGCTGTTCAGAACCATGGTTAGCTTCCTCTTCTTTCTTTCTTTCAAGATTTCTGAAACCCAGCTGAACCGAACCGGCCGGTCCGGCCGTGAATATCGGGAATCCATCCTTGTACAGCTGGTTCCAATTCAATAATCTGTTTTTATTTTTTTTTTATTTTTATTTTAAATATAAACGTTTTTAGCTATTCAACTTTAGTTTTATCTCCTATTTATTACATTCTACTTTTTCACATTTAAACTTGATTAGCTGTTTGATTTTTTAATTTTTTTTAAATTCAATCAATTTTTAATTACATTCATTTCAAATATAATAGGAATTTCATTTTAAATTTCAAATCTTGTCAAATCCCCTCATTTGAATCATGGTGTTACACAATACCTGTAAGGGGTAATTTTGTCATTTTCCTAAAAAATAAAGTGCACTGACATTATCATATCCCTCTTCAAGATTTGCACTATATATAGATACATATTATATATATATATATATATATATATATCTATATATATAGTGGTGACATGTTTTTGGATGGGTTGTGGTGTATTTAGGTGGATTGGAGTGTTTTGAAGGACTAAGAAGTTGTGATAGCAAGAGATTAAGAGTATCCCATTCAGACCCATTGGATTACCACAGCATTATGGACGCATTGAAGGGTTGTTGTGGATTGTTTTACAGCTTTGAGCCTCCCTCAGACCAGCCCAACTACGATGTAAGTAAATTTCACTTCTCTATGTATATAAATTAATATGTACTTCACAAAATGAATCAACCTTCAAGATAATATGTTCAACTGGACAGTTGGATTTATACACTTTCCAAGAATACCCTCATCCTTAAGATATTGTTTTACGCATAAATCCAATTTCATATATATATATATATATATATATATATATATATATATGTGGTAACTTGTTTGTGTCCTGTCCTTTTCTCATTTTATACCAAATTTGATATCTATTTTGTAATTATGCCCCTAATCAATATATACATGTGTGTGTGGGGGCAAAGTGTAAAAAATTCTCCGTTGTATAATCTGATAATATTAAATTTTTTTTTACAAAATAAAAAATATCATTTTTGTCACTTTACGTTTTACATTTTTTTATTTTAAAAAATTTATAAAGTTACATACTTTAATCATTTTATTTTTTAGTTTCTTTCAAAATTAAAAATTTGTCCTTATTTATAGTGAAATTTTTTGCACTTTACCCCCTCTCTCTCTCTCTCTATATATATATATATATATTTTTTTTTTCTTCTCCTTTTTCAGTGGGTTTATCATTTTGCTTTTATTATATGCGACTCTAATTATTATTTCTTCTTTTTTTTTTCTTTTGTGAGGGTAAGAAAAGATTTCTTGTCTGCATTAACTTTGATTAATTACTTGTTTCTTTTGAATTGACTCACTATCCAAACATTTATTATAATATTAATAAGAGATTACTCATTACACAACACAATATATTATTTAACTTTTTTTTTCTTCTTTTCGTAACAACTCGGTGAGACACCACATTTTTAATTTAAAAAAGACTCAAAATTCTAACCTATAAATTTGGGTGACCCATAATGATTCCACTTTGGTTGAGGGTAGTGGTGACTTGTGACTCTTGCTTCAATCTTCAACCTTATATATATATATATATATGTATGTATGTATATGACAAAATAATCCACTGTGTTAAAAGAATCACTGGTTTTGCTACTGTGTTCAATATTCACTCACATGTGCTAACAAACATATATATATATATATATATATATATATATATATATATATATATGTACCGTGTTTGGTGCAGGAATTTATGGCAGAAGTAGAGGTACGAGCAGCTCACAATGTACTGGAAGCGTGTGCACAGACAGACACCATAGAAAAGGTGGTGTTTACTTCTTCTGTAACAGCTGTTGTTTGGAGAGCCGACCGTAATACTACGTTACAATCCGATGTCGATGAAAAATGTTGGAGTGACATCAATTTTTGTAAAAAATTTAAGGTATATACTTCATGCCTCCCTCTAAACACTCGTTTAATTATTTATTCGCATCTTGACAAACACTACCTAATGTCTTTTATAAATCTCTAAAAATAATTTTTAATTTATTATATTCTTTAAAATTGCTTCAAGACAAATGAAGCAAACAGACCCTTATCTCTCCATTAGATTTTCTTTCTATTCTCTGAAAATTAGATTTTCAACAATTGATAAATAAACTATTACTCTATATATTGGTGAAAAAAACTATCTATCTCTATATATATATATATATATATATATAGAAATGAAAGTGACTGAATAAATATGGACAGTTGTGGCATGGTCTGTCGAAGACTCTGGCAGAGAAGACAGCGTGGGCCCTAGCAATGGACAGAGGTGTAAACATGGTGTCCATAAACGGTGGTTTGTTGATGGGTCGACCCGACCTCGATATCACTGATCCGTATTTGAAAGGAGCGGCTGAGATGTACGAAGATGGGGTGTTTGTTACCATGGATCTCAGGTTCATGGTGGACGCGCACATCTGTGTCTTTGAAGACGTCTCATCCTACGGACGATACCTATGCTTCGACCACGTCATCAACTGCAACAAAGATGCCGTTGAGCTTGCCCACATGCTATTGCCGCCCTCTACATCTTCGCCAGCTCACAGGTAAGCAATGACACTTTTTCTCTTTTGACTTTGTTCCTCTATTGGGGTTCAGTATCTTTTCCACCAAGAAGCACGTGAAGAAGCACGTGCATATCTATGAAGCTTTGTGTCCGTTACTCTTATCGATATTTTATGAACATTTTTAAACACGTTATCAACACTTCATGAATATTTCTATACTTTATGATCCCGTTCATAATTAAAAAATAATTTTTATTATTTTAGACACTTAACTAAAACATCTCGAATATTTGGTTAACACATTTCGAACACTTAACCAACGAGCAATGCTACACGTCATAAAAATATTTCATGAATTTTTATCTTGAATGATGTGGCAATTAAATGGTGAGTTAGTATTGGTGGAATTTTTTCCATACAAGGAATGTCAATGGTATTATCACTTGCCACATCATTCATGAAGGCAATTTATGATAAAATTTCATGACGTTTAGCATTTTCCATATATATATATCTAGATGTCTAGAGTTATTTTTGATATTCGAATAACTTCAATTTTTAATTTTAGTATAGAAATTATAAATTAATTAATATTTTATAATTATTTTATTCAATAGATATATAAATAAAAAATTATATTTATATTAGTTGTATTCACGTCATGTTTATGGTTTACTGTTTTTTAAAATTGGACATGTCAACGTATTTACGTGTTCGTGCTTCTTACTTTTTATTTTTTATTTTTTTTATCCTGCGAGTGCTTATTTATTTTGGTTGTTTATTTATTTATGTTGCAGTTTGGAGGACAGCAAAGTCTACCAACAGAGGATAAGCAACAAAAAACTAAACAAATTGATGGTGGATTTTGACAGTGGGCTTCAACTTGATTGATTGATAGATATTCACATTCATATATATATATATATATATATATGTGTGTGTGTGTATGGGATTTTGGTGAAATGTATATAGATGGGATTTTGGTGATACTATGTATTTACTAGGATTCTGATTAGATTTTCATGTGACAAATTCTCGAAGCAATTGATCTGTTTTTCCCTTAATGCCCCTGTATGATTGATTATGTAGATATAGCAATGAGAGTGATGTTTACAACAATGAACCTGGTCAATCCATTAAATTATCAAGTTAGTGGGATGACCTAGCTGATGGTGATTCATTTACCAGATTCATTTAATTTAAACTGATTCTCAAATCAGTTCTGTTTTATTATCCACCATGTCCAAGGAACATGTACTTGCAATTTTTTAGCAGCAGCTCTTCTCTAGTGTGTCTATATATATATATATATATATATATAGCTTCTCATCCAATATCCAATGTTTTAAATATGGTCTTAAATTAGCAAGTCACCCATGATATTCTTTGGTGTAGCATATGAAAATCACAAATAAATAAAATATATATATATATATATTTTTTAAAAAGCGCCAGCTTGGATTATAAGGGACATGTACTGAAAATAGACCTAACAAGTGGCCACTCATGTCTCTTTTTTTCATGTCACAAAAGATCCAGCTCAGGTTTTCTATATTTATTCTTTGATAATTCGATTTCAGAGTTTTAAAGGAATACTTGAGAATTTTAATCTGATTTTTTTCTATTTTTTTATTTCGATAATTCAATTTCAAAAATTCTTTTTGAATCTGTATTTCCAAAATATGAGTGATTTTCAACAGCCAGTACTTCAACACCACCATGAATACAAGCAATGCATCAACTACTGTAATTTCTAGAACATCTCTAACAATGGTACAACTACACAAAGTAATATATTAGAAAAGTTTAGAAACCATAAAATTCACCAGAACTGAAATTAAAGTAAAAGAATGCTCTTTTTTTTTTAATATGTATATATTGAAAATTTACTTTATTAATTTCCTTTTTATAGGAATTTCTCTTTTAGTTTTGCAGCAAGTCTTTCCAAACTGATCGTAATTTAAATAACCTACTTCATCTGAAATCATTTCCTCCAGAATATATACAAGACACTTGCACAGCACATACAACATTGATAAGACTATCAAAAACAAAGATGGAAATCCAGGGGTAATATTTTTTACATCCTTTAACTTGCAGTCTGTATACTCAGCCAACACAACCTCAAGCACTCAGTGACATGGAAACGATTGCCGATAGCTTGAACTTCCTTACTTCAGTAGAGTTTTGGGGCCGAAATAGAACCTCAGTACTTGATCTAACAGTTTCTTCCTTCCACTCGGAGGCTGAAGTCCCTTCACTTCGGTAGTCACGAGGAGCGTAAAGAACTTGAAGCTTTGAATGGGCTGCCATATTTGGTGGACAACAAAAAGTTAAATAGAAATGGAAAAACATATAGCAGAAATGTGTGACAGATAGCTGAGAACCCATATGATGAAAAAGCTTAAACGTGTTAAAATGAAGATTTATCAGCTTATTGGCTCAAAGCTGGAAAAACTAGAAGCTTTGACATGTTCTTTGTTCAATACACCATCTGTGGCCCAGTCTCTGGCAGAAGCTAGCCCACATTTGATCATCCTGTTTAGTTCGAAATGGGTGCATTCGGGTGTGCCAGAGTCCACATGGACTCGATGTGTGACACCATCCATATCTAGGTCAGAGCAGTCTGGAGAAATTTAGGAGAGCTTCGAAGCAGATTAATGAGGAGGGCGAAAGAGTTGGGTCTGATTAGAGGTTTTTCGATGGGAAGAGCCCCTCACTAGTTGGTGGTTTCTCATTTGCTCTTTACAGATGACACCATCATTTTCTGCGATGCGAGGAAGAACCAGTTGAGATACTTGAGATGTGTTTTGATTTGTTTCCAAGTGGTCTCTGGTCTGAAGATCAACATTGGCAAGAGTGAGTTAGTCCTAGTTGGGGTGGTAGCTATGTTGCATGGACTCGGGTATATGTGTTGGGTACAGGTATGTATCCGCACGTCGGACATGTCAAATCCCAAACAGGACACATGGTCGTACCCAGTGCACAAGGCTCCCGCTTGAGCGGGATCTGAGAGAGGTAGATGTCGGCTAGCCTTACCCCTATTTTTGGAGAGACTGCTTCCAAGTCTCGAACCTGAGACCCATCGTTTTTGGGCGAAGGCACTTGCCATCGCACCAAGGTGCAACCTCTATAAACAGGACACATGGACAAAGCTAAATATTCATGTTTTTTAATATTTTTATTTTATTCTTTAGAGTAAAATAATGTTATGTAATATATTGACCATAATAGACATTTCACTTATTTGAAGTAACAATATAATAAAATGGAATTAATGCATATATGTTTTAGGTGTATCATGTATGTCCAACCAAAAGTGTCGGACATATATCCCACATCCATGTACGAATAATATGTGTCAAACACGGGTACTTCACCTACTTTGGAAGAGTCCATGTAACAGGGTGGTAGAGGAGATCCATAGATTTTCTGATATTCTTGGGTGCAGGGTTGCATCTTTTTCGATTTTTACTTGGGTTTGCCATTGGGAGCTTCGTCGAGGACTTCTACCAGAGCTTTGTTGGAGATTCTGTGTCCCTCCTTCCCTTGGAAGGCCATTTGGAGATCGAACGCCCCTCTTAAGGTGGCTTTCTTCACTTGGTCAGCTGCCCTTGGGAGGATTCTCATCTTAGACATTCTTAGAAGGCATCAGATTGTGGTGAATTGGTGTTGTGTGTGCAAAAAGGCAGAGGAGTCAGTAAATCACCTCCTTGTCCATTGTCTAGTGGCGAGGGATGTTTGGGCTATGTTTTTGGCTGCTTTTGAAATGTTTTGGGTGTCCTCCAATTCCACAGTGGACGTGATAGAGGCTTGGAGAGGGTGTATAGCGGATAGTTGAGCCAGAGATGCTTAGAGGGCCACTCCCCTTTGTTTATGGTGGGGATTGTGGCACGAGAGAAATAGGAGATCCTTTGATGGAGAGGAGACTCCAATTTGGTCTCTCAAATACTTTATTTTGAGTTCTTTATTCTTTCGGACCAATGGGCGAAATTGTAAATCCATAGGGCAATTTCTGGATTTAGTTGATTGCTTGAAATTATAATTGGCCATTTTCGACTTTTTTGTCTATTCTATTGGGAGCGCTCCCCTCTTGAGTGCCTTTTAAATGAAATCTTACCAAAAAAAATTGTCCAAGGAGAAATAGTTACCTAAAATATAGGACCTCTACTTAGAATGCAATTTTAAAAGCTAGAAATTTTAGCTTCATTCAATAGCTATACTAAACCAAAATTTCTACAAATTTAAAGTGTTTTTTTCTGATTACCAAACACATTTAAAAGTAAAATTTTAAAATAAAAGCGTTTTTAAGTGGTTCAAAAAAAAATCCCAAACGAGCTCTGAATGAGAATTCCTTTTGTTTACAGGTCCGAGTTATTTTTGTTTTGTGTTCAATGCCACAGATTTCCCATCAGAGGACTACTATGACTACATCATCGTCGAAGGCGGCACCACCGGCTGCCCGGGGCTTTGATGCCCTTTGTATATGGTATCCTCCGATGATCATGACGTGATTCAGAACCTCCACCATGCCGGGGGACCAGTCTTTGGCAGGCCTAGAGATTTAGTTAAGGGGAGTAGAGGTCTAAAGCCCATGTTACACGGGTCGTGCACACTTCATTGGCATCCAGCCACTTCATGAGGGCCACGCCAATAAGTGGTTCAACAACAATCCCAAACAATCTCTGAATGAGAATTCCTTTATTTATAAATTTCCTCGAGCAGTTAAGAATGGTTGAAGAAGATTACCATCATTGACATGGTTAGACTTGCTACTGACAGGTGTCCCATGCCTTAAGGCAACTACTCAAAATTTGTTGGATTATGGGATGATGGCCTTCTGAAGTAGGGAAAATTATTTAATATCACGGGGATACCGTGTATTGGGGAATCCCATCCAATAGAAATGCTAGTTTTTCCATGATAATAGGAAAAACTCATTCATGCATAATTTGTGTCGGTAGGATTCCTATTTTTACGGTATCTCCGGGATACCCAATACTTGCTCCTGAAGTAGGGTGTTGTATAATTGACCATGTTCAGACAGTTGAGATAATTTTTGGAGCATGGTCTGTGTCCCACATCTTTGAGCCACTCTTCCAAGGAAGTAGGAGTGCATACGCAAAACTATTTATTTTATTGAATAAGTAACAACTACAAAAACAGCCCAAGCGCTGATTAGAAAAACATTCAAATATCCTAACACTCTGCATATATATCTATTATGCCAACTTGCATACATTAGAATGGAAAAATCTACTACTCAAACCCCTAGTGAACACATCAGTTGACTGTTCCTTCAATTTCACAAAAGATATGCAAATCACTCCATCATTCAACTTCTTTGATGAAATTCCTGTCAATCTCAATGTGCTTCGCTGTGTCATGTTGAATTAGATTGTGCGCTATATTGATGACTGTCTTGTTATTACAATAGAGTTTCATTGGTCCATCACACAAATCATGGATTCATCAAGATCTGCAGCCACATGAGTTCGCATACTCCACGTGTTATAGCCCTGTTTTCCACTTCCACACTAGATCTAGCCACCCTTGATTGTTTTACACTCTTCCAATTAACTAAATTACCTCCGAGGAATATGCAATAACCTGGAGTACATCGTCTATCATCAATTGAACTTATCGAGTCTGCATTTGTGAAGGATTCCAATTTCAAATGACATTGATTAGAGAACAATACATCTTTACCTTTGAGCAAACTTTAGATATCTCAAAATATGATAAACCTCTGTCAAGTCAGGACGAGTAAGACAAATATGTATCTCCCACCAATCGATGATATCTCACCTTGTCCAATTGATCACCCTCACCATTCTATAAAAGATGGTTAGCCTCAATAGGAAATTCAGTCTATAACCTAAAATGTCGTCCCTTCTACGAGATCAAGTATATACTTCCTTTAAGAGATAGAAATGGCCTTACTTAATCTATCAACCTCTATTCCAAGCATGTATAGATTTCCTAAATCCTTAATCTCAATTTCTTAGTAAGTGAGCTTTCAACTTGGAAACTCCCTAAGCATCATACTGCCAATCACTATAATGTCATCTACATACACAATGGATGAGACCCTTTGCAGAGAGAGGATAAGAAACCGACTGCAACTCTAACCTTTATCCCTACCTAAACATATAGAATAAGTGGAGAAAAGATTGGAAGAACCTATCATATGACTGATGGCTCCAGAACCAATGATTCATGTTTTAAAGGGTGGAAAACCACTAAAAGCACTTCTAGATATATCTATATGAGCAAAATTACAAGAGGATGAGGCAATATTTTAAGTTGAGGTAGACAGAGCATGGTTGTTAAAATCCTGATCCAGATTGTGGGATCGTACAATCCTATGATCCAAAAGTGCTAAATCAATCAAGATCGCATAAAAATCACTTGAAACCAGGATCACAGTAGAATCGTACAATCCAACAAATCTCACTAAATGGAGTTGTTTTGTTCTTCTTTTGATATTTTGTTTCCTATATCCAAGCGGGATCGCAATAGGATCGGTAGAATTGGAAGCAAGATTGGTAGGATTGGAAGTAGGATCATATGATCCTACCAGTCCTATTAAATGGAGTTGTTCTGTTCTTTGTTTGGATTTTTTGGGCCTACAAGGCATTCTGACAGAAATTTAAGGCTTTCAAGTACAACACCTAACTCTTTTTTCCCAATTGCATTTAAATGATATGAAAAAGAACAAAGAGGCGGAACTTAAAGTTAAAAATGCAAACATCGTAAGTTAGGGAATGCAACTACTGCAATGATACCCTCTTGAACTACATTCTCCAACATAATTGGACGAAGTTGTCTCTCGATATAAGTAACATAAAGGGGATATACAAAATTGTGGCAATTATAGAGGAATTAAAATAATGAGTCATACAATGAAAGTATGGGAAAGGATAATAGAACAAAGACTAAGGAAGGAGTTCATGGTATTGGATAACCAATTCGAATTCATGCCGGGAAGATCAACGATGGAAGTGTTAGGCTAGCAAGTGGTTTGCTTAATGGAAGTGCGGGCATGCCAGGAATTTCAGAAATTCCAAATGGGAGAGAGTCTTACAATATTCCAAAATGGAAAAGGCTATCAAAAGACTGTAAGAGGGTCTGGAATGACCACCCTCAGGATTCTTTTTTGTCTTTTAGAACAAAGGACTTCGGAGTATTTTCTATAGCTAGGAAAGAAATAGAAGTGCATGACTTGAAAGTAAAAGAACTGGAAAGTAAGTGCATTGATTAAAGGAATTGAAATGCACTAACAAGAATGTAAAGTGCTGAATTGAAGGATAATTGAAAGACATTTGCATTGATTGAAAGATAATTGAAATGCAAGTTTGTATGGTTGTGAGAACAGATTACAAATGATCCTAGATAGTCTATTTATAGAACTTCCAATTGGTAGTTTCCAGCAGTTGCATTTTCCACGTTCCTTCAATGTAGTGTTGCCAAGTGCCCCACTCCTATTATTTCTCTTTTCATTCTTCGCGTCTTGAGTAGTACTTCGCGAAACAATTTCCTCTATGTTTGACCCACGTCTTACCATGCACAATACTCCTATTTACATGCAACTTCTTCCATGAGTGGGGTTTCCAAACAAACCATCCCTAATATTTCTCCCCATAACATTTGCATCTGGATGTGAATCCATCTAGGTTCATCCCCTGTTAGTGATCTGATTTAAATCCCATGTGTGCATAATATATAGGCCAAATGTCAATAGTCTACATGGCCATTGTGTTTATATTTCTTTTATGCCTCTTTGAAAAAGTCAGATCTCCATGTGGCATTACTCCCTTCTGCCAAGTAATCCTCATCTCTCTATACTTGTGGTCTTGTCCCCATATAATCTTTTCTTCTCTTTAATTCCACTTGTCAATTTCCAGTTGGCCGTTAACATTTCTTGTGCATAAATCATCTCATGTATCAAATCTTCATCAAAGTCTTCATGATTCAACCACATGTCACATATCCAACGGCCATTTGAGATAATGGTTCTCTATACATGCCTTTAGCAATAACCCTCCATGTGGCATCTTCTAATTGGTAGCTACCAGATGAGGTGTAAACAGAAAGCTGTATACCTACTTAGGCAATTAGTTGAAACATGTAAGAGTAAGCAACGAAACTTACATATGGTTTTTATAGACTTAAAAAAATGTATGATAGGGTCCCAACTCCCAAGGGACATAATTTGGTGGGCCCTACAAAGAAAGCAAGTCCCTCATAAAAAGTATTCAAGATATGTATATGAATACAAAACTAAAGTTCGTACCACGTGTGGTGACACTAGTGAGCTCTCCATAAACGTAGAATTGCACCAAGGATCGATGCTAAGCCCATACTTTTTTGCAACAATCTTATCTTAGATGAAATAACAAAAGACTTCTAAAACGAGATTCCGATATCGTGCTTTTGGATACCTCTAAAGAGAACTTAGCAATAAAACTATAAATGTGGAGGAAGGCTTTAGAATCAAAGGGATTGAGAATTAGTCAAACTAAAACTAAGTGCATGGAATGTAAATTTAACAAAGATTCAAATATTAATAATATGACGATAGCACTTCAAAACCAAAAGCTTATTCAAAACAACCAATTTCATTACCTAGGATCAATAATACAAAATGATGGAGAAATAGATAGCGATATAACTAGTTGAATTGGTGCGGGTTGGACAAAATGGTGGTAAGCTAGTGAGATATTATGTGATAAAAGAATAACACATAAATTCAAAGAAATTTTTTTATAAGACCGTTATTAGACCAACTATGTTATACGGGACAGAGTGTTAGGCCCAAAAAAAGGGACAAGAACAAAGCCTTCATGTAGCGGAAATGAGAGCATAAGGTGGATGAGTGAAGTGACTAGAAAAGATAAGGTCACAAATAAAAGTGTGAGAAAAATTAGGTGTAGCACCCAGTGGTGAGAAAATTAGAGAAAGGAGACTTAGATGGTTTGGACACATATATCGGAGACCTAGAGATGTGCCGGTGAAACGAGGAAGACTAGTTGTAATAACATGGGATGAGGTGATTAAAACTTACTTTCAAAGTTAAATATGGTAGGGGAAATGGCAAGTAATAGAAAAGATTGGAGAGTGAGAATTCATGCGGCCAAGCCCATGTAAATGGGATGAAGGCAAGTATGATGATGATGATATAAGTTACATATGCTTAAAGTAGTATTTCTCTATGTTTAAGCCTTATTCTCTGTTTATTTTAAAGATATTTTTCTTCAGAAAGTTTAAGTCATTTTTCTACTAGTTTTGTAGAATCTTATAATCCTTGATCCCAATCCTATGGAAGCCCAAGTCAATCCTTTGTTGAACCCTGATCCTAACAACCTTGAGATAGAGTATCAAGCTGAGCCATCAATCATTGAAATGTCTGCATCTTCTCTGCAGTATCTGCAATGTTGGGATGAGATACAACCTCTAAAAGCTCAGGCATACAACCACCAGACCTTCCACCACCTTGTCCCAACCATGACATTTCCAACAAGTATCTCTAGCATGCCTCAGCTTTTGAGGAGTGACAAGAGCAGATATATCTTGGGTCAAGGTCTAAAATCTGGATAGTAGCACATCTCTGGCTCTCATCCCGCTGAACATACGCAAAAGTTTTTCATAAGAAAGATAATTGATTTGAATATGATCATACTCCATATTGAGGCCAACTAGAAAATTGTACACTCATTCCTTCTCAATTAACCTTGAAACTTCACACTAGTATCACAGCACAACGCGCCTAGACATCACCAATGATCATAAAAAGGATCAGATTGCTTCGGCTTCTTACTTGCCCCTGTCAAGTATCCATTCAAGCCAAAAGCTTGTACTGACAGTGGCCAAGCCAAATAATTGCTCCCACCCAATGTTACTAGACCAATCCGAAGGGACAGATTATCTGCAAGGGTCCTACACAACTCTATTCCCTTGCCTCACTGCTGGTAGAATTGCACTCACCTCTGACATGTCTACATAGCCATTGGGGCAGTACTAACAGGATATAGAAGTTGAAAACCAAGGATGATATCACAGAGATATGAACACCAGCTATAAAAAAAATGAAACATGCCCGAAGCGACTCCACAAGTTAACAATGTTGCAAACCAGCAACCAGACACAAGAAGGGAAAAATCCAGCAAGCTAAATATGAGAGATACAGGTATATAGTAGTCACCCCTCCAATCTAAGGAAAAAAACCTTTGTACTGCAATCAAGATGCAACGAACTCAAGGAGACAAACATGGCCTAGGCACACCCCATATCATTGAATAGTACAAAAAAGAGTCCAGCTAAAAAACAGACAAATGGTGTATCACAGACAACAGACCTATTTTTCCGGAAATACTTCAAAAAGCCAAAAAACCTTCAAGATAACTATAAAAAAACCTGAAAAATTTACTACTAGTCTTAGAATTAGGAGACAAATCAATCCATGTCAGTTTCGGCTTAAACTGACTGTACCAATGCTTGTGTCATAGTACAAACTATGACTTTAGCACAGAGAGAGAGAGAGAGGGAAGGAGGGAGAGGGTGAGAAATAAAGAGAGGGAGGGAGGGAGGGAGACTGGAGAGAGAGAGAGAGAGAGGCGTAAGAAAAAGGGTTGGAGAATAAGATTGATAACTCTATAACCCATCTATTTATATTATTGTGTAAGCACCAATTACAAAAACAACACAAACGCTAATTACGCATTAATTACCCGAATAATAAAAAATTCCAACAAAAAACCAGCATAGTACCAATGATTTACACCCCCTTCCCCTTTCCACCAGTTTAAACTACTAGATTGAACAGGATAAATATGCACAATAAAAATGACGAGTGGAATGGGTTCATGCATAGGTAAGGCCTGGGAAAGTGTCAAGTGCTGACCAACATCCAAGAATACAGGATATATGCACAATAAAAATGATGAGTGGAATGGGTTTCATGCATAGGTAAGGCCTGGGAAAGTGTCAAGTGTTGACCAACATCCAAGAATACGAGGTTAATGAATCCTCTCTGGCCTCGGCTACTAATCTACAATAATAGACTTTATGGCATGCTAGAGAGAAACCAGTAGCTCGAGCAGAATGAAGGGTATTTAACCGACTTGGCATAGCATAACTACCAACGGGTTAAGATCCAATTGGATCACACAATTTTGTAAATCTTTTGCATTTTCAATTTTTTTCTTCTAAAGCATTATCACACAATTCCACAGACAAGCCATAAATAGTGGATTCAGGCAAAGAGTGGGAACATGGCCTCTTATAGAGAGCTCAATTCCCTCACCTCTCTTTTTTTATGTGAGATAGCTTACAAGTGGAATAATGTCAATGTAAAATCATTTCAGTTTCAAAAAATGAGAAATGCCCAACTAATTGAACATGCAAACCCAGAAATTGACATATATGGCACATTTCATGTCTAAGAATCTCAAGTAAACTCTTAATCCTAAAATTTGGGCCTCTAACTCCTCTCTTCAAATTGATATTTTTCATCACATAAGCATCACTATCAGATATGAGGGAAAGCAACAAATAGTAGGAACTTACCTAAACCAAACATGCTTGTCTTTTGGATGATAAGACGACTAATTTTTGATCTCCTGATATTTCTCAAAGCCTGGATATCGTCTTGCTTCCCTTTGAACTCTAAAAACTCTCCCAGGAGATTTTTGTTACCTTTAAGCTCCAACCTGTAAGGCACACACAGGAAAGAACTTTATTTTCTTTTTCATGTGGCATGCAACATAAAGAGAAGGAAAAAACAATAAAAACTCGAGACACATAGCAACACAAACAGAAAAAAGTAAATCTAAAATCAGAATCTTAAAAAATGCCAGTTTGAGCCCAGGAGATGGACTTGGTTGACCTGTGAGAGTAAGATGTACAACAAGGGGCAGTAGACTACCCAGAGCAAATGAATCGCCAAAAGGTCACGTGGTCACTCGTTAACTATAAATTTTACATGAAAACTTGATACAGAAAACTTTTGATGCAGAGAAGTTAACGGCATGAAAGCATATTCCAAGAAATGCCAGACAAGCTTGACAACATAGTCAGTTTTCCACAAGGCTAGAGACTATTTTGGACTGTTTCGGACCTAAATTGATGCCATTGATGTGGTCTATTCGCAGTTATTTGGCAAAATTTACATTCTTGGTTGCGTTTGTGATTTAGTTTGAGGAGATATTGTAGTCCATCCATCCTGAAATTTCAAGGAAAGTCTAATTTCATAATTTTGAGCCAATTTGCAAAATTTTAAAAAAATATATTAATTGATTTTCTCTGTGTGCATTTCTTTTTGGGTTCCTTGTATTACTGGGATTTGGAGTATGTTAGCTTAAATAGAAGACAAATCCAATAATCAGTTTCTGTTAATGATACTAGGAGTGATCTCATTTTTTCTTGTGGATTCAAGGTTCCCTGTGAATTCAAAGACTCCTAGTTGATTATAAGATTTAAGTGGAATATTTCAGGTTCATCATTATATTCTTTCAATTATGCTATGTTTGCTAACTCAAAGCCATGCTTAATATAGTATTTTTGAACTACTTTCTTCCGTTCATTCCCCTAAACCTTATTTTTATTAACTCAACTCAACTCAATAAAGCCTTTTCCCAACTATTCAGGGTCGGCTACACAAAACCTTTTTCTCCATTCCACACTATCTAAGGTCATAGCCATAAGTCACATGTTACCATATCTTTCATAGTATCTCAACCTATGTTAGTTTTGGTATTCCCCTTCCCCACACATTACCCTCCATAAGGACCAGCTGGTGCAATTATTAAGTCTTACTAAAATTTAAGCTATTCTCATAAGCAGTTTTATTAGAAGCTTAAATCTCTGTCATTCGCATCAATTAAACTTTGAACTGCAAAATCATCTTGTATAAAAATCAATGGCAAGATTTGTAGAGCACAAGGATATCTTGGGAAGACCATCAACATCGTCCAAAAAATATAAAGCATTTTATATGAACAAGAATAACATCATGCTGTCAGGATAAACATCAAACATACAACAGACGGCAACAAACCTGTCCCATACTGGAGCCGTTCTGAGGATGAAATTAAGCTTCTGATCCATCGATTCCTCCATTTCTTTCTTTTCACTACGAAACACACCCTTAATCCAACCAGAAAATGAGCTCTCCGGCTGTGGTTTCAATTGTATCCACTGGTCGTAGGTCATAACCTCAGATGAGAAATAGTTTGGACGAATGGTGCTTCAAAATAAATCCAAAATTAAAAATTACTCTAAAATGATAACTGAAATTGAGGATGAGTATCAACCGCAAGAATAAAATAACACATTTATCAAAAAAAAAAGGAAAAAAAAAAGAATAAAACAATACATAACAAAAGAAAATATCTATAATAAATTTACCAAAATTGATTACTTCTTAATTATCATATCAGGACATAGTGTATTAGATGATATATACATGCAATCTTCATTTACAACCCCTTCCCATCCCATAAACAATTTTTACCGGAAGATTTCTTTAGGAAGTTTTTGCCCATTGCTAAAGAAAGACTGAATAAGCATTGGATTCCTGAACCTTCAGCACAGCCTACCATGATCTTCCACTTATTCACGCAAACTCTCAAGAATGATGTCTTCTTTACATAACCTCGGTAGCATTATTCCTAATTACTTGGTTATGTTATTCAACACTCTCCTCATAATATCTTTTAACTAGCAATTTTCAAATTATTTTAGTAACTGCTCTCAGGAAAAGCTTTAGCCTTTATCAGTCGTTGTCATTATCATTAAACTACAATATTTTATTGTATAACAATCAATGGCAGGTTTTACTTTCCAACTCCTGTACTGTACTACTGTATAGCCATTGGTATTTGTTGGGCATTGCATGGCCTTTTTGACCACTATCAATGCAGAAATGAGCGGATAATTTTCTCAGACAATGAAAATTATGAAGCTGCTAGAGAAGAATATAGCAATAAAGAGCACACCACAAATTCAGGATATGCAAGCATAAGTCCAAAGGGTAAAAGAAAATTAATGCTCCTCAGTTTTAGTTGAATGAACAATACTGCTATCGATGAAAATCAAAAGGACTATTCTGATGCATACCGGAAATTTGGATTGGGACATATTACCCTACAAGACAAATATCCTTCTGGAAGAGCTGCTCCCCTTTGTTCAAGATATGTTTCAAGAATTGCAGCTTGTCTTTTAGTTTCAGCCACCTGAATATAAATTCAAAATTGTAATCTAATATTAAAGAGCTTACAGAAAAGATAAAATAGAAGTCCTTGTTTCTCATTTTCTAGCCCAAAAACCATATAGCACAACTGATTGAATCAATTATAGAACAGCTATCTCTACAGTGATAGAAACGGAGAGATATGTACTCAATACAGCAAGTTTTCCAAAGAATGAAAAACCAGCAAGATGCAAAGTAGTGCAGGAAGGCTTTGTTAAAGCAAATGTTGTCTCCTCTCACCCCTGAACTTTACCAGCAATCTTCCAGTCAACACAAATATATCACTGGCTGGGTATTTCATTTATTTATATATAAGAAAATTTTCATTAAACGACGCTCAAAAGGGGAGCACATCCAGAAAATAAATAAATACAACTCTATAACCTCGTGCTATCCAAAAAAATCAACAAAATCCTCTAAAGATATACAAGCCCTCCCTATAAACCAAAAAGAGAGAGAACTCAGAATAAAGCGCTTCAGCACCCACAGTGGTGCTTCCACACCATCAAAAGGGAGCCAACCCGCTGCACATCATAAGCCCTCCTTCCCACCATACATCCCCTCAAAGACTCAAGCACATTAATTGCAGAGGCGGGTAACACCCAATGCACCCCAACACAGCATAGAACATAGCCCATGCTTCTCTAGTTACCGGGCAGTGAAAGAGAAGATGGCTTACTGACTCCTCATCTCTTTTACAGATGCAAACACCAATTGACTACTATCTGACGCCTCTTTCTCAAATGTTACAGTGTCAAAATCCTCCCCAAAACCACTGCCCACAATATCTAAAAAAAAAAAATCCATTTTGTCTTCCATATCACTTTCCAAGAGAAAACTGTCGTCTATATCATCCTACATCACTCTATAAAATGATCTCACCTTAAACCCTCCACACCTAAACCACCCAACTCCACAGGTCATCCCTCCCTATCAAGTGTCTGCTAATATAGCAAGCCAAAGAAAGCAAGGATTTCCTCCATCTCTGAGTCCTAGAGTCGCCTCCCAAACTGCATGTCCCATGTCAACCCCTGTCATTTCCACCCCCCGCCCCTCCCTCCCTCTCTTGTCAAGATGATATCAATCGGCCACCATAACCTGCTTGTCCATAGAGATCCTAAACAATCGCAAAAATAAGCATGCAAGAGGCCTATCACCATACCAAACATCCAGCAAGAATCGAATGTGTCAATTTCCAGAAAAAAAAAAAAATCGAATGTGTCCCATGCCTCACCTAGAATTGAACATGCTTGGAAGACATAACCCAACCTTCACGAATATTTTTCGAAAGGCCCACCCCCACTGGGGCATTCACCTTCTTTTCTATAATCCTCCACAATCTATATCTCCACCACATACCTGCAAAGCCACTTTCCCATCAAGGCTTGATTAAACAAATTAAAACTCCTTATTTCCAATCCTCCCATCTAAAGAGGTTTGCACACCTTCTCCCAATTCACAAAGTGGAACTTGAATTCATCTCCTATATCTCCCCACAGAAGTTTCTTTGCAACCTCTCAATTATTTTTGTTACAGAAAAGAAAATCCGAAACAAAGAAAGGAGGCAGGTTGGAAAGTTTGAAAGGGATCTCTTAATAAGAGAAGACAACCCTCCTTATAGAAATATTGTTTCTTCCACCTAGCAAGCCTTTTTCTCAAATCTCTCCACAACTGGGTCCCAAATGGAGGCAGTCTCAATGATACTCCCAAAGGCAATTCCCAATACAACACCAGGGAAGGCCTCCACACCCCAGCCCAAGACGCTAGCTAGAGTGGATGCATTGTTGACCTCTCCCATCGGAACAATCTCACTCTTTATGTATTAATCTTCAGCCCTGAAACTTCTTGGAAACACATCAACACACGTATCAAGTGCCTCAATTGATCCTCCACTGCATCGCAGAACAAAATAGTATCCACCACAAAGAGAATAAGAGGGACCTCTAGGCGGGTGTCCTCACTCCTGCCCACCCCGAACCCCCTGATGTAACCAAGAGCCATTCCCCTCTTCATTGACCTACTAAAGGCCTCCATCACCCTAATGAACAGAAAAGTAGACAAAAGGTCTCCCTATCTAAATCCTCTAGAGTTGCTGAAGAAACCAACAGGGAACCCATTCACCAAAACTGAAAATTTCACTGTTGAGATGCAAAAATAAATCCACTTCCTCCACTGGCTAGGTATTTCACATGCAGCATTTAACTGTAGCAATTAAGCATAAAGGGATAACTGGATAAGGAACATTTGATTATCTTCTTAGTTGCAAATCTTGATATATAGAAGTCAGTGTTCCTCACATCTCACACAGTTCAGTCATACAAAACAAGTGTTAGCTTTAAATCATGATGTGAAGAGCAAGTGATCATTATCTTTAAAACTGTCGCTATAGAGTACTCCTACGTTTTTAATTATTATTATTTTTTAAATCAGTAATAAAGCATTCCTGTCTCAAGTGTTTCTCCAAAATATGCAATGACTAAAAACCACCCACTGAGTTCCTTTCTATGCAGCACTTTTCCGATAAAGAACTCCCTCACAAGGCATCTGCAATCTACACATACACAAAAAGAAATATATATATATATATATATACATATATATATTTATGACTCTCCCCTCACCATGCCTTGACATTTGGGCTCGAATGGTAGAACCGGTTAGTATCTTTGGTGAACCTTTTCCCCTATAACAGGAAAGAAAGTTCTATTTTTATTTTTTTGGTAGGTGACACCATGCCAGTATCACTCTCATTCAGTCCACTCTCATGAGTTCTCCAATTTACTACCTCTTCAACTCACCATGTTTACAATCTATTTAATATTGCTACTGGTTTGAACAACAATTTAAGATCCTATTTGTTCTAGATGAGTTAACGAAATCACTTGGTCATATGGTTCAATTTAGATTGTACAGCTAAAAGAGGCATACACATTAATGATGTGGTTCAGAGAAATAAATCTTACTACAAAGTTTCTTGTGGCAGCTTCTAAAGATACTATAGTCCAGTGGTTGATGTGAATCCAGCAAAGAGAAACAAACAAATGTGCTTCTAATTTCATAAATCAGCTACCTAAACCATATTAGCCATGCAATGAGTTCTTAGTCTGCAACCATTTTTTGTGACAATATTGTGGGAGCATACTCTCTTTAAAATGTCCTTCTCACATTTGTATCATTATAGCCAGTCTTCTTCCTCACTCTAATCCCTAACACAATGCATGAAATGTTAGTTTCATAACCCCAATACTGCTAATTGTGAAACTGCCCTCAATCTTGATACCCTTAACAATATATATATATATATATATATATCAAATTCTTCCAAGATGATGACTTCAGTATCTTCAATCTAGTGACTCTATCGTATTAAACCCAGATGAGCTATCCACTAACTCTGCTCCATCCCATACATTCTCTGACAAGCTCATTGTCGTTTAAAGCATCACCAAAAGTCAATTTTTATTCTAAGTTACTGTTTCCAGAATATAAACACTTTTGGCATGTTACTGAAGTGAAGAAGTTATAAGACCATTCCCCAAGTTTCCAAAGGATGCAAAAAGTAAATAATAAGACAGTACGTGACCATTTCCTTCATGGTGAATGGACAACCATGTTAAGTGCAACAGGGATTTTTTTGGTTGCTGGTCAGGAGTCACCACATTCTTTAAGTAGAGTTACTTGAGTGATGGAATTGTCAAAGGCACGCCCCAAGCACGCCTCAGGCTGGCTCCTCAAGGTGCAGTAGTTGCTCCCGGATCAAGGCCAGGTCCTTCAATAAGGGGCACGCCTTTGCATATGAGGTGCCAGGCACAAGTCGCACCTCAGGCGGGGCTAATATAAAACACTTAAATTTTTTCCCTACTTGTTAGCATGTGTATTTTTGTATTACTGTGGACTCTAACCATATAATACAGTCCCTAACGGTAAAAGAAATAAAAAAGGTCAATCAATAGATTCAATACAATCAGTCGATTTAGGAATTTCTGAAAGTCAATACACAGTGGGATGACAGTCTACGATTTAGGTTTTCTAGACGTCGAGCTCTTCTCCGAAAACTTCTTCTCTGTTCTTCTTTGTTTTTTGTTTCTTTTTTTTCCTCCTTATTGCTTTGTTTTTTTATTCTCTCTTCAATTTTTTTTTTTTTTATGGTCTTTCTATTCTTTTCTTCTTTTTATTTATTTTTTATGAACTCTTAATTTGTTTATGGTTTGTAGTTTGTTTCTTTAATGTGTGTAATAGTTCCTACAACATTGTTTTCATGTTTTTGGTTACCCAGTAACCTGAGGTTGTTGAGCAACTGTTGCTGCTGGCTTTGTATTATTGGCTACAAATTTTATTTTATTTTTGAATTTGCGCCTCGCTTTAGTCAGGCCCAAGCCCGCGCCTTGCCTTGCACCGCCTATGTGTGCCTTGATCCTTTAACAACTATGTGGAAGACATTATGCAAAAATTGTATAAGATATTTTGGGGAGAGAGAGAGAAAGAGATGCTAAGTTAATTAACCAATTTGGAGAGCAAGAGATGGATATGTTTAGTACTTCCTTCCAGATACCAATTTTAGTAATCATGGAGTTCCAGAACACAACTTCACATAAGTAGCTGAACACTAGAGATCTTTAGCATTCCCTTATTTAGCTACTTTTATAAAATATTTGACACACCTTGGCCTAGGTGGCATCAGAATAAAAAATTGATGTGACTGCTTCAAAAGTCATTAATGGTATTTACAATGAGCCAAGGACCTGTGGTTAAGGCATGGTGTTTGGCAAAGAAGCACAGACACTTCTATGAAGTGTCGTGTCCGTGTTTGACACTGAGATTTCATGGACACCCTTGCACACGTCTCTGACACTTTATGACTGTGTCCATAATTTAAAAATATTTTTTATTATTTCAAACACTGGACCAATACATCTTGGACAGTTGGCTGTCATAGCTCAAACACTTGGTCAACACATTCCACACACTTGACCAACACATCCCACACTCTTTGCCTCTATAAAACAAACACATGACAGTCTTAGAAACAACATTATGCGCATAAATCAAACTGTCCAACCTCCTTTTTCCTTAAAATATTCACATTAAACACACGTCAAAGTATGAAATGAAAATAAAAATAACTATAATGACAAGATAGGATAGTGATATCATATATAAGATAATGTATTCCTTTTGATATTCGAATAGCTTCAATTTCTAACTTATATAACTTTAGTATACAAATTATAAATTAATTAATGTTCTATAATTTTTGCCTTTGAATAAAAAAAAATGTTCTATAATTGTCTTATCCAATAGATATATAAATGACAATTTATTTTTATATTATCCGTGTCCGTGTCCATGTCCTACTTTTTTGGAGTTTGACGTGTCGGCGTGTCGTATCGCGTCATATAGTGTCTGTGTCCCGTATCCGTGTCCATGCATCTTAGTTGTTTAGCTTCTTGAGTTTTGTCAAGTGGGGAAAATTCCTACAAGATAAAATTGGCTAGGGAATCTGAACAGTTTAGATATGCACAGGGCAAGCAAGACCTTTGATGAGATTCAAAATATCAAAATGCAGCCAATGGAGTAAAAAGACATCACTAGAAATTTATTTATATTTTATACTTTGAAGACTGATTAAGCATTTAAATCAGGAAGTTTAGACTGAAAATCAGCTAGAAGCCTACAACTGATATAATTCTACAAAGAGACCTCTCTGGTGATAACTGATAAACATGCTAGAATAATGCAAATTTAAATCAATGCATAAGCAGACATTGGACCGTGACTTACAGGATCTGGATGACGCTCTGTTTTGTGTCTCTTCTTGCCCATACAAACCCAACTTCCATCTGCATCATTTGATACAAAACCTGATAAATTCTGAACAGATATCACCACCACCTCCCTGTAAATAATGAAACACACAGAAGTCCAAATAAACCACAATCATTACCAATAAAACATGAAAGGATAAATGAGAACTGAATTTTGAATACTAGGTATGTGGGATTTTTTATTTTTTTTTTAATTTCTTTCAAAAGTAAGTCAGAGACAGATTTGCTAAACAAAATACATGTAACAAGCTCAGTGGAGTGAAGTGAGGTTTTTCTCAAAATCCCAATATCCCCAGTCCCAAGCAATGAATAATCTTCATAAAGGTCAATTTTTTAAATTCTTCTAAAATTTTCACTTAAAACAAACAGATCATAGAAAATCATTACAAAACTGAACTTGATATAATGGAGGAATGAAGATCTAGCTACCCTTTGGTTACAAGAACCATATCAATATTCTGCCGCGAGCCGCTATCCGCATCTGGAATTTGAAGTCCAATGTAGACTTTACCACGATAAAGTTTTTCAAGCCTACACCATCAAATTACAGAATCAAAAGCATGCGATTGGTTTGTAAGAAAAAAAACGAAGGAAATGAACGAAAAGAAAACGAAAGGGAAAAAAAAAAAATTTTAAACCCAACTCAGCTTTAGATTCAGTTGAGTAATGGGTTTTAGTTCCTTCTCTTTTCTAACGTTTTCTAAGCAACCACACAGAATCTAAGGACATAAAAGAATCGAGAAATTGACATAAGATACCTATCGGCGACGGAAAAGAGGGCATTGGAATCGGTGGTTTCAACGTCTACAACATCGTCGTCGTAGAAGAAACAACGGAACAATAAGTAGATAATTATGAGACCACAAATCAGCTCCAACCACATGATTCCCGCCAAATGTATCAATTCCACCGTTAAAAGAACAAATAGTCAGAGAAATTGAAGCTGATTTAAGAGGGATTTTCTCAGGAAAGAAGTTTCAGGTAAAATATTAGCAAGGCAAAAGTGCGAAATACCCGGACTTCGAGCAGGTGAGTGATGGTTAGGGTGCACAAACAACCCGTGCAATTAGAACAGTACAAAATTGTACCTGAATTATACTTCTGAATTTGGTTCCTACTCCAAGAATACAAACCAAAACTGTGAAAATTATATAAAATTTAAAATATAATATATAAATAAAATTAATACCGTAAGGTTTTAACTCTAAAAATTAAAACCTCATGCAATATTAATAAAGTAAAAGTTCTAGAGTTACAAATTCCTACTCCAAGAATCGAAACCAAAACTGTGAAAAATATATACAAATATAAAATATAATATATAAATAAAATTAATACTGAAAAGTTTTAACTCTAAAAATTGAAAGCTCATGCAATATCAATAAAGTAAAAGTTCTAGAGTTACATATCTTGAAAATTATTAGAACTCTTATAAAGACAACATCTAAAAATGACTGGTTCAGAAATTTAAAAAATGAAAAAAAAAAAAAATTATTGAGCAGGCAGGTTTAAACTTAGCCCAACACAGACATCTAAGGTGTGACAGTGCATATTTTATATGTATTTTTAACTCTAAAATTATATTTGTTATACTCTATCTATTTATTTTAATTAATAAATGTGAATTTATAGGTATTTATTTTTGATAATTCTCATACATTCTAGTCATTTCATGGGTCTAACGACAAGTTTTCAAGTACAAATGTCCACAGGTCCAATTGTTCATGGGTCTAAAATGACAAGTTTTCAAGTTTGTTTTATATTTTTCTTATATATTTATATTTGTTATACATATGTACTATTATATATATATATATATATATATATATAATAATAATAAAATAAGAGAAAAAGAGAGAATTATCTTTGTATTAGATTAATGAATGGTATGATTATAATATACAATGAGATCATATATATAGGAGTAGGAAAAGAGATAGGTGAATGAAGAACAAGTTATTATATATATGGTACGTCCTCAATCATAGAAATCCTAATTTGATATGGAAAAGCTTAAATATAAAATATACTAATATATTTCAACACACCCCTCAAACTCAAGGTGAGTTATACGATGTTATCTGGAGTTTGAAAATAAGCTCTCAAAAGTGTCCTGGTGGAAGAGATTTGGTGAAAATATCCGTAATCTGATCATGTGAAATGACTGACCGTAATTGCAAGATATTCTGAAGTAAATAATGAGGGTCAAAATGACAATCTATCTCAATGTGTTTGGTCCGCTTATAAAAAATATCATTATGTGCAATCTAAATAGTACTATTGTTATCAAATAGACAGGAGTAATAGTGGACGAAGAAACACCTATATCCTGAAGAAGTCATCGTAACCATATAAGCTTAGAAGTAATATTTGTAAGTGATCTATATTTGGACTCAATGTTAGATCGAGCAATAATGGATTGCATCTTACTACGCCAAAAGATCAGTGAGTCATCAAGAAAGAAGCAATATCCAATAGTGGGACGACGATCTATTAGGTCACCAGCCTAATCTGCATCAGAATAAGCACAAAGCTCTAGTGAAGACTGACAAGAGAAAAAGAGCCCACAAAATACAATACCTTTGACATAGCGGAGATTAGGAAGAACACAACAAAGTGAACTAATCTCGGCGAAACCAGGAACTGACTAAAGATATGAACAACATGAGAAATATCTAGATAAGCGACAATAAGATATACCAGACTATCAACCAACTGACGATACAGAGTACCATCACGAAGAAGTTCACCATCATGTGAAGTGAGTCTCACATTAGGTTCAAGTGGAGTATCAACAATCTTGTTGTCTGTGATGCCAGTTTTGGAAAGAAAATCGGAACAGTACTTTGCTTGAGTAAGGTAGTAACCATTAGTAGCTCTAGTAATTTCCAGGCCAAGAAAATAACTGAGAGGTCCAAGATCTTTCATTTCAAACTGATGATTGAGAAATTTCCTAAGTTCCTGAATACCCTAAGTATCATCCCCGGTGATGATCATATCATCAACATAAAGCAAGAGAAGAATAACACCATTTGTAGTACGCCGGATAAATAAAGCTAAATCATAGGTACTCGTAGAATATACAAGGCGAGAAATAGTAGAACTGAACTTGACAAACCAAGCTCGAGGTGTATGTTTAAGACCATATAGAACACGCCTAAGATAACAAACCTAATGAGGTGGATAATCAAAACGTAGAGTAGGCTTCATATAAACTTCCTCGAGCAAATCACTATTGAGTAAGACATTTTTTGACATCCATTTGAAAAAGTTCCCAATGACGAGAAGCAACCACAGCAAGAAGAGTACGAATAGAAGGAAGACAAGTAACGGGAGCAAAAGTCTTCTCATAATCGATGTCATACTCCTGCGTGAACCCCCCTTGCCACAAGTTGGGATTTATAGCGCTCAATAGACCCATCTAAATGATTCTTGATTCTGTAGACCCATTTACATCCAATGGAAGACTTCATTGGAAGCAATTCAACTAGATCTCATGTTTGAGTCTAGGCAAGTGCATCTAACTTTTCTTTCATTGCTTGCTACCATACATGGTTAAAGAAGGCCTTGCGAAAAGTGTGAAGTTTATGAAGGGTTGCAAGAATATGATAACAATGATAGTCATAAAAATGTGTAGGGGAGGTTCTTACTCGAGTGGATCGACGAGGATCCAAAACAATGGCAACATCAGGAGCTTTAGGCAAGACAGATGATTAGAACTCAACTACAGGAGGGTCAACCATATGTGATAAGCTAAAAGAGTCAACTGTATCTGATGAAATAGGAGGAGGACAATCTAGAAAAAGATCTACAGATGTATCTAAAGGAGGAATAGAAAATTGATGATCAGAAATACCAATGAATTTAGATAAGGTATGAAACATTTTATGTTCCAAAAAAATACATAACAAGAGTATCTAAGGCGTCTTGCAACTGGATCATAACACCTATATCCCTTTTGTTCAAGTCCATACCCAAGAAAATAATAGAGTTGAGCACGATGTTATAATTTTGTTCACTTGAGAGAATAAAGAAGAACAAAACAAGCACACCTAAAAATTCTAAGATTACTATAGTTAGGAACTTGCCCGTAGAGACGCTCACAAGGTATTTGATTTTGTAAAAGTGGTGTGGGTAAACAATCCATGGTATAGATAGCAATGAAAGATGTTTCACCCCAAAAAGATGATAGAATAGAAGAAGAAATGCTAAGTGATCGAGCTAAATCTAAAATATGTCAAAGTTTTCATTCAACTCGACCATTTTGTTATGATGTACTAGGGCAAGAAAAGTGCAAAATAGTGACATACTATTTGAGGATATTTTGAAAATCATTTTGCCTATATTCCGTAGCATGATCAAAACGAAAAGTTTTGATAATTGTGAAAAATTGAGTTGAAACTATTTTGGTGAAATCACGAAAGATGTTGAGTAATTCAGAACAATTTTTCATTAAAAATATCTAAATGAATCATGAAAAATCATCCAGAAATATAACAAAATATCGTGCCCCATCCATGGTGGCTACAGAAAAAGGTCTCCAAACATCAGAATGAACAAGGTCAAAATGAGAAGAAGCAAATGACTTAATGTCATTAAATGGTAAAGCAAGCTATTTGTCTAATTGACAAGAAATACAATCAAAAGACTTGATTTTAACTGATCCTAACAAACCTTTAGATACCAGACTTTTAACTCGAGATACCAATGCATGACCCAAACGAGAATGCCAACACTCAAGAGTAGGTATAACATTTCGTGTAGATACAATTGTGATAGATGAAGTAGGTAGATGTAAGGAAGAAAACTCAAATAGTTGCCCTGTCTTACGGTCTGTCCCAATGATCTAACCTGTTTGAGGATCTTGTATAACACAACCATTAGATGAAAATGTTATATTCAAACCTAGCTCAGTTAATTAACCAATAGACAAAAAATTAAAAGAAAGATTGGGAGCAAGATAAACTTTAGGAACAGACAAGTTTGATTAAGAAACAGTGCATATGTGATAGTGGAGCTATTAGCTATATGAATAACATGTGCATGAGATATAGGAGTTTGAGTAGTGAGCAAAGTATGGTCAGGTGTCATATGATTGTAGAAAGTAGAGTCAAAAACCCATGAATTAAGCATAACTGGTGTGGTTGAGAAAGTAAAGTTAAATAAATTTGAACCTGATTGCTTAGATAAAAACTAGTTGAGAATTGCCTCCAGATCAGTAGTAGAAAATGTAGATGGAGAATCCTCAAAAGGAGTAGTAACTGGTGTAGAAGGAGAAGGATGAGATGATATTATCTCCATGGTAACTATGGCTGCAACATTACGAGGTGTAGTAAGTTTGAAACACTCTTCAATTGTATGTCCTAATTTGAGATAGTATCTGCTGGAACATCTACTAGTTTTGGGTTGAAATGACTATGCTCCCTGTTTGTTACCACCATTGCGACGAAAATAAGAAGAATATATGTTGAGTGAAGGCCCAGACTGAAAAGACCATGGTTGCGAAGACCGTGGGTGCTCAGACTAAGAAGGAGTAAATGGTGTAGCCAAGACAGGGAGATGAGTCTGAATCGTAGAACAAAGTGTCTACATACGTGTCTCCTCTGGATCAAGCTCATTAAGAGCTTGATCTAGTGATGGGAGAGGTGAATGAAGAATAAGCTGACCACGAACAGACTCATAATCATCATGAAGATTCATCAAAAATTGATAAAGGCGCATCTGATCATGATACTCATAAAATTTCTTGCTCTCTGAGGTAACTGTCCATAATGGTTCTAACAAAGCTTGTTAATCCCAAAGACACTTTATGCGAGCAAAAAACTCATTAATCATCTCTTATTTAAGATGACAAAGCTGGACCATTAGCTGATACTAATAAGCACCATTAGAGCCAGAATATCAAAAAATAAGTATGTCCCAAACCTCTTTGGCAATTTCATAACTTTCAAATTTCATACTAATGGAAGAATTGGCTGTGTTGCGGAACCATGTGATAATCTTGGAGAAGCAAATGCTTCATCTTTCTTATTAGTATCCTGAATAGGTGATTTTCAATCCCCTGTGATGTTGGACTATAACTTGTGTCCTTTAAGAAAGCTGTGCATAGATTGACTCCAAAAAATATAATTTTTCCCCTCAAGTGTAACAGAAATGGGATAAGATTGAAAAATTGGAATCAACGCGAAATTTCAAGCGGGGTAGGCCTAGAAAAAATTTTCCAATGCTGATGCTGACGTGACAGTAATGCTGATGTAGTAGAAAAATGATCATGTGGCAGGAAAAGATGATGTGCTGATGATGTGGTAAGTAGCTAGTATGATGGTTGTGCTGACGTGGCAGACAACATGGATGATGATGTGGCAGACGACGTGTTGATGAAAGCTAAGTCAGCGCTAGGTTGGAGTGCGTGGCAGCACGTGTGTCACAAAAAAAACCCAAAAGGTTCTAGCGACGTGTGAAGGCTTTGTTCAAGGTAATTTTTGCGACGACTTGATCGTCTAGTTAAGGGCTTCATTTTGA
This sequence comes from Cornus controversa, assembly GCA_026545225.1. Taxonomy (NCBI): domain Eukaryota; kingdom Viridiplantae; phylum Streptophyta; class Magnoliopsida; order Cornales; family Cornaceae; genus Cornus; species Cornus controversa. The sequence continues at coordinate 11,279,677 of CM048850.1, forward strand.
TATGTTTAGAAAATCAAATGGAGTTCCTAAAGATAAATTTTCAGCTCCAAAAAGAAAATAGTTCTCTTTAAATGATTAGAACAGTTAAGCAGAAGAAAAAAATGAGGGTTTTGAAAACTCTAATTTTGATACCATGTTAAAATAAGAGGAAACGAGATAATTATCTCAGTATTATATTAATGAATGATATGGTTACAATATACAATGAGATTATATATATAATAGAAGGAAAAAAGGCAGGTGAGTGGGGAGCAAGTTATCCTATGCATGGTAAGTCCCCAATTATAGGAATCCTAATTTGAGATGGAAAATGTTAAATATAAAATATACTAATATATTTCAACAAATATATATATATATATATATATTGTTTTATATTTTTATTATATATTTATATCTGTTATACATATATATTTGTATTATATTGTTTTATATATTTGTATATTTATATCTATAGATGTATATAACTCTGTATTATATATATATTTGTTTATTATTATTATTTTCAATATATTTATAGTATATACACACACACACACACACACACACTATTCATCTTTTCCAACAGGACCTCCACTATGGTCAGAACTTTATTCTTCACCCACAAGTAGGCCACAACCGAATAACCATGCAACCACCATTGAAACATCAACACCACCATGGTTATCTTCTCCAAGAAGTACCACTGTCAGGTTATCTTCACCATGTCCAAACTCCGGCCATTGACAAGAAGACCCGAAGAGATCAACCACCACCATAGCGGGTTTGACCATTCTTCAATGCCACTAACCATCATCATTTCCAATTCTGACCTATTAGATAAATGGGTGATGATAACACGTTATCCCCCATTTAGTGGTTCATCCACTATAGACTCCTATATATATAGAGTGTATCTTTGATTATGCGATGCGTAATCTCTATAAAAGGGAACAATGAGAGAGACAAAATACGATGATTGAGAAATATAATTCTCTTTGAGTTTTTTCCTTCTGGTATTCTTCCTTCCATTATTTCTTTGAGTTCATTCTCTATCTTGATCACTCTCTTTGGTAGCCATCAAACAATAGGACTTGAATTGTGGAATATTCTCATGAAATTGATATCGTATGAGGTTAATTTTTCAGTATGTTGTAGCCAATATGCAAATATATAAATCTGAAAATTTTTATGCAAAAACTCCATATATATATTTTTTAAAAATAAAATAAGGATGATATGGAAGAAACTTGCTAGGCCTTTTTCTCATTCATCATTGAGTTTTGGTGCATGAAAATTATATGAAAATATTCCTTATTTCATAAGCTTTTCATGCATATATTATTTACAATTTTTCGATATCTGGTTTGTGAGATATGCATCCCAGAAGTTTCAGGTCAAAAATAGATGTTAAATGAAAAATATAGCAGTTTTTTTTCATGTTTCACTCTCACTAAGAGAGAGTGTAATTCACCCCTGTAGTTAGGAAGCTCGGAATTCACCGACAGAAGCACCATGTTGTTTAGAACAGTGAGACGATCACAATGGTGATTTCGGAAGCACGAAAAGCCACTTGGAAGGTGGCGTGTCTGGCCCACGCGCCTCCCGGTGCGGTGACGCACTGTAAAAATAATAAATAAATAAATTTTGTCGCCCACTCACTCCTAGTGGCATGTGGGGGCGCGTGAGACCATTGTAGGGCTACGTTTGGAATTCATAATTTTTGCAAATTTTTTTCTAAAACAAATTTTTTGTTTGCAAATTTTATTCGTTAAAATTATAAAATTCCAAAGGGAAAAGATTCAATCGTGCGCATGAAAGCGCGTAAGAAACTGTTTGGTGATCCAATTTGTGGTGTTTATGATCCTAGAGCTTTATCCTTTTTTTTTGGACATTTGCAATTATTAACATTATATTCATAGTAATTGTATTGGATTATAATATAGATCATTTTTATTATTATTATTTTATTTTCATATTGCTTATTGAATTGATCCTTTATATGTGAAAACCCAATTCCTACTCCTCTGGTGAGTATGGTAAATCCCATAAAAGAAAAGCTCATTGATTTTTTTTTTGTGATATTATGAATGTATGATGATACAAGATTGAATGAGATTATTATATTGATATTCTAGTACACATGTTTAAGTTATAGAGCCTAATTTTAGATATATGAGTTTTTTGGTGCGACATCTTCATGAATGAGTTGTTATTTCTTGGATATATGAGACTGTTAAAATAATGCAATGTCTAGATAAGTTTAAAAGATTGGTTTTTAAGTGGGACCAATGTGACCCTTCCAGTATTTTCTGTAACTTACCTGGTTGTATTTTTAGTAAGTATCAGTCTTCGAGAATTCCAACAAGTTTTATGGGGATATAATTATGCCACAATACTTATATATTTAGAATTGTCTTGGCACGAGGTACTAGAATGCCAATTGAGCTCAAGTGGAGCTCACGTGAATGTATGATTATTTATTGTGTGGATGGATTAGATACGTTCTAAATCAAAATTATTTTGCTCAAAATCAATTGCAAATATATACTTTTTTATTAATACAATTGGGTGATGACTATGAGCATGACGAAATTTTCAATCTCATTATATTAAATAATAAAATATTTGTACTTGAATTTTTTAAAGTAAAATAATAGATAGTCAAGAATGTATGCTTAATGTCTCCTTGCGCAATTTGAATGTATATTGTCTTTAAGAATGTTATCGCTGATCTCACAAGAGGTGAAAAGCTAGTAGGTACCAACTATGACATGTGACATAGAAAAATCCAGTACTTGTTTAATGAGCAAGAAGTCCTAGAAACCCTGACCAATAGCATGACCCCACCTGAGGAGGGCAATACGGCCCGACACCGTTGAAACATAGAAGTCTATCAAGACTGAGTTAAGAAAGATCGTGGTGTGCACTTTACTATGTGAAACAACATGTATAACGATCTAATTGGAGAATTTGAAAATTGCTCCACAGCCCAGAGTATGTGGGACCAACTGAAAATTACTTTCGGTGGAACCACTGATACAAGGGTTCGTGCTTTAACGCTTAAGTTTGAAAGCTATAAGATGGATTCTAAGTAGACCATGGTTGAACACCTTAGGGTGATATTAGCAATGATCCAAGATCTTAAGTTTACTAGAAAATAATCTTATATATGAGCAGTAGGTGCTTGCAATTATCCGCTTTCTGCCAGATTCCTGGAACCAAGTGAAGCAAATATTAACTTATAATGAAAATTTTAAAACTTTTTCTAATATTTCGCATCATTTGGAACTAGAAGTGAAGCACTAAGAGGCGATTCGCTCAACTTTCCTTGTTGCCCAGAGAGGCCCAGATAAGGCACGTGTGCCTAATCAGAAAAGACGAAGTGGTAAGAATAAGCAGGGTGTAGCTGGAAACTTAGCATCAAATGCTGCTAGCAATATTGCTAAGCGCAAAAAAGATAAGCGTGGTGGAAAGAAAGAGAAATCCAAGCTGAAATGCTACAATTGTGGAAACTTGGGATACTTCGCTTGTGATTGCACTAAGCCGAAGAAGGTATTCTCTAAACAAAACTATCTATTTACATTGGTTTGCTCACATGTACTAGTTTCTCATTCATCTCCTTTGTGGATACTGGATACAGGATCAACCAAATATGTGACGCAGAATAGAAGAGATTTTATATATTATCGTCGGATACCAGTAGGGAGCCAAAGCATCTTCATAGGCAATGGTGGTAGTGAAACAGTTCTAGGAGTTGGTTCTTATCAGCTCAAACTACGTTCAGGATGTGTGCTGCTTCTACATGATGTGCTTTATGCACCTATTGTCTGATATAATCTAGTTTTAATTCTAGCACTAGTTGAACTTGGTTTTTCTTTTCAAATAAGTAATAGACAAATAGACATGTATCTTGATGATGTGTTTTACGGACATGATTTTCTTTTAAATAATCTATATCATTTGGATTTGTTAGATTATAATTGTTTATATGAATATTTGGCATGTGATATTGATAATCATGATTCTATAAAATGACATGCAAAACTAGGTCACATTAGAAAAGATAGCATGACCAGATTAGTTAGAGAAGGCCTATTAGGGTCTCTCAGTAATTTTACTCTTCCAATATATGAGCCTTGTTTGGCTGACAAGAGCTACCGAAAACCTATTAAAAAGGCTACAAAAGCTTCTTGTCCTCTAGAATTAGTCTATTTAAACATTTGCAGACCAATAAATGTGAAGGCACGCAATGACATCTCTTATTTCCTCACTTTTATAGATGACTATACGCGATATGGTTATGTATATCTAATTTCTCACTGGAGTGAGACATTAGATTGCTTCCAACAATTTATGACAGAGGTTGAGAATCAGGTAGAATAAAGAATAAAGGTTTTTTGCACTGACCGTGGATGCAAGTATCTATTAGACCAGTTCAATGAACTATGTGAAGAAAAGGGTATATGCAGACATTTGAAAATTCCACATATGCCGTAACAAAATGGTATTGTAGAGCAGAGGAATCATACATTGTTAGATATGGTTAGGTCAATGATGGTGCAAGCTAACCTCTTGATTAGTTTTTTAGGGGATGCTTTAATGACTGCAGCCTATATTCTTAACCATGTGCATTCCAATAGTTCCTTAGACCCCTTATGAGCTTTAGTATGGTCGGAAGCCAGAATTGGGACATTTACGTCTATGGGGGTCAGTAGGTTATGTTCACAACACTTCTCATAAGTATGAGAAGATAGGCCCAAGAGCTAATAAGAATACTTTTATTCGATATTTTGAACACTTAAAAGGCTATGCGATGTATGGTGAACAACCTAACAAAGGAATGACTACAGTTAAGTCGTGAGATACCACTTTTATAGAGGATGATTTCCCGAGTATTGGTGATGCTAAAGCGAATCTTGAACTGTACGAGATGGTGGATTTGGAAGATAATTTTTTTTCTTTTAGCGAGGGTGGGAAATTAATTTCTCACCCTGAAATCACTAAAGAGAATAATAGTAATCTTCAATCCATTTCACAGTTGAAATCTAGTGCACTCGCAGGAGACCCAAATTCGTAGGAGTGAACGTGGAATAGTTCCTCGTCGTCATTTTGGGATTGAGGGTGACATGCTTTTATGTACTCCATTGGATACAGATGAACTTGTTTCTTTTTATGAAGCACTCTCTTTACCGGCTTTTAAAGAATGAATGATTGCTATAGAGAATGAGATGAATTCAATGTATAAGAATCATGTTTGGGAGTTAGTTGATCTTCCAAATGGGCACAACACCATTGGAACCAAATGAGTTTTAAAGGTAAAATGCAAAGTGGATGGGTTAATTAACAGATATAAAGTGCGTCTTATGGCGAAAGGTTATACCCAAATGAGGGTATAGACTATGAAGAGCAAAGTGGATGGGTCAATTGATAGATATAAAGTGCGTCTTGTGATGAAAGGTTATACCCAAATGAGGGTATAGACTTTGAAGAAACACTCCCTAGTTGTGAGATTTGCCTCTATTCACCTTATCAAGAAATTGTCGCACATATAAATTTAGAATTTTTTCAGATGGATGTTAAGACTGTACTTGTCAATGGAGAACTAGAAAAGAGATCTATATAACTCAACAAGAGAGTTTTGTAGTCAAAGGACAAGAACGCATAGTTTGCCGTCTCAAATGTTCTATTTATGGTCTCAAGCAATTATCTAGATAGTGGTACATGATAACCGTTGAATGATATATATTATCGCGCCTTTACTTACGTATTCTAGTCCTATAGTTGCATATATTGTATAATTTTTACGTGTTTTAGTGTTTTTGGTGATTTCAGGTTCTATTACCAAAAAACGGCTAAATCCAACCCCGTTAACAATTCAATAATGCATTTCGAGTCCAAAGTCTATTTGATTGAATGCCAACAATGAGGTTAGCATATGCGAGGAATTTGAATACCAAAGCAGGAGCCAAATATAAGATGAAGACCATTACAAAGCCATTCAACAAGGCATTTTGATACATCTTAAAGTCCCTTTCGATGCATCATAATGACGATGCATCGTAACTTACCTTTCGATGCATCATAATGATGATGAACCGTAATATCCATTTCGATGTGTTACGCCCCAAAATCTGGACCACTTAGACTCCCCCGGTCCAAGTCCAAATCCTGAGAGTGAACCTGTCCATTAAACCCTAATGAACCATCTTAACTCATAATTATCACGGAAGCTTAATTACGTACACACTCATGCGTGTGTGTAACTCAATATCAACCAATACCAATGGAAAGAGGATTCAAAAATACTCATTTAAAAAAAAACACGTTCAATTCCAATTCAAAACGAATGAATTATGTTCGATTGAAGTTTGGACCAATTTTTCACCGATTTATTCCTTCCTTGAGTAGAGCAGCAATGTGGAAAGTGGATTTGTGCTTAGCTGGATTCCACTTTGTACCTTTATCTCTATATCTAAACACTTAGCGTTTCTCTTGATTAGTGAAATGATAAGGGCACTAGCACGAGATCACTAAAACCTCGATCTTGCCTACGAATATAAATCCTAGGAGCTTTTTCGTAATTACAAGGGCGATTTCATTCATTAAACTCTAATACACTACTTTAATCACTAAACCAATATAGAATCATAATTACATACATACGTTTACTTATGTATGACTCACTATCAATAATCCAATATGGCCCCACACGTGGCCACACATTGCATCCCCAAATAATTTTCCAGTTCTATCTCAACAATCCACCTAGCCACACATTACGATGCATCGTAATATTGGTTATGATGCATCGCACAAGTTGCGTAACATCCTACAAAATACACTGTAATCCCACTCAAAACACCCAACCATTTACGATGCATCGTTATTGGATTTATGATGCATCGCCATATTACGTTGCATCGTTATTGGGATTATGATGCATCGTAATCACTCGACTGCTACTATAACAAATCCACCAAGTGATTACAATTGTCATTCTTATCCCTCTACTCATCCAAAACATATAATCATAGAACATAATTATCATTCTTTATATATCCCAATCATCCCAGTCATAAATGAAATGTTAAAAACTCCATACATCCTATATAATTAACCTTTAAGTCATAAACATGCTTGAAAATTAATGAAAATATAATTCATCAACACAACCATTTTCTCCAAGTTATACATATAAAAATAAACATAAATGAAGGATCATCATTTAAGTCATCTAGCATTCTACCATATGCAATACCATGCTTATAATGTAATAAATCATAAATAATGAACAACACATGCTTAAAAACGTATTTAAATGTACGCAATCATAAAATATAAATATTACATGTTCCCGAAATATAAATGGTCTTTACATATTCATCTCATACATATAGTCCACAATCCGGACATGCATTCAAATAAAGTAAATAAGTCTTTAAATAGAATTCAATCCGCTTCATGCCAACTGTCTATTGGGGAGACTCCACTACTCCTTTTTATTTCCTGAAAAGAGTTAATCCTCATAGGATAAACAACCACATACTCAGTAGGAATGTCCAAAACATAATTTTGCAAGTCCTATAAATACCACATAAACTTAGGTTTTCATTTATTCATGTTGCACAAATATCAATTTATAACATCTATATCATAAGCAACGTGTACATGCATCATGATATGCACAACTCCCTCATCTTTTTCACATTTCCATTGGTCTCCAATTCCTGTGGACGACCAATCCCACCTAAAGAGGATTACCTTTACCAGAATACCTCTTAAGGGATTACCAAAATACCTCACTATACATCAATCCATGAGGGTACCTTTACTAGAATACCTCACGAAGGTTACCTTTATCGGAATACCTTGCCGTTTTACTGAATGGATTTTACCGTTTAAATTGAGCTCACTTCCCTCACCATGCCAATGAAGTTGAACCCCACATGTTCAATCAAATGTACATTCATAATTTAAAACCAATGAGGCATTTAACAATCATGCTTGTACAAGTTCTCATTTAATCACCATATATAGTCACATTAAGCATGCTTCACATAATTTCATATCCTTCACATTCCATATAATTCATAAATTGACAATTAAATAATGTTTTTCACTCAAACATATTTTCAAGGCAATTTATCAAACACATAAGTGTCACATTCACAACTATACATGAATTCACCAAATTACTCCATAATTCAATTCCAAAATGTTTATGAAATTCTCTAAATCATTTATAAACATACAATTACATCAACTAACATTAATAACACATTTAATGGTATAATTATCATGCTTGTACATTGAAAAATATCTAATTATCCTACATAACCAATTGGTTACCATAGATAACCAATATACTCACAAAAATACCAAATTCTATGGGTTAGACATCCCTACCCCAATTTAGAAGAGCTTCCAAATGAATTCTCCAATTCTCACCAAAAACTCAATCTTCTCTAAAATTGCTTCCGGATGGATCAAACTGAAGCCTTTAGTTCATAGATCATTTCTTTCTTTTTCGGTGAACTCCAATTATGAACCTAAGTCCCTCAAAATAAATGGAGAAAGGAAGAAGAAGATGTTGCTATATATAGATATATGTATATTGCTCCATTCAACTAATTTCAAATGAGAAATGAGGGTTGGGTATTTTGTTGTTATTTATAGAATTTTAATCTACTCTTATTTATAAGAGTGCCACTGCTTTTTCAGTAAATCTTCTCGGACTCAGTTTTTGAGTTCTGTAATTCTGATTGATACGAAATCAATTCCTTAGCTTGCAAAATATTTTATTTAAGTTACTCTCCAAATTTGGAGTCATTCCGATACTTTAAAATTTTTTGGGTCCACGGGGCCCGCGTTCTGGGTCAACCGAATTCAAAAAAGTCAACTTATGCCAAACCTTAAATAAGTTCTCTAAACTTGTATTTTACATTTAAAATACATATATAATCATTGAAAGCATTAATAAGATAATAAATGAAAATAAAAGAAAATCAGTCAAAAATTGTCACGGTTCTTACAACCTACCTAACTTAAAAAGATTTCATCCTCAAAATTAAGTCATACCTAAAGAAAATAAGTCTGGATACTTAGAACAAACTTTCTGCTCTCGCTCCTAAGTAGCTACCTCAACATTGTGATGATGCCACAATACCTTGACCAACGGAATGGTCTTACCCCTTAGAACTTGCTTTTTTGCATCAAGAATCTAAACCTGTCTCTCCTCATAGGTGACATCCTCGTCAATCTCAAAGTCTACTCAACTTAGAACATGTGATGGATCATGTTTGTATTTTCTTAACATCAAAACATTGAATACGTTGTGAACATTTTCTAACTATGGTGGTAAAGCCAATCTGTAGGCCACCTCATCGACACACTTAAGGACCTCAAATGGTCAATGTATCTAGGAGATAACTTACCACTCTGTCCAAAATGCATCAATACTTTCTATGGTGAAACCTTAAGAAACACATAGTCCCCCACCTCAAAGGATAATGGTATCTTCCTCTAATCAGCATAGCTCTTTTATTGAATCTGAGCTGTCAATAATTGCTGCTTAATCAACTTAATCTTCTTAATAGTCTCATGCACAATATTCGGGCCTAAGGTTGTGGTCTCGCCCACCTTAGTCCAACAAATTAGAGATCTACAAGGTCTGCCGTACAACGCTTCAAATGGTGTTATCTCAATACTGGTATGATAACTGTTGTTGTACGCAAACTCTACAAGTGACAAATGGTCCTCCCAATCACTACCAAAATCAAGAATACAAGCACGAAGCATATCCTCCAATATCTAAATAGTACGCTCTGACTGTCTGTCAATCTGAGGATGGAATGCTGTACAACTTGGTGTCTAACACCGTTTGGAATCCCTGTCAAAATCTTGAAGTGAACCATGGATCATTATCCGATATAATGGATATTGGAACCCCATGTAATCTCACAATCTGCTCCACGTATTACTTACTGAGCCTTCTCACATCATCATTCAATGTTATAGGCAAGAAGTAAGCTATTTTGGTTAGTCGATCCACGATGACCCAAACTGTATCATTACATTTGTTCGATCCTGGAAGACTCATCACAAAATCCATGGTGATATGTTCCCATTTTCACTCCGCCACTGGTAATGGTTGTAAAAATCCAACTGACTTTTGATGTTCCGCCTTTACTTTTTGATAAGTAAGGCATCTTACCACAAACTGTGCTACATCCTTCTTTATACCTCACCACCAATATTAGTGACTCAAATTATGGTATGTTTTAGTTCAACCAGGATGAACTGCAAAATGAGAATGATGGAATTCCCGTAATACATCATCACGACGATCAAAAGGAACTACCATCAATCGTTTGAATCATAGACCCCCATCAAAATGCAAGGTCCAACGCTCTACTGTCGTACCATCAGTAATCTGTGAGTGAACAACCTCTAACTCACTTTCCCTCTTCTATGTTTTAATCACCTTACTCATGAGCATATGTTGAGCTACCAAGCTAAATAACGTAACTAGCTCACTATCATCACTGAAATATAATCCTAAGTCTGAGAAATCTTCCATCATTTTTCATTCCTGTGTGGCTATACTAGCTAGAGTCATATGAGTCTTTTTTCTTAATGCATCTACCACTACATTTGCTTTCCTCAGATGGAATTGTAAATCAGAATTGTAATCTTCTATGTACTCAACCCATCGCCTCTGTCTTATCTTCAAGTCCTTTTGGCAGAAAAGGTACTTGAGACTTTTGTGATCCGAATATACTTCAAATTTCTCACCATACAAGTAATGTCTCCACCCTTTCAAAGAAAAGATCACCGCTGCTAACTCTAGATTATGCATAGGATAGTTATGTTCGTGAGTCTTTAATTGTCTTGACCCATAGGTAACTACTCCATCATATTGTATGAACACGCAACCTAGACCACTCCCTGAAGCATCACAATAAATCACATATCCTAAGCCACGCTTGGGTATCACCAAAATAAAAGCTGTAGTCAATCGCTTCTTCAATTCATGAAAGGATAACTCACATGTTTCATTCCACACAAACTTCACACTTTTACGAGTGAGTCATGTCATAGGTGCTGCAATACTAGAGAAGTCTTTCACAAACTTCCTGTAGTAACCTACCAACCCAAGAAAACTCTGAATCTCAAAGACACTCTTCGGACTCTCCCAACTCATCACAGCCTCAATCTTAGATGGATTAATAGAAACTCCACCTCGAAAAACAACATATCCAAGGAATTTCACCTCTTGGAGCCAAAACTCGCACTTCTCATACTTAGCATACAATCGGTGCTCTCTAAGTATTTGCAAAATTGTCCTTAAGTGCAACTCATGCTCCTCCTCCGAAGATGGGTACACAAGTATATCATCCACAAACACTACCATAAAAGTATCAAGGTACTCATGAAATGCTCAGTTCATTAAGTCCATAAATGTCGCCGGTACATTAGTCAAACTGAATGGCATTAGAAGGAACTCATAATGTTCATACCGCATACGAAAAGTCATTTTATGGATACATCATCCTTAACCCTCAATTAGTAATAACCCAACCTTAAATTAATTTTTGAGAAGTAGTGAGCTCTTTTCAATTAATCAAATAGGTCGTCTATCCTCAATAACGGATATTTGTTCTTGATTGTCACATGATTTAACTTTCGGTAATCAATGCACAATCACAAAGCACCATCCTTCTTCTTAGCAAACAACATCGGAGCTCCCCACGATGATGCACTCGTCTAATAAAGCCTTTAGCTTTCAAATCATCTAATTGGCACTTCAATTTTACCAACTCTGTCGGTGCCATCCGACATGGTTCCACTGAAATGGGCGTTGCACTAGGTATAAGATCAATCCCAACTCTACCTCTCTTTTAGAAGACAAATATGTCAAATCCTCCAGAAAGACATCTAAAAAGTCACACACTACTGCTAGGTATACCTCCCTCAGAATCTCCTGGAACAACTCGGATTATTTTTAGACCGGATTTATTTTTTTTGAATTAATTAAATTTAGAGAGATAGAGAGAGAGAGAGAGAGAGAGAGAGAGAGAGAGAGAGAGAGAAAGATTTTATATGTGGAATTATATCTACACATGCATATGGTGTAATTTTATGTCGGCTTATATACAATTAGAAATATATGGAGGTGAAATTATAAAGAGATGGAAATACATATGGTATCATATACATTTAATTACGTGTATGCTTTTATGTGGAAGGGGTGTACATATATGTTGTAGTATGTTTATTGATGCATGTATATCATTAAGTGTAATTAGTTTCATGTACATACATAGGTGTATATTTATGTGTCATTTTATGTATACTTGTATAGTATATAAATTGTGGAGTAAAATAAGAGTACATGTGCATGTGTTATATTATACACATGTGATGGTATACTTAGATATTATATTGTATTTTATATATAAGGATAGATTCAAAATAAAAGAAAAAGAAAAATGAGATAAGGAAGACCAAAATGTGGTCAACTGAAGGAGAAAAGAATGAAAAGAAAGAGAAAGAAAAGAAAGAAGAAAGAAAAAGAAGAAGAAAAAGAGGAAAGTAAGATAGAGAAGCTGAGAAAGATAGAGAGAGAAAGTGAAAGAGAGAGAGAAAGAGGAACCAAGAGAGAGAGAGGGGTTGTTCCAGTAAGAGGCAGTTCACGGTGGCTGGACAGTGGTATTGGCTGGTTGTATGGCCTGTTGGATGCTCGCGGTTGGTGCGGCTATAGTTGGTTCTAAGATGGGTTTTGATTCATGGTTTGGTTGGGAAAATGGTGAGCTATGGCTAATGGTGAAAATGGTGGTTTAATGGGTCTTTCATGGCTGGTTGTATGGGCTGGTTTCATGGCTGGCTGATGGTGGGTTTGTGGTGTTGAATATGGTGAAGGCTAGATGGCTCGCGTGGTGGCTAGAATCTTGAGGCTGTGGTGTTGATCTTTGCGATTGTGGCTGAGGTTGGGTTTATGATGTGGAAGAAGATGAAGTGGGTTGGTTCGAATATGGAATGGCATAAGCTTGGGGCTGCCATATAACAAGTTTGGCAGCAGGTAGGTTGCTGCCGATGTAGGTTTGTTGGTCTTGTGACGAGGGTGGTGATATATATATGTATATATGTATATGTGTATGTGAATATATATATATATATATATATATATATGTAAATGATGATATGACTAGTTTGGTTCAGGTTGTTGATTGAATTAATGAAGAAAAATGTTGATTTGTTAAATTAAAAATATTGTGCAGGTAACACCATCTTACATATTACAGTGACCAGGAAGCAACTTGAGACCTTGGAGTTTTTGCTTTCTACCAGTGGAATGGAAGTTACTTGAATGATTTCTGGTTTAGTTGAGAATGGAGGTGGCCTTAGGTGATGCCGGTTTCAATGATGATGAAAATGAAAGGATTTGTTCACGACTATTGGCTTGGTAAAATTTGAGACTTCTATAAGGAATTGACGTAAGGGTATTCCTTCTTCCCTAACGTCAATTCTATAGGAATGTTTTGTGCCTTGGTGGGTTAGCATACATAGAGGAGTCGGGATTTGGGTTTTAAATTCCTATTTGCTCTTGTGTTTATTGCATGCTATATTTAAGATGTATATGTGCTCTATGTGGTAATTATGAGATATGTAAACATGTATGATGTTCTTGAGATGATTCTATGTGTGAGCATGACTTTATAGTTTTTAAAGTATGTGAATTGGTGCCAAAATGTATGTTTTGAGAAATGTATGCAAAACTCTTAGTTTGGTAATACTTATGGTTATCTATGATTATCCATGAGGTGTAGGCATCTTCTGTAAATGTGTTGCATACATGGTGTTTGACAAAATGCTTATGTGTATGATTTAAGTTATGTGGATAAGCATGCATTGCTTGGAATCGTCTATGTGATGAAAATTGCTTACGTGCATTTAATAAATATGCTATGTATGTTTAAATGCTCTAGCATATGCCATGTAGTCGATAGAGATGCCATGACTTGCATTCATGTAGGTCGGCGTCGAGTTGGTGCTTAGGTTGGGTTGGGGTATCTCTACTGAGCCATCGTGGTGCTCACCCCGCTTCCCCCAATATTTTTCAGGTTATGCGTCAAGAATGGATGAAAGGGACTTCATAGTCACTTGTGGAGGTTTTGGAATTCAATTGTAGCACGATGGTCATTTGGATAAATTTTGAAGGTTTATGCTTAAACCATGTAATGGTAGCTATCCATGCTGGCTTGTGGCATGTGCCATTACTTTGAGGTTGTAGTTACATTATTATATGTGTAACTTGTACATTTCATTTGATGTATGTGTAAGAGATGGATATTCAAGGACTGAGTCATATTTCAATTATATATGCATGTTATAGGAATGTATTAGATGACAATTGAGGGATTGGAATGGTAATTAGGGGGGACACGTGCCCAACAGTGTCCATTTTGAATTTAAGATGTGAATGATAAGGGGACACGTGCCCAAAAGTGTCCATTTTGAATTTAAGATGTGAATGATAGGGGGACACGTGCCCAAAAGTGTCCATTTTGAATTTAAGTTGTGAATAATGGGGGGACACGTGCCCAAAAATGTCCATTTTAAATTTAAGGTGTGAATGACATATGAGACTGAATTATATTGACATTAGAGATTTATAAGTTTTTTGATAATAAGATAAAATTGAGATTGTATGATCAGGTTGTGATTATTATGAGTGTGTATGTATATTGATGGTTATGTTGTGAGCATTAGATCATGGAATCACACCTCGGTTCTCAGGCCTCGGGAATCGGGGCATGACAGAATGGTTTCAAAGCTTGATACTATCGCATAAGTGTGGTTAAGGTCATTCACGGGGTTTAGTGAACGGGTTCACACTCAGGATTCGAGTCGGTGTGGGGGAGTCCCGGCGATTTGGATTTTGGAGCGTGACAGATTGGTATAAGAGCTCTAGGTTAGAAAACCTAGGGATGACAGGTAGTGGTCATACTACATGTGAAATTGTGAAATACCTGAATCAAGAAGGTAGAGCACTAGGTTTGAATACCTAGGGACGAAGAAAAATGGTTAAACCATGTATGGACTTGAAATGACTTGTTGAGTCATAGGATGTGATTGAGGTACTAGGTTTTGAAGCCTAAGAACGAGGAGTAATAGTCCAATTATGTGATAGACTGGAGTTGTGAGATGACATGTAAATTGTCATAGCTATAGGTATGAATGCCTAGAATAAATGGTGAGAAATGATTGTGAACTCATTTGAGGATGAGGATTGAAACATTCTAATGTATACTAGAGTACTAAAGGAAACTAGGCCGTACAATCACGTTTGCTCAGGCATAGGATGTACCAGAACCATGCGTGGTTAGGGGTACTTTCCTAGTGTTAGCCCGAGGGCTGAGATATTGGGTTGTTTAGATGCGTTACATGCCATATCATGCATGCTATGTGCTTGTTTGATTTAACATGCTATATGTTATGTGTTATGTGAAATATATGATTCATGTGACTGTGCATTAACATCAGGGTTGAATTGTGCGTCACATGGTTAGTAGTGACATATAGTCACCATTTAGAAATCCTAGATTTTAAGGATTGGTGAACCTAGGTAGAGATTTGGAGTGTAGTGGATTGTGATGTTGAGGTAGACATGTGAAGATAGATTTTAAGAACACGAGTCTAGAGTTAATGAAAAATGATATGAATTACCTCAGAGATTTTGATTTAGAATTTGCATTGCATTGATTACACGACTATTGAGGATAGGATTTAGTCAAATGACTAAGATAATTTGTGGTATTGTGATACTGGGAATCTAGACAGGGTATGTCTGAGAGGTAATTATTGAGATAGTCGGATGTTAACTCAAAAATGACCAAATTCCTTGCGTCAGTGAAAAATATAATGATTTTTATGTCTAAAAACAAGACATTAGGATTATGTAAAAGAAATTGAGAAGTTATATCATAGGTTGAATGTGATGGTTAAGTAAAGGATAAGTTGATAGTCAGTTAGAACCCTGACATGTAGTGTTTGAAACGAGGGTGATTTTTTTCTATGAGGGAAGGGTGAACGCAATGGATGCAGTTTAGGATATATGCTGGGTTGGTTATATGTGATTGTAGGTGATTGTAGGTGACCCCGAACTCTCATTGGAAGGGGTTGTCTGAGGTGAAGCGTTATATGAAAGAAATTCTTTCTAACTATTAGCTAATTCCTTGGAGTGAAAGGATGAGACGAGATTGTGAAGTTAAGGGCATGTAAAACCTATTTTGGCACTAAATGCCAATGGATTGTAGTCTATGACGACGGACAGAACTAGATAATTTGTTTTGATAAGTGTAGTCCTTATGTGCTTTGATCTAAGTGGTGCACTGTGGTGTGCGCAAGATTAGTGTGGCAGTATCATGGTGTGGATATGATGATAAGAAAAGGATGAGTTGATAGTGGATGAGGATCATAACATATGGTATCTGTAGTGAGGATAATTTCTTACCTTGAATGGGAGAGGTGGACGCAATGGACGTAGTTTGGATTGTACGCCGAGTTAGTGTATGTGACTGTAGGTGATTGTAGGTGACCTTGAACTTTCATTGGTAAGCGTTATCTAAAGTGAAGTGCTAAAAAAGGACTTTTTTCTAACGGTCAACTGATTCCTTGGGATGAAGTATAGAAAGAGAAATGGTTCTCCTCTTGAATAATGAGATTGTGAAACCAGTGGGATGTAAGATCCCAGACTTGGCATTGGGTTCCAGCGGGTTATTGTCTATGAGACTGGGCAGAGTTATGTGGCTTGCTTCGGCAAGTACACTGTTTATGTGATTTTTATCGGTGAGTACACTGTCATGTGCCTTGCTGATGAGTGCGCTTGTGATGTGCATTGGATTGATATGGTTTGTGATGTGACGATGCACAGGATATTAGACTAAGCCCAGGAATGGTATGCTAGATTGAAAATCATGTTCGATGATGATGGAACAATATTGAGTATTAATGATCCCAATTATAGGGAAGTATCATTGTGAGTGATTGATATAGTTAGTCGAGGAGATTACCTTAGACTATAGATAGAGATGGATTGGATAGGTTTTGAGGTAAAGACTGTGGATTCTAGGAAGTAAGTGCTTCAGAGGATTGTGAAAGTGAACCGTACATGGGCTTCGGAGTTGCCCAACCATGTCACGGAAGTGGTTAATTATCCACTAGGGTTGATCATTCAGAATTGTCTATGTGATATGTGATTGTCTCAGAGTTGCCCACTCACGTTAGCTAGACCATTCTGTGGTTATACTACTTTAGAGCAGTTGGAATGCACTGATTGTGCTAGATTTGAGTGTTATGAGTTAGGTGTTGCACGTGTAGTGCCTAGGGTATGTGGAAAGAGAAAGTGATGATTGTTGGTAAAAATAACGTCCGGTATGGATTGGTTTTGGAAAAACTATAACTATGCTAATTTCGAGGACGAAATTCCTTGAAAGAGGGGAGGTTGTAATGACCTGGATTATTTTTGGACCGAATTTTTTTTTTTTGAATTAATTAAAATAAAAAAGATGTGAATATATATATATATATATATAGATAGAGAAAGATTTTATATGTGAAATTATATCTACACATGTATATGGTGTAATTTTATGTGAGCTTATATGCAATTAGAAATATATAGAGGTGAAATTAGAATGAGATGGAAATACATATGGTATCATATAAATTTAAATACGTGTTTGATTTTATGTGGAAGGGGTGTACATATATGTTGTAGTATGTATATTGATGCATGTATATCATTAAGTGTAATTGGTTTATTGTACATACATAGGTGTATATGTATGTGTCATTTTATGTATACTTGTATAGTATATAAATTGTGGAGTAAAATAAGAGTACATGTGCATGTGTTGTATTATACACATGTGATGATATACTAGATGTTATATTGTATTATATATATATATATATATATATATATGTATAATATATGTGGTGGAGAGTTGGTAAGAGAGGATAAGGATAGATTCAAAATAAAAGAAAAAGAAATATGAAATAAGGAAGACCAAAATGTGGTCAGCCGAAGGAGAGAAGGAGAAAAAGAAGAAAAGAAAAGAATGAAAAGAAAGACAAAAAAAAGAAAGAAGAAAAAAAGAAGAAGAAGAAGAAAAAGAGGAAAGTAAGAGAGAGAAGCAGAGAAAGATAGAGAGAGAAAGTGAAAGAGAAAGAGAGAGAGAGAAAGAGGAACTAAGAGAGAGAGAGAGGGGTTGTTCTAGCAAGGGGTGGTTCACGATGGCAGGATAATGGTATTGGCTGGTTGAATGGCCTGTTGGGTGCTCTCGGTTGGTGCGGCTATAGCTGGTTCTGAGATGGGTTTCGACTCATGGTTTGGTGGGGAAAATGGTGAGCTGTGATTGATGGTGAAAATGGTGGTTTAATGGGTCTTTCACGGTTGGTTGTATGGGTTGGTTTCACGGCTAGCTGATGGTGGGTTTGTGGTGTTGAAGATGGTTTTCATTGAGAGTGTTTCGGCTGTTCGGGCTTGATGATTGGCTTGGTTTTTCAATTGATTCAGTTTCTTTAGTGAGTGTTCTTTATGGTGAAAGCTAGATGACTTGCGTGGTGGCTAGAAGTTTGAGGCCGTGGTGTTGGTCTTTGCGGTTGTGGTTGTGGATGGGTTCATGATGTGCAAGAAGATGAAGTGGGTTGGTTCGGATATGGTATGGATTGAGCTTAGGGTTGCCATAGGACAAGTTTTCTAGCGGCTAGGTTGTTGCCAAAGTGGGTTTGCTGGTCTTATGACGAGGGTGGTGATATATATATTTATATGTGTACGTGAAAATATATATATATATATAAATATATATATATGTGTGTGTGTGTGTGTGTGTGTGTGTGTAGATGATGATGCGGCTAGTTTGGTTGAGGTTGTTGATTGAATTGATGAAGAAAAATGTTGATTTATTGAATTAAAAATATTGTGAAGGTAACACCATCTTACATATTGCAGTGACCAGGAACTAACTTGAGATCTTGAAGTTTTTGCTTTCTACCAGTGGAATGGAAGTTACTTGAATGGTTTCTGGTTTAGTTGAGAATGGAGGTGGCCTTAGGTGATACCTGTTTCAATGATGATGAAAGTGAAAAGATTTGTTCTCAGCTTGAGGCTTGGTGAAATTTGGGACTTCGACAAGGAATTGAGGTAAGGGTATTCCATCCTCCCTAACGTCAATTCTATAGGAATGTTTTGTGATTTCCTTGGTGGGTTAGCATACATAGAAGAGTCAGGATTTGGGTTTTAAATTCCTATTTGCTCTTGTGTTTATTGCATGCTAAACTTGAGATGTTTATGTGCTTTATGTGGTAATTATGAGATATGTAAACATGTATGATGTTCTTGAGATGATGCTATGTTTAAGCATGACTTTATGATTTTTAAAGTATGTGAATTGGTGCCAAAATGTATGTTTTGAGAAATGTATGCAAAACTCTTGGTTTGGTAATGCTTATGGTTGGCTATGATTATCGATGAGGTGTAGGCATCTTCCATAAACGTGTTGCCTACATGGTGTTTAACAAAATGCTTATGCGTATGATTTAAGTTATTTGGATAGGCATGCATTGCTTGGAATCATCTATGTGATGAAAATTGCTTATGTGCATTTAATGAATATGCTATGTATGTTTAAATGCTCTAGCATATGTCATGTAGTTGATAGGGATGCCATGACTTGCATTCATATAGGTTAGCGTCGAGTTGGCGCTTAGGTGGGGCTAGGGTTTCTCTACTGAGCTGTCGTGGTGCTCACCCAGCTTCCCCCAACATTTTTCAGGTTATACGTCAAGGATGGATGAAGGGACTTCATAGTCACTTGTGGAGGTTTTGGAATTCAATTGTAGCGTGATGGTCATTTGGATAAATTTTGAAGGTTTATGCTTAAACCATGTAATGGTAACTATCCATGTCAGCTTGTGGCATGTGACATTACTTTGAGGTTGTAGTTACATTATTATATGTGTAACTTATTCATTTCATTTGATGTATGTATATGTGATGAACATTCTGGGACTGAGTCATATTTCAATTGTATTATGCATGTTATAGGAATATATTAGATGACAATTGAGGGATTGGAATGGCAATTAGGGGGGCATGTGCCCAAAAGTGTCCATTTTGAATTTAAGATGTGAATGATGGGGGACATATGGCCAAAAGTGTCCATTTTGAATTTAAGGTGTGAATGACATATGAGACTAAATTATATTGAAATTGGAGATGTATAATTTTCTTGATAAAAAAAGAAAATTGAGATTGTATGATCAGGTTGTGATTATTGTGAGTGTGTATGTATGCTGATGGTTATGTTGTGAGCGTTAGATCACAGAGTCACACCTCGGTTCTCGAGGCTCAGGAATCGGGGCGTGACAGAATGGTATCAGAGCTTGATACTATCGCATGAGTGTGGTTAAAGTCGTTCAAGGGGTTGAGTGAACGGGTTCACACTCAGGATTCAGGTTGGTCCAGGGGAGTCTTGGCGGTCCGGATTCTGGGACGTGACATCTCCTCTCTTTCTACCAAAAGACTAGCCAAGATAAAACTGTGTCACTCCCGACTGCTGATGTCATAACATAGTGATGTATAGGAGTCACTCCGATCTCTCACAAAACTAAAGTAATCGCCCTCTGGTGTATAAATTGTCACCTATCTACTAACTCAAAAGGATTAAATCAATTTCAAGCATTCATCCCACTATATCAACAATACACGTAGAATAAGGGTATCACAGTATTACCAATAGCCATCCTCAATTGACTAACCTTTAGTCCCCAATACCCGTGCAATGATATAGGTCAATGATAATAAATTATCTCATGCTATGTACTCAACATAATCAAACTACTACTCACATAACAATATGTTATCATTTTGCACGTAGCACATAGACATGCTTTCTAAAACACATTTAATCACATAAACATATTCTTACCTTAACACATAACATATACATATGTTATCACATAAGCACGCTTACATTTTAACACAACACATATCATATTACATGTTGTTATAACATAAAATTTTAACATTTTTATCATGCAAAAACGTTCCACATGCACAAAAGTTCTCTAATTAACTATATCATCCCTACACATGTTTTCTAGGTTATCAAACTCAAAGGTTCTAACCTATCCTGAATCTACACGTGATCTGTCCATTACCCGTCACCCCTAGGTATTTTACCTAGTGCTCTGATACCAATCTGTTATGTCCCAAAATCTGGACCACCGGGACTCCCCCGGTCCAAGTCCAAATCCCGAGAGTGAACCCGTCCATTAAACCCTAATGAACTATCTTAACTCGTAATTACTGCAGAAGCTTAATTACGTACACACTCATGTGTGTGTGCAACTCAACATCAACCAATGCCAATGGAAAGATGATTAACAAATACTCAATTAAAAAAAACGCTCAATTCCAATTTAAAACGAAGAAATTATGTCCGATTGAAGTTTGGCCAATTTCGGAGCTTGCTCGTAATTACTTCGTCCATTAAACTCTAATACACTATTTCAATTACTAAATCAACGTGAAATTATAATTACATACATATGTTTACTTATGTATGACTCACCATCAATAATCCATTATGGCCCCACATGTGGCCACACATTGCATCCCCAAATAATTCTCCAGTTATATCTCAACAATCCACCCAGCCACACATTACGATGCACCGTAATGTTGGTTATGATGCATCGCACAAGCTGCGTAATATCCTGCGAAATACACTAGATTCCCACTAAAAAGACCCAACCACTTATGATACATCATTATTGGTTTATGATGCATCGCCATATTATGATGTATCGTTATTGGGATTATGATGCATCGTAATCACTCGACTGCTATTATAACAAATTCACCAAGTGATTACAATTGTCATTCTTATCCCTCTACACATCCTAAACATATAATCATAGAACATAATTATCATTCTTTACATATCCCAAGCATTCCAATCATGAATGAAATGTCAAAAACTCCATACATCCCATATAATTAACCTTTAAGTCATAAACATGCTTTAACATTAATGAAAATATAGTTTATCAACACAGCCATTTTTCCCAAGTTATACATATAGAAATATATATAAAAAAAGTACTTTGCAAGTTGTTGACACCTAAAAGTGGCGTGCCACGTGGCTGCCACTTTGGAGTTGATATGGATAAGAAATCAGTATATACATGGAAAGATAAACAAATTAACCAAGAGATATTAGTGAAATTGGACTCTATCAAGAGTCCATAGAAACGATGACTCTGAAGGATGATTGCTATATAGTTATGGGTGTTTTGGACTCTTGAAGCTTTAACATTGACTTTGGATATGTATGGACTTTATATATATATAGTTGATTAGTTTACATTGAAGATAGGCTCTTACAAGGGTATGTTATGTTATTGAAAATGTATTTGCTAAATTCTGGACTCTGTGAAGGCTAACGGCTACATAGTAGGCTATTACGTGAAGGATGGCTGTGTGGATAAGAGTCCATTAAAAAGGTGACTCTAAAGGCTGAGTAAGAAGAAGTTTGAGATGATATTGGCTCTTGAAAGTTACCCATATGACTTGCCTTGCGTATGAATGATGTTTTATATATATATATATGATTGCTTCTTATAATCCTGAATTGAATGGTTTGATCCACTTTGAACTCTAGCTGAGTTTCATACAAAACAGAAGGCTGACAAACCTTGGACTCTGTACATGCAGGTGAAGGCTGATGACTGCGACAGAAGGTTAACGACTGTGACAGTAGGCTGAGGGCTACAATAGGCTGATTGTGTGGATAAGTCCAAGTGTGACTTGGACTCTTTTGGAAGTTTAGGAGAGGATCAATATCAGTTTGTTACATATAGGATCAGTTATACAAAGGTCACATTAATACGCTACAATCAAGGGGACTTGAAGACATGGTGGATTAGGATATATTTTGTTTTATTTTATTTTTATATCTCTTTTATTTCATTATTATCTTGTAGCTTACAGTTAGATACAGTGATGTAATGTTTTCTATAAATAAATGAATAGAACTCTGTATTAAGGGTTTTCACAACTACAACAAAGCAATTGTATCACGTGTAACCTATCTCTCTCACAATATTCTCCTAGAATATTGCTCTAATTCTTAATCGATCTACATCTCAATCACAATTTCTTGCTCTCGGCCTCCTCTAATTAATCTATCTATCTACATCTTTCTCACTTTTTATCTTCCTTCTTGCTATCTCCTTCATTCTACCTCCCTCGTTGCTATGATTCAATCTCGTAATTCTTTGCGCACAAATAAAAGTTTTCTTAATTGAGGAAAAAAAAAACTCAATAGAAAGTTTTGTATTCTCTATCCGTAGTCAATCGTCTGATCCAACACAATCTTCAAAGGAGATATTTGTATTCGACCAATTGTTTACATCGAACTGATATTACAGCTCTAGCACGCCCACAAACGCTAACAATTCAATCAGCCTGCCTGACTAATTAATTGATACCAAACACAAGTACACTGCATGAGATAGGTTTGATGCACCTGAACAAAAAAATACAAAGGAAAGAAAATGGGGGCAGTATAATCCGGCGATGTCACCTTTTATAGCAAGGAACAAAAGGCAAAAGACTGCAACTCAAGTGAACAGTTACACGGTCAACCAAAAATGGGGATCTTGTCCAGCTTCAGGGCATGGTGTGTTCTGTGTATCTCCGGAAGAAAAAAAAAATGCATCTTGGACTAAAGTAGCAGACTCACCAAAAGGAACTGATGCATGAATTTACAAGGATGGACACCTACTTAATCAAGCAAGTATTTTAAAACCCTATGGTAACTAATTGTGTCAAAGGAAGTGCACAATTAAACACGTGGCTGTCACATGCACATCCATGAGTATCCGAACACAAATGGATCTTTATCCATTTTTCGGGTTAGCTACTGTTCCAACGTGACAAGTATATTCTAGGTGAATTTGGCTTATTTGCCAGTGTGTCCACCCTTTACAAATGTTACAAAGAACGGGTGATAAAAGGAAAATACGAGAGAAAAAAAAAATTTGAAGACTTCAAGTCTCACCATTACCTGCTAGCAAGTGTGTGGCCAAGACTTGAAGTGGGGCATTTTTGGACACTAAAAAATTGTAGTCTCAAGATATAATTTGCGAAATTGTATAGTGTCAAAATATAATTTGCGCCTGTCATTAATTTGGGTTACCATGAAATATAGGTTAATGGGCCAAACCAAATTACCCAATGAGCCAAAACCCACTTCAAAAATGGGTCACAAAATAATAATTATAATTATCACCAAAGATAATTATGCATAATTAATTATATATAATTATCATAAATGATAATTAAATAAATGGGATTATTATATATCTTCAATCATCACCAAAGATAATTGTGTATAATTATCATAATAATTATATAGTTATCATAAAGGATAATTAAATAATTGAGAAAATTATCTGTTCAATTCAAATTAGAATTCTTCCTTTCTAGTGAGCCTATAAATAGAGGTCCAAAGAGTGGAAAGGAAAGAGGAATGAGAAAAGACTTTGACAGAATACTAAAATTCTCCCGGATTCTATATTCAATCAACACTTGAAACTTTAAAGATATATATGCATTCATCTAACTCTCGAATCTTTGAAGAAGAACAATAACAAATACATTCAATGTCAAGTCGTTCTTCCTCCACGATTTAACAAATTCAGAGAATTCAATGTCATGTCGTTCTTCCTCCACGATTTAACAAATTCAAAGAATCATCAACAAGACTACTCGAGATCAAGCTCGTGCAGCCCTCGATTAGAAATGTTCATCGATTTTCTTCAACAATAAAGATCCTTAAAGAAGACTCTCAAGTCTCAACAACCCGATTCAAGATCAAACTCCAGTAGTTTTGAATCCAATCAACAAAGAGATCCAATCAGGGGATACATTTATATTTGAAAATATACTAAGAGGATTGTACTCGATTATTTCACATTATCAATAAAATTGATAATTTGGTCACTTTATTTTGGTCTTATTTTTATATACGAAATTTGTGTGTACAGTACTAAATTGGTTTCTAACTTATTTTTCAAATAAAATTAGGACTCTCTTATATTTTCTCTACAATTATTCTTTAAGAGAGAGCTTTTGTGAGTATTTTTAGGCAGTTTGACCGAATGACCTTAGAGTAATAGTATCTCATATCCTTCATTTAAAAGCAAAAGACAGAAGGTTCCCAAGAGTACCGTGCGAGTTATTTGGTGGAACAAGAAAAAGAAAAAGAAAAAACAAGTAAATTATTGAAAGTAATTGGGTATTTAGGTTGCTTATTAGGAGTGAACAGTCCGAAGTGTTGCTCCGTCTCTGCCCCAACCTTCTGGTTCTCATCAAACATGGCAAACAAATAAGTTTCTATAGCCTTCCCTGGCTTCTTCGGAGTCCCTCCCTTAACATGATTAATCAAATTTGTGTAGTAAGTTCTTGCATTGTCTACAGTTGCTGCAGTACCACCGGAAGACGGCCAACCAGTCTCCGACACCACAATCTCCAAACTCTTTCCACCTACCTTCTCAACAGCGGAATACATGACATCCAACATTGCATCAAAAAGGTTTCTGTATTCTAATGAACCGTCTTGTACAACTACTCCTGTTGCAGTAAACAAAGCATAAGAAAGTTGAACGTTCTGGGTGGCCCCAATATAGCTAAAGTAGGGGTATAAGTTGGCAAGTAGTGGGGCATTATTGATAACTAGGAAGTCGATGATTGGCTCCATGAACGACTTTGCATTGTCCCTAAATGCGCCTTGTGATGGAGGGTACGAACTGCCGCCCAAAAGTCCCACATATGTTGCTGTTGAAACCTGTTAGAAAATAAACTTGATTTTAGTTTTTGGTATACACAATACATGTGTACATTTACTATGCAGTGGAGTAGTGGGAGTAATTGGACATTTATACATAATTGGTTACAGATATGTCTTTGAAGCCTATATAATTATATACAATAGCAATTTGTGTAAGTATTGGACCAATCCACCTTTTTTTTCCAAAAATGTAGTATTAGTACTGGTGTTCCTCCCTCTCCACTTTTTTTTTCGAAAAATATACTATTCATGCGTACAGTGGCGGATCCAGAAAATTATGTGAGTGGGGGTAACATTAAATACATTTATAATTATGAGGCTAGTTTGGATGAAAATATATATATATGAAGTAAATTTGTATATACTGGAATTGTTTTGAAATTTCAATGGGGCAAAGTGTAATTTAATGGGATATTTTCATACAATTATAGGCCTATAATACAAATATTAAAAATTGCCCTGCTGAGTTGTATGTAGGTCTTGTGAGAATTGTAAAGAGAGAGAAGAAGAGATAAAAACAAAAAGGGGCTAGGATTTCTATTATGATCTCAATGCAAAGTTACAAACATGAAAACCTAATAAAGAGAATATATATAGGCTTACAAACAAAATAAAGTAAAAGACTATTCTACCCTTATTAAATATAATAACTCTAATATCCCCTCTCAAACTCACGATGCGGCTACTAAAAGTATCGAGAGTTTGTCAACCAAAAAACGAAAACGCGAAATAGATGTGACTTTGTAAACAAGTCTGCAAGCTGCATGGAGGATGTGACAAAGGGCAAAGTAATAGTGCCATGCTTAAGGTGATGTCGAGTGAGATGACAGTCAATCTCAATATGCTTGGTTCGCTCATGAAAAACAGAGTTGTGAACAATCTGAATAGCACTCTTGCTGTCACA
Source organism: Cornus controversa (assembly GCA_026545225.1). Lineage (NCBI taxonomy): Eukaryota > Viridiplantae > Streptophyta > Magnoliopsida > Cornales > Cornaceae > Cornus > Cornus controversa. The sequence continues at coordinate 11,306,488 of CM048850.1, forward strand.
ATGCATAGGAGTGGGATGAGAAAGAGAAACACCCATGTCTGCAAGCAACCAACGTAACCAAACTATCTCAGTGGTAGTAGATGTCATAGCACGATATTCAGCTTCTGTGAAAGATCTAGAAACGACAGTCTATTTCTTACTCTTCCAAGAAATAAGAGAATCACCCAAAAATATACAAAAACTAGTGATAGACTTGCGATCTATTGGATCACCAGCCCAATCGGCATCTGAGTATGCACGCAGCTCCAAAGAAGAGGTCGATAGAAGTAAAAGATTCTGAAAGAGAGTGCCTCGAAGATATCGAAGGATACAAAGAACAGCAGCCCAATGAACTGTAGTTGGTGAAGCAACAAACTGACTAACAATGTGAACAGCATATGCAATATCTGGACGTGTAATAGTGAGATATACCAGGCTACCAACAATAGTACGATATAAAGTAGGATCTGGCAAAGGGGTACCATCAGAAGGAGAATATCGAACATTAAGCTCAAGAGGAGTATCAGCAGTCTTAGTATTAGTGAGGTGAGCACGCTCAAGAATGTCAGCTGTGTACTTTGACTGAGATAGAAGATAGCCTTTTGGAGAGAATGCTACTTCAATACCTAGAAAATAGCGAAGAGAGCCCAAGTCCTTCATTTCAAATTATCGAGCTAATTCTGAATTCAACACTGCAATCCCATCAACATCATCACCAGTAATAATCATGTCATCAACATACAAGGAAAGAAGAATACGACCTGCAGAGGTACTCTTGATAAAGAGAGCTGAATCATGGTGACTTGGGCAAAAATCAAGAAAGGTAATCACAGTAGAGAACTTCTCAAACCAGGCCCGGGGTGCCTGTTTGAGACCATATAAAGCTTTCTTGAGCCTGCAAACATATCCAGGATTATGAGAAACACCAGGAGGGGGAATCATGTAAATTTCTTCTTGAAGATCGCCATTCAAGAAAGCATTTTTAACATCCATCTGAGATATATGCCATTGACGAATAGAGGCAACTGCAATAAGAGTACGAACAGTAGTCATTTTTGTAACAGGAGCAAAGGTCTCCTCATAATCCATACCATATTGTTGAGAAAATCCCTGGGCAACCAATCTAGCTTTGTACCGTTCAACTGACCCATCAGACTTGGTTTTGATTTTATAAACCCAACGAGAACCAACCGTACTTCTACCAGGAGGTAGCGGTACCAAATCCCAAGTATCTGTCTTATGCAAAGCAGAGAGTTCCTCAGCCATAGCCTGCTGCCAAAGAGGATCAAGAACTACCTCTTTATAAGATAAAGGCTCAGAGAGACTGTGAATAGAAGCTAAAAAGGAAGTAAAAGAATATGAATAAGAAGAATAAGCAAAGTCTGGTAGTTGAGTGGACTTACGAGTACATTGAGGATAACGAGAAGGAGGATCCACAGTCTCAGGAACTGCTTGGGTGGCCACAGGAAGAGAGGGAGTTTCAGGTGTATCAGAGAGCAAAGGACCAGTATCTGCAGAACTATGAGTGTGAACCCTGCGAGAAAAATGATGAGGAAAAGGAGTAATAGGAGCACGAGGACTAGAAACATTTTGTGAGTCAATATGGACTTGAGAAGACAAATTATCAGTATCATCAGAAAAAGGATCAATATGGATGAGGTCAAATTTGGTCATGTTATGAGTACTAGTAGGAATAGAAAAGAATGGTATATGCTCAAGAAACAAAACATGATGAGATACATAGAGTTTTTGGGTAATTGGATCAAAACACCGATATCCCTTTTGACCCTCACCATAGCCAAGAAAAACACAAATGGCAGAGCGAGAAGATAACTTGCTACGCTTTACACGAGGACGGAGAACAAAACAAGTACAACCAAAAACTTTCAAGGAAGAATAATCAAGAGCATGCCCATATAACTTTTCAAAAGGTGATAAACTTGAGATGTGAGAAGATGGAATCTTATTAATTAAGTTGACAGCAGTAAGAACTGCTTCTCCCCAAAATTCACTAGGAACTGAAGTAGACAATAAGAGAGAACGAGCAGTTTCAACAATGTGCCTATGTTTTCTCTCAGCAACACCATTTTGCTCAGTAGTATCTGTACAAGAAGTTTGATGAACAGTTCCATCTAAGGCAAGTAATTTACAGAATTTATTAGAAGTGTACTCCCCACCCAAATCACATCTAAAACACTTAATAGCAACAGAATATTGAGTTTTAACAAGGGTTCGAAAAGTATTATAAATACTAAAAAATTCAGAACGATATTTCATAAGATAAACCCAACAATAACGAGTGCAATCATCAATAAAGGAAACATAATATCGAGACCCCCTTTTTGTGGCAACGGGAGAAGGTCCCCACACATCAGAATGGACCAAGTCAAATGGTGCAAGAGAAGAAGAAATACTTCGATTAAAAAGTAAAGCAGAAAATTTTTCCATTTTACAACCACTACAATCAGAAATGTTATGAGTTTGCAAATTTCCTAATACTCCTGTAGATACTAAATATCTTAAACGAGAGGCCGAAACATGACCAAGGTGAGAATGCCATAAATAAAAACTAGAAGAAGAAGAATTCAAATGAAAAGATGACAAGTCCACATTGGGAGCTGCAACAACTGGTTCTTTTAGCTCATCCAAAATGTAAAGTCCCCCCTGCTTACGGCCTATCCCAATCAGTTTATGGGATTGCGGATCTTGCACACGACAAGAAGAAGAAGAAAAAGATATTGAGTAACCAGAGTCACATAACTGACCAACGGAAACTAGATTCATCATGAGTTTGGGAATGTGATAAACACTAGAAAGAGATAAATTATGTTTGACAACAAAACCAACACCTGCTAAAGGCATAGGAGTGCCATCAGCAGTCATGACAGACACAGATGATGTAGGACAGAAAGAAGCAAAAGATGACGAATTAGGTGACATATGATGTGAAGCTCCAGAATCTAAGACCCATATGGAAGAAGACATACCTGAAGAACTAGAAGATAACTGACCTATTGGAGAAGAGGTGGACATAGCATGTGGCTGTGTGGCAAGGAACTTCTGAAATTGGTCAGCAAGGGTGGCAACTGTGGAATTAGAAGATGATGAAACTCCAAAGCCAAATGAGTCTGATGGTGGTACAACTGCTGCAGTATTAGGTTGCGGAGGCCTATAAGCTTGTTGTGATTGATTTTCCAATTTCCATGGAGGAGGCTGTTGTTTCTGCTGCTATTGTTGTGGCTGAGCTCTACTCAAAAGTTTTGGACATTGAGCCTTCCAATGGCCCTTCTGCTTACAGAAACTACATTCATCAAAACCAACCTTCACATGAGTCTTGTTTTGATAGTTGAAAGGTAGTCTAGAAGGAACTGCTAAAACAGATGGATTAGGTGCTGGGAGAATTCCTTTTCCTGCCTGAGACTTAAGACGTATCTCCTCAGCCAACAATTCACTGACCACTGAATCAACAGAAGGAAGTGGGCTACGATGCAGAATTGATCCACGAAGTCCCTCAAAATCATCATGAAGAGCCATCAAAAACTGAACTAGTCGTTGTTCCTCCCTTCAAGCAATATACGGTGCACATGCTCGTAGCTCTGTTGATTCCGTGAGAACCAACTGGTCCCAAAGATCTGTCATTGCAGAGTAGAACTCCTGAACACTCATACTTTTCTGTTCAAGAGCTCGAATATCAGATTCTAACTGATATTGTTTTGCGAAGTTAGACTGTGTGTACAGTCTTGCCAAATGGTCCCAAACCTCCGTGGTTGTTTCATACTTTGCCAACTGTGTACCTATCGAATGTTCAACAGAATTGTTGATCCAAGTGATAATTTTTGAATTATTTGCTTCCCAAACATCTAACAAATCTGCATAATTTTCAACCGTTTCATTCTCGGGTTGACCCGAAATTCCACTAATATAACCCCACATCTTTTTGCCCTTAAGAAAATTTTTCATCACATAACTCCAATACGAATAATTCTTTCCATCTAATCTAACACTAATAGACTGAAGCGAGTCATCTTTTTCACCAGCCATGTCGAAGAGAGGAGAAAGTCAAATACCAGAGACGAACGGTGCGAATCGGAACAGTACGATTAACCAAAATAAGTACGAAGAGAGATGAAAGCCAAATACCAGAGATAAACGGTGCGAATCAGAACAATTTGATGCTAAACGGAAGCGATATCAGAATCAGATCGATGCCAAAACGCCCCAAAAAAAAATTGGATCCGCGGTCAGTGTAGATGGGATGTACAGTTCTTCCATGTGATTACCAATCAAAGGACTCATCTGGATCATTGCTCTGATACCATGTGAGAATTGTAAAGAGAGAGAAGAAGAGATAAAAACAAAAAGGGGCTAGGATTTCTATTATGATCTCAATGCAAAGTTCCAAACATGAAAACCTAATAAAGAGAATATATATAGGCTTACAAACAAAATAAAGTAAAAGACTATTCTACCCTTATTAAATATAATAACTCTAATAGGTCTGTGGCTGTATCTTTCCTCTTTATATATTTTCAACAAAGGTCCTGTTTGACAGAGCTTTTGCTTCAACTTTTACGCAGAAGAAAAAAAGAAGCATAAGCTAAATTAGGAAACTAGTACCCACAGCTTCCTTTAAACGCTCTTTTTGGACTTCGAAACTTTTTCGTCTTACCAATCCAAACACCCTCCAAAACGACTTTTGAGCTTGAAAAGCCTAAAGTCGTTTTTCAAAAGCCAATCCAAACAGGACCAAAGTAATATAACAGCAAAGTCAACAAAACCGTACCTTGATTTGGTCTTGTAGTCGAGCTGCTACAATAGCACTGCGGATGTTTCGCATGGCTGGAAGAACAAACTGAGCTGTACTACCATCGGGATCTACTTCATTTCCAACACAAATGTATCGGAACTTGACATCGGGTGAGTAGGCTCTTACATTGCTCTGGACCCATTGATTTGCAGCTAAAGCATCAGATGCCGCAAGGGCTTGAAGTTGTGAGTTTGGGACATCGAGGATGAGTTCTATATTGGATCCTCTGAGGGCCTGCAGAGTTGGTTGGTTTGGATCATAGATTCGCATCCTTCTAATGCCTTTGGATTTGTACAAGTCTACGGTTTCCTGCGCCGATGGCAAATTGTTGCCTAGTCGTGGATTGCACACACCTATAGATTGTGCACCTGCATGTATATATGTGGAGTATGTTAATCAGAGAAAATCTTAAAGTAAATGATTGAAAGAGGGGTCTAAAGACACAACTCTAGAAGGAAAAAGAAAAAGAATGCTGTCGGCAAGGACTTTTATCCTCTCCGATGCACCGGAGGGATTTTAGTTCCTCCAAAAAAAACCAATATATAAGAATCAAAATCGGGTTGAATCATCTCTGATAACTTTTTCCTCCAGTTCCAGCAGTGCAGTTTTATCACATTTACTTCAAAATTTCTCCACTTACAGTGATGAATTTCACGGCTATAAATTTCATCATTATGAATTTCGAACTATTTCAAGTGGTGAAATTTCACACCGAAAGAATCATGAATCATGGAGGAAAGTTATTGAAGAGGATTTTGATCATGGAGGAAAGTTATTGAAGAGAATTTTGATCCCGTCCGCGTGAAATTTCGCTACTTTCAATGATAAATTTTACCTATTTTTACTTCCCTATAAAAATGGTAAACACTAGTATGAGTAAACACTAGCATGTATCATTTCCATGGGCAGCATGTGATATCAGTGTGTGCTTGAACTTGGAGAAAGAGAGAGAGAGAGAGAGAGAGAGAGAGAGACCTGCTTTGTCTATGGTACGCAACAATAACCCAAGTAGTAGCATCATAGCAACCATAGAAAATTTGTTATCTGATACATAGAAAATAGCCATTAAGAAGAGATGTAGAATTTTAATGTAAGATATATATGCAACATTACAATCTCTTCAATCCTTATGTAGGGGCAAGAAGCTGAGAAATTCAAGTACCTTAATGGATCCAGGAAGAAGATGCGAAATTATTGAAGACCCACTAACCCGATTGCCGGGTCAAGCACGTTAGTGAGTCGAAATCAATCAAAACCGGTCAACTTTGATTATATAGAGGCAAGAAGCGTCTACTCTACGTTGGTTCTGTGGAGCACCGATCCGCTAATCAATCGAACGACTGTCAGTTCTCCACCTCATCCAGAGCCAAACAAAAATACCTAAAAGTTTTAAATTCCAACCTGAACGGACGCTGTCATTTTAAGCTGTTTGAAAAATATTTCGATAAACCCTTTAAGCCATGTTTGGTTGTGCATACCTATCCATCCGCCTCACAAAATTTTGAGTCTTAGGTGAACTTTTAAATGTGAGACTCCTTATATATAAGGTTTTACACGTGTATAAATTTTATAATAATGCAATTTTTTTTTATTAAAATGAGACGATAAACACAAAATATATTTATGTTGAAATTCATTCATTCTATTTTTCCTTTTTTTATGTCCAGATTCATAATTCTAGTATACGTAACTCAAATTTTCTTTTCACAACCAGGACAAATTTGTTGAGAATAAATATGCACCTATATAATATTTTATAAGAAAATTTCAGTCTAATAACAAATTAAAAATATTAAGGGTCAACAAAAAGAAAAGCAACATAGGCTACATGAGAAATAACAAAGAATAAAAAACATATATTTAAATAGTCATGCTTTCAATTACTAATCCATGAAAGAACAAACCAACTGACCGAGGCAGTCCACGACTGGAATAAGAGAATTCTAATTAAGTATCTCATCTCACTAGCAATATATAAACAAGTAACAGTCTAATAAGATAATTAAGCAAAATAAAAAAAGCATAAATGTCAAAGTTTTGATGACAACACTTAAATAATTAATTATGTTGAACCATTGAATGTGGAGCAGGATTGAGATTGTATGAGGCAAAGAAAGAAAAATAATGTTTAGTTGTGTACTAGCTAGGACAAAAGATGAATCATGAAGCAACACAGAAGCTCACGAATATAATACTTAATACATATACTTTTTTTAAAAAATTACAATATTTCATTAATTCGTTCCTTTTTTAAAATGAATTTGAATGCAAGGTTATTATTAATTTTAATTTCTCTTTGAAATTATGAATATTTTCCAAGAGTATGATTCTGAAGGAAGAGTTTTCACAAAAGGTGATATATATAGTTATGAAGAATCAAACATACTAATTTTATTTATAATTTTTCAATCACTTGTCCCTTAAAAATATAATTTCATCTTTTTTTTCCTTTCAAAAAATTACAATTACCAATGAAGTGAAAGAGATGATTTTTGCCCAGAAAAACAATTTTTGCCCACGGGGCATGATACAACAAGAGGCTTCCAATTTTGGGGTGAAATTATAACAGATGATGCATCGAAGACTAGAAGTATATAACTAGAAATGAGTGAGAAACTTACCGAGGAAACGAATTGGACTTTGGTGGACCACAACCTTCACAGGAAACTGTTGTTCCTTGCTGCTATTTGGTCGTGAAGAAAGAAGAAGAAAATAAAAGAGAACTCGCTGTGAAGAAAAAGAAGAAAAAAAAAAGAGAAAATGCAATGCAAACCCAAAGAGACAAATCAAAAATTTAGTTAGTAAAATTTTTGTAAATAAAATGAGGCCCAATAGTATTGGGTTTGGTTAAATGGACCATAGTTAATAATTTTATTTTTAAATGAGGCCCTGTAGTATTGTGTTTGGTAAAATGAACCATAGTTAATAAAAAAAAAAATTAAATGAGGCCCAGTAGCAGGATTGGATTTGATTAAAATTTGGAGGCGCTCCAAAATTAGGCTCCAAAATTAGGGCCCTAGGCGACCGCCTGGGCCGCCTAGGTCAGGACTGGCCCTGGGAATGAAGAAGACAATTACCTAAGAAATTATATATAATCTCTTGAATCACCTTCTTCAATTGGGATGCCTAAACCTTGAATCTTGAACCACCTTCTTCAATGGAGATGCTAGAGCTTGAACCTTGGATTCCTTCTTCCTTGATTCTTCTATGTCCTTTAAAATCACTCTTATAACCCTCTAGTTGAGTTCCCTAAGCTGGTTTTGTGGGAACCATTTATAGATAAACAACTTCCATGAAATGCAGATAATATGTGTAGAGTCTCTCTAATAAAATGAGTAAAAGCATGTCATGAGATCATGTAGGAGATGGCATTTGGAGGAGCTTCTTGATATGAAAAGGACTTTCATTAATTGTAAATGGCTTATAAAAATGACTTTGTAAGAAGGAATTTGAAAAAAAAAAAACAAGTCGTTTGGTTAATGTCACTTTTGAAAGAAACTTGTCTCCAAAAGTTATTTTATGGGTTTGGTGACATAATGACCGAAGTCCTTTTTCTATTAACATAATTACAAGTTTACATTAATACATGTACATAATATTTACCTAAAATACAATTGACACAATTATTGAATCAGATTAACTAGTATTGTCATCCCCAAAAAACACATAAAAATATAATTAATGGACAATTAACTAAAACACTTGTACCACCAATAGAAATTGCAAAATAATTATGATCAACTCTAATAATTTAAATATAAATATTATTTGAAGAAGCTAATAAATTCCTAATGGTATTATTTGAACATGCTCAAGAGTTTAAATACTAATTTCAAAAAAGAAATAAATAAATGAAATTTTTTTAAATCAATTTAAGGACATAAAAAGACTAAGGAGAATTTATCTAGTTGATTTCCATATTGAATTAGGAATCCCATCACGTATAATGAGGAGATTCAGGAATCTAGGAAGCACACACATTTCGTGTTGGTATCGGACACCATGTCGAAAACTTCATAGAAGTTTTGTGAAATTTTTTTTTTTTACACTCTTCGGACACGTGTCATACACTTCGTAGCAGTGATGTATATTCAAGTGTATCAAAAGAAATTTATATGTAATTGAATTATGATGAACAATTTGAGCTAAATATATGTAAATGACTAAAAATTAAACAAAAATTGAAACAACATAGCTGAATAAGTCTAGTTCTTTAATCTATTTGTCTATTTTTGTTTATAAGTTTGTTTGATTATTAATTGTTTGACGATTAATTGAAGTATTTCTGAAATGTAGTCTTTTATTTATTTATTGAATAATGAATATATATTAATATATTATACTATTATTTTATAATTGTATCCTCCTATTTTTTTTAGAATTTCTTCCGTCGTTTTCGTCGTCATGTTTGTGTTGTGTCATACTGGTATCCGTGCTTTCTAGCTGGGAATCTAATTAATATTTTTTTCTTAATTTTTCTAACTTAAAATCACTTCAAATTAATTAAATATACTATTTTATTTCTATTTAAACTGGGAGTGGGCCCAATGGACTGGGCTCTGCAAGTGGACCCAAGTGGACCTTTCCGACAGTCGAACCGTCACCCCATGGCCGCTCACTCTCCCCCACTTCCCGTGGCTGAGAGTGGGCATGGAATCGAAGACCCCACATCTTCATCTTTTGGTTTCACGCAGAGAACCTGTTTCCAACATTTTTTTGATACTCTTCAAGCTTTCCTTCTTCAATTCAACCCACTAACCTACTCTAAACTAACTCAAATTATGGAACTTTGTTTTTAATCATCAAAACTAACCTAAGTATCAAGTTTAAAATATAGTTACTCTAAGATCTCGGTGCAAATAAAGGGTTGGCCATGGTTACTATTTCTACAACTCATAGACACCTAACACAATTTACAGATATACATATTCTAATCTATAATATATATAAACTTACAAAGATCACATGCATAACTTTTATTATATATCTTTTAAGTTCTAATCCAGTAATTAGAATAAACCAATATATATATCATCTACGGCTATAAATATATATATACACACACACATAAGTGTACACATACATGGACTAGTGTGTGCCACATGCCCCCTGAAATAATTTTTTTTTTTACTATTATATACATATTTTTTGTAAATCTCAAAAATTCCCCCCTCAAATTTTATTTTATTCTAATAAATTAGTAATGGTAAAGATTCAAGAGAAGTTATTTGAATTTGAATTAGTAATGGTAAAGATACAGTAATAAAACAGGTATATATGAATATTTGAATTTTCTTTATAGTTCAATAATTCGTAACATTTTCGTCCTAGGTTAAAACATAGTGAAAGTTAAAACATAGTGAAAGTTCTCGAAATTCTCTATTTAATGGATTTCGTTTCATCAAAAGATTTTATGTATAGTAAGAGTTATGAGACTTGAAGTGAGATAAAGGAAGAAAAATATATATATATATTCACTTGTGTGTTATACGTTGAGAAATAGTGGAAAATGGGGTATATTGTGTGTAATTATTTTCTTAAATTTGTTTTATATATTCTTTTTAAACTTGAAAATTGATAACTAATTGGCAAAACTTGAGTCTAAATTGAGTATTTCGAAGTCGTCTTTTCAATGAAAATAGTTTCCGGAACAAATTCTAAGTGTATAGAACCTAGTTATTTAAATCTTGAGAAAAATGAATTTCTTTTATTTGAAGGAAAAAAAAATAATTTGACCAAGTTTCAAGGGCATTGACAATTGAGTTTCGACTTTTAATTTAATTATTTTTATCACACCGAGTTTGAAATTCCGAGGCGTGACAACGTGGTATCAAAGCGTAGTTATACCTTTTAATTTCTGAAGAAAAAAAAAAACCAGTTAACAATAGCTCATTCTCTCTATTTATGATTTCACTCCAGCGGCCTCTTCATAATTGCGCTACAGCTTTCTCTCTGAGTTTGCGAATGAGAGATAAAGAGAGGAAATCAACCTTCTGTAATTCTGTTTCTCTATCACCAACTCACTGCAAGCTTTATTATTCGTTTCTTTTGCAATAAAATACATTTATTTTTCATAGAATATGAAAATCCTACATGGCTAGATGTAAATCTTTCTTTACATTAAAATTTTTTTTAAGCTTTGATACTTTAACTCTCTAAGAATTCTATTTCTAATTTTTTTTTAATAACATCAAATTACGTTGCCCCTGTTCCATTATATTGGTCTTCTGTTTCCTAGTTGATAATCATTATATCTAACAAAGAAACAAAATTGACTAAATTCAATTTTTTAGGTAAATTGAGAGTCAACACAAACCGTTTTTGTTGTGCAAATTTGTTAAATCTATCGAATGGTTTAGACACAATAGATAAAGAATATTATACTACTCATTGAAAAAATAGTGATTTTGTTGTGTTTTTTCATTTTTTGTTAGTCTTTTACGTAAAAAATTTATATTTGTCATTTTTTTTCTCCACCAAAATATACTACGCCCCCCCTGAGCTGAAATCCTGGCTCCGCCCCTGCATGCACAATAGTAAACTAATATCCTTATGATACACTCCTAGAGTCTCTCTTTCCTTATCTCCTTGCTTCATGTTGCACATGTGTCGTTGATCCCAACCTTCAGAGATGATCAAAGGCATCGATAAAATTCACCGACACTAGATAATCACCGATGACCAATAAAACTTGAGGTTCAATCAATAATCATCGGTGTCAAGCAATAATGTCCTTGCTTCATGCTTTGTCGGTGTTCATATCCCAAGAAAATTTTGCAGAGAACGTTGACAAGAGAAAAAAGAGAGGTTGTAATTCAATATAACAGGGCTAATATGGAAAATATGATTTTACTACTTAAAGTGGTGATCAGCTTTCCGAGAGCCCATGTTTAGAAGCCTCTTTTTTCGGCTTTAGCCTAATGGGCTTTCAAGGACTTTGACATTTTGCATAAACCCGTTCCCTATCTTTCACCTAACATCCATTATTTTTTTGGAATGCCTTTTTGAGCATGGAAGCCCATTTTCAAACTCTAGGAAGCCACGCCAAACAAGGCTTAATATTTATAATGATACAAGAGAGTGGAAAAATCAATCTCTACACTCTCTTGGAATGCTCCTAGCACTTTTTACATTCCAAATTGTTTTTTTCACCCTCATGCATATACATTCAACAAATGGGCTAGGAGTGAGGACCCATTGGGCCCATTTCCTTCAAGGCTCCAATGGGCTAATAATTGACCCGATTAAAACCTATAACCCAATTCAATTAGCCCATAAACCACACTTAACTCCACTATATAAATGTGATTGAACTCCAATCCAGAAATGGTGAAAACCACTAAGTTAATTACACAACATGACCCCTCTATGCACAAATATGAGTCATTGGATAAATAATAGTCATACTTCAATTACTCAATTGATCCTTTATTTGAATTTCTTGATTATTCTCAATTGATCACATAAAAGATTCATTTGATAAAATAAAATATTTGAATAAATAAATCTATAAAAATCATTTTATTAAAATGCAGAGGCCTCCTAAATTTACTATGACCAAACTAATCAAGTCAAAATAAACATAATAACATAGATGCAATCTTGATTATATGTTCCAATTTCTCATTTATCAATAATCACCCAAAGTACCCGAGTAGTGACCCCTTGGGGCCCATCGTCTAAATCAAAGTGACCATCAATTAATACAAAGGTTCATAGCACTCTCATGCTTGAGAGCCATTCTCTATGACACTGATGAGAAGTAATTGTTACGACGACACTCACAATTATCTCTAAACATACCCATTATACCCATTGTTGATTCAGTTTAATTCTTTCTTTCATAGAGAGTCAATCCTCTATCACTGAATTTGAACACATTTATGATAACACAACATACCCGTGATTCATATAATCTCCGCACGAAGAACCCATTATACACATTTACTAAATCACAACGTTACCAAGTGGACACGTTAATACATCTCATACATCGATCAATACACCATGCCACAAAGTATATAGAACATTTTACATCAAACACAATGTTAGTACAATAAATTGCTTGGCTAATTTCTAACTAATTAATCTATTGCACACACTCAAAAATTCAAGAATACAAAATATTTTTCATTATTTTTTATTAATCTTTTCCTCCATTTATACAAGTTGAAATTTGAATCCTTTTAGGACTCAAATTTCTCTATTTATAGCTATATTTTCTCTAAAGCATATAAATTCCTTATATAATTTGGACGGATGTCTATATTGGGCCACTTTAACCCTGAAAAGGGTGGTCTGGCCATACTATTCTTTAAGGCTTGTTTTGTGCACTTGGGCTTAATTCCTCTTGGGTTCGACCCATTCATGCGTTAGTAGGCCCATGTGAATAGCTGGGGGAATTTTCCGCTACACAAAGCTTTAAATAAGATAAACAAATTTCAAATACAACAAAGAAAACTTGGCATAAAGGGCATAGGGTATACAATCCCAACAATCTCCCAATTGCCCTCATGGCCAATTATCTTCACGCTTGGTACCCATGCTCTCCAAATGATGATCAAAAATCTTAATTGGTAGTGCCTTTGTAAATGGATCTACAAGGTTGTTCCCCGATACGATCTTTGTGACAAGTACTACATCACCACGTTGCACTATCTCTCTGATCAAATGGTACTTTCTTTCAATGTGCTTCCCACTCTTGGATCTTTGCTCTGAGCAACTGCTCCACTATTGTCACAATGCAAGACAATAGATGAACTTGTATGCTTGATAACTCCCAAATCAGTGAGAAATTTTTTCAACCAAATGGCTTCCTTGGTTGCCACATATTTAGCCTCCATGCTTAAATCAACAATACATAATTATTTCACACTCTAAAAAATGGCCCCACCATTAAGAGTAAACACAAAGCCTGAAGTAGACTCGTCATGCCTCGAATTTTTGAATCCCAAAAATCGAAGGTGGACCCGTCCATTGAACCTTAATGAACCGTCTTAACCTTCAGTTTATCACAGAAGCTTAATACCCATGGTGCACATGTATATGCACAGCTCAACATACTTCTAAACTCAATGGACCCCACACATTGATCCATACTCTACATGTTCAACACAGTGGGTGGATTACAATTTTGCATAATCGAAACATCAGTTTTGCACAATTGAAATGGTACTTTCGAATGATCGAATTTATAGTTTTGCATGATCGAAATATTCGATCATGCAAAGTACTTGCGAAGTACTATCGAAGCTTTTCATCACTCGGGACTTTTGCCACTCAAAAACCTTGTAATTTTTTGCACATGTGAAACATGGGTTTCTCACAATTGAAATTTTCGATCATGCGAAATGTGGATTCCGCACGATCAAAATGGTCTCTACAGAAATCCTGCAATTATACTAAAGGCGATTTTCAAGCCAACTCCTCATTTTCTCAATATTCATGCATTTCTATAAGATTCAAAACATTGTAAATGGTCAATACATCATTCACATGGTCCAAACACATACATTGATTTATTCCTCAAGACTTGTAACCTTGCCACACATGTAACTACTCCATTCCAGAAATCAACTCCTAGTGTGACTATAACTTGAAGTTGAAAGCTATACCATTGGAGAGAGGATTCAAAAATACTCAATCTAAAAACAAAATCACACTCAATTCTAATATAAAACGAAGAAGTTACGCCCAATTGAAGTTTGGACACAGCAAAAAATTTTACACATGTGAAATTTCCATTTCGCAAAATTAAAATTTCACTCTGCAGGAAATCCTGCAACCTCACACATTGTCTATTTTTTTGTGCAATTCTCACCCTAACAACCTAGAATCGTTCATACGCCATTCTAATAATCTACACATGATATATAATCATACACATACCCCAAATCATGCATCTGAATCATTATGATCTCGTAAACCTCATACATTTCAATCAAAAATCTACATATCCTTACATATATCCACCATGTACATAAGCCAACCTCATTATTTATACATACAAGGTCCCAATGAATCTATAAGTTATATATAATATGAATGTAACTACAACATCAACATAATTCATATACTACATGCCACATACCGACATGGATAGCTAAATATACAATCCATACAATATCTCTACACACATATCCAAAATGCTCATTTGAGCTCTAAGTGACTCATCAATTCCTTTCCGTCATCAATACCTTACTTAAAAATAGTTTAGGAGAGAGGGGTGAGCAACTCAATGGCTCAGTAGGAACACCCCAACCCACCTAAGCATCCACCCCACACTGACCTACATGATATGCAACCATGATGTCGCTACACTATATGGCATTTACAATGCTCTCATACTCAACCAGCCATAATGCAAAACAAGAATGGATACATTTAACTCATATATCATGCTTAACAGTTAACACATGTACACATAAGCAACAAGATATATATACACCTCCTTGGTCATAATTCGGTACGTAACATGATTGATCAACTTCGATGATCATGTGGTGTTAGGCCACTCCAACGACACCAAAGTATTGGTCAACTTCGACAACACTTGTGTGATGGGATAACTCCAACGGTCACACTTATGGCACTATAAGCCATGAACTAGTGATTGGGCAACTCCGACGATCACTATACTTAAGGTATGATTGGGTATCTCCGACGATCATCCCATTGGGAGTATTCTCACCAATTCAAACACATGGTAGGTCATCTCTGAATTCCCATGAATATCATACTTGGACAACACTTCGATATATCCGCGTACATGCTCATAAGACACATACATCTCACATAGCATATAATTATCATGCTCTTCAATGCACATACTTGCTATAATAAAGTCTAGCATGCATTTCATCATCACATTCTGCATATAATCACATATATTTTCCAAAGCATGTATATCATTCACATATGCATATAATTCATAACTTAACATAATTTTCATGCTTTTCCAATACACATTCATGCCATATTTAAATTTAGCATGCATTCAATCCTCATACATTTCCATAACCCACATATATGCTTCAAGTCATGCATATGAACCACATATGCATACAATACTTCAAACAATACTTCAAATAGCAAAAGATGCTTTCATTATATATACATTGCATGTATAACATCACAATTCATCCCATATCATATAATGAACAATTCTAGCATGTATAATTATACAATGTAAAGAGGAAGGGAAATTCACCCAAATCCCATAACTCACCCATATATGCTAAACACAATTCATACAATCCCAATCTCACCATTACCCTATAATCGATGACTAAGAGTGAAAGGACACCCCTACCTCAAGTTTGGAGCCTTCCTCTGGCAAGCCCTAGAATCCATCAAACTTCAAGTTCTTCCAAAATACAATTTTCTTCCATAGAACCATAGATCGGGACAAGGAGAACACACTTTCCTTCTTCGACGAAACTCGAATCTGAACTCTAACAACCCTCAAATTTTGGAACTCTCTAATGGGGGACTTTGAACCCCCCCCCCCCCCAATGTGTATAGGAAGAAGAAGGGAGCAAACTTGTCTCTTGGAGCAAGCTCCAAATCTCACCCTAAGGTGCTCAAAATTAATAAAGAAGGTTGGAGAAGAAGGAGAGCTTGATGAGAGATCATCAATGGAAGATTTTTATATCTATACCTTTTGTCCTAACCATATACATATAGTGTATTGACACATCATCAAGGGCAAAATGACTATTTTTTCCTTAAGTCACTTAACATACCTCTCGAGCTCCGTTTTCGATTCCGAAAGCTCCTACGGCCTTGAAATCACTTACTTAACTCATTAAACATTTTATTTGTCCCAAATTCAAAAATAATTAATTTTCAAAAAATTTCTGGATTCCCGGGCCGCGTCCCGAGGCCTTGTTGACCCAAAAAGTGAAACTTCTCCAAATGTTGCGAAAACGTTTCTAAACCTCTAAACAACTTCCCAAAAAAAATTTCCACACTTAAAACACTTTAAGCATCAATAAAAATGCATTTATGGTAATTATGACTAATAAAATACAAACCGACGAAATTGGTCTGAGTCTCTACAACCTCCCTACCTTCAAGAAATTATATCCTCAAAATTAGAAACGTACTCCAAGTTTTCAAGTGTTGTCACAAAACCTTTAGTGACCTTTCCTAACTCCCTTTTACCATCAGTAAAATCTATCAACTTGTCAGTCTCCAATACTTGGCTTTCACTCCTTAACCAATGAGGCTTATAGTTACCACTATATAACTTCATTCTGAGTTCATGAAACATCTCAACTACTAGCACACCTTAACTATGTCTAGATACCACCAAAACTGTAGTGCAACAGTTATACTGTGAACCATCACGATAACTATTATTTCCTAAACCACGTTTAGGAATGATCAAACTGTAATCAACCCACTTTCAAAACAGCGAAAGTATGTGCACATATCTCTATCCAACAACTCATCCACCTTGAGCCACAATTCTTAAAATATTTACATAAGACAATACCATGTGTACAAGTCCAGACTCACACTCCTCATGCATGGCCTAATGCCAACACTTCTTAAGGATTTATAACACAATCATCAATCGGTTCAACCACATTCCTCTTTCTGACAAGAGTACAAAAAATTCTTTTAAGGTGGCGTCTCAAGACGCATGAAATTCTCATTTTTTCCAAATTTCACAACTGATCCTTGGACCCTTTTGATCTCACCAGTACCACAAGGCACGGTTCGGCAAAAATCTTACTACTTACATGTCACATCTTTTCCCTGATCAATAACTAACCAAAATAAACTAACGATTTTCCACCGCCATTATCCCATGACATCAAAACTAGTTATGTCCTGAAAATTGAGTCCACTCCAAATAATAGCCAAAACTTCGATCTCTCATAAATGAATCAATAAAAATGCATTTATGGCAATTATGATAAATAAAATGCAAACTGGCCAAAATTGGTCCCAGTCTCCACAAGACTTCCCGGAGTCCTTACCTGAATGAAAGTCAGAGTTTATATATCCAACTAGTATAATCTACTTATTATCTCTATAGATAAGAATGTTCAAAATCATGTTATAGTTGATCTTGCTTCCATCTCTATATTTTGTGATTATAAGGGTGGATATTATGCAATGGAATTTAATGCTCATTTTAATTAGGGTTTTGATAACTCATGCTAAGGGAAGATAAGTTATACTACGTATTAGTTTAGATTAGTTAGGTAGATAATTCATGCCAACCTCAAATGGGTTATCTTTAACTCAATTAAATGAATATTCTTGAAGATATTGTAGTGAGCTTGTAAGCATACAATGCAATATCATAAATAAAGTAATTTTTTTATATTTTGATATAATTAACCATTAGAGCGATGTTAATGGTGAAGTCAATTCCTTAGGCCTCTTTCTCTTGATTACCTTTGCTTTACTTAGTTAAATTTAGTTTTCATTAGTTACAAATCATTTTGAGATTTAAAACACCAATCATTTTCTCTTGATTTGAATTAGAACTAAGCTCGATACTAAGCAATACAACTAACTCTCCCAAAAAGTTATTGTGGTTGACGCCCCTTTTAATAGCCCTATCCTACAAGGATTTATCCTATTACGAGTGGTAATTTATAATTGACAACACAAACCACAATCAATTTTTGGCCCCGTTGTCGGGGATTTACTGTTATGGTTATGGTGTTCAGTTTAGAATTAGTCCTAGTTTAATTCTTAGGTTATAATTTTTCTTTACTTTGTTTTTGTTATTGTTTTGAGTGCAAGTATTCGTGTTGCGAAGAGTGATTAAAAGGAGTGGGAATTTTTCAAGACCTTTTGTGAGCTTTTCATACTCTATTTCTTGCACTTGTTTTTTTATTTAATTTTTAGGTTGGTTTAGTTTTTAGTTTTTTTTCTTTTAGTATATGAATGCTCGTCGTTCTTTATCATTACCATTGCTTCCGTTGTGATTCCAAAATTGAAAAAACTCTTAGACAACTTAGAGAAACCCTTAAAGACCCTAATTGTGTAAGAGAGCAATTGATTGAGAACATAGGTGATGAAACTATACCAAAAGTCTTTAAGGACCATTACATTCCAAAGACATACATTTCTCTATCTTGTCTCCAGCTGCCTCATGTTACAGCGGCACATTATGAAATTAAGACCAATGTTATCAAAATGTTGGCAGCATTTTATGGTCTTAGTAATGAGGATCTGTATAAACATCTTGATGAGTTCTTAGAAATTTTCTCTACCATTAAGATTCAAAATTTCTTGAAAGATGCTTTGCGGATGTGTCTTTTCCCTTTTTCTCTCAAGGATATAGCCAAATATTGGTTGAATTCCCTAGGTGCAAACACAATAACTTCTTAGACTCTAATACAGCAAGAGTTCTTAAGATGTATTCTTTGAAAGGAAAAAACCATTCAAATTAAGAGGGCTATAACGAGTTTCTAACAATTTGATGGAGAACAATTTCATGAGACATGGGAAAGATTTAATGACATTCTTAGGAAGTGTCTAGATCATGATGTCCCTAAATAACAATTGGTGCAATGCTTCTATGATGGTTGAATTGAGCCTCAAAGACAGATGGTAAATGCCTCGTGTGGAGGTACTTTTATGCTTAAAAGTGAGGATGAAGCATGGGGTCTTTTTTAGATCTTGAGTTAAAATTTGTTGCAACATACTTCTACTTGTCAAGCTAGAATGACTAGCTCTCATAAGGCTAAGGGTATTTTTGAGACAATAAATACAATAGATGTGTCCACTAAGGTGGATGAACTATCAAGAAAGTTTGGCCAACTTATGGCAGCTGGTCATACTCTTATTCCTTCCCTTATTCCACATAAGGCATGTGCATATTGCTCTAGTTTGTCTTATTATGCAAGAGATTGTCCCATGGCGGGGTAATTTCTCGATTATTCTCAAAACCAAGCTAATGCCACTTTCTCTAGACTCAGGAATAACCCATATTCCAATACGTACAATCAAGGTTAGAGAAATTATCCTAATTTCTCGTGGTGAGTTCCAACTGCAAAGAGTTCTGCCCCTAATCACATGGGTAGAATTTTTAATCAAATACTCAACCTAATCATCAATCTTCCCATTCTTCTAATCAATTCCATAATCAATCAACTCCTCCTCCTAGGAATTCTACCTTTGAGAAAGAAGTGCTGCACTTGGCAATCTAAAAGCTAACACCTAGTTGCTGCATTCCCATTCCCAATCGATTTCTATGTTAGAAGCTCAAGTTGGGCAACTAGCTAATGCACTTAATCATAGAGAGGAATGGAAACTTCTAAGTCAGCCTATAACTAATCCTAAGGGTATAAACATGATTGGCGAGTCATCCTCTATAAGAAACATGACCACTTTTGGCCGATTTTTCGTCATTCTAATTTAATTGTCATATTAATTCTTTAAATGATCGTTTATTTGTTTTAAATGTAAATTTCTTGTTTAGAGAACATATTTAAGGTTTGGATAATTTTTCAGAGCGTTTGAAAAAAGTTGACGTTTTCGGGTCTGGTTAACTTAAGGGCATGAGTACTCGAGGGGCCAGAAAATTCAAAAGTGTTTGAATGACTCTAAATTTGGAGGGTAGCTTAAATAAAATATTTAACAAGTTACGGAATCAATTTCGTGTCGATCGGAGTTACGGAACTCCTAAAATGAGTCCGAAAAGGTTTAGGAAAACGGTAGTGGCATTATTATAAATAAGGGCAGGTCAAAATTCTATAAATAGGAGGAGAATTCCCAACCCTCATTTCTCATTCTCATTCCACCATGAGTAGCATTAGATATATATCTATATATAGCAACATCTTCTTCTTCCCTTCTCCATTGATTTTGAGGGACTTAGGTCCATAATCGGAGTTCACCGAAGAAGAGAGAAACAATCTACACGTTGAGGGCTTGAGTTTCATTGTCTGGAATTGATTTCTGAGAAAGTTGGGTTTCAAGAAAAAGTAGGGAATAACTTGAAACTATAGCTATTGAGGTAGGGGGTGTGTGTTGTGTCTTACATTTCAAGTTTAATTTCATGTTTTTAGCATAAAAATGATGTATAAATGTTATATATGATGATATGAGATTTTGTAGATGAATTGTTGGATTAAATTGATGATATATGTTTTATTGAATTGGTGGTAGTTGGTAGATGTTATAGAATACATGAATTCCTCGAAATGCGTTAAGTGGGACATGTATACATATATATATGAAATTTTGGTGAATTGATTAAAAAACCTAACTTTAAAATTTGAATGTATACATGTGTCATTATGATTGTTGTATGACATGCTAGAATGGACATAGGACATGTATTGAGTGCAATGCATCAAAATGTGCGAATGTACGTGCAAAACGTGATATGTTTTGTGTGTGGGGGGTGAATTCTTGGAAATGGCTCATAGGATAGAGTTGGTGATATTCTACAGGTGTTTAAACATGTCAATATAAATATCATATTCTTAGATACGATCCAACAAGTGCTCTCATATGTAAAATTCTTTAAGGACTTGTGTATTGTTAAACGTGGTTTGAATGTGCACAAGAAAATGTTTCTAGCCTAGCAAGTCAGTTCAATCATTCAAAATTGAATCCCTATTAAGTATAAGGATCTCGGTTGTCCTACCATCTCGTGTACATCGGGCGATCATCATATTGAGCAAGCTTTGCTAGATTTAGGGGTGAGTCTGAATCTATTTCCTTATTAAGTATATGTGTAATTGGGGTTAGGAGAGATGAAACCAACTTCGGTGACACTCTTGTTAGCTAATAAGTTTATGAAAGTCCCTAGGGGTATTGTTGAAGATGTTTTGATCAAAGTTGATAAGTTTTCCTTTCCTACGGACTTTAGAGTCATTGATACTCAACCTGTCATTAATCCAAAGGGACAAATCCTAGTAATCTTAGGTCATCCATTCCTTGCCACATCCAATGCCTTAATTAATTATCATAATGGAGTGATGAAACTCTCATTTGAAAACATGACTATAGAGCTTAATGTCTTTAATATAAGTAAGCAGTCACCTGATAATGAAGATTTTGATATAGTCAATATGATTGACAGTCTAGTGGCAGAAACTTTTTATCCATCTAGTTTTGATGACCCTTTGGAGACATGTCTAGCCCATTTTGGTAGTGATTTTGACTTGGAAGAATCTTTTGAGGAGGTCAATACATTGTTAGATTATGTCCCTCTTATGGATACTATCAATTAGAAACCTAGAGTATAGCCTCTTCCTCTTTCTCAATCACCTCCATTTCCTTCAGTTATAGAGCCACTGAAGTTAGATCTAAAACCATTCCATGATACTCTCAAGTATGTGTTTTTAGGATCTTCTGACACATTGCCTATAATTATAACTTCAAATTTAGATGAGGAACAAGAAGGTAAACTTATAAATATTCTTAAGGAATATAAAGAAGCCATAGGTTGGTTTATAGCAGATACCAAAGGCATTGCTCCTTCTATTGTTATGTATATGATTCATCTCGAGGATAATGCTAAGACATCTCGTGAACCACAAAGGCGTTTGAATCCTGCCATGAAGAAAGTCATTAGAGTTGAAGTGTTAAAACTTTTAGATGTGGGTGTCATATACCCAATTTCATATTGTACTTGGGTGAGTCCAATTCAAGTTATGCCCAAGAAATCTGGCATCACAATAGTCCAAAATGAGTATAATGAGTTAATCCCCACACGAGTTCAACTATGTGGCGTGTTTGCATTGATTTCCAAAAATTAAATATTGTCACAAAGAAATATCACTTTCTTCTGCCTTTTATTGACCAGATGTTAGAAAAGTTAGTCAGTCATGCGTATTATTATTTCTTAGATAGTTATTCTGGTTATAATCTAATCCTGATCGCACATGAAGATCGATAAAAGACTATATTCCCTTGCCCATTCAGAACGTTCGCTTACCGTTGCATGCCTTTTGGGTTGTGTAATGCACCAACTACTTTTCAACAGTGTATGGTCTCTATCTTTTTTTATATGGTCAAGTGATTCCTAGAGGGATTTATAGATGATTTTTTCATTTTTGGATCATCATTCAATGAGTGTTTACACCACCTTTCTCTCGTTTTGGTACATTCTAAAGAGAAATATCTTATGCTTAATTGAGAAAAATGTCATTTTATAGTGAAAAGGAGAATAGTGGTAGGATATGTGATTTCTACTAAATGTCTAGAGGCTAAAAAAGCTAAAGTAGATTTGATTTATAATGTTCCGCCCACACAAAATGTGAAAGAGATCAGATCCTTTTTAGGCCATTCAGGGTTTTACCATAGGTTCATCAAAGATTTCAGTAAAATGTTACAACCCATAAGCCACTTACTTGCCAAAGATTCTCCTTTTGTCTTTAATGTTGAATGCCTATAAGGTTTTGAGAAGCTCAAGGCATTGTTAACTTATGTTCCTATCATTCAACAAATTGGAATGTACCCTTTGAAATTATGTGTGATGCATTTGATTACGTAGTTGGAGCTGTCTTAGGGTAACGAATTGATAAACTTTCCTATGTCATTTACTATGCCAGCAAAGCTCTTACTGATGCATAACTCAATTACTCCACTACTAAGAAAGAGTTGTTAGTGGTACTTTTTGCCATAGACAAGTTTATGTCTTATCTTTCAGGATCGAAGGTCATCATCTATTCGGATCATGCTGCATTTTATTTTACCATTTATCAAGGATGTAATATGAATCCTCATGCCTATGGAGTTAATGAAAGATGATGCCTTAAGCACTAACATTTCTAATTGATAAATAGATCAATCATTCTATTGCAAACTTGGGCTAACTAAAAAACAGAATCATTCCTTTGTTAGGAATTGCGGCTCATATTCCTATTATAATTGGGTTTA
Source organism: Cornus controversa (assembly GCA_026545225.1). Taxonomy (NCBI): domain Eukaryota; kingdom Viridiplantae; phylum Streptophyta; class Magnoliopsida; order Cornales; family Cornaceae; genus Cornus; species Cornus controversa. The sequence goes on from CM048850.1 coordinate 11,330,138, forward strand.
TATTTTAGAGTCTAATTGAATTGGTAACTTTTTGTTAAACAAAGTATAAGAATCCTTGTTCAAGAAGAAATTAGTTTTGGAGACTCTATAAATAGAGGTAGGGTTAAAGGGAACGAGAGAGAAAAGATGTAAGGGGTTGGTGAGTGCTGCGATGTCACGCCCCAAAATCCGAACCGCCGGGACTCCCCCGGACCGATCCAAATCCCGAGTGTGAACTCGTTCACCCAACGTGTCCCAAGGCTCAACAACACAAATCATACATAATCAGCGGAAGCATTTCTTACACATCAACACCATTGATTTCAAGGGTCATTCTCAATATGGAATCCCACGTGCCCAACTCACTCACCTATTCACTCATTCCAAATTAACTCAACTCACTTTCAGGACTCATCACTTTGTGTGTTTGGAATCTGAATTTGAAACCTACACAATTGGATAGAGAATCCAAAAACACTCAATTTCAAAAAAAGAATCACTTGATTCAGGTTTGAAATGACCAAGTTATGCCTATTTCAAAATTTAAAAATCTGCATTAGTCGACTTGTCAGTCGACTTATGAGTGCCTTAGTTGACTTATGAAATGCATTAGTCGACTTATCTGCTGCTCTAGAAAGCTTTAAAACACACTGCCAATGTTAGTCGACTTATAGAAAGGCATCAGTCGACTTATTCAACCTGGAAACCCCACATAGCACATTTTTAACCAAATTTCACCCCAAACCTCATACCTAAACCTTCCCAACACATAAAACTCATCCAACAACACCCAAATCATCTAGAAACACCATATCATCATACCCATTTATCAAATAACACATTTGAATCACAAAGACCTCACAATCCACACTCACTCCCATTAACCAACCTCATCTTTATATAAACAAGATTCAAATGGAAATCATAAGTTACATATATGGAAATATAACTACAACATTCATATAATCCCAAAACATGCCTTCGGTCCAAAATATACATCCCAAATCCAAGTGGCTTCCAAGTTCATAGTCATTACAAAGATTTCATGCATAAAGTACAAAAATGCAAAAAAAATCCAACCATGACTACAACTACATAGATAACGTGCCACAAACCGGCACGGATAGCCAAATATACAATGTCCCAATATACATCAAAATATGACAGGAGTTCCACTTGGACACTCAAGTCCCATCTATCACCGGCGCCTTATCTGTAAAAGAGTTTAGAATAAAGGGGTGAGCACCACTGCGGCTCAATAGGAACATCTAAAACACAATTCCGCAAGATTCGTGAATACCACATAAAGATACATTTGCATTTAACATGTTGAACAATTATACACATAACACACCCATATCATAAGCAAAGTAAAATGCAACATGATATGCACAACTCCCTCATCGTTTTCACACATCCATTGATCTCCAATTCTACCTATAGAGGGTTACCTTTACCGGAATACCTCTTGAGGGTTACCTTTACCGGAATACCTCACTACACATCAATCCATGAGGGTACCTTGACCGGAATACCTCACGAGGGTTACCTTTACCGGAATACCTCGCCGTTTTACCGAATGGATTCCACCGTCCACATTGAGCTCACCTCCCTCACCACGCCAATGAAGATGAACCCCACAATTTTTTATCAAATGTGAATTCATAACTTTCAACCAATGAGGCATTTAATGATCACATTTGCACAAGTTCTCATTTAAGCACCATAGGTGTAACATACTTCACAACCCCACATCTCGCATAACCACGTATCCTTCACATTTCACCAATTTCACAAATTTGACAATTTAATCATACCTTGCAATAAAATATGTCTCTAAAGCAATTTATCAAACATACAAGAGTCACCTTCACAATTACACATGAACCCACCAAATAAATTCACAAAACAATTCCAACATGCTTATAAATTTCCCTAAGGCATTTATAAACTTACAATTATATCAACCAAGAGAAAAATCACATTTGAAGGGTAAAAATAGCATGCTTGAACATTAAAGAGCATGTAATCACCCCACAAACCAATTGGTTGTCATAGACAACCAATATACTCACAAAAACCTCGAATTTTATGGGTTAGACATCCCTACCTCAAATTGGAAGAGCTTCCAATTGAATTTCTCCAAATCTCACCCAAAAGATCAACCTTCTCCAAAATTAATTTTGGACCGATCAATCTCAAGCTCTCAACATGTAGATCGTTTCTTCCTTTTTCGGCAAAATCAAACTCTCACCCGAAACCCCTCAATATCCATGAAGAAAGGAAGAAGATGAAGAAGCTATGCATATATATATGTATGATGCTTACACGGCTGCTGGAGAAGAGAGTGAGAATGGCTGAGTTCTCATGACTATTTATAGCCTAAATGACCTACTCATAATTACAAGTATGCCATCACCTTTTCACTAAACCTTCCCGAGCTCATTTTCGAAGTTCCGTAACTCCGATTGACACAAAATCAATTCCTTTGCGCGCCAATTATTTTATTTAAGCTACCCTCAAAATTTGAGGTCATTCCGAGACTTTCAAATTTTCTGGGCCCACGGGGCCCGCGCCCTAGGTTGACCGGACCCGAAAAAATTAACTTTTGCCAAACGCTCCGAAAACTTCTCCAAACCTTAAATAAGTTATCCAAACATGCATTTTACATTTAAAACACATATACAATCATTTAATGTCTTAATATGACAATTAAATGGAAATTCAAGAAAACCGGCCAAAATGGTCACGGTCCTTACATGTGAGGAGAAGCGAGAATATATGTAATTTCAGAGAAAAGATGCCAAAAGATCGAAAGAGTGTGTGTGGTAGGCATATTTTTCACGTGTTGTATATTATTTTCTCAATTATAATGAAATCTCTCTTTCTATGGACGTAGCCCTAGAGTTAGGTGAACCATGTAAAATATTATCTTGTGCATGGATGTTTTTGATTATTATCCCCATATATGCTTTTCTGTTTGTTGATGTGATGGCATGTTTCTGTTGTACCGAACGAAAGGGGATTATTAAAGAAGGAATTGATTTTGGAAACTTTATAAATAGAGGTACGGTTAAAGGAAAGAGAGAGAAGGAGAGGAAAGATGTAAAAGGTTGGTGAGTGTTGTGAGGAGAAGATAGAGTATATGTAATTCTCGAGAAAAAATGCCAAGAGATCGAAAGGGTGTGTGGTATACATGTTTTTTGCATGTTATATATTATCTTCTCAATTATAGTTAAATCTCTCTCTCCATAGACGTAACCCTAGAGTTGGGTGTGTGAGTTGCGCAATGTGGAAGAGGCTGCGAAAGTTATATTTAAAACGTAGAGGGGGTGATTAGGATTACACACTTTTTGCTTAATTTTTCATATTATCCAATTTTAAGTCCAATTAAAATATAAGCAATCGCACAAAGCAAGTAAATAAATAAAGTGCAATAAAGTAAATGAATGCATCAGATATACATGAAAAACCTAGATCCAGAAAAAAAATACAAGTGAGGCTTATTGCCTCGGAGAACCAAATCCACTATAGTCAAAGCAAAGTACAGCTAATGGTCCAGGAAGCCCATGAGCATAGTTGCCTAGGTTTTAATGTCAAAAATGATCCACAGGGGCATTAGTGTCATTTTACCTTAAATGCATTTTGGGTTTATGTTCATGAGTTATTTAATTACTTTGTTATAATTATATGTCTCCATATATATGCACTAACCTAATTGCAAGGGTAATTTCATCAATTTATCAAAGAAAGGCAATTTGGGAATTAACATGCTAGGGCAAGAAACCCTAAAATCACCTTTACTTATGAAATATATAAGAAAAATGATATTGAGGGTTTATATGTGATTCGGTGCATATACAAAGAGAGAGAGAGTAATAAAAGAGGAGAGTATCCCTAAAGGATGAGATATAAAGATCAAATGGGGTTGCATCCACGGTGGCTAATCGAGTCACATAAAAAATACACTCTGTATGTCAGAGTCATGTATGTGATCTGGTTGTGGGTCTATCTCTCTTCATCAATCTAATACAGTAATATCAGAGCCTCTATTCATCGATTGTATATAGAATCTAAGAACCTCTGTTCTTCTTGACAACTCCACATAAATCCTAGTGTTTTTCAATGATCTTTTACAGAATCTCAATTCGTGGAATCCATTTATGGCAATTATAGTGAAAAATCAAGGCTCAAATATGTGGTAAAATCCTTCTGATATTCTCTCTTACACAAATCACAGGCACACAACAATTTAGCTAATTACATATTTATATGCACACAAGCACAAGCGCATTGGTTGTGGCTTTCATGTTGACACACACCTATCACAGGCGCACGCTATTTGATTTTGTGTTCAAGTATACAATTTTGTGATTTTTGATCTTTGATTCTGTGTTCAAGTATACGATTCTATGATTTTAAATCCTTGATTCTGTGTTCTTATGTAAACGAGTTTGTGATCTTAAATGTTTGATTATGTGTTCAAGTATATGATTCTGTGATCTTGAATCTTTGATTCTGAGTTCATGGGTTTTCAATTCTTTAATCTTCAAGCTTTGAATCTGGGTTCTGAGTTTTTAACTTTAACAACAATATATGTTTTGGTTTTTCTGATCTCTAATCTATGAAAGTTAGATGTAATATAGGCTCTGATTTTTGAGCTCTAACAGAAATTTATGTTTTGGTTTGTTTTCTGAAATCATACGTCTAGCTGCATGTTCTTAGTTGTTGTTCTAAAATGTGACACTGAACTTTGTTAGGAAAATATGCTTATAAAGTATGTTTCTGTGTTTCTAATATCTTGAAACTATGTTGCTAAGGTTTTGATCTTCATAAAATATATTTCGAAAGCATGTTCCTAAAATCTGTTTTCAGTTCTTTGTATTAAGACTTCCATATTGCTGATTTACTGAATTTGATAACCTGAATAGCTGAATTTACTTTGCTGATTTGCTGCTGAATTTACTTTATGGATTTACTGGTTTCATATTGCTAATTTCTAAGTTTCATATTGCTGATTTGTGAGCCTATATTTTTGCTACTAAAGTCTATTCTAGTTGCAGTCTAGTCTATTTTAAAAACAGGTACACAGACCAAGCAATACCAGGATAGTTGTTTAAAGTGAATATACCAAGCTGAATGGAATTCTGAGTAGTAGAGAAGGGGATTCTTTAAAAGACCAGTCTTCTACAAGTCCTTGGTACCTACATTCAAGGTTGTTCATACTACAGCCTATCACTGCAGAAATTTGAGCGTCATTATTCGCCAAAAGATCAAGTGTCTTTTCATTATCAAGTTGGAGTTTGAAGGTTGACAATCAAAGCTTAAAGAGTTGAAATCTATACATTGTACTGACTCCACGGTCACTATTTGTAGTCCAAGTATAGGGATACTTTGGACAACGAGAGTGAGGGTGATTTATGGTGAGTTTGGTGAGAGATAGCTTGAGCTTTGGGAAGCCTGGGTTGGGTGAGAGCAAAAAGCTGTTGTGAGGATTGGTGAGAGTAGTTCAGGCCTAGGGAGGTTATGAACTACGGTGAGAGCTGGAGTGACTATGTGGTGAGTTGGGTGAGTGAGAGAGTAATTGAATATTTACTGTACTACCTTTCATACATAGTGGAGCTTGGTTTTGGCTTGACAACCAAAGAGGATGTTTTCCCACAATGGGTTTTTACCTCTTTAAATATTTGTGTCAAACTATATGATTTGCTTTTGATAGCTAAACTTTTAATATTATGAAAAAAAATTGGAGAACTTATTCACCCCCTCCCCTTCTAGGTTTTTCAATTGGCATTAGAGCACAAATCTACATTTCTTGGTTTAACCACTTGCAGTAATGATCCTAAGTATAGCTAAAGACAGTTCTACTCACGAAGCTCCTATTTGTTATGGCACTAGCTTTGACACTTAGAGGAATAAAATGGAAGCTTTCTCACTGTCCATCTCTTATGATGTCTGGCATGCTATATTAGAAGGGGTTGTTATCCTTGATCATGCACCTCAGCAGCTGATAAGATTGCCAAATCAGTTGATGGGAAGGCTAAAAATGCCTTATATAAAGCATTACAAAAACAAGAATTCACAAAAGTAAAGAATTGTAAAAGTGCAAAGGAAATTTGGGATTCACTTGTAACTGTACATGAAGGAAGCAACACCATCAAAGAAAATAAGAGAAAGATATCTCTAGACTAAACATTGATGAGATGGAGTCATCTCTTACAGTGTATGAGATGAGAATTGGACCTTACTCAATCAAAGAGGAAGTCAGCTCTAAAAGCAAAAGAAGTGAAGGTTCCAATTAAAAAGGAATCAAATTCTGATGACTCTAATGATGAAATGTCTTACATAACAAGAAAGTTTAAAAAATTCAAAATGAGGAGAAAGGCAAAGCAACAGCAAGGACAAGCTTGTTTTGCATGTAGAAAGCAAGGTTATTACATAGCTAATTGTCCAATTACTCCCAAGAAACAAAAATAAAAGAAGCTCGGTGCTCCACAGTACAAAGGAAATGGCAAGAAAAAGGCATTTTACACTGGTTGGGATTCAAGCTCAGAAGAAAGACAACAAGAGTCATCAGATGAGAATGATGAAGAGGCATGTTTGCTTATGGCCTTACAAGAATTAGAGGTGGCTAGTTCAGATTCTGAGAGTGAAGAGGAACTCAATATTGATGAAGTCCTTGCGAAATGTGAGAGGTTGGCACAAAAGTTTAGTGATCAAAAGAAGTAATTAAATAGGGCTAACTAAGAGCTGCAAAATTCAAAGGAGTTGCTGATTCGTGTGTGAGTGTGACTCAAGAAGTATATCAATTAAAAATTTCTACACTTCGCAATAGAACGAATTTCTTGCAGAATAGGGCTATCGAAAGGGGTATCGTACCTCAGGGATTATGGTCTGATGAGTTGGAATACTGAATTAATTCTATTTAAATTTAAGAAAAGAATTCTGATTTTTAAACTAATTAAAAAGATAAAATTAAAATAAATCAAAGTAAATAGATAGTGAAGATAATATGAGAGAAATCTAGGGTATTTGACTTCACCACTAACTCCACAATCAATGGTCAATTGAATCAACTATGGGGAATTACATCATGCATAAGTGGTGTCGGTGGCTACAAGCTCACCTTCATCCGTCAAGAAGATAACATATGATTAAGGCTAAGCCATGGACTATCTTCGATTGGCATGAGCCATCTGCCTAACTACTCTAATCTAGGGTGCAGTATGGTTCAACTTCTCTAGGCATAATCCATCAAAGCTCATAACAATATATTCAGTGATTACCATTGTGTAATAATCTCTCTCATGATCACAGAAAACATGAGAGATTGAGTTCAATAACAACAACTAAATATCTAAGACAAGATAAGAAATCATTGAGATTGAATTTACAAGACTTTTATTGCTCAATTCTATAATAAGAATCCTCTGAATTACACAATCTATGCATGTATATAAAGGTCCCCAATAATTAAAATGATCAAACCATTGATGCTTTGTTTGGGCTACATCAAAACCCTAGTGGATGAACTAGCCGCTCGTGGTAAAAGAAGAAGCTTCAACTGTTGAGGAAGAAGACATCATTTTTCTGAATTACGCGTATGACTTTGTTTTCTAATGGCTCTGCAAATATGTTTCTGTTCTCTTCTCAGCCCTCTCAGACTCTCCAAGCTCTCTCTCTAATCTCTATCTCTCTGTAATTCTCCCTTAATTCAGCCTCTAAGTCTTCACTTTATTCCCCCAAGAGAATACACCAAAGTCCTAATCCAATTAGGAATAAATTAGGGTTTCCCGCAGCACTAATCAGGTGGGTTTTTCCTGCTGACTTCGGCCCAACTTTTGACCCACTAGAAATCCGATTTACGGAATTTTTGTGAAATACAAAAGTGTGCAGAATCAAATTTCGTTCAACCCTATGTGAATATAATATCGATTTGAGGCTCGTAAATAAGACTTCTGGTCCGTTTTTCAAAACGGGATTAAGACTGTATTATGCGCAGATTTGGGCTTCAGGCCCGAAACCTTCTTAAGCAGTTGTAATTCTCTTGGACCTCTTCCTTGGGCTGAATTGAGTTGAAATAAATGGTTTAGTGAATCTCCTTGATGTAGGCTTCATCTCACCATTTTGGATGTCTTCTTTAAAAGCCCAAAAGCTTGGTTTTAACTGAAATAATCATTAAGGCCCTGAAAATACAGAAAACACTAAAACGAAGTAAAATAACAAAATAATCTATCACTAAGAGAATAAAATACATAAGTTAAGAGGCTAGAATGCGTAACATTCAACGCCGATCACACCCCCAAACTTACATATTGCTAGTCCCTTAGCAATAGAATAAAACAAAACTAAAACAAAGAAACTACTAAATACTAACTAAACTACCCAACTCCACTTTCGTGGGAGAAACGATTGCATTTAGCATTTGCAACAAGCCTTTAAACCCCTAGGTTCCCCCTAGTGGACGAGTATAGTCTCGTGAGGGTTTCCAGAAATGTTACCCACAAACATTCAAAATTATGTTTCAACATTAATTCAAGAAAAAGATTACAATATATAGTTACAAACTTGCATTCAAGAATAATTTCAAACTTTCAAATTCTATAATTCAAAGCAATGGTTCCCACACATAATTCACATCAACATATCTCAAAATAATCAACTCTAGCTTCCTCGTGTAAAGTGAACTAGCAGTCATCTCATGTAGCATAACTCAGCTCTGAATATATTAAGGCACATACCCTTTCAACTCACTAGCTCCCCTTATTGAACTCATACTTCCCAACATGCATACATGACTTTTCAATTTTTTTTTCATCATTCTTTTTTTTTTCCATTGCTTTATTGGTTGTGCAATGTCTTGATTTATTAAGCTTTCTGAAAGATCCATGTAACAAGCTTTCAGTCAATGACTCCCAAACCAGATGGCTTTAGGGCACTAGGCTTTAAGATACCCCGAATACCTAATTACTCGAATCAGTCAGACTACAAATCAAGACAATCAATGCTCATCTTTTCTCACCCTTTCACTTTTGACGCGAACACTCCGTGCTTCCTGAGGCATAGAGGCCCGGTTACTCATGAAAAAGATCAAATTGATTTGCTTATTCATCACTTTTTTTCCTTTTTTTTTCTTTTTCATTGAAGTCAAGTAAAACACATTATCGGTACTCATTCTCAAGAGATACTAATTAATATCAAGCATATGTAACTCAATAACTCACAGCCAAAGTTTATACCCCACAAGACTATGCTAGTGTGTCTGTGCATGTAAGGAAACTAAAACTAATTACTCCAAAGCATGTTATTGCAAACCATGATTAAAATCACATAATTTAAATCACAGTTTCCAAAAATTAAAACATACTCAAAAATTGCAAGTTATGCACCTACATAAGGTATTAATCCTTTGAATGATGTCAAAACATTCTATCTAAAAATAAAACAAAATAAAATAAAAAACAAACTAAGAAAATAAAATAAACTAAAATCCTAATACAAGAAGAACTTCATAAAAATTTTCCCCATATGCAGTAAAGCACAAAAATAGGCATCGCCTCACCCCCAAACTTAAACTGTACATTGTCCTCAATGTACACCCAATCAAAGCATAGAGAAGGGTAAGAACGATTTTACCAGAAATTCGGAGTAGTGGAAAGAAAATAGAGTACACCACTAGCATGAAGGCACTGAAAGCACACCCCCAAACTTGGATGTTAAAACCTGTCAAAACAAACCACTATACCCCAAAGATCAAGTGAAATAGTATGGGTGAAAATAAATATGAAAAAGAAAATTCCTAAAAAAAATAATAAAATATTTTTTTTCATTTTTCAAAAAATATTTTTTTTTTCATAATAAAAACCTAACTATAGAAAGAAAATAAAACTAAAAAGAAAAATAAAAACTAAAAATAAAATAAAATACAAAAGATGGTTACCTTCCTGTCAAGGATGTGGTGGTGACTGAGCATCCGGATCCAAGTTTGCCTGACGCATCAGTGCACGCAGCATCCTCCTCATCTCTAATTGGTCTTGGCGAGTGTCACGAAAGTGATCCGCCATCTCTGTCCTCATTGCTCCAAACTGTGTGGATACCTCTGTCTGTAAGTGCCAAACTGGGCTGTCAACCCAGTAATCTGTCCCTCTAAATACTGATAATCATGGCCACCAGCTTGTGCATACACCTCCTCTTCCTCTGCCTCCATCTCCTCAGGATCTTCCACCGATGATGGTATATCTATATTTTCTCCTCCCTAGGCTAACCGAGATACCTCACCAAGCGCCACTATGACTCTCTGGTGCATATGAGATCTGCTCAAATTTCAGTCATGCGTGCCATAATGAAGATCACGTGGAAAGGCAAGCTCGTCCTCATGGACTGCATATCCCTGTGCCACAAGCAACTGGTGAATAATAGTAGGGAATGGAAACTCCCAGTCACTTGCACTGTCTGGTGCCTTGGCCACAACCTTGGAATAAAACTTCTCCATCTGGCCCCAGACAATCTGTGGGAATGACAGCCAATGCCCAAAATGTAAAGCATATAAGGATCTGAGGAACTCTTGACGTCTTTTGGTTTTATGTCCAATTGGGCATACATTCTTGAGTAGAACAGCGTCAAGGAACCATAAATGATTTGGCATTGAAGACTTAGAAGCTGCATTTCTTTTCGGCTCAGAAAACTGGTTAGCACACAAACGTGCAACCAAATTACCCACTGACAACTCGTCGGGTAGAGGAGTATAGATATGAGTCAAATCATCTCGACACTCATGAGGACAACCCATGGCAATGGCAATGGATGACATGTCCACTCGAACTATTATTCCATCTACTGAAAAAGTAAGCACCTCCCGCTCATCAGGTGTTGGCATTAAGTTCTGATAAAATACCTTGACAAGTCTCGGGTAGAAAGTAGACGAGAATGGAACAAAAATGGATGCCGACCGACGATGACGGATGTCGAAAATCCCCCATCGTGTCTCGGGAAACATACCATAGAGTTCGGTTATGTCAAACGTGGTCTCAAAGTTCAAAGCCCTTGGATGCCATCTCTCTTGAATACCTTCTCGGCGAGATCGTGAAGAACCTGTGGTGGAATCATGCCTCGCTCGGCGAGGATTACGTGAACTTGAAGCACCTTGGTGACTTGCTCTCTTTGGTGCCATAGAAGTAGAAAAAGTGTGGTTGAGGAATGAAATCGAACACTTGGTGTGCACAATTCTTTTGTAACCTTCAACCTTCTCTTTTCGGCAATTTTTCCACCCAAATTGAACAAGTGAATGCACCAATTTGATCTCCCAAACTTGGTCTTCAAAAGCCCTCAAAAAGATTTGAATAAATTCTTCAAAGAAAAACTTCACTTACTTTGATGTTGAACTTGAAAAAGTGAGAGCTTCTTTTGAGAACTAGTGATTTTTGATCCAATTTGATGTTGAAGTTGATGTTGATCAATGTTGAAATCTTGTTCAATAATCACCAATTGAAGAAAATAATCTTCCGATTGAAGTAGGACTTGAATTGGAGTTCAAAGAGGTCTAGGATGCAAGTAGTATCAACAAAGGATGAGAGGTGGCCTTTATAGGCCTTAAAAATTCGGGCAGCCCCTCCATGGGCCTGGGCGATCGATCCCCCCTTGGATGGGCGATTGATCGCCCACCTGCTGGTGGGTGTTCTCTTGGAAAATCATGGGGCGATCGATCCCCCTCCTCTGGGGCGATCGATCCCCCTCCTGGATGCCTGTTGGACCCTCCATCGCCCAAGGTCGACCGAGACTTGATATTTTTGAGTCTCCATCACCCAAGGTCGACCGAGAGCACTATTTTTCACCCATCTTGAGTCCAAATACCTCGGTACACCTCTTGGCATCCTCCGAAAGCAACTTATACATCAAAAACTCAACGAAAAACTATTAAAACGCAACTAGAATTGAAGAAAAACTTAAGAAAACTAAAACTAAAAATCAAAATCAAAGAAAACTAAAGAAAATAAAGTATAGAAATACATACAGAACCTACAATTTAACGTCCATAGGGGACGATCAACTCTCCGAAAGGATTAAGTTGGATAGACGGGATCCGTCAAGTCGACGGACTCTACGTCTCTTCTTGGCACACATCCTTCCACACAATGCTTCAACCTTTGGCCATTTACTTTCATCAAAGTATTATCTCGAAAACTTCGAATTTCTACAGCACCGTGAGGAAAAACCGAAATCACTTGGAATGGTCCATCCCACCTTGAACATAATTTTCTGAGAAACAACCGGAGCTTTGAATTGAAGAGCCACACTTTATCACCTAGAGAGAAGGACTTCCGTGAGATATGTCGATCATGAAATGCCTTCATTCTCTTTTTGTAAATTCGTGAACTCTCATAAGCATCACGTCTAAACTCCTCTAATTCATTCAATTGCAACTTCCTCTCTTCCCCGGCTTTTTTTGCATCAAAATTGAATTTTCGGGTCGCCCATAGTGCCTTATGCTCGATCTTTACTGAAAGATAACATGCTTTCCCATACACCAACCGATATGGTGACATACCGATAGGAGTCTTGTAAGCAGTCCGATACGCCCATAGTGCTTCACTTAATCGTAATGACCAATCTCTTCTATCCGGTCTTACTGTCTTTTCGAGAACATGCTTAATTTCTCGGTTGGACAGCTCTACCTGCCCACTTGTCTGAGGATGATAAGGTGTTGCCACCTTATGTGTCACTGAATATTTAGCAAGCAAACCTCTCAAAAATTTATTGCAAAAGTGAGAACCACCATCACTGATCAAGGCTCGAGGAATGCCGAATCGACTAAGAATGTTCTCATGCATGAATTTTATTACCACCTTGTGATCATTGGTTTGAGTTATAATGGCCTCCACCCATTTGGAGACATAATCTACACCAACCAGAATGTATTCATAGCTAAAAGAGGGTGGAAAGGGTCCCATAAAATCAATTCCCCAAACATAAAAAATTTCAACCACCAGAATGAGGCTCATTGGCATCATATCTCGCCTTGACATTGAACCCAATCTTTGACAGCGATCACAAGTTTTATAGAAAATATATGCATCATGAAACAGAGAAGGCCAAAAGAATCCACATTGAAGTACCTTTGCTGCTGTCTTCCTTGCACTGAAGTGGCCTCCATATGCCAATGAGTGGCAGAACTTGAGAATATCTTGAAACTCATGGTCTGGGACACATCACCGAATAATCTGATCTGGACAATATTTAAATAACTCTGGATCCTCCCAAAAGTAATGATGAGCTTTAGAGAAGAATCTATCACGTTCTCGCTTGGTCCAGTCTCTTGGCACTTTTCCCGTGGCTAAATAATTTACAATATCTGCATACCATGGTGTGGAGTTGTCGAATACTCCAAACAATGCTCCCTCTGAAGTGTTTTAGAAAGTGTAGTGCACACAGAAGTTACCACCATGGTAGAAAATTGATCTTTAAACATCTTCTTCTCCTCCTATTTTTCTTGCACCCTTATTTCATCTGTAGATTCAGCCACATCCTCAGAGTCCATGAAGAAAACATCAGTCTGATCTGGAGGATTCTCAATAGCATTGAAAATATTAAACTTAACCTTCATGTTGCCAAACAAAATATCCATGATCCCTGACCTACAATTTATGCAGGCATCAGCAGTTGCTAAGAAAGGTCAACCAAGGATCACTGGAATGTGCCTCTTCGGATTATGAACCGGCTCAGTGTCAAGTACAATGAAATCAACAGGAAAATAGAACTTGTCCACTTTAATGAGCACATCTTCTATGATTCCTCGGGGTTGCTTTGTTGATCTGTCTGCAAATTGCAATAACACTGAGGTAGGCTTCAATTCTCCCAAGCCTAATTGTAAATAAACAGAATAGGGTAGCAAATTCACACTTGCACCCAAATCAAGAAGAGCTTTATCCACATAGTGCTCCCCAATAATGCATGAGATAGTAGGAGCACCAGGATCTTTGTACTTGGGAGGAGTACACTGCTGGATTATTGAACTTACTTGTTGTGGCAGCATCACTTTCTTTGGCACATGGCTTTTAGAACGCCTTTTCTGAGTGCACAAGTCCTTCAAAAATTTAGCATAAGGAGGAATTTGCTTGATGGCATCAAGGAGTGGCAAATTAATCTTTACTTGTCGAAACACCTCCATCATGTCATACAGCTTGTCCCCTTGTTTTCCCAATTTAGATGCTTCAAGAAAATGTTGTGGAAAAGGAGCCTTGGGCTCATAAGGAATTTCAGCACTTGGACTTGTGGTCACTTTTTCTTCTTCTTTCTTCTCACCCACCTTATTATCAATTATCTTCCCACTTCTCAAAGTGGTAATAGCTTGGACTTGCTCATGGTGTGGGTTGCTTGTGGAAGCTTACATCCCTCTTGGATTAACAATTGGTTGACTAGGGAGCTTCCCTTCTTCTCTTCTACTCAATGAAGTAGCAAGCTGTCTAAACTGAGATTCCAATTTGGCAATGGATTGAGAATGTGAGTGCACTAGCTGGACTGTAGATTGTACTGTTACTGCAGTAGCTTGCACTGTCTCTATGAGAGAATCAAGCTTGTCAAATTTGGACAAGGTAAGAGTCAGCTTGTCTTCAATAGCGGAAATTCTTTGGGCCATAAGACTTTGTGTTTGATATTGCTGTTGAGGCACAAAAGTCCTAGGTTGATATGATGGTTGTAATGCTGCCCCTTGATTACTATAAGAAAAACTAGGATGATTCCTCCATGTAGGATTGTAAGTATTACCTCGTGGAGGATTCATTGGTCCAGTGAAAGTAGCTTGAACTTGCTCATGTTGACCATCAGAAAATTGCCCCATTGAAGGACAATTACTCACATTATGCAAAGGACTAGAGCAAAACTCACAAGGGCCTAGCAATGTCGAACTTGAAGCAGAAGGAGTTTGATTGGCAGCCATAATTGCTGCTACCTTCTGTGCAATTAAATCAATATCAGTTGGCATAGCTTCTGAAGCACCAACCTCAAAAATCCCATCAGTTTTCCTTGTAGTGGCAGGTCTGCTAGAACAAGTAGAGGACACATGTTGTAGAGAGTTGTCACTAAGATTTTCAAATAAGGTCCATGCCTCTTTTTCACTCTTCAACATAAAAGTACCTCCACACGACGCATCAACCATCTGTCTGTTGGCTTCTGTTAGCCCTTCATGAAAACTCTGCACTAGTTGCCACTTAGGAACTTGATGATGGGGACACTTCCTAAGAAGGTCCTTGAATCTTTCCCATGTCTCATAAAATTGTTTCCCCTCATGTTGGGAGAAACCAGTGATAGCACGTCTGAATTGATTGGTCTTCCCTATCGAAAAATACTTCTTGAGAAACTCATGTTGCATCTGAGTCCAAGTCGTGATAGAACCTGCCGGTAGAGAGTTGAACCAATACTTTGCTTTGTCTTTCAGAGAGAATGGAAAAAGTCTCATTCTGAAAGCATCTTCAGAGAAGTTGTGAATTTTTGTAGTTGAGCACACTTCAATGAAGTCATCCAGATGCTTGTAAGGGTCTTCTTGAGTCAGCCCAAAATAAGATGGTCGCATTTGAATAATGCTGGACTTGATCTCATAATTCTGTGCTGTGACATTGGACAGTTGAAAACCCACTGGTGATGTATATGTCTCAGGAACATAGTAGTCCCTAAGCAATCTAGCTCTTTCTCCATCAGCATTAGGAATAAGGTTGTTATTCCTCTCTTCCGCCATGTCTTCAAGTAATTCTTCCTCTTGCACAATGGTATCAACAGGGATGTTCATCTGTTGTCTAAGAGTATGTTCAGGCTCAAGATCAAGAGGTATCAAAGGATCAGCTACAGAACGACGACCTTGCATATATTAGCAAAAAGCACCTGAAAAGAAAACAAAAACAAAAACAAAAATAAAATATAAAAATTTCCTAAACTAAAAATCCAATTAAAATTAATTCTGTAAAATCCAATCAATCAAATAGATAATCCTCGGCAACGGCGCCAAAAATTGATTCGTGTGTGAGTGTGACTCAAAAAGAATATCAATTAAAAATTTTCACACTTCGTAATAGAATGAATTCCTTGCAGAATAGGGCTATCGAAAGGGGTATCGTATCTCAGGGATTATGGTCTGATGAGTTGGAATACTGAATTAATTCTAATTGAATTTAAGAAAAGAAATCTGATTTTTAAACTAATTAAAAAGATAAAATAAAATAAATCAAAGTAAATAGATAATGAAGATAATATGAGAGAAATCTAGGGTATTTGACTTCACCACTAACTCCACAATCAATAGTCAATTGAATCAACTATGGGGAATTACATCATGCATAAGTGGTGTCGGTGGCTACAAGCTCACCTTCATCCGTCAAGAAGATAACATATGATTAAGGCTAAGCCATGGACTATCTTCGATTGGCATGAGCCATCTGCCTAACTACTCTAATCTAGGGTGCAGTATGGTTCATCTTCTCTAGGCATAATCCATCAAAGCTCATAACAATATATTCAGTGATTACCATTGTGTAATAATCTCTCTCATGATCACAGAAAACAAGAGATATTGAGTTCAATAACAATAACTAAATATCTAAGACAAGATAAGAAATCATTGAGATTGAATTTACAAGACTTTTATTGCTCAATTCTATAATAAGAATCCTCTGAATTATACAATCTATGCATGTATATAAAGGTCCCCAATAATTAAAACAATCAAACCATTGATGCTTTGTTAGGGCTACATCAAAACCCTAGTGGATGAACTAGCCGCTCATGGTAGAAGAAGAAACTTCAACTGTTGAGAAAGAAGACATCATTTTTCTGAATTACGCGTATGACTTTGTTCTCCAATGGCTCTGCAAATATGTTTCTGTTCTCTTCTCAGCCCTCTCAGACTCTCCAAGCTCTCTCTCTAATCTCTATCTCTCTGTAATTCTCCCTTAATTCAGCCTCTAAGTCTTCACTTTATTCCTCCAAGAGAATACACCAAAGTCCTAATCCAATTAGGAATAAATTAGGGTTTCCCGCAGCACTAATCAGGTGGGTTTTTCCTGCTGACTTCGGCCCAACTTTTGACCCACTAGAAGTCCGATTTACAGAATTTTCGTGAAATACAAAAGTGTGCAGAATCAAATTTCGTTCAACCCCACGTAAAAATAATGTCAAGTTGAGGCTCAAAAATAAGACTTTTGGTCCGTTTTCCAAAACGGGATTAAGACTGTATTATGCGCAGATTTGGGCTTCAGGCCCGAAACCTTCTTAAGCAGTTGTAATTCTCTTGGACCTCTTCCTTGGGCTGAATTGAGTTGAAATAAATGGTTGAGTGAATCTCCTTGATGTAGGCTTCATCTCACCATTTTGGATGTCTTCTTTAAAAGCCCAAAAGCTTGGTTTTAACTGAAATAATCATTAAGGCCCTAAAAATACAGAAAACACTAAAACGAAGTAAAATAACAAAATAATTTATCACTAAGAGAATAAAATACATAAGTTAAGAGGCTAGAATGCATAACATTCAACGCCAATCAGTTGTTTATGAAGCACTTAAGAGTAAAATTGTCTACTTTATGTGTCATTTCACTTACTGTGTTCCATCTAATGAAATACAGGACTCAAGAACCAAATTAGAGCACCAAAAGGTATAAACTAGAATTGAGTTCATTTCTTGAGGAGAGATCTCAAAAGATGCATGAGATTTGAGAAAAATCTATGAAACAATTAAGCAAAACAGGTATTGGCTTTGACGACAAAGCCACTCAGGTGCAATCAAACAAATCCCACTCAATTTTTGTTAGAGTTGAGAATGGAAATATATATGTTTCAATTCCTGTTGTTGATGTAGCTACTAGACCAAAATATAAAATTCTATTCAATGCTCATCATAAATCTAGGATTAAGAATGCATCTTCTAGAATTGCATGTCTAAATTATGTAAAACTGAAACCCATGTATGTTAAAAAGATAAATCTACACATACATAGAGCACCTGTAACTTCAAAAGGTTGATTAAAACTAAAATGATGTGGATTCCTAAGAAATTGAACTCTGTGAGCATGATAGTCTACACTGCTTTGAAAGCTTGTAATATCAATACCAAGTGGTATGTAGATAGTTGTTATTCTAGGCACATGACAGAAGATAAGACCAATACTAACATTAAAAATTTTGATAATGATTCAGTTATTTTTGGAAATAATAAGAAAGGCAAAATTGTAGAAAAATGCACTATACCTAAAACCAAAGAAATGTTTATGTTGAGTGATGTGGTCTATGTAGTGGGTTTAAAGCATAACTTGTTGAGTGATGGGGTGTTTGACTCATAATGTGAAACATGTGACGTGGAAGATAAGAATACCTTGACCAAGACTGGTTAACCTCAAGTGAGAAAGGGAGTTGAGGAGGTATAGTTTTACTAGGGCACGTCTTTCGCTTGGTCGCTATAAATACCGGACGATTCATATACCAAGGTACGCAATCAATACTCCCTAGTTCTCATACAGCTTTGATAAACCTTTCCGATTTCTAACTTGATCGTTGGAAAGTAGTCGGCCGGCACTTTACCGGTGCCCCTTCGATTACACTTCTCTTGTCATTTTTTACTAGTTGGCATTTGACCAGTTCGGGTAGATTTTTGCTTCATCAATTGGTGCCGTCTGTGGGAAATGGTCACGAAATTTGACTGTTCTACTCGAAACACATACGAAGCATGATGCACCTGTGATCTGGGTTGGAAACTACAGCCATACAGGACCCCCCTGTTGGCCACGGTCCTCCAACGCAGGACCTTCCCTTTGGATACTACCCCCCAGCCGCACAAGATCATCTTATCGATACTGACCCTTCAATTGAAAAGGGCCTACCGGCCAGTGCGCCTGCAGGTTATGGAGGCACGCAGCCTCCTAGACAGATGGATTTTTTGGAGACACACCCCAAAATCCCAAATAACTAGGGGCGTGTCGCAGCGCTGGAGCACCAGGTCTGGAACCTAAATAAAAGTCTGGCTCAGTTACTCTAACAAAATGCGGCAATTCTGCAATGCCTCCCTCCTGTGGCGCCGGTGTCATCGCCAAGCAACTTGAGACCTGTTGATCTTGAGGGGATGGTGTTAGACAAGATAGTGAAGTCCCAACGGAGGATGCAACTCAAAGTCAAGTAAGAGGTGGGGTGAATCTCAGTTGTTTAGTCCCACCCAAAATGAGCCAACCCCATGGAGATTCTAGGCCTCTTACCTATCACAACATGGAGATACAAGACCTGAGAGCCAGGATAGAAAGCATAGCCCACGCCATAAGGGGGAAGGGTTCTGCTAAGGTAGAGAACTTGGTCCAACAAACCAACCTCCCTTTCTCCATAAGGGTAATGAGTTGTCCCCTGCTCGCCAGGTTCAGGATGCCCACAGTTGAAAGCTTTGATAGGATCAAGGATCCACTAGATCACTTGGAAACCTACAAGGCGTTAATGCACCTTCAGGCAGTACCAGATGAGATCATGTGCAAAGCTTTTCTTACTACCTTTAAAGGCTCCGCCATGTCCTGGTTCAACAACTTGAAACCCGTATCTGTGCGTTCTTTTAAAGAGTTGAGCCATCTATTTGTTGGTAATTTCATAGCTGCCCGAAGACATAGGAAGCCTGCTACCTATCTCTTGAATGTGAGACAAACCAAGGGGGAATCGTTGTGAGATTATATCAACCGATTCAACAGAGAAATGTTACAGGTGGATGCTTTGGATGATAAGGTGGCAGTTATAGCATTCGTGGGAGGTCTATTGCCCTCTAAATTCCTATACTCTGTTTCTAAGCACACCCCCCCCCGAAAGCATGTCCAAATTGCTTATGAAAGCTCAAAAGTACATGAATGCCGAAGATGCCCTTGATACTCGGAGGGAATAAGGTGACAACAACAAAAAGGTGGACAGGAAAAGGGGAGGACAATCTAGCGAAGAACAACGAAATCCCAAGTACAACAAAGTGTCACAAGAATAGAATAATAAGACCATACACCGTGACAGGGGATTCGGTTCACCCCATTGAACGCATCGATAAGTCAAATCCTCTTCCACATCCAAGACAACCCAACAGTGTCATGGCTTCCAAAGTTAAAAACTGATCTGACCAGAAGATCCCGCGATAAGTATTGTAGGTTCCATTGCGACCATGGCCATGATACCGATGAATGCATAGATTTGAAAAGGCAGATTGAGACTTTGATTCAAAGGGCCAATTATGGAGATTTGTGGTCGGCGGTGGGCAGAGAACACAGAATCATACGCAGGATGCGAATGAAGACACAACTCACAAAAACCCTCCTCTAGGGGAAATTAAAGTCATCTCTGGAGGAATCGGGGGCGATAGAGAGTCCAATGCCGCTGGCAAAACACATGCAAGGAAAGTTAAAAATATCTCCAAAGTCAGCGAGGAAATCCATCGCCCGCCAAATGCCCTCGATTAGACGATCAGATCATCACTTTTTCAGAAGATGACAGCAGGAAAGTTCAACAACCCCACGATGATGACCTCATGGTCACATTAATTGTTGTCAATTTCGCAATTAGGCAGGTTTTAATTGACAACGGCAGTTTCACTAACATCTTTTTTGTGGATGTATTTGATCAAATGAGGATTGGGAGGGATAAACTAAAGCCTACTCAATCTCCACTCGTAGGCTTCTCCAGAGAAAAGCTCCTTCCCTTGGGTACAGTCGACCTCCCGATCACTGTTAGTTCAAGCCCCAGGCAAGTCACTAAGATGGTAACTTTCTTCGTGGTGGACTGCCCAACCGTGTATAATATCATTCTGGGAAGGGCCACGTTGAATGACATGAGAGCAGTGACCTCTATTTATCACCTCCTCATTCGGTTCCCCAGTGAGCATGGTGTCGGGGAGCTAAGAGGAGATCAGGCCACTGCCCGAGAATGTTACGCCACTTACCTAAGGGACAGGAATGTATCAGAAACTCTAAACATCGGGGGACTAGAAGTGGAACAGAAAGAGGAGGTACGCCATGCAGAGCCGATGGAAGAGCTAATTGAAGTTGACTTGAGCGAACAAGGTGTAGGAAAGAAGGTAAGCTTGGGGTCGTCACTCTCACCCACCTCTCGGGAAGAGATGGTTCGATTCCTCATAACAAATGAGGACGTGTTTGCCTGGTCACATAAGGATATGCCTGGAATTGATCCAACCATTGCCGTACACCGGCTAAATGTCGACCCCGTCGCCAAGCTAATCAAACAGAAGAGGAGAACTTTTGCCCCAGAGAGAAATATGGCAATCTCCGAGGAGGTGGATAAATTATTAAAGGCCACCTCATACGGGAAACCAAATACTCGGATTAGTTGGAAAATGTGGTGCTGGTTAAAAATCCAATGGCAAGTGGCATTTGTGTGTCGACTTTACTTACCTGAACAAAGCCTGTCCAAAAGACAGCTTCCCCCTTCCATGGATTAACATGGTAGTAGAAGGAACAGCAGGGTACGAGCAACTTAGCTTCATGGATGCCTACTTAAGATATAATCAAATTCCAATGTGGCCATCAGACTAGGAAAAGACGTCCTTCATAACTGAAAGGGGGTTGTACTGCTACACAGTGATGCCATTTGGTTTGAAGAACGCCGGTGCAACCTATCAAAGGCTGGTGAATAGAATGTTTAAAGAGCAAATTGGTAAGAACATGGAGGTGTATGTTGATGACATGCTCGTCAAAAGCCATAGGGCCTCAAGCCACTTAATTGATCTATAAGAAGTCTTTGATGTCCTTCTAAGGTACAGAATGAAGCTCAATCCTAGTAAATGTGCCTTTGGGGTATCATCTGGGAAGTTCTTGGGCTATCTAGTCAATAAAAGGGGGATAGAAGCCAACCAACAGAAGGTACGAGCTATCCTGGATAAGAAATCACCCAGAATAGTTAAAGAAGTCCAGAGGCTGACAGAAAAGGTGGCAGCATTAAGTCGCCTAATCTCCTGTGCTACAAACAGGTGTCTCCCTTTTTTCCAAGTCCTCAAATGGGACTTTGAGTGGACGCCAGAATGTGAACAGGCTTTGAGTGAGCTAAAGCAGTACCTTAGCTCACCCCCACTCCTATCATGGGCGCGAGTAGGGGAGCAATTGTACTTATATTTGGCTATCTCCCTCACAGCACTCAGTTCTACATTGGTGCGGGAAGAAGAGGGAGTGCAAAGGCCAGTTTATTATACTAGCAAGGTGCTTCGGGGAGCGGAAGAAAGGTACCCCTCAATAGAAAAACTGGTATTCACCTTGGTTACGGTGGCCAGGAAACTTAGGCCATACTTCCAAGTACACACTATTATGGTACTAACTGACCAACCGCTCCGACAAGTCCTCTTCAAGCCCAAAACCTCTGAATGGCTTGTGAAGTGGTCTATGGAGCTAGGAGTTTGGCATCCAGTATAAGCCGAGATCAGCTATCAAAGGTCAAGTGCTGGCATATTTTATAGCTGAATTTACATACCCCCCAGAAAGAGAGCAGGTTCAACAGGAAGAGGTGGAGAGCCCAGTCCAATAGAACAGGGAAGACCTAATGGACCCAGATTGCACGTGGTAATTTTTTGTGGACGGATCGTCGAATGCACAAGCCAGCGGCGCTGGGATATTGATCAGATCTCCGGTAGGGAAACGTTCAAGTATGCCCTGTAATTGGGATTCAAGGCAACAAACAATGAGGCTGAGTACGAGGCCTTGATTGCAGGGTTAAAACTAGCTAGTGTTCTTAATATACAACAGCTAAAAGCTTATACTGACTCCTAGCTGGTTGCCCAGCAGGTCAGTGCAAAATATGAAGCAAAGGGAACAAGGATGAAATCTTCGCAGTGAAAATTCTAACGCAGATGCTCTTGCTCGATTGGCTACAACACAAGAGGCCACCCAAGGGGGGTGTTTGTAGAGAGCATGGATCACCCGAGTATAACAGAAGTGACACCGAGCAGGGTGAACCAAGTCACCCGAGGTATGGAATGGGCAGATCTGATTGTCAAATACATAAGGGATGGTGAGCTACCATCCGACAAGGCAGAAGCACACAGAATGAGGATCAGAGCATCCAGGTATACCCTGATTGACAGATCCTCTACAAAAGGGGAGTTTCCTTGCCACACCTATGATGCATATCGACGAAAGAAGCTCAGCATGTCATGAGAGAAATCCATAAAGGAAAATGCGAAAACCATGCGGGGGGAAGGTTCTTGGCTCATAAGGCCACGAAACAGGGATACATTTGGCCCTCTATGCAGCAGGACGCAATGGATTTTGTCAAAAAGTGCAAAAAGTGCCAGCATTTCGCCAACATCCCAAGGTAGCCTTTAGAAGAGTTAACCCCGATAATGGCCCCGTGGCCCTTCGCCCAGTGAGGAATGGATTTCGTTGGCCCTTTACCTATGGGAAAGGGGCAGACAAAATTTGCAATTGTAGCAATTGACTACTTCACCAAATGGGTGGAAACCAAGCCCTTAGCTACGATTAAGGAAAAGAATGTCATCAATTTCGTGTGGAAATTAATCATATGCAGGTTTGGTGTTTTAAGGGCCATTATCATGGATAATGAAAAGCAGTTTGAAGGCCAACATTTTTAGAATTTTTGCATCGAGCATGGCATAAACAATCATTATTCGTCACCAGGCCACCCGCAGGCTAATGGGCAGGTCGAAGTGGCCAACAGGACAATATTTAAAATGATCAAGAAATGCCTGGATGACTCTAAAAGAGTATGGCCAGAGCTGCTACCAAGCATCTTATGGGCTTACAAGACCACCGTTAAAATCCCCACAGGGAAGACGCCCTACTTCTTAGCTTTCGAAAGTGAAGCGGTTCTCCTCATTGAAATAGGAACAGTGGCGAGCCATCGGGCTAAATACTATGACCCCATTAATAATGAGGAGGAGTTAAGAGCTAGTGTCGACTTCATTGACGAGAAAAAGGAGCAAGCGCAGGTACGCATGGTCGCGTATCAACAGGTCATGTTCTAGTACCACAACACCAGGGTTAAGCAGAGGAGTTTTCAACTCGGCGATCTAGTCCTACGTAAAGTCACCCAAGCCACCAAACCTCTCGGTACTGGAAAGCTAGCTCCTAATTGGGAGGGCCCGTATAAGGTGGTCAAAACTCAAAGACGAGGCACTTATTAGTTGGAAACCTTAGAAGGAAAGTAGTTAGCCCATCCTTGGAACGCCGAGCATTTGAGGAAGTTCTATCAGTGAAGTCTCCTTTTTTATGACTTGTTCTTTATTAGTTTTGCGTCCCATCGTTTTTATTTTTAGCTTGTATCTACTTTCAGCAAGTGTTATTTTAGAGGTTGACTTTGTTCCCAAGCCCCAAAATAGGACTCCCGTTACCAGTCCAGTTCTTTTTTTATTGAATAAAGTTTTATTATAGAATTTTAATAAAAGTGTTGTTCATTTCAAGACATACTGTTATGTTCAAAATACAAAACCCTACAGGGACACACCTCCATGGAGGGCCTTTGAAGAAAAAGGCGGGATGGATTAATCCCGAGAAAATCACTACCCTACAGGGGCAAAACCCTAAGGGGACACACCTCCACGGAGGGCCTTTAAAGAAAAAGGTGGGATGGATTAATCCCGAGAAAATCACTACCCCACGGGGGCAAAACCCTACGAGGACACACCTCCACAGAGGGCCTTTAAAGAAAAAAGCGAGATGGATTAATCCCGAGAAAATCACCACCCTACAGGGACACACCTCCACGGAAGGCCTTTGAAGAAAAATGCGGGATGGATTAATCCCGAGAAAATCACTACCCTACAAGGGCAAAATCCTATGGGGACACACTTCCACAGAGGGCCTTTGACGATAAAGGCAGAATGGATCAAATCCCGAGAATGTATGTGGACATATCTAACAGTACGGCATAAACCCTTGTGCCATAAGAATTATCTCCATAGAGCAAACCATGTTTCAATAAAAAAAGAAATAAATGGTTCTTCATTAATTAAAACGGAAGGGTACAGGGAGCCTCCATAAAGGAGGAACATTACATGGTACCAAAAGAAAAGACATAAAATTAGGCGTCGAGGTCTCCAAGTTGCAAGCCGGAGAAGTTTATATTAGGCCACTAGTCCTGCACCACCTCACGAAAATACTCAAACCCATCGATATACGACTGGTTGAGGGCCTTATCAAAATTAGGAGAATCTTTAAAATGCTCAACAGCCAATTCTTTAATCCCGAGAAGGTCGGCGTTCCACCAAGCCATCCCGTTCATAATTGAGCTGAAAGTTAAGGGCGTCTATCTCCTCGTCGCATGAAGCGTGGGAAGCGCGAAGGGTCTCAAGCTCTGAATTGAGGGTAGTGCGCTCACTAGCGAGGGAAGCACGTTCCGCGGCAAAGGCGATTCTCTGCTTCTCCAATTCCTTCTCTGTCCATTAGAGGCGATTGGAAAGACCATGAGCAATAGTCAGGCCTTGTTTAATATAAAGGAAAAGAACCCGAAGTTAAACATAAGGAAAGGGAAAATTCCACTCAAGTGTAACAAGAGAAGTAGGGATGCACCTTAGCCATATTGGCCAGCAGATTTCCAATAGAAGAAAGAGAGTCGATGGCATTCACCTTCTTAATATCACGCGGGAGAATGAACTCCCCGATTCTTTTTACAGCAAAAGTTGTATCAGTCAGCAGCGACCTGGTGTGACTAGTAGTCGGGGTTAGTAGCCCAGTATAACTAGTAGCATGGGAGAAAGATATGTGCGAACTACCCCCACCAAAAAGTTGCGTGGCCAGCACCCCGAAAGTGCTTGGGTCTGGCAGGCTACCGCCCTCAAATAGCTGGGTAAGAGGCACCTCAAACGGGCTGGGGCTTGGAGTCGAAGTACTCATGGCTGCAGAGAAGGGAGAATTCCCAATGGAAGGAGAAGACGACAAGTCCCCACCTGTAGGTAAACCAGTACTCCTGATAACCACGGGCCTACGCAATCTTTTTTTAACAGAAGGGGATGAGGATGACGCAACACCTTTTCCCTTCGCTAGCGTGAGAATATCTCTATCAGGCCTCCTCCACGATCCTATATGAATTTGCACATAAAAGCGTGTTACACGACTTAGCAAAGGAAGAAGGAAGGATGGATAAAAAGTATTAGGGTTACCTCATCTATTTCCAGTCACACGAGCAGGATAACCCAGCTTACTCAGCCCCCCATCAAAAGTTAAGACCATCGCATCTCTCATTGAGAGCTCAAAAATGAAGTCTAGTCTATTTTCTTCTTCACGACTCACAGCCAGCTCGATCCTAGCAGCTGGAATATGAAAATAAATTTGCGTAAAGCGTAGTGAAGGAAAGGTGGCAATAGCATAGATAAAGAAATAGGAGGTAGAAAGAGCTCACCAGTTGTATCCCCGGCAGTCCAGGTACGAGGGATGCGGAAAGGAGGGAGCTCCCAGTTTCCTGAGACAAAAAGAAACATTCTTTCCAATTCTTTATCCACTGGCTGTTGTCAAGAATCACCAATCCTTTGGCTAGGCTCCCTGTACTGCGAGACCGACCTTGTATGTAATGCCAGTCTTTGCTCTTCAGAAGAGTATAACAGGAAAGGAACTCGTTAATGGTGGGTTGAGAGGTAAGTTTGGAAGACTTCCAAAGGACCAGGGTAGCCATAATAATACACCAAGAATTGGGCGTAAGTTGAGAAGGGCAAAAGTTAATTGCCTGGAGCAGCTCTTTGGCAAAGTCCGGGATAGAAAATCGAAGGCCTGAAAGGAAATGACCTTCATATAAGCAAGTTTCTCTGAGGTAGATGGAGTATGCCCTCTCTGCAAGCAAGGGAGCCCTAGCCACGATCTCCTCCAAAAAAGAATATAAAATAGTCGGCTCCTCCACCTTGGGAGATGGCTTGTCAAAGTTATGATCAATAACATGCAAACAACGAGAGAAGGAATGTATGAAGGTATCAGGCATGAGCTGGTGAGTTGGTGTAGTTGTGAATGAGGAAAGAACTACTTAAATAGGCAAGGCGCATTCTAATCCCCCAACATTCTTTTTCTAACGGTCAGGAGACAATGGCTATAAGCAAACGGTCAGAAGGTCGGGCGCAAGGGTGGAGGAGCAATGGCTATGAAACCAACAGTCACAAGGCCGGGCACAAGGGCAAGAGCAGGAGCACGGTGCAAGGTCGAGCGCTAGGCCCAGGATGGGTGCTTGGCCGGGCGCTGGTGCCTGGTCGAGCGCTGCCCGGGCCAGGAGCAGCCCAGCAGGATCCCAAAAAAAAGGGAGAAAAAAGAAAAAAGAAAAAAAAAGAGATGAGAGAGAAGAAAATATATGTATATATATATATATATATATGTTCTTGCTACTCGACAAGTGACCCTCATGAACAGGGGGCATCCGATGGGGTGTTTGACTCCTAATGTGACACATGTGACGTGGAAGATAAGAATACTTTAACCAAGACTGGTTAACCTCAAGTGAGAAAGGGAAGTTGAGGAGGTATAGTTTTACTAGGGCACGCCTTTCGCTTGGTAGCTATAAATACCGGACGATTCATATACCAAGGTACGTAATCAATACTCCCTAGTTCTTATACAGCTTTGATAAACCTTTTCAATTTTTGACTTAATCGTCGGATAGTAGTCGGCCGGCACCTCACCGGTGCCCCTTCGATTACACTTCTCTTGTCCTTTTTTATAAGTTGGCGTTTGACCAGTTCGGGTGAATTTTTGCTTCATCATTGAGTGTGAGTCAATTATCTGACACTAGTAGTTTAGTCAATTTCAACAAAGAAAACTACAATGCTATTGATAAATAATCCAATAAAACTCTCTTTTCTGCATGTAGAGCTCCAGAAAATGTCTACATTATTCAGGAGGACTCCTCACACACTATTTGTAGTTACACTAACATGGAGAATTCAACATTTTGGCATAAAAGGTTATGGCATGTGCATTTCAAGAACATAAAAAATATTATCAAGCATAAATCTATTAGTGGCTTTCCAAATTTTTCTTTGAATGAAAATCAAGTATGCAATGCTTGCCAATAAGGTAAGCAGACAAAAGTATTTTTTTAAAACAAATGAAGTGAATACCTCTCAACCACTTGATATTATGCATATGGAATTGCCAATAAGGTAAGCAAACAAAAGTATTTTGTTAAAACAAAGGAAGTGAATACCTCTCAACCACTTGATATTATGCATATGGACTTGTGTGGACCCATGAAGACCACAAGTATTGGTGGTAACAAGCACTTTATGCTTGTCATTGATGATTATAGTAGAATGACTTGGATTAATTTTATGAAAGAAAAATCTGAAGTTATAAATCATTTCAAAAATTTTGTTAACCTTGTTGAGAATGAGAAAAGTTGCAAAGTTAAAACGCTTAGATCAGATTTTGGGACTGAGGTTAAGAGGCTTAGATCAGATTTTGGGACTGAGTTCATCATGAAAGAATTCAATGATTATTATGACTCCAAGGGAATCAAGAAGGAATTCTTAGCAGTTGGAACACCTCAACAAAATTGGGTTGTTGAAAGAAGAAACAGAACAGTTCAAGAAATGGGCAGAACTCTTCTATTTGAAAAGAATTTATCCAAAAGTTTTTGGTAAGAAGTGGTAAACACAATGGTCTACATTATCAATAGATCTCTCCTGAGATCAAATTTAACAAATAAACCCTTTGACTTGTGGTTTGGGAGGCCTACAACTGTGCATTACTGCAAAATCTTTGGAAGTAAATGCTTCATCTACAACAACTATAACAATTTGGAAAAGTTTGACTCAAGAGCTGATGAAGGCGTCTTTTTAGGATATTCAACAAAGAGGTAAGCCTATAGATGTTACAATTTGAGAACCAAGAAAATGGTGGAATCCATCCATGTGAAGATTGATGAAGAAAGCACCACTTGAAGTCTCCGAAGAAGATCTTCCCCCAGAAGCAAAAAATAAAAATGAGCAACCTAACTCATCCACGACTTTGTGATCTTAAATATTTGATTCTATGTTCAAGTATACAATTCTGTGATCTTGAATCTTTGGTTCTGAGTTCATGATTTTTCAATTCTATAATGTTAAACCTTCGAATCTAAGTTCTGAGTTTTTAACTTTGCCAGCAATGTATGTTTTGGTTTTTCTGATCTCTAATCTGTGAAAGTTATATGTAATTTGGGTTATGATTTTTGAGCTTTGACAGAAATTTATGTTTCGATTTATTTTCTAAAATCATATATTTAACTATATGTTCTTAGTTGTTGTTCTAAAATGTGTCACTGAACTTTGTTAAGGAAATATGTTTATGAAGTTTGTTTTTGTTTTTCTAATATCTTGAAACTGTGTTGCTAAGGTTTTGATCTTGATAAAATCTGTTTCAAAAGCATGTTCCTAAAATATGTTTTTGGTTCTTTGTACTGAGACTTCCATATTGCTGATTTACTAAATTTTATATGCTGAATGTACTTTGTTGATTTACTGAATTTTATATTCTAAATTGCTGAATTTACTTTGTTGATTTGCTGGTTTCATATTGCTGATTTCTAAGTTTTATATTGCTGATTTGCAAGTTTTATATTGCTGATTTGTGAGTATATATTTGTGCTACTAAAGGTCTATTTTAAAAATAGGTACACAGACCAAGAAATACCAGGATAGTTGTTTAAAGTGAATATACCAAGTTGAATGGAAGTCTAAGTAGTTGAGAAGGGGATTCTTTGAAAGTCCAGTCTTCTACATATCCTTGGTAGTCACATTCAAGGTTGGTCATACTGAAGCCTATCACTGAAAAAATTCAAGCGTCATTATTTGTCAAAAGATTAAGTGACTTTTCATTATCAAGTTGAATTTTGAAGATTGACAATCAAAGCTTGAAGAGTTGTAAATCTATACATTGTACTAACTCCAATGTCACTATTTGTAGTCCAAGTATAGGGATACTTTGGACAGGGAGAGTGAGAGTGATTTGTGGTGAGTTTGGTGAGAGATGGCTTGGGCTTTGGGAAGTCTGGACTGGGTGAGAGCAGAAAGCTGTTGTGAGGATTAGTGAGAGTAGTTCAGGCCTAAGGAGGCTGTGAACTAGGGTGAGAGTTGGAGTGACTATGTGGTGAGTTGGGTAAGAGAGAGTGATTGAAGAATTACTGTACTACCTTTTATACATAGTGGAGCTCAATTCTAGCTTGATAGTCAAAGAGGATGTTTCCCCACAATGGGGTTTTACATCTATAAATAATTGTGTCAAACTATGTGATTGCATTTGGTAGCCAAACTGACAATATTAGGAAGAAAAATTGAATTCACCCCTCCCCCTCTAGGTTTTTCAACAACAGACTTTGTCCCAGACTCACACCCACTCCACTCTGACAAGAACTTGATGCAAAATACCTCAGGCTTACTATTGCGGTCCCTTTTCCAATTGTTGCAGACTTCTAGCTAATGTCAAAATCCTTATAGAAGGGTAACTAGAAGAACATGAACACTCAGCAAATATTATGTCCCCTTCGTAGTGCGATCTTCTTCTCCTTCCTCACCAACGAACAGTTGTAGAAGAAATTAATCCAGTAATTTGATTAATAAAAAATCTTTAAAGTAGTCTTTGAACAATTGATTAAGCAAAGAGAGTCATCTTAAATCGCTTAGTGAATATGTGTGCTCTCAAAAATATAAACAGCAAATCAAAATTTTCTATTGAAAAATATTTCTATGATTTCTATCTCTAGAATATCAATTTTGATATATATTGAAAGTTTCATGAAAGCACACTGAGGGAGAAATCATATGAGATTTTTATAAATGTTAAAAACCCTAATGTTCCTTAAAAACATAATTTAAAAATCAATAAGAAACAAGTCCCAAAGTTTAAAGAAATTTCAGAGTTAAATCAGAGTCAAAACACGACACTAGAAGGCAAAAATTCGCCACCAGAAGCCTTGGACTGGTCCAGCCTTCACTTGGACTAGTCCAGGGCTTGCCCTGCAGGTTTGTGAAGTGCCAAGACTTCATGGACCAATCCAGGTTTGAGATGGACCGGTCTAACCTTGAAATTTCTCAAAAATTACTTAAAAATCCTACTTTTCAAGGTCGGAACCTCCCAATTTGAAATATATATGTTCTCACCACTTTACCTGGATTATGTAACTCTTATAATTGATCAACGATGTCCTGATGCAATCAGAACCATCCAGAAATTTCAATCGATCAAATTCTTGTTCAGATCATTGATGCTTGCTTTAGAAGATTCAAGCTCCATCCCTTTGAAGAACATTTGCATGGTTGGTGTAAAAATTCATGCTCACTCTGAGACTTCAATTACAAGAATATAAATAAAAGATTACAACTTGATCTTATCTAGTTTTGACATCGAAGATTACTAATTACAAAAATATACGTCACAACCATATAAAATATTGTGTTGTGCGTAGATGTGCTTGATTATTATCTCTATATGTGCTTGTGTGATTGTTAATATGATGATATGCTTCCACTTTACTGAATGAAGGGGGATTAATTCCAAAGATCTTTCACTCATTTGAGCATTTCAACTTATTATGTTTGAACAGATGATTAAATCACAAAACTCTAAAACAAGATTTTGGATCACAAAAAGTGATCTACTAAATAATCAGAAGTTGTACAATTGTATTAGAATATTAACAAATGTTCATGTCACATTATCACTTTTATTTTTTTTCTCCAACCTAACATCTAACTATCATAAACATGTCACATCATCACTTTTGTTTGAATTTAGTTATGTATGTAACTATTGTTAGGAAGTGTGGAGCCTGATTATACTGTATTCCTTAGCCCAACTTTGCAGATTCAACTTCGCTGTAAGTTGGCGGGGGGTTGCAAGGGGCAGTGCCCCCCTTGCCTAGAAGGTGGGGGTTCGGGGGCTTAGCCTCGACCCGAATTTTTTAGAGGGGTATTTTAGTAATTTCACACTTTGTTTTGTAGCCCTAGGAGGTGCCTATATATACAGTCTAAATTCTCTGTAATTGTATCCCGTTTTTCTCATCATAGTGAAAACCCTGTAACACCAAAGATGTAACCCTAGATTTTGGATGAATCTTGTAAATCTGTGTGTCTTTACTTACGCGTTTGATCTTCTTTTCTGTTAATTTTCACAACAACTATAACATAATAGTTATATGCTCCAAGCCTTAGCACAAAGCCAATGGAGCTCTTATCAAATTCTACTCTAATAAAGTGTGTACACGTGCTAGGCACAGAGCCAAGTGAGGCCGAGTCGGGGTGCCCACCCCCATTGAAAATTTATTTATTTATATTATATTCTTGAAAGTTTATTAAAATTTTAATAATGCTGCCACTATTCTAAAACATTTTCTTTCTTGTCCCCACTATTTTTTTTTTATTCACAATACATTATTGAGAGTTATTCGAAATTCTAATAATGCATATATCCACTAATCTTTAATATTTACTCTTTCTAAAATTTATTTAACTATTTATTTATCACATTGAAGGTCGCTTCCTCTCAAATTATTTTCTAACTCCGTCACTGCACCAAGCTATTCGGAACTCAATGCATTGAGCCTTGGAAACAAGCCGATGATCTAATGAGATACTAATAACACTGCATGGACAGTTCTATATCAATGATCCCTTGAAATTTTGAATGGCCGTAAAAGAAAAATTGTAAATTTCTTGTTGCACCTTAAAAAAAGCCAAAATATAAAGTTCTTATTTTATAAAATTTTGAATAAATAATGTCAAAATTAAGATTTGTAGTCACTCCATCCCTTGTTGCACCCTTGATTAACATGGACCATATTGCGTGATAAGCATTTGTTATATAAAATTCTCATATTTTATATATCTATATCTGTGTCTATACTCTAGTATTAAAACTACAAAGAGTTTTCAATTATTTTTAATTTTTATAATATTATTAATTGCAATAAATATATAAAAACATAAGGGAAAACTAAACTTAAATAAAGTTAGGAGGCCTAAATTACACAAAGGTCTATTTTAAAATTTTATTTTTCATTTTGGTTCAATTAAGCAAAATAATTACATATGTATTGAAAATTATTATTCAGTCCAAAATACTCTTCAATCTCTTATTCCAAAATATCAAATTATTTTTCTTAAATCAACTAATTTCTTCACTCAAGAAATTAAGCAAATATCCAGAACATCGTTTGATTTTTGAAAAACTGTAGGAATATAAAAGTAATCCAGTAAAAGTGAACAAACTCATAAAGTAAAGCAAAATATACGTTATACAAGCACATGTGAGTATGTTATTATGTCGTAAAGTAGTCAAAATTAGACCGCTTGATATGACTCTGAATGACAGCCAACTTCTTTTTCCTCTTAGATTAATGCAAGTGGATACACTTGTGGTACCGTAACATATCAACTATATCTAGATGGAAATGAAGTAGATTTTCCGGATGTGCTAAGATAACTTTTCGATCTGGTATGCCTAAAAAAATATGAATATCAGAAAGAGATATTACGTCAAAACATGAAGCACAAAGATAAGAAAAATTCAAATTTCACAAGTAAACTCTTATAAATTTCAAGTATGTCTGCAAATGCAAACAAAATTTGAGCTTTATCAGCAAATGAGTTATGAGTCATTCTACATAAAATATGTTTATTCACTAATCAAATTAAGAAAATATTTAAACAAGCAAATATGAATTAGATAATTGATAATGATAACTTAAAAAAGTGAATAGTGAAACCGTTTATTACGTTTTAAAAACCTCAAAATTAAGAATCATTAGCACATGAATTTGCCATACAATTCAAAAATTAGGTCACTACTTTTTTTTTTATAAAAAAAGTAAAAAAAAAAAAGTAGTTCACTAAAACAAAATAAGAGACCATATTTTGTGATGAGGGATCATCAACGATCAATAATTTATCTAGACAATGGTGTATTGCAATGAATTCAATTTTCTTCCAGTGAGAGGAAAATATAATGATCAGTTGGATTTTCTTTAGTCACGCACAACTCTCTTTCAGTCGCACACGAACCAAATAAAGTTTAGTGTGGGTTGGAATAAGAAATTGAAGAGCATTTTAGATTTGAATAATAACTTTCAATGCATATGTGATTATTTTGTTTAATTCAACTAAAGTGAAAAATAAACTTTTTAAATAGACCACTTTATAATTTAGGTCTCCTAACTTTATTTAAATGTAATTTTACAAAACATAACTTCCAATGAACTCTTAAACAATTTTTTTTTATTATTCTATTTCTCTCTCAAACTTCATGCCTAACACAAACTCTTTTATTCCTAAAATCCTAAAAATTAGGGAGAGAAAATTAATAATAACTTAATAATTCACCTCTATAACACTAACACGTTCAAATCGGTGAAAATAATAAGCACAGCCAAGAATGCTACTTTAGTGCCTATTGAGAAACTCATTTTTAATTGTATTTGGTGATTTTGACAATAGGGAATTAGGTTCCACTAAACTTTCGGCTGAATTTCAAAACTCAACCTTTTCTTTTTTTTAATGTGTTTGTGAGTAGAAGATTATGAAAAAACTAGAAGTAAAAATTTTGGAAGGCCAAAAGAGATTTATATATATATATATATTCTAGCAATCAACTTTTTAAAGTATTAAGTTGCGACTATGCTTATGAGACACAAATCCAGATCCACACTTAGTTTTTTTTTTTTTTTCCGTAACGAAAAATAAACCCACTTCATAGTCATTTTGGACTTTCTGATGGCTTGTAAACTCTGACACACACAATTATCTACAAATCACATGCATCGTTTAAGTTCAAATTTTTAAAAATAAATAAATAAAATAAAATTTTAGGTTCTCGCGGCATACCACCAATATTCCAAGCGACTGAAACCTACCAACATCTGAAAACAAAGTAATCCCACCAAAAAATCAAATATTTATTTCATCTCAACATTTAATAAGTATTAACTAAGGGTGCACAAAGAACCGATGGAACCGGAACCGTAACTGAATAAAATCAAACCATTAGTTACGGTTTCGATTTCAAATTTTAGGAACAATTCATTACGATTCCGATTCTGATTCTAGGTCAAAGAACTGGAACCGTTATACATATATAAATACTAATACCTTCTAAATTCTAGTGTTCTATTCATATATAAAGTATCAATTATATAATATATAGATAAATAATAATAGCTTCTAAATTCTGATGTTCTATATATTTATATAATATAAGATATATAAATAAATATTAAAATCTTTTAATATATTGTTATAACTAGGGGTGCATAAGTATGATTGTGTATCCTATCAATGTTAATTAAAAAAAAAAAAGTTAACAAGGAACCATTGGAACAAGAACCGAAAGTGAATCAAACCGAACTCAAAAATTCCGATTCCACCAAGAACCATAAGGAACCGAACCATGTGCACCCCTAGTATTAACGGTCAAAAACAAATAAGAAATGACAATTTTCCTGTCAATAATGAAATTCAAATGAATCTTTTACTTAAAAAAAAAATACACTAGTGGTTAAATGACAAATGTTATCATATTCAATCCAGATTTTCTGCACTGGAGGGTGCAGTTCATTGTGGAGGCCTGGAGGGTGCAAATCACCCCTTACATTAGAGCATCCATATCGGGCTCTTGATGAGCCCCATGTGGACCATTTTCAAGAGCCACATTGGGCTCTTGGAAATTGAGGCCTAGTTGGGGCTCGGATAACCTCGAGCCTTTCCCAATCGAGGAATTCAATTCCTCTTTTTTTTTTTTAATGGCGCGTGAGGTGCACGTGCCACCGGTCCTTAAGGTATGTTTGGCCACTTAAAATTTGCTTTAAATCTGTTTTTTGCACTTAATTAATTAAAAATAATTATAAGAGAATGACTCTTTCACCAACAGTCTCTAAAGGCTATATTGATTAATAATGGCCATAAAATAATATTTTTTTATACAAATGTTTTTTAAAAAAAATTATTAAATATTATTTAAATTGAAAATCATTATATTATTTAAACTTCTATTAAATAAAACTTCATAACATCTTAAAAGCATAAAAATACATAGAGTCATCTTCAAATGAAAAGAACGATGATGAAGAATTAGAGTCAGGCAAAGGAAAATATCATGATAACGAAGCCATTGAAAATTCCAGATTGAAGGAGATAGATAATGAAAGAGATGAATATAGTAATGATTCTCATATGAACAAATAAGTGTTTGTATAAGATAAAAAATATAGTCATTGTAAATATAGTTGTTTGAAATATAATTGTTACATATATAGTCATTTGAACCTCCCAGATAGAATCTAATATAGTCGTTGCAAAAAAATAAAACTAAAAAATAAATTAATTTAAAAATATTAAAATAGTATTTTTTTTTGGTAACAAAAATTTTTAAAGAGGCCAACGTGAACCAAAATCTAGAGAGCCAAAAACGCTTGTGTGGCTCTTGAAAAAGCTGACCGTCTCTTGGAAAAAATGAGATGTAAAATTTAAATAGCCAAATTTTAAAGAAGCTAATGTAGATGCTCTTACAACCAAACAAAAAAAGAGAGGTTCTAGTGGAACAGAACAACAATGTGAGCCCAGAGCACCTTCATTCTTATATAAAATGGTGCGAGTTCCACATAGCCTGTGGAACCCATACCTTCTGTGGGATGATCTCCCAGAGCACCTTCATTCTTATATAAAATGGTGTGAGTTCCACATAGCCTGTGGAACCCACACCTTTAGGATGATCTTCATTCTTCCTGTACACTAGATCATTCATTACAAGAAAATCAAAAATCTATTATATTTCAGAGGAACCAAAAAAAAAAAAAAGTGAACAATTGATGCCAAGGGAAGAAACTAAAAAAGATTTTCTACTTGAAGTAATCCAATTTCATTTAAGCAAAACATTTGAATGAGACTAAATAACACTCTTCTACCTAAACCATACAGAAACATCAAGAACTAATCATGCTAAGTATCTACCACAGACAGACCCCAGCAACAAGGAACCTCCCAGCTTTGGCAGTTTTTGCAACATTTCTTTGAAGATTCATTTTTGTCATTTTTGTTTGGAGCTGGTTGCTGTTTGAGATACCAAGCCCTATTGACATGCCAACACCATTGCCAGTACAGTTGCTCCATAGATTACAACATCAATAATTTCTCATGAAGTTTCATGGAATTTTCCATACTTGTTGGGAACAATGCATGCACTAATAATTTCTTCAGAGTCCTAAAAACAATACACATATCATAGATTCACTTCTTTATACCAAAACCTTTTTTGAACAACACTGGAAACATCTATGACTGCCCTAATGCAAACTTGGTCACAATCTAAATTTTGCTACTACTAAACTAGAAATCTTTACATTGCCTGGAAAGGGTAAAATGAGACTTCTTCCAAAACACACATTTTAACAAATCTAAAGGATAATACTCCAAAACAATAATTTCAGACTTAATCAACAACATGGTAATGATTTTCTGCTACTTCCTCGGGTTTATTTTAACTTTCTACACAACCATGTATTTGGCACATCTCTGAACAAAGCGCAACCTGCTCAGAAAATTCATGTTCAACCTCAGCTCTCAATATCAAAGTTCTATAATTCCATAACAATTTTAATACACACCCTGAATGAAATTCAATCTCATACATGTGTTGCTAGACTGCATTTATCAAAAAATAACAGATGAAAGGAGATTTGCATTGATGCATGAAGTTTGACGAACTGCCAAAATGAAGATAGAAAATCCATAGAATTAATCTGACTGACATGATATGCAGCAATCAAGTTTCAGAACAAACATTACAACCCAGTAATCAATTTACCTTTGCAGCTTTCTGCAATATAAGAGGTTAAACCTGTGTATGATGATGTATACATAGAATGGATGGAAGCGCAATATAAAAACAATTTGCTAGATTGCTTTTATCGAAGAACCAACAAAGCTATTTTTGCATGATTCACGAAATCATTGTGAAGTTTGATGAGCTTCAGTGGAAAAAGGACAACAGAAAATCTCTAGTGTTCTTCTAACGTGATAAAGAGTACCATAAGTTTCATATACAGCAATCAAGTTTCCCAAAGAACATTACTTGTCAAAAAAAAACAAGTTTCACACAGAACACAGCCAGAAAATAATCAATTTTGACTTCAGAGTTTTGCAATATAAGAGTCTAAATTAATGTAGGATGATTATCCATAGAGATGGATGGAAACACAATAAAATACAATTTTAAAAGTTATCACTCCTTTCCAATGAAAATTTGATAAGAATGAACAAAATAACAAGTTGAAAAGCGAAAATATTTTCATCACAATATCACATAGAAGAAACTTCCCAACATGGGAAACCACAATAAAAAAAGGAAAGAGAAAAAGAAAATCTAAGGATAATACAAACCCCTTCATATTTTTCCTCTATTCTGAAAATGAGAAGCAAAAAAGCTTAAAACAAACACATTCAGGTGGAAGATAGAATCCAATATACCTGCCTGCTAGTCAGGCACTAGTCATGCCACAATTGGACCGTTCATTACTTCTGGTTGCTACTGCCCTTCTTCTTGAGTAGGCTTCCAAACTTCCGAAGCAAAGGTTTCTTCTTCTTCTGACTTTGCTGCTTCGATGGTGAACTTCCACCATTGTCAATGTTTTCTGTTGAAGATAACCCATTCACCTGGTCATAATTCTCACCAGAATCCACCTTTGAGTCAAGTTCCTCTTCAAAGGATTCCTGCTCCGGCTCTCTCTCAGGCGAAAAATCTTTTTCTCCAATCTTGCAGGTCTCCCACATCTTAAAATCGACTTCTACAGCATCATCTACTTCTTTTTCTTTGCTCTCGTTCTCTTTTGGTGTTCCATTAATATCCTCACCTTTACCAGTACCCGTTTGAACTGTATCATTATGCAAGACACCTTTCTCTTCCTGAGAATTTTCTTTTACAGGTAGCTCAGATTGTTGAGGTGGAAGCTCTAGTTTGTGCTTCTCTTCTCTTCCATCTCCATTCTGTTCAGAGAATTCTACCACCTTAGGGAGCATATCATAATCTTTTTCACTGTCTGTGAGCTCACCATTCTCCTCCGCTTTCTTTCTTGCCATAGCTTCTTCAAGCAATTTCGACAACTCCTCAACCTTCTTGAGAGAAGCCACTTCTCTACTTTGAAGCTCCTCATTCTCCTGAATAACACAATCCAATTCATTTCCTTTGTCCAGTAAATCCTCCTTCAATCGCAAGCTCTCAGCCTTTGCTTCCCCAAGAACT
Source organism: Cornus controversa (assembly GCA_026545225.1). NCBI lineage: Eukaryota > Viridiplantae > Streptophyta > Magnoliopsida > Cornales > Cornaceae > Cornus > Cornus controversa. The sequence continues at coordinate 11,369,299 of CM048850.1, forward strand.
TCCTTTAAATAGATCACCTCAGATTCAGCTTCCTTTAAGGTATTCTTCAGCTGAGATCCTTCTTCCTTTGTAGCACAAGCTTCTTCCTCAACCTCTTTAAGCATATTAAGCAGTCTCTTTATTTCTTTTTCCATAGAAGTGTTTTCTTCCTCTGATTGCTTTATACAATTCACCAAATGAAGCTCTTTTTGCTCCCACTCTGCCTTGGAATTCTGGTATTCATGCTTAGATTGTTTGATAGAATTAGTGAGAGCATCCTTCTCGTGTTTCACATCATCAAGCATGGTTTCATACTTCTCATTTGTTGCTTTCAATACCAACTTCAAATCTTCTATTTGTGATTCATAATTTTCATGCTCGGCTTGAACAGACAATATATTTTCTTTGGCTTCTCTTGCTTCTGAAGAAACTTCATGTAAGGCTGAAGCTAAACTTTCCATCGCCTTCTTACTTCTTTCTTCTTCATCCCTGGAATTTTCCAGATCATTTATGAGTTTGTTTTTTTCTTCCAACAGGGATTGAACACTGGCTGCTGCAAGCTTCTCATTGTTCAAGGCCTGGATTTTCTCCTCCTTCACAGTTTCAAGCTCAGACTGTAAAGAGTCAACCCTTTTCTCCATTTCTGAAACTTCTTGCTTCGCCACATCAAATCGACGTTCTGAATCCTCAAGCTCCCCTTTCTGCCTCTTCATTGAGATTTCCAATAACCCCACCTTCTCCTTAAGAGCAGCAATTTCAGATTCTGCATCGTGCAATAAATCATTGCTTCCCTCTAGTTGTTTCATAATTGATTCCAAGGATTCTGATGCAGATCTCTCTAATCGATTTGCTTCCTCAGCCCGTGTCTCTAATTCCTCAACCCTCTTCTTCCACTCCTCCACTAAATTACGCGAGTAAGATTCAGCCATTTTCGCAGCCTCCATCTCAACATTAAGTTTCTCCAGCAAACCCTCTTTTTCCATCAGCTTCTCCTCAGAAATTTTTGCTTTCTCAAGCTCCTGTTTCAGAGCCTCTATCTCTGAGCTCAGCTCAGACACCAATTTTTTTTTCTCATTAGCCTCCATTTCACGGTTGGAATCAAGCAAGGCCTTCAACTTGACCACTTCAGCTGAAAGAATCTCCACCTTCTCGGCATGAATCTCCGCAATCTTAGTTGCATCATCAGCATGGCTAAGTGCCTGGTTTTTTGCATCGCAAGTCATTGCCAGTTCTTGGTTCAACCTTTGGAGCTCCTGAGTGGCAGAGAGAAGAGCAGCCACATCCAAAGCATGCTGGCTTCTCACCGATTCAAACTCTTTTTGCCACTCCTCTTCCTTCTTCTGAGCCACCTCAATTCCCGCCTGCTCCATCTCGACTGCACGGAATTTTTCAATCTCAGAGTTCTCTTCAGCTCGCTTTTGAGCCACCAAAGCCTCCCTGAGCTTCTCATTTGTTTCCTCGGTCAACTTTTGGGCTTCTTTCAAATCCTCAACAGCTTGTGCTTTTTCTTTCTCAACCAAAACCAGCTTCTCCTTTGCCTTCTTTAGATCTTCCTGAGCAAGACCCAATTGGGCCTGTAATTCTGAACCCTTCAAAACCCGTGTTGGTTGTTTCTGGAAAAATGCATATAAATAACATTAGTTTGCAAGATTCATTAACCCATATCTAGTCACTAGTACTTGAATTTGATTTAAACTTCCATTTGATTGGAGTTCATGCAAGAACCTGCTTCTTTAGAAAGTTGTTTTTGTGGATTTGGAGAATCCAACCCAAAATCATTTGTTCATAAAGCAACCGAAGAATTCAGAGCCTACAACTCCAATTCTATGCTATCAAACACAACTTACTGATGTTAAAAGTGTAGGGTCCCCATAGTTTATGGGCACTTGGTGAAACTTACATCAGGTGGGGTACTGAGCTTTGGCGACCGCCTGTCCACCGTAGGCTTCGAAATGACAGATCTTGGGGACCGATCAACAGAATGGCGCGGATTTTGCAGGGCAGAAGGTGAATCAGTGTCAGATTTAGCCACTCCCCTGCCAAATTTATTTTGCAGGGGAGAGGGTGAATCAGTGTCAGATTTAGCCACTCCCCTGCTTAATTTATTTTGCAGGGGAGAAGGTGAATCACTGTCAGATTTAGCCACTCCCCTGCTTAATTTATTTTGCAGGGGAGAAGGTGAATCACTGTCAGATTTAGCCACTCCCCTGCTTAATTTACTCACCCTAGGAGTTGCTGGGGATGCTTTGTTGTTGGAAGATTCAGACAAAGTGGATCTGTAGAAGTTCAAAATTGTCATAATTTTTCTAAATTGGATAATGCTGGATACATAAAGACAATCCATGTAAACACCATCAAGAGCAGAGAAATAAAGAAGGGATCTGAACCAAACAAGGAAAGTCATAAAAGAAATTTAGCATCAACACACATGAAACATCCAACAAAAATTTTCTCATAAAACAAAATAAAATAAATCTAACAACAGATTATACACAGAGAGAGAGAGAAAGGGAGAAGATTCAAGAAAGAGATGTAATGGTAAACAAAATACACTAAAAATTAAGGATCCAAACAATCAAGGAAGCCCTAATGAACTAAAGATCGAGATTTAGTAGAAAATAAAGTAAAACGAAAAACTGAACCAACCAACCAAAAAAACACAAAAAACCCAACATAATTCAGAAATGAAAAAAAAAAAAAAGCAGATCCAACCCCCAAATTAGAAAATTTAGAAAATTACCCAGATAAGAAAGATCAAGTAATGAACAAAAGAGCAGGGGAGAAACCCACATCAGATCTAGAGAGAGAGAGAGCATGTAGAGACAAAGTATACTTACTTGGATTTGGAAGACATGATTGTGGAGGAAGTAGATGTTGCAGAAAGAGGCGAGGAAGTATAAATTGCTTTGCGTGGAAGTGCAGAGCTCGTGCTGCTAAAATGCTGACATTGTAAGAGAATGTTGAGAGAGAGAGCAGATAGTTTGCAGTAGTAGTAATAGTAAAAGAAGAGAAGAATTCAACAGAAATTTGTTTTGGTTTTGGTTGGTGTTTGTGTTTCTTCTGTCTCTTGGGTACTGCCTGTCTGAATGTCTCTCATGGATGGATAGAGAGAGTCATATCATACTACAATCTATAACTTCCCTCTCTATTACTTACTTTTGCAGGTGCTAAGGATAATTGAAATGTACGAAAATGCCCCTTATCAAAGGTCTTTGTTACTTTTTCAGAGGCCAAGAGAAGAGAGACCTGTGAATCTACCATGCCAACCTTTCTTTTCAGCAAAAAAAAGTAAAATAGGTCATTGTCTGCTTAGGCTTGCCTCTTTATCTCTTGTGTTTTCTTTTCTTTTTCTGTTGAAAGGGAAGGTTTTATATATATATATATATATATATATATATATATATATATCATAGCAAGATAAGTGCAAGGCAATTTATAAATAATTTTTTGGATTCTTCCGCATTTGTACCATAAAGTATAAATTATTATAATTTAAAATTAAATTGTTATTTATACATTATAATCGTCCACAAATTAATCATTTTCACCTTAATTCTATGAGGACTCATGTAATTCTTAGTTCTTACAATTATTCTTAATAATTAATTAGGGTAAAATACACAAATCTTTCCCAAGATTTTGTCTTATTACACATGACAATCATGTTTGACATATTATTATATCGTATTCACTTGATATTGGACTAGTGTTAGTGTTGATATATATGTATATACTGGACAAGATAAGTATTCATAACATCCAGGGCTACACAATGTAACGCAAAATATGGTGGTTATATGTAATTAGGTCAAATCTTAGAAAAGATAAGTGCAATTTACCCTTAATTTTATCTCATATTAATTTTAATTGCCCTTATACAATTATATATGTTCATATCATTTAAGTATAATCTTTTTTATTTTCTCACCAATAAAAGTGATGTTTAATTTTTCTCATACACTTTCATTATTATCTTCCTCTCTTCTAGTTATCAATGTTAACAAATTGTTAATTATATCATGTAAACAATAATTGAAAGCAAAGACTCCAAATTATTTCATAAATGCTCTTGTTATTTCATGTCTCCCTTTCAAGAGAGTTGAAAATTTTCAAACAGTGGTCTGAGAATAAAAATCTTCTTCAAAATAAGTGGTGTTAAAAAAACCACTTTTCCTACATCTTATTTATAAATACTGATACAAAGAAGTGGGCCTGCATATATTTATTAGAGGATTACATTTGAGTGTGTCGTGTGACAATTAGAATAGAGGGTTAATTCAGTCCACCAATTAAATAACTTGTTATTTGTGATATAAAAAATATTTCAATATATATATATATATTTTGAAACACTTCCCAATACAAACAACTTAACAACTTAAAATTGCGGCTCAGTACTAGTGATAATAAATGGTTTACAGCTGAAGAAGGATTAAATAGAAAACGATTTATAACTAAAGTAAGATGAAATACTAAAATGAGTTAAGAAAGTACACTTCCCTTAATAGAATCACTTCCATATATCTTCTTTCTAATAAACGTAAACATCTAAGTAGTCACTACTAGTTTGAGGGAAGATTAATAAAGCTAGGTGAGATGAGGTCCAATAACTAGAAGTTAATATAAGTAGTGAAAGAAACCTAATCTTCAGTTTCAAACATAACAATATGAAGCATGGGTAGTATAGTCTTTTATTCGGGGTGATGGGGCTAAGCTCCTTTTTTTTTTTTAGCCAAATTTATGTTCAAAAACGGTTATCCTTTGATTTTTATAACCGTCAAATATTATCAAGTTTACACTTGCTCCATTCATTTATCTTAATTTTTACACAAATTGCTAATGTTTATTTAGGATAAATTATACTAACATTCCCTGCAAATAGGTAAAATAACAAATATATCTCTTGTGTTTTCAAAAATAACACTACACTCCCTGTCAGTGCACTTTCTGTAACACTCACCCTACAAAAATTGATAATGTCATTGTATTTTTGACCTGAAAATTTCAAAATACTCCTAGAACGTATAAAATGACTGAAATACCCTCCTATTTATGGACATTTTTGTCCTTACCCCATTTATACATTTATTACTCTCTCTCTCTCACTACCACACACTGAACTCACTCACTACTACAACATCTCTCCTCATGACAAAAGCTCTCTCTCTCTCTCTCTTATACATCTCTCATCTCTCTTATATATCCCTCCATCTCTCATCTTATATATATACTTTCACATTATTATTTTAGGTTTTATTTTTTGGTTTACATTGTTGGATTTATAGTTATTTTAGATTTTGGTAACAATGGCTTCATCTGCATCTATTAAGTCTACTAAGTTAGTGGGTACCAATTTGAGATACATAGATATGTATTGTCGTCGTGGTGAAGTGGCTGCAATTAGGATGACTCACTCAGATGAAATGAACAATAAAGGGCAATTATACTATTCATGTGGAATATGTCGGTTCTGACAATGGTGTAATCCAGAGAATTTTAGCTCTCAAGCTGTTTAATTTGATGAACCCAGGCAATTGGCAGAGAAAGAGGAGCATGAAGAAGATAAAGTGATTGAAGAAATTGAAAAATTAAAGGCAGTGTTTGTTGCATATCTAAATGTGGTTGAAGCTAGTAATGGATTTTTAAAGATGCTTGCAATTACTACCACAATAATGGCTTTCATGTCCTTTGTAATCTCAATTGCATGTTTTACTAGTGATTAAAGGACTACTCAAAGTAAGAAAAATGAAAGTATGGATTGTATTGAATGTGTACCAATCATCTATGACCTGTATGGTTAAGTTTTAGTATTTGTTCAATTTGAAGTTTAGAAGTATGTTTTGTATGATAAAATTTGAATACTTGTTCAATTAGAAGTTATTTAATATGTTTGGTATGGTAAGACAAAATCTCCTAGTAATATCAACTTGTAAAGTGCCAAAAAATATGCATCACAACATAAAATCATCTACAAAAAAAACTTGCTTGTTCTTATTTGGAATACAAATGCATGACCTCTAGAAATTATGCATAAAGAATGACTTCAACTGCATCTCAACTATTCCATATACAAAAAGCATAATAATCACTACATTTCAACTACATTCCAACAATAGTACTAAACAAAAAGGCAAAATCAATGCATTTTAACTATATTCAAACATAATGCATAACAGGCATAAAAATACTGCATTATATACATATAATGCATAACAGGAATATTCATCATCCTCCATAATGAAATGCCATATACGAAAAGACTTTGATCCCCAATTTTGTATCCCATAACTGTACCATTCCAAAAACCTTCATTCCCATAACTGTACCATCCCAAAAAATACTTTGATATCTCATAAATGTAACATTTGTCCCAACTGTACCTACCCTCCAAAAAAACCTTGAAAGACATTATTGAAACCATATACTAGACATTGTTTTTAAATACATAGGCCAAAATATAAACTAAACTTAAGGATGATAAATTATACAAAATCATATATCATCCACAAAAAACTTTCTTGCTGACTGTCCCACAGCTACCACACGCTTACATGTTCTGATTTGAGGAGTTGCATTGTCTTCCTCTCCCTCTACTTGCCTAATTTCATATAAAAATATTTTATCTAAGCAAACATACAATTTAAGGATGAAAATTGAAAGACATTGTAAAAGACTTACCATTGCCCTCTGTGAAGTGCCACTTCCTCTCTATGCAGTTGCTGATCTACTTGCCCTTTGTGAAATCCCCCTACCTCTTTTTGCAGCTCCTGATCCACTTACCCCTTGTGAAATGCCTCTTCCTCTCTGTTCATATGCTGATCCACTTGCCCTACATATGTTGAAGTGCCCCTCCCTCTCTGTACATTTGCTAAATTGCCCCTCCCACCTGAACCTCTTCTTCTTACATGTACTGAAGTGCCTCAACCTCTTTATACATTTGATGAGCTTCCTACACCATCTTATGACTGCAGTTATAGATATAGTCAAGTAGCCAAAGTTGACAAACAACAAAATAGGGAGAAGTTACTTGTTAGGTAACACATGGCTCACCAACACCTTAACTGCCAATTGTTGGTACAACACCACCTTCACTTGCCATTTTTTGTCTCTACAACATATCACATGTTACATTACCATAAGAAAAAAGCATTCATCAATGTTCTAAAAAATAATATTTTCCTGTTGTCTCAGACTAGTATTGGTAGGAGCCCTTTGGCATGTCCTCCTATTATGGTTATAATTCTTACACTAGAAGCATTAAGTAGTCATGGATCTTCTAACCTTACTTGTTCTTGCCTCATGTTCATCCCACTCTCTTCTCCTATTCTTTTCGGTCTACATGGTAGTCTCCTTGGAGGAGGGCCCTCAACTGGGTCACAATTAACAGATTCCCAGAATTTCTCATCAGGAACAGGGTGTATCATCCCACTATGAGCTGCCATATATGATTTAATTAAAAAACATGGATGAAAAGATTTACCACAATCTTGTCTGGTATAAGCAATTGTAGTTGTACCATGTTTACAAGGTATTTCTGATATCTGCCATACTCTACAATCACATGTATGGAGATTAATGTCAACCACATGCCTTCTCTCTTCCTCATCTGTAACCTCAAAACCTTAGACCACTAGTTAATTTAGGAGTATAGTATCTAGAAGTTTCAATGACTTTGTTAAGCTTCTTTTTAATATTAGGTGTCACCTCACTTGTCCAACTACAACCCTTTTCATACCTTATTTGAATCCTCTCCATTATCTTAGTTCTAAACCCATCAAGCAAATTTACAATTGGCTTCATCCTTAGTTCACTCACCCAGCTATTAAAACTCTCTGTCATGTTAGTGGTAACATGGTCAAATGATACTCTCTCATCAAAGGCATGTCTTGCCCATACTTCAATTGGCAACTCATTTAACCATTTAAATGCCTCATTTGATAGATTCCTAATGTGAACCATTGCATCTTCAAAGTCAATATTATGATATGACCTAACAACTTTCCAGAAGTACCTTTTCATCATTGGACCAGGGAACTTCTTTTTAAAATTGTCGAACAAATGTCTACAACAATTCATATGAGAAGCTTAGGAAAAAACTTTAATAATAGCTTAGTTAAGACCATGTAAGACATATGCATGTTGTTATTGCAGAGTTATTACAATACAAAAAAAAAAGTGTAAAAAAATGCATGAAGAATAAAGAGCTTTACCTTTTGCTGATCTAACATGAATGTAATTGGCTGTTGGTGTTGACCAATGATATATTGTAGCTGTTCCAAGAAAAAACCCAACTGTCCCTCCCTTCACTCTCCACAATAACATAAGCTATAGAAAACAATCTATTGTTACCATCCATAGTTATTGTTGAAAGCAACACACCACCAAATGATGATTTAAGGTGGCAACCATCCAAACCTATAAAATGCCTGCATGCTAAGTTGAAACCATTCTTCATTGCCTTAAAACTTATAAAAATCGTTTTGAAAACTCTCGGCTTACTCAAATTATGTCTGTCATGGTACTTTATTATCACAACGCTGCCAGGGTCAGACTTGGATAGCTCATTACAAAACATAGGCAGCTTAGCATAAGATTCTGCATTATTTCCCTGTAGCACATCTAAGGCCTTCCCTTTGGCTCTATAGAGTTGCATGTTACTCTTTCACTCTACACCATACACCTCTTTAAGAGTAGCGGCCATTGACTTTATAGTGGTGCTTGGATTTTCCTTTAAAAGTGTTCTATAACTTTTTAGTTATCCAAGTTGAAGTTGTATCTTTAACTATACCAGATTTAACACATGTGTGGGGTCTTGTGTATGTTTTAAACATAAAGGTCACCTTATCTTATAGAGGGGAAGCATGTATCCTCCATGGACATCCCTCTGTAGCACAGTGACAAGTTATCCTTATTTTTTCATTCTTCATTCTAACTATTTTGCACCCTTCCTTAATTACGAAATCCTTCAAAACCTCCCTAAATTTGTTAACATTAGGTAACATAAGGTCCATTTCCAACTTGATTTCCACACATGGCTATCTATGAAATGTCTTTCCTCTTTTGATATGACCATAAACTTTGTCCCTTCCCAATGTATCTCTATCTATTGAAATATCTTCATCACTAGAATCATAACCTTTATCACTTCCAGACTCATAATCACTAAACCTATCAGCACTGCTATGCTTGAACTGCCTCAACCCCTCTTCATTCACAAAGCCTTCACCATTATCATCTTCTGAACTACCATCATTACCATCCTTATTTTTTCATTCCTCATCTTCTGTACTAAACCCCATTGCCCCATCATCTTCATGATATTCATCTTATTCCTCTTGAGCCACATTAACACCATCTTCTTCCTCTTGAGCCTCAATAACACCATCTACTTCCTCTTCAGCCTCATTAACACTATATTGATCATCATCACCATCCCCTCCATTATTTATGACTTCTTCCAACACTTCCACATCATCATCATCATGATCAACTGGTGCACTATGATGAGGAACATAAACATCAATACTTTCAATTATATCCACATATATATGCATTGATCTTTTACAACTATACATCATAAACATCTCTAAGAGTTCCACATCACTTTCCACTGTGAGTTTATCCTTAGAGTGAGGCCTACAATAATTCAACTTAATATAAAATCCTAAAGTTGTTGGTGTATCCTTCAATATAGTTTTCCAACAATCCTTTAGTAGAATTTGGTATCAGTAGCTATCAGGGTCCACTCCATGTAAAATAGCAACTTTATCCTTAATATGTAGAACAATATCATGTATAACAGAATCCATGACTATCAAATAGTAAAGCCTTTGTAAGCAAAAACAGACAAAGCAAACTTTAATCCTGAGTAATTGATGCACATAAAATAGTATAGAAACTATTATAACCCAAATTTACATATTATTGTCTTAATTGCAAGATTCCCAACCCAATTGAAGTTTAAATAATAATAAAACATCAAATTTATAACCCTAATTTACAGATTACTGAAAACTCTCAAATTTGTGAACAATAAAGTTACAATTTCACAAATTGGATGCACAAATGCAATAAATTCTTACTCAGTTGCAAGATTCCAGACTAAATTAAACTTGAAATAGTAAAACCCCCAAATTTCTAACCCTAATTTACAGATTATTGAAAACTCCCAAATTCGTGAACAGTAAAGTTACAATTTCATAAATTGGATGCACAAATGCAATAAATTGGTAGTCAGTTGCAAGATTTCAAACTAAATTAAACTTGAAATAGTAACCCCCAAATTTTCAACCCTAATTTACAGATTATTGAAAATTCCCAAATTCGTAAACAGTAAAGTTTCAATTTCACAAATTGGATGCACAAATGCAATAAATTGGTGCTCAGTTGCAAGATTCCAAACTAAATTAAATTTGAAATAGTAAAACTTCCAAATTTCTAACCCTAATATATAGATTATTGAACCAAATTTGTGAACATTCATACTATGTGCATGTATTTATGTTTCAAAACCTAAAATCATACATGTATTCATGTAATGATTAATGTTAAACCCTAACCACAAATATTGTAAGTTATCCATTTACGTACCTAGAACGTGAGAACCTTCAATGCTTCGTCTCACCTTCAGTGCTTTGTGTTTCTCTCTTCGTCTCGTTCTCTCTCAATGCTAAAGTATTTCGTCTCTCTCAACATGTTTCTCTCTTCAACCTTCAGAAAATCGAAAACCAAAACCAAAAGTTCAATGTATGATGCATATAGTATATACGTGTATCAGAGAAAAAAATAGTGATGTGACATAAAGTGGTCAGGGCATGGGTTAAAGTAAAAAGGGTAGATATGTATTTTTACATTATCAGATTTTTTCAAATAAAATATATTAAAAAGTATATGGGTTTAATTGTCTTTTTACCAATTTCGTCGTTCGACAACACTGACAGGGGGTACAGTGTTATTTTTGAAAACACAAGGGAGGTATCTGTTATTTTGCCTATTTACAGGGGAGTTCAGTGTAATTTTCCATTTATTTTATCAACCACCATCATCAAACCCACCGCTGTATGCCCATTGCATTCTTGTACAGTTTCTTTTTCATACCTACTTTATAGGGTAAATATCAGTGACATTCCTTAAGGTTTGGACTTATTTCACACAGAAAAATACTTTTCTTATAACTATCATAAAGACCGCAAGTGATATTTCTATCTCTAACACCAGTAGTTTAGGTGTGAAGTGTTTAATATACTCCCACTTTCTCTATAAAATATAATTATAAATATTAATTTTACGAAAGATCCAACTACCCTCGTCATCACTGTTCTCTCTCCCCAATCATTTCACCACCACCAAATCGAAACCCTAGAGCTCATCCATCTCTCCTCCTCCACCTCTCTGTCAAACCTAACTACTCACCACCACCACCACAAGCTCTATGTGAAACCCTTTTTTTAGTTCTCTGTACATTCTTACCACCACCAAACAACCTAGAATCAAAATCACCAAACAACCTACTGTCAAACACCATCAAAAAACCATCATACACCACCCAAAAATACTGCCATAAAGCCACAACCCTGAAACACTATCAAATCGATGCCACCCAAAACCGCTGCAATAAAGTTACAATCCTCAAACACCATCATCAAACCCACCACTGTACGCCACCCAAAACCACTGCCATAAAGCTACAACCCTCAAACACCATCATCAAACTCACCATTGTACGCCGCCCAAAACCACCACCATAAAGCCACAACCCTCAAACACCATCATCAAACCCACTGTCGTGTGCCACCCAAAACCACCACCAAAAAGTCACAACCCTCAAACCCCATCAAACTCACCAATTAAAATACAAGAAAATTCATAGTTAATTCAAGAATTGATCAGCAGACTCGCCGATGATAAGAGGCAAAGTGTCATCGACAAACACAATACGATTACAACAGTCAAAATTGAATAAAAATTCTCTGTCATAGGGCTTCGGCAGTGGGATTGGTGGCTGTCAGAGGAGACCCAGATGGTGAAGAAGGTGATCTATAGTGAACGACATGGCCATGGTTGTAACTCACTTCATGGGTTGCGATGGAGCTGACAATGATGATGAATACCATCATGCTGCTGGGTCTTCATCGTGAATGGGTGGAGTGTAGTGGAATTGATGAAGACAGTGGTTAAAAATAGTTGGCAATGGATTGGAGCACACAGACGGTGGAAATGGGTCTTGAATAGGGAATGTCAGTCGTTTCAGCAGTGGTAACATCGAAGATGTCAGCAATGGGTCTTTTCGCTAATGAGTGTGCATGGGAAGTTGACAATGGTTGAGCTTCAACTGAATGGTGTGGCGACAGAAGGTGGGGTGGTGGACATTCCAATGAAAATGATTATAATAGCAGTGACTATAATCACCCACGGGGTGGATTGTCGAGGCATGTTAGGATTACTCAATCCCACATCGCCTGGGTGTGCAGAAGGAGATGTGCTTATATGTAGTGTGTTCTCTTCAAATGGTATGAGACCTTTTGAGGTAAAATCCAAGAGCAAAACCGTACGTGTTGGAGCAGGATATTACAGTTGGTATCAGAGCCTGAACCCCGCCAGAAGTGTGCCGACGAAGACGTCGGGCCTCATAAGGGGTGGATTGTAATCACCCGTGGGGTGAATTGTCGAGGCATGTCAGGATTGCTCCCGGGGCATGTCAGGATTGCTCAATCCCACATCGCCTGGATGTGGAGAAGGGGATATGCTTATTTATAGTGTATTCTCTTCAAATGGTATGAGGCATTTTGGGGTAAAACCCAAGAGCAAAACCATGTGGGCTCACGCCTAAAGCGGACAATATCATACCATGTGTTGGAGCGGGGTATTTCAGTAACTTTTTTATAAAGCTGATGGTGGCAGTGGGTGAGCATATGGTGGTATTGCTCGATTGTAATGGGTCTTACATAGAGAAATGATAGAGGGCTTCACCAGTGATAGAAGGTGGAGCTCCGATGGTTGTTTTCTAGAGGACCCAGAATGTGGTCGATTGTAATAGGTCTTCTCCGATGGTTCCATAGTAGAGGAGATGGATTTCTCTATGTAAATATATATGTATATATATATATATATATATATATATGTGTGTGTGTGTGTGTGTGTGTGCATATATATATATATATATATATATATTAAATAAACATATAAATGCATACATAACTATTCACACAAAATGAGTAGGTTTGGGACCGATGGGCAATTTGACGGCGAATGTGGACAGAGACCTATAAAATAATTATAATATAATAATCTATAAAAATTATCAAAAATATGAAAAATACATAAAAAATAATTTATTAATTAAAATAAAACAAAATAGAGGACTAATAAATATAATTTCGAGAATAATAATATGCAAAAAATACACATTATCAACCTCTATCAAATACCAACTGTGATACCTTCAAGAGATATAAAAATATGATTTGATTTGATATAAAATGTTTTTGACTAAAATTATATACAAATATTTTACTTGAAATAATAATAATAATTGATAGAGTATTTGACTTCAATTATGAAACGGAGGTTGAGTTCAAGGTGACGTGGGTAAGAAGTCTACTTTGACCAGGGCTTTTTCTAACTGGAGAGCTAGTCTTCTACTAGGACACGTTCCTATGTTGCTACTATAAATATAGAGACGGTCCATATACTAAGGTACGTAATCAATACCCTCTGAGTTCCTTCACAGCTTTAATAGTCTTTCCGGTTTTAGACTTAAACGTCGGAGCATAGTCGGCCGGCACCACGCCAGTGCCCCTTTCGATTACCCTTCTCTTGTCCTTTTTGACAAGTTGGCATTTGACCAGTTCGGGGTGAATTTCTACTTCATCAGTTGGCGCCATCTATGGGAAACGATCGCAAACTTGGTTATTCTACCTGAATCACATACGAAGCATAATGCACCTATGATCTGAGTTGGAAACTGTGGCCGTACAGGACCCTCCTGCCAGTCACAATCCTCCAGTAATGCAAGACCCTCCTATCAACCCTCGTGGCAGACATGACCCTTCAGTTGGACAAGACCTGCCAATCGCCCCCAATCTTCCCAACTAAAATGTGCCAGAGGGAGGTATGCAACCCCCTGGGCAGGAGGACTTCCCTGGGGCACCCCCTGGAGTCCTAAATGATCAGGGGCATGTCACAGCGTTGGAATGCTAGGTCCGAAACTTAAATCAAATTCTGGTCTAGTTGCTTCAACAAAATGCAACAATCTTGCAGCGCTTCCCTCCTATGGCGCCGAAACCATCACCAAGTCACATTAGGCCTATTGATCCAGAAGGAGACGATGTTGGGCAAGACAGTGAAGTCCCAATGGACGATGCAGCTCAGAGTCAAGTAAGAGGTGAGACGAACCTCAGTCATCCAGTCCCATCCAAAAAAATCCAACCCTAGGGAGACTCAGGGCACCGAGGGGAAACTACCTATCATGACATGGAGATGCAGGACCTAAGAGCCAGGATAGAAAGCATGGCCCACACCATAAGAGGAAAGGGTCCTGCTACAGTAGAAGATCTGATCTAGGAAACCAACCTCCTTTTTTCTACTGGGGTAGTGAATTGTCCCTTGCCCAATAGGTTCAAGATGCCAATAGTTGAAAGCTTTGACAGGACCAAGGATCCACTAGATCACTTGGAAACCTACAAAGCACTAATGCACCTTCAAGCAGGACCAGACGAGATCATGTGTAAAGCTTTCCCCATAACTTTAAAAGGCTATGCCCAATCCTGGTTCAACAATTTGAAACCCGCATCTGTACATTCTTTTAAAGAATTGAGTCAGCTATTTGTTGGCAATTTCATCGCTGCCCGAAGACATAGGAAGCCTGCTACATATCTCCTAAATATGAGGCAGACTAAGGGGGAGTTGTTGCGGGACTATATCAATCGATTCAATAGAGAGATATTATAAGTAGATGCCTTGGATGACAAAGTAGCCATCATGGCATTCATGGGAGGTCTACTACCCTCCACATTATTGTACTCGATCTCCAAGAACCCTCCCGAAAGCATGTCCGAACTGCTAATAAAATCTCAAAAGTGCATGAATGCTAAAGACACCCTTGATTCTCAGAGTGAAAAATGAGATAATGACAGAAAGGTGGATAGGAAAAGGGGAGGAAAATCTAGCAGGGAGGAATGAAACCCTAAGTACGACAGAATGTCACAAGAGCAGAACGATAAAACCTTGCGTCGTGAAAAGGGATTCAACTTTACCCCTTTAAACACACTGATAAGTCAAATCCTTCTCCACATTAAGGATAACCCAACAGTGTTGTGGCCTCTAAAGTTAAAGTCTGATCCTTCCAGGAGATCCCGCGATAAGTACTATAGGTTCCACCACGACCATGGCCACGATACCGATGAATGTACAGATTTGAAGAGGCAGATTGAGAGTTTGATTCAAAGGGGCCAACTGCGGAGATTTGTGGTCGGCGGTGGGCGGAGAACCCAGAACCACACATAGGATGGGAAAGAAGGCGCTATTTAGAGAAACCCTCCATTGGGGGAAATTAGAGTCATCTCCGGTGGAATCGAAGGTGACGGAGAGTCCAATGTGGCTCGTAAAGCACATGCAAGAAAAGACAGAAGTTTCTCTAAAATAAGATAGGTAAGCCAACCGCCCGCTAAGTGCCCCTAATTGGATGATCAAACCATCACTTTCTCAGAAGCTGACGCCAGGGGAGTTCAGCAACCCCATGACGATGCCCTTGTAGTCACGTTAATTATCACCAATTTCATAATTAGGCAAGTGTTGATCGACAACGACAGTTCTGCTGACATCCTATTTATAGGCTCATTCGATCAAATGAGGATCGGAAAGGATAGACTCAAGCCTACTAAGTCTCCCCTCGTCAGTTTCTCTAGGGAAAAGCTTCTTCCACTAGGCACTGTTGACCTCCCGATCACTGTTGGTTTAAGTCTCAGGCAAGTCACTAAGATGGTCACCTTCTTCATAGTAGACTGCCCAACCACATACAATGTCATCCTGGGAAGGGCCATGTTGAATGCCATGAGAGTGGTGACCACCACCTATCATTTCCTCATTCGGTTCCCTACTGAACATGGTGTCAGAAAGCTAAAAGGAGACCAATCCATTGCCCGAGAATGTTATGTCACTTCCCTAAGGGAGAGGAGTGTATCAGAAACTCTGAGTATAGAAAGCCTAGAAGTGGAAGAGAAAGAGGAGGTCCGCTATACGAAACCTATGGAAGAGCTAGTTGAAGTTAACTTGGACAAACAAGGTGCAGGAAAATAAGTAATCTTAGGTTCGTCACTCCCACCCACCTCTCGGGAGGAGCTAGTTCGATTCCTCAGAACAAATAGGGAAGTGTTTGCCTGGTCCCATGAAAACATGCCTAGAATTGATCCAACCATTGCCATGTACCGGTTGAACGTCGACCCCGTTGCCAAGCCAGTCAGGCAGAAGAGGAGAACCTTTACCCCAGAAAGAAATTTGGCAATATTTGAGGAGGTGGATAAACTGATAAAGGCTAACTTCGTACAAGAAACCAATTACCCGAACTGGTTGGCAAACATAGTGCTAGTTAAGAAATCCAATGGCAAGTGGCGTTTGTGTGTTGACTTCACTAAAATAAACAAAGCCTATCCAAAAGATAACTTCCCCCTTCCATAGATTGATATGCTAATGGAAGGGACGACAGGGTACGAGCGGCTTAGCATCATGGATGCCTACGTAGGATATAATCAAATTTTAATGTGGCCATCAGACCAAGAAAAGACGTCCTTCATAATAGAAAGGGGGTTGTACTGCTACACAGTGATGTCGTTCGGCTTGAAGAATGTCGGCGCAACTTATCAAAGGCTGGTGAATATAATGTTTAAAGAGCAAATTGGCAGGAACATGGAGGTGTACGTTAATGACATGCTCTTTAAAAGCCAGAGGGCTGGAAGTCACTTGGATGATTTGTAAGAAGCCTTTAATATCCTTCGAAGGTACATAATGAAGCTCAATCCTAGTAAATATGCCTTTGGGGTGTCCTCTGGGAAGTTTTTGGGCTACCTAGTCAGCAAAAGGGGGATAGAAGCCAACCTGCAGAAGGTACAAGCCATCCTGGATATAAAATCACCCAGAATGATTAAAGAAGTTCAGAGGCTGACAAGAAAGGTGGCAGCATTAAGCCGGATGATCTCCTGCACCACAGATAGGTGTTTCCCATGTTTGCAAGTACACAAGCGGGCCTTCGAGTGGATGCTAGAATGTGAACAGGCTTTAAGCGAGCTAAAGCAGTACCTCAGTTCACCCCCACTCCTATCTTGCACGCGTGTAGGGGAGGAATTGTACTTATACTTGGCTGTCTCCCTCGCAGTAGTTAGTTCTACACTAGTGCGAGAGGAGGAAGGGGTGCAAAGGCCAGTCTATTATACCAGCAGGGCGCTCTAGGGGCAAAAGGGCGATATCCCTCAATAAAGAAACTGGCTTTTGCACTAGTTATAATAGCTAAAAAATTTAGGCCATATTTTTAAGCACATACTATTGTAGTACTTACTGATCAACCACTCCAGCAAGTCCTCTTCAAGCCTGAAACCTCTGGTCAGCTTGTGAAATGGTCCATGAAACTGGCGGAATTTGACATCCGATACAGGCCAAGATCGACGGTCAAAGGCCAAGTACTAGCAAATTTTATAGTTGAATTCACATATCCCCCAGAAAAAGAGCAAGTTCAGCAAGAAGAGGTAGATAGCCCAATCTAACAGAGCGAGGAGGACCTAATGGACCCAGATTGCACATGAAAATTATTCATGGATGGATCGTCAAACACACAGGCCAGTGGCACAGGAATATTGATCAGATCCCCAATAGGGGAAACGTTCAAATATGCCCTATAATTCGGGTTCAAGGCAATAAATAACAAAGCTGAGTATGAAGCCTTGATTGTAGGACTAAAATTAGCTAGTGTACTTAAAGTGCGGTAACTAAAGGCCTACACTAATTCCCAACTGGTTGCCCTGTAAGTTCATGCAGAATACGAAGCAAAGGGAATAAAAATAAAATCTTACTTGCAAAAAATATAAAAGCTTGTCACCCACTTCCAGAGATTTTTCATCATGCGGGTCCCCCACAGTAAAAATTCTAATGCAGATGCTCTTGCTCGATTGGCTACAGCACATGAAGCCGCCCAAAAGGGTGTTTGTAGAACATATGGACCACCCGAGTAAAATAGAAGGGACGTCGTGTAAGGTGAACCAGGTCACCCAGGACATGGAATGGGAAAATTCGATTGTCAAGTACATTAGGGATGGTGAGCTACCTTCCGATAAGTCAGAGGCATGCAAAATAAGGATCACGGAGTTCAAGTATACCTTGATCGACGAAATCCTCTACAAAAGGGGAGTCTCCTTATAATACCCGCGATATGTGTCAACAGAAGAAGCCCAACATATCATGAGGGAAATCCATGAAAGGGAGTGCAGAAACCATGTAGGGGTAGGTCCTTGGCTCATATGGCCGTTAGGCAGAGATACTATTGGCCACTATGCAGCAAGATGCACTGGACTTTGTCAAAAGGTGTGAGAAGTGTCAACATTTTGCCAACATCCCTAGGCAACCCTTGGAAGAGTTGACCTCGATAGTGGTCCCATGGCCCTTTGCCCAGTGGGCAATGGATTTGGTCGACCCCTTACCTATGGGAAAAGGGCAGATGAAATTCGCATTTGTAACAATTAACTACTTCACCAAATGGGTGGAAGTCGAACCCTTAGCCACGATTGGGGAAAAGAATGTCATCAATTTTGTATGAAAATCAATCATATGCAGGTTCGGTGTCTCGAGAGTCATTATCACTAATAACAAAAAATAGTTTAAAAGCTAGCATTTTCAGAACTTCTGTGCCAAGCATGACATAAGCAACCATTATTCCTCACCAGGTCACACGTAAGCCAATGGGCAGGCCGAAGTTGCTAACAATACGATATTCCAAATAATCAAGACACGCCTAGAAGACTCCAAAGAAGTATGGCCCGAGCTGCTTCCAAGCGTCTTATGGCCTTACATGACCACTGCCAAAGTCCCCATAGAGGAAACTCCCTACTTCTTAGCTTTTGGAAGTGAAGCAGTCCTTCCAGTTGAAATGGGACAGGTAGCAAGTCATTAGATTAAGTACCATGACCCCCGTCGCAATAAGGATGAGCTAAGGGCTAATGCTGACTTCATCGAGGAGAAAAAAGAACAGGCGTAAGTGCAGATGACAGTGTATCAGCAGGCCATGTCCCAGTACTACAACGTCAGGGTCAAGCAGAGGATTTTTTAACCCAGCAACCTAGTCCTACGTGAAGTCACTCAAGCCACCAAACCTCCAGGCACTGGAAAATTAGCCCCTAACTAGGAGGGCCCAAACAGAGTGGTCAGGACTCACAAACAGTGCATGTATTGGTTGGAAACCTTGGAAGGAAGGCAATTCGCCTATCCTTGGAACGCTGAGCATCTGAGGAAATACTATCAGTAAAAGTTTTTTTTTCTTCCCTTACTTTCTTATTTTAAGCTTGTTTTTACTTTTAGTAGTGCTATTTTAGAAGTTGGCTTCATTCCCAAGCCTTAGAGTAGAACTCCAGTTTCATATCCATTTCTTTTTTTAGAATGTCAATAAAAGTATTGTTCATTTCAAAACGTGTTATCATACTTAAAACACTTTATGCATAACCCTGCGGGGGCACACCTCTACAGTGTGCCTTTAATGAAAAAGGCGGGATGGATTAATCTCGAGAACATCATAACCTTACACGGGCATAACCCTACGGGGGCACATCTCTGTAGTGGGCCTTTAATGAAAAAGGCGGGATGGATTAATCCCAAGAACATCATAACCCTACGAGGGCATAACTCTACGGGGGCACACCTCTACAGTGGGCCTTTAATGAAAAAGGTGGGATGAATTAATCCCAAGAACATCATAACCCTACGCGGGCATAACCCTACAGGGGCAAACCTCCACGGAGGGCCTTTGATGAAAAAGGCGGGATGGATTAATCCCGAGAAAATCATAACCCTATGCGGGCATAACCCTACGGGGGCACACCTCCACGAAGGGCCTTTGATGAAAAAAACGAGATGGATTAATCTTGAGAAAATCATAACCCTACGCGGGCATAACCCTACGGGGGTACACCTCCATGGAGGGCCTTTGATGAAAAAGGCGAGATAGATTAATCCCGAGAAAATCATAACCCTACATGGGCATAACCCTACGGGAGCACACCTCCACAAAGGGCCTTTGATAAAAAAAAATGCGAGATGGATCAATCCTGAGAGCATTATAACCCTATGCGGGCATAACCCTACGTGGGCATAATCTAACGGGGGTGTACCTCTAAAAGAGGGCCTTTGGTGAAGAAAGCTGGGCAACTTAATCCCGAGAATATTGTTAAGAAACCTACAGAGAGACGCCTCCAGGGAGGACCCTTAAAGAAAAATATAGAGTCGCTAAAATTTTTAAGAACATAGGCAAGTGACCGTATGTGGGTATGACTCGCCTAATGAGAAACTATCTAGCAACAAGGTAGGAAACCTTTTCATATAGGTGTATGCCATAGGGGTTGTTTTCAGAGTGCAAAGTCTAGCTCGATACAAAAATAAGTGATTCTTCGTTCATTAAAATAGAAGGTTACAAAGGGCCCCTACAAGGGAGGAACATTATATGATAACAAAAAGAGACAGAAATCAAACGTCAGGGTCTCCAATCTGCAAATAGGAGAAGTCCATGTCAGGCCACTGATCTTGCGCTATCTCACAGAAGTACTCAAATTTGTCAATATACGACTGGTTGAGGGCCTTATCATAATCAGATGAATCTTTAAAATGCTCGATCGCCAGTTCTTTGATTCCTGGCAGATCAGTGTTCCACTTGGCCATCTCCTCCCGTTCATCACTGAGCTAAGAATGAAAGGTATCGATCTCTTTGCTGCGAGAAGCATAGGAAGCGCGGAAGGTCTCTAGCTCTGAACTAATAGTGGAACACTTACTACTAAAGGAAGCCTCAGCAACAAGGCGGCATTCTGCTTCTCCATTTCCTACTTCGTCTATAAGAGGGGGTTGGAAAGACCATGGGTGAGTGTCAAGCCCTGTTCAAGATATGAGTGTGAGTACATCACATAAAAAGGGTAATACCACCCAAGTGCAATAAGAGTGAGGGCATACCTTAACCATGTTGGCTAACAAATATTCAGTAGAGGTAGTAGACTCAAGGGAGGTCACCTTTTCGAGATCATGTGGGAGAACAAATTCCCCAGCCCTCTTTACAACAAATGCTGTATCGGACAACAATGAGCCAGTGTGACTAGTAACAAACATCAATATCCCGGTATGGCTGGTAGCAGGGGAGAAGGATACTTGGGAAGTACCACCACCGAAGAGTTGTGTCACCGGCACCCCAAAAGAGCTTCGGTCCGAGGGACTACCTCCCTTAAACAACTGGGCAAGAGTCACCACAAATGGGTTCGAAGTCAGAGTGCTCATAGGGGCAAGAGTTGTGGTCATGGGAGAATTCCCAATGGAAGGAGGAGACGACAAGTCCCCACCTACAGGTAAATCGGTACACCTGACAACCACGAGCCTGCACAGTTTTTTTTGCATAGAATGGGATGAGGATAATGCAACACCTTTTCCCTTCGCCAGTGTGAGGATGTCTCTGTCAGGCCTCCTCTACGATACTGTATAGGTTTACACATAAATGCGTGTTACACGACTCAGTAGAGGAAAGGAAAAGGAAGGATAAAAGCGTTAGGGTGTACCTTGCCTATTTACAATCACGCAAGTAGCATAACCTAATGTGCTAAGCCCCGCATCGAAAGTTAAGGCCATCGCGTCTCTCATTGGGAGTTTGTGGACGATATCCAATCTATCATCTTCTTCACGACCCACCAGTGGCTCAACCCTAACAGCTGAAGTATAAAAGCAAATTCGCATAAAGTACAATACAGGAAAAAGTGGTAGTAGTAAGAAGGGGGAAAATATAAGGTAGAAAGAGTTTACCAGTTATATCCCCGTCGGTCCAAGAATGGGGGATGCGTTAGGGGAGAAGCTCCCAGCTTCCTAAAATAAAAAGAACCGTTCTTTCTAATTCTTTATCCTATGGCTGGTATCAAGAACCACCACTCCTTTGGGCAAGCCCCCTCCGTGAGTCCGGCTTTCTATGTGACGCTAGTATTTTTTCTTCAAGAGGGTATAGTAGGAAATAAACTCGTTAAGGGTTTGTGGGGAGGTAAAATTGTAGGACTTCCACAGGACCAGGGTAGCCATGATAATACACCAAGAGTTTGGCATAAGTTGAGAAGGGTAGAGGTTGATCGCCCAGAGCAACACTTTAGCGAAATTCGGGATGGGAAATCGAAGGCCAAAAAGAAAGTAAGCTTCGTAGAAGCATGTTTCCCTAGGGCAAATAGAGTAACCCTCTCCGCCGGCAAGGGATCTCTAGCTACGACCCCTTCTAGAAAATAGTATGAAACAGCCACCTCCTCTACCTCGGCGTTTGTCATGGTAGAGCTAAAGTCCTGGCACTCTTCATAATCAACCATTACAGAAAACAGGAACTCAAACACTTGGACAAGAGGAGAGCCAGGGGCAAAAGTCTCTAGAGATGGCTTGTTAAAATTGTGATCGATAACGTGCAAACAGCGGGAGAGGGAAGGTATGATGGCATGTGGTATGAGCTGATGAGGTGATTAGTAAATGAAGAAGAAAACCAACTTATATAGGCATGGCAAGCCACAACGTTCCAATCCCCACCATTCTTTTTTTCCAAATGTTCAGAAAGCAATGGTTATGAGCAACGGTCACAAGCAAGGGGTAACCAGCGCTAATCGAACATGCACCCATGGCCTAGGCACGAACAAGGCCGCATCTTAAACATGGCCAAAGATGTGTTAGGCGTGCGGCCAAGGTCGCACCAAGCATGCGGTTAAAGCCTCACCGGGCACGTGGCCAAGGTCAAATCTAGGGTGCAGCCAAAGCCGCGCTAGGTGTGCTGTCAAGGCCGCACCCAGGGTAGGGCCAAAACTGCACCACGTACGCGATCAAGGCCGTGCCATGCGCATAGCCAAAGTCGCACCACGTGTGTGGCTAGGGCTGCATCCTGAATACAATTTGGCCACGTTATGGCATGTTTAAGGCTAGGCCCACCAAAAAAAATATGGGTATCTATTTTGAACCATTAACAGTCGAAGTGTTCCTGATATCCAACAAATGAACCTCATGAACAGGGGGCATCTGATAGAGTATTTGATTCCAATTATAAAACAGAGGTTAAGTTCAAGGTGACATGAATAAGAAATCTACTTTGACCAGGGCTTTTTCTAACTGGAGAGCTAATCTTATACTAGGACACGTTCCCATGTTGCTACTATAAATATAGAGACGATACATATACCAAGGTACGTAATCAATACCCTCTGAGTTTCTTCATAGCTTTAATAGTTTTTTCAATTTCTGACTTGAACGTTGGAGCATAGTCTACTGGCACCACACCGGTGCCCTTTCGATTACCCTTCTCTTGTCCTTTTTGACAGGTTGGCATTTGACCAGTTCGGGGTAAATTTTTGCTTCATCAATAATAATAATAATAGTAATAATAATAATAATAATAATATTACCCTTTTGGTGTTTCGATTTAGTTTTGTGAATAATTTATTTCTACTGTAATGACAAGTAACAGAAAGAGATGAGAAGGAAGGAGAAAGAAAATAGAGAGAAAGAGAAATTATGGTTATAAGCAAATGAGTACTTAGGTAATTTACTACCACATAGAAAGGGCCTAAGGGTATCAACGTCTTTTTGCATGGAGTCAGATGGGGGTCAGACCTGCCTATACACAGTTTGGGGTCTTTTTGATAGATGGAGCAAAATATTTGGGTTTAAGCTGTCACTAAAAACAAAATTCTCTCCTTGTGAAATAAGTCCAAACCTCAAGGGGTGTCAGTAATATTTATACTACTTTATTTACCAAAGAAAATAAAAATTAAGCTCTTGAATGTGAGAACCTAGTTTAAACTCTAGAGAGAAACCAATATTTTTTTGGGATGGGGGTGGAGTAAGCAATCATTTTCTTTTTATTTTCCAAATCATATTATATTTGCATCAAATCTAAATTTCTAGATTGACCACTTAGTAAGAGCTTTGAATAAATAATTAAATTAAAATATACATGGTGTGTGAGGTGCCAATGAATAACTTCAGAGGTCAAACAAGGGGCCAAATTAAATAACGGTCGAAAGTAGTTCTGGAGTGGTCGAAAGCAAAAGGGACTGAATCCAATAGCGATTGAAAGTAATTCTTGAGTGGTCGAAAGCAAAAGGGACCAAATCCAATAGTGGTCGAAAGTGGTTCTAGAACGATCGGAAGCAAATCTAGAGAGGTTGAAAGAAGCTACAAAACTGAAAAAGTGATTTCAATTGGGTTAAACACATGCTAAAGACTCAAATGAAGTTTAAAAGTGGAATTCAAATTTGAAAGTTGAATTAAAATGTGATTGGACATGTGGCAAAAGGTGCTAAAGACTATGAAAGGCTATTTGATAAATTTTGGCTCAATCACATAGTGAATATTGAAAATGCACGTGAAAACAAAAGAAAGCAGTAGTTTCAGTCTTACCTTCAGAATTGATCAATCAGACTATGACAAGTGGCATAACTTGAGGACAGTTAAAGTAAGAGGATTTAATGAAACAATTAGTGTTTGAATTTAAAAGGACAGACAGTTACAACCACTATTAACCAACCAAGGCTCAAGTATAAC
Source organism: Cornus controversa (assembly GCA_026545225.1). NCBI lineage: Eukaryota > Viridiplantae > Streptophyta > Magnoliopsida > Cornales > Cornaceae > Cornus > Cornus controversa. Next base: position 11,394,061 of record CM048850.1, read on the forward strand.
TAGGCATGAAGAGGGACTGAGAAGAGGTCATTAACCATCAACACAATTTCACTCTTATTGTATCTGCACTTCTATTGTTCTTACATTCCTTTTACAATGTACCATTTACATATTTCAATACTTTATTACTTTTCTTAAAAGTAATTTTATCCTTAGTCATAGATTTGTATCAACATAAGTCTCTTGCACTCTATGTACAAAATCCACTTGTTATTGAATAAAGCAAATATACATCGTTGCTTTCTTTGCTTCTATTCTTTTAACCGGTGTTTGAATAAGTCTGAATACTATAAAACGTGTATTCCATATTCTATTGCTTTTTTCATCTTTATTCCGGATTTAAATTTCTAAAAATCCTCTTTATTAAGGTACTAAAGAACCTAGAAAAAGGATGATCCTCACCTTCTCATATTGCCTGATCATTGCAAAGACCAATCTACTCCTTAAGACTGATCGAGTCTCACAAGGATGATTTGTTTGTACCCAAATTTGAGTCAATTTAACTTTGGCACGCCCTCGCTGAATTTAATCGACTAAACAATTTGGCACACCCGGTGGCACATCGGACGTGTTCAAAATCATAAGAGTTTTGTGGTGATTACCCGCTCAAAATCGAAGTGTTGAAACGTTCATTAGTTTCCAACCTAATCCTCAGGCTTTAATAATATCAGATGAAACTGTAAATGGGTTTCGGCTATCAACTTCAGTGGCAAAATAGATAATAGATAGATAGTATGCCTTTGATATGGTAAAGGCTAATCATATTTTTGACTATGTATTGGCTGGTAAATAATTATCCTCAAAAAGGGACAAGAGATCTTAAAAGGACGCTAAGACGAATCGAGTGGAGAAACGAATTGAAGAGGCTGATTCAAAGTAGAGCTTAAATTGGTCTGAGGAAAAAAGACCAATTAGAGAAACTGTCCCAATGAAGAGCATGAAACAGCCTAAAGAAAAGCAACTGATTCTAGAGGTCGGTCAAAACAAATTTTAGAAAAAATTGAGAAGTTGTTGAAGAAATGTGAGAAGGACTCTTCAATTGCAGTGGTTAAAGATGAAAATGAGATATCCAAATTGACTCCTAGGCTGAAGAGTGTATGTGTGGTTGAATTCTTTTTTGTTTACTAAGAATAAGGGCTCAAAATTGACACCTTGTTGCAGATTGTCCTAGGGGGCAACTTGTTTTTCCCCAAGAAGGCTAAGGAGGGCAATAAAATATTTGTTCAATCTAGGAGGACCCATTGGAGTTTTTATTTTAGGAGTACAATTGGTTATTATAACCGATTTAAATTCTAGTTTTTAAGTTTAACTCTTTAAAAATTTAGCCTGCCCTCATTTTCAAAGAGCTAGGGGGGCATTGTTTACACCAAAATCTAAATTTTTCTAGATTCGACCACTTGGTAAGAGCTTTAGGGAAAAAATTAGATTAAAATATATAAGGGTGTGTGAGGTGTTGATGAATAATTTCATAGGTCAAACAAATAACGATCAAAAGTAGTTATGGAGATGTTGAAAGCAAGAGGGACCAAATCCAATAGCAATCGAAAGTAATCTTGGAACGGTCGAAAAAAAGAGGGATTGAATCCAATAGTGGTTGAAAGTGGTTCTATAGTTGGGGGAAGCAAATTTGGAGAGGCTGAAAGAAGCTACGGAACTGAAAAAAATATTTCAATTAGGTTAAACACGTGCTAAAGACTCAAATGAAGTTTAAAAGTTGAATTCAAGTTTGGAAGTTGAATTCAAATGTGTTTAGCAGTTAGGAGTAACTGTTTACACCATAAATTTAAATTTTGGCTCAATCACGTCGTGAATATTGAAGATGCACTTGAAAATAAAGGAAAGCAGTAGTTTCAATCTTACATTCAATCAAATTATGACAAGTGGCGCAACTTGAGGACTGTTGAAGCAAGAGAATTTAATTAAACAGTTTGTGTTTGAATTTAAAAAGGACGAATAGTGGACACCACCATTAATCGACCAAGGCTCAAGTATAAATAGACATGAAGAGGGACTGAAAAGAGGTCCATGGCCATCAACACAATTTCACTCTTATTGTATATGTATTTCTATTGTTATTATATTCATTTTATAATGTAGCATTTACATATTTTAACACTTTATTACTTTTCTTAGGAGTAGTTTTAGCCTTAGTCATATAGTTGTATCAACAACAATCTCTTGTACTCATGTACAAAACCCACTTGTTATTGAATAAAGCAAATACACATCATTGCTTTCTTTGCTTCTATTCTTTTAACCAGTGTTTGAATAAGTTTGAATACTATAGGACGTGTATTTCATGTTCTATTGCTTTCTTCATTCTTATTCCAGAATTGAATATCTAAAGGATTGATCCTTGTCTTCTCATATCACTTGATAGTTGCAAATACCGATCTGCTCCTTAAGACTGATCGAGTCTCACAAAAATAGTTTGTTTGTACCCAAATTTGAGTCAATTCGACTCTGGCATGCCCTCACGGAATTTAATCAACCAAACATAATCCCAAAGAACAACATCTTTATACAAATAATATCAAATTTTAGGTTTATACACAGGGTGGTGACTCAAACTCTCAAATTTGAGAATATAAATTCGAGTTTGAAGACAATCACTTTGTAAGCATATATTGAATTTAACCTTCTTAATTCTGTCAACTAATAAAGGACCAAATTGGATAATGAATTTTTTATTTATTTTATTTACTTAGTCTTGGAGAGATTAAAAAAATGAAAAGAATAGAAGGGAATGTAATAAACAGTCGCCATTTTTAGCAACTTTTTAGAGAGAGAATAAAGGAAGTCGTGAGCTACTTTTAAAAAAAAAAAAAGAAAAAAAAAAGGACCAGTAATACTCTCTTCATTTGGTAGTTTATAAGGATGAAAAAAGAAAGATAAATTTTATTCTATCAAAAGAAATGATAAAGTAATAAATAATGTCTTAATTAGGTAGTTAAGGTGATAAGAGTGATTTATCTGGTCAAATGGGAAGATGATAATCTGATAATCCTTTTTTCCTTAATCTCTCCCGGGATCACAATGAGAAGAGTTTCACAATATAATCTCCTATAAGAGTGAGGTCGATCAATCGAAAAGGTACAAGAAATTAAATATAGTCTTTGATGTACAAATTTTTGAACAACGACTTGATCGTCGGAGTGTACTCGATCGAAACCACACCGGTGATAGTTTAGGTTACACTCTTTTTGTGCTTCAGCAAAATAGAGCTAATCCAGATTATGAAAAATCAAACATCTATTGTTGGCTCCATTTGTGGGAAACTATTAGTTTTCCAAAGAAATTATGGTTCTAATGTGATATGGGCTGAATATTGGGGGAAGTATATCATTACAAATTTCTAGTCAGGGGAGTTGTCAAGGTAACAACTTAGCATCACAAATTACCATGAACATGTCACAACATTGAAACAATAGGTTCAAAACTTAAACCAAGGATTGAACCAGTTGATTCAACAAAATATGATGATTTTGTAATGTCTAGCTATTCCCACGAGTCCACTACCATTATAGAACCCACAGGATGGGTTTCCACATCAAGATCCCCCCATCCAGCTTAGCTAGGGGGTGGGGGTGGGGGTAGGGAGGGCAAACATCAAATTAAATGACGATAATCCCCCTCAGGATGACAATGATGAAGAGCATAGTCAAATGGGGGGTCGATATAGGGAGCAATGCCATTAATCTCTTGGATGGAGTACCCAACCTCATGGAGATGTTTTCATCTATGTTCGTGACAAAACCGAAGGCGTTACTCACTTAGACAAGCAAATACAAGATTTAAAGGTAAATGTTGAAGATGTGGTATAAGTGTTGAAAGGTGGAAGGTTTAGTGTAGAAGGCTGACTTGCTATTTAGCCCAATAATTATGAATTGCCTATTGCTAGGAAATTTCAAGATGCCTCAGCTCAAGAGTTTTGATGGGACCCAAAACCCTCTCAATCATTTGAAGACGTTTAAGGCACTAATGCATTTAGAGGCCTTTCTAGATGAGATTAGGTGCAGAGCCTTCCCTGCTACATTGAAAGGTCGACATGGGTTTGGTTTAATAAGTTGAAGCTGAGTTTTATTAACAATTTTGGAGAATTAAGCAAGCAGTTTATAGGACACTTTATTGCAGGTCAGAGGCATAAGAGGCCGACAACTTATTTGTTAAATATAAGAAAAAGATAAGGGGGAGCTACTACGAGAATAAGTTGGTTTAATACTAAGATGTTGTAGGTTGATGAGGTAGACAACAAGGTGGCCCTGACCACTGTCATGGATAGACCTTAAGGTTTTTGTTTTCCTTGTCAAAAGAACCTCGTATCACTATGGCGGAGATACTGATTAGAGCGCAAAAGCATATGAACATGAAAGATGCCATAAATGCACGAAAAAGTAATGAAGGTGATCGAAGATATGAGATTAAATAAGAAGAGGTCAGTCCCTAGTGCTAGGGATGAGAAGGATGCCAAATATAGGAAGACCTCTGGCAACCAGGGTGATAGGTTATCTCGACATATGAGAAGCCCAAATAAGTATACCAATTACACTCATTTAAATGCACCGTCATATCAAATTTTTAATAACAGATTCAAAATAACCTATTCTTAAAATGTCTACCAAATTTGAAGTCGTACCTAATAAAGAAGTCGTGGCAAAAATACTGCGGATTTTATTAAGACCACATACATATGATGGAAGAGTGTATTGACCTCAATAATGAAATTGAGAGTCTGATTTGTAAGGGTCATTTATGTAGGTTCATGGTGGGGAATTAGAGAGGTGGGGGCAAACCCCATCCAAGGAGATTGAGATCATCGCCCTCTTTAGTAACAACCAATCAATAAGATTGGAATCATATCATGAAGGTTTGCTGGTGGTAGCGAGTTGAGCTTAGATTGGAAAGCTAATTCAAGGAGAACTCAAAACTTATCCATGGTGAATGAGGTTGGACTAACAACTCCTCCGGCAAATTTACCTTGGGTGGATAGAAAAATTATTACTTTCTCCGAGGAGGAAACTAGGGGGACTCCATAGCATCATGATAGCCCTCTTGTGGTTACCATGATTATAGCCAATCACAAAATCTAACAGATATTGATTGACAATGGAAGTTTGGTTGATATTTTATTTTTATGCTTTTAATAGGATGAAGATAGGCAAGGAAAAGCTTAAGCCTTGGTTCTCAAGGGATAAGGTGTATCCAATAGGAGTAGTAACTCTCCTAGTAACTATAGACACTAGTCAAAGGCAGGTAATAGTGATGGTAGACTTCTTGGTGATGGACTATCCATTCGCCTACAACATCATCCTAAGAAGGACAACCTTGAATTTGATGAAGGCTATCACCTCTACCTACCACTTATTGATTTGCTTCCCAACCGAGCATGGTGTCGACGAGTTAAGCAGTGACCAAGCTAAAACTCGAGAGTGCTACGTTTCTTCCTTAAGAGAGAAGAAGCTACAGGAGACACTGATAATTAAAGGGTTGGAAGTGAGAAATCAAGAGGACACCCACCTAATTGAGCCAATAGAAAACCTCATTGAGGTTAATTTGGACGATTGTGAAGCCAAGAAAAGAGTGAGCATTAGGTCTTTACTCCACCTCGATGTAAGAGATGAGCTTATTCAATTTTTTAAGTGGAACTAGGACATATTTGCATGGATGCACAAAGATATGCCAAGCATAGACCCAGCAGTAATGGAGCACCATTTGAATATGGATCCCTATTCAAATATGTTAGGTAGAAGGTAGTATTAATTATGTGGTATGCGGTATTTATGAGGCTATAGGAGGTGTGTTTTAGTCATTTCTATTGAGCATGCAAGAGCTCATCCCAGGCGTATACAAATATTTTCAGGTCATGGCAAGGAGGTTACGGAGCCTTCCCAACCATGAGTTAAATTAGAGCATAGACAGTCTTTTAGAAATATTTTTGTAGTTTCTTTTGTTGAAGCATGCCCGAAATGTGGACTAGATGCCTTATTGTCATGTATAATGGGCTTACATTATAAGAGATGGTCTTTTGTAACCTTTATGATTTAAAATTTTCTACATTGGAGCAAGTTCAAATGTGTGATGGCATTATGCCTTGGAGAAATAATGTATATGGGTATTCATGCTAGAAGATATGTATTTCAGATACAAATGCATGTATAAAAATGTATCTTTGGTTCATTTATTCCTTGAAATTGTGGTATAATTTTGGTAGACAAATGAAAAGATGTGAATGCATATTCTAAGTCATATTATGGTTATACTTAGGTTTCTGGACTATAGAATGGTGACTTGAATTTCATTTATGCTTATATGTCAATTGCATGAGTGATTTAAGATGAGAATGTGATGGATAATGATATCCCATTGAGTTGGAATTATATAAGTGGCATTACATATGGTTAAATGTGAGAAATATTAGTAAGTTTCAGCCGACCGTTTTCAACCAATCGAAAAGAAACCTTCAGCCGACCAATGAAATTGATCAGCCGATGTATGTAAGCCGAAGAAGGGACCATTAAGGTGGTTTGTGAGAACATGCCTTTGATGTGGTCGGAACTAAATTATATTGCAAGCTTAATTTTGCCCTTTTTATCAAAATATAATTTAACCACTCGCAAGAGCACGAATCTTTGCAGATAAGGTTCTATATAGAGGGTATCGATCCCACGAGGACTAGTCGTTAATTGTCATAGAGAAAGATTAATTCTACTTTAATTCAAACAAAACAGATTTTTGGTTTTGTGTTTAGAAACTATTGCATAAAGGAAATGACAATAAAATTAAAAAGTAAAGTTGGGAGAGAGAACTAGGGTTGGTTTCCACCCCTAGCCATTCACATGTTCATAAGTGTAGCAAGCAAGGGATTCATTAATTAAATGCCTAACAATGACATTAGGCTTGTGACCTCAATGACATATCAAAAGATCAATGTGTGTGCTAACCTATCATAATCCATCTTCAACAAGCATAGCTCTTCAACCTAACTAACTACCTACTTACTCTACTCTCTAAGTGAACACTACATGCATCCAAACTACCTTGTCTTGGCATGGTCTATACAAACTAGCATCACACATTCATTTAAACACCATTATCTAGCCATCATTTGCACTTCTTGTGGAATATGCAAATGTTGTGCATTCAAGTGACAAAACCTACTCTAAGACAAGAATAAATTCCAAATCAAATGAATATATAAAAGAAATGTATTTGTGTACATAATCACTAGGCTAAATAATCAACATTTAATTACAAGTCCCAAGAGCTACAAAGATGAACAAGTTTACATGGCTAGGGGTTGAAACCAACACCCTAGTAGAAGAGTTAGTTGCTCATGGTTGCCTTGCACCCTTCCATTGATGAAGAGAATGAAGCTTCTTGGTCTGGTTCAGCCCTTCCTCTTCCTCTCCCGAAGGTCTCTCTCTTCTTCTTCTGATTTGTATATGTTGAGAGATATGAGATATGTGGCTTTTGGTGCTTTTTGTATGCTTTTTGGCTCCTTTGGGCCCACCATATATATATATATATCATTATATATATCTCTTGTATCAAGAAGGCCCCCAAAAGTCTTGTTCAAGTCAGACAATCCCCTTAAGTCGTGCAAAAAGGGGGATTTTGTTGCAAGTGGGAGAGCAGGTGAGCAAGTGGCCAAGTGGGCTCTGCAGCATTTCGATTGATCGAAATTGCATTTCGATTGATCGAGATTTCGATCAATCGAAATGAGATTTCGATCAATCGAAATTTCGATTGATCGAAATCCACATCTCGATTGATCGAAATGCCTTGGCAACAGTTTCTGATTTCATCTCTTGACTGCAGAAAACTTCCAACTTTGCTCCATTTACTCCAATACCTGCAATACATCAAAAACACAAAAATACCGTAAACATATCTCGGTAAACGCAAAAATGGAACTAACATATGCAATAAAGAGGGTTCAAATGCATAGAATTGAACACTTATCACACCCCCAAACTTACATATTGCTAGTCCCTTAGCAATACAATATTACAAAAATGAAATTAACTATCTTATACAAAAGTTTAATCATGCTCAGTCATCAACTAGATAAAGGGCGCTCATCCATTCATTTCACAATTGGCAAATGCAACAAGTATTACAGAACTATGCGGCCATTAGCAAAAATGGACTTTCACAAGCTATAAATGAACGACAGTCCCCACATGCTGGCCAGCCCGAACAACTATAACAATTCCAACCCCAAAATCCTCTTTGAAAAGTGAACATGCATTCTAACGTGCGGCTTTTGTCATATTTGGAGAAGAAAACGAACAAATCTGTTTTTAAGAGAAAAACTCATTGAAAATGCTCAACCCGGCTGTTTCATTATCACAAAACATTCATGATTGCTCATGTGCGGATGACTGTGCAATGCTTAGCTCTTTTTGCTTTCTTGTAAGCCCACGTAGCGGCGTTGGGCCAATGACTCCCAAACCAATTGGTTTTAGGGCATTAGGCGAAGAAGCACCCCTCGGACTTAATAACCGAGCTTACAAGGCGATGAGCGTAAGCAAGCCATCCGCTTATTACTGCTCAACCTTACACACTTTTACACGAATATTTCCTGCTTTGAGGCATAGAAATCCGGTTTATTTAGTGAGAAGGCTTATTGCATATTTTTCTCTTTTTATTTCTTTTTTTTTTTTTTTTTTTTTTTTTTTTTTTTTTTTTTTACAACAACCGGAAGAACTTATTCTTTAAGATGTTCAGATAAAAACAGAAATTTTCAAAAATTCTCCCTCAGACTTATACCCCACAATTTAAACTGCATGTGTGCGAATTTGTGCGGTTAAGGACAAATTTAGGGCAAGAATTGTACGTGCTCGAGTTTGGACAAAAATGTAGACCGCTCTAGCCTACTATAAAGCTTGCAAAAGTGCGGGTATTTACAATGTTAAAGTTCTTAACTACCTGCTGCATTTACCTCGGACATTTATTCGAATGATCTTCCTTTACAAAGCAAGACATCATAGCAAGCATGCAAAAATATCACAGAAAAAAACTGCTCTACAATGACACTCAATATAATGACTGAACATTGCATGCATATGCAAGTGGTATAGCATACCGCACCCCCAAACTTATATGCAACATTGTCCTCAATGCTTGGACAAGAAGAGCAAGGAAAGAAGTTACCGGGATGGCAGAATGCGAGAAAAATGGAAGTCCACAGCAGCGGTCATCCTGTAAATAAGAAAAATCTGCACAGAATACCAACTGGATACCACGAGCATTACGAGGAACAAAAAGTAGATAAATAGAACATAATGAAATACTTATGCACAAACAGACAATGCCAATATCACTGTAAATCTAATGGTCTGAACTGGTGTTTCCCGATTGTCTAAGAGGTCTATGCGACAAGATATTGACTATCCAGGCGCGCTAACGTATAGCACGCAAAGGGGCTGCCTTTCTTTATTACCGCCATACTGTGTTGAAGCAATCTCAACAGTATTGGGAATTAAAACCAGGCGGTAATAAACGGAAATCATCAACTGAATCGCATATAACAAGTAGACAAGTGGTACTACATACATAGTCAAAGTCTAGAGAACAGATAAATTGACGGAAAGCAAAAAGAAAAGGCAGTAAAGATAACACATGTCATAAAAGCAAATATAAATGTATTCCATAAAGATGAAAATGCGTTTCAGTACAAAGGGTACATGTAGGCGGAATACGCAAAAAAGAAACTAAACATGGCCAACATGGCCTATCAAAAATAAAGAAAGTAAAATACAGAAAGTAAAGTATAAAAGGTGAATAAAGTGCAGCTACTCGAGGGCGGGTGGTGGTGGTGGTGGCTCGGTGGGAGCAGAAGTGGAGGTGGAGGCTCGACCTGCGAACAGGAACTGCAGATCCTGCCGGAAGGCTCGGAACTCATCTAAGATCGCTCTCTGGCCCTGCACCAGAGAAGAAATGTCCGTCCGAATACCCGCCAGCTGACTCTGCGTCACCTGGACGTGCTCGTCAAAACCCTGCTGGAGCCGCTCTACGTCAGCCGCCAGGCAGGAATAGCCTGTCGCTAAGATATCATGCCGCTCTGCAGCGACATCCATCTCCTCCTCCTCCATCTCCTCGTCCTCCGCCTCAGCCCCTGCTGGCTCTCCCTCATCCATCTCCACTGGGGCATCCATATCTACATCGTCTGGTGGATCACCCTGATGGTCCTGTCGCTCTAAGTGTCGCCTCACCCGATCCCACTGAGTAGATGTGAAGCGGGTGGGCGGTGCCAACTGAATGTCAGTCCGACTGACTGGTATACTGGCACTGCTGAGAAAAGCGGCGATCAGGAATGGAAAGGGAAGCCGCCAACTCGCTGTTCTCCTCTTCCTCTTGTTGACGAGGCCATCCCAAACTTTGTGCATCTACCCCCAGATAAGCGATGGGACAGAAAACCAAGCGCCTGTATGGAAAGCATAGAGGCAACGGAGGAGGTCACCCCTGCGCTCGGCCACGTGCTGCAACGGACACGCGTTCTTGAGGAGAACGGTGTCCAGGAACCAATATCTGCTCGGGCACATCGACTTGGACGTGCAGTTGTGGTTGGGCGTGGTAAACGCCCCGCCACACATGTCCATCACTATCGAGAAGAGCGTGGTATCTGCTGGGAGCGCGGCACTATAGAGTGGCTGACCGTCCGGGCCAACCATGTCCGGCGGCTGCTGGTGAGGAATGCCGAGCATATGAGCAATCCGGCTCGGCGTAATCGTGATCGTGACTGTGGCCACGGTAGTCTCGAGTGTATCTGGCGCTGTGCAGGAGTAGGTCATATGCTCGTAAAAGACCTGCACTAGGCGCTCGTGTGCCACGTCTGTGGGAGGCACGCATAGCCGGTCGAGGCGACGCCTCCTGAGCTCGGCAACCGTCCACTCGGTGTCGGGACGCCTCTCAAACTCGGCTAAGTCGAAAACCTGCTCCGGGTGGAACTTCCGAGACCGGAAGGCTCGCCCGGGCACGTCACGAACAGCACCGGCGGCGTTCTTCACTCTTGCCATGGCCGCGGAACAGTCTGCACTGGATTCCAAAAGGTACGTAAATAAAAGATGAATAAGAAGAAAGTGAAACTACTACTAGACTAAAAGAATAAAATAAAAATAAAAAAAAAATAAAAATGAAGTCCTAGTCCAAGGTACTGACAAAAATGCAAAAAGTTGCACTCGAAGAGGCAATGTGAACGGGCGCAACCGAAACGAAGGTGCCACGGTTATACACCGAACACTAAGCGTTTGAAATGAAGAAAATGCCAAATCCCACTCCCGCTTGAATTCCTACCCCCCCCCCGAAACCCACAAAAACTGGATTCGGACATCGCACTCGCAACCATCCACCCCAACATGATCTAACTATGTTTATTCCGCTGTAAAACTATCAAAAATGGCGAGAGAATAAACAAAAAGTAGCCATGCATCACTTACCTCGTGAGGAAGAAGATGAACGGCTCAACCGAAGAAAACTCCACGCGCAGCCGCGAAGAGAAGATCGCGCAGATGCTTGCGGCGGATCGGACTGCGTCGGATGGCGGCGGATGATCGGGAATGGAAGATCGAGTGCTCGGGAGTGCTTGGATAGGGCTTGGATCGCACAGAGGGAGAGAAGAAGTCGGATGGTCTTTTAAAATGGGAGGGAAGCCCAACGGTTTAAATAGATTTTCGGCTCACGTGCAGGCTCCGCGTGCATTTCGATTGATCGAAATGTGCATTTCGATCAATCGAAATTTCGATTGATCGAAATCTTGCTTCGATCAATCGAAACTAACTTCGATGGATTGAGATTGTCTCTTCGATCAATCGAACATTCCTTCCCTAAATCACATTTTTACTTCGATCAATCGAACATTTAATTGATGCAATCGAACTTTTAGTTCGATCAATCGAAATCCAATTTCGATCAATCGAAAGTTTCGATCGATCAAAGACCTATCGAAGTGCAATCGAAGAATATCACCTCTCGGGACTTTGGACTTGGCAAATCTCTGCAATTTTTCGATCAATCGAAACCAAAATTTCGATCAATCGAAATTTTCGATTGATCGAAATTTTGGTTTCGATCAATCGAAATGCTCAAAAACAGTCAGTTTAAAATATGCTTCAGAGACTTGGATATTGGGGAATTAGATACTACATTGCTTAGATACAAACCTACTTTGGATTAAAGGGACACCATGGAAGCTTGATAGCGACCATGGCGTCGCCACCTTACACGTCTATGGCGCGACGTCCGGATCGGCTCACGAGTCAAAATACACGGGATCCGTCAAAGTGACGACATCCACGTATTCGGTGGTGACTTGGTCATCCACACACACTTTTAAGCGCTGCCCGTTTACTTTGAACATCGAGCCATCTTTCAAGTCCTTCAATTCCACCGCTCCGTGGGGGGCGACGGAATTAACCAAAAATGGTCCATCCCAACGGGAGCGAAGTTTTCCGGGAAACAAATGGAGGCGCGAGTTGTACAACCAAACTTTTTGGCCCGGCGAAAATGTTTTGACTCGAATATTACGATCATGAAAGGCTTTGGACCTTGCCTTATAGATTTTCGCGTTCTCATACGCGTCATGTCGCAATTCTTCCAATTCATTTAATTGAAGCTTTCGATTAGAGCTGGCCTTTTTCATGTCAAAATTGAAGGTCTTGGTGGCCCACATAGCTTTATGCTCCAATTCAACCGGAAGATGGCACGCCTTGCCATAAACTAACCGATAAGGTGACATTCCAATGGGAGTTTTGTATGCGGTTCGGTATGCCCATAATGCGTCGTTTAGTCGCAATGACCAATCCTTCCGGTCAGGCCGAACAGTTTTCTGAAGAATGTTCTTAATCTCCCTATTGGATACTTCTACTTGGCCACTAGTTTGAGGATGGTAGGGGGTGGCTACTTTGTGTGTGACGGAGTATTTGAGAAGCAAGGTTCGAAGGAACCGGTTACAGAAATGCTTACCTCCGTCACTGATGATGGCCCGAGGCGTACCAAACCGGCTAAAAATGTTAGCTTGTATGAATTTAACCACGACTGCGTGATCGTTGGTTTTGGTAGCAACGGCCTCTATCCACTTAGATACGTAGTCCACCGCCACAAGTATGTACTCATGACCAGTAGAGGGTGGAAATGGTCCCATGAAGTCAATGCCCCACACATCAAATATTTCAATGATAAGAATAGGGTTAAGAGGCATCATGTCCTTCCGAGACATCGCGCCGAGGCGCTGACATCGCTCACACGAGCGGCAGAATGAATATGCATCCCGATGAAGTGTCGGCCAGAAAAATCCGCATTGAAGAATTTTTGCTGCGGTTTTCTTAGCACTAAAGTGTCCCCCACAAGCGAGTGTATGACAAAATTTAAGAATGCTTTGGAATTCACTATTGGGTACACACTTACGAATTATTTGATCGGGGCAGTATTTGAACAATTGAGGATCGTCCCAATAATATGATCGTGATTGGGAGAGAAAACGATCCTTCTCTTGTTTGGTCCAAGAAGATGGTATTTTACCGGTTGCCAAATAATTAACCACATCCGCATACCAAGGGATACTTTCTTGAGAGATGACAAAGAGTTGTTCATCCGGGAAGGATTCACAAACTGGAATGGAATTATGGAGGGATTCAACAAGAATTCTAGAAAGGTGGTCAGCTACCACATTTTCAGTTCCCTTTTTGTCTCTAATCTCAAAATTGAACTCTTGCAACAAGAGTATCCAGCGGATCAACCTAGGCTTGGTGTCCTTTTTCGTCAAAAGATGCCGGAGGGCAGCATGGTCCGAATAGACAATGATCTTTGAACCTAATAAATAAGCTCGAAATTTGTCTAATGCAAATACTACCGCAAGCAATTCCTTTTCCGTTGTGGTATAATTGATTTGAGCTTCGGAAAGGGTTTTACTTGCGTAATAGATGACATGTGGCAGTTTGTCTACTCGTTGCCCCAAGACCGCACCCATGGCATAGTCGGATGCATCACACATAATCTCAAATGGGAGAGTCCAGTTTGGAGGGATTAGAACTGGAGCGGTTGTAAGCATGGCGCGGAGTTTTTCAAAAGCGTCAAGGCACGCTTCATCAAAGGTAAAGCAAGACTCTTTTTCAAGAAGGCGACACAAAGGCCGAGAAATCTTGCTAAAGTCTTTGATGAAACGGCGATAAAATCCCGCATGCCCAAGGAATGAACGAATCTCTCTCACCGTGGATGGTGGAGGAAGTTTGGAAATGAGCTCAACCTTGGCTTTATCAACCTCTATTCCTCGCTTAGACACAATATGCCCTAGGACAATACCCTCTTGAACCATAAAGTGACTCTTTTCCCAACTAAGAATTAGGTTGGTTTCTTGACATCTTTTGAGAACACAAGCTAGATTTTGGAGGCATGATTCATATGAAGGTCCAAAAACGGAAAAATCATCCATGAACACTTCTAAGAATTTTTCCACCATGTCCGAGAAGATAGACATCATACACCGTTGAAAAGTTGCCGGTGCATTGCACAACCCAAAGGGCATGCGTCTATAAGCAAATGTGCCGAAGGGACATGTAAAGGTGGTTTTCTCTTGGTCCCTCGGGTCTATAGCAACCTGATTATAGCCGGAATATCCATCCAAAAAGCAATAAAAGCTTTGCCCGGCCAATCTCTCCAATATTTGATCAATGAATGGGAGGGGGAAGTGATCTTTCCGAGTGGCTGAATTTAATTTCCTATAATCAATGCACACTCTCCATCCTGTGGTGGTGCGTTGGGGAACTAATTCACCCTTATCATTAGGTTGCACCGTAATACCAGACTTCTTTGGAACCACTTGAGTGGGACTAACCCACTTGCTATCAGAGATGGGGTATATGATCCCCGCATCTAGTAACTTCACCACCTCCTTCAGGACAACGTCCTTCATATTTGGATTTAATCGACGTTGTGCCTCCCTTGAGGTCTTTGCATCCTCTTCCAAGTGTATGCGATGCATACAAACAGAAGGGTCTATTCCCTTAAGATCTATCACACTCCATCCTATTGCTTCTTTGTGCTCTTTGAGCACCTTTATGAGTTCCAATTCTTGAGCATTTGTGAGATTGGAAGCAATAATGACTGGAAGGGTCTCATTTGCGCCCAAGAAAACATACTTGAGTGTAGCTGGAAGAGGCTTGAGCTCAAGTTGTGGTGGGGAAATTAAAGAAAGAGTTTGGGGAGTTTTGGACAAAGGGGGCAAGGGTTCTCTCGGAACTCTCCACTTAGGCAAATCCATGACAGTATTAACATCGAGCATGGAATTGACTTCACATATGGATTGCTCAATGTCAAAATCGTCATGGTTAAAATGATTTAGGCATGCCTCTAAGGGGTCCGTGGAAAGAATAGAAGGAAGTGCTTCTTGAACAAGGTCGTCCACTACATCGACACAAAAGCACTCACTTTCATCGTCGGGTGTGTGGTGGGAAGCATTGAAGATGTTCAAGCGGACTTTCATATTCCCAAAAGAGATGTCCATCACTCCAGTACGGCAATTAACGCAAGCGTTTGCCGTGGCCAAGAATGGACGACCTAGAATGATAGGAATATGATGATTCGGATTTTGAACCGGTTCCGTGTCAAGGACTATGAAGTCCACCGGAAAATAGAATTTGTCCACTTGAATGATGACATCCTCAATGATGCCACGTGGCTGCTTCACCGAACGGTCGGCAAGTTGCAACACAACCGTGGTATGCTTGAGTTCCCCCAAACCTAGTTGTTGGTAAACTGAGAATGGAAGCAAATTGACACTAGCCCCTAGGTCAAGAAGTGCTTTTTCAAAAGATTGATTTCCGATAGTGCACGAAATGGTCGGAGCACCCGGATCTTTGAATTTAGGAGGGGCTTGATGTTGGAAAATGGAGCTTATGTGCTCAGTTAAGAGGACTTTCTTAGGAACATTATTCCTAGATTTGCGCTTTTGAGTGCATAAGTCCTTCAAGAATTTCGCATAAGAGGGAATTTGTCGAATAGCATCAAGGAGAGGGAGATTGATCTTTACTTGTTTGAAGATCTCCATCATGTCTTGGATTTTCTCTCCTTGCTTCCCGAAATGAGAAGGTTCCTTCAATCGTTGAGGAAAAGGAACCGGAGGTTCATAAGAGGTGTCAAGATTTGGAATCGATGGTGACATAACTTCACTTGCCTTTCCTTTTGGATTTGAAGGGGTATTTTGCAAATTTGGATTTAACGGCAACAATTTTGGATTTAATTGGGATTCTTTTGGATTTTTAGGTTGCTCTTGAAATTCTTTTCTCTCTTCCTCCCCTACCTTGGAGTTAATGATTTTTCCACTCCTCAAGGTTGTGATTGATTGAACTTGCTCTGGAGGAGCATTACAAGTTGAAGATGATGGATCTTCAATCATATGCACACCCTTGGGATTCGCCACCGGTTGACTTGGCAACTTACCTTCCTCCCTTCTATTTAAGGCATTAGCTAGTTGCCCGATTTGAGCTTCTAACCTAGCCATAGATTGAGCATTGGCTTCTAGCTTAGAGATTGATTGAGAATGAGTTTGCAATAAGCGGGTGTTGGCCTCAAGATTGCTTATCACTCGATCTTCAAAGCTTTGGCTTCTCGGAGGAGGTGGTGGTTGTTGGTAATTAGATCTTTGATTGTAAGGTTGAGGGTTTGGCCTATAATGCGGCTGTTGAGATTGGGGATTAAAAGAATTTTGCCCTTGGAAAGGGGGACTTGATTCTTGATTCTTCCATGAAAAAGCCGGATGATTCTTGTAACCAGGATTGTACGTGTTCGAATATGGATCATTCATTTGTTTAGCGTACAAGGCATTCGCTTGCTCTTGAGCATAATCGGGAGATTGCCCGGCAATAGGGCAATCTCGCACAAAATGCGAAGTGCTATAGCAAAACGAACATCCCTCCTGATTTTGGACAGATTGGTTAGGAGTAGGCAGCCCATTTTTCATGATTAAATCCATTTTTCGGGACAAGGCTTCTACTTGCATGGCTACCTCATCTACCCGTGAAATCTCATGCACTCCTCTACAAGGTTGGGTGGCCTTCCCTTTCCTAGTGGAGGAGCGTTGAGCTGAATTGTTGCTTAGGGTTTGAAAAAGTTTCCATGCCTCATCGGGGCTTTTCAAAAGGTACCCACCCCCACACGCGGAGTCTATCATTTGTCTATGTTGCTCACTCACCCCATCATAAAAACTTTGCACTAGCTGCCATTTTGGGACAGCATGATGCGGACAAGATTTTAAGAGATCTTTTAACCTCTCCCACGTCTCATGGAATTGTTCTTGGTCAATTTGGGTGAATCCGGTGATTGCTCGCCGAATATCACTTGTCTTACCCATTGGGAAGTATTTTTTTAAGAACTCTATTTGCATTTCCGCCCAAGAATGGATTGAGTTGGGTTCTAGGGAATTGAACCAACTTCTAGCCTTATCTTTTAGGGAAAATGGAAACATACGTAGCTTTAGATCATCCTCCGTAAAGTGTGGTACACGAATGGTGGAACACACGGAAAAGAAGTAATCTAAGTGCCGGTATGGATCCTCATTAGGAAGACCGTGAAAGCTGTTAAGAAGGTTGAGGGTGGAGGACTTTATTTCAAATTGATTTGCCGCTACATCCGGAAATTGAATACACGAAGGTACTTCAAATGTAGTCGGAAGGTAAAAGTCCATAAGCAACTCTCCTTGAGGAGGTGGTGGTGGAGGCGGTTGTTCATGATTAAAAGGAGGTAGACCGGGAGGTTGTCTCTCATTTGGATCCATGTTTTCAGTCCTAGGCAAAATAGGGTCCCTAGAGGTTCCTCTACGTCGTCTAAGTGTTCGTTCAAGTTCACTATTACAAGGAAGCAAAGGAAGTGACAATGACCGTCTACCTAGCATGCATTATCAATTGAACAACACCGCTATACACAAAAGTAACAAAAATATATACAAAAGAATGTGAATGAACTCAAACCACCAGTTTTTGAAGTTATACTCACAAAGGGTTCCAATTTGAATTCTTTTAGATGCCCGCAATGTGGTATACCTAAAATCAAGAAGTTTAAGATATAAGAACAAGAAATATATACAAAAAGAATGAAAGAATTTCTAGCCTAAGAATTAAACCAGATTTAATCTTCCAATGGCGACAATTAAACCGTAGAGTCCCCGGCAACGGCGCCAAAATTTTGATGTGGTCGGAACTAAATTATATTGCAAGCTTAATTTTGCCCTTTTTATCAAAATATAATTTAACCACTCGCAAGAGCACGAATCTTTGCAGATAAGGTTCTATATAGAGGGTATCGATCCCACGAGGACTAGTCGTTAATTGTCATAGAGAAAGATTAATTCTACTTTAATTCAAACAAAACAGATTTTTGGTTTTGTGTTTAGAAACTATTGCATAAAGGAAATGACAATAAAATTAAAAAGTAAAGTTGGGAGAGAGAACTAGGGTTGGTTTCCACCCCTAGCCATTCACATGTTCATAAGTGTAGCAAGCAAGGGATTCATTAATTAAATGCCTAACAATGACATTAGGCTTGTGACCTCAATGACATATCAAAAGATCAATGTGTGTGCTAACCTATCATAATCCATCTTCAACAAGCATAGCTCTTCAACCTAACTAACTACCTACTTACTCTACTCTCTAAGTGAACACTACATGCATCCAAACTACCTTGTCTTGGCATGGTCTATACAAACTAGCATCACACATTCATTTAAACACCATTATCTAGCCATCATTTGCACTTCTTGTGGAATATGCAAATGTTGTGCATTCAAGTGACAAAACCTACTCTAAGACAAGAATAAATTCCAAATCAAATGAATATATAAAAGAAATGTATTTGTGTACATAATCACTAGGCTAAATAATCAACATTTAATTACAAGTCCCAAGAGCTACAAAGATGAACAAGTTTACATGGCTAGGGGTTGAAACCAACACCCTAGTAGAAGAGTTAGTTGCTCATGGTTGCCTTGCACCCTTCCATTGATGAAGAGAATGAAGCTTCTTGGTCTGGTTCAGCCCTTCCTCTTCCTCTCCCGAAGGTCTCTCTCTTCTTCTTCTGATTTGTATATGTTGAGAGATATGAGATATGTGGCTTTTGGTGCTTTTTGTATGCTTTTTGGCTCCTTTGGGCCCACCATATATATATATATATCATTATATATATCTCTTGTATCAAGAAGGCCCCCAAAAGTCTTGTTCAAGTCAGACAATCCCCTTAAGTCGTGCAAAAAGGGGGATTTTGTTGCAAGTGGGAGAGCAGGTGAGCAAGTGGCCAAGTGGGCTCTGCAGCATTTCGATTGATCGAAATTGCATTTCGATTGATCGAGATTTCGATCAATCGAAATGAGATTTCGATCAATCGAAATTTCGATTGATCGAAATCCACATCTCGATTGATCGAAATGCCTTGGCAACAGTTTCTGATTTCATCTCTTGACTGCAGAAAACTTCCAACTTTGCTCCATTTACTCCAATACCTGCAATACATCAAAAACACAAAAATACCGTAAACATATCTCGGTAAACGCAAAAATGGAACTAACATATGCAATAAAGAGGGTTCAAATGCATAGAATTGAACACTTATCAGCCTTCATGTTGTGCATGTGATTAAGTTTCCGCACAAGTATGATAAATGAATGGTGAGATTAGAACCTAAATGTTCCATGCAATAACTTAGAGTGTATTGGCTAGGTCTCTAGGAGCTGGCTTCAGTGGCTCGTGATAGAGCCGAGTGTGATGAAATGGTATTGTTGGTTAAGCTTCCGCGAGAAATGGTCTCGGTGGTCTAGATTGGAGCTGAGGGTGACAAAACAGTATTTGTCGTAGTTGTCCAGGGATACGGGGCAATGACCGGGCAAACATGACACCTCATGTCTAGGGGTTCGGGCTTAAGCCGGGGCGATTCTGGTGGCTCAAATTTTGGGGCATGACACGAGGGGTAACTGATAAGGGAATTAATGTGATAAGAATGATTTATCTGGTCAAATGGAAATATGACAATCTGATGACCCCTTTTTCCTTAATCTCTCGCAGGATCACGATGAGAAGAGTTTCACAATTGAATGAAAATTACTAGAAAACCTCTTACAATAATGAGGTCTATCAACCGAAAAGGTACAAGAAATTAAATACAGAATTTCCTCTTTGATACATAAATTTCTGAACACTGACTTAATTATTCGAGTATACCCGGCCAACACCACACCGGTGTTTGTTTAGGTTACATTCTCTCTGTGCTGCAGGAAAATAGAGTTGATCTGGATTGTATAGAATTAGACATCAACAGGTCTTATAAAGGGTATACCAAATGTTATAATCTAACTAGTTGTATCTCTTTCACCTTGCAAAATAAAAAATAAAAGGTGGAGAGTTCAAGTCACATTGGAGAGTTCAAGATATAATGAGTGTGTGGGTAACTTTCCAAGATAAATATATGGATAAAATTTGTTAAATAAACTGAATAAATAATTATATAAATAAAAGTGAAAAAAACATGTAATTAAGTCGAAAAAAATTTCCTTTTCTTCTATTATCTCTTATATATTTTTTTTGAAAGAAAGTAAAATTTGATTGCCAAATATACATCATCTATCAATTTCTTTTCTTCTTTCATAAAATCAAATGGAGGAAAGAAAATCTTCTCTCCACCTTTTTCTTTCTTGTCAATTCCTTCCACTACCTTTCCTTCAAATGGTGTAAAGAAAAAACAAAAAAGAAAAACGCTCAAGTTTCACACATGCACAAAGACGTGTACAAAATTACAGATACATATAAGACAATCATTACGGCCAAATCTAATACTTAGTGTGGTGTGTGTCTATATATATATATATATATTAAATCCATTTTTTTAACCCACGTCTCACAAGTCACACTTAGGCACCATCTTCCAACCTCCAACCCATTGGACGTGATAAAGACAGACCGATGATGGTGGAAAGGTGACTAGCAACCAATAAAAGCTTCCCTAATTTTCCTGCTGATGCAAGTTGAGTGGAATCATTAGATAGAATATTACACAACACACACACACACACACACACATATATATATATATATTAGGTGAGACTTTAACATAGCTTGGTTGTTACTTCTCAGCTTCCAAGCATCTCCTACTACAAATGTTGCTCCAACAGCTTTTGGTCAAAACTTAGATCTCACGTGCAACTTAGCTATGTTCTTGGCTTAATCAAGCTAATCATTCACGTGCAACTTAGCTATGTTTTGGCTTAATCAAGCTAATCATTCAATCAAGCAAAATAATTTTTTCTTTTATCAAAATTTTCTTACTTTTGGTGCGCGTGTCTATATATATATATATATATATTTGTGTTTTTTTTCACTTAAACTTTTATAACTTTTACTATAAATTAAATTTTTTGATGAAATCATTTTTATTAATTCCGACAGTTTCAATTTGAATATCACATATGCTATGTTCCGACTTAATTTTTAAAAAATAAAAGTTATTAAAATATTATTTTTTTTTGCTAGCAGATCTGGAGAAACTGGAGTCAAATTCTGAAGATTCTGTGGTTAGCTAAACTGATGATGTGACTTTACATAATTTAAATCTCGAGAATTAAATTTAGAGAAGCTAAGAGGAGTTGATCTCAGCTGCAGTTCGTACATAGCTAGAGCTACTCGATATATATATATATACATATATATTGGAAAGAAAATATCAATTTCAAATGTTCATGTAGTTTCCAAAATATCGATTGATTGAATTGATCGAGTTAGATTAAAGTTGGCTTGAATTTAATTGGTTGTTGTCATTAGTCACCAACTAATTGTTGTCATTGAGAAACTTGATAAACAAATGTTATATTTTTTAAATCTTATACAAATTTAATTATCTTTTACTATAGAATTTGGTTGTACTTGTAAAATGAGATCTCTCAAAGTTAATCTTTTAAAAATGACCTAGTGTGATTCTAGTCTAGCATTTAAAATTTATCCTTCTATTATATATATATATATATATATATATATATATATATATATGGAAGCGATATTCGCACTCCCCTAATCTAGGTTTGCACTCTATCTTAAAAGAAATGACATTTCTAATTCTAACTTTACAAGTGAATGATTTTTTTTTTCAAATTACATAACTATCATTTCAGATATCCCCTTCTCTGTCTTCCATCTTTATTATTTTCAGTGTCTTTTGATAGATAATAAAAAAAAAAACCAAAAAAAAAAAGTTATACATATTGACATGACCCAAAAAAAAAGTTATATATATCGAATAAATTCTCTCTTTTTACACGACCCCACGAAAAAATCTCTTTTGACATGAAAAAAAAAATCTAAAATACAGTTATCTTTATGGAATAAATTATCTCTTTTGAAAAGATTAAAAAAAAAAAAAAAGCATACTACACAAAAAATAAAGGACCCCCAAAAAAAGTTATCTCTGTTGAAAAATAATCTCTTTTGACATGAACAAAAAAAAAAAGACCAAAAAATAGTTATCTCTATTGAATAAATTATCTCTTTTGAAAGGATCAAAAAAATAAAAATAAAAAGTATACTACACCAAAAAAATAAAGGACCCCCAAAAAAGTTATCTTAATTATCTCTTTTAATAGGACGAAAAAAGTTATCATTGTTGAATAAATTATCTTATTTGATAGGACCCAAAAAAAAAGTATAGTATGCAAAAAAAAAAAAAAAAAAAAGGAGACTCAAAAAATTTGATCTCTGTTGAATAAATTATCAATTTTGACAACACCAAGAAAAAAATCCCAAAAAAAATGTTATCTCTCTTAAATAAATTATCTCTTTTGACATGACAAAAAAAGGATTCAAGAGAAAAATTATCTCTTTTGAAAAGACTAAAAAAAAAGTAATAAATGAAATAAAGAATGTAAAAAAGAGTTAACGTTTATAGTATAAAAAATAGTTATAGTGTTATAAAATAAGGGATGATACATTAATGAGTTTAGGGACATTCTTGATATTTTAAAACAAAAATGGTATATATAGTGCAATTGGAGAAAAGAGGAGTGTGAATATCGCCTCCCAAAACAAAAAAAGGTAAGTGGGTTTGTTTAGTGGCCGTTAGATTTAATCTAATGGTCACTAATAAGAGTGTGGATAAAATCTCTTGCTCACCGATGAGCAAGAGATGAGTAATCATATATATATATATAAACATTATGATTCTAACTTATTTGAAAATTTTACTCTTTCAATTTCTATATTTAGGATAGAGTTTAAATACTAGGAGTGGAAGAGTCAAAATTTAGTTTCTGTGGGGGTGATTTTAGAGTTCAAGGAATAATAAGAGAAAAAATTTAAACAAAAACAATAAGTGCAAAAATTGATTAATAATTTTAATTCATTTAGTACATTTATAATTATTTTTGACAAATTTCAAGTTTTGAAAGTGTTTTATGATAAATTCACGACTATTAGTGGTTGTTCTTGTGCATTAATTGATCGTTAAGATAAACTGAACTCTCGTTCTTTGAGGGGAGAGAGAGAGAGTTACGATAAAAAGGTTTTGATAATTATAAAAAGCGGTAGCTTAAGATATGTATATAAAATTAAAATAAGAAAAAAGTGAGTGGGGGCATTTAAGGTTTTTGAAAATTTAAAGAAAATGTAATTTTAGAATTATGTAAAGATATGCATATAAAATTAAAATAATAATAAATAAATAAATAAAGTTGACTATTGGCTCCACTCCTAAATACTAAGGATTTATGGCTTTTTTTAAGGGCTATGGTATTGGCCCTTCAAAAATATACTATGAAACTTCAATTATTCTTTTATTAAATTGAAATAACAAAATAGGTCCTAGTCAAATATTTTTAGATTCTCTCTACTATTTTATCTCTTTTTCTAAACTTGATTCTTTCCCTTTCTCTCTCCCACCAAACCCTAATATTTCCTTTGTTTTGTAGCCTCCTACCACCACCACTAACAAAATCCATACCCACATAACATAAATTCCTCTACTCACTTGTGACTTTTGTTCTAAAATCACTCTCCAAGACGAATAGATCGACACTATGTGATGAACAAGAAAAGCTTCCCAATGAATTCTTTTTTTTTTTCAGGGTAATATGGAATTGACTCTCTAAAATTTTAATTCAAATGAATTTTTTTTTTTTTCTATTTCAATTTGCCAATTCTAGATACGTTACCAATTTTATAAGACTCTTTAGACTTTGTATTCTTCATATTATTGGCTTCATATTTGTCTTTATATGTGTATATGTGGACAATTGAAAAAGTATTAACAAATTATATGAGTAACAATGGAGCTGATTTTGCATTCAAATTTCTAAAGAGGAAGAAGATAGAAAAAGGGAAATTAGAGTGAGAAGTAGAGAATTTAAATCGGGTTAAATATTTTCAATGGTACAAAGTCAAAAGGTTGCACAATATCTATGGTATGTTTTTTAAAAATTAAAAAGATTCGAGAGTTAGAAGAGGATCCAGACATTGCTGATCAAAAAGGGAGAAAAAATTTCAAGGTTTGCAATGAAGGATGGGAGCTGGAGAGAGGAAGATAGAAGTGAGAGGTATGGTAGAATTTTTTATAAGGACTCTCTCTAGTCAAATATCTTTCCTCCTGCGGTCCATATTTAATATTTAGCTACGTTTGCATCTTTTAACTTTACAACTTACAAATTTAGTTCTACCAAAAAATTCAACAATAAGTTTAATCAGATGATGACGTGGCTGAATCTGAACTGTATAATTGACTAATGTGAAGTTCAAGAGATTTGGCGGGAGAGAATTTATTTTTAGAATGGAGTTTATTAAAACTTGAGATAGGGTAGAATTCTATTCAAACCTAAACAAGGACTCTTTTGGCATCTTACTTTATTGAGAATATAAGAAAGCGTCAGAGTACCATTTTGGAACTCTAATATCACTATCTTTTTATTTTATTTTATAAGAAAAGATTAAATTTAGAAATATAAATTGAACTTTTCAAGTTAAAATATTGAAAGACCCCATTTTTAGGTAAAAGTTAATTTTTAAAATTTTGAATGAGATTTCAAATTATAAAAATTCTATCCTATTAAGTTACTCAAATTTAGTTAAACCTTTTTATTAATTAATTTATTTTTCCTGTCTGCAATTTTTCTACGATGCATGATTGGTTTAATTAATTAATTTATTTATTTTTCTTGTCTGCAATATTTCTACAATGCATGAGTGGCTTAACATGTCAATCGTTACCATATATATATGGGTAAATAACACCGACCTCCCCAGAGGTTTGGCCTAATTACACCTGATATCAAATTAATGAATTTTGTTATAATGACTTCCTCTGAGGTTTGTTCCGTTACGACAAAGACCCCCTCCATCCAAAATTCTGTTAGTTTTGTCGCTGAACTCCCTTGAGGTTTGGCATAATTACACCCGCCATCAAATTAATTGATTTTGTTACAATGACCTCCCCCTTATAATAGAAATGAACTAACCAACGTTAACTTTTGGGTGAAATATCTATTATACCCTTAATATTATATTGATATAAAAATTAAAATATTTATATATATAAAAGGACACTTTTGTCCATCTAATATAATAATATTTACTATATTATATATATAGTAAATATTATATATATATATATATGTAGATATATATGTGTGTATGCACGTACAATCCTAGCTGCATCATCACCCCCATCGACACCACACCAAGACTACCACCAAGCCACTTTTACCCATCTAAAATATATATATATATTAGATGGGTAAAAGTGTCATTATATATATATATATTTTAATTTTTATATCAATATAATATTAAGGGTATAATAGACATTTCATCCAAAAATTAACGTTGGCTAGTTCATTTCTGTTACAAGGGAGGTAATTGTAACAAAATTAATTAGTTTGATGTTGTGTGTAATTACGTCAAACCTCAGGAGAGGTCAGTGTAATTTACTTTAAACTTTTTAACAAAACTAATGGAATTTTGGACGGAAGGTGGTCTTTATCGTAACAGAGCAAATCTCAGGGGAAGTCATTGTAACAAAATCCATTAGTTTGATGTCGAGTTTAATTAGGCCAAACCTCAGGAGAGATTAGTGTAATTTACCCTATATATATACACACACACACTACTATTAAAAGTACAAAGGGGCTTGTTAGTTTCAGTACACTATATATTTTTTTTTAAATTAAAAAAATAGAATTACCCAAGCAAGACCATTTTCCAAGCAAAACTCTAAACACCTAAAATCACTCTTCCTCTCAGCTACGACTCTCCAAAAATAGAATTACCCATGCAAAACCCTTTCCCAAGCAACACGCCTCTCAGTGCGACTCTCAACTTCCTCTTGGATCTCATCAACAAACATTCGATTCGGTTTCGTCTCGACTTACATGTGAGTTCTTTTCTTGGGCTTTTTTTTCCTACTCATTGTTTGCTATTAGCTTTTGAAATCAAATTTTTTTAATAAAAAATTACGTCTGTCATGAGTCATGTTATCGAATTGAATATCTAATTAATAAATCGGACACAAATTTAATCATAAATAATCATCGAATTTGATCAAATGGTAAGAATCCAATTCGTTTAATATATGAGGTCACTTTCTGAATAATATATACCAAAAAGTAAGCAACCACAAGCACAAACACGTTGTTTATGGCTTTTTTTATTTTTTTATTTTTTTTGAGAAGGTTACTATGGGTATTTTGATTTCTATTATTTGTTGTTTCCTTTTAGAAATTGATTCATGCCTATGCCATCCTTCTTACTAAAAATGAAAGATCTGTTTGTGTTTTACTGTTTTTCATAGGCTTAGAGTTCTAATTTGGTGGTACCAATTTCACTTGGACAAATTTGAAGAACGGTAACTAATTATTGGTGAAAGGATTTTGGTATTAATTCAAACTCTTAGGATGAATATAACCAATTTGGTTAGTTGTTTGTATCACCTCTGTACTTCGAAGATTATGTATCTCCTTATGTGTTCATCAATATATAACCCTAATGCAAAGCTAGAGAGTTATAGATTTATTTCTTTTAATTGTAAACATAAGTTTATAATGAGTTTTTTTTTTTCAAAGTAGTTAAATTTGTGTTATTACTCTTTGCCCTCTATTTTTGGACTTTTGAATTTGTGGCAAGACAATGAAGTTATATATAATATGCATCTCTTTGCCCTATGTTTTTTGACTTTTGATGCAACTGTTAGAAATTTTTGTTTTATAATAATTTTTGTTTTTATATAATATGCATCTCTTTGTCCTTTGTTTTTTGACTTTTGATGCAACTGCTAGAGGTAAAGAATTTTGTAGTTATAAAAGTAATTCAGTTGGGATTTAAATTTTATATATATACACACACATTAAATTAGATCAATATAGTCCTCTACTAATTTATTTTGTAGTTTCTTTACTAAAGATTGATGTGGATAAATAAGGGTAATATGAACTTCATAGATGGCCAAATCTATTCTTTTAATGAAATTATTTTTTTTATTCTTTTCTTTTTCCCCTTTTTTGCGCAAGTATTTTTACTGGGTTTTCAAATTTGAATTGAAAAAAATTATAGGCTGAAAAGATTTGACAGAATACTTTTATCATATGATATGATTGAGAATGAAAAAAATTTAATTATGACAGTATAAAATTTTAGTCATATATATGGAAGTTGATGTAAATGTGGATGTGGATTAGATTTTGTAATTTAGTGAAATATTGTGATTCAAATTCATCCCTAACAAAAACTCTTTTTATTTCAGAAAAAAATAAAAAAAATATTATAAATCTTACTTTTATAAATTTTCTAATTCTATTTATTTTTTCTCTTATATTTCACTCCTAATGAAAAAAAACTATAGATTTGTTTTCTTTTAATTCTTTACTCTCCTTATATATACTTTCTCTTATATATAAATCTATAAATTTAATCTTTACTCACACTAGATGTTTTGGGAATCGATGTTGAAGCATATCCTGCATTTAACATGGCTAACAATGGAGGGACATCAAAATTGCGAGACATCATTATAATATATATGAGATACATCATTACAACATTGTATAAATGCTCATAATTACCATTATAAATTATTGAACTAATTATTTTTTTATAACATTTCAAGTTCTTTGACATTGTGAGACAATCTTGCTGAGAATGAAGAAAATTTGATAGTGTAGCTAATAAACAAAAGACCTATTATCACAGTTACACATTTGTCATTCAACACATTCAAAGGTAACTTATTACACAACATTGAGATTATTCACTTTATATTTTTATTATATTTAAATGAACATAAATAAAAATTAATATTATATTTCAGGTTTGGGTCTTCAAACACAACCGGGATCTACATTACAAATTAACATGAAAATTGAAAGAGTCAAAATATTACGATATTGGTTGGTTATTTATTTCTTCTTACTTACGTTAGGTTTTAATTATTTATTTTACTTAAAAAATATACAAATATGTCATTCTTTATTATTATGAATCAATGAAGTATACTCATTTATGCAGATTTATGATACAATTTCGAATCAAAGATATAACAAATAATGCATATCTAATAATATTTGATGATTTTCAATCATTAATAAATTGTTCACTAGATGAGGTAATACAGTTAAAAAGTCAAGTTATACTTTTTTCCTCACTCATAAAACTTATAAATAAAACAATTCATTTTAAATGTATCAATATTACTAAAATAAATTTATTGTATTTGTAGAACGAAGAGATGAATGAATTTTACGACAAAGTAACAAGTTGGAAAGGAAAATTGTTTCTTTTTATGATCAAGATAGACAATAGTAAAAATGATGTAGTCAAAAATAGTTTTGTATTGGTAGCTATCAAAGAAGTTTCACTTGAGAATGATTTATTTTAATAAGAACTCAGAAATATAGAAAGGATAAAGTCAAAATAATAGTAATAAATTGTTTAGTAATTGTTAGAATTATATCTTTTGATTTCTTATAGTTTAGACTTGATTCTTTCCATGTGAATAATAGTTAATTTATAGTTTTTTTTTTCGACAAGTGAGTTTATATTACCAAGTTTACATAATAGAAATAATTTTGAGTATTTTAATTAATGTATTTGGACGTGTTATAGTAGTTTTGAATGTTTTGAATGTTATAATAAAATTTTAATTTATTTTTTATCTACGTGCATCACACGTGCTTTAAACTAATATATATATATATATATAAGTGTGTGTATGTGTGTAAATACCGTGGCGGAAAAGAGGTTCCATCAGGCTTATTGGAGATCAAAATTAAGTAATTAACTACCATTTGGCCATGTGTGATTACAGCTCAACTCCTGAAATTGAAAACTATCAACCTAATGGCCGTGACAACCACGCATAGCATATATATACACACACATATATATATATATATAATGATGTTCCTCCTCAACCAATTCAATTATAGCTATTTAATCAAGTTTGAAACACTAAATTATATATTGAAAATGGACGGCACACATTGTTTGAATCAAATTCCGTTTTAGAAGTGGGTTGTTTGATGATTTTCTTTTCTACAGAGCAATGTAGGTCCTCCGAAAATGAAAGACCGACAAAAATCGAATTCAATGCATCAGTTGGAGTTAGGTCCATGTGAGTGCCACTTCAATGAATAATTCGGAAAAATGATTCGGTCCTATGTCGAAGACCGAATCCAATGTATGAGTTGGAGTTAGGCCCATGTTAGTCCCACTTCAACACATCATTTGGAAAAAATAATTCGGCTCTCGGTTGAGAGGAGAAATCATTGTTCTTTATATATATATATATATATATAATTCAATTAGTCGACTTCAAATAATTAAGAAAATATCTTGTTGAGTTGAGTTAATTTTTTTATAAGTTATATTAATTTTTGACTCAATTAAATCTGAATGATTACATTCAAACCCCACCAAAAACAAAATCATTTATCAATTGGGTGAAATGACTTGAAACTATAAGTTACTTGATTTTGCATCAAAATTCTCATTATGTAACAGCAACAACTAATTGATATATATATATATATATATATATATATATATATATATATATATATCTTATTTTACTCCATCTTGTCTCAATCAGACATGACTTTTAAAAGCTTGAAACTTGGATTTTCGGAATGTGTATTAATTTTTGAGAAGTGGAAGATGGTCCCAATTTGCATTGCCAACACTAGAACATTGGGACCAAATGCAAAATCATTTTTATAGAAATTAAATGCGTTTCACAAAAATCCTAATAATAATGAGTGATGCATGAAACTCCACAATCTACTACTAAATCTGGGCTTTGGCTGTCTCACACTCTCAAGTGAGTAATGCATAATAGTACTATTATTATAAACACAAAAAAAAAAAAAAAATCTCAAAAGACTTGGTTCTTATTTATGATGTGAAAAAATTACACATGCTCTCTCACATGGCATACTTTCAGCAAATTTCTGTTCTACCCATGGGCTATATTATGCCTTGTTTGGATTGGCTTTTGGAAAGCGATTTTTGACTTTTCAAAATCAAAAGTCATTTTGGAGAGTGTTTGGATTATTAAGACGAAAGAGATTCGGAATCCAAAAAGAGCGTTTAAAGGAAGTTGGGGGTACCAGCTTCCTGATTTAGCTTCTGCTTCTCTTTTTTTTCAGCGTAAAAGCCGAAACAAAAGTTCTGCCAAACAGGGCCTTAGTGTCATCTCTCTCTCTCTCTATCTCTCCTCTTGTGGGAGAAAAAAAAATTTGGATACTCAGAGGCACTGACCGAGTCAAAAACTCATTTGAGTAGGGCAGTCTTTGTGATAGTATACTTATGTACTGAGATATTTTTAAATTTTTAATAGACATTTGCATAATTGTACAAAATTATAGGTATAAAGTGCAAATAAAAAAAAATTTCAGTGGTGCGTATGCTATTCACTTGCTCGCTCTCCCTATGCGTATGAGGAAGTATAGACTACAACCATCATGATGCTCAAAGTCCAGAAACCCCTCCGGACCTTGATGAATACGAACAAAATAATCAGGTTTTATGTTAAACCAGACTACTTTATGCACTAAATTGGATTGCTTTTCAATCAAATAGTTTATTTTTATGAAAACATTTTAACCAACCTGACCAATGAATTCACTAGTTTTTTTTTTATGATAAGTAATAATATTAAGTACTATATTGTCTGTGCTCCAAGGATCCAATAATTTTTTTTTAGCTAGCGTGCGTGTAAGTGAGGAGAGTAAAAGAAACAAGATGATTAAATAAGAAGCATTAGTATGGTCCATCCATTATTGATAGTACAAAGTTAGTTGGTGGTTGATGTCTTAAGATGAGAGGTTTGAACCTAAAATGAGGACTACTTTTTAGATGAACAAGAATCAAAGTGAAGTAAGTATGAAGTGAAATTAAGAAAAAATGTGTAGGACATTGATTTGTTCTTGTGACATTTCAATGTGGTACTAGTATCAAACTAGGATGGAATGAAATCACATGAAATGAAACAAGGTGAAGCCATATTATATTATATCATATCATATTACATTATATTATATTATTAAAATGAAATGAAGATCAAACTGCCAGACAATTCACATGGGGATGTGGAATCAATCAATGGACCCACAGAGTGGTGGGACCCCCACCAGGCAGGCAAACACAAAGGTGTAGAATTAATAGTAGCAGACTATATGCATGGGCATGATAATGCATACCATCCCAATTTTATTATTATTATTATTATATTTTGAGTAATGTGATGAGGAGAGCCTTCCTTTGTTGATCTTTAAATTAAGAGATATATTTCAAAAGAATTCTCAATTTAATAAAGAGCTCATGTCTTTTGTCACAATTGCAAATCCCTACCACGCGAGTCACAAAATCCTCCTAAATTAAGTAGGGTACTATAGATGCTGGGTTTTATTATGTTTATACCCGACTTTAACACAAACAAACATACACAGATGAAGAGAATGTCAAAGTATTGTAATTCCCCCCGTAGTAGACACAGGTGAAGGCCTCCAAACATCAAAATGAATAAGATCAAAAGGAGCATAAGAAAAATACACACTTTTATTGAATGGTAAAGTAGGTTGTTTACCTAATTGTCATGAAATACAATAAAAAAAAAAATCAACTTTTACTTGTTTTAACAAACCTTGAGCTACTAAGGTTTAGACACGAGATAATGAGGAATGACCTAAATGAGAATGCTACAGTTCAAGAGAATGTGAGGTAAACTGTATAGAAACAATAAAGACAATAGGAGTAGGCAGATGAAGAGAGGCAACCTCGAACAACCATACTGTCTTACGACCTGTCCCAATGATCTAACCTGTCTAAGGATCAAGTACAACACAACCATTGAAAGAAAATATTATGTTCAAGCCTAGCTCAATAAATTGGCTAACAAATAAAAGATTAAGAAAAAATTTGGTACAAGATAAACATCAAGAACATACAATTGTGAATGAGAAATAGTTCCGTTATAACTAATGGTCATGATAGATCCATTACCTGTATATATGGCATGTGAGTTGGAAGTAAAGGTTTGAGTGGTGAGAAAAGTAGAGTTTGGTGTTATGTGATTGCAACAGGCGGAATCAAAATTCCAAGAGGAATGTTTACCTAGTGTGACAAAAAGAGCAGAGGAAGATGCACCTTGATATCAAAACAAAACCTGATTGAGAAGTGCTTCAAGGTTAGTTATAGAAAATGCAGATGGGAAAGACATCGACTCGTTAGAATTGCTAGTGACTAGTGTTGGAGCTGGTGATGACAATGACATAGTGTCGGTATTGGCCACAGCTATAGTAGACCGAGTGAGTATAGTATGAGTGCGACACTAATCAATAGAGTGTCTTTTAATTCGACAACTTAAATAGGGGGAGTAACCTCGTTTTGTGTCATTTAGAGACCTCAAATGGAAAAATTGATTGAAAATCTAAAATCAATGCAAGAAACTGGGTGGGAAACACTTGTTTAGTGACCTGACGTGTCCGTTGATGTGGCAGACTGTACTTTGGCAACTGACGTTACGACGGGTAAGCAGATTGGTGGCAACGTGCTGACGTAGTAGAAGAATACATGTTACTAAATGACGTAGCAGATGCTAACGTGTACAGTGACATGGCTGCTTACATATGATAACATTGCAAAACAATGGTGGAGGAGGGTGAAAGCGCGTGGATTGTGCTGGTAGCGCATGAGAGCGCATGGAAGTGTGGGGAATTTGTTAGAAAATCACGGTGACGCGTGAGGGCACGTGGAGAGGTCTTTCGTGATGGTTCTAGTGGCGTTTAAATTATCTTTTTGAGTTCTTTCAGGTGATGTGTTCAAAAACTCAAACAGACACACATAAGACCAAATTCTAAGATTTGCAACGAAGGTTGAAGGCTAGAGTGATGGTGAATGGAAAGACCAAAAAGAAAATGAAGAAAAATTTAAAATAATGTCTCTAATATCATATTTACAATCATTTACTTTAAAAGCTTAAGCTGTTAGAGATAGTGCAACTTAAATATTTAAACTTCTAACAAAAATTAATTGGTGTCTTTAAATTGAAATTAAAAAAAATTTAGTCATGCAACCAAACATTGCCTTAGTAAAAACGTTGTCCAAAAGTGACCATTATTTATAAGTTATAACTAAAAAACACCTAAAAAATTTAACGAGTAGCTAATGATCTCTAAAAAAATAGGAATGTGACACGAGCCCCACAAACTCCTCCCCGACTAAAAGTATCTAATTCCCAACTGCTACAAATAATGTAGCATCACCAGTACCAGTTGGGCATGGCATGGCATCATTTATAAGTAACTTATGAATGAAACTAACTGTACACCAACCAGACCCGACCCGACCCCAAAGGTCAGGTCAGGTGCGTAAGCCGTAACACCATCAAGGTTAGTGACATCACCACTAAAGCTGTCCAAATATGTATGTAGTGCTATTTGGTATTTGGATTTGGATCCTCTCCACCAAACAAGTCACCATGGTTAATACTCCATCCATATAATACACCCCCCAAATAAGCATTCAAAGTCACCTGTTGCACCACCTTTTTCTCTCTCATGCATTTATTTATAATAGGCAACTTTCACGATTTTGCAAATACCTCTCCTTGCTTACAGATGTTACTAACCCCTTCAACTATTTGAAAATTACAACTTCCTCCCAATCTGTTAAAGTGTAGTTAACATGGACCTAATTTACCATCTTACTCCACAAGAAACGAAAAATAAAAACATTGATTGTAAAATGACAAAAGAATCCTTAATGACAAAAAAAATTAGAGCTATATATATATATATATATGATAAGAAATATAAATAACCTATTTACATTATGGGTTGATTCATGGATATAAAAATGATTCAAGATCATTTTGATCAATAAAGGGTATTATAGAAATCTCATGTCCAAAAATGTCAATTTTCCATCACTATTGTAACGATCTACAAAAGGCAAGAGTATCCGCATGTTTTTGGAATAGTATAAGGGTGTTTTGTGCAAAAATGAAAGTCTAAGGGGATTTTCTACGAAATCGTGAAAGCTGAGGGGTCTTTTATGCAGTTTAACCATTTATAATAGCAAGCAACATAAGCCATTGCACACCCAGACAACAAGCAATGCACACCCAGACAAGAAGCAAGCAATGCAAGCCCAAGTAAAACAACCATATGACTCAGTCCACATATAGCACATCACTCATATACAAGCCAAACACTCGGGGTCAAACAAGTTACACAACTTAGTATCCTCTGTGGATGCAATGTTATCTCATTAGTAAAAGATCGATGGCACTGGGGTTACCCCATCATAGCAATGGGGTTGATAGAAGCATACCATGCCTTCCCTATACATACAAATTAAACTTTTTTTTCTAAAACAACACCCAAACTTGAGGAATCATAATTGAAAACAACTAATTCTACAAACCATGGTTTGCACCCCATGCGTTGTTATGAACTTCTGGTGCTCTCTAACTAATTTACCGTATTCTTCAAAATTAAAACAATCCCTCCAAGACTAAGTCCTCTATGCCTATGAAAATGCCACTGACCTGCATATCCCCAAAAGTTGCAAAATATGGCATATGCATCCTCAACTCATGACAAGCACGCGGAAGGCCTACTAGTTAGTGCACATAAAATTATATTGCATGTGTAACTAGTAACTTACATGAGACTAGAGAAAGACATAATATATTATATGTATAATGAATGTTTGGCCCCGTCAAAGCACTTCTCAGCTGAGATCTCAATTCATAGGCTCCCAATTAAGACTATAAATTTCACCCTTTAGCAGTAAACAAATGTTAAAGAAAACAGCAGAGAAGAAATTCTTTTTCTTCCTCTAGCAGAGAGAAAATTCCCTATAACCGAAGACAACCAATCATTAATTTGACTGCTATACATAGGATTTACTTGTGATAGAGCCAGGTTTTCTATGAGTAAACATGTTAGTGAACATCTGTGGCAGGTAAGTCCTGCAAGTGCCTAGGTCCAGGCACAGTGTCCTGTAGAAATGCTATCAGAAATGCAGTCAATGGTTGCCAAGATAGATCTACGGTGTCACTCTCACTATGATTTGAGCACTCAACCATGGGACCACGCAAACGTGTGGGCCCACAAAGGCTTAAATCATAGTAATACTTCAATATCAGGAAAATTAAGCATCTATTACATATAACAAACAAAAAGACTACCAATTACAAAAGAAGAAAAAATATTTATATTCAGGAGACGATAGTTGTAACTCTGTAAATATTTAATCTACAGTAAAGATTGAGTTGTGAAGAAGAGGAATACTTCATTAGTCATCATCATAAGAAACATGGAAACTGGTAGTGCAGCCAGATGCCTCAGGCTCCTCCGCTCCACAACAATCATAGAACTTGGCAGCATAGGGAGGATCATCAGGTCCCAATTCGTAGTACCTTCAACAGGAAAAGAAAAGATGATGAAAGATTCAACTAGCAAAACTCTGTTCTCTAAATTTGTAAGAACAACATGTCAACAAACAAGGTGCAAAAGTATCAACTAGCAAAACTCTGTTCTCTAAATTTGTAAGAACAACATGTCAACAAACAAGGTGCAAAAGTATCAACTAGCATAACTCTGTCCCTAAAAACACAAGTACTACATCTAACAAGAAAGACTGGTAAAATTATATGGAGTTATCTATGCAAAGATTTTCATGTTATTGTGGAACACAGCAAACTTACCTTGAATACAGTAATAAAACAAACTTCAAGGAAAATATTTTCATGACAAGATGAACAGTTTAAGATAACATCTCTGATTTTCAATATAGTTTTCAAAATTAAGGAACAACACAGATAACAAATTCGTGACCTAAAATTTCATCATCTTTGTTGCAACCCCAGATAATTGTCTTGTTCTCTTCAAATTTCTCACACAAACCCTTGAGCTCTCTCTCTCTCTCTCTCTTTGAAGCTCTCTCACTCTAGAACTCTCAACCGATCAAAGTTTTGTTTCTCTACTACAAGTACTCTCTATCTTTAAGCATCCATGGCATTCACACTTTGGACCTTAGCTATTGTCGCACTCATGGCTGGCACTAGAGTCGGTGGTAGCAAGAAGAACACATAACCGGCATATCAGCCGAGGAAAGATGGAGAAGGCACATCTTCATCTTCATCTTCATCTTCATCTTCTACTTCCACTTTTGTTTATCATCTTGGCAAAAAATCAAAGGAGCACCACAAGACCTATTTTTTAAAGCCTCCTCTTGTTGTAGAACAGATGATGGCACTTTCACAATTTGAGGCATACAACATGATAATGATAGGATTGTATGGCCATTCATAGCACTATTTGGGTTGTAAAGACATTTGTTGCCTAATGAATCTGTGTTTTAAATGCTATATATACATTGTGAATGCTATGTATTGGTCGGTTCATAGAGATGAATCATGGTTGTCCATTTGACTATGCAGTGATTTAGTGTATGTGTTTGATGGGTGTTCATGCGGAGGTTATATAAATCATCGGATGAATGCATTGTCATAAATAGTTCAAATTCAGTGATAGAGGATGGACTCTCTATCAAGGTAAGAATTGAGCTGGGTCGATGACAAGTTATAGAAATTGTGATAGCCATCATAGCAATTACTCCTTGTTAGTGTTATGACAATTTAACTCAAGCATGAGAAAGATATGAACCCTTGCCTTGGTTAGTAAATACTTTGATTTATTTGATTTAATTTGGGTGTTTATTGATCATTGACTTTGGAACATACTCTCAAGATTGTATATACACTAGGTAATTTATTTTGACTTGATTAGTTTGATCACGGTAAAACCAAGTGCTTGGTGAAACTTTGATGAAATGGCTAACAATATATACTTGGCAAATATATATTGACTTTATCAAAGTGATTAGTGATCTAACAGGAATCCTCAAGTGGGCTAAATAAATGTCAATCGTTTAATTGGATTGATGGTTATTATTTATCCATATCCGATTGTGCATAAAGGGGTAATTTCATAAATTAACAAGGTGGTTAACCATTCTCAATTGGAGTGCAACCATACATATAAAGTGGAGTTATGTTATGGTTAATGGGCTAATTGAATCGGGTTCATGAGATGACGGGTGAATTATTAGTCCATTGGAGCCAATGAGAGTTTGGTCCCAAATAAAATCCTCACTTCTAGCACACTAGATGCATGTTAAGCCCATGGGAGTGGAAATAAATGAATAGTGGTAAGGATTGCTTCGAGCACTCCTAACCAAGTGATATTGCGGTACTAGGGACACTCCAAGTTGTTGAAGTTGTTAAGTGTACCCATGTGCAAGGGGCACTCCTAAGTCATCAAGGAGTTGCTTGGGGCACACATTAAAGAGAACAAAATAAGTTGCTTAGGGACACTCCATTTTGGTGGGTTGTTTAGAGCACTTATTTATCTTGCTTATAGAATTGGGTGTATAAACTCAATTGGGGTGACTTCATCTTCTTCCTTGTGAAGAGAAGCTTACAAGTTCTCTTTAATGGCTACTCACTACTCCCTAGAGTTCCCACAAACTATGGCTTATACAGTAAATCACTAGGGTCATAGAAGTGATTCTTTGGGGCATTGGAATCAAGTGAGAAGAAGGAAGGTGAAGGACTTGTAGATCCAATTTTGAAGGACACCATTGCCAAGGGAATTCAAGCTTTTTGGAAGCAAGGAGGATTTAGGAAAGAAAAAAAAAAAAAAAACCTGTTAAAAAACAGTAGGAAATAATTTAGTAAGGCAGGATAGCATTCAGAGAAAGAAAAAAAAAGAAAGAGAGAGAGAGGAAGTAGACAAAGAGAGAGGAAGAAGAAGAGCATGTGTATCTAATCGTCTCTGCAACTCTCTACAACGAAGGTTGTCAATCGTGACGTAGGGCTTTTGGCATTGTGACTTGGGGTTTTGGCGTTGTTCACGTCTAGTGATCGTAATGGGCTTCTCTCTTCTTTTCTTTTGAACGAGACAAAAATCTCCTTTTTGAATTAGGAATAAGAAAAAAGGAAATATCAATCAGGCACGCCTAGCACCTGGAGCCTAGGCACGTCTTTAACAACACTGAGAATACCTATTTAAAAAAAGAGAGATGAACACTCAATAACCTTTAAAAATGGATCAAATATGAGTCAAATCAATTTCTTTAAACTAGAGAAGTAGATCGATTAACAAGCAAAAACTTTAAAGTTATCCCCAGAGGGAGTACATCACAACATAGACTTCTTGCTTCGGATTTATATATAAAAGGACAAACTAAGAGGAGAAAGATAATTATAAATCCAAGGACTAGGTGGTGGAATTTAAGAGGGGGAGAAAGTAGAATTACTTAAGAATAAGATGTTAGAAGAAGAACCATGGAATGTAGAATATGAAACGAACTTAATGTGAAATAAGATGACTACATATAAGAGTAGCAAAAGAAGTTCTAGGGGAATCAAAAGGAATGGGACCATTATTTAAGGAAACTTGGTAATGGAATGAACAAGTTCAAAAAGTTGTAAAAACAAATATAAATTCGTGAAAATAAAGGAAAGAAAAACTAGAGATTTTAGCCATAATGTCATATTAAATGTATTAAGAGTGAAGATTCACAGGTTTTAGTAAAAGATAAAGAAATTAAAGAAATATGGAAAAGTTATTTTGAGAAATTGCTAAATGAAAACCATATAGAAAGTTTAGGCTTAAAAGAATATGGTGACCTTAAAGATAACATATTTTTCCATAGAGCAAAGGTCACCTCCTACTCTTCAAATGGCCTCTCCAATCGATCCCTATCCCCCTGAAGAAATCAAGTCAAACTCCAAACCCCCTAGAAGAGGTCTCCAATCTGCAGTCTCCCTATACAGCTGCTGATAGAATGAAGTCACACTTCTCGCCAACTCTTCCTCTTTATTCAACACAGTTCCATTAACTTTGATCCTCCCAATGTGGTTACCCCTCCTATGAGCATTGGCTATCCTATGAAAAAATCTCGTATTTAACCACAAAGCCCGGGATTTCTGTCTCCACAAAATCTCTTCCATTATAGCAATCTCCTCAAATTATGCCTTGTACTCCTCCCTTTTCGATCTTTCCTCCTACCCCAAGCCCTATAAGCCCTCCTTTCTATCTAAATCTGCTATCTCTCCACAATCTTGTTCTTCCTCTATTCAAGATTACCAAACGTCTCCTTATTCCACTTTTTCAGGTCCTCCTTTAATCTACGTAGTTTCCCCACAAGCACAAAACTAGGATTGCCCCAAACCTCATAACCGATCCACCATCGTTGCACAATCTCCTTGAACCCTTCCGCCCGAAGCCACATATTCTCGAACTTAAAGGCGTTTTTCTCCTTCTCAAACCCCCACAATCTGGTAACAACGGGACATGATTTGATGTTAGCCTTGCCAGCACCACCTGAGCCACATCCGGGAATCTCTCCTCCCAATCTCCTGAGATCAGGAACCAATCCAATCGAGAGAATGTCGGGGCTTCTCTACCACTAGACCATGTAAATCGAGTTCCTTCTAAAGGTAAATCAATAATCCCTCACTATCAATAAACTCCAAGAAGGAAGTCATAGCAGCCGTCCATCTCCCACCCGAAAACCTCTCGTCCAGGGATCTAACAATATTAAGATCTCCCCCCACACACCATGGAACCCCCTATCGCATGCAAACATTAGACAGCTCCTCCCACAAAACACCCCTCTCCGCATCCTCCACCGGACCATACACTCCAGAGAACATCCACTTGGCTCCATCCTCTTCTAATTTGAAGAAGCAAGAAATGAATATCTCCCTTTCCACACATCCATTCTAGACATCCATCTCTTATCCCAAACCACCAAAATACCTCATGCCGTCCCTACAGCATCAAGCGCCTCCCACTCTAAAAACCACCCACCACAAACACTTCTCACGATTTCCTTGGACACATTGCTCAACTTGGTTTCTTGAAGACAAAACACTTGAGCCCCCCACTTGCGCATGGCCAACTTCACCACTTTCCTCTTGCCCGGGTCATTAAGCCCACGAACATTCCATGACACTAATCGCATCTTCATAAGCAAATGATGGCTTTCTCTTCCTCCCTCCTCCCCCCTTGGCTTCTTCCCCTCTCCGACCCACTCCTCCCTTCATAGTTCACATAAGAAATAAAGTTACGAAATTCTCGCTCTCCCTTCCAAGATGAACTTTTCTTTCTGCTAACAAACTTTTGTTTTTCCTCGAGAACACCAAAAATTGGTCCTCTCTTTCTTTCTTGTATATGTCAACCCAAGGCTCTGACCCATCTCCTCCATGTTACTCCTCAACCAACTCTCCACTTCATGATCCCCTTCTTCTTTAGGACCCATAACTGCTAAAGGGTGTGTCATACCCCATCCTTCCCCTTCTTCTTTAGTCCGAGTCACAATGGCATGATTAAGATCGAATGGATCAGTCGAAAGACCTCCTTCAGAATCATCCCCCCCCCCCCCCCCCCACAAATCTCCCAATCAAAATGAAACCCATCTCCTGTTTCAGGTTCAGCAGCATTTGTTGAACTAAATTCATTCACAAATTCTCCAAAATCCACCCCATTGTGCATCTTCATCTCACTTATTAAGGCTGCTGCAACTTCTTTTTTAGGGCTCAGCTAAATCCCTTTCCCAACACACAGGATGATTCCTCCATAAATTCTGTTAGGCTTGATTGATAACCCTTGAGAATCATTATCCCTCAGCCTAACCTCTCCACCCATCTTCTCAGTTGTCAGCAACTGCCTCAACACAGGGTCTAAAACAGCACCCATCCCACTTCTTCCTCCATTAATCAACCAATCATCCGCAAAATCACTTCCCAGTCTCCCCTTAGAAGAAGAAGGAGGAGGAGAAGAGAATACAAAAACAGGGACAGGGATAGGGACCGACCTCCTGTTCTTAGAAATACCTTATACATCATCACTCTTTTGCCTTTGTTCCAATCTCGGCTTCATGACCCACTTCTGTTTTTCTTTTCTCGACCATCTCTTAGCTATGTAAGATTTTTTACAGAAAGGTTGAGACTCTATCATAGCATTGTTGCGATCACGTTTGGTTTTGGAGCTTCTGCCATTTCCACCATTATTGTGCTTCGTCCCCGACCTGCGCTAGACCACCCCATTCTCATCGGCCTCCTTGTGTCTCCTTTCCAGCACTGCCACATCGTCAACTGAGGCATTGAAGCTCTGTGAAATACTCTGAAGGAAGGACGAGTTCTTGCGTAAGGATCTGTTTGTGCGATCCTTCTTCAATCCATAAACCTTAGCGTTCTCCTTTTAAAAAAAAGCCCAACTTTTGTTGGCCCAGACTTTGTTAGCCCATGTGAATTAAACATGAGCTTTCCCATATTGGGCTTATGATAATTATTATGCTTCTTCGGACTAAAGGGGCCAGTCATCCCTTCCTCAAGCCCAACCCATTCTAATTTAAATCACCACCCCCTTGCTCTTTACTTGTTGGGCTTGTAAGCGGCCCAAATCGGTTATGAGAATTAAGAAGAGGCCCGCCTATCTTTGAATTCGAATCATATCCTCTGAGGTCACATGAGGCTTCATCCATGTGGCCCAATCCCTTCTCGCCACGTTGGCCCAGCTGTCACCCACCATATCTGCCCGTTAGCATCTGACGACCCACGTGCCCACTCTCTTCTTCCCTCATAACCACACGTCTCAGGAGCATGACCATCCCCTCGTCCCTGACCTTTATCCATTACCAGTCCCAGTCATCCCTTTCTCTGGTTGACCCCATCGAAAACACCGTGTCAGTTCCGTCAAACACCCTCATCCCTCAAGCTCCACTATTCCTCCTCTGTCATGAGCTCCCGTTCATCTGACCCTACAAGAGACACTACAGTAGGCACCATCTCCTGCAGTTTCTCCTCCATGATAGCCACCTTGTAGGAGAGAAGGTCATCTTCAATCCAAACAAAGTCTGAAATCTCGCCCCTAATTGAAATCGTAACCTTCGTAGCATCTCTCGTAGCATCGGCCTCCACCCCAACAAGCCCTCCACACGCCTCACCCACAGCGACAAACAGTAAATCACATCAGACATGGAGCGGTAAGCCAAAAAGCAATATCCGGCGTTCCTTCCTCACCCTCAGTCCTCCAGAAATTCCAGCATGAAAATACCACACAT
Source organism: Cornus controversa (assembly GCA_026545225.1). NCBI lineage: Eukaryota > Viridiplantae > Streptophyta > Magnoliopsida > Cornales > Cornaceae > Cornus > Cornus controversa. The sequence goes on from CM048850.1 coordinate 11,436,705, forward strand.
CGATTCTCAAGTTTGGCTCACCCCATGTCCTTCTACCTTCAAGTAAGACTCTGACTGCCTCAACATGTGACGACAACTGAAACAACAAGAGGGAATTCGGCATCGGCACCACCTTACCCCACAGGATACTCGCTAGACCTTAGTTGCCCACTCTACTATCCTCTCAATGGACCCAACTTCTTGGTTAAATTTCCCAATGAGGCACGCCCGTAGCATCTCTCTTCTCTGCTATAGACCGTCACCCTCCACTTTAAGGCATAAACCTCTCGTCTCCAGCGCAGGCAACACCACAACCTTCCCCCTTGAGAACAATCGTGGTAGCTGAGTGACCTCTGCATACGATGCCTTCATCCCGAACTTTGCCAGTCGCTGTGGACACCGATAATCGCTGGTCGCTGTCGATAATGGCTTTTCTGTTACTACAACAATTGGCTTGGAATCAAATTTGGCCTACAGGTGTGGAATTCTCTCACACTCAACAGGGGTTACTTCCCACTCTTAACATTTAGAAAAAATAACATTGTCTAACCAGCATAGAATTATACTTATCTTTTGATTTATGTATTTTCTTGAAGATATCATAGTGGTATGTGACAAACCCCATGAATCATGATTATACATATGTAACTTTTTCAAGTTTAAATACATTCTTCCATTGATGTGAGGCTAGTGGTGAAATCAATACCCTAGTCCCTATCTTATTTATCAATTTAAATTTTAACCATTGCCCTTAGGGTCATGCGAAGGAGGCGAAAGGAGTAGCTGGGATTGCGGAGCTTGATAGAATTCGAGCCAAGGTGGAGATTTGTTATGTTGTGACCCGAATTTTGTCTCGGCCCGGGTCGCACGTGACCCGGTTATGACCTATTTTTCGCTTGTGAGTTTTGGACTCGAATTAGGACTCTTTTGTAGCCCAATATATAAGGGCATCTAAGGGTTTGGAGTGAACGAGAGAAAACATTGAAAACGCAAAAAGAGAGTGAGAGCTAGGGTTTGGGATTGGAACTTGTAATCTCCTGATTTTTGCATAGTGAAATATTTCGTCCATTGCCGAACCACGTAAATTCCTGTGTTCTGTGTGTTGTGCTTGTTTCGTTTTGTGTCGTATTTCGTGACTATGCTTGATTCGCGACAGTTTTTCACAACACCTAGAATGGCGTAAGAATAGAATCATCCTTGAAATTTCAAAATTGGATCAAAAGGAGGGGGAAGGGGAACTCAATGACATGGAGAGAGATAGGAGGGAGGAGTGTAAGGCGAGTTTGGGGAGATTGCAGTGATAGAGGAGATCTCTTGGAGATAGAAGTCCAGGGCGTTGTGGCTGAAAGGAGATGGTAACACGAAATTCTTCCATCGTTTGGCAAACTCACACAGACGAGGCAACCACATTGGCAGGATTAGCACTGATGGGAGCCTATTGACCAATGAGGAGGATATTCAGAGGGGAATCGCTTCTTACCATCGGTAGTTGTACACGGAGACTGCTAGTTGGAGAGGTCTTCTTGATGGGCTTGAGTTTGCTCGCATATCTGAGGAGGATAGGGATTGGTTGGAAAGGCCTTTTGGGGAGGAAGAGGTGTTTAAGGCTTTGAGAAGTTGTGATGGGGACAAAGCTCCAGATCCGAATGGTTTCACAATGGCTTTCTTCCAACAGAATTGAGAGATGGTTAAGTTAGAGGTGATGGGAGCTATCAGTTCCTTTCACACAGAAGGTCGTTTTGAGAGTCTCAATGCTTCCTTTATTGCGCTCATCCCTAAGAAGAGTTGAGCCATTGAGGCCAAGGATTTTAGACCGATCAGCTTGGTGGGTGCCATCTACAAGTTGTTCGCTAAAATCTTAGCCATGAGTTTGAGGAGAGTTATAGATGAGGTGATTTTGGACTCCTAGAATGCATTTGTGTGGGTTCGTCAGATTATGGATTCATAGACTACTAGTGGCTAGTGAGTGTGTGGAAGCTAGGATTAGAAGTGGAGTGTCTGGGATTGTTTGCAAGTTAGATATATAGAAGGCTCATGTGAGCTGGGACTTCCTATTGTAGATGCTGGAGAGGATGGGATTTGGGCATCGATGGAGGAAATGGATACACTTTTGTATTTCAATTGTTTGTTTCTTTGCCAATAATTCCCCAGCTAGGTTGTTTGCTAGTTCTCGAGGGATTTGGCAAGGGGATTCTCTCACCCCTTCGCCTTCAGTAGGCTGATGAGGAGAGTCTCAATGCTTCCTTTATTGCACTCATCCCTAAGAAGAGTGGAACCATTGAGGCTAAGGATTTTAGACTGATCAGCTTAGTGGGTGCCATCTACAAGTTGTTCGCTAAAATCCTAGCCATGAGTTTGAGGAGAGTTATGGACGAGGTGATTTTGGACTCCTAGAATGCATTCGTGGGGGGTCGTCAGATTATGGATTCAATGCTAGACTACTAGTGGCTAGTGAGTGTGTGGAAGCTAGGATTAGAAGTGGAGTGTCAGGGATTGTTTGCAAGTTAGATATAGAGAAGGCTCATGTAAGCTAGGACTTCTTATTGTATATGCTGGAGAGGATGGGGTTTGGGCACCGATGGAGGAAATACCCCTTCCTATTTCTTATTGTTATGGAAGCCTTTAGTAGGCTGATGAGGAGAGCAGAAGAGTTGGGTTGTATTAGAGGTTTTTCGGTGGCCAGGGACCTAACCAGTTGGTGGTCTCTCACTTGCTTTTTGTGAAAGACACCATTATATTTTTTGATGCGAGGGAGGACCAATTGAGATTCTTGAGATATGTTTTGGCTTGTTTCCAAGCAATTTTGGGGCTAAAGATCAATATTGGGAGGAGCAAGTTGGTTCAGTTGGGCCAGTTGAGGGGATCCGTGAGTTTGCTGATATCCTAGGGTGCGGTGTTGGCTCTTTCCTGATCTCTTACTTGGGCTTGCCGCTAGTAGCTGTGTCGAGAAGAGCTTTAGTTTGGGACCCTGTGATTGAGCGCTTTGAGAAGTGGCTGGCAGGTTGGAAGAATTAATATCTTTCGAAAGGAGGGCGTCTAATTCTTATGAAAAGCACTCTTTCGAATCTTCCAACATACTTCATGTCTCTTCTTCCGATGCCGATTTCTGTCGTACGGAAACTTGAGATGATTCAGAGGAAGTTTCTATGGGGAGGCATGGGTTATGAGTCTAAATACCATTTGGTGGATTGGGGGAGGGTGTGCACCCCAATTCAGAAAGGAGGTCTAGGAATTAGGAGGCTTGATTTGTTTAATAAAGCTCTGTTAGACAAATGGTTGTGGAGGTTTGGTAGAGAAAGGTCCAGATTATGGACGAGGGTTGTCATTTATCGGAGCGGTGAGGACGACGGGTGAGTTTCTAGGGAGATGCAGCTCCTTGTGGGAGTGGGTGTTTGGAAAGCTATCCGAAAGGGCTGGGATGAGTTTTCCAAATAAATTCGATTCAGAGTCAGGAGTGGAAGGCACGTCAGATTCTGGGAGGATCACTAGCGTGGGGATGATGCTTTGGCTCGCAGGTTTCCTCGTCTGTGGAGGATCGCTACGAATAGGCATGCCTTGGTTGCCGACTGTTATCAGCTTGATAGTGGGATGATGTTTTGGGATGTGTAGTTCCAAAGAGATTTCCATAACTAGGAGTAGAGTTCCTAGCACTGCTAGTCAGGTGGTGGAGGGGGAGGGGATGAACAAGATGGTTTTGCTTGGTTCCTCAAGAGGGGTCTTCACGGTTCAATCATTCTATCAAAATCTTTTGGAGATTCCGTGCACCACCTTCCCTTGGAAGGCCATTTGGAAATCAAAAGGCCCCTTGAAAGTGGCTTTTTTTGCATGGACAACTGTCCTAGGGAGGATTCTCACTTTAGACAGTCTTATAAAAAGGCGGAAGATTGTGGTGAATTGGTGTTGTATGTGTAAGAAGGCGAAGGAAACTGTGAACCACTTTCTTTTTCATTGCCCAGTGGCGAGGGATGTTTGGTCCACCTTCTTCTTCATTGCCCAGTGGTGAGGGACGTTTAGTCCTTGTTTTTGGCCTCGTTTGGTATGTTTTGGGTGTTTTCCGGTTCCACGGTGGACGTGATCGAGTCTTAGAGAGGGTGTACAGTGGATAGCCGAGCCATAGATGCTTAGAGGGCCACTCCCCAGTGTTTATGGTGGGGTTTGTGGTGCGAGAGAAATAGTAGGTCCTTCAAGGGGGAGGAGACTCCTATTTGGTCTCTCAAATATAACATTATGACTTCTTTATTTTTTTGGGTCAATGGGCGGAATTGTAGCTCTGTTGGTCAATTGATGGATTTTGTGGATGGTTTAAAAGTATAATTGGCTGCGTGGAGCCTCTTGTATATTCTTTTGGGAGCAGTCCCCTCTTGAGCGCCTTTAATGAAACTTTACTTATAAAAATAAAATAAAAATGTATCACTGTAAATTTTTGCAATTTATAAAGAAGAGTAGAATCGAATATCTTCATTGTTATTAAAATACCAATATATGTCTTTTGAAATTTCATTTCTGCAGTATAAAGTTAATTTAGAAAGAAGCCTAATTTGTTTTAGGCGTTGAATACTGAATCCACACTATCTGTAATCTGTTCTCTTTTTTCTTAAAGTTAGCTACTACAGATACTGTAATCTGTTCTCTTTTTTTCTTAAATTTAGCTACTACAGATATGAAGCATGTCGTCAAATATTCAACTATAAGCAATGATATGTTTAGTAAATGATTTCCAAGAAAAAGCTAAAAACAAATAAATAAATCAGACCCAATTATCCATATGTATGAATAAATTCAGAAACATAAGACAAATAAAGCAAAAGGCCATAAACCAAATGATCAACGCATAATCATAGCAGTATATTGATTGGGGTGGATTGAATTAGAAGCCTAAATCTTTCTCATTTCATCCACTCAACAAAACACGAAGAAACACTACAACATTTTCAATTATCAGTAATGAATGGTGTTATTTAAGACAATGGATAGTTTAGAGAGAGAAAGAGTTGATAAGAGAGAGAAAGGGGGAGCAATGAAGATACCTTTTCTGATCGTCGTGACGACGACAAACAAAGAAAGAAGGATGAAAACGGCAGGAAGATGCGTTGTTGGATGAGGGACTGTACGTTTCTTTGCACCTCTTGCATACCTTCTCCTTACTAATTCCTTCTTCTTTTTCCTTTTCGCCCTCTTTCATTTTATTTTTAGCCGCTGCAAACTCCCCTCTCTCTCTCTCTCTCCTCTTCTTTCTTTCTCTCTCTCCGTCACTCTGGGATTTGGTATCATCAATTAAAAAAGACACAAACAGTCAAAAATTAATAACATTAATATATTACTACAGTATATAACAAAAATGATTTACGGTTTTGAGCTATAGTGATGGGTGTTGCTTTTGTTTTCTAAACTTTATAATATTTTTGTTGTTAACTAATAATATTTTTAAGGGTGAATTGCTTCGACACCTTTCAGATTTACATTTATTGTTTACAGATAGAAATTAATTCAAAATTAACTTTAACACTTATGAGTTTTGGTCAAAAATAATTTTAATTGTTTTAAGATTTGGTTAATCTTACTCTCACACCTGTAATTAATTGACTCTTAAAAACGTTAGTAGTCAACTAACTAAAATTTTTAAATGCTAAAATTACCCTTATGCAACTTTTCTCTCTCTCTCTCTCTGCACATCTCTACGTCCCTTTGCAACTCTCTCTCTCCATCTGTACGATTTTTATAAACTCTTAATACATACATACATATATATATATATATACATACATATATATATATATAACCTGAATTAAGAAAGCAGCCACCAATTGTATATGTTCCACATTCTTTTCAAACTTTTTCCCATCACCACACAGATCATTAATAAACGGGCCAAAAATTTATTGCCACTATTTTCCTTATCAAACCTAATTTCAAGATTTATAGCAAACTTTTTTCTTGGACAGTCCTAATCTTTGCAAGAAAGTTGGTGGGGGTGTAATCCGATGGAGAAGTCGTCGGATGTCCGGTTATCGAGATGAACGAAGTCGTCGAATTTCCGGTTAACACGGTATGTGAGAAATTTGGTGGGAGTGTAATCCGATGGGAAAGTCATACTTGGTAAGCTCGATGTGGGCGGCTAATGGTGATTGTAGACATTAAAAAGTTGTAGGGTTGGTCCAAATTATAATTTGAGCTTATTCTCAATTTGACCCACTTTGAAATGTGGTCCAATAAGTTGAATAATTCAAAATCCAGACCTACCACAAATAAATGGGTCATGAGCCGATTCAAATTATCTAAGAAGTCCAAACCTACCTGAAAATGGGTTAGAGGATAATTAAATATTTATATATATATATATAATTATCATCAAAGATAATTATTACATATATATATATTGGATAATTATCACAAAAGATAATGATCATATTTATATATATTAATAGGACAATTATCAGAAAGGAAGAAAGTTACCAATCCACCCATCCGATGAGCATATAAATAAAGGTTCAAAGGTAGAAAGAAAGAAGAGAAGAAGAAGACTCTCAAAGAAAGCTAAAACTTTGTAGTATTCTTTACTCAAAATTCAAAACTCTAAAACATCTAAAATCCTAAAGGAAAGGAACAACAAGCACATCATCCACATCCTGTTGTTCACCAAAGTTTTAATCTAATTCAAGATTAAGCTACAACAACCCTTGAATCTAGATCACTAAGGTGATGGAATTAGAGGAATTTGTCTTGCTTTTGTAAAGATTTACAAAAATTCGTAACCCATATTTCTTGAAATTATTAAATTTGATTTATTTGTCCACGTGTTTTAATCTTATTCTCAGACTCGAATTTTGTGTGTATAAATTTTGGCATGTTTGCATTGGCGGCAAGCAATGGCAAAAACACTAGGAACCCGTCAAGTGCTAGCAGTACCTCAAAAGGTCCTATAATGCATAGCAAGACCAAAGCAATATTTGGTGAAAGCCAAACCTGCTAAACCAATGGATGTGAAAACTCAACATGTTAACCCCATTGATCCTTATGGGGCAAAGAACTCTAACGTTGTTTCAGAAAAGTTGACGCCACCACATTCACCCCACTCCGTATGTAACGCCAACTCTAGCATTGGTTCACTCTTAGAGTCATTACTTGAGATTTCAGATCAATTGGTCACTTCAAAGAATGTTGGCTCTCAAAGTCTTTCCAATTCGAATGTTGTCACAACTATGATGACTAGAAGACCAACTGGCATTGATGGCGCGCACAATCGAAAATCTCACAAAAATTGTTGAAGAGAAGGACTTGCAGATTGCCGCGCTAATAAGTAAGCTTAAAATTTAAAATCCTGACGAGTTAATACAATTGCCTGCGAATACTTCAAATTCAGCCCTTCAAAGTGCCCAATCAAAATATCGTCGTCATACATCTGCGTCAGGACATGTGGCTAATGAAATTAACCGTGCTTCGCTAATCACTTCATTATCTGTCCAAAAATTGTAGGATATAATAACAAACACAATCCAAGCACAGTATGGTGGCTCCCCTCAAAGCACTCTCATATACTCAAAATCCTACATCGAAAAAATTAACAGCTTAAAATTGCTAGTGGGATATCAACTACCAAAGTTTCAACAATTTGATGGAAGAGGCAATCTCAAACAACATGTTGCACACTTTGTGAAGACCTACAATAATGCTGGCACCGAAGGAGACCTCTTAGTCAAGCAATTTGTTCATTCTCTCAAAAGGAATGCATTTGATTTGTACACGGACCTCAAAGCTGGGAGTATTGACTGTTGAGAGCAGATGGAGCGAGAGTTTCTCAATCCCTTCTACAGTACTCACAGAATAGTAAGCATGCTCGAACTCATTAACACTAAACAAATGAAGGACGAGCTTGTGGTTGACTATATCAACCGCGGGTGAGCTCTAAATTTTGATTGCAAAGATTATTTTTCTGAAATCTCAGCAGTCGAAATGTGTATGCAAGGCATGCACTAGGAGTTTCTCTACATTATACAAGGAATTAGGCATCGTACATTTAAATAATTGGTTACTCGTACCCATTATATGGAACTTAGCATAACAAGTCGTGGTGCAAAGGATCTTGACTTTCCTAATATATCTGATAACTATCTTCAAGATGAGGGGGTTGAGTCCGAAGAGGAAGACAAAATATTTCATAACTCGAATAATGAAATAGATACATCTTATGTTACAAGTATCGTCTCTAAAGACTGGTATCAAGAAACACATCATGTTGCTTCAGCGACTTCATCTGAAGGTTCTCAGTTACATAAGACATTGAGTCAAGCAAACATTGGTAGAAGACCGGACTTGTTAGGAACATCAACTTTCAAGTACAAGAAATTTGAGACAACTCGCCACATTTCAAATGAGCAAATATTTGACATAACTTTCCAACGAAAAGTGAGTAGTCAGAAAAAAAATGAAAGTGAACAAATAGGGGCAAACCCTCCATACAAAGCTCATGCACAGCTCTCTCATATGAAATACCTCAAGATTCACGCCTGTCCTTTAAAAAAGCCTACACATTTTCTTAAACCTCAAAATAAGAAGGAAGTCTCAAGAAAGGAACAAGAAAAACAAAGGCATAACTAAAGTGACAAATTGCAAGGATTTGCATTAAAGAAGCATTGTAAAGATAATTCTTCAAGTTCTCCACAAACAACTTCAAGTAGAAAGGATCAGAAAAATGTGCTCACATGGAGGCCAAAAAAGAAAGTTCAAGATGGGAATAGTCTTGCAAGGATCTCGCAAGAATCATTGCCCAGAAACACACAAATGATGTCTTAAAAGTCACTTTCTCAATTTGTTATGCGGAACATGTTCAATGTGAAAGTATGTGACTTTTATTTAAAATATGGGCAAACATAACAATTAGTATTACATTGCTTTGAATTTTATATGCACGCTAGCATGAACATATGGGATTCATCTTCATTGGCATGGTGAGGGTGGTTAGCTCAATTAAGCAGAGTGTCCTCTTGATGAGTGGCGAGATAATCCGGTAAAGGGAACCCTCATCGGGCAATCCAGTAATGAAACCCAATGGAGTAATCTGGGCTGGAGCTCCAATTAGATGGAAGAGGATGCTCCCTAAAATGGAGCCCTAAGATGAGGTTAACCAATAATGGGGCCTCGGATAAGTGGGAATGGGCAGCCCGTAAAATAGAAACCCAATAAATGTGTAGAAAGTATGAAGGAGTTATACATATCACATTGTATTATACATTGTTTGTGATATGGTTGTGATGTACAGATATTTATTTAACGTGATTAAATGCAAATGTATGTTTATGTGGTATACACGGAACTTGTGAAATTGTGTTTTAAACATTCCTAATGAGCATGTTGTAACTTATCCCATGAGTATTAACTCTTTTCAGAAAATAGAAAGGAGGTGATGGAGTCTCCCCAACAGTGAGTTGGCATGGAGCGAAATCGATTTCATTTAAAGACTTAAAATATTTTATTTAAATACATGTCTAGATTGTAGACTATTTGCATGTAATGAACATATATAAGACTATTTCTGTTTCAAGAACATGTTATATTATGCTTTATGATTACATGCATTTAAATACGATTTTGAGCTTAGTGAATGCTAGATGATGTGAACAATGATTTTACATTTATGACTCATTTTTGCATGTATAAACTTGTGAAGATGGTTGTGTTGATGAATTGGGAAGATGAGGTTCATATATGAGGAGAATGGGGATTTAAAGTGTGAGAATTGACACTTATAGAATTCTGCTGAGGAACAGTTTCGAGAGCTTTCGTGAAACCCCTGTTTCAATCAATCAAAAGGCTTCGATTAATCAGCCTAGTATTAAAATAATTTCGATGGAAGTGGACCAATTCCAGTAGGATTTCGATGGTACTTTGATAGAAGCTTGATTAAGTAAAACTTGCGATCAATCAAAACTCCTATTTTGCTCAATCGAAATGTGTTTCGCATGATCAAAAGGTACACTTCGATCAATTAAAATGCGCATCCACTGAGTGTTTTCAAAGGGACTTATGTATGCATGATTTCAATAAAGGATATATATAGTGGACTTGAATTGCTTATGTATGCACATATGCATGGTAATAATGGTATAAAGAATGCTTTCACTAGACCTTGAGATCACAACTTAGATTGATTGATCCATGTGACATCTCGGTGAGGAATTGATGTGTTGATGTATAAAGAATGTTTTCGCTAGACCTTGAGATCACAACTTAGATTGATTGATCCATGTGACATTCTGGTGAGGAATTGATGTGTTGATGTATAAAGAATGTTTTCGTCGATTTATGAGATGATAACTTAGATTGTTGATCATTGTGATATATCCGGTAAAGGATAAATGTATTGATAATGTAAAGGCTTCTGCGATAAGTCATGGCTTGGGAGTTGGGGCATGACATATTGGTATCGATAATGATATCAGATGGTGATTGATGGTGTTTGTCATAGTTATTCGAGTTGTGGAATGACGATTGAGTGATTATGACACCTCACTAATCCATGTTCGGGCTCAGACTGGGGGAGTCCCAGTGGTCTGAATTTTGGGGCATGACAGCTTGGTAATAGTGCATAACTAGGTTGAATACCTAGGGACGACGAGTCAAAGTTGGACCACATTTTGGTTTGAAAAGATTTGATGATTGATAGTTTATTGTTAGAGCTTAACCGTGTTTGAATACCTAGGGATGAAGGGTAAAGGTGTATCATGTATAATTTTGGAATGGTTAGAACCTTTGAGTTGAAAACCTAGAAATGAGTGTAAACCTGAAATAGTTTATTTGAGAACTTATGAGCATGTGAAATGTGCTTACATGATAATATGCTAAGTGCTTATGTGATAACATGCGTTATATATTATGTGTTGACTTAAGAACATGTTTATGTGATTAAATGTGTGTTGAAAAATATGGCTATGTGTTACGCATGAAAGTGATAAAATGTTATGATGTTGTGTAATAGTTTGATCGTGTTGACTAAATAGCATGAGATAACTTATTGTATTGACCTATATCTTGAACATATAGAGATATGCCACCTAGAGGGAGATCGCTTGGTCACTAAGATGACCGCTACCCTTAGAGATTTCATGAGAATGACTACTACTGAAGTGCAGCAACCAGTAGTGCAACCAAAAGAGAGTGAAAGTGAGAGGCGTTTCAAGTTTATCACTTGATTCAAAAAATTGATGCCTCCTAGTTTTGAAGGAAGTTCAAATCCATTAATAGCGGATAATTGGTTGGAACAAGTAGAGAAACATCTAAGGATAATGTTTATGTCTGATGATGAGATGAAAGTGATTGTTGCTACATATTTGTTCTCAGGAGGTGCAGAACTATGGTGAAAGTTGGTGAGTGACCTACATGATGTGGAAACTATGGGGTGGGAAGAGTTTGAGACTCTTTTTCTCAACCACTACTTTTCAAGGCCAAAGAGGAGGGCACTAAGAAAATAATTTGATAAGCTCATTCATGACAGCATGACCGTAACAAAAATATGAGAACAAGTGTATTTCTCTCTCACACTTTGCACCCAAAGTGGCGAGAGATAAGGAAGAAAAGACTTGGAGATTTGTGGATGGCCTTCATCATTCTATTAGGTCAATTGTTGCAATTTTAGACTTAAAGGTCTATAGTGAGGCAATGAATAAGGCACTAATAGCAGAGGCAGAGGCTAAGGATAGGTTGAAAAAAGACGAGTTTGGAAGATAAGATAAGGAAAATGGTGTTTCTTCTGAAAGTTAGTCAAAGAAGAAGTAGAAAAGTGGTCCTTCACAATCGATAGGATCAGCGAGGCAGCAGATGATACATTCTGTGCGTATGACTTATGTGATAGCGAGATTGACTAGGTTAAAGAGAGTGTGTCATCACTATCAGCAGCCGAGTGACTGTAAGTCTGAGTGTCCCAGAATACATTTAACGCTAACGGTTGAGCAGATTTGTTACCGCTGTCATCAGACTGGCCATATGAAATTGAATTGTCCTTAGGGACATGATGTGCAGGGTGGGATGAAATCTTACAACCGCACCAATCAGTTTTTAGCAAGTCAGCTGATTATTTGGCAATGCCGCCACCTCCACCATTGTAGTCAACTCAAGTTTTGCGAGCAAGCAGGGGAGTATTCCTAGTGATTCAAGACAGCAGTCCGGGTATCGGAGGACTAGTCCACAGTAACTGAGGTACACTAGTGACTTTTGGTTTATGGATTATAACATCAATTTGTGCAAGTATATTAAGCTGCATATAATGAGTTTGTGTTGAAAATTGAGGAATCATGATAAGTTTTATATGCTATGAATTGTATGCCATTAGTTTGAGCATAGTTAATGTAGCATACTTTGTGTTTAGAATATGTTTAATGTACACTGCAGGCCTGGTTTTTGGTATTATAGTTTGAGATTTTAATGAACCAAACAGAGATTTGAATATAGGTTGATTCATAAGGTTTGGGATATACAAGTTATACTAGACTAAACCTAGGACTAGTGGGAAAAGTTTAGAATTTATTGGTATTTTTTTCATATTGAGATTTTTGGAAATGATTTAGATTTGGATATATTAGTCCTTGTAGATATTTAGGGACTTAATATATGTGGTCCATTAGTTTTATGTCGGGATGGCAATTGGGATCGAGGGTATGAGGGACAAGAAAGACATGTTACTGGGGTTGGGCTAATGGTGAGAAATAGCCTGGCTAGACATTTTTCTTTGATTAGTACTTCTCTTGCAATGTGTTGAGTCCAGGTGATTGTTGAGTTAACTTATGATTATTAACAAGTAAGGATTGGAACATTGAGACTTTAAGTGTGGATGATTTTTACTCATAAAAGTGAGGAAATAGTTTTTGTCCTCAAAGGTTTGTGAGATTCATAGAGATTCATGGTAGTGGGGTGTTTTCATTGGGATACAGGTGTGTCTAAGGACGCACACACTAGGGTCGGGTTTGTCATTTTGAAACAGTCTTGTCAATTAACATACTCGGCAGACCAGAAAGGAGGTCAATCTGACGCAATTTTGTCTATTGACGCACGTATTAGTAATTCTGGATGCAATTTTGTCTGTTATTATACTCGTGGTGGTGAGCGTTGTGAGATGCAATTTTGTCTACTAACACTCACCAGAAAGGGAGCGATGTCGTTTGGATATAGTTTTGTCTACCAACACACGTAGGGGAGTTAGGTTTGTCATTTTAACGCAGTTTTGTCTATTAACATACTCGATAGACTAGAAATGAGGTCAATCAGACGTACTTTTGTCTATTGGCACATGTAGTGGTGATTCTGAACACAATTTTGTCTATTGTCACACATATGGTGGTGAGTGTTGTCATTTGGACGTAGTTTTATCTACTGGCACTCGCTAGGAATGGAGCGTGGTCATTTTGACATCGTTTTGTCTATTGGCATGAGCATGAGAGTTAAGTTTGTCATGTTAGAAGTAATTTTATCTATTAACATACTCGAAGAACCAAAATTTGTCAGTTGGTACATGTTGGATGAGTTATCTCTAGATATAGTTTTGTCTAATGGTATACAAGTTGAGGGGATAGGTTTTCCCTGGGTAAAGTGTATAATTTTTTACGAGATTGAAGTAATGGTTTTTTAGGCTAGTGCTGAACTTAATTTCTAGAGATGGCAAGTTTTAGTGTTATTGTCGAGGTAAAGAAGTGGATTGATTTTTGTTTTGATTTAGGTTTTACCGAAGATGGGCTGAGATATCCTAAGTATTGTAATGTTTCACATTATGGATTAGGATGTGCTAAGGGTACGGATGTAGGATAATGAGTTAGAAATAATAGATTTCTAGTAGTATGACAATGATGGATTGGACTTTGTATCATTATGGTTTTGTGATAGGTTTTATAATCGAAAAAGGAAAATGATACAGTTTGGATCATGGTTGACTAGTTGACTAAGGTAACCCATTTTCTGATAGAACGATATGAGAGGTTTAGTCAGCAATATGTGGAACATATTGTGAGGTTACATGGAGTTTCGAGTATCCATTATGTTGGATAGAAATACGGGTTTGCCTTGAGATTTTGGCAAATATTTCATATAGTGTTTGATATAAATTACACTTGGACTTGGTATTGGTTAAGATAACCATTTACCATATAAAGAGTTTGGATACAACGGCAGTAATCAAACCAATATCATTATAGCACCATTTGGGGCATTGTATGGCAAGTTATGTAGGTTTCTGGTTTATTGGGCTCAGGTTGGCGAGATCACAACTTTAGGGCTAGATCGACGAAAGAATTATGTCACTAAAAGAGCTGTATGGTTATTCTTTGAAGTGGAAGACCACGAACGGGATTGATGTTGGACCATTGGAGATTCTAGCGTGTTGGCAAGATAGTTTGGCATTGCCACATAAATTGAGCGATTTGTGAAATTCCAAGTCGAAGGAATACAAATGAGTTGGGTTGAGATTGATGAGGGAAACTACTAGGAAGTCCATAGAAATTGGACTTGTTCCTTTCAGGCACAACTTGATTTCGATGACGAAATCATTTTAAGTTGGGTATGTTGTAAAAACTGTGACCATTTTTGGCCGATTTTCTTTTTTATTTCATTTAAAGGCATATAAATGATTTAAATGATTATAAATGTGTTTTAAATATAAAATACATGTTTGGGGACTTGTATAATGATTACAAAATTAAAAACAAAATATAAAAATTTCCTAAACTAAAAATCCAATTAAAATTAAATTTGTAAAATCCAATCAATTAAATAGAAAATCCCCGACAATGGCGCCAAAAATTGATCGTGTGTTGTGAGTGTATCAATTAAAATTACCACACTATGAATTCCTTGTAGAATAGGGCTATCGAAAGGGGTGTCAAACCTCAGGGATTATGGTCTGAATGAGTTGGAATACGAAATTAATTCTAATTAAATTTTAAAGAAAATAATTCTGATTTTTATATCTAAATTAACTAAAGAAACAAATAAAATAAAACAAAAGGAAATAGAGAGTGTAGAAAATATGAGATAAATCTAGTGTATTTGACTTCACCACTAACTTCACAATTAATGACCAATTGAATTAACTATGGAAAATTATATCATGCATAAGTGGTGTCGGTGGCTACAAGCTCACCTTCATCTGTTAAGAAGATAACATATGATTAAGGCTAATTCATGGACTATCTTCGATTGGCATGAGTCATCTGCCTAACTACTCTAATCTAGGGTGCAGTATGGTCCATCTTCTCTAGGCATACTCCATCAAAGCGTTTATATATATTCAGTGATTACCATTGCGTAATAATCGCTCCCATAATCACAGAAAATAAGAGAGATTGAGTTCAATAATAACAACTAAATATCTAAGATAAGATAAGAAATCATTGAAACTGAATTTATAAGACTTTTATAGCTCAATTCTATAATAAGAATCCTCTAAATTACATAATCTATGCATGTATACAAAAATTCCCAATAATTAAAACAATCAAACCATTGATGTTTAGTTAGGGTTATATCAAAACCCTAGTGGATGAACTAGCCGCTCATGGTAGAAAAAAAAGCTTCAACGGTTGAGGAAGAAGGCATCATCTTCATGAAATATGCGCAAGACTTTGTTATCCAATGATTCTTCACTCTAAAGCTCTGCAAAATATGTCTTCGATGGTATCCAAAAGCTCTTAAGCTCTCCCAAAATAGCCTTCAACTCACCATTTTATGCACTAAGAGAAACACCAAAGTCCTAATCCAATTAGGAATTACTTAGGTTTTCCTGCAGCACTAAACAAGTGGGTTTTTCTGCTGACGTTCGGCCCAACTTTTGACCCACTAGAAGTCCGATTCATGGAATTTTGGTGAAATACAAAAGTGTCCAAAATCGAATTTTATTTTATTAACGCATAAATTAAGTCGATTTGAGGCTCAGAAATAAGACTTCTGGTCTATTTTCCTAAACGGAATTAAAACAGTATTAAACGCAGAATTGGGCTTTAGGCCCGTAACCTCCTTAAGCAGTTGTAATTCTCTTAGATCTCTTTCTTGGGCTGATTTGAGTTGAATGGATCCCTTTGATGTAGGCTTCATCTAACTCTCCTGGATGTCATCTTTAAAAGCCCAAAATCATGGTTTTAACTGAAATAATCATTAAGGCCCTAAAAATACAGAAAACACTGAAACGAAGTAAAATCACAAAATAATCTATTACTAAGAGAATAAAATATGCAAATTAAGAGGCTAGAATGTGCAACATTCAACGCCGATTAGTGTTCATGAATATATGTGATGGTGACACTTTTGTGTTTGATAAAATGTCTTGAAAGCATGTTAAAATATGAAGTATGTTTAATTGTTTATATAAATGATATGAAATGTACAATATATGGAACATGTTCAATGTGAAAGTATGTGATGTTTATTTGAAATATGTGCAATCATGATAATTAGTATTACATTGTTTTGAATTGAATGTGTATGCTAGTATGAACATGTGAGATTCATCTTCATTGGCATGGTGAGGGTGGTGAGCTCAATTAGGCGGAGTGTCATTTTGACGAGTGGCGAGGTAATCTGGTAAAGGAAACCCTTGTTGGGCAATCTAGTAACCCAATAGAGTAATCTAAGTTGGAGCTCTAATTAGATGGAAGATGATACTCCCTAAAACAGAGTCCAAAGATGATGTTAACCGGTAATGGGCCTCAGATAGGTGGGATTGGGCGACTCGTAAAATCAGAACCCAATAAATGTGTGAAGAGTATGCTGAATTTATGCATTACACGTTGTATTATACATTACTTGTGATATGGTTGTTATGTACAGATATTTATTTAACATGATTTAAATGCAAATGTATGTTTAAGTGGTATTCACAGAACTTATGAAATTGTGTATTAAACATTCCTACTGAGCGTGTTATAGCTCATCCCACCAATATTAACTCTTTTCAAAAAATGAAAGGAGGTGATGGAGTCTCCCCAATAGTGAGTTAGCATGAAATGGAATCAGTTTTATTTAAAGACTTAAAACGTTTTATTTAAATGCATGTCCAGATTATGGATTATATGCATGTAGTGAACATGTATAAGATTATTTATGTTTCAATAACATGTTATATTATGCTTTATGATTGTATGCGTTTAAATATGATTTTGAGTATAGTGAATGTTAGATGATGCGAATGATGATTTTGCATTTATGATTCATTTTACATGTATAAACTTGGCGAGGATGGTTGTGTTGATGAATTGGTAAGATGAGGTTCATGTATGAGGAGAATGGGGATTTAAAGTGTGAGAATTGACACTTATAGAATTCTGTTGAGGAATAGTTTTTAGAGCTTTTGATCAATCGAAACCTCTGTTTCGATCAATCGAAAGGCTTCGATTAATCGGCCAAGTATCAAAATAATTTCGATGGAAGTGGACCAATTCCATTAGGATTTCGATGGTATTTCGATAAAAGCTCTCAATCAAGTGAAACTTTCGATCAATCGAAACTCCCATTTTGCTCAATCAAAATGTGTTTCGCACGATCAAAAGGTGCACTTCGATCAATTAAAATGTGCATCCACTAAGTGTTTTCAAAGGGACTTATGTATGCATGATTTCAATAAAGGATATATATAGTGGACTTGAATTGCTTATATATGCACATATGCATGGTAATAATGGTATAAAGAATGCTTTCGCTAGACCTTGAGATCACAACTTAGATTGATTGATCCATGTGACATCTTGGTGAGGAATTGATGTGTTGATGTATAAAGAATGTTTTCGTCGATTTATGAGATGATAACTTAGATTGTTGATCATTGTGATATATATGGTAAAGGATAAATGCATTGATAATGTAAAGGCTTCTGCGATAAGTCATTGCTTGGGAGTTGGGGCATGACATATTGGTATCGATAATGATATTAGATAGTGATTGATGGTGTTTGTCATGGTTGTTCGGGTTGTGGAATGTTGATCAAGTGATTACAACACCTCATTACTCAGAGTTCGAGTTTGGACCGGGGGAGTCTTGGTGGTCCAGATTTTGGGGCATGACATCGTCATCTTTACACCGTGCGAGACGAACGAGCGTTCGTGCAACAATAACAGGAGGAGGATCACCAACGTGTAGAAACCAAACGTAGATGAATAGTTGTAGATGGTTGAAAAACTATAAATTCTTATCTCTTATCTCTTACTCTCTGAAAAATTCTTTTTAACGCATTGTACTTTGGATATTCTCTATTATTCACATACATATATTGTGTTACAAGTGTTCTGGGTGGTAATGTAGTGTTCAACATTTAACTACATCCTGAGAATGAATTTTCTCATTAACCCTTGCTGCACTAACTTTCTAACAAGGGAAGAAATTTAGCTTAAAAAAAGGTAATTCTTTTGTGCCTCGAGTCCTTTAGGTTGTTGTTCGATTGCTATTAGATTTGTTGATGGAGCGTTTCAAATTGGTTAGAAATTCTCAATAAATTCCCTTGCAGACTATCTAAATTTCCAACATCCCTGAGCCAAAATATATGGAGTTTGCACAAGCCCATGAAGGTTAGGACAGTAAGTAAGTTGGTCCCAAGAGGGGTGATTGTAAAATCCCACATCGCCTAGGGTGAGAAGTTGCAAACACTAATAAAGGATGATGTCTCTTATCCGTAATTATGAAGAAAAAAAAATACCTTAAGGTTGCAAAGCGGACAAAATTCACTCATTTAACTCTTTGCTTTCTTCGTCTATAAACTTTCTGATCAGATTTAGTAGAAAAAGTTCCATAATTCCATGCAACTTTATCTACATTCCCTATCAAACAATTTCTGGACAATGTTGTGAGTGTGATTTTACTTTTTTTGCCCTCAACGTTATTATTTTTTTTTTTATTGATAAATGGAGTTAAAGTGAAAAGATAATGGCAAATATCATATTTTATAATTGACTATGAGAAGTAGATTTTATCATTTAACCTAGGAGACAACACACTACTAGGGGTGCACACAGTTCGGTTCTTTACGGTTCCTACTAGAACCGGAATCAGAACCGTTAAGTTCGGTTCTTTATGGTTCCAGTTCTTTACAGTTCTGGTTCTTTGTGCACCCCTAAATTTGTTACCAATCAATGGAAAAGTATAACATTTTCTTACTATTAAATTATAAATTAAATTTTTACATTTTTTTAATGCATCCGTGGCTTTTATTATTATTTTTTCTTTTCAAAAAGAATTGAAAGATTATTATGTGAGTATATGTGTGTGTGTGTATATATATTTGTGTGTGCATTGTGGGTAATTAAAGAATGCATCAATAAATTAACTAATTTTTGAAAATTGTGTCACATAGCAATGTTGTTAAAAAAAATTAATTTTTTTTTCCTTTCTCTTGTTCTCACCTTTGTTATCTAACCAACAATAATAATAGTTATTATAGAAGTTAAACTTTTTTACATAACAAAATATTATTATAACAATTACAATGATTTTATAACCGTTATATATATATAAAATATGAGTTGTATTTATTCATGCCTAGCTAATATATATATATATATATATCAATGGTTCTGGTTTTGGTTCCGGTTTAAAATTAAAACCTGATGCAGAAGCATCCGAGTCAGATGATGCTGAGCTGTCAGACGACACGTTGATGATACTGAAATACCTTGAGTTGACACATCAGCGCAAAGATTGCAGGAAGCCGTGACCTTGTCCCTAATTGGGGTAGTTTTGGGTGCGTTTCGGTATTTTGGCCATAACTTTGGCTACGGGTATCAGAATCGCCTTTATGACCACAATTCGGAAAGCTTGTTTCGGCGCGCACGTCGTGGGTAATAGTTATGCTGAATGCATATTTTTTCGAGGCCAAAATCCACTATTTTTCCCTTCGAATCCTCAATTTTAGTTATTTCTTTTCTTTTTTAGTAATATTTCTTTTGTTGATTAGGAAGTGATTCTGGACTTGATTTGAGTTAGATTTCTGACAGCTTCCTTCTTTTATTTTATATTTTATTTTGGCACGATTATTGGAATCCTGCTATTTTTGGTAATATTGACGAGTTTCAGCTATATAGTCGGGCTTGTAGGTTGATTCTGAGATAACTTTGATTTTGAATATTGAATAGAAATTTTAGAGGTTTTTCTCTGAGTTTTTGGGCGATTCTCTTGCATTCGTTTTGTGAATTACCTGTTGCCATTAGCCTACAGAATAATCACTATTCTGTCCGGTGTCAAAATCATAATAAACGTTTCGATTTTATTCAATTACGATCTTTTACAATTTTTGTGTGCAGCTTATACACAGGGAGTACTAACCTCAAGCTAGGTTAGCGTCATTTTAGATTGAATAAGAAAATTTGTTTAACTATATTCTACGCAGGGAAAGTGAGTAATTTTTCCAAAACAAAGAAAAGTTCGACTCCACCATCTCATGTCCCCACTTGTACCCAACTTCAACAATGGACAAAGAGAAGTTTGGAGAGGTCTCGACCGTCTCATGTCCACTTGTACCCCAAACGTCAACAATGGATAAGCTATTCTACGTTTTTAATCAACGGAGGCATTTTGGGCATAGTAAAATTAGTTCTCCAAAAGGAATACCGTAGCCGGCTCTCTCTCTCTCTCTCTATATATATTTATTTATTTATATACAGAGAGAGATACACCGTCTCCACCCAACAAACCACAGGGCAGTGGAGTTGGATGGAGATACGTGGTTCTCCATCCCCAAACTATTCTAGGGCTTTCTAAACTGAATCAAATCCAAACACATTCATACATACACTACCATGTCTTTCTCTCTCTCCTCTCACCTCTCTCTCTCCTCTTCCTTATCCACAATCGTTACTACTCCGACTTTCTCTCGCCCTCTTTTCTCGCTCCTCTCCACCCCATCATCATCATCCCTTATTATTAAGAACCAAAGCCGACCACTTTCTCATGGCACTGCTTCAAACTATTCCTACTATTGCAGACCCATCTCTTCCATGTCGATAGCCAACGACGCCGTTTCTGGGGGTTCCAGGCTGTCCTCCTCTTCTTTTTCTTCTTCCTCTAGCTTTCATGGCGGAAGGGAGGGCCGGGTTGGTGATGGATTCGAGAGCGATGGCGAAGAAGACGATGGTGATGGAGATACTGACGACGAAGAGGTAGAAGTAATTGTAGAGAGAGATGATAGAGTTTTGCCTGAGAGATGGGACGTTTTGGGTCTTGGCCAAGCTATGGTAATTCTTTTGCTTTTGTCCCCACATTAACCCTCTAATTGGCTGATGCATAAAATGAGATAAAGAAATTAAATGAAAAGAAATCACAACAAAATTATACAGCATAATACTACTCTGTTTGGACGCTGAGAAACCTAATCTTATATTTCTTTGCCGACCTGTTCTTGGTAACCAAACTGATTTCATCGATTCTACTCCCATTTCCCCCCTCCCAATCCTTTCTTGAGGTTGTTATTGTTGTAATATGTTGGAATAGAAGATGGGTCATTTTGAGTTCACACTGAACACAAGATGGGATATTTGCAGCATCAGTGAATTCGATATTATATGTACACACACATTAAATGCTGTTCGTGGGAATTTTCTAACAATATTGGTGAAATTTAGTGTCACTTATATTCTTCATTGCAGGTGGAATTATTCCAAGTTTCTTTTTTCTTGATAAAAAACTTATGGATATATGCATATACACATATTCCTTTTTTTACATGATTTTGTAGTCAATTATGAAAGAAAGTGTTTTTCTTCTTTTTACAATGGTAGGTAGATTTTTCTGGCATGGTTGATGACGAATTCTTGGAGAGACTAGGATTAGCAAAGGGAACAAGGAAGGTTGTTAATCACGAGGAGAGGGGTAGAGTTTTGCAGGCAATGGATGGATGCAGCTACAAGGCAGCTGCAGGTGGGTCTCTTTCTAACAGCCTGGTGGCCTTGGCAAGGCTTGGTGGTCAGGCCACTGAAGGCACTGCCTTGAATGTAGCTATGGCAGGCAGCATTGGAAGCGATCCATTGGGTGGGTTCTACAGGTAGTGCTCCTTTGTTATGGCTGATACTTTATTTTTTATATTTTTGTTCCATTTATTTTGTTTAAACAGCTGGGTTAATTAGAAGTAGAACGATATGTATTTTTGTACTACCTCCCTGATGTATCAATAAACCTTGAAGTACAACAACCCCCATACCCCACCCCCCCCCCCCCCAAAATAAAAAGGTGATTATGTATCCTTATATTTGATACAAGGGTTTTTTCGATATCATAAGTTCGTAATGTGATATGCAGAGCAAAACTTCGTCGAGCGAATGTGAATTTTCTCTCTATGCCAGTCAAGGATAGGACAACAGGAACAGTTATAGTTCTCACAACTTCAGATGCTCAGCGTACAATGCTGGCATATCAGGTACGTTCTGGTTTCAATGACTAAATATTTATATTGATGCCTTCCAATTTAAATTCTACTACCTCACATTTATATTGATGCCTTCCAATTTAAATTCTACTACCTCATTATCCAATGCAAGTATTATGAGGGCTCCTTTATGTTATTTACTTAGGATGAGAACTGTGAGATCATCTCCTGAGAAATGGTTAATATCAATTAGCAACTAGTGTAACTCCATTTGTTTGCCTTAATAATCTTTACCAATCTATATCAATTATGCGCAAGTGATAAAAAATTATAGGACTGTTACCCAAGGCTCTGATACGTCATATTATGCTATGCCCAGTATCAATTTAGATTGGTGAATAGATTCACAATAACTGATTTCTAAGTTAAAATAATTATATATGAAATGGTGGAATATGAATCACAGTTAAGTATAGAGAGCAGAAACAAATAAATAATGCTATGACAACGATACAAATTTTACATGAAAAATCCAATCGGGGAAAAACCACGGGACTTAGTCCAGGCAAACTGAATTAACTATGAGAAAGAATATTACAACTATTTTTTTTTCTTTTAATTCCAAAAAAAAGATATTACAACTATGTTACAGTTCCCAAACCCAAGAATCCCTAGTTACCCATTTGACATAGTTCAATCCACCAAACTCTCCTCAGGTCCACTGGTCCAGGCACATGATCCACTCTTCAATAGACTTCGCTCCTCACGGATCTGCTTCTCCACCGTCTTAGCTACCAGTCGTCCAGGTTGTGTGTTTGTTGTATAGAATCACTTAGGTATTGATGACAATGTAAGCTCCACAAGATGATGATCAACACGAATAATAACTCACTATCTATTGCAACATACTAGATGATGAAAACAAAATTATGCTTTAAAATATATGAAAACTCAATTATGTGTGTAGAGATCTCATTGTATAATTTCTGAATGTTTATGAGATCCCACAGGTCTTTATATGGTGCTTTGAGTCCAAAAGAATTAGGGTGTCTTAGTTGTAATCGGAAAAGGCTAGCCTAAACCTTTTAGGATTCTGTTTTAGAGAAATTCACAAAAACTTCTCCCGCACTGTTTGATTGATCGGCAGCTACTAGACATGGGTTGATCAATTGAGCATCCAAATTGAGTTAATCTGGACTTCAATATAATTTTTTTAGAAATTGTTGATCATTCGACTCATCAATCAAGGCTTGCTGTGTTTGTAAAAATATTTTGTGTAAATATATTAATTCCAAAAACAACTTTATGTATTCAGAACATCTTTTTCATAATCATAGCGTGTATGCATTGTGCCTTGAAAATGACAATGCATGATTAAGAACACTAATTGGTGAGTTAATTATTCAAGAGATGATTTTACGTTACCTTTGATGTATTTTCAAATTTTGATTCTGCTCTTGGACATGGCACCACCACAAAATAACTAACTAAACTAACTTTTGAAATCTAATCAAAAGCTAAAAATATAAAAGTTCGTACTTCGGCTTTTGTTACCAAAATTTGCCAACACTAGGTTCTAATCCTAAAAAGTAAGGAATCATGCAAGTATTTGCACTAGTAAGTTCCTTGGTTCAGTCATAAATGCTTCTGGAACCGAATTTGTGTTATCAAATCCACTCAATGATATACTAGTTAACAAAGTTAATTCTAATGCATGATTTTTTTTTGATAAGTAATGCATGATTTCTTATTAGAAGTTAGAAGTGTATGCTGGTTCCTCGAGTTCCACCACTTGTAGAAGGGGTACATTTTTTTTTTTTTGATAAGTAAGTCATAGAAGGGATACATGTATGTTTCCTGGCATAAAAGCATGTTATCTATGCTATTGCTTACTCCTTATTTTTAAATTTTTTTTGGACACTACAATTCTCTGGGGAAAAATAGAAAATGATCTCTTTCTAGATATGATCTCAAAAAGAGATGAGTGCAAATCAAATTGTACTAATGAGCTTTTAGTTATTAAGAACTGCGGGAAATAGGTTGGAAGTTGCGGGGCTTGAAAAATTCAGCACCATAGTTATTTATAGAAAAAGCAATAAGAAATTCAGCATAAAAGGAGAATTGGGCACACTTTTTAGAATCTCCACATATGTAAAGATGACTGTGAAGACAAAGAAATTACTCTTACTTTTGTTTGGTCCCTAACAATTTAAAAGGTAAAAATTTAAATTGTATCCCTCGTCTTGTTTCAAATTGCTGGGGGATATTACTAATCAGATACATTAACGTGTTAGCTTGTTTTTGTTCATCTTTTCTGTGTGGAGTAACCTACCATTTGCTTAATAAATGATGTCAGTTACTTTCTAAATTATAAATAATTAATACCTCAAATTTATACAATGTTGGGCTTCATTCTGTTTTTCTACTGAACTAGTTCTTTTCTCTCTGTTATTTATACTCTTATGCTCTGTTTGGTAGGAAGGAAAAAAATTGAATAGAAGGGAGAGAAGGAGGGATGGATGGGACATTCCTAAGGAAGAGATTGTGTTCTTCCCCTTTTTTGTTTGGTTGGATGGAAGAGAAGAGAAAGAGATAATATCTTACTTTGTTTGTTATGAGAGAAGAGAAATATGGAAATTTTTGTAATTTAAAACATTTATAATAGTCTTGCCTTTCTTCCATCCTGTCTTCCGTCCAAATTTGGAGGGATGAAAATTTGTGAAAGGGGAAGGATGGCTCATCCATCCTGTTTTCTCTTCCCTCCTTGCATTCTCTCTACCAAAGGAAAGAAATTTGCATCTTCCCTCCACCCCCCTTCTTCCTTCCTGCCAAACGAAGCATTAGAGAACTCCCAAAACACTTGAAAGCTCTCATATGAATTTCCTTTCTTGGGAAACTTTTACGTGTCTTCATTTGGTTTCATTAGGTAAATAGCATGACACACTAATATCGTCTTCCTATTTTTTTGATGCAGGGTACTTCTTCCATTGTTAACTACGATCCCTGCTTGGCTAGCATAATTTCCAAAACAAATATATTAGTTGTTGAAGGGTATTTATTTGAATTTCCTGATACGATCAGAACAATTACAAAGGCATGCGAGGATGCCCACAGGAGTGGTGCTCTGGTTGCTGTCACAGCTTCCGATGTATCCTGCATCGAGAAACATTATGATGACTTCTGGTAAATCTTTAACTTCACTTGCTTTGTTATTTTAATATTATGTTCTCTTCATTTGAAGGATGCTTGGATTCTAAGCTTGACATGTAATAGCATCCTATAAATTAGATTTGCACAGCCCCCATTTGTTGTCTTGGCATTTCAGAGTCTATGGCTGGGTATAGCAGCAAGTCATCAGAATAGGGTTTATCAGGGAAATTTTAGTAAATATGCAGTCTATATTGCATACTAATGAAAGTTAATTTCAACTAAGAATTTTTTTTTTTTTTCAGTAGTACCAGATGGGAGACTTTAGAGTGTGTAATCTTTCCCAATTAGAAATCATAAAGGAATTTATTATAAGTAGATTTATTAGATTGGTTCATCAATGGTAAATTTGATTTTGGACCTTTCACTTCTCTCAACTCTCAATGTGATACTTCTAAGTGAGGATGGGAGATGTTCTTTTTCTCCTTGGATTTTGCTTAAACGCTAATTTAGTTTTCTAAGTTCTGGCAGAAGATGTCTAATGTTTCAACCCTGATTGCTGTAGCATCTACCAACAACTCCAAGGATCTCACTTGAACTGCCGTTTCAGAAAACTACTTTAGTACACAAGTGCATATTAGTCCCAGCCTAATGGTTCCATATTTAATCATTTTAGAAGTTCATTCTTGCTTTCATGGTTTTTGTGGTTGGAAAGGGTGGGGGGTTCTAATTGTAGCAATTTCCAAATTAATTATGTTACTTGTTGTATTAAGGTCCTCTTGGTTTCTCTATGTTTTTGTCATCACTGGTTCGAATTTATATTTTTTCTTGTTCAGGGAGATCATGGGGAACTACGCAGACATTGTGTTTACTAACAGTGACGAAGCTAAAGCTTTCTGTCATTTCTCCTCAAAGGAAAGCCCTGTTTCTGCTGCAAGGTACCTAAGCCACTTTGTTCCTCTAGTCTCAGTTACAGATGGGCCACGTGGCTCTTTCATTGGTGTAAAGGGGGAAGCTATATATATCCCTCCTTCACCGTGTGTACCAGTGGACACCTGTGGGGCAGGGGATGTGTATGCATCAGGTATCTTGTATGGTATTTTACGGGGTGTATCAGATTTAAGAAGCATGGGTACATTAGCAGCTAGGGTTGCAGCTGTAGTTGTTGGGCAACAGGGTACTCGACTTAGAGTTGAAGACGCTGTTGAGTTAGCAGAATCATTTGAATTCCATCTCGAGAGCTCCAGCATTCATTCAGATGTGGGTTCTGATCAAATTTCTAGCTTGTAATACAGTGGTACGCTCCGATTCTGATTTTGTAAGTGTTTCATTAGACTGAATTCATTACTTCTTGGCTTCGTAACTTTGTACATTCAATTTTTATTGTACATTATATATACTGGCAAGGAAGATGCCAGTAGTAGGTAGATAAAGTTCTATTCTTGTCAGATGTCCTGAAATGTTGGCATTGTGATGCTAAATTATAAATAATATTTGATAGTTGGATGAATTCCATTAATTAAAATAGCATGATCAGGAGTCTAGATTCCTATGATTCAATAAACACAAGGAGCTGAAAAGGTGAATACCAGTGCTATCTGAGACAGCATGTAATAAAATTCAATTCAAATAACATGGCCTGTGCTATTTGATACTTGTTGCCCAAAGCAGGTCATTTTTAGCCAAGTGCAATGGGACATACAGGATAGATAAGGCAGAGCAGCCATAAAGAGACTGATTTGTATCAATAGGTCAGTGGGAGTTTTTCCTCTGCTGGTTAAGGAAATCTTGGCTGGCTCAATTTTAAGAGGCAGTCAGAGACAAAAAATGACAAAAATACTTGGAGCCAGATCAAACTCTACCCTTGGTTATGGCCAACTCAAACTTCTATCACTTCCAAAGACAGCATGACAGAGTTGTCATGGCTCATACACCAAAATTATCTGAGTTGATCAGTTCTTTGTAGAACAATGCTTGCCTTCACGTTGTGCTCTTGTTACTACTAAGACAAGATTTTTATTTATACTATATTCTGGTTCCATAACTACCATATATGCCTTATAGTTTTAAAAATAATGAAATAATAAATCTAATATAATAATACATTATGTGAATAAAATAGTTATTTTCAACAAATAAGCACGCTAAAGACACTTTCAAAAAATTTATTTTTAGTTTTTAAATTTTTTACCCATAAATCGTAATTTTTGTGGTAAATTGTGCATTGTTCTCAAAATTGACGACATTAATTTTAAAACTAAATTATGTGTTCTATGATATGTTTATTCATTAATTTCGTAAAACATATAATACTAATAATTTTTAATAACAACGACGACCTAGAATTCATTAATAGGTCATTTCTTGTGCTAAATGATCTTAAAAAATTCAATAAAATTCACTAAAAATCTATCTTTATTGAATTATGTTGTAAAAAATCGTGTACCGGTGCATTTTGGTCACTATGTACGAGGTTGAAGATGACCGATTCCACTACGTTACACTTAGTCCATTATACCGTGTCCACGACTTCAAACCTTGTTAGACAATACTACATAGTGGGAACTCCTATAAAAGAAGGGGTGAGTCAACCTAGAAAGGTAAGCCAAACATTAAATACATAATTACTTTTTTGATATATTCTATCAAGTACTAACTTAATTGTTGGAGAGTACATGGTTAGCACCTTGCTAGTGCTAATCTCGGTCACATCTCCTTTGTCATGTAGAAAGTTCGCGCCAAGACTGATTATGTAGATTTTTGCATCAACAATTATAAAAAATGAAATTACTCAAAATAATTAGATAAGACTAAAAATTGGTGGAGAAACATTGTAACGACCCACTCCACTAGGTATGATATTATCCACTTTGGGCCTGAGCCCGTACAGTTTTATTGTTGCGTTTTACCCTAAAAGGCTTCATACTATTTGGAGATAGAACTGCACATATAAGCACTTCACCTTTACCTTTACAAGGTGATGTGGGATTGCGTAACTTACAGCTCGCTGATGTGATAGCCTGCTAGTGTCTCTCGCACTCGCCCACAACACACTCGTCTACACCACAAACATATTTTGTGCTATGAAAATAGCTACGTGACAAAAGAATAGGCAACTGCCACGAAAAAAAATTCTTGGCAAAAATGATATTTCTCCACAATGACTAGAGATCATGGCGAAACAAGATTTTTGGCCATGAAAAAAAAACTCGTCGTGAATTATTAAAAGATTTTCCACGAAAATAACTTAAGTGGTAGACAAACAGATAATTGCCATGAAAAGGAATTCGTGGAAAAAAATGACATTTGTCACAATGACTGAAAATTTGTGGTGAGAGAGAATTTTTGGGTATGGAAAAAAAATTCGTCGCGAATTATTAAAATATTTGCCATGAAAATAAGTATGTGGCAAAAGAACAAACAATCGCCACGAAAAGAATTCATGGAAAAAATTAATTTGTCCATTTTGCCACCACTTTTTGTGTTGTCCCTAATATTTGCAGCCAAAACTCATTCCAAGTGGGAGTGGGGAAAATGGGAGGAAGGTATTTGCAGTGAATTCTGCAATGAAAAAGTTAATTAATGAGGGATTATAACGTTTAGTCACGAAAATTAATTTTTGTGGCAAAGTTATTACTCTTTGCCATGAATTTTTACGCATGGCAAAAACCCAAATTTGTTGTGGTGACTAATTGGAATAATTTTTAAAACTTTCATTGCCTAGACCCATTTTCAAACATAAACAAACTTTGCTCCAGAGCTGTTCACTGTGTACCACTCCATGAAACTCTATTTTAGCCATAGGTGTTCTATCCACTCTACTAACCTATAAACTTTCTCTACCCATCAAATTCCTCATGAGAGTATTTCTCTTTTAATATCATAAGTCTCAACTTATAACCTAGGTATTTATTTATAGATTCCTAAACCCAATTCCTTGTTGGACATGAATTACAACTCCTTGGAGCCCAAGACTTTTCAAACAAGAAATTTCTAAAAAAATACAATTCTAAAATAGAAACCTAATTAGACTAGAAATTTGAGATACAATTCCTAACAATCTCCACATTTACTCAAATTCCATCAAGCCATTTATCATCTTTTTCCATGACATTAATCTAGAAAATTCATTGTATCTTCAATCATGCACATAGATCAAATCACTCTTTAAGGACTTCCACCTATGGACCGTTCTCACGGCTTAGTCTCATTGAGGCACTTTCACCTTAGGAACCAGTTCCTCCTTACTCTTTGGATTGCTTGCAAAGATGTCGTGATTTCCTGCAAAACTATGATTTTTTTCATTGTACGTTGTTCGAATAGTCAAACTTCCAAGGCTCCAACCTTAACCATTTGAGCTCCAT
Source organism: Cornus controversa (assembly GCA_026545225.1). Classification (NCBI taxonomy): domain Eukaryota; kingdom Viridiplantae; phylum Streptophyta; class Magnoliopsida; order Cornales; family Cornaceae; genus Cornus; species Cornus controversa. Next base: position 11,466,510 of record CM048850.1, read on the forward strand.
GGCATGAATTTCATCACGCTTTTCTGACCATCATGACAAAACAAGTAGATTGATTGACTCCACCTACAACTAAAACCCATTGCAGCACCTGTTGAGACTCCTTGTGTTTTCCGAATCTCCCTCACATAAAGGCCAACTTTCCAAGACGAACTTTCAATTATGATATTACTTGATGGGATAGCAAAAGCACATGAACATCAAGATCCAATGAAAAAGAATAAAATAATCACACACAAACACAAGATTTAATGTGGTTCGGCATAATACAACTGACGTCCACGAATGAGAAAAGATTTCATTATGATTCCGTAGAGATATTAAAATAGTACATAATACCCAACACCGAACTGTGTACACAAACTCTTGCTCCAAAGCTTTTTGTTGGAAACTAGCTTTGTGCAATCCATTTTAGGACCAAAATTTGAGTCGGGTCCACTAAGATTTTGGACCGGGTTTGGGTTAGAATATGTTCTTCTCCACGAGTAAATGTGTTCCGTTATAAATCGATCAGCCAAGTAGGCCGATTGATTACGGGCGTGCCAGAGCCGTGGTGTCAGCTCGATGTAAATAATTTGATCGAACACAAGTATCTCTTTTGAAAGTCTTGTTGGATCAGGCGATTAGCTAGGGAGAGAGAATACGAAATTCCCTATTGAGTTCTTTCCTTGCCTCAGTTAAGAGGACTTTTAACTATGCGCAAAGAAGTGTGAGACTGAATCGTAGAAGGAGGGAGATAGCAAGGAGGGAGGTAGAGGGAGAAATAGATTGACAGACGGATTAGAGGAGGCCGAGAGAAAGAAGATTGAGCGAGAAGTGGATATAGAAGGAGAGCAATATTCTGGATGAATATCGGGAGAGATAACTTGCACGTAATGCAATTATTTATTTATGGTTGTTTTTTGAACCCTTAATCCAGAGTTCTATACTTTTATTTATAGAATAAAAGAAACACATCACTTGCACTTAATCCTAAATTACAAGATAATGTAGGAAATAAAATAATAAAAGAAATAAATCAACTATATTCCTAATGCACCGTATCTTCCATAACCCGTAATTGTAGTGTACTAGCATCAGCCCTTCTAAAGTCCAAGTCCAACTCAACTTTATTCTCAATGTAGCTTTTATTTGTATAGAGTCCATGTTCAGCCAAGTCTTCTAATATAGTCGAAACCCATAGGAATCCTTGTTTGATGCCAACTATCCATTGCATGTGTTCAGACCATATTACTCTATATAGCCGATTTTGCAATTGTAACTTAATTATACGCTTCCTTATCCCCGAACAATTTTTCCATAATCAGCCCATTCTTCATCGACCTTCACAAAGTCCTTTTTCAAGCTTAACTCTTCACCTCATGTTTCTCTTCCAGTCTTCCACTCTGTATCGAATCACTTGGAGTCCAAATCATTCTAGACTCCTGGCTTCCAATCTATACTCATCCCATAATCTATGTCCAGCCCAGTCTTTTATTATAAACGAAATTTATAAGAGTCCCCTTTCAGCCCCGTCTTAATATAGAGCCCAAGTCCTTTTAAACTCCTTGCATCCATTCTGTAAGATTAAATGATCCTTATGTATGTCCATATATATATATATGTATATACATGTATAAGCACATGTATAATCAGATAGATATGTGTATGTTAATAGGCATCAATCACTTCCGTTAGGACAATTTTGGCTCACATTTCGGCCCCTAAGGTGGCTACCAAGTGGCGCCATATTTGGATGCCAACAAGATGAGTATGGTATATTTACTTGCCCAAATTCATTTTGGATGAATGAGAAAATGGCTTCCAAAGTGAGCTATTGAAAATGGTTTCCTAATTTTGCAAATGGATTTGTTCCCACATGAAGGTACTCCCATATTGGAATCATTGTGCAACTCTTTATATGTATATATATAGAGTTGTTAACTTAAGGAGTTACAAACCAAGTAGTAAAGTGGGTATGGACATGCTCTGTAATACCCTGCTCCAACACATGGTATGATATTGTTTTCTTTGGGCCTGAGCCCGCACGGTTTTGCTCTTGGATTTTACCCCAAAAGGCCTCATACCATTTGAAGAGAACATACTACATATAAGCACATCCCCTTTTTCACACCCAAGCAATGTGGGATTGAGCACCCTGTGCCCTGTCAGTGTGGTAGCTCAACCCAGTGTCTATATTCGCACCCGCCTACTCACACCCGTCCACAAGGGTTACAACATACTCTTTGTTGGGCTTGGCCCAAACCAAACCACACGCGTGGGTGTGTTGCCCACCCAGTCTAGTGTTGCGCCTAGGCTTCTCTTTGAATTTAATTTTTATTTTAGAGTCGGCTTAGTGGTGTGTGTTGGGCTAGTCTGATATCAAATTGGTTAAGTGGATACACAGGTTAATCTAATTAGAGGCAGTTAAATGGTGGATATTTGGATAATATCTGAATAGGTGTGGGTGGTTAAATGCAGACGAGTGCAACCCATGTTTATTCACTCGAATGGGTGCACCAAATACCCGTTGAACCGAACCAATGTGTCTGATAATGGTTTGGATGAAGGGTCACATCTAATGCCTATTTGAATCTGCTTAAAAAGACACCAATAGGTCTAAAAATACATGGGCTTCATTTACAGAATTTATGAGCTCTAGAATGTGAAATCCTTCTCTCCCTCTCTTATAGAGCCAAGTGGGTTCTAGCCACATTAACCCATGTCAAGTGGGTTCGAGCCACATAGTTAGCCAGTTATATAGGGTAAAAGCATATATAGTTCAAATTGGTTGAGCCTTAAACTCAATTCCTTGGAGTCCAAGACTTGGCTTTGATACCACTTGTTGAGAACAAACATGATGTAATTGTGTGAACAAAAACAATGCCAAGAATTTGAATTTTCCAAGTTAATTAGCAAATATAAAAGGGTAAACTGAAAAAAAAACCCTTTACTATTTCACTTTTGCCCTCCATTTGATTTTTTTTTTTGCAAAGAACCCCTTGTAAGTAACAGGAGAGGGTTATTTAACAAACAAATGTGAATCAAATGGAGAATTACTAAGTTGCCCATGTAATAAAAAATTTGGTGGATATACTTGATGTGGCCAAATTTGTCTTTATTTTTGTAGCTTACTATTGCCTATCAAAATATAATTTAAACCACTTGCAAGAGAAAGAATCTTTGTAGATACGGTTCTTTATAGAGGGTATCGATCCCACGAGGAGTACGTGGATGAATTGCACTATTGAGAGAGAATTTTCAATTTAATCCTAAAAACATAATTTTTGATTTGAATTTAACACTACTTCATAGAATGTAAGAACATTAAAAGTAAAAATTTTATAAAGTTGAGCGAGAGAGAACTAGGGGTGGTTTCCACCTCTAGCCAATCGACAAGTCCAAGTATGTAGCAAATGGGATCTTCTATAAGTATATGTAACACAATGTCATTAGGCTTGTGGCCTATAATGACATATCAAACGATAAACATGATTTCTAACTAAACATAACCCATCTTTAACAAGCATAGTCCTTCAACTTATCTACTTATCCTACCTTCTAAATGTACCTACGCGTGTCCGAACTACCCTATCTTGGCATGGGCTATATAAGTAAGAAACATCACATTCCATTAAAAACCATTACAAAGCCATCATTTACACTTTTTTTGTGAAATTTGTAAATGTTGAGCATTCAAAATGAAACATTTCTACTCTAAGACAAGATGAAGAAATAATATCAAATGAATATATTGAAGAGGTTCACAAATATTATACAAAACACTAGGCTAAGTAATCCACATATACATATAGATCCCAAAGTTGCTACAAAATGAACAAGTTACATGGTTAGGAATTTTAACCACACCCTAGATGAAAAGTTAGTTTATCATAGGAGACTTGCAATCCTCCATGGCCAGAGATATGAAGCTCCAAAGGTCTGGTTCAACACTTCCTTCTCTCCTCCTCCAAAAGTCACTTCTTTCTTGTTTAAAAACAGGCATATATGTCCATCCACTAGTGTCCTTGGGTCCCACCTTGCCTATATATCTATATAATCTACCTAATATATATATGCCCCCTTTATATGTCTCTTTGAAGTCAAAAAATCCTCCAAAAGGACGTGCAAAGGTCATTCATAGATGCAAGTGGCAAGACAAGTGGACAAGTGGGCAAGTGGACAAGTGGCCAAGTTGCAGTCTGCAGAATCTCGATTGTGCGAAATTGAAGTTTCGCATAATCGAGATTTCTATTGTAAGAAATCATAATCTCGATTGTGCGAAATGCCTTCATGAATTTCTTGATTTATTCACTTCCTCAGCATTTGATCGAAAACATCACCCTTTTTAAGACAAAACCTAATATTCAACAAAAACACAAAAATAGCATAAAAATACCAAGGTAAACATAAATACGGAATCAACATATGCAATTAAGAAGGCTTAAATGTACAACATTTAACGCTTATCAATACTAACAACACCGTTTTCACCATCGTTACCATATTACACTTACAGTGTTTGTGTGTGTGTGTGTGTTTACATATATATATATATATATATATATATATATATGAGATAAAAAAGACACGATTCAAGCTAAGCTCACAACACTCCTATTTGAAGCTACATCACCCAACGACACATGATATCTAAGAAGAATAGATTAATTGTATTAGAAACTTAGGACATTACCTTGTTTGGAAAGGGATTAAATTTTTAATGTTGTTTCAGTAGGACGCTAAGATGGGTCATTGTTAATTGGAACATGGATCGTTATATAATAAAGAACATGGACTATGACGAGTGAGAATATGAGGCAAAGGGAATTGACCAAGCTAGTGGTCGCGAGAACCTGTCACGACTATGTAGTAACAGTAGCGCTGACATGGGTAGCGTGATGAGAAAGGGATTTTTTTTCTTTTCGCAGAAGTGAATCAAAATAAATCGATAAATTGGTCAAACCCTTAATGTATGAAAGATCATATAACAACAATTTTTTTTCTATTTAACACAAATATGATTGTATGGAGAATATGAGATTCAAAGATCGTGTACCTTGATAAGGATAATTTTTCAATCGCTCAGTCTTTAACAATTGATGAAGCTATCGATCTCCTTTGATAAACTGCCCGTAAGAATCACCGCTATGACCTTTGAGGTTGATTTTCTGAAAACCTAGTTCTTCTAGGAAAACCTTAGGTTTTTTAATTGATTTCTCTCTTGTAATCTCCTACAACCATTGTTATTGTAATTGAAAAATGCTAGTCTTATGACTATTTTTTACATACAATATGGGAGAGAATGAGACATATTTATAGAAGAGCCTCTCCCAAGTAAAAATTTCCTTTACATATATGCAATATATGATAAATTATATCTTAATATAAAAAAATATATATATACAAACTCCATATCATATATTCTCCCTACAAAAAATTAGATATTATGTATATATTTAATATATATATATTAATATATATTCCAGGATATTAAAATATCTAATATATATTTATATATAATTTCACTTGTGCCCTTATCATGTAATTAAATTACAAATGCCCCTAGCACATTAAATCAATTCACATTTAAAAAATCATATTGGTTTTAAATCGACCTAGTGGGCTAGAAGTGATGATCTTATTTTAGGGACCAAACTCTTATTAGCTCTAATAGATTATAAATTGGCTCGGTCATCCCATGACCCTAAATTTCAATAATCCATTAACCACAACTTAATTTCACTACATAAGTGTGGTTGCACTTTAACTTGAGAATGGTTGAACCATGTATTATTTTTAAACCTTGTGTTGCCTTAACACTCAACACCCGTGTTAATTATACAAAATTATCCCACTACGCACAATTGGATATGGACGTATAAGTGTCAATCAATCCAATCAATAATTGAATATTTATTAAGCCACTTAATTGTTTCCCGTTTAATTAAAAAACCTTTAATAAAACTTATGCACTTTACCAATGTGTATACAAATTTTACTAAAGCCAAACCAAGTACTTGGATTTACTATTGATTAAACTAATTAAGTCATAATAAATTATCTAGCATAGATGTAAATTTGGGAGCATGTTCCAAAGCACATGATCAACCAACACCCAACATATTTGGATTTTAAACCTTAGGGTGCACCACATATATCAAAGTGCTAACCAACCATGCCTAGGATTTATCACTCTCTCATACTTGAAGATAACATTCGCTATAACACTGATAAGTAGTAATTGCAATGACGGTGTAAAGACCCTGACTAATTTTGGTTTGTTTTCTTTTTTATTTTATTTATTGTCATATAAGTGATTTAAATGATGATATGCATGTTTTAAACATTAAATAAATGTTTGGAAACTTGTATAAGGGTTTAGGAAAGTTTTGGGAACGTTTGGTAAAATTTGAGATTTTCGGGTCAGGTGGGCCTAGGACACAAGTCCGATGGACCAAGAAAATCCAGAAATTTTGGAAAGATATCAAAATTTGAGATTAGACTCATTAAAATGTTTGATGAATTAAAGAATCAATTTTGAGTCCGTAGGAGTTTTTAAAATTGAAAACGGAGTCTGGGAAGGTACTTTAAGTGACTAGTGGCATTGTCACGCCCCAAAATCTGGACCGCTAGGACTCCCCCGGTCCGAGCTTGAATGCTAGGTAGGGAAGTGTCATGATTGCCTGATCGTCACTCCACGACCCCAACAACCATGTCAAACTAGGGATGGCAACGGGGCAGGGCGGGTTTTGACTTCCCCGTCCCCGCCCCGTAACTGTATATGAACGGGGCGGGACGGGGCAGATTTTGACTTCTCCATTCCCATAACCGTTTAACTTTTCCTGCCCTACCCCGTTTATACTTTTTTTTTTTACTGCAAATTTTTTTATAATAATAAATCTAATATTTCGATACATATACACCAAAAATACACATTTAGGTACATGCAACACAATGACTAATATTGAGTCATCCATTACTGATATAATAAACTTGTATAGTTGCATGATATATATAATATTAATATTTTCTTCATATATTATTAATATTTCCTTTATATATATATTATATATATATATATATATATATATATATATATATACTTAAACAGGGCGGGTACCCGTCGGGGTAGGGTCTAACCCCGTCCCCGCCCCATTTAAGCGCGGGTTATTTTTCCTAACCCCATCCCCACCCGTTTTCTTAAACGGTTCCGTAAATGGGTTTTAAACAGGGCGGGGTGGGGCGGGTACCCAACAGGGTGGGGCAAATTGCCATCCCTTTGTCAAACTACCATTATCACCCTTAGTTCGTACCCGGACCACCGAGATCATTACATAGAGCGGAAGTCTTTACATTTATCAATACGTCCATTCCTCACCAGAATATCACAATTATCAACAATCTAAGTTATCTCATAAATCAGCGGAATCATTCTTTATACATCAACACATCAATTCCCTCATCGGAATGTCACATAGATCAATCAATCTAAGTTGTGACCTCAAGGTCTAGTGGAAACATTCTTTACACCATTATTACAATGTATACATACGTATATAATCAATTCAAGTCCACTATGTATGCTCTTTATTGAAAACATGCATACATAAGTCCCTTTATAATACACAGCTAGTGCACCTTTCGATTGATCGAAGTGCACTCTTAGATTAATCGAATGACTCATTTCGTTTAATTGAAATTGAGGTTTCGATTGATCGAAGCTTACGCTTGATCGAGCTTGTATTAAAATACTATTGAAATCTCACTGGAATTGGTCACTCAACATGTTTGACTTTTCTATCAATAAAATTGGTAGTTTCGATTAATCAAAATGCCTCGAACCTATATTCTTACAAAATTCTCTAAGTGTCCAAAATCATACTTTGATCTCCATTCTTATCATGTATATTCCTTGACTCACCAATTCATCAATTTACTCATGCTCACAAGTTTACACATGCATAAATAGACATAACTGCAAGTGTAAAATCATCATCTTTATCACCTAGCATTCACCATGCTCAACATCATAATTAAATGTGTGTGATTAAATAAAAAATACAAACATGCTCTCAAAATAATAAAGGTCTTATATATGCCCAACATTTGCATAGTGTCCACAATTCGAGCATGCATTCAAATAAAATATTTAAAAGTCATTAAATGAAACTAATTATGCTTCACGTCAACTCACTGTTGGGGAGACTCCATCACTTCCTTTCTATTTCCTGAAAGTAGTTAATACTCGTGGAATGAGCTACAACACATGCTCAGTAGGAATGTCTAAAACACAATTTCGCAAGTTCCGTGAATTCCACATAAACAAACATTTGCATTTAATCATGTTAAACAAATAACCATAAATTACAACCATATCATAAGCAATATATATGCAACATGGTATGCATACCTTCTGTTGATCCAAAGGTTTTAACCAAAGGGCAATCTTGTAATTTTGATGATAACAAATCATTAATGGTGTTAGGTTCTAACTTTTTCATTGAAGTGATTGCTTAGAACAATGATCTTTCAAGATAACATTCACAATGAGGATAATACATTGAAGTTGATATGAACAAGAGATTTTATTCCGTTGAAATGAAGTTGGCACATCAAGCTTGAGGAATCATACCATTCAAAGAAGAATTGGGGTAGTTAGGAAATGGTGAGCTTAGGTAATTTTGTAAAGCTTTATTTGAATATCTTGCTTGAAGCTCAAATTCTCAAAACAAGTTTTTAAGACCATATGCATATCATTCTTACACTTTATATTGGTCTTTAGCCTCTTAAGAATAGGACTTGATCGCATTGAGACACATCTTTTAAGTCCTGGATGGTTTAAGCCTTGTTGGGAAGTCAAAACTCTGTAATTTTAATGTTAAGCATATATAAGTTGACTTATTTTCTTCTATCAGCCGACTTATTTGGACAGAGCAGTTTAGGCATTTCTAAATGGGTAAACCAGTCGACTTATTCAAATGCATAAGTCGACTTATGGCTTGAAATTCTTTCACAAGAAAAATCTTTCTATAAGTCGACTAATACATATCCATAAGTCGACTTATTTAGACAGAACGTTTTAAGCATTTCCAGAGGGGTAAATAAGTCGACTTACTTTACGGGAACGGATCTGAACGGCTATTTTATAGCATTTAATGCTACCCAACCACCTCCAACAGCCATATTTTTGAAATAGACTATATATATAAGTCTTGTTCTGCATTTATGAGATAGAGACATCAAGCATACATTTCTTGATCATCATTTACTCATCTCATCCTCTTGAAACAAAGATTTGAGCTTTAAACTTGAGATTCATTTATTGCTATAGTGTGAACTGAAATTTGAGCATTTATTCTTGAGAGATATCATTTATTGTTCTCCAATCTTCCTCTCATTTATTATAAAGGGTTGGTTTAAACCCTAGAAGACTAGGTGAAGGACTTCACTTAGCAAGAGAAGGAAGAAGCTTGTAAGCTTCATTGTAAAGGTTTGCTCTCCACCCGAAAGGAGAAGCCTTAGTAGATTTTGAAAAATCTCAAGAGGGATCTTGAGTCGTGGAGTAGGAGATTCTGAACCACGCTACATCTTGCGTCACTTGTGTTTGATTCTCTCTAACTCTCTCTTTTAATCTTGTGTATCAATTTAATTTTTCTTATTTCACTATTGTTTTAACTTAGATTTGTTCTAGTAATTTAAATTTGTGAAATATTGTCATTGTTTGCCATTGACCCTATTCACCCCCCCTCTTGGGTCAACACTTGGGTAACAATTGGTATCAGAGCTTGGACTCTTGAATATGACTTAATCGTCTTAGAGTTTGATCATGGCAAACTTGCAAGGACCATCTCATGTAGAAGGACAATCCAACAATATGCCTCCTTGGTTTGATGGAACCGACTATAGCTATTGGAAACCAAGAATGATATGATTTCTTCAATCTATTGACTACCAAGTTTGGGAAGTTGTTCGTGACGGACCCTTAGTTCCCTTAAAAATCGTAGAAGGTGTAAGAGTTCCAAAAGACTTGCATGAATATAATGACAATGACCGAAAACTTGTTCAATTCAATGCCAAAGCCGTTACAAATTTGTATTGTGATTTGAGCAAATTCGAATTCAATAGAATTTCGGCTTGTACGTCGGCCAAAGAGATTTGGGACAAACTTGAAGTGACTTATGAAGGCACTAAGCAAGTTAGAGCCACCAAAGTGAGCATGTTAATTCGTGAGTATGAACTCTTTAAAATGGAACCAAATGAAAGCATTGGTGAGATATTTACTTGATTCACTAACATTATTAATAGTTTATCTCATCTTGGTAGGAATTACTCTACTTCCGACAATGTGGAGAAAATTCTTTGGTGCCTACCCACAAGTTGGGATGCTAAGGCTACCGCTATCTTGGAAGCAAAAGATCTCGATCAATTAAATCTTGAAGACATCATGGGATCTCACATGACTCATGAAATCAAGATAAAAAATCGTCAAGAAAAGCCCGAGCAAAAGAAGAGCATGACTTTAAAGACTTCCATTCAAGAGGTCAATAAGGAAGATGATAAAGACGTTAGCGATGATGAAGATGAACTTGCTCTCATCTCTAACAAGTTCAAAAAATTCATGAGGAAAGAGCATCTCTTCAAGAAGAGACCTTTCAAGAAAAATGAGTCCAAAGGTGAGTCAAGCAAAAAGGAACCACCTACTTGCTATTATTATGGAAAGTCAGGTCATTTCAAAATCGATTGCCTCAAGTACAAAAGAGATAAAGAAAATAAGCAAAAGAAAAAGGCAATGAAGGCAACATGGGATGATTCTGACTCAAGTGATTCGGATTGTGATGATGACGAAGTTGCCAACCTTTGCCTCATGAAAATTGAGGACGAGGTAGATTCTAATCTTGAACTTTCAATTGAGTCTTCCTTTTCTTATAATGAGTTGCAAGATGCCTTTGAAGATTTGTATAAAGAACTTGAAAAGGTTGTTTTAAAAATTTCATCTCTTAAACAAAAAATCTCATCTTTTTCACTAGAACTTTCTAAAGCTCAAAATGAAAACGTTTTATTGAAAAAGAAAAAAGATTCTTCTTCACTTGAGTTTTCTAAAGTTCAAATAGAAAATGATTCTTTCAAGAAAGAAAGAGATACATTTTCAAAAGAGGCTTTCTCAATTGATCTTCAAATTGAAAATGAAAATTTGAAGAAAGTTATTGAGGATCAAATTGAGATTCTTTCAAAATTCACCACAGGGAGAAAGAACTTAACTATTCTCCTTGGAAGACAAAAGGGTGTTTATGACAAAGAAGGAATTGGGTATAATCCATATGATAAACAAAAATCTTTGATTAAAAAACCCTCTTCTAAAATTGATATGCAAAAATCTTTGAAGCACTTCTTTGTCAAGAGTTCTCAACTAAACCTTTTCGATTCTATATACAATCTTTGTAGGAGAAATGGACACAAAATATTCTCTTGTCCCTTTAGAAAAAGAAAATTGACAAAAATAGTGTGGGTTCCAAAATGAACATTTTCTATGATTGCTAACCCAATTGGACCCAAAATGGTTTGGGTACCAAAAGAAGTCACTTAAGTTTGCCTTATAGGTATGCTTGAAATCCTCATCTAGCTCCAAGGAAAAGTGGTTTCTTGATAGTGGTTACTCAAGGCACATGACGGGAGATCGCTCCAAATTTTCCTCCCTCAAACCTTATGATGGAGGAAACGTCACATTTGGAGACAACTCTAAAGGTAAAATTGTTGGCGTCGGGACCATAGGTATATCTTCTTCTTTATCTATTGATAATGTGTTTCTTGTTAATGGTTTAAAGCATAATTTGTTTAGTATTAGTCAACTATGTGATAAAGGTTTTAATGTTGCATTTAGATCCGATCATTGCATTGTTGAAAAAGATGGTCATCAAATTTTTGTTGCACATAGAAATGGTAACTTGTACACCATCCTTTTATATGATTTGCTTGATCAAAACGTTAAATACTTTATCTCCTCTAGTGAAAATAGTTGGTTATGGCATAGAAATTAGGACATGCAAGCATGGACTTGATATCAAAATTGTCCAAAAAAGACTTAGTCAAAGGCCTCCCAAAAACTAAGTTTGCTAAGGAAAAAACTTGTGGTGCTTGTCAAATAGGCAAACAAATCAAGTCTTCCTTCAAAAGGAAGAAAGATATCACTACATCAAGACCCCTAGAATTTCTTCATATGGATCTTTTCGGTCCGGATAGAATAGCTAGCTTAGGAGAAAAACTTTATGCTTTTGTGATTGTAGATGATTTCACTAGGCTTACTTGGGTATTCTTTCTCGCTCATAAGAATGAGACGCATGTCATTTTCTCTAAGTTTTGTAGAAAAGTCCAAAATGAGAAAGAATACAAGATTAAGAGCATTAGAAGTGATAGAGGTAGAGAATTTGATAATCGAGACATTGAGAAATTTTGTGATGATAATGGTTATGATCATAATTTTTCTGCTCCTAGAACTCCTCAACAAAATGGGGTAGTTGAGAGGAAAAATAGATCCCTCCAAGAGATGGCTAGAACAATGCTCAATGAACATAAGTTGCCTAGATACTTTTGGGCTGAAGCCATTAGCACCTCTTGCTATGTTATAAATAGAGTTATCATTAGAAAGAAGCTTGATAAGACCCCCTATGAACTTTGGAATGGTCATAAGCCAAATATAGGTTATTTCAAAAAATTTGGGTGCAAATGTTTTGTGTTGAATGACAAGGATAATTTAGAAAAATTCGATGCTAAATCCGATGAAGGAGTTTTCCTAGGATATTCATCCAAAAGCAAAGCCTATAGAGTTTTCAACAAGAGAACATTAGTAGTAGAAGAATCAATACATATAATATTTGATGAATCTCCTATCCCTACCCCTAGACAAAATTTGGATGATGAAGTGATTGAACTTGAAAAGGATGTTGATGGACTTACGTTAGTTGAAAAATCAAAAGAGTCCACCATTGATGAGTTACAAAAAAATGCTTCTAAGGAGGAGATCACCCAAAATGACATACATGAATCTCTTCCAAAAAGTCAAAGAGTCATTCCTTATCATCCACTTGACCAAGTTATAGGTGACCCTTCTAAAGGAGTTAGTACTAGATCCTCTCTTAGAGATATGTGTGATCACTTGGCATTTGTGTCTCAAATAGAGCCAAAGAATATCCATGAGGCCAAAAATGATGAATCATGGATTTTAGCTATGCAAGAAGAACTAAACCAATTTAAAAGAAAACAAGTTTGGAAATTAGTTCCTAGACCCAAGGATCAAACCGTCATAGGAACCAAATGGGTTTATAGGAATAAAAAGGACGAGTCGGGAGTCATAATTAGAAATAAGGCTAGATTAGTTGCCCAAGGTTTCAACCAAGAAGAAGGGATTGATTATGAGAAAACCTTTACCCCCATTGCTAGACTAGAAGTTATTAGGATGTTACTTGCATATGCATCTCATAAGAACTTCAAGCTATATCAAATGGATGTAAAAAGTATTTTTTTGAGTGGCTTATAGAAGAGGAAGTTTATGTAGAACAACCACCGGGCTTTGAGAGTCATAATTTTTCAAACCATATTTTTAAATTATCTAAAGCTTTATATGGATTGAAACAAGCTCCTAGAGCTTGGTATGAAAGATTGAGTGGTTTTCTTCTAGAGAATTATTTTGTTAGAGGAAAAATAGATAACACCCTTTTTACAAAAATCATTGATAAGAATTTGTTGATCATTCAGATTTACGTTGATGACATCATTTTTGGATCAACAAATGAGAAGTTATGCAAAAAATTTGCCTCAAGCATGCACAACAAATTTAAAATAAGCATGATGGGTGAACTTAACTTCTTTCTAGGATTGCAAATCAAACAATCATTGGATGGTATATTCATTTGCCAATCTAAATATGTTAAAGATTTGCTAAATAAATTTGGCTTGGAGGACGCCAAACATGCAAAAACTCCCATGAGTAATGCCTCTAAACTTGATAAAGATGAGAAAGGGAAAGATGTTGATATCAAGAAATATAGAGGAATAATTGAAAGTCTTTTGTATTTAACGACAAGTAAACTGGACATTATGTTAAGTGTTTGCTTATGTGCAAGATTTCAATCATGTCCCAAAGAATCCCATTTAAGTGCTGTTAAGCGAATCTTCAAATATTTAAGTGGCACTATTGATTTGGACTTTGGTTTCCTAGGAATACATCATTTGATCTCATAAGCTATTCGGATGCTGACTTTGCCGGATGCAAAATGGATAGAAAAAGCACAAGTGGCACTTGTCACTTCCTACTCCCTTGTATCATGGTCAAGCAAGAAACAGAATTCCGTAGCTTTATCAAAGGCAGAAGCCGAATACGTGGCAGCCGATAGTTGTTGTGCACAAACACTCTACATCAAATAACAACTTGAGGATTTTGGACTTACATTTGATCACATACCCATTAGATGTGATAATACAAGTGTTATATGTATTTCCAAAAATTCAATACAACATTCAAGAACAAAGCACATTGAGATTAGACATCATTTCTTGAGAGATCATGTGTCTAAAGGAGATATCGAGCTTGTTTTTGTTAATACCGAAAATCAATTAGCCGATATTCTCACTAAACCCCTTCAAGAAGATTGCTTTTGCACAATTAGAAGAGAAATTGGTATGACTAATGCTTGTGAAGTGAAAAGTTCATCATTTTAGCACAAATCTCATGTTTGAGAATATAAGTCGACTTATTCCATATCACCAGTCGACTTATAAAGGTTTCATAACTCTTTATTCAAAATAGTTGACTTATTCATCCTCATAAGTCGACTGATCAATCGAGAAGCATGAATGACTGCTTTATATAAGACAATCGACTTATCACTTATCATAAGTCGACTGATCATTCAGTAATGGTGACGCTTTATGAGATAAGTTGACTTATCATTTAACATAAGTCGACTGACTTGCGCGTATTTATATTCATTGTCCCTTATCAGTCGATCCATAAGTTGATCTCTTCGCTCCATTCGCGACTCTTCTTCTCACTCTCTCCCATCTGAACCCTCTTCTCCTCTCGCTGCAACTCACTCACCATCCCATCACTTCCATCATTCACCATGCCTCCAAGAACCCTAGGAGGAAGACCACACTCTGACAGAAATGTCGGCACCGAGTAGGACAACTTCGAATGGTGTCAAAAATGTCGAAACAAAGGAAAATCATGTCACCTTTCAGAGCCACCACTACAGTCGATTCCTACTCCTCTCTTCCAAAATGACATCTACCAAATGTGATATAACCGCAAGTTTGCAAATCGCATTGTTGAAAAAGGTAAAGTTGTCTCACCCATCATTTGTGTTGATCTTCAGTTAAATACTTTCAATTTTTTTCATGCAATAGGCTGGGGAAACTTTGTCACTCTGGACAAAGTTCAATATCCCAGATTAGTTAGGGTTTTCTATGCCCATTTGGAAGAGGAAGAGAGAAATGAAACCACTCTTCTCACCTATGTCAAAGGGAAAGAAATTTCTCTCACAACCGAAGAATTGAGACGCATTTTCAATATTCCAAGGGGAGATTTTCAATTTTATTACATTTATGATGGGGCCACCATTCAAGACTTTGACCCTGTAATAGCCCTCCAACAAATGTGCAATGACCCCTCAATATCGGTAGCAAGTAGAGTCCAAGCAAACATGCTCACCCTTGAAGCCCGGATTCTTCACACCATTATTAGATATAACATTCTGCCCAAATTCAGAAGTCACAACAATGTGACTTTTATGGAGACATTTATAATTTGGTGTATTCTTAATGAGAAAAGGCTTGATCTCGGCCATCTCATTCTCCATCACATGAAGGAGTACATTGTTTGATCCAGGTCTCATTTATTCTATGCACTTCCTCTCACTCGAATTTTTGAAGATTTTGGGATTAATCTTACAAATGAGGGAATCAAACGACAAGTTGCTAGGACAGATCGTCTGAATGACTCTACTCTCAAGAGAATACATTTTAAAATGCATCCAAATGGGACTTGGTACAAGCCTCATGAAGCACTTGCCATGGAAGATGACGACGAGGCTGAAAATGAAGAGGAAGAAGAAGGTGCTTCTACATCCATGATGACTCAGATTATCACTCGACTGGATGCTCATATGGTTATCACCCAACGAACAGAGTAGAAAATTGAAACCTTAAGGGCTAATTTTGAGCAATTCTGAGCTTATTCTCAAGAGGAGTCTACATCCTTGAGCACTAGACTCACAGACATTCATGAGGATTTGAAGGACATTAGTCACTATTTTTCTATTCCTCGTCGCTCTCCGGATGCTTGAGATGATGGATGACTTATCTCTTTTTGATGATGACAAAGGGGGAGAAATATTATTATTTATGTGCATGTGTACCCTTGTTTGTCTCATTTAGGATTTATGTATTTTTGATGCCTTAGATATGTATTGTTTATGTTGGCCTGTTTATGAATGATATGGATTTTTTTCTTGAGACTTCAATAGTATCATACGTTGTGCCTCTTTTTTTTGTGATTGAATTTATTATCTATATATCATAATTATGGAAAACATATAAGCATTGAAGTTTGCATATGTTACATTTTCAAAATGCTTATGAAGCTCATTTGAATTTTTGTTCAAAAATATAAATATTTTGAAATATGCCTCATTTATCATTCTTATGGAATATTGTGTTCACATTGTGCATAATGATAGGGGGAGAATTTTTCTTATACACTATACTTTGCATGAACACATCAATGTTTTGTCATCATCAAAAAGAGGGAGATTGTTGATCCAAAGGTTTTAACCAAAGGGCAATCTTGTAATTTTGATGATACAAATCATTAATGGTGTTAGGTTCTAACTTTTTCATTGAAGTGATTGCTTAGAACAATGATTTTTCAAGATAAGACTCACAATGAGGATAATACATTGAAGATGATATGAATAAGAGATTTTATTCCGTTGAAATGAAGTTGGCACATCAAGCTTGAGGAATCATACCATTCAAAGAAGAATTGGGGTAGTTAGGAAATGGTGAGTTTAGGTAATTTTGTAAAGTTTTATTTGAATATCTTGCTTGAAGCTCAAATTCTCAAAACAAGTTTTTAAGACCATGTGCATATCATTCTTACACTTTATATTGGTCTTTAGCCTCTTAAGAATAGGACTTGATCGCATTGAGACACATCTTTTAAGTCCTGGATGGTTTAAGCCTTGTTGGGAAGTCAAAACTCTGTAATTTTAATGTTGAGCATATATAAGTTGACTTATTTTCTTCTATCAGCCGACTTATTTGGACAGAGCAGTTTAGGCATTTCTAAATGGGTAAACCAGTCGACTTATTCAAATGCATAAGTCGACTTATGGCTTGAAATTCTTTCACAAAAAAAATCTTTCTATAAGTCGACTAATACATATCCATAAGTCGACTTATTTAGACAGAACGTTTTAAGCATTTCCAGAGGGGTAAATAAGTTGACTTACTTTACGGGAACGAATCTGAACAGCTATTTTATAGCATTTAATGCTACCCAACCACCTCCAACAGTCATATTTTTGAAATAGACTATATATATAAGTCTTGTTCTGCATTTATGAGATAGAGACACCAAGCATGCATTTCTTGATCATCATTTACTCATCTCATCCTCTTGAAACAAAGATTTGAGCTTTAAACTTGAGATTCATTTATTGCTATAGTGTGAACTGAAATTTGAGCATTTATTCTTGAGAGATATCATTTATTGTTCTCCAATCTTCCTCTCATTTATTGTAAAGGGTTGGTTTAAACCCTAGAAGACTAGGTGAAGGACTTCACTTAGCAAGAGAAGGAAGAAGCTTGTAAGCTTCATTGTAAAGGTTTGCTCTCCACCCGAAAGGAGAAGCCTTAGTGAATTTTGGAAAATCTCAAGAGGGATCTTGAGTCGTGGAGTAGGAGATTCCGAACCACGCTACATCTTGAGTCACTTGTGTTTGATTCTCTCTAACTCTCTTTTTTAATCTTGTGCGTCAATTTGATTTTTCTTATTTCACTATTGCTTTAACTTAGATTTGTTCTAGTAATTTAAATTTGTGAAATATTGTTATTGTTTGCCATTGACCCTATTCATCCCCCTCTAGGGTCAACACTTGGGTAACACCTTCCTTATATTCTCCACACATCCATTGGGTTTCAGTGTTATAGGCCACCTAATCCCACCTAATTGAGGCTCCTTTACCGATTTACCTCATCGTAGGACTCCGTTTTAGGGAGTATCTTCTTCCATCTAATTGGCGATCCAACCCGGATTACTCCATTGGGTTCCATTTCCAAATTGCCCCATATGAGGGTTCTCTTAAACGGATTAGCTCTCTACTCGTCAAGAGGACACTCCACCCAATTAAGCTCACCACCCTCACCATACCAATGAAGATGAATCTCACATGTTCATGCTAGCGTGCACATATAATTCAAAGCAATATAATACCAAATGTCATGCTTGTACATTTTCTAGTTAAACGTCACATATTGTCACACTGAACATGTTTCATATATTGCACATTTCATATCATTTATATTGACAATTAAATATGGTTCAGATTTAAAGATACTTTCAAGACATTTAATCAAGCACATAAGTGTCACCTTCACAAATACACATGAATTCATATAATTCTTTCATAATTCAACCTCAACATGCTTATATAATCATCTAAGGCAATTATAACATGTAATTATATCATTTAACATTGATAATTCACTAAGTAGTATAATGTAGCATGCTTTAATCTTAAAAGACATCTAATTATACCCACATAACTAATTGGTTGTCATAACAACCAATATACTCACAAAACCCCAGATTCTATGGGTTAGGAATTCCTACCTCAATTTGGAAAAACTTACAAATAAAATCTCTAATTTTTTCATCAAAATCAACTTTCTTCGAATTTGATTCTGAATGGATAAAACTTGAGCTCTAAATGCGTAGACCAACTCTCTCTTCTTCGTCGCCTTCCAATTCTCGTCCTCAAGCCTCTTAAATTCAATGGAGAAGGGAAGAAGATGATGTAGAGATATGTGGATTTATATTGCTCTCTCACAGCTGATGAAGAAATGAGAGAATAAATTATGCATTATCCTCTTTGTTATTTATAGACCTAGCTCTCATATTTACAAAAATGCCACTAGTCACTCACTAAACCTTTTTGGGCTTTGTTTTCACTTTCGGTAACTCATACAGACCCAAAATCAACTGTATAGTGCATCAAATATTTTATTTAAGTTATCCTTCAAATTTGGTGTCATTCTGACACTTTCATAATTTTCGGGCCTACGGGACCCGCATCGTGGGCCCACCCGACCCAAAAATCTTAACTTTTGCCAAATACTCTCAAAACTTTCCTGGACTTATATAAGGGTCACTAAACATGTAGTTTATATTTATAACACATATATAATCATTTAAATCATTTGTATGACAATAAATGAAAATAAAAAGAAAATCAGCCTAAAATGGTCACAGTTCTTCCAAGCGTTTTGGTAAATTAGAGAGATTAGGACTATAAATACAAGAGAGAACAATTCATCTCTCATTGTCTCTCAATGTAGTAGCCGGCCAAGGAGGTCTTCATCTCTCTATAATTTCTTCTTCTTTCTCTCTTGAATTTGAGGAGCTTGGAGCGTGAATAGGAGAACGCCAAGGAAGAAAAGATTAATCTACCTGATGAGGGCTCAAGTTTGATTGGTTGAAAGTCAAATTCGGATAAGGTTGAATTCAGTGAGAATTGGAAATTTTATTTAGAATCTCTTCTAAACTAAGTAGGGATGCCTAGACCATGAAATCCAGAGTTTGTGTAAGTATATTGGTTGTCTATAACAACCAATTGGTTAATTGCATATAATTATGAAATTTTCAAAGTTAAAGCATGTTATATCTTGAAATTAAATGAATTCTTCCATGAATAGATGTAATTATATGCTTGAATTGTTGTATGTGATCTTATAGCATGTTATATGAGAAATGTGAAAAAATTATACATGTTTTATGAGTATATTGAAATGTGGTACCTAAGTGTTTGATTAATTGTCTTAATGAACATGAATTGTTGTTGAGCATGTTATAATTGTTGAGATATATGCCTTGACATGATATGATGTGGATATAAGCATGAGAATCACAAATTGTTCATGTATTGCACATACATGAGTATGAGGGTGTATGTCGAGAAAGTGAGGAATACTGAATGGAATGACAATGGAGTTTGATAGCAACATCATCGGATGGGCAGACAATGGAGTTCGGATGGGCCGTCAATGGAGTTCGTATTCTAGGTCGTGTGTGTGTGTGTAAGACATTTCGGAGGAGCATGGCACTATGCATACTAGTACATGATGCATAACATGGATATTATATATGAACTTGTGCTTAACATGATAATATGATTATGTGTTATGTGGTATTCACAAGACTTGCGGAGTTATGTTTTAGATATTTCTATGAGCATGTTGGAGCTCATCTCATGAGTATTAACTATTTTCAAGAAATGGTAAGGAGGTAGCAGAGTCTCCCTAACTATGAGTTGGCGTGGAGCATAGCTAGCTTTATTTTGAGAACACTTAGTGTTTACATTTGAAATGCATGTCCGACATGTGAACTATATGTAAACTTTCATCATGTATATGACCTTTAATGCTTCGGGAACGTATTTTTTTATTATGCTTTATTACTATGTTTTATATGTAAGATTTTGGGACATAAATGTATGTTAAATGATGAGGATGATGAACTTCAATCAATTTTATGTTCAATTATACATGTAAGACTATTGTAAAAATGACTGAGTTGAGGAAGTGGTATATTGGTGCATTGCACGTCAAGGATGAGGATCAAAATATGAGAAAGGGCACTTGGGGAAATACTACAAGAAACTGTTGCGGATTATCTGCAATTAATCGCATACACCACTTCGATTAATCATAGTTCCTCGATTAATCGAAGTCATCATTTCGATCAATTAAAATTTTAGCTTTAAAAAAGAGGTCAATTTTAGTATGTTCCGATAGAATCTGCGATACAACTATGATTGATCACAGCTTCGATTAATCAAAACCTCAGTTGTGATTAATTGTAATGAGGGTTGAGATTAATCAAAGGGCAAGGTTCGATTAATCGCACTAAGCAACAACTGTGTTTTTTTATAAAGGGACTTAAGTATGTATATGGTTCAACAAGGGACTCGCCTATTGGAATTGAATCACATATGTATGCATGTACACGTTATAGGTATGATTATGATTAAGTTTCCATAGTTAACCTCGGTGGTTTGTGACAGAGCTGAGGGTGAGAAAGGTAAATTGCAATGATTGTTCGGGTCGTGGAATGACGATCGAGAAAACATGACACCTCATTACTCAGAGTTCAGACTTGGACTGGAGGAGTTCCAGTGGTCCAAATTTTGGGGTATGACATCTTAGTATCAGAGCATAACTAGGTTTGAATACCTAGAGACAAGGGTAAATGTCAGATCATGTATGGACTCGGAATGGTTAAAACCTTTAGGTTTGAAAATCAAGGAATATGGGTAGACATGACATAGTTAATTTGAGAACTTATGTGCATATGAAGTATGCTTATGTGATAACATGTTCTATATGCTATGTGTTTACTTGAAAACATGTTTATATGTTATATGTTTATTAAAATCATGTCTATGTGTTACGTGTTTAAGTGATAACATGTTTCTACATTTTGTAGTAATTTGAATGAGTTAAGTGCTTAGTATGAGATATTCGATCGTATTAATCTATCTCTTGGCTATATAGCACCATGCCACCTAGACGTCGTGGAGGAGCAGTTGGGGGTATGGTTCCTGAAGGAAACTGCTTGGTCACAAATATGACCATGACTCTTAGAGATTTTGTGAGGACAACTACTACTGAGGTACAACAACCCATTGCACAACCGAAAGAAAATGAAAGTGAGAGGCGCTTTAGGTTCATCACTAGATTCAAGTAGTTGATAACTCCTACTTTCGAGGGAAGTTCAAATCCGTTAATGACAGATAATTGGCTTGAGTAAGTAGAGAAACATCTAAGGGTGATGTCTACACCTGATGATGGGATGAATGTGATACTCGCTGCTTACTTCTTCTCAGGAGGTGCCAAGCTATGGTGGAAGTCGGTGGGTAACTGACATGATGTTGAGACCATGGGGTGGGAAGAGTTTAAAACTCTTTTCCTTGAGCACTACTTTCCAAGGCCTAAGAGAAGGGCGCTAAGGAGAGAATTTAATGAGCTAATTCATAATAGTATGACATTGACTGAATATGAGAACAAATTCACTTCTCTCTCACGCTTTACACCTGAAGTGGTGATGGATGAGGATGAGAAGACACGGAGGTTTGTCAATGGCCTTCACCATTCTATCAGGCTAATGGTGTCTATATTGGGCATAAATGTGTATGTTGAAGTAGTGGAAAAAGCTTTGATGGCTACGGCCAAAGCCAAAGATAGGCAAGAGAAGCGAAAGGCTTGGTGTAAGGACCGAATTATTTTTAGACCGGATTTATTTTTTTCGAATTTATTAATTTCGAAAAGATGCATATATATATATATATATGGAACTATATATATATATAGAGAGAGAGATGGAGAGAGTATATATACATATATGGAATTATATATATATATATAAGTGGAAGGGCATGTGTAGTTGTATACATATGTGTATACATATGAGGTGTAATGTGCATATGTATTACAGTATGTATAAGTAAGTGTATTAAAAATATGTAGTACTATATATATGTGTTATATACATATATATGATAATAACATGTGGGTTAGGTGTGTGTATATATATATAATATACATATATGTATGTGGACAAGAGTAATTTGGGAGAAACATGTGGTTGACAATAAGGAAGAGAAGAGTGGTTCGGCTGAAAGGAAAAAAGGAAAGAAGAAAAAGCAGAAAAGAAAGAAGAAAGAAGAAAGAGGAAGGAAGAAGAGAAGGCTAGAGAGAGAAAGTGATAGAGAGAGAGAGAGGGAGCTTGGAAGGAAGCCGAGAATAAGAAGAGGGAGAAACCGAGAGAGAGAAAGAAGAGAAACATAGAGAGAGAGAGCTTTAGAGAGAGAAAGCTTGAGTTAGAGAGAGAGAGAGGGAACCGAGAATATAGAGAGAGAAAGAGGAGAAACAGAGAGGGAGGAAGAGGGTCTGGTTCACAGCTGTGGAGCGGTGGTTATCGGTGGTTAAAGGAGACTGTCGGGGGTGGAGAACCTTCGGTTTCACGGTGGCAGCTGTCCGACGGCTGGGTTCGGTCGCTGGTTTGTGTTGGGTCTCCGAATGGGTTCTCATGGCTGGTCTTCGACGGTGGTTCCGGCAAGTTTTGATTGGTTCCTTTGAGGTTGGCAGCGGCTGGATTGAACATGGCTGGGTCTTTCTTCGCGGGACAGCCATGGCTAAGGTTGAAGATTGGTTGAGTGGGTGTTTGATTGTGGTAATGGGTTTCGGTTGGGTGGTCGTGGGTCAGTTCACGGCTGGGCTTCCTTGGGCTAGCCATGGGTGTGGTGTTCACGGGTTTTGGAGAAGTGGTGGTTGGCCGTACATGGTGGTGTGACTAGGTGGTTTGGCCGGCAGCTATGGCTGTTGGTAGCTGAATGGTGGCGGTTGATGGCGGCCCAGGCAGTGGTGGCGAGCTGGCCGGAGATGGTGATGCTGTGGGTTGAGGAAGGTAGCTAGTGGTGGTCATAGTAGAGGTCCACGGCTTGAGTGGCTTCAGGGGTTAAGTATCGTGGCAGTTTGCTTTGGCTGGGAATGTGGTTATATATGTATGTGTGTGTGAGTGGTGGTGGTGTTGCAGGGGTTGGACTTGAATTTGGGTTGATTTTCAATTGATCTAGAATTGGATTAAAATGGTGGGCAATCAAAGTAGTGGGCTGAATGTGATTACTCTTGGGCCTAACTAAATTGGGCCAACATGGTTTTGATCATGGGCTGGTTACATGGTCTGGACAGTTGGGTTTGGATTGGATGTGAATTAACGACGGGCTGAACTTGGTGTTGGAACTGGGCTTGGGGATTAGACCTCAAAATTGATTGAGTTTGTTTTATGGTTGAGCTAGACAATTATTTTGGAATCATTATGGGTGGTGTTTGGCTTGGACTTAAGTAGTGGATTGAAATGATGAATTGGGATTAATTTTCATGACCCAATTAGAGAATTAATTTGGATCCATTAAATGGACTGGTTTGCTTGGCGAAAAGTATAGTGGCAGTAAATTGGCGGATACACATTGGGACGAAGTTGGAGATTTTTGGAGTTCTCACTCCAAATTGAGGTAGGGGGTGTGCGTTGTGTTTTTCATTCCAAGTTTAATTTCATGTTAATGACATAAAGTAGATGTTTTTATATTATTTATGATTAAATGAAACTTGGGATATAATCCTTGATTTGATTTGGTGTATGATTTAAATTGCATGAATGGTTGTATATGCCTTTTTTGACATGCATTGCATATATGGACTCTTGGTTTAAAATTTGTGTTTTACAAGATGATGAATGAGTTTCTTTTGTGTTAAAATGCATGAATTGTTTTTATATGCAAAATGGTATATGTATGGCATGTGTAGAATTTTGGGGAAAATGACGAAAATCGAGTTTTGGGAAATGAGCTTGTTCTTGTGGCATTGTGAATTGTTGAATAACATGCTAGAATGGATATAGGGCATGTATTGAGTGCAATGCATCCAATGTGTGAATGTATATGCAGAAATGTGAAGTATTTTGTGTTTGTAATGAATACTCGGGAATGACTCATAGAAAATTATAGAGGAAGGGATCCTCTTGGGGTTGAAAGTCCTCTACCTTGCGCAAGTGGGTGGTGACCGGATGGGTTAGTTGCCCGAAATAGCCAAAATAATTAAGATATGGGACTACGGTACATATCATGTGTGTGGTGTGCGTGTGAGCTCAATTTCGAGTATAACGTGATTCTTGTGTTGAATTATGTGACGTGATGTGACTCACGTGGAGTAAGTGGATTTGTTGATAAATTCGTGTGTATCATATGTTATAGATATGATGGATTGTGCAATGAAGTATGTTGTAAAATTATGTGGTTATCCATTTACATTTGATGCATATACCATGATTTGAAAGAAATGAGTAGAAATGTGAGTTTTATGAAAATTCCGTTAAACTTGTGTTTAAATCCCATTTGGTCATATGTTATAGATATGATAAGACTGTGCATTATTGCATGTTTTAAGTTGAAAATTTGGTGGTAGTCAAACATCTTGATGTTTATGCCATGTGAAGTGAAAGTTTCGATCTTTGGACTAGAATGCTAGGAAGTATGACACGTAGTTAAGCGGTGCATGTTGATTGTGTTTATGCATTGATATGAGATATGAATTTGGACGAATTGCACAACGTATTACCTTGAGCCCGTTAAAAATTGCTCATCCCCCTACACTAACACTTTCAGGACATGACAAGGAGATGGTTGGCGGTGTGCAATCGTGAGTTGGACTTAGAGTTAGAAAGATCTCTCATTTTTGACTTTTTGTGTTTTGCGCGTCCGGGATGTGGACATGATGCGCTTAGACATGTATAAAGAGATTTCTATTTTGAGATATTGTTTATGGACATTATGCTTTTAATGTTGGTTTTCAGATTAGAATAATTATGGATGATGTTAAAAGTGTTCACTCGATGATTATTTCAGATGTCATGATTATGTATGTTGTAGAAATGCTGGGGGACACGTGCCCAGAAGTGTCCATTCTGATTGTTAGATATAAATGTTAGGGGGACACGTGCTCATAAGTGTCCATTTGAATTTAAAGCAGGAATGACATCAAGATCTGATTTATTAGAATGGGTCATGCCCAATTTTTGTGAAAATAATAGGAAATTGAGATTTTATGATCAAGTGATGGTTATATCGTGAGGGTGATCTCACGGGTTCACCCTTGGGATTCGGGTCGGTTCGGGGGAGTCCCGGCAGTCCGGGTTCCGGGGCGTGACACTTGGAGGCAGAACAAGAATTTGACAATTGTTTCAGAGGGGCACACAAAGAAGGGGTTTAAGAGTAGTCTTTCACATTCAGTGGGGTCAGTGGAATAGTCTATGGTACGTTCTACGCCAATCACTCCTATGCCTTTGGGATCCACTAGGATAGAATTGACGTGCTACAATTATAGGTAACCAGGGCACTACAAAGCGAATTGTCCTACGAAGGCACCTATGAGTCAGCCTAGCATAGTAACTTGCTTTTAGTGTGGTCAACAAGGGCATATGGTGAGGCATTGTCCACAACAGGGTGGAAGTTCTAAAGATGGTCAGAGTACAAAGCAGAGACCAGCTTAGATTAAAACCAAACAGTCATGTTATAGAGCATTGCCTCCACCATAGCCAGCTTTGTCAACTTATAGTGCACGACCAGTGAGGGGGTCTACCCCTAGTGCATCCACACAGTAGTCTGGTTTTTGGGGTAGTGGAGCACATTAGCAAAGGACTCAGGGCAAAGTGTATACTGTGACACCAGCATACTCCTTAGCTAGACCTTCAGTGGTTAGAGGTATATTTCTGGTGTATAGTTCTTGGGCTCGTATATTAGTTAATTTGGATGCGTCATACTCATTCATTTCTACATCATTTGTACGGGTATTAGGGCTAGAGGTTAGTCCATTGGGTAGAACTATTTGTATTGATATGTCAGTGGGTGGTACAATGATTCTGGATGGGTTGTGCCGGAGATGTGCTATTGAAATTATTGAACATACACCTGAGTTTGATTTCATTTTCCTTGACATGAGTAATTTTGATATCATCATTGGAATGGACTGGTTCCATGTGACGATAGATTGTTTTAGAGGGCGAGTGACAATTTGTACGCCCGAGGGAGATTGTTTTTGTTTTGTGGGAGATCGGAGTGATTCCTATACTTCACCATGCTATGGTATTAGTTGTTAGGAGTGACATAGTTTTATCTTGAATAGTCTTATAGTTGAGGGAGAAAAAATTCTGAGAGAAACATATCTGACAGTAGTATGTGAGTTCTTGGATGTCTTTTCGAAAGATTTGATAGATTTACCTCCCAAGAGAGAGGTAGAGTTTTCCATTGAACTTATACCTGATACAACGCCTATCTCTATGGCATCATATCGAATGGAATCGGTGAAGTTGGTGGAATGAAAATATCAGTTGGATGATTTGAAAGCTAAGGGCTTTATTAGACCGAGTGCATCACTGTGAGGAGCACTGGTGTTGTTTGCTAAGAAGAAAGATGGTTCTTTTAGATTGTGCATTGATTATTCAAAATTGAATCATGTGACGATCAAGAACAAGTATCCGTTGCCGAGGATAGATGACCTGGTTGAACAATTAAAATGAGCTCATTACTTCTTAAAATTTGATTTAAGGTCGAATTATTATCAATTAAGGGTAAAGGATGAGGATATCTATAAAACGGCTTTTCGTATGTGGTATGAATATTATAAATTCCTTGTAATGCCATTTGGTTTGACTATTGCACCGATGACATTTATGAATTTGATGAACTGCGTATTTTATGAGTACCTAGACACTTTGTGGTATTGCTTGTAGATGACATACTTGTATACTCATCTTTGGAGGAAGAGCATAAGTTACATCTGGGGACTATGTTGCAAATTCTTAGAGAGCATCGATTTTTTGCTAAGTATGAAAAATATGAGTTTTGGTTCCAAGAGGTAAAGTTCCTTGGACATGTTATTTTTGGAGGTGGAGTCTTAGTTGATCCATCTAAGAACGAGGCTGTGATGAGTTGGGAAAGTCTGAAGAGTGTTTTTGAGATTTAGGATTTTCTTGACTTAACGAGCTACTATAAAAGGTTCATGAAAAACTTCATTAGTATCGCAGCCCCTATGACACGACTCACTCGTAAAGGTGTGAAGTTTGTGTGGAACGAAGCTTGTGAGTTAGCCTTTCATGAATTAAAGAAGCGGTTAACTACAGCTCCTATTTTGGTGATACCCAAGTATGGTTTGGGATATATGATTTATTGTGATGCTTCAAAAAATGGGCTAGGTTGTGTATTGATGCAATGTGACAGAGTAGTTGCTTATGGGTCTAGACAATTAAAGACTCATGAGCATAACTATCTTACACATAATTTGGAACTAGTAGTAGTGATCTTTGCCTTGAAGGGGTGGAGACACTACTTTTATGGTGAAAGATTCGAGGTGTATTCGAATCACAAGAGTCTCAAGTACCTTTTCTTCTAAAAGGATTTGAACATGAGGCAAAGGCGATGGGTTGAGTATATTGAG
The DNA here is from genome assembly GCA_026545225.1 of Cornus controversa. Taxonomy (NCBI): domain Eukaryota; kingdom Viridiplantae; phylum Streptophyta; class Magnoliopsida; order Cornales; family Cornaceae; genus Cornus; species Cornus controversa. The sequence goes on from CM048850.1 coordinate 11,494,809, forward strand.
GACTACAACACTTTGATTTATAATATCACCCGAGAAAGGCAAATGTAGTGGTAAATGCATTGAGCAGAAAGTTTTATGGGACTCTAGCTAGCATACCCATAAGGGAATGGAAGATTTCTCAGAGTTAGGACTGTATTTCAGTGATGATGGTGAACCAGTTACGTTGTTTAGCTTGGTTGCTCAACCTATGCTTGTGAACAAGGTAATTGAGGCACAAAAATATGATAGTGAGTTAGAGGCCATTCACTTACAGATTGCTAGCGGTACAACGATAAAGGATTGGACCTTGCATTCTGAGGGGGGTCTATGGTTCAGAGGGTTAATACTTGTTCTTTCTGAGTTTTGTGAGAATGTGTTATATGACTTTCATCACTCTCGTCTTACAATCCATCCTGGTGGTCAAAGATGTATCATAATTTGAGGCACCAATATTGGTGGTGGGATATGAAAAGAGATGTGGCACGATTTTTGACGAGATATCTTACTTGTCATCAAGTGAAGGTAAAACATCAGAAACTAGTTGGGTTATTACAACATTTAATAGTGGCAGAGTGGAAGTGGGAACATATCACTATGGACTTTGTCACGGGACTTTCAAGGTTGAACAAGGGTAATGACATGATTTGCGTCGTTGTGGATAGACTGACCAAGACAACACATTTTCTGCTTATGAGATTATCAGATGATGTGAGGATACTTAGTAGGCAATATATAGAACAGATTGTGAGGTTACATGGAGTTCCGATATCTATTGTGTCAGATAGGGATCCACGGTTTACCTCGAGGTTCTAGTAGGGATTTCAAACAGTGTTAGACACGGAGTTACATTTTAGCACAACATTCTATATTCAGACTGACGGACAGTCGAATGGTACTATTCAGATATTAGAGGATATGTTTCGTGCTTGCATTTTGGATTTTGGTGGTGGTTAGGAAGACAATTTGCCACTTGTTGAGTTTGCATACAACAACAGTTATCAGGCCAGTATTGAAATGGCACAATTTGAGGCATTGTATGACAGACCATGTAGATCTCCAACTTGTTGGACTAAGGTGGGTGAGATAGTAGCCTTAGGACCAGACATTGTACACGAGACTTCCTAAAAGTTCAAGCTAATTAGACAACGATTGTTGACGGCTCAAAGTCGACAAAAGAGCTATACCGATAGGAAGAGGCGACCATTGTCTTTTGAGGTGGGAGACCACGTATTTCTTAAGATTTTACCACGGAAGAGATTGATACATTTTAGGTGAAGTGGCAAGTTATTGCCTTGATACATTAGACCTTTGGGATCCTAGAGTGTGTCGGTAAAATAGCTTATAGATTTGCCTTACACCACAGTTGGAAAAGGTTCACAATGTAGTCCACATTTCAATGTTAAAGAAATACGAACCTGATCGGCGTTAAATGTTATGCATTCTAGTATCTTAATTTGCATATTTTATTCTCTTAGTGATAGTTTATTTGTGATTTTACTTTGTTTAAGTGTTTTCTGTATTTTCAGGGCCTTAATGATTATTTCAGTTAAAACCATAATTTTGGGCTTTTAAAGATGACATGAAAAAGGGTTATAAAGTCTACATCAAATGGATCAATTTGACCCCATATTTCAACTCAAAAAGCCCAAGGAAGTGACCCAAGAGAATTAGAACAAGTGAAGGGTATTTCGGGTTGAAACCCAATTATGCGCGTAATCCAATTTTAGAAAATGGCCCGAAACTCTTATTTCTGAGCCTCAAATTGGTTGAACGAAATTCAATTCTGGACACTTTTGTAAATCACGTAAATTTCGTGAATCGGACTTCTAGTGGGTCAAACTTTGGGCCAAAAGTTAGCAGAAGAACCCACTTAATTAGGGCTTGTAGGAAAATCCTAATTGTCTCCTAATTAAGTGGGGACACTTTATATTCTATTAGGGTTTAAAAGTGAATTGGAGGCTGTATTGGGGGGACTTTTGAACAGTAACTAACAGAGCTTGGGAGTGGAGAACCATTGGATAACAAGGTCTTGCGCAGATTCTATGAAGATGACACCTTCTCCTTCAACAGTTGAAGCAGTCTCTTCTACCATGAGCGGCTAGTTCATCCACAAGGGTTTTGATGTAGACCTAACTAAGCATTGATGGTTTGATTGTTCTAATTATTGAGAATTTTTATATTCATGCATAGATTGTGTAATTTAGAGAATTCTTCTTCTAAAATTAAGCAACAAAAGTCTTACAAATTCAGTTTCAATGATTTCTTATATTATCTTAGATACTTGATTAATGTTATTGAACTTAATCTCTCTTATTTTCTGTGATTATGAGAGTGATTATTACACAATGGTAATAACTGAATATATCATTAAAAGCTTTGATAGATTATGCCTCGAGAAGATGGACCATACTGCACCTTAGAGTAGAGTAGTTAGGCATATGACCCATGCCAATTGAAGAAAGTCCATGACTTAGCTTTGATCATATGTTAGCTTCTTGATGGATAGAGGTGAGCTTGTAGCCATCGACACTACTAATGTATGGTATAATTTCGCATATTAGTTCAATTGGCCATTGATTGTGAAGTTAGTGGTGAAGTCAATAACCCTAGATTTACCTCATATTTTATACACTCTTTAGTTTCTCTTGTTTTGTTTAATTGCTCCATTAGTTAATTTAGATATAAAAATTAGCAACTATTTTCTCTTAAATTTAATTAAAATTAATTTTGAATATCCAACTCAGTCAGACCATAGTCCCAAAGGTTCGACACCCCTTTCAATAATCCTATTCTGCAAGGAATTCGTTCTATTGCGAGGTGTGGTAATTTAATTGATACACTTACAAACAAATCAATTTTTGGCTCCATTGCCGGGGACTGTCTATTTGATTTTTTGAATTTTTAGAATTAATTTTAATTAAATTTTTAGGTTAGGAATTTTTTATATTTTGTTTTTAATTTTATTTTTGTTTTCTTTTTAGGAACTTTTAATATATGCACGGTCGTCGTTCTAGAGCTAATCCTTTGATACCTCTTGATCCTAAGCCTGAACGTACTCTTAGACAACAGAGAAACATTCCTGTTGATCTTATTATGCAAAAAAGAAGAAATCATTGACGACATGGCTGAAGAAATGAATAACAACATTGTTCCTAATGTTGTTGGGGAAAGGGCGAGACTGCTCCGAGACTACTATGTCCCGGAGAGTTACATTTCACCAGTTGGATTCCAACTGCCTAATGTCACAGCATAGAATTATGAGATCAAGTTCAGCATTATTCAAATGCTTCCATCCTATTTTGGACTGACTCATGAAGACCCTTACAAGCATCTAGATGAGTTTATAAAAATGTGCTCAACTACAAAAATTCACAACTTCTTTGAAGATGCTTTTAGAATATGACTCCTTCCATTCTCCTTTAAGGACAAAGCAAAGTATTGGTTTAATTCTCTACTGGTGGGCACTCTCACGACATGGACTCAAATACAACATGAGTTCCTCAAAAAATATTTTCGATAGAGAAGACCAATCAGTTCAGACGTGCTATCACTGGTTTATCCTAATATGAGGGGGAACAGTTCTATGAGACATAGGAAAGATTCAAGGACCTTCTCAGGAAATGTCCTCATCATCAGGTTCCTAAGTGGCAACTTGTGCACATATTTCATGAAGGGCTGACAGAAGGTAACAGATAGATGGTCGATGCATCCTGTGGAGATACTTTCATGTTGAAGAATGAAGAAGAAGCATGGACCTTGTTTGAAAATCTGAGTGATAATTCTCTACAACATGTGTCCTCTACTCATTCTAGCAGACCAGCCACTACAAGGAAGACTGATGGGATTTTTGAGATTGGTACTATATATGCTAAGCCAACTGACATTGACTTGATTGAACAGAAAGTAACATTGATCATGGCAACCAATCAAGCTCCTTCTTCTATAAATTCCTCATTGGTAGGCCCTTGTGACTTTTGTTCTAGTTCTATGCATAATGTAAACAATTGTCCCTCCGTTGGACAATTTTTTGAGCTTCAACAAGAGCAAGTCCAAGCTACATTCACTGGACCAATGAATCCTCCATATGGCAATACTTACAATCCAACATGGAGGAATTATCCTGGTTTTTCTTACAGTAACCAAAGGACAGCAATGCAACCTACATATCAGCCTATGAACTATATGCCTCAATAGCCGTATCAAGCACAAGCTTCTATACCATATAAAAATTCTACTCTTGAAGACAAATTGGCACTTGCCCTAGCAAAGTTTGAGAAGTTTGAGTCCATTGTAGAAATAGTGTAAGTTGCTGTAGAAATAGTGCAAGCTATTGCTCAACTGGTGCACTCTCACTCTTAGTCCATTGCTAAACTAGAATCTCAGTTTGGACAACTTGCTAATGCTTTGAGTAAAAGAGAGGAGGGGAAGTTACCAAGCCAACCTGTTGTCAATCCTAGAAGGATGTATGCTTTTACAAGCAACCCACACCATGAGCAAGTTCAAGCCATCACCAATTTGAGAAGTGGAAAAATAATTTATAACAAGGTGGGGGAGAAAAATAAAGAAGAAGATGAAATGATCACAAGTCCAAGTGCTAAAAATTCATATAAGCCTAAGGCTCTCTTCCCACAATGTTTTCTACAAGCAATGGGACAAGTTACATTATATGATGGAGGTGTTTCGACAAGTGAAGATTAATCTACCACTCCTTGATGTCATCAAACAAATTCCTCCTTATGCAAAATTTCTAAAGGACTTGTGCACTCAGAAAATGCATTCAAAAAGTCATATGCCAAAGAAGGTAATGCTGCCACAACAAGTGAGCTCCATAATTCAGCATTGCACTCCTCCCAAGTACAAAGATCTTGGTCCTCCAACTATCTCATGCATCATTAGGGAGCACCATGTTTATAAAGCTTTTCTTGATTTGGGTGCAAATGTGAACTTGCTGCCCTATTCAGTCTATTTACAGTTGGGCTTGGGAGAATTTAAGCCTACCTTGTGGTATTACAATTTGTAGATAGATCAACAAAGCAACCACGGGGGATTGTCCAAGATGTGCTCATTAAAGTGGACAAGTTCTACTTTCCAATTGATTTTATTGTGCTTGACACTGAGCCGGTACACAATCCAAGGAGGCACATTCCAGTCATCCTTAGTCGACCTTACTTAGCTATTGTTGATGTTTGCATAAACTGTAGGTCAGGGATCATGGATATTTCATTTGGCAACATAAAGGTCAAGTTTAATATTTTTAATGCTATCGAGAACCCTCCAGACCAGACAGATGTTTTCTTAATGGATTCTGTAGATGAATGTGAGCCTAAAGTTGAACTAGAGATTCAAGAAAGGAAGCAGAAAGAAAATGTGGGAGGAAATCAATTCTCTCAGATTTTACTAAATTCTGTGTTTTCTAGATTGCCTATTTATGAGCCCTTTTGGGATGAACAACTACTTGGAGTGTCCGACAACTTGTTACCATGGTATGTAGATATTGTAAACTATTTAGCCACTAGGAAGCTACCACAAGGCTGAACCAAGGAAGAATGTGACAGATTTTTCTCCAAAATTCATCATTATTTCTAGGAATATCCTGAATTGTTCAAATATTGTCCAGACCAAACATTCGTTGATGTGTTCCGGACCATGAGTTCCAGGGTGTTTTTAAATTCTACCATTCTTAAGTATATAGAGATTATTTTAGTGCAAGGAAGATGGCAGTGAAGGTACTTCAATGTGGATTCTTTTGGCCTTCTTTATTTTATGATGTATATATCTTCTGCAAGGCGTGTGATCGTTATCAGAGATTGGATTTCATGTCCAGACGAGAAATGATGCCGATGAGCCCCATTCTGGTGGTAGAAAATTTTGATGTTTGGGGGATTAATTTCATGGGACCTTTTCCACCTTCTTTTGGCTATGAGTATATTTTTGTAGGCATATATTATGTTTCTAAATGGGTGGACACTGTGGCAACTCGAACCAATGATCATGAGTTGGTTATCAAATTTATTCATGAGAATGTTTTCAGTCGATTTGGAATTCCATGGGCTTTGATCAGTGATGGCGGTTTCCACTTTTGCAACAAATTCTTGAGGGGCTTGCTTGCTAAATATTCTGTGATGCACAAAGTGGTGACCCCTTATCATCCTCAAATAAGTGGGCAAGTGGAGCTTTCCAATCGGGATATCAAACATATCTCGAAGAAGACAGTAAGACCGGATAGAAGAGATTGGTCTTTGCGGTTAAGCGAGGCACTATGGGCATATCGGACTGCTTACAAGATTCCTATCGGTATGTCACCATATTGGTTGGTGTATGGGAAAGCATGTCATCTTCTGATAGAAATCGAGCATAAAGCACTTTGGGCAATCCAGAAGATGACTTTGATACAAAAAAGGGCTGGAGAAGAGAGGAAGTTACAGCTGAATGAGCTAGAGGAGTTCTGCCATAATGCCTATGAGAGCTTGCGTATTTATAAAGAGAGAACAAAGGTTTTCCATGACAAGCATATCTCACGTAAGTCTTCCTCTCCATGTGATAAAGTTTGGATCTTTAATTCAAAGCTTCGGTTGTTTCCCAAGAAGTTATGTTCGAGGTGAGATGGACCATTCAAAGTGATTTCAATTTTTCCTCATAATGCTGTGGAGATTCGAGGCTTGAAGGATAATATTTTAATAAAGGTCAATGGGCAAAGATTGAAACATTGTGTAGAAGGAGTTGTTCCAACTAGAGACGTAGAGTCCGTCGACTTGATGGATCCCGTCTATCTTAACTGTGGGGTATTTTGTATCTCTAACCTTTAATTTCTTTAGTTTGTCTTTTTTTTTTAATTTTTAGTTCATGTTTCTTAATTTTTCTTTCAATTTTAGTTGCATTTTAATGTGTTTTCTTTGAGTTTTTGATGTCTTAGTTGCTTCCGAGGGATGCCAAGAGGTGCGTCAGGGTATTCAGACTCAAAACGGGTGAAAAAGAGAGGTCTTGGTCGACCTTGGGCGATCACTAGCTCAATTTTACTCCATTCAGTCAACCTTGGGCGATTGATGCCCAAGGTGCATCAAGTGGGGCGATCTATCGCCCCCAATGGGATTTTCTCGATGGCCACCAGTAGGTGGGTGATCGATTGCCCTACCTAAGGGAGGATTAATCGCCCCTATATAAAAAGGAGCTGACCAAGAGGCTTCATATAAACTTTCTCAAGCAAATCACCATTAAGGAAGGCATTTTTGACATCCATCTAAAAAAGTTTCCAATGATGGGAAGCAGTCACAGCAGTAAGAGTACGAACAGAAGGAAAATGGGCAATAGGAGCAAAAGTCTCCTCATAATCGATGTCATACTCCTATGTGAACCCCCTTGCCACAAGTTGAGCTTTATAGAGCTCAACAGACCCATCTTAATGAGTCTTGATTTTGTAGATCTATTTACTTCCAATGGCAAACTTCCCTGGAGGCAATTTAACTAGATCCCATGTATGAGTCTGGGCAAGTACATCTAACTCTTCTTTCATTGCTTGCTGCCATAAAAGGGTTAGTGAAGGCCTTGCAAAAAGTGTGAGGTTCATGAAGGGTTGCAAGAGCATGATAACAATAATAGTCATGAAGATGTGCAGGGGAGGCTCTTACCCGAGTGGATCGACTAGGATCCAAAGTAGTGGCAGCATCAGGAGCCTCAAGCAAGACAGATGATTAGAACTTAACTGCAAGAGGGTCAACCACATGTGATGACCCAAAAAGGTCAACTGTATCTCATGAGTTAGCAGAAGGAGAATCTGAAAAAAGATCTACAGATGTATCTAAAAAAGGAATAGGAAATTGGTGATCAGAAATACTAGTGAATTTGGATAAGGTATGATACATTTTATGTTCCCAAAAAATAACATGACGAGAGACTCTAAGGTATCTCGCAACTAGATCATAACACCTATATTTCTTTTATTCAAGTTCATACCTAAGAAAACAACAGAGCTAAACAAGATGTTATAATTTTGTTCGCTCATGAGGATGAAAAGCACACCCAAAAACTCTAAGATTACTATAATCAAGAACCTGCCCGTAGAGATGCTCATAAGGTATTTGATTTTGTAAAAGTGGTGGTTGTACACGATTCATGGTATAGACAGCAGTGAGGGATGCTTCACCCATAAAAAGATGATGGTACAAAAGAAGAAATGACAAGTGATCGAGCCAAATCTAAAATATGTCAAAGTTTTCGTTCAGCTCGATCATTTTGTTGGTATGTACTAGGGCAAGAATAGTGAAAAATAGTGTCATAGTATTTGAAGATATTTTGAAATTCATTTTGCCTATATTCTGTAGCATTATCAGAACGAAAAATTTTGATATTTGTTGAAAATTGAGTCGAAACTATTTTGGTGAAATCACGAAAGATGTTGAGTAATTCAGAACGATTTTTCATTAAAAATATCCAAGTGAATCGTAAAAAATCATCCAGAAATATAATAAAATATCGTGCCCACCCACGGTGGCTACAGGAGAAGGTCCCCAAACATCAGAATGAACAAGATCAAAAGGAGAAGAAACAAATGACTCATTGTTATTAAATAGTAAAGCAGACTGTTTGCCTAATTGATAAGAAATGCAATCAAAAGAATTGGTTTTAACTGATCCTAACAAACCCATAGATGCTAGACTTTTGACTCAAGATACTGATGCATTACCCAAACGAGAATGCCACAACTCAATAGTAGGTATACTACGTTATGTAGATGCAGCTATGACAAATGAAGTAGGTAAATGTAAGGAAGAAAACTCAAATAGGCGTCTTGTCTTCCAGCCTGTTCCAATGATCTGACATGTCTGAGGATCCTGTACAACACAGTCATTAGAGAAAAAGGTTACATTCAAACCGAGCTCAGTCAATTGACCAATAGACAAAGATTAAGAGAAAGATTGGAAACAAAATAAACACTGAGAACAGACAAATTTGACTAAGAGACATTGCCTATGTGATTAATAGTCATAGTGGAGCCATTAGTTGTGTGAATAATAAGGGCATGAGATGTAGAAGTCTGAGCAGTGAGCAAAGTATGGTATGGTGTCATATGATTGCAGCAAGTAGAATTAAAAAACCATGAATTAGGTGTACCTGGTGCGGTTGAGAAAGTAAAGTTAGATGAGCTTGAACCTGATTTCCTGGTTAGAACCTGGTTGATAATTATCTCTAGATCAGCAGCAAAAAATGTAAATGGAGACTCCTCAGAAAGAGTAGTAACTGGTGCAGAAGGAGAAGGATGAGATGACATTGTCTCTGTGGTAGCTATACCTGTAGCGTTGCGGGGTCTAGTAAGTCTGAAGCACTTCTCAATTATATATCCTAGTTTGTGATAGTATCTGTAGGAATGATCACTAGTTTTGGAATGAAATGACTATGTTCGTTGTTTGTTACTACCATTATGACGAAAGAAGAAGAATATCTGTTAACTGAAGGCCGAAAAGAAGAAAAATATCTGTTGACTGAAAGTCCAGACTGAAATCTCATTTTGGGGTGAAAAATCTTCATTTAATCCATTTAGAAATTCCAAATGATCAAATCGACTGGAAAATTGGAATCAGTGTGAAATTTTAAGCGGGGTAGGTCCAAATTTTTTTTTTCAGGAACTGTTGCTGATGTGGCAGTACTGATGATGTGGCATGAAAATGGCTGACGTGGCAGATGACACGGTAGAGAAAAAAATAAGTTGACGTGGCAGATGAAGTGTTCGCTGACATGGAAGACACGTGTCAGGGAAAAGTCGACGTGGCAGATGTCGTGTCTGATGACATGTCAGGGAAAAGCCGCATGAGTAAGCTAGCTGGTGCGTGTCGGAGTGTGGAAACACCGGGAAAAAATGAGAAGACTCTGGCAGCGCATGAAGGCTTTGTTCGGGCTGAATTTTGCAACGGTTTGATTGTCTTGTCAAGGGCTTCATTCTGATATATTCAGAAGATTAAAAATAATTCCTAAAGATGGAGTTTCAGCACCAAATAGAAAAGAGTTCTCTTTGGGTGATGAGAACAATTAAGTGGAAGAAGAAAAAAGAAGGGTTTTAAAACCCTAGCTCTGATACCATGTTAGAAGTAAGAGGAAAAAAGAGAATATCTCTAAATTATATTAATGAATGGTATATCAAATAATATACAGTGAGAGCATGTATATAGGAGAAGGAAAAGAGATAAGTGAGTGGGGAGAAAGTTATCTTATACATGGTAAGTTCCCAATCATAGGAATCCTAATTGGATATGGAAAAGGTTAAATATAAAATATACTAATATATATACTAATATATTTTAACAAAACTCCTCAAAGGAAGAAGTTATTTATAAAAAAATTGAAAGTCAATTAGCCATTGAAAGTTTTCAACAAACAGTTAAAGCTTTTCAAGCAAAGCTTGAAATTGAAATATTTTCTTTATTTCCTAATGCATTTTGGCATGGGAAACAGTATATAGTCAAGCTACCCTACATTCAGTCATTTAATGAACAATTTATTCCCATAAAAGCTAGGTCGATTCAAATGAATCCAGAACTCCTAGAATCTTGTAAAGAAGAAATTAATAACCTTCTTGCCAAGAAAATTATTAGAAAAAATAAATCTCCATGACCTGCACTACTTTTTATGTAGAAAGCAAGCTGAGCTGGAATGCGTAGTCCCTAGACTCGTAGTTAATTATAAACCCATTTAATGATGTCCTAGAATAGATTCGCTATCCAATTCAAAACAAGCGAGACCTAATCAACAGACTTAGTCAAGCATTTGTCTTTTCCAAATTTGAATTAAAGTCAGAATTTTGGCAAATTCAAATTTTCAAGAAAGATAGATACAAGACTGCATTCACCACACTTTTTGGGCATTATGAATGGAACGTCATGCCTTTTAGTTTAAATAATGCACCTAGTGAATTTCAAAATATCATGAATGATATTTTTAACCCTTATAGTAAATTTGCTCTTGTTTATATTAATGATGTCCTTATTTTTTCTCAGTCCATCGATGAACATTGGAAACATTTGTATACATTCTACGTGCTGATCAAATAAAACGGTCTTGTTATTTCTACTTCGAAGATCCAACTTTTTCAAACAAAAGTCAAATTTCTTGGTTTTCATATCTACCAAGGAAAAATTAGTCCAATTGTACAAGCTATTCAATGTGTTGATAAATTTCCTGATGTCATTATAGATCAAACCAGTTACGATGCTTTCTTGGATCATTAAATTACATTTCTGACTTTTATCAAGATCTACCGAAACAATGCAAACCATTGTTTGATAGAGTCCAAAGCAATCATTCCTCTTGGATAACAGTTCATACCTCTATTGTTCAAAAAATAAAACTTCATGTCAAAACTTTACCTTGCCTTGGTATTCCTTCAATAAATTCCTTCAAAACCATTGAAATTGATGCTTCCGATATAGGATATGGGGGTATTCTAAAACAATGAATTCACCCAGACTCCCCTGAACGATTATTCGATTTTATTCTAAAGCCTGAAATAACACACAAAGTAATTATAGTACTATTAAGAAAGAAATTCTTTCTATTGTTTTATGTGTTTCAAAATTTCAAGATGATGTTTTAAATCAAAAAAAATTAGTCAGAGTTGATTGCAAAAGTGCTAAGTATGTTCTTGAAAGGGATGTTAAGAATATAGCTACTAAGTAAGTTTTTGCCCGATGGCAAGCTATTTTAAGTATTTTTGATTTTGATATAGAATATATCAAAGGTACTCAAAATTATATTCCTAATTCCCTTACTAGAAAATTCCTACAGGGTAAATATGACATACAAGACAAAGAACAAAACCACACAAATGAAAGTAAAAATTGAGTCATATTCCTTTTCTCCTTTATCTATGACCAATAGATTTGCAATCTTTGGTCAGTCACCAAGACCAACTTTCAGTTCCACCCTTGCTACACCAAGCCCTAGCCACCTTCGTCTCCAATATCCAAGTCAGTTCCAGGTTACTGATCCATTTTCTGAACAACCAATTCAGTCAATTCGCCCCATTGCTCCTAGTCAATTTATCCAAAAATCAAAATCAAAATATACACCAAATTACAGTTCCAATCTCTTTTTCATTGAACCTTCTCACAGTCATTTCAAAGACCCTGTTAACATAGTTAAAGCCTTCCTTCCCCCAACATGGTTCTTATACCAAACCAACCAGGAAAGTCATTATCCTTTTACAAGGATATTTTGTTTTAAACAGAGTCAATCTGAATTAAACCTATTTTTGACCAAAATGATGATACCAAAGTCATCTACCACTCCCTCTACATCCAAAAAATTATTTCAGTAAAAGAATGGGGCTCTTATACCTCCATTCTCAAAGAACTACAAACACCCCATCTAATTCAACTATTACGATTACTTGGAAGCCTGGTTTAAGGTCTTTCTCTACCAGAATGAGTTATTTACTCACTCTTGGTTTATTAATTTTGATAGTAAATTCAAAAGTCAAATACCATCTTTGTTTCTTAATTGGTGGTCCCAATATGGCTCCATCCAAAAAAAAAATTCAACTAATCTCCTTGATCAAGTCAAATACTTCTCTTCAATCTACAAGGTTAATGCACATCAATCACAATTTCCACCCATTCTCCTCTTCTCAAGTAAATATAAAGTTACATGGATATTCAAATGGCAATTTGACATCCAAAGCAATATAGTCATCCGAAGACACTATGTCAAATGGTGGGATTATATATATATAGTAGTGGGCAGGGCCAGGCCAGGGCACAGGACATGTGCCCAGGGCCGGTCTTAGGGCTAGGCGGTCCAGGCGGTCGCCTAGGGCCACCAATTTTGGAGGGCCCCCAAATTTTAATCAAACCCAATACTACTACTGGTCCTCATTTAAATTTTTTTTTTATTAACTATGGTTCATTTTACCAAACCCAATACTACTGAGCCTCATTTAAAAATAAAATTATTAACTATGGTCTATTTAACCAAACCCAATACTAGTATCTATGGTCCATTTAACCAAATCCAATACTACTGGGCCTCATTGTTTTTTACAAAAAATTTACTAACTAAATGTCTGATTCGTCTCTTTGGGTTTGCTTTGCGTTTTCTCTTTTTTTTTTCTTCTTTTTTCACGGCTTGTTCTCTCTCGATCATTTTATTCTTCTTTCTTTACGGCCAAATAGCACCAAGCAATGACTGTTTCCTGTGAAGGTTGTGGTCCATCAAAGTCTAATTCGTCTCCTAGATAAGTTTCTCACTCATTTCTAGTTCTATACTTCTAGTCTTCGATGGATCATCTGTTTCACTTTTATCCCAAAATTAGAAGCCTCTTGTTGTATCATGCCCCATGGGCAAAATTTGTTTTTTTGGGCAAAAACCATCTCTTTCACTTCATTGGTAATTGCAATTTTTTGAAAAGAAAAAAAGATGAAATTATATTTTTTAGGCACAAGTGATTGGAAAATTAGAAATAAAATCAATATGTTTGATTTTTCATAATTGTATATATCACCTTTTGTGGAAACTCTTCCTTCAGAACCATACTCTAGCAAATATTTATAATTTTTAAGAACAAAATTAAAATTAATAATAATCTTACATTCAAATTCATTTTTAAAAGGACAGAAATTAACGAAATATTGTAATTTTCTACAAAAGTATATGAGTATTAAATATTATATTCATGAGCTTCTCGTGTTGCCTTCATGATTTATCTTTTGTCCTAACTAATACACAACTAAACATTATTATTATTATTATTATTTTTTTTCGCCTTGTACAATCTCGATCATGCTCAACATTGAGTTAGTTGAAAAGGAAATGGGATATTCACAATCTGTTTGTCCTTGACTGAATGGATGCTAATGAGCTCAATTGAAAAGGAAATGGGATATTCACAATCTGTTTGTCCTTGACCGAATGGACTCATGGTGGAAGATGGTTGATGTACTACTATTTGATCAGTTAGTTGTTTGACAGAGATTCTACAAGCTCAACATTACTGATCAGCTTGGTGATTGTTGTACAAACCACATGTGGTTTGTCTAGTGAATGGTTTGTCTGTTGATTGGGGTTGGCTCTTAGTTGGTCCCCCTTGTTTGTTGGGGTTGACCTAATCGCCCTTTTGTTGGCTTATTCCTTCTTTTCCAGTTTTCACAATCAATATACTACTTAATATATATATATATATATATATATATATATATATAAATGATGTCTTGCTTTTGTAGTGGAATGAATTTGTACACAAAAGCATTTGTATGTTAGAGATTATTACAAATACATGAATTTTTGGAGTTTGACTCAAAGTTATGAAGTTTTTTAAAAAATGGATTTGACTAAAATTTTGATGTGAACATAAAAAAAATTATGTTTTGCAATTTCTCATTGTCAAACTGCCGTTTTTAGTGAAATGATCTGGACAAAAAGTTGTACATAAATGCACTAAACAATTATATATCTATGCACCATGCACAAAAGTGATTCCCAAGCACAAACAACTTAGAAACTTTGTTTTCTAGAAGGTCAAATATTTATATAACATTTGTGTTACCATATGCCATATTCACCATACAAAATTGTTATTGGATGTTGGAAAAAAAAAATTACAAATCGTTTACGTTTAGGAACACTTTTGTGCACAAATGTATAATATTGTGTATTTATTCACTACTTTTTGTGCATGTTATTTCACAAATAGGACAACTTATGCAAAAAAAAAAAAAAAATTGCATAATAATGATTTTCTCATGTTCATATCAACATTTAATTAAAATCTCATTACTTGACTCCATAAATTGTTAAATAACACTTCAAAAGTCAGTGGATTTGTAATAATCCCCCTAACGTTATTCAGTTTCTTTACTATTCCTGTGTTCAAGCATTCCTTTGAAATACAACTGATGAAGTGCATTGAACGAATAAGATGTGAATTGTGCACAAATCTGTCTCCAAGACAGGGGGCAAGTACTAATCAATACTCTGTGTGTGTGTAAATACTCAACCCAAACTTAATTAGGATTGGACTAGAGTTGAGATGCCAATAATCCTAGTCCAATCCGAACCTGAATTGTAATATTATTTTTATACATATTTTTTATTTTAAATATATTATATATAATATTCAAATTATGATAGCATTTTTCTTTTCAACTTCCTTTATTTAAATCTTAATTTATTGTATGTTAACACTTTGGATAATTAACTTCTTAAAAATTTGTTTCTAATTTTTTAGAAATTTATATTAAGTTCTTAATTTTTTTTGTGTTTATGAATAATCTAATGTGAAATTTATTAAAAATCACTTCAAATTTTTAACATGGAGATTGGTGATAAAGATAACCCGAATTAATCTGATTTTTTTAATCCGAAATCTCAACCCGAGTTACAAATTTTAGTTTAAAAATTTGTAAATAAATTGGACTAGAGTTGAATAATTAGAATTAATCGTAAAATTAGAATTAAATTAGAGTTGACATTTTATATAAAGAATTAAACTCCAGTTGTATATCTAACCAACTCCAATTGCGGCCCCCTATAACTGTACATTCCATGTGCACGCATCGCTTTGTGTTAATAAATGCAACCGTGCTGCAGTGGTTTTAACGGATAAGATGTGAATTGTGCACAAATCTCTCTCCAAGACAGGGTGCAAGTACTGATCAATACTCTATCTATATATATATATATATACAGAATTGTGCACAAATCTCTCTCCAAGACAGGGTGCAAGTACTGATCAATACTGTATCTATATCTATATATATATATATATATATACACATTCCATATGCACGCATCGCCTTGTGTTATAAATGCAACTGTCCTGTAGTGGTTTTTAGTTCTCTGAACTTGGGCAATTTTTTCTCTCATGGCGGCCCTACGCACAATTCAACCAGCGATTCTTTCTTGCTTTGCATGGCCGCCGAAGTCAATTTGCAAGACTCATACTCACTCTGACATCACACACTTGTGCACACACAATCATAGCACACCTCTTTTGAATTTGTGTCCCTAATTTTTATTTTCTCTCTCTTCATTAATTACTCCCACCCACACCACATATATATATATATATATATGATAGAGAATTCGAATCAAATTAGACCAAAAATAAATTTTTTTTGATCCTACTCATATAAAAGCTAAAATCAGACAACTCCTTTCGACTTCCAAATCATTATTCACACACACACATATATATATATATATACAGTGATGACGCAAGAATTTTTGTGAGGGAGCAACTTTTAACACTAAAATTTTTTTTCAAGCCATCATAATAATTCTATTGAATAAATTTATCATTGTTCATTGATAACATTTATTTTATTATTAAAAAATTTCAAAAAAAATATTTGCTTCATTATTTTTTTAATTTATCTATTAAAAATTAAATAAATTTATTAATTTAAATTATTTTTATAGATATAGAAAGAGAGGGGACAAAGACTCAAAGAGATAGAGAGAGAGGTATTAGTGGCAATAACATGTGAATAACGTGTGAATATCTTTGTGATTATTCTTTCCTTACTTAGCTTATTTGCTACCTAGTTTAGCTTTGCTATTTATGTAAATCTTCTTGTTGTACAAGAAAAGGTAGAAATAACTTCTTTCCTTACTTAACTTATTTGCTACCTAGTTTATCTTTGCTATTTATGTAAATTTTCTTGCTGTGCAAGAAAAGGTAGAAGTAGCTTTGTATATATATCCCACTGCGGACAAAATTAAAGAAGAAGGAAATCATTTTCCACAAAACTCTTTATGGTATCAGAGCCACTCAAGAACAAAAGAGACGACCATTTATTTATTATTTTATTTTTCTTCAATCGTTCTCCAACGATTGAAACCTTCGACCTTCAAACACGAAATCCGATTATCGACACCTCGTTATGGGTGACGACAAGACCACAAAACCCTTCGACTCCACATCTCCTTACTACCTCACCCCTCCGACGGCCCACAAATCACAATCTGTCCAATTGTGTTACGTGGTGAGAACTACAATGAATGGGTTCGTTCGATGCACAATAATTTCCGTGCAAAGAACAAGCTAGGCTTCCTCGATGGAACCATAGCCAAGTTGACGAAAGGAACTCCAGAAGAGTCCTTATGGGTGACAGTTAATTCCACTCTCGTGGGATGGATTCATAATACCCTTGATCCAGTCCTACGCTCATCCGTCCCCCAACCTGACGATGTGAAAGACATGTGGGATGATATTCGACAACGTTTCTCAATCAAAAACAGTCCAAGAATCCATGAGTTGAAGACACTTTTGAGTGATTGCAAGCAGCGCGGCCACCCGGTGGTGAATTACTACAACGAATTGCGGAAGATATGGGATGAACTTGCGGGATATTCTACTGTCCCGACATGTACTTATGTCGCTGCTACTGAATTTGCTAAAGAAAAAGAGAATGAAAAGGTACATGATTTTCTTGTTGGTTTGGATTCTACTCTTTATGGCAATGCTGTTTCAAATATTTTGATGATGGAACCTTTGCCGAGCTTAAACACGGCCTTTGCTAAAATCGTGACTGAAGAACGTCACCAAACTGTTGCTCGAGCCCACGAAACCAAATCTGATGTTGTCGGTTTCGCGGCACAAGGGGCTGCTAGGGGGCGGAATCTTGCTCGTGGTGGTGAGCGTCCTCGAACCAATGGCGTCTGCTCTCATTGCGCCAAACCTGGACATGACCAAGCAAATTATTTTCAACTGGTTCCCGGATTGGTGGTATTCCAAAAATCGCACCAATAGAGGGCAAGGTAGAGACGTAGGCAGGTCTGGACGCGGGGGAGGAAGGAGTGCAGGTAGATGCGGCCGCGGGCCGGTAGCACACGCAGCAGCCACCTCGAAGGCTGCTGCCAATACAGGCTATGCTCAGGCACCCCTACAGGAGTCAGATCGTAGCGGCATTCCCGGTCTCTCGGATGATCAGTGGGCTACACTTGTGAACATGCTCACCACTTCAAAAGGGCAGTCTTCTTCGACCGAAAAGTTGAGTGGTAAGTTTGATTTTCCCAATCAATGGATCATCGATACCGGATGCTTGAACCACATGACTGGTAATGCTAGATTATTTAGCAAATTGATTGATGTTTCTCCTACTTCTGTTGGGCTGCCTAATGGAAAACAAACAATCGCTACTAAGGAAGGCATGATAACTTTGAGCAAAAATATGGTGCTAAATAATGTTTTATATGTTCCAGATCTTACTTGTAATTTATTGTCGGTGTCTCACTTGCTTGCCGATTTATATTATTCTGTCATTTTTACTGATAAGCTTTGCATCATACAGGACCGCACTTTGAGGACTCTGATTGGAGCGGGTGAACAATGTGATGGGGTTTACTGGTTTCGGCCTCTACGACAACTTCGGGCTTATCAAGCAACTGTGAGAGACAAACGAGAATTGTGGCATCAAAGGTTGGGACACCCCTCTCGGAAAGTAGAATGTTTTTTTCTTGATATTATTAGGAGTAATGGCAATAAGGATGTTAGTGTTATCCATGACCCTTGTGATATTTGTTTAAGAGCCAAGCAAACTAGAAGCATGTTTCCTTTGAGTAATAATAAAGCCAAAGATATTTTTGATTTAATCCATTATGATATATGGGGTGCGTATACTTTGCCTGCTAGTTGTGGTGCTCATTATTTTTTAACCATTGTTGATGACTGTTCTCGAGCCGTATGGGTTTATTTGATGTCTGCAAAATCTGAGGTGCCTCAACTTATTAAGGATTTTTGTAGAATGGTTAAAACCCAATTTGATAAACATGTTAAAATTCTAAGAAGTGATAACGGAAGGGAATTTACATGTCTTCATCGGTTTTATGCTGACAATGGTATAATTCATCAAACCTCTTGTGTAGACACTCCACAACAAAATGGGAGGGTAGAACGTAAACATAGACATATTCTTAATGTGGCTCGGGCTTTACTTTTTCAAGCTAATCTTCCCATTTCTTTTTGGGGGGAGAGTATAATGATGGCTACCTATATAATAAACCAAACCCCTACCTCATTGCTCAATAAACAAACACCTCACAAAATTCTCTTTGGTTCACCTCCTAAGTATGATTCCCTTCGTGTATTCGGTTGTCTTTGTTTTGTCAAAAATCAACCTCGTGTGAAGGATAAGTTTGGTACTCGCTCTCGTCGATGTGTATTTATGGGGTATCCATTTGGTAAAAAAGGGTGGCGTTTGTATGACTTAGAGCAAAAGGTGTTCTTTATATCTCGAGATGTTGTTTTTTGTGAAAAATATTTCCCTTTTGCTAGTGACATCAATTTGCATAATACTGATGATGTGTTTGAACATAAGGAGTATTATGACACTGTGACTTATTTTGAGGATACTCCCTTAGCAAGGGGGAGTGAGGAGCACTCGGTTGTGGCAGAAGGAATTAGTGGTAGGGCTGTGGAGGTTGTGCAGCACGTCACCCCACCTGCTGGTGGTGACTTGGAGGCTGTCCAGCAGCTTGGTGTTGGTGCAACTTCGAATAATGGGGAGGTTGTGATTAATGAAGCAAATGTTCCGCAAGAAACTGGTCGAGGTCATCGAATAAAGAAACCTTCTAGTAAACTCAAAGGCTTCATCACTAACACTGTTCGAGTTCTAAACCCTGTCACATCACCTACAACTGCTCCGTCAAAGTCCTCAGGTACTCCTTTTCCCATTGCTTATTATGTAAATTGTGATAAGTTTTCTGTGAGACACACCCATTTTTTGACAACAATTACTGCAGGCACTAAACCCACATCCTTTAAAGAAGCTGTTAAGGACCCTGGTTGGCGGAAAGCAATGCAAGAATAAATAGATGCCCTTGAGAGAAACGGAACTTAGACTTTAGAGGACCTTCCACCCAGGAAGAAGGTAATCGGGTGTAAATGGGTCTATAAAGTCAAGTATCGATCTGATGGTACAGTTGAACAATTAAAGGGGTGCCTCGTAGTGTACGGGAATCGACAAGTTGCAGGAATTGACTTCAATGAAACATTTGCCCCTGTAGCTAAAATGGTCACGGTTCGAACATTTTTGGCTATAGCGGTGGCAAGAAAGTGGGAACTGCACCAGATGGATGTGCATAACGCCTTTCTACATGGAGATCTTGATGAGGAGGTATATATGCAACTACGTCCTGGCTTTAATTATGCTGCTTCGGGTAAAGTGTGTCGATTACGTAAGTCATTGTATGAACTCCGGCAAGCGCCTCGGAATTGGTTTGCTAAGCTCTCGACTGCTTTGAAGGATATTGGTTTTAAACAATCTTATGCTGATTACTCCTTGTTTAGCTATTCCAAGGGTGATATTGCTTTACATGTTCTTGTGTATGTGGATGACATTATAATTACAGGTTCTTCTTCTTTGGCCATCGACAAATTCAAGCACCAACTAAGTGTGAGATTTCATATGAAAGACTTGGGCGTTCTCAAGTATTTTCTTGGCATTGAAGTAGCACGTGGGAAGGACGCTTTGTTTCTTTCACAACGCAAATATGTTCTTGACATTATAAGTGAGGCTGGATTACTTGGAGCACGCCCTGCTTCTACACCCATGGAACAAAACCACCATCAATGGCGCCATCTTTGATGATCCAAAGAAGTACAGGCGACTTGTTGGGCGCCTAATCTACTTGACGATTACACGGCCTGAATTGTGTTACTCCGTACATATATTAGCTCAGTTTATGGGTGATCCTCGTGTTGAACATTGGGACACAGCTTTGAGAGTTTTGCGGTATTTGAAAGGTTGTCCTGGACAGGGCATTTTGCTGCGCAGTGAGAGTAATTTTCAACTCTATACCTTTTGTGATAATGACTGGGCAAGTTGCCCTATGACTCGGAGATCATTGACTGGTTACTTTATTTTATTAGGATCTTCTCCTGTCTCTTAGAAAACGAAAAAACAGCCAACTGTTTCTCGATCTTCTGCAGAGGCCGAGTATAGGTCTATGGCCACTACTACATGTGAGTTAAAGTGGTTGAAATCCCTTTTGGCTTGTTTTGGGATACAACATGTGCATCCCATGCAATTGTTTTGTGATAGTCAAGCTGCTCTCTATATAGCGGCTAATCCAGTTTTTCATGAAAGAACGAAACATATAGAAATGGATTGCCACTTTGTTCGTGATGCCTTGCAAGATGGAACAATTTTTACGTCTCATATTCGGACCGGTGCACAGCTAGCGGATATTTTGACCAAGGTTCTTGGTAAATCACAATTTTATTTACTCCTTCGCAAGTTAGGCATTTGCAATCTCCATGCTCCAACTTGAGGGGGAGTATTAGTGGCAATAACATGTGAATAACGTGTGAATATCTTTGTGATTATTCTTTCCTTACTTAGCTTATTTGCTACCTAGTTTAGCTTTGCTATTTATGTAAATCTTCTTGTTGTACAAGAAAAGGTAGAAATAGCTTCTTTCCTTACTTAGCTTATTTGCTACCTAGTTTAGCTTTGCTATTTATGTAAATCTTCTTGTTGTGCAAGAAAAGGTAGAAGTAGCTTTGTATATATATCCCACTGCGGACCAAATTAAAGAAAAAGGAAATCATTTTCCACAAAACTCTTTAAGAGGGGGTAAAAAAGAGAGAGAAATAGATTGGACAAAGAAAGGGGACAAAGAGAGAGAAAGGGAAAAAGAGAGAGATAAAGAAAGAGAGGGACAGAGAGAGAAATATTGGGGAAAAAGGGGACGAAGAGAGAGAAAGAGAGGGGAAAAGAGAGAGAGATTAAAAAAAATTAGGGGGGGTTTAGTGGAATTTTTTTTGTAATTTTAGGGGGGCAAGGTGTTATATATAAGTAAATAATTTAAAAATAAGGATATATTAGAGGGGAAAAAAATTCAGTCGGCGCAGATGTCCCCACAGGACCCAACATGGGTCTGTCCCTATATATATATATATAGTAATTTATACAGTTCTATGTGTAGGTCAAGTAATACACAATACAATTCCTTTATTTCAAAAACATAAAGTGGGTGAATCAACCCCACAACCAAGAGGAATGCAACATCAGTTGTTTTTCATGAAAGATAGTAAAATAATTTGTATAAATATATAACCCCATAAATGGGGTATTGGACCAAGGCGAAGCAAACATTTACCAAACATTGGACAAGGCCTAGGCCTAACAAAACTCAGAGAAAGAAGCACCATCGTAATGGTGGTGGTAGAGTCAAAAATTGGCACCGTGGCATGGCAAACCAATTGTAAGATCTAGGTCTTTTATTTATTAGTTTTATTGATAACTAAAGATCATTTTAAGGTAAAGGTTGCTTCTGATGCCTTATCGGCTTCGGTCAATCCAATATATATATATATATATATATATACATACTTTGATATTTTGGGAATCCAACTCTTTATAATGAGGCCAACTTTTTATAGTGATAATCTAAAAGGTACGGACACTTCGTAGAAGTGTCTATTTTTCTTTTTAGAAAACTTCTCGTATACTTTTTTGACACTTCTCGGACACTTCTTTGACACTCCTCGAAAACGTATCGGATACTTCATAGCAGTGATATATATTCAAATATTTCAAATAAAAATTATATGATACTAAGTTATGATTAAAATCTAAGCTAAATATATGTAGAAGACTAAATAAGTTTGGTTCTTTAATTTATTTTAATCTATTTGTCTATTTTTGTTTATAAGTCTGTTTGGTTCTTAATTATTTGATAACGAATTGAAGTATTTATGTAATGTAGTATTTTTTTATTAAATAATTAATATATATTATATTATTATTTTATAGTCGTTTCATCGCCATGTCGATGTTTTGTTTTTTTAAAACTATCCGTATCACTATGCTCTTGTGATGTCGTACTCGCGTTCGTGTCTTATTTTTTTAAAATTACCTATATCGCGGTGTCCTTTGAAAATAATAGTTTAAGAATCATACAAAATATAGTACAATTATTTTAGAAATGGATATGTATTTTGAAATATTTTAAAATAAAATAATTGACTAGAATTATAAAATAGGAGAAGTATATATATATATATATATATATATATATATATATGCGCTTCCGGTAAAAGAAAGAGAAGAAAGTCAAGACTTTGGAGAGAGAGAAGAGAGTCATGATTTGAGATCGTGATTCAAAAAAAAATTAATTTGATGTACACGTCTAAAATTTACTAGGTCCCATCAGGAAAGAGGACCAAGTCCTTTATTTTTTGTTTTTTTTTTTTTCACGTGACAAAGAGGGGGGTACGCCGGCATGCAATAGTGCAACCCCAAGGCAACACTCATGGACCCCAATAGCAAGCTATTGTGGTGGGCCCTTTTCCTTAAAAATAATAATTTAATATGATGTGAGCCAACTATACTGACTCACACAGTTGTTTGTAGTTTTTCATTTTTTTTAATAAAGTGGGCCCCACAACAATTCACTGCTCCCGAGTCACAATCGTTCTGAAAATAAGAACTTTTTATTTTTATTTATTTATATATATATACACATACCAGTGTATTATCCATATTTACGACACTATAAAATAAAAAATTATTAAACTGAAATAAAAGTTGATTTCATATAATTAACGTACCAATAAATAAATATTTATAAAACACTATTTTAATTAACTCCTGTTTAACATAAAAAATAAAAACAATGACTAATGCTTCAAAACATTGTTCTCATGTAAAAAAACGATGTCAGAAATCTTCAAATTAAAACCAAATTTTTTTCTAAAAAAAGTATGGATCGAGGAGACTTACCTTTTAGGCTTAACTTGAATTAAATCAAAATAATAAATACAAAAATCAAAACAGTAATTCATAATATTTCTATTCAATACATATTTCATTCCAAAATAATATATCCATCCAAATAATAACCAGGATAACAAATATTCTTAATAACTACTCATAATAAAAAATTACTATATGCTAAATGATTAAAATAAAATAAAAAGTTTTATCAGGCTGCAAAAATATAAAAAAAAATTTATACTAATTATTTTTTAATTAAGATCACAAAATCAAATAATACAAAATAAATTAAATAATCACTTGTCATCTTCTTCTCTCTTTATTTGATGATGACCTTTTATTCTTGTCAATGGCTATAATTTTTGAAATTTTGAAATCTCTCTCTCCCCCATTTCTCTGTGAAAGACCCAAGTTTAATTTTGGTTGCATTTTTTAAAAAAAAAAAAAAATAGAAAACCATAGGTATATGTATGAGCTCCAGTTCAAAAAACCAAAAAAGTTGTAATAGGCAATAGTTGTAATAGGCATGATAGCGTATTTCTGACCAAAAAGATAACCATGATTTCAATATTACATTTTATATAAAAGTAAAATATTCTTGTTGGCCCACTCTATTTTTTCCACAAAAAAGCTATATATATATATATATTATATTATATACACACTTTCTCACACAAGTCATACCTACTGGATATACACACATTAAAGGCCCGATTAGTTTGACTAAACATTCTTGTTGGCCCACTCTATCTTTTCCACAAAAAAGCTATATATATATATATATATATATTATATTATATACACACTTTCTCACACAAGTCATACCTACTGGATATACACACATTAAAGGCCCGATTAGTTTGACTTCTTTTGTGATGTGAGGTCAGTTTAAGACAAAATAAATAATTAATTTTAAATTTTGATTAAACTATTGAGAGTTTTTCAAATTCTTAATAACTATAATTATACACTCCATAAAGGAAAAAGTTATTGGGTGAGAATTATGGTAGAGAAGGAAATAGAATAAAAAAAATTTAATTTATATTTTCCTTATCCGTAACTAAGTAAAACAACAAAAATTCAGAATATATTATTAAAAAAATAGTAATATATGTTAATCAAAAGTAAGTTCGCTAAAGTTAATTAATAATTAGAGGCGTGACAACCAACATTAGAGAAAAGTTTTTACACTATTGATTTTTCTTTTTTCCTTTTTTCTCTTCTTTATATTTCCACATCTTTATTTTGTGGTTACATATATATAAACTAATATAATAGATATAAACCAAAATTCTTAAAGTTAATAAAGTAATATGTGTAGTCCATGAAAACTGTAAAAAGCTTTAGCCGGCTATGTGGTGAAGTTAACATTTTTTATATTTGTAATTTTGCTACACATAACATAACATATATATATATATATATATATATATATAGAAGGAAAGTGAATAAGACAAAAAAAAAAAAAAGTTAATCCAACGGTCCACATTTGTTAAAAAAATAATCTTGCGGTCCAAAATATCTTTTGCTATCTACGATCTAAAATTATTTTATCTAATGATCACGATTGCGAGTGCACGATAATGTCGTAGGCACGGATATACCCTAGTATATATATATATATATATATATATATATTTTTTTTTTATATATACTTAACATTTTGGGAATCCAACTTTTTATAATTTCGCCAACTTTTTATAGTGATAATCTAGAAAGCACAGATACTTCATCAAGGGTGTCGTGCCTGTGTCTAACACTCGAACACCGTGTCAGATACTCGGACACTTCGTAGAAGTGTTCAAACATTTTTCTTTTTAGGACACTTCTTGGACACTTCTCGTATACTTTTTTGACACTTCTTGGACACTCTTCGAAGACGTATCAGATACTTCATTGCAGTGATATATATTCAAATATTTCGAATGAAAATTATATGATACTAAGTTATGATTAAAATCTAAGCTAAATATATGTAGAGGATTAAATAAGTTTGGTTCTTTAATTTATTTTAATCTATTTATCTATTTTTGTTTATAAGTCTGTTTGGTTTTTAATTATTTGATGATAAATTGAAGTATTTATGTAATGTAGTATTTTTTATTAAATAATTAATATATATTAATATATTATATTATTATTTTATTATTGTATCATTGCCGTGTCCGTGTCCTTTTTTTAAAATTACCCGTATCGTCGTGTCCGTGTGATGTTGTACTCATGTTTGTGTATTTTTTTTTAAAATTACCTTTTTTGCCGTGTCCATGTAATGTCGTACTCGTGTTCGTGTCCGTGCTTCCTATGTGGTAATAAATGAAATTACCCATTAGTCATTATTTAAAAGTTAGTATTATTATTTTTATAGTACAATCATTTTAGAAATGGATATGGATTTAGAAATATTTTAAAATAAAATAATTCACTAGAATTATAGAATTGAGGGAATATATATATATATATATAAAAATAAAGAAAGAGAAGAAAGTCAAGACTTTGGAGAGAGAGAAGAGAGTCGTGATTTGAGATCGTGATTCAAAAAAAAAATTAATTTGATGTACACGTCTAAAATTTACTAGGTCGCATCAGGAAAGAGGACCAAGTCCTTTATTTTTTTTTTATTTTTTTTTCACGTGACAAAGAGGGGGGTACGCCGGCATGCAATAGTGCAACCCCAAGGCAACAGTCATGGACCCCAATAGCAAGCTATTGTGGTGGGCCCTTTTCTTTAAGAAAAATAATTTAATATGATGTGAGCCAACTATACTGACTCACACTGTTGTTTGTAGTTTTCATATTTTTTTTTAATAAAGTGGGCCCCACAACATTTCCCTGCTCCCAAGTCACAATCGTTCTGAAAACAATAATCTTTTATCTTTATTTATTTATATATATATATATACACTTTAGTGTATTGTCAATCTCTACGAAATTATAAAATAAAAAATTATTAGATTGAAATAAAAATTAATTTCCTATAATTAACATACTAATAAATAAATATTTATAAAACACAATTTCAATTAACTTCTGTTTAACATAAAAATAAATAAAAAAAATAAAAAACATCTTAAAAAAAATAATGACTAATGCTTCAAAACATAGTTCACATGTAAAAAACGATGTCAGAAATCTTCAAATTAAAACGAAGTCTTTTTCTAAAAAAAAGTATGGATCGAGGAGACCTACGTTTTAGACTTAATTTGAATTAAATTAAAATAATAAATGCAAAAATCAAAACATTAATTCATAATATTTCTATTTAATACATACTTCATTTCAAAATAATATGTGCATCCAAATAATAACCAGGATGACAAATATTCTTAATAACTACTCATAATAAAAGATTAGTATATGCTAAATGGTTAAAATAAAATAAAATAAAAAATTATGAGGCTACGAAAATATAAAAAAAATTTATATTAATTATTTTTTAATTAAGATCACAAAATCAAATAATACAAAATAAATTAGATAATCACTTGTCATCTTCTTCTCTCTTTATTTGATGATGACCTTTTATTCTTGGCTATAATTTTTTAAATTTTGAAATCTCTCTCTCCGCCATTTTTCTGTGAAAGACCCAAATTTAATTTTGGTTGCATTTTTTTATTTTTTTATTTTGAAAAGTAGAAAAGCATAGGTATAGCCTCATAGGTATAGGTATGAGCTCCAGTTAAAAAAACCAAAATAGTTGTAAAAGGCAATAGTTGTAATAGGCATGATAGCGTATTTCTGACCAAAAAGATAACCATGATTTCAATATAACATTTTATATAAAAGTAAAAATATTCTTGTTGTCCCATTCTATCTTTTCCACAAAAAGTTATATATATATTATATTATATATACACACTTTCTCACAAAAGTCATACCTACTGGATATACACACATTGAAGGCACGATTAGTTTGACTTCTTTTATGATGTGGGGTCAGTTTAAGACAAAATAAATAAATAATTTTAAAATTTGATTAAGCTATTGAGAGTTTTTCAAATTCTTAATAACAATAATTATACACTGCATAAAGGAAAAAGTTATTGGGTGAGAATTAAGGGAGAGAAGGAGATAAAATAAAAAAAATTCAATTTATATTTTCCTTACCCCATAACTAAGCAAAACAACAAAAATTCAGAATATATTATTAAAAAAATAATAATATATGTTAATCAAAAGTGATTTCGCTAAAATTAATTAATAATTAGAGGCGTGACAACCATCATTAGAGAAAAGTTTTTACACTATTGATTTTTCTTTTTTCTTTTTTCTCTTCTTTATATTTTCACATCTTTATTTTGTGGTTACGTATATATAAACTAATATAATAGATATATACCAAAATTCTTAAAGTTAATAAAGTAATATGTGTAGTCCATGAAAACAGTAAAAAGCTTTAGTCGGCTATGTGGTGAAGTTAACATAGGGATTTTTTTGTAATTTTGCTACACAACATTTTTATTTTTTTATTTTAAGCTAATAATCACAGACAGAATCTCATGAACAGAGATTATAGTACATCTCTTTGATGCCTAATAAAAAAATCTCTCGAATGATGTAATTGGCTCTTCCTTTTGCTAAGATACTCTATTTTGTTTTTTCATAGGTGAATAAAATTGTCTCATTTTTTTAAATATGCTCAAATACATTTCCACCATAAAAGATCTCACAAAACAATTAAACTAAACACATAAATCAATCAACAAAATCATTTCAAAACTAACACTTCATTTGTATTATATTCCAAACCAAAGACAAAAATACCGATTAAAATGTAAAACCACCAGTCAAAAAAAGACAATAACTGTAGTAACCCTTGTGGGCGGGTGAAAAAAGAAACACTGGCTGAGCTACCACACTGACAGAATACAGGGTGCTCAATCCCACATCGTCTGGGTGTGAAGAAAGGAATGTGCTTATATGTAGTGTGTTCTCTTCAAATGGTATGAGGCCTTTTGGGGTAAAATTCAAGAGCAAAACCATGCGGGTTTAGGCCCAAAGCAAACATTATCATACCATGTGTTGGAGTGGGGCATTACAGTTGGCATCAGAGCCTGAACCTAGTCGGAAGTTTGCCGACGAGTACGTCGGGTCTCATAGGGGGGTGGATTGTAATCACCCGCAAGGTAGATTGCCGAGGCATGTTAGGATTGCTGTCGAGGCATGTCAGAATTGCCCAATCCCACATCGCCTAGGTGTGGAGAAGGGGATGCGCTTATATGTAGTGTGTTCTCTTCAAATGGTATGAGACCTTTTGGGGTAAAACCCAAGAGCAAAATCGTGTGGGCTTAGGCCCAAAGCGGACAATATCATACCATGTGTTGGAATGGGGTATTACAATAACACTTGGAACCACATGGAACCATAACCAGAATCCAAACAAATGATGAACTAAACCCTTCATATCTTAACCCTAATTTCTAACCTAACTCTTCCAACTACAATTTGAAGCACCACCTTCCATGGAGTAATGGGAACCATCGCCTTCACCACCACCACCACCACCACCATACCCTCGTTCACAGCCTCTGCCATAACCGCTGCTGTCGCCGCCGCTGTCACCATATCAATCACCACCGCTATGACTATAGCCACCACCATCACGACGTGCTCCTCCACCGCTGCTGCGGAATCCACCGCCACCTTTGCCATTGCTTTCACATGACTAGGCTTCGTTGACGGTGATGCTGCGTCCGTCGAGCTTCTGACCGTTCATCCCTTCGATTGCGTTACGAATTTGAAACCCCTAGATCTACCAGTTTTGCAATCGTTGATGATCTAAACTAAAACAACAAAAACAGATCATATATGATAACTATTATCATAAACCAACACAAAAAATATACAACTGAAACTGAAATTCGATCGAACGTACCATTTCAAAGGATCAAATAAAGTAACATATAGAGAGATATGACAGAGAACAGATCAACACAAAAATTAGAGAGAGTATCAATGATAGAACAACAGATCAACGGTCAACAAAGCTGAATCATGTCGATTTCGATCTTTACAACGGTGGCATGGGCTTGGGACTTTGGGCTTTTGATCAATTGAAGGCAAGGTCTAATACTGCAGTTTTCGCTACAGCCCTTGCGAAGGACTCTGCATCCATTATAGCTCATACGCATTTTTCTGATCTCTGTTAATTCTAGAGAGATAAAGGTGTTAATTTCTAGAGAGAGAGAGAGTAATAAAAGAAAGAATATGAAACATAGAAGGTTAGGAATCTATTAAGTAGTGAGTAAAGGTATTAGCTAAATAATAGAATAGATAGATAAGCTAATGTCGAATCATCCATGTCCACCGGCAACTGAAATCACACTATGCAGCAACTACACCATTATTGCTCTCCAACCGGACAACCACTTGCAGGGAATGAAGAAATAAATAATGGAGGGAAAGATATCAGGTACAAAAAAAAAAAAAGAGAAAAGAAAGGAGAGAGATGGTGATGAGTGGAGAGAGAAAATAAATAAAATAAAATAAAAAGTTTATGAATATTTAAATTTGAATTTAAATGGGAGTGAATTATGACCATTAAATTATAGATAAAGAGAATGATTTTAGACTCTAAATAGACATCAATATTTTACACTGTAAAATTAAATTTTTAATTGTTTTTCACCGTTAATATAAATATATATTTTGTATATTGGGTGACAAAGTGTTACTGTAGCGTGAAACCCATCTTAATTATCCTGTAATCATGAAGGGGACAGCAACACCTGATTCTGCACGTCGTTTATGTACGCATAATCTGTATGGAGACAAGAGGAGCGACTTATTGTCAGTGTGTGAGAGAAAGAGAACTGATTGGGGCTTTAAACTAGTAACGACAGTTATGTCATTTTACTGTTAACAGTATTTAAAGAAACAGAGCATGCGAGTCGCGTTAAATTTAATCAAATTATTAATTTTTTTTTTCATGTAGGTGGTTAGAAACAGAGGCTAGTCACGTTACATTTAATAAAATTAAATTTTCTTATGTAGGTGGGTAGAGAGAGTTCTGTCTTCTTTTTTACTCAAATTTCAGAAACCCTTAATTATAAGTAATGAGTACTATATATATATATACTAGGGTATGTCCGTGCCTACGGCACTATCGCGCACTCGCAATCGTGACCGTTAGATGAAGTGATTTTAGACCGTAGATAGCAAAAGATATTTTGAACCGCAGGATTACTTTTTTAACAACTCTGGACCGTTGGATCACCGTTTTTGGCCTTATTAGGCCAAGCTTAAATGTAATATAGATTAAATGTAATATAGATATATCTACAGAGAGAGAGAGAGAGAGAGATAGAGAGAGCGCGTTGGCAACTTAATTGTGTTCCTCCTTGTCAAAACTTGAAAAGCCTGAAATCTAAGCTTGGAATTGAAGTGCATAACCATGTCAAAGACCACCTCACAGGTCATAACATGCAAAGGTACGTAAGCTCTGCTCGATACGTTAGACTTGATTCCATTCATATTTTAGTAGTTTGTCATGGACAAAGTCATTTTCTGCTTAGGGATCAAAATCTATCTCTCTCTCTCTCTCTCTCCATTCATGTTATAGTAGTTGTCATGGACAAAGTCATTTTCTGGTTAGGGATCAAAATCTCTCTCTCTCTCTCTCCATTCATGTTATAGTAGTTTGTCATGGACAAAGTCATTTTCTGGTTAGGGATCAAAATCTCTCTCTCTTTGAGACATTTCATGTTGATGATATATATATATATATATATATAATGATAGAAGAATGTTTTGGACGGACAGTGGAGCTGGATTTACTGTCCACTACCTTTTAATGGATGAAATTTTTATATTTACATGAATATATAATGCATATGTTATGTTTGGGAGCGTCAAGTCAAATCGATGCCGATATAGTTGAAGTTGTTGGAATGATTGAATTAAATCTACTCCAATTTTAATTTCAAATGTGTATGATATATATATATATATAAAATTAAATTTATGTTGGTTGGATGAATATTGTGGCAGCGGCGGTGTCTTGGGGGGCGGGGCTACCCTTGAAGGTGGAAGAGATACAAGTGGAGCCTCCAAAATCATCGGAAATTAGGATTAAGATGCTGTGTGCAAGCCTTTGCCACACTGATATCCTTTGCTGCAATGGCCTTCCAGTTGTTAGTACACTTTCTTCTTAATTGTTGCATCATATATATATATATATATATGTATGTATGTATGTATTTGTATGTGTCAGATGATGTTCAGATCTCACTTTTATCCGTTAGCGTTTCAATTATTTCTATTAAAAATAAAATAAACATAATTGTCTTTCAGAAAAATAGATAGTATTTAACAAATATTTAAAAAGTATGCACATATTCTACTTTTACTTTTTAAGGGGGTAATTTCCTAATTTATTCATTTAAATAATTTGTTATTTGATGATTTTAATTTAATACTTTTCCAGCCTTTGTTCCCACGGGTTCTTGGACATGAAGGTGCTGGGTAATCTCTCTCTCTCTCTCTCTGGACAGAATATCTATCTACTCACAATTCTCTCTCTCTCTCTCCCTCCCTCTCTCTCAAAGAAAACCACAAAAATATTTACTTGTTTGCAACTTAAAAACAGTTTTCTGTTCTTAGTGTTTTAGTTTTCAGATAATCTAAACAGAAAATAATATTTAATTTTTTCAGTTTAAAAATTCGTTTGGTTGAAAAATTACAAAACAATTTTCAAAGAACAACAATTCATAAACCTACTTAGTTGTATCACTGACCAATTTTGAGAAACCAAATTTTACTTTATTTTCTTTAAATCTAATAATGCTAATTTTATTAATAAGTGTTAGAAGTACATTACTTTTAAACTAATTTTTTTAACTTAATAAAATTATACAAATAAAATATCACATGTTTAATTAAAATATGAAAGGTATTAAACTTGATAAAATTTAATTAAAGTAAAATAAGTACTCAACTTCTACTGTCATATGTATTTTTAATTGTTCTCTGTTCACAAATAAGAAGCATCCAATATATATACATATATATTACATGAATAAAAATAAACAGAGAAAACCCGTGAATACAAAAATGAAAAACAAGAAAACTCAAATCCAAGCAAATCCAACCAACCAAAGCAAACCCGACCAACATAATCAACAATAAAATTAGAGAAGAAAAAGGAAATCAGAGTTTTTTTTATTTTATTTTTTACGAGTAAGCAAGATATGTTAAGAGCTATGAAGCACGGATACGGATACAGAATACGAATACAACACGATATGGATACGGTGATACGACAAATTTCAAAAAATTAGGATATGAGTACGGCGGGATACAGCAAATATATATATATATATATATATATATATATATATATATATTATACAAAAAAATTAATAGAACACAAATTAAGTTTTAAGTTTTAACTTAAAAAAGATCTTTTTTTTTTTTTAACATTAAAGATCTTTTGATTTATTGCAAATTAAGCCCCACATTTTAAGTAAGCTTTTTAAATTTTAATATTACAATATGGTTACTATCTTTAAAAAAAAATAAAAAATTTAAGTGTATCCTGCCGTATCCGAAAATAAAAAAATTATTTAAAAATAATCGGATACATATCCAATACGACACGGTGCCTCCGAGGAAGTATCAGTGCTTCATAGGTTAAGAGAAGTAAAAAGTGTGCACCATCTATGAATCCCCAGTATCACAAATCAAAAATCGTGCAGATTAGAACATAAACACAAGAACATCCATACCCAGTAGCACAAAGATTCCAGAGGGCAAAAGTGATGAAGTGGTCATGATAAAAAAATCTGTAATCCCAATAGTCATTCTCCCCAAAAGAGAAATCCGCAAGACAACCAGCAATTTGAGAGATAAGTGGATGAAACAAGACTTTTCACGAACAGGGAATTAAGCAAAAAAATTCATCTAAGACTTGAAAGGTATCTTGTATTTTCAAAAAAGGCCTGAAAATCTTTGAGAGAGACTCATCGATGAGTACCATAATTGCTTCTTGACCAACCGGCAGTGAGAGAGATAGGAATAGAGGTGGTTTGCAAGGGGAGGGAGAGAGAGAGAGAGGGGAATATGCGGCTTAGGGTTTTAATCGAGCCGAAGAGTTTCGTCTTTTTTATTTTATTTTAGTGAGGAGTAGTTATCCGTGTTTTCTAACAAATGAAAACTGTGTTCTCAAAACATCTGAAAATCATCACTCTTGTATCTCAGTTTTCTTAAAACTGTTTTCCAAGAAGAACAGATTCAAGTAATGTTAAAATCAGTTTTCACATTTTTCTGTTTTGAGACTTACAAACCAATTGTTTTTACTCGGTACTGTACTTTTTACGGTAATAAATAAACTATTCAAGAGGTCTTAAGATCACCGCAACCTTCATATCTTCTCTTCTGAGAGTTCTGACAATAAAACATATATATATATATACACATACACGGATAAGATACACCAAAAGAGTTATATATATACATCAGTAATTCCTTATAAATGATTTTCATATTCCAAGAAAAGTTTCATTTTCCAGATTTCTTTGTGCAATCATTTCATATCCATTTAAAAGTATCATTTACAAGCACAAAATTGTGTGAATTTTAAAGATTAAAGGCATCCTATATCTTTAATACAGCAAAGAAATACACACACACATATGTAGATATATATATTGAATTTGTTTACACATGCAGGATGGTAGAGAGCGTTGGAGAAGGAGTAACAGATTTGAAAGAAGGTGATGTTGTGATGCCAACCTACATTGGGGAGTGTGGAAAATGCGAGAATTGTAGGTCAGGGAAGTCAAATTTGTGCTTGACATACCCTTTGCCTTTCAGTGGTCTAATGCCTGATGGCACATCAAGAATGTCCATTAATGGCCAAAAGCTCTATCACTTTTTTAGCTGTTCCACATGGTCGGAGTACATAGTTATTGATGTAAACTATGTCGTCAAGCTTGATCCCAGAATATCACTCCCACATGCTAGCTTTATTTCTTGTGGCTTCTCAACTGGATTTGGGGCCACCTGGAAGGAAGTCAAGCTTCACAAGGGTTCATCTGTTGCTGTTTTGGGTCTTGGTGCTGTTGGACTAGGGGTACGTAATTTTATATATATATATATATATATATATATATATATATATATATATTTATTTATTTATTTATTTGTGTTTCTGTCTGTGTTCATTTGCTCTTATAATTTCATATGTGAATTGGGTTATACAATAGTATACTTCTAGAGTTAGTTTGGAATCAAGAAATTGAAATCAAATTAAAGAAAATTAAAAAGAGGGATGGATTGAATCGGTCAAAAAGCAGGAGAAGAACGAGAGCAAAAGAAGGGTAGTACACTTGAAAATGATTGTGGGCTCACAAAATCGTATTACCAAGACACATACTCTATTTTCCATTCGTTTTGTTTTGTTTTTGTTTTCACTTTTGTTTTTGTTTTTTCTGTTTTATTTTAAGAGCACCTTAAAAACAAATCATATTTGGTATTGTGTTTTGAACCGTGTCAAGACGTTTCAAAAGTTTGGTCCAAAGTTGAAAACACCAATTTGGTGTTTTTATTGTGTTTGGGAGACTATAGCGGCAAAAGTAGAAGTAAAAAATAAAAAAAAACTTCAAACACATTTTCGTTACAAAATGTGTTTGCGATTACTGTTCAAAACACTTGCAACAAAAACAGTTGTTAATTCTGTTTTAAGTAAAAACAAAAACACAAACACAAATGCATGTCAAACAGGTTCAAAGCTTGTGATATGTTTAGATTTTACTTTAATCATTATTCTTTTTTTCTTTTTTTTTTTAAAAAGTTGTCTTAGAGGAGAGGTAAGTGTATATTGACAAAATTTCAAAAAAAGTTAGTGTAATTTACTTGATTAATAATGTTATCACTTCTTCTTGGGTCTTATATATATATATATACACACAGCGGTGTTATATATAGTCTAAATCGGTTGGAGTAAAAAACTAATGCAGGTGGTAAAAGGAGCTCGAATGCAAGGGGCATCCAAAATAATTGGCATTGACATAAATGACAAAAAACGTGAGAAAGGGGTGGCCTTTGGCATGACTGATTTCATAAACCCTAGTAATTGTTCTGATAAACCCATCTCAGATTTGGTTAAAGAGTTAACGGGAGGAACAGGTGTGGACTATTGCTTCGAGTGTACTGGTGTCGCAACATTAGTCAACGAGGCGCTTGAAGCAACAAAAGTGGTATTTATATATTTCTGCTTACAAATTCATATATATACTTGTGTACTAAAGGAGTAGTCAAGTGGACGGAGATTAACTTTCGTTATTGTTTGGTCTAGTCTCAACACTAAAAGGCTCTGTTTGAATAGACATGAGAGAAATGAAAAAATATGATAATATTAGTTATGAGAGAAATGAAAAAATATGAGAAGATAGCAATAAACTGTATTCATATTTGAATAAATAAAAGAGAAAAAAAACGAGATGATATTATTCTTGTTTGAATAAGATAAATGAGAGAAAAATAACAATCAAATTACTATCGTATCTTTTTATAGGGTAATGCTACTCAGGCAGAATATTTAGGCAGAATTCGTATGCAGAAACATTTATATCCATTAGATGCATGTGATAGGCTCCACCACATACACTCACCACATGCATCCAATGGATGTAAATGTTTTTGTTTACGAATTCTGCCTGAGTAGCATTATCCCTTTGGGTACAGTTTTGAAAGTACTACTTAAATACTATCTTTTCTCTTCTAATCTTTCTATGTTTAAAAGAATAAGATATGAGAGATAAGGAGGGATAGTTATCCCTTTTTATAGCCCTTATCATTTTTGTTCTTCTAATAATATCTATTCAAACACTACATGAACTATCTTCTCCTTTCTTTTCTCTTTATTGTTCGAAATCCCTCAATTCAAAAGGAGCCTAAACAAAAACCATTTCTCATCCCGTAGAAGTGTCATTCATAGATTTATGAAACAATCTTATCCTTGCTCAGCCCGCCCTCATTCATACACGTTTATTTTCTATATAATATAAAAACTTGGTATAATAAAGACGAAAAATTCAATCTAACGGTCAAAAGTGATTAAAAAATCATTCATGTGATTCAAAATGTATTTTGCTATTTACGGTAAAAAAATCACTTCATTTAATGGTTACGAGTACTAGTGCATAATAGTGTTGTAAGCACGGACATATACTAATATATATATATATTAAACAAACTGTATTTCTAAGGCTATTTTTTTTTTTTTGGGTGGTGCAACATCAGGGAATTGGGACATCCATATTAATTGGTGTAGGACCCGAACAAAAAGGGATGGTGAATTTTGTCCCCTTAATGTGTGGCAGAACATTAAAGGGTTCAATTTATGGTGGTGTCAAAATCCAATCAGATCTTCCAATTATATTTGACAAATGCTTAAATAAGGTACCTACTTATGAATTGTTATAATCAGCTAGTGTTCTAAAACTTCTTGATGCCTCATGCAAAGGCCTGACATTTTTTTTTCCTCTCTCCTCTGCCACAGGAAATCAATTTAGATGAGCTTTTGACGCATGAAGTTTCACTTGATGAAATAAACAAAGCATTTGAGCTATTGAAACAGGCCGATTGTGTGAAGGTCCTTATCAATATTTGAGTGATCTAAGCAAATCTTCTCGGTACTTGTCAATATTTGCCTGATTTAAGCAAATCTTCTTGTACTCATCAAGTTTGACTTGTCGGGTAATAATTATTGCACGTGTTGTATTAATAAACAAAATGCAGTAAGCATATTCAGAGTTGTTTCATTATATCATCATCATCATCATCATCAAGTCAAAGAGATATTATTACAATACCGCTCTTGATATTTTCATATTGATTATAATATATAATATATACATATGAGTGGTGATACTTGATGCTACAAAATTTTATTTTCATAGTCTATATATATTTATATGGGTCCAATGGCGAAGAAGAAGTACATTATGTCTTGGTAAGTAGATTTCTTACATTGGTGTGCGAAATAATACAAGGGACGGGGTTTTTTACATTAATGTCAACTCAAATTCACTAATTTTGTGTTGTGTTCAAGCCGTGTGATGAGTCGTGTTGAATTTTAACACCCTTACAAAAAGACATCGAGCGGCATTCACATGTACAATGTTAAAAGAAAATAAAATCTGATAGTAGTTCAAACCAAAAAAATAAAGCACACATACAAAAAATATATATATATATATATTGTTACCTGTCTCAACCAAGTAAGAGGCCGTTGTATATGGAATTAATATTTTGATATCTCTTGTAATATATAGATTTTTGGGTTATGCAACTTACTATTTGAATTGGCTTTTTAAATGTTGTTTTTGGCTTTTTGGGTTAAGAAGCTATTTAAAATAGTGTTTGACCATATGGAAGAAGCTGGGACCCCAGCTTCTTAAAACGCTCTTCTTTTTAAGACACAAAAAGTTGTTTATGGTTTAATGAAACTTTCAAAATACCAAGCGTACCCCTTTTGTTTAGGCCATGAAAAAATTAAATTACAACTTATGCCATTATAAAGTTCTTCAAGAATACAGTTTCCAAACACTCACACATAAGTCAAATAGAAGTGATAGCTTCTGCTTATCTTTTTCTTTAGTATAAAAGCAGAAGCAAAAGGTATGCCAAACAAGGCCTTAGAATCTTGCCTCTTCGGCTGATCTAGTAATTAGAGCGCAAGACCAATACACATGTTAGTTAATTAATCTTTGCTGGAAACTGTAAATTCCACCACATGGAATTGGCTAAATATACTTTTAATTCAACCTAGCCTTCAAGAGGAGTTCTATGTACGCTGAGTAGGACTAGCAATTGGGCTTGAATCGGCGGTAACCATTCTCACTCATTTTTACGTGAAAAAACTCTCTTTCGGTGAGTCAAAACCATGGGACTTAATCTGGCAAAATAAACCACTATGAAAAAAGAGATGTACAACCTAATCTGTTCAATTCTTCGAACACTAGTTGATCCCCAGACACAAAAGATACTGAATCTTACAGTCCTACGAAAATCTCTAGGTCGTTACTTTGATCTGTCTACAATGTTTAGTACACTCAAACACTTCTTCTTTTACTTTAATCTATTTTTCAGCACTAAACTGTCCAGCATACCTTTAGTAATCTAGTAGTTGTCTCTCAACGACCTTATTGTAGACGTTGTATAGTACATCTTCAATGATTACAACACCTTGATATTATGACGATCAACATGTCTAATGCATATGATACGTGATGATAAAAATAATAGTTCACTAACTAATCTCACAAGAAGACCACTCGCAACTATATGTATATGAAAATCACGATTTTCTTGTGGATAAAGAAACAAATAAAAGAAGTCTCTAAAAATTTTATGATTTATTATGCAAGAGAGTCTACATGAATGTGTTTTTCTGCACTTTTATACATACCTCTAGGGTTTAGAGAACACTAGTATTTATAAGTAACTCAACAAGGCTTTCCAAAACAAGATAGATATGAAATAACTTGGAAAACACATTTTGAAAACTTCAGCCCACACGCACAACCTTTGATCGATACATATAGTAGATTCGATTGATCGATGCTTGGGGATAACTTCAATGAAACCCTACCATTGATCAATGTTTGTTCGATTCTTCGATCGATCGAACCTTGGTACCCCTTTGGTCGATAAGTATATAAAACCTATATTGAGGTTCAAATTAAGAATATATGCATGTTTCAAAACTTTCCTTAATACATAAGCAAATGTCTAAGTAAGTTTAAGAAACTTGGAAACTTAGCATATATAACATGTATACATATTTGAAAAAAAAATCATACACAAATAATGTCTAAGTTTAGAAAAATTTAAAACTTAACACGTGCCTTGTATGCATGAACCTATATAGTGATAGATGAATATATTGGTGTGATATTACCTTTGTAACCTCTGACTTGATGAAGTTGACATCCTTGTCCTTTTGATGTAGACGAAGTTGACATTCTTATCCTTTGATATAACTTTCTTCACTAAGTGTAGACTTCACACACTCAATAACATCTAATCACTAATTCACTCACTAAAAATAAATAAAAAATACATTGCACAAGTTAGTTTTGTTCTACAAAATTTGTCAACTTAAGTTTATAAATCTAACAGTTAAAGACGTCTAGCATATGAGAGACATCGTGTTGTCTAGGATCTAATTCTGCTAGCC
This sequence comes from Cornus controversa, assembly GCA_026545225.1. Lineage (NCBI taxonomy): Eukaryota > Viridiplantae > Streptophyta > Magnoliopsida > Cornales > Cornaceae > Cornus > Cornus controversa. The sequence continues at coordinate 11,534,673 of CM048850.1, forward strand.
ACTCTATCCACTAAAGAGTTGCAATATGTTGCTCTCAATTTAGATGAGATTAAAGGGACCCTAGGTATTTGATGAGAAGAACCTTTTGGAATCCCAATGTACTACATATTTAGTTTAGCATGTTGGTACTATTTAAAAAAGAAAAAATTGTAAGTTACTCATAATTGTAGACTACAAAATAAAAATTGATCATAAACTCTCATGTAATTTTTTTTTTTATATGTAGACAAAAACATATACCTTTTATAATTTATGTTATAATTGAGTTTATTTTTATTCATTAATTTCATAAAACTATAATTTCTAAGCCTTTTTAATAATAACATTGAATCAGAATTCAGGAATAAGTTATTACTTGTGTTAAATGATATTAAAAAATTAAATAAAACTAAAAATCTATCTTTATTGATTAATGTTGTAAAAAGTCCTGTATCTATGTACCATGGGCACTACATGTGTAGCTGAAAATCATTCATAATTGCGATAACCAATTCCATTACATTACGCCGATACAGATTCGTTTATGTTACATCATGACTACAGTCTCGATTGCAAACTATGGTTGTAATTTTTCTCTCCACAAGTATAATGAAATCTTTTCTCTCCGTGGATGTAGGCTGTGTAACAGCCCACTCCACCTGATGGTATGATATTGTTCGCTTTAGGCCTAAGGTCGCACGGTTTAATTCTTAGCTTTTACCCCAAAAGGCCTCATACCATTTAGAGAGAACATATTATATATAAGCACATCCCCTTCTCCACACCCAAGCGATGTGGGATTGAGCACCCTGTAGCCTACCAGTATGGTTGCTCGCCCAGTATCTCTTACACACGCCCGCATCACACCCGCCCACAAGGGTTACCACAATCCACCCCCTAAGAGGCTCGACGTCCCCATCGGCACACTTCCGACTGGGTCTAGCTCCGATACCATTTGTAATAGCCCGCTCCACCTGATGGTATGATATTGTCCGCTTTATGCCTAAGTCCGCGTGATTTTATTTTTGGATTTTACCCCAAAATGCCTCATACCATTTGGAGAGAACACAATACATTTAAGCACATCTCCTTCTCCACACCCAAGTAATGTGGGATTAAGAGTGTCTCTCACACCTGCTCACAAGGCACCACAGGCTGAGTTGTGCCAAACCACATATTGTGATATTTTAGTTTTGTGTGTGTTATGTTTGTTGTTTAGCAATCAAATCTCTATATCTATTTGTTATTTTCTTCTATTGTGTAGAAAAAAAAAGTATTTTTATCCAACAACAACACCCAAAACACACGCACATATATATATCATACATGAGGAGAAAAATTGATTCATATTCTTAAAATATAGAAATGGCGACCAATAAAAAACCAAAGAAATTGTGTGGGCAATAGAAAAATAGAGAAGTTTTCTTCCATAAGCATGGTGTAATGACCCAAATTTTGAAATAAGAAAATACCAAATTATTATTGGGTTATTGTGGTAAAAATGATAATGGTGTAGATGTTAAATTACATTTTAAGGAATAACTAGCTATTCTATATTTGGATAAGGTATACTAAAAATGGACTGACCATGTGTCCAAACAAAGGGAGATGTCTTTCTAGTATATAAGAATGTGTATTGACATTAGGTTTTGTAAATGTAGTTTAAAACCAAAAAGAAGGAGAAAGGAAGAGAGAGATAGAACTTTGGATGAAAAGGCACAAGCAAAGGAATGTATCATCAAATTGGTAAGTGGTATTCTAGTTTTTCTACAATACTTATTATATTTGGCATTATTTATCATTTAATCATGTTATTTAAAGGATGGAAGCTCACTTTAGATTTAGTTCATGTGTCTATGATTTAATTCATTGTTTTCTATGGATATAAGATTATATAGTTTGACTGATTGAGGGTATACAATTGATTGAAATGGAACTATTGAGTTCAAAAGGATGCATGTGTAGAATTCCCAATTTTTATGTGGTCTTAACTGTATAACAGTGTAGTTGGATATAGATGTGTGTGTGTGTGTGTGTATAAGTGTTTGAAACATAAATGAGATGAGAGAAACTGTGATTTGTATGAGATATTTAATTTTTGTTCAATTGTGTGTCTCAATCTTCAGAGCTGAACGAAAGGTGTCTCGATATTATGAATTTGATGAGGACATCAAAGTACAGGTATGTGAGTGAGGACACCGTGTTTTGAAGTTTGGTGGGCTTAGGACTTAGAAAATATGCTTTAAATGTAAAAATTGAATTTTCTCAAGTCCCACCGGTCCCCATATATGCGGACCGGTCCAACTTTTCTCGAGACTTTTGAAATTCAGCATGTCCAAAAAGTCCCACCAGTCCCCAAAATTTAGGACTGATCCGACTTTTCTCGAGACTATGGAGTTTCTAAGTGTCTGCAAAAGTATCATCGGTCCCTAATTTTTAGGACTGGTCCGACTTAGCTGATACGCGCGAAAATTTTCTTTTTGATCCGATTGGCCTTCTTAATCAACCCAAACTTCTCTAAAACTTTTCTTAGATATTTTTAACTTATTTTCCAAGTAGACTAAGGACTCTAAACCTTATAAATACCTCTTTATGCTTCAATGCCAAAGGGAGAGAGATGAGAGACTCAATGATTTAATTATTAGAGACAGGAATATATTTTTGGAAGCTAAAAAAGAAATTTATTAGAAAAATCTTCATTGATTTTATTTTTGAGAGCACACATACAGAGTGTTTAAGTTGTAATGTTCTTCTTTATCTAATCAACGAAATTTTTAAGACATCATCAGTCTACACAGTTTGATCAAGAGCAGCAAAGGTGGTTCCTTGAAACTACAAAGATTTTATCTAAAGAGGAAAAAAAGCAATCACTACAAAGGGAATGAAATACTTGAAAAGTATTTTTGTTCTTTCAACTACCCTTCTGGAAGAATTGTGACCTTAGCCGAAAGTCTGCAGCAGTTAGAGCTGAAGTCACAATTGTAAACCTGAGGTGTTGCGCATCAAGTTCTTATCAGAGTGGAGTGGGTGTGAGTCTGTGACAGAGTTTGTTGTACTTTGCTTCGAGATAGTAGATTGGTTTCTCTGAGGTCTTTTGCCTTACCCCCGTGATTTTTTCCCTTCCTAGGATTTTCGCATAAAATTGCTGGTGTCATCTCTAACTTTTCCTTACTTACTCTATTTATTTTATATTTGATTTGAATGCTTAATTGATAATAATTGTGGGTAATTAATCAATCATAAAAATTGGGCAAGAAGACCTATTCACCCCCATCTAGGTCTAAGGATTAGCATCTCACTCTAAATTAACTGAACTATTTTCGCACCGCGTAACTCACATTTGGTATCAAAGCGAGTTACTCAATTATGAGTTAGATTTTGTTTGGTTGATTTAGTTATGAATTTCATGAAATCAAACTATTGCTTACTCAAGATTTAATAATAAAGCACTATGAAAAATATATTAAAAAGGTAAATTTTCCTTCGCTTTACTAGTGTAAAATTCTAAGTATCTTATGAATCCAATTTAATGAAAAACATAAGATCAAAAATTATCTGTTTTAAGAAATACAAACCCAAGCTTAGATTAATTATAATACTTTTTAACTACCACATATACATGATATAGATGGTGAAAGAATTATAAAATAACTAATCACAAGAAGCGAAAATCACATTTAAATCATACACATGAGAATTAATTAATGAATAAAATAACTTCACTTCATTAATGGAGGCTTCCTCCTCAACCCTAGTTGAGGAGTTTAGTTACACATGGTAGAACAAGATAACAAATAAATAAAAGACATAATAAAATAAAATAAATAAAATCCGGATTGTCTCTGTCTTCTCTACCCTGGCCTCTACTTGTTTTCTCCTCTAAAATAGCCTCCAATATGCCACTTTATACCCCAAGAGAATACATAAAGTCCTAATCCAATTATGAGATAATTAGAATTTTTTCGCAGCCCTAAACAGGTGGATTTTCTACTGATGGTAGGCCCAAGTTTTGACCCAGTAGAAGTCTGATTCACAGAATTTACCTGAAATACAAAAGTGTCCAGAATCAAATTTCATTCAACCAACTTAAAAATCAAGTTGAATTGATGCTCAGAAATAAGACTATCAGGTCGTTTTTCAAACTGGGATTAAAACTGGATTACGCACAGAATTAGACTTCAGGCCCGTAATCTCCTTAAGTAGTTATAATTCTCTTGAATCTCTTCCTGGGCTTATTTAAGTTAAAATATGGAGTTGAATGAATTCATTTGATGTAGGCTTCATATAACCCTCTTGAATGTCTTCTTTAAAAGCCAAAAAATCATAGTTTTAACTGAAATAATCATTAAGGCCCTGAAAAGATAAAAAACACAAAAATAGAGTAAAATCACAAATAAACTATCACTAAGGGAATAAAATATGCAAATTAAAAGGCTAAAGTACGTAACATTCAATGTCGATCACCTCCTGAAACTGTTTGGGTGAAAAAAAAAAATTGAAATGTTTGGTCATGCACACTACACGTAGAGCACTTGGTCTTACAAGTTGGTACTTTAATAGTGGTTGCTCTAGGCATATGACTAGGGATAGATCATAGTTTACCACTTTTAAGGTTTATACTGGTGGGTCTGTTACCTTTGGTGATGACAATACATCTAAAGTGAGTGGTAAAGGTAAAATTGATTTTTCTACTTTTGATGAATTGAAAAATGTTCTATATGTTAAATGCTTAGCTGCAAACTTGTTAAGTATTAGTTAGATATGTGATATGATTTTCAAGTTAACTTTACTCAACGTGGATGTTTTGTAACTAATGAGTAAGGTGATTGTATTTTGAAAGAATCTAGAACTCCTGATAATTGTTATGTGATATTTTCAGATCCTTCACATATGTGTTTTTTTACTGTTACTGATGAAGCTATTTTGTGGCGTAGGAGACTTGGTCATGTGAATTTTAATGATTTGGTAAGTCTGTATAATCATGAATAAGTTCGAGGTTTGCCTAAATTGAAAAGACCAACAGATGAGGTATGTGGACCATGTTAATTAGGTAAGCAAACCAAAGTGTCACATAGGAGACTTAAGCATCAAGTCACTTCAAGATCATTGGAACTGATTCATATGGATTTAATGGATCCAATAAGGACTCAAAGCATAAGTGGTAAAAAGTGCATGCTTGTTGTGGTTGATGATTTTTTTAGATGTACTTTTATTGTTTTCTTGCGAAAAAAATCTAATGCTTGTGTTTTTTAGGTCAATTTGCTAAAGGATTCAGAATGAGAAAGGATATGCAATAACTCATGTTAGGAGTGATAGGGGAGGTGAGTTTGAACCTAGACCCTACATTGAGTATTGTGATAATCTTGGCATAAGTCATGAATTCTCTGCACCCAAAACACCTTAGCAGAATGATGTGGTTGAAAGGAAAAATAGAACAATTACAGATATGACACGTACTATACTCCATGAAAGTAAGTTAGCTAAACATTTTTGGGGCTGAAGCTGTTAGTATTGCTTGTCATATTTTAAATAGGGTGTACCTTAGGCCTGGAACTGAAAAGACTGCATATGAATTGTGGTATGGAAAGACCCCCAACATAAAATACTTTAGATTCTTTGGGTGTAAATGTTATATCCTTAGAGATATGGAGAATTTAAGAAATTTTGACTCTAAAAGTGATGAAAGATACTTTTTGGGGTATGTATTGAATAGTCGGGTGTATAATTGTCGCACTAATGTTGTGATTGATGACTCAAGGCCTAAGGAGATACATGATCAACCTAATGAAGAAGAGGGTATAAACACCTTAGGGTTACCTAAGAGTGAACCTAGTGAGAGAAAAGTTGAGAAAGAAAGTGAGGGAGAGACTGAGGATGTAGATGAGCATGTAGGTGGTGATGAAATTGTGGAAGTAATTAATGATACACATGCACTTATAAAAAATCTTATACCATATGAGGAAGTCCCAATGTTTGGCAGTTCTAGGGTTCGAAGTAGTCATGCATTTACCAATGTGATAAGGTCATGAGAGGAAAGAAATACTAGTAGTAGAGTCCGGGATAGTATAGGACACTCATGTCATATGGCTGAGTTTGAAACTAAGAATCTTGATGAAGCTATTCAAAGTTCTGATTGGCTTGTAGCAATGCAAGAATAGTTGAATCAATTTATGAAAAATGATGTTTGGGAGTTAGTGCCTCAACCTAGGGATGTGAACATCATAAGAACTAAATGAATTTTCAAAAATTAACTTGATGAGAATGGTCTTGTAATGAGAAATAAAGTTAGGTTAGCTGTGCACAGGGATATACTCAAGTTGAAGGAATTGATTTTGATGAAACTTTTGCACCAGTTGCTAGACTTAAGTCTATTCGTCTTCTTCTTACTCTTGCTTGTCACTTTAAATTTAAATTATTTCAAATGGATATTAAAAATTCTTTTCTAAATGGTATTGTATAAGAAGAATGTATGTAGCTCAACCAAAGGATTTTATTGATCCACATAATCCTGATCATATTTTTTATTTGAAAAATGCTCTATATGGCTTGAAACAAGCTCCTAGAGCATGGTATGAAAAATTGACTTCTTATTTGTTGCATAAGGGCTTTAGGAGAGGGGGAACTGATAAAACTTTGTTCATAATCAAGAAAGGAAAAATTTTGTTTGCAACTCAAATCTATGTGGATGACATTATTTTTGGTTCTACTTCTGATAACCTTGTTCATAAATTTGCTAATGATATGAGTAATACTTTTAAGATGATCATGGTTGGTGCACTAACATTTTTTCTTAGACCCCAGGTGAAGCAATTTGATGATAGAATTTTATATCTCAAACTAAGTATGCAAAGGAGTTAGTCAAGAAATTTGGTTTAGAAGGTTCCAAACATGTGCAAACTCCTATGAGTACTTCTTCCAAGTTGGAAAAGAATTCTTATTCTAAAAAAATTGATCCTTCATTGTCTAGGAGTATGATTGGCAGTATGTTATACTTGATACCAAGCAGGCCTGACATTACATTTAGTGTAGGAGTATGTGCTAGGTATCAAGTTGATCCTAGAGAACAACAGTTCATTACAGTTAAGCGCATTATTCGTTATGTCAATAGCTCTTTGAATTATGGATTGCATTTTTCTATAGAGTCTAATTTTGAGATTGCAGGTTACACTGATGTTGATTGGGCTGGTAACAAGGATAATAGGAAAAGTACTTCAGGTGGTTGTTTCTATGTTAGTACTAATATTCTTTATTGGTATAGCAAGAAACAAAATTTTGTTTCCTTATCATCTTGTGAAGCTGAGTATATTGCTACTGGAAGTTATTGCACACAACTACTTTGGATGAAGCAGATGCTATTGGATTATGGAATTGAACAAGGTACAATGCCTATCTTTTGTGATAATAATAGTACAATTAATATCTCAAAGAATCTAGTTTTGTATTCTAGGACAAAACACATTGACATTCGACATCATTTTATTAGGGAACTAGTTGAACAAAATGTCGTGTCTTTGGAGAAAGTGCATACTGATAGTAATTTGTCTGACATTCTCATGAAGCTTTTACATGTTTCTAGGTTTCAACGCCTCAGGAAATCTATAGGCATCTATTGTCTTGATTAGTTTGAATGGCTTGACATAATCTAGAAAGGAACTTCATATTCATCTTATGAATTTAGATTATGCACTTAACCGTATAGTTTTAGGTTTTATTTTTTATTTTTTATTTTTTTCTGAGAAGTTAAGCAAACCATGTTAGAATGAGTATGTTGAATACAATGAAATTAATGACACACAGATTATATGTGTATGGCATACTATGGCTATGAGTTAAAAATTTTGATTTTGCTTACTTATTTCGTTTACTAGATGAATCATGATGAGTACATTTACTGAATTATTTTTATGCCATTATTTTGGTCAAAGATAGTGTTGATGTGATAAAGCATTATCTTGGGAATTGAATGTTCAATATTGTGCTAAAGGCCAAAAAGAGTGATGAGTAAAAAAAAATACTATCAACAGCTGAAAAGAAAAGTAAAAAAAAAAAATTGTTGTTGAGCATATTCTTATGGAAAAGCCTACCTTCAGAATTTATTCAAAGCTACTACTACAACATAAATCTCCAATGAGATATCTTTCGAAAAAGAGTTATTTTGAAGAAATAGTTGGTTGCCCGTAAGAGTGAAAGCCACCTAATATGTATGTGCAAGGAAAAATAAAAGAAGAATTGAAAGTCTGATCACATATTGATTATTTGATTTCTGAGTGAGTGTAATATTATTGAAATATTATTTGAAAATCTGAACAATTGACAAAAGGAATATTTTGGCATATGAAAATTTATGGTGATTTTACTACACTTACTAAGTGTGTGAAAGTAATTGATTAAAGTCATGGTTTTGCTTACTTGCTGCTTCCTTTTTTTTTTTCTCTTTTCAGTCCCTTGTCAATTTGTGATAAAAAGGGGGAGAGATTTTGAAAGTTTATTAGAGAGACTTTGTGACTTTTGACCTTGAGGGAGAGAGTTGTCTAGTCATTTATCATTAAGGGGGAGATGTGTTGGTTAAAGGAGAGCATTACATATGCATTGGCATTACATGTTTAGTTTTATTCTTGCTTATGTTTATGTTTATGTTTATTTATCTTTATTAAGTTTTCACGAAAGTATCTTTGAGTGTTGTTTTGTAGAATATCGAGGTTCATCATTTTTGCTAATATAGGTGTTCTTCATATTTGCCACAAGCTCAAGATCAGAGTGACTACTCAGTTTGGCTTAGTTGTGTTTTTGTGTCTTTGACAACTTGTAATTTATCTTTTCTGCTGCGGGGTAGATTACATATTATCTAGGTTGGTTATGTCTAAAAATTGCCAAAGGGGGAGATTGTGAGATATATAAATGTAATTGGCAACTTTCGATGTCCAAACTTGTTGATCGAGTTATAATTTTTGTTTAATTGTGTGTCTCGAACTTTGGAGCTGAACGAAATGTGTCTCGATACCGTGAATTTGATGAGGACATCACTTAGTACAGGTATGTGAGTGAGGACACTGTGTTTTGAAGTTTGGTGGGTTTAGGACTTTGAAAATATGCTATAAATGTAAAAAACTGAATTTCCCAAGTCCCACCGGTCCCCATATATGGGGACCGGTCCAACTTTTATCGGGACTTGCAAAATTTAGTATATCCGAAAAGTCCCACCGGTCCCCAAAATCTAGGACCGATCCGACTTTTATAGGGACTTTGGGGTTTCTAAGTGTCTGCAAAAGTTTCACCGATCCCTAATTTTTGAGACCGGTCCGACTTAGCTGATGCGTGCGAAAATTTCTTTTTTGATCCGATTTGCCTTCCTTATCAACCCAAACTTCTCTAAAACTTTCCTTAGATGTTTTAAACTTGTTTTTCAAGTAGACTAAGGACTCTAAACCTTATAAATACCTCTTTATGCTTCAATCTCAAAGGCAGAGAGATGAGAGACTCAACGATTTAATTGTTAGAGACAAGAATATATTTTTGAAAGCTAAAAAAGAAATTTATGAGATAAAATTTTCATTGATTTTATTTTTGAGAGCACACACAAATAGAGTATTTAAGTTATGATGTTCTTCTTCATCTGATCAACGAAATCTTCAAGACATCATCAGTCTATACAGTTTGATCAAGAGCAGCAGAGGTGGTTCCTTAAAACTACAAAGATTTTATCTGAAGAGGAAGAAAACAATCACTACAAAGGGAACGAAATACTTAAAGAGTATTTTTGTTCTTTCAGCTACCCTTCTGAAAATTTTTTGATCTTAGCCAGAAGTCTGCAGCGGTTGGACCTGAAGTCGCAATTGTAAGCCTAAGATGTTCGACATCAAGTTCTTATCAGAGTGGAGTGGGTGTGAGTCTGGGACAGAGTCTATTGTATTTTGCTTTGAGATAGTGGATTGGTTTCTCTAGGGTCTTCTGCCTCACCCCCGTGATTTTTTCCCTTCTTAGGGTTTCCACGTAAAACTTCTGGTATTATCTCTAATTTTTTCCTACTTGCTCTATTTATTTTATGTTTGATTTGGATGCTTAATTGATAATAATTGTGGGTAATTAATCAAGGGAGACGATATTCGCACTCCCCTTTTCTACGTTTACACTCCTATTTTAAAGAAAATGACATTTCTAACCTTCACTTCATAAGTGAATGATTATTTTTAAAAAAATTACACAACTATCCTTTCTAATATTCCCTCATTATCTCCAATATTTAATATTTTCAGTCTCTTTTAACAAGTCCCAAAAAAAAAAATTACACAAAAAAATGACTCAAAAAATAGTTATCTCTTTCTCTTTTGACAGATCTAAAAATAAATAAAAAATATCTAGAAAAGAAGAGCTAGTCCAAGAAAAATGTCTATCAAGGCCATTTTTCCTAGCTAGCCCAACTCCAGCAACATGCCTTCCTTGTCCCCTATCCCAGTCTCAATTGCCAACCTCGGCAAAACAATTATCAATTATGTAACATAAGCCCCTAAGTATCCATAAGGACTTAAACACTCACAACCTTCCTTACATTATGTCTTCATTGCTCACTAACATGACTTAACACTAAGTCAAAAATTTAAACTCAACCAACTTTGGGAGTATTTTTAAATGAAATCAGTTACACACACCAACACTTCGATTTTTCATTATGATTACTCATACCAAACTAATAATTCCACTATCATTCATAGATAATCAAACCTATCATTCCGACTACTAACCACTGCATAACTCCAATCTAACACATGATTTGACCCTTACCTTTTGTCCTTAGGTATTCAAACCTAATGCTCTGATATCATACTGTCACACCCAGATTTTCAAGTCACTGAAAACCAGGGGTGATAAGTCAAAACTCCACAATCTAATCATCAATATCCTTAACATCCAAATTTTCTTTTATTTTCAAAAAAATTATTTCTTCTCCAATTTAATTAAATCAAACTCTGAACATTCATCTCATATACATAAATTAAATGTATAATTACAACTGGAAGAATTCATCCAACATAAAATGCCCAATACATTTAATTCAAAAATAAATCATTTATCCAATATTCTAGACATAAATTAAATTTTTTTGAATTTAACTACAATCTCTTCAACCGATACTATCAGTTCCCTAACTAAGTCCGTATCGTTAACAATACCTACAAATCTGGGGAGGGGTGTGAGCTCAAAAGCTCAACAAGATATGATGAACATTATCACTGCTTCAGTAGGTCGATTCTCACATATTTTCAAAATATACAAATTTATTACTTCACTATAATTAATCACGCTCCAACTAGCATACAGGAATCAACAATTCATATGGCAATTTCAACACATATATTAATCCAATAAACATGATATTTAAAATCATTAATTTTAACATGCTCAATAAGTGGTAAAAATTCAACATCAATATATATATAGAAATATATATATTTAAATATTTACGTAAATAATGTAAATCAATTACCACATCTCATGCTCAACAAGTAGCAAAACTCATTGCAATGTAAATGCATTTAGTCCGTATAACATGCTTAACAGTCGAGACACATAAGCATCAAGATATTTATACCTTCTTCGGTCATAATCTGATACATAGGCATGATTGGTCAACTCCGATGATCATGTGGTGGTGGACCACTCTGATGGCACCAAAGTGTTGGTTAACTCCGACGACACTCGTGTGATGGGATAACTCCGACGCACACATAATCATGGTTTTATGCACCCCTTATACTAGTGATGGGGCAACTTCGACGGTCAGTATCCTTGGGATATGATTTGGTCTCTCCGAGGATCATCACATTAAGAGTATTCTCACCAGTTCAACCACATGGTTGGCCAACTCCGAATCTCATGTTTATCATACTTGGACAACACTCCGATATATATGTGTACTGTGTAATACCCCGTAATTTTGAGGTCATTGAATTTTTAATCTAAATGCTTTATATTTATTTATTTATTATATTATTTGATTTATTGGTTGAATTAAATTTCTGTGAGTGCTTTGAATTGCTTTAAATATTTTGGTATAGTTTACTTTATTTTATTTTATTTTATTTGGACTGGGTTTTTGTATTTTTCCTTTATTTTAAATTTTGGATTGGGCTAGGGAGGAATCTGGGTTGAGTTGGGCTGGAATGGTTGGGCTAGGTGTATACTTATTTTTGATGGGTTAGGGTTTATTTTTTTATTATATTCTTATTTTTATTATTTTGGAGTTTATTTAGTTTTCTAGAAAAAGAAAAGAAAAGAAAAAGGAGGTTAGGGTTTCTGTTGTTCGTTTTCACGCACAGAGACCGAAAGAGTATAGACGCAAGAGAGAAGGGAGAGAAGGAGCGATTCGTAGGGACGAGTTTTGGTTGACAAAAAGGAAAGCTCGAACTCTTCTTTTTCCCTTTCAATCTGTAGACATATATATTATCTGTATATACATGTTGCTGAATTATATATATAATATATAGATTATTTGTATATACATGTTACTGAAATATATATATATATAATATATATATTATTTGTATATACATGTTGCTGAAATATATATATAATATATATATTATTTGTATATACATGCTGTTGGAAATTTTTGTTCACATTTAATTATGAAATTAAATGATTTTGCATGCTAAGAATAATTCTGTGAATTAAACATGAAGATTCAGGGGTTTTGGTACTGCTTTAGGGTATTTTTGCATATGTATATGCATGTATATATGACTATATAGGAGGGTGCATATATATATATATATATATATATATATATATAAACATGAAATTTGATTTTACTATGTTCATCATTTTTTACGGTTGCTGTTCCAATCAATAGGTAGATCTTGCTTCCTAGAACAATCCTTGAAAATTTGGCTGCGAATCTTTGGGTAGATTGACAGGAATCTGACTTTGAAATTTTAGATTTTTGAAACTTGAAATAGGGCGTTTCTGATTTAGGCCACGAGAGGGGGTGATTTTGATACCAATGCGTAGCTTAGATCGATACAAGTTCAATGGTATATTCATACGCGCGATTCAGTGCCCGAAAGTGGCTAGAAAATGGCTAGAAAGTTCCAGCACCATTGTTGACGTTCTGTTGCAGGAAAGAAAGGAAGAAGAAGAAGAAAACAAAAGAAAACAAAAGTGGGATGCCTTGGGATCGGGAAAGGTCTGTTGGGTTCCACTCACTGGGCCCACCCACTGGCCCACTTTGGGCCCAGTCCGAAATATTTTAATATTTTTTTATTTATTTTTTAAATTGATTTTAATTTAGAAAATAGGAAAAATTATTTTTAAAATTATTTTTAAATTCCAAAAAATTCTAAAAACATTTGCGTAACCTTTCAGGGACAGAATACACTTAAGTTTTAAATTTCAAGTCAAAATGAGATTCCCTTGTGGTTAAAGTAGTGTGAAAAGTGTGCCTCAAAACTAGAATTTTAATTTCTTTTATTTTGAAAATATTTTAAAATTACCAAAAAATTCCAGAAAACTCCCATATTTTTTAAATTATTTCCTTTGCTTTGGGTTTTTAGGAATTTGCAAAAAATTTCAAAAAATTCCAGAATAATTAAATAGGGTTCTTAGGAATAGAATAGGCCCAAAAACCTAGATTAGAGCTAGGTTTAGACTCCTTCGAAGATTTAAGTATATTGGAGGTTTGGTTGTGTGCTTGCTCATATAATTGGTGGTTCCATTATTTTACTCCTTAACTGTATTTTCTTTGAAATTATAACTGTCCATGCTATACTTGGTTTTAGTTTAATTGTGAATTAGTTATTTTATTGTGATGATTGAATTTTTGTTAGATCAAATTCATATACTTATGTAGTTTAAATCTTTACATATTTTATTTTTTGGAGTAGGTTGGTTTGGGAGGCATGTAAGGATTGCTAGAGGGCATGTTAGGATTGCCAATACCTATTAAGGTATCTAAAGTTAAAAGAGACATGTAAGGATTGCCAGGGGGTATGTCACGATTGCCAATACCTATTAAGGTATCCAATGATAATAATGGGGGCATGTCAGGATTGCTTAGATTTAATAAAATACATGCTTATGTTTCTTTGTTCTGAATTTAAAGAATGTGCTCATTTTTGTATGATAAGGGTTTATAGGAATATTGTAAAAGTTGATATTTATTTAGAAAACATGAAATGGATAAGGAATGACCTGTATGTTTACACCTATATTTTTCTCTTATGTCCTTCAAACTGAGGGTATGTATACCGGTTCTCTTATTGGGATGTAGTAGAGAGGGCTTACTTGTGGATTTAACACACATTATTGATATTTCAGGTCTCAGGCCGGTTCCACTACGAGGTTAGAGTCTTGGGGTTTGGTTGTGGCAGACATCTCCTTTCTTCATTTATAGAGTAGGAACTTATTCTCTTCTTCAAGTTCAAATTATGAACTCTTTTGAGACTTTGGTTGTTTGTTTTTAATTTAGAGTTAAAACTCTTGTACTTTCTAGTTAAGGGGTCCTTGGGTTACGAGACTTCCAAATTGTACTATCGGACACGTACTTTGTTTATTTAACATTTTCTATTGATTCAAATGGACTTTCTATTCTGCTTTTAAAAATTTAATTCATTCTGTCTTTTGTACTCGATGTTTGTTGCTATCAGTTGTAATTATCTCTCAGGTTTTGTGTTTGAGACTGGCCACCTCATGCGCGAAATTTTTTGTGGGGGTATTTCAGTTGGTATAAGAGCATTCCAGGTTCATGTATTCTCGGGTCTTTAGGGTCTGTCGTACAATATCTTCCGCTTTGCATATTCTGATAAATAGAATCTAAGTATAGGACTAATCGTACGCTATACGTTTTAGTTTATTTTTAGGGGTAGTATTTAGATGCCACCCCGTAGGAGGAGGAATGTGAGCCAAAACAAAGGTCAGTTTTGATAAATAGTAAACTTGATCATTGGTGAGATTATCTGGTATAGCCATTCAACCGTGTAATTCTCCATTTAGTATTGCTACACCATTGGGGATTAGTACAGTTTTACGGGAACGCTGTAGTCAGGTCACTATAAATATTGGCAGACTCAGGTTCTGAGCAGACCTATTGGTCTTGGATATGAAATCATATGATGTCATACTCGGGATAGATTGGTTATCGCATTATCATGCACCTGTTAATTGCAATGATATGACAATTGTTTTTGCTATATTAAGTCAAGTGATGTGTTTGGTTGCTATGCCGTAATCAAATGGAGGGTCTAGTACTCACCCATTATTTATTAGTGAGGAGCCTTCGGAGAGAAATACAGTTTCTATGGATCCCATTCTAGTTGTGCGAGACTTTTAGGATGTGTTTTAGGAAATTTCAGGACTACCACCGAGTCGTGAGATAGACTTTGTAATTTACTTAGCTTCAGGCACTTGGCCTACTTCTAAGTTAAAGGAGGACCATGCCAGACATCTTCGTATCGTTTTGTAGACACTGAGAGATCACCAGTTATATGCAAAGTTTGAGAAGTGTGATTTCTAGAAGAGGGAGGTAAAGTTCTTGGGTTATATAGTATCTGAGAAGGGATAGTGGTTGATCCAAGCAAGGTGTCTGCAGTATTGGAGTGGAGACAACCTACCTCACCCACAAAGATTTGTAGTTTTCTTGGGCTAGCTGGTTATTGTTATAGGTTCATTCAGGGCTTCTCCAAGATTGCTAGCCCTCTCACCATTTAACTAAAAAGGGTATGTCTTTCGTTTGGGATGATTTTTGTCAGGCAGCATTTGATGAGTTGAAGAGCAAGTTGATAATTGCACCTGTCCTAGCTACTCATCAAAGTGGCATTGAGTACTTGGTATTCACCGATACGTCATTATAGGGTCTGGAGTGTGTGTTGATGCAGGAGAAGAGGCTGATATCTTATGTTTCACGTAAGCTTAAGCCTCATGAATTTAATTACCCGACTCATGACTTGGAGTTGGCAGCCGTGGTTTTTACTTTGAGGATTTGGAGGCATTATCTCTTGGGTGAGACCTTCAAATTGTTCAGTGAACACAAGAGTTTGCAGTATCTATTCTCACAAAAAGAGCTGAATATGAGACAGCCCAGGGGGTTGGAGTTTGCAAAAGATTATCATTTTTTCATCCAATACCACCTAGGGAAAGCGAACGTAGTAGCTGATGCACTTAGTCGCTGACCCTATGCTAATTTATCTGCCTTATTCGAAGTAGAGTGGAATGACTTGAGTAGTTTTGATGCCTTAGCAAATGCATTTGTAGCATGTGTGGTGTTTACACCTGCTATTATACGGAGGGTAGTTACAGATCAGCTTACTAATCCGCAATGCATAAAGAAGGTGGCCAAGTTGAAATCTGGGGAATTACGATTCTATACAGTGGGTAGAGATGGAGGATTGAGGTACAATGGGCGATTAGTGGTTCCTCACAATGATGATTTGAGGAGGGCAGTGATGAGTGAGGCCCACAGTTCTCAGTTTTTGGTACACCCTAAAGGGGATAAAATGTACTAAGACATGAAGCGACAATTTTGGTGGGTAGGCATGAAAAGGGACATAACTATATTTGTCTCTAAGTGCAGCACTTGTCAAATGATCAAGATTGATCACCAGAGACCGCTAAGGTCTTTACAAAGTGTAAGTGGGAGAGTATCTTTATAGATTTCATAGTGGGACTTCCCACCTTACAACGGAATCATGATGCTATTTGGGTGATAGTGGACAGGTTAACAAAATCAGCCCATTTATTGCCCGTATGCTCGAGTTACACCTCAGAGCAATATGTGAAGCTTTATATTGCAGAGATAGTGAAGCTTCATGGCCTACTTTTGTCTATTATATTGGATAGGGATCCAAATTTTGTATCACAGTTTTGGGCGAGTTTTCAGCAGGCGATGAGTACAGCTCTGCATTTCTGTAAAGCCTATTACCCTCAGACCAATGGTCAGACTGAGAGGGTTAATCATATTTTGGAGGATATGTTACGAGCATGTGTACTCGACTTCAAGGGTAATTGAGAGAGTTACTTGCCGCTAGTTGATTTTGCCTATAATAATAGTTATCAAAAGACTATTGGTATGGCACCATTCGAGGTTCTGTATGGGCACCCATGTAGGTAGCTGGTATGTTGGTTAGATGTTGGAGAGAAGAGATTCTTGGATCCTGAATTCATCAAGGACACCTCCGAGAAAGTTGCTCTTATTAGTGACACTATGAGGACTGTGCAGAGTAAACAAAAGAGTTATTGCAGACCGAAGAACTCGAGCATTAGAGTTCAAGGTGGGAGATTAGGTTTTACTCGAGGTTTCTCCCATGAAAGGAGTGATGCGGTTTGGGAGAAAAGGGAAGTTGACACCTCGTTTTGTAGGTCCTTTTATGATTACTGACAGGATTGAGGCGATAGTGTATAGACTGTGTTACCAAACACGATGCACAGGGGGCACAATGTCTTTCATGTCTCTATGCTGCAAAAATTCCTTAGAAATGAGGATACTTACCAGTACATTAAGGTTGGAGAGATTGAGTTGCAGTCAAACGCAACATATGTGGAGCAGCCTTACTGTATTCTTGATCGTAAGGACCAGATTCTTTGTTCTAAGACCATTCCATTAGTTCGTGTTCAGTGGATCCACCACAATGAGATAGAGTCCACTTGAAAAAGGGAGGATAAGATAAAGGCAAAATATCCAGAGCTTTTTATTTCAGGTATGGGGTGAATTTTCGAGGACGTAATTCCTCTTTTTAGGGGGAAAAAATATAATACCCTGTAATTTTGAGGTCATTGAATTTTTAATCTAAATGCTTTATATTTATTTATTTTATTATTTGCTTTATTGGTTGAATTAAATTTTTGTGAGTGTTTTAAATATTTTGGTATAGTTTACTTTATTTTATTTGGACTGGATCTTTGTATTTTTCCTTTATTTTAATTTTGGATTGGGAGGAATCTGGGTTGAGTTGGGCTGGAATGGTTGGGCTATGTGTATACTTATTTTTGATGGGCTAGGGTTTATTTTTTTATTATATTCTTATTTTTATTATTTTGAAGTTTATTTAGTTTTTTAGAAGAAAAAAAAAAGAAAAGAAAAAGGAGGTTAGGGTTTCTGTCGTTCGTTTTCACGCACAGAGACCAAAAGAGTGTAGACTCAAGAGAGAATGGAGAGAAGGAACGATTTGTAGGGACGAGTTTTGGTCGACAAAAAGGCAAGTTCGAACTCTTCTATTCCCCTTCGAATCGGTAGACATATATATTATTTGTATATACATGTTGTTGGATTATATATATATAATATATATAGTATTTGTATATACATGTTGCTAGAATATATATATATATATATATATATATATATATATACATATATTATTTGCATATACATGTTGCTGGAAATTTTTGTTATGCATTTAATTATGAAATTAAATGATTTTTTATGCTAAGAATAATTCTGTGAATTAAACATGAAGATTCAGGAGTTTTGGTACTGCTTTAGGGTATTTTTGCATATGTGTATGCATGTATATATGACTGTATAGGCGGGTGTATATAAATAAATAAATATATATATATATGTATATATGTATGAACATGAAATTTGGGTTTACTGTGTTCATTATTTTTGAGAGTTTTTGTTCCGATCAATAGGTAGATCTTGCTTTCTAGAACAATCCTTGAAAATTTGGTTGCGCACCGTTGGGTAGATTGACGGGAATCTGACTTTAAAATTTTAGATTTTTGAAACTTAAAATTGAACGTTTTTTTATTTAGGCCGCGAGAAGGGGTAATTTTGATAACAATGCGTAGTTTAGATTGATACGAATTCAATGGTATATTCATACGCGTGATTTGGTGCCCGAAAGTGCCTGAAAAATGGCCAGAAAGTTCCGACACCATTGTTGACGTTCTGTTGCAGGAAAAAAAGCAAGTGGAAGAAGAAAAGAAATGAAAAAAAAAAAGGCGCCACATGCCCCGCCAACGAATGGGGGCACGTGCACACCCGATCGTGGACTGAAAAAGGTCCGTTGGGTCCCACTTGTTGGGCCTAGTCCCGAATATTTTAATATTTTTTTATTTATTTTCAAATTGATTTTAATTTAGAAAATAGGAAAATTAATTTGTAAAATTAATTTTAAATTCCAGAAAATTCTAAAATCATTTGGGTAACCTTTTAGGGATAGAATACACTTGGGTTTTAAATTTCAAGTGAAAATGAGCTTCCCTCATCGTTAAATTGATTTTAAAAAGATGTCACAAAATTGGGTTTTCATCTTCTTTTATTTGAAAAAATATTTTAAAATTTCAGAAAATTTTGGTGATATTTTGGGGACAGAATGCACTTGGGTTTTAAATATCAAGTCAAAATAAGATTCCCTTGTGGTTAAAGTAGTATGAAAAGTGCCTCAAAACTAGATTTTTAATTTCTTTTATTTTGGAAATATTTTAAAATTACCGAAAAATTCCAAAAATTTCTCATATTTTTTATCTAATCTTTTGGGGTCAGAATAGGCATGGGTTTTAAATTTCATAACGAAATAATTTTTCCTTGTTATAGAACTAGTTTTGAAAAGTGTGCTTCAAAATAATAATTTTTTTTAAATTATTTCCTTTGCTTTGGGTTTTTATGAATTTGAAAAAAAATTTCAGAATAATTAAATAGGGTTCTTAGGAACAGAATAGGCCTGGAAACCTAGATTAGAGCTAGGTTTAGACTCCCTAGAAGATTTAAGTATATTGGAGGTTAGGTTGTGTGCTTGCTCATATAATTGGTGGATGCATTATTTTACTCCTTAACTATATTTTATTTGAAATTATAACTGTCCACGCTATACTTGGTTTTAGTTTAATTGTGAATGAGTTATTTTACTGTAATGATTGAATTTCTGTTAGATCAAATTCATATGCTTGTGTAGTTTAAATCTTTACATATATTTTTTTTAGTAGGTTGGTTTGGGAGGCATGCAAGGATTACCAGGGGGCATGTTAGAATTGCCAATACCTATTAAGGTATCTAAAGTTAAAGGAGGCATGTAAGGATTGCCGGGGGCATGTCAGGATTGCCAATACCTATTAAGGTATCCAAGGATAATAATGGGGGCATGTCAGGATTGCTTAAATTTAATAAAATACATGCTTATGTTTCTTTATTCTGAACTTAAAGAATGTGTTCATTTTTGTATGATAAGGGTTTGTTGGAACATTGTAAAAGATGACATTTATTTTAAAAACATGAATTGGATAAGGAATGACCTGTATGTTTACTCCTATATTTTTCTCTTGTGTCCTTTATACTGAGGATATGTATATCGGTTCTCTTATTGGGATGTAATAGAGAGGGCTTGCTCATAGGTTTAATCCACTTTGTTGATATTTTAGGTTCCAGGCCGGTTCCACCGTGAGGTTAGAGTCTTGGGGTTTGGTTATGGCAGACATTTCTTTTCTTCAGTTACAGAGTAGGAACTTATTCTCTTCTTTAAGTTCAAATTATGAACCCTTTTGAGACTTTGGTTGTTAGTTTTTAATTTAGAGTTAAAACTCTTATACTTTCTGGTTAAGGGGTCCTTGGGTTACGGGACTTCCAAATTGTACTACCGGACACGTACTTTGTTTATTTAACGTTTTATATTGATTTGGATGGACTTTCTATTCTACTTTTAAAAATTTATTTCATTTTGTCTTTTGTACTTTATGCTTGTTATTATCAATTGTAATTATCTATCAGGTTTTGTATATGAGACTGGCCACCTCATGCGCAAAATTTTTTGTGGGGGTATTTCATGTACATATTCATAGAACACACACACCTAACATAGCATATATTTATCATATTCTTCAATGCACGTTCTTGCTATATAAAACTCTAACATGCATTTCACCCACTCAATTCCCATATAATTATGTATATGCTTCAACTCATGCATAAAGGTCACATATGCATACAATATACCACATAGCAAAACATGTTCTCATCCCATATACATTGCTAGCACGAATTCACAATTTATTACATATCACATAATGAACAATTCTAGCAAATATCAAATTCTCATACACCACATATAACATATGTATGTTCAAACTGATACATATGTATCATATATGCATATAATTTACCATCTAACCAAACATACTCATACTTTCATGCATTCAACATGTTCAAATAAAAGCATTTCATAAATCGAGTAAAATCCACATTGCAATAAATAAATATATAAAGCAATTATCAACGTGCATTATCTTATTCTCCAATATACATATATAAATATATATATTTATACACCCATATACACACATGCATATCCAATCAAGACCAGCACATCAAATTTATATATACAAATATAAATTTATACATTGTCAACACATGCACATATATACGAGAGCATATGTAAATTAAAACATATATCTATGTAGGAGATAGAGGCAAGAATCAACTTGCCTTGGGGGTTCCGCTTTTAATAAGTCTGCGTCTGCAAATTGGGCCTATATCCAATTCCGGTCCAATCTAGTGTCAAAGCCCACACAAAACCCATTTTCTTCACCCAATAGATCAACCTCAAGCCCAAACCATGCAAACAGGCAGCCCATTGCCCAATTAATTGATCCATTTAACTTGCCCAAATACACCTCCTGTCCATGACCCAAGCCAACCAGCCCAATTAAACTAGCCACAATCAAACCCAATAACCAATTCTTGTCCTGCCCACTTAATTGATCCCTAATCAATGAAACAACCCAATTGCCTAAGTCCAAACAATTAATTATTTTCAAGCTCAAATAAAATATCAAGTTCAGCTTAACCATTTCTTTCATCACATCCTTCATTACCACCATGGCCAACCACAAAACTACCCAACCAACCTCAATCCACCAAGCTTCGGCTACCATTTCTTCACCACCCATGAAGACCCAATCGAAACACCCATGAAGTAACCCCACTCCCACATCACCTACTACCACTACCAAGTAGTCATGAATCACTAACCAGAAAGCTGGCACCACCACCAGCCCTCACTATAAGCCAAGACCCAATTTAGAACCAGTTACCCGCTGCCACCATTGAGAACCACCCATTGTTGAAGCCACTTCAGCCAAATAGCCCTGCATCGACCAGCCACCATTTTCCTCCTCAAGCAACCCACGGCTAGCTCATCACGAGCTCACCTCGCCATGGTTGCCCAACAGTCAACTACCAAATGAACCACCATCATCGTCAACCTCACGGCTGCACATCACCATAGCCGCTATCAAGAAGACCCAAAACTGAACCCAATCCATGGACCACCATGTTACCAGCTAAACTCAACCCCAAAGAACTCATCCATGAATCCATCTTTACGATTTCATCCTCATCTTCCACCATCATTGCTAGAACTCAGTTCATCATTGTCAACCGGCTAGAAATGATGCGGGAGGATCCGAGTCAGATGGTGTTGAATTGTCAGATGACATATTGATGGTGCTGAGATACCTTAAGTTGGTAGATCAAAGCAAAGATGGCAGGAAGCCGTGATCTTGTCTCTAATTGGGGGCAGTTTTGGGTGCGTTTTGGTATTTTAGTCATAACTTTGGCTACGAGTATCAGAATCACTCTCATGACTCCAATTCGGAAAGCTCTCTTTGGCGCGCACGTCGTAGGCACCAAGCAAAGCTGGGGGCATATTTTTTCGAGCCCAAAATCTGCTATTTTCCCTTTCGAATCCCTATTTTTAGTTTTTCTTTTCTTTTATAGTAATATTTTCTTTTGTCGTTTAAGTAATGATTCTGAACTCAAGTTGGGCCAGATTTTTGGCAGCTTACTTCTTTTATTTCGTATTTCATTTTGGCATGATTATTGCGATTTTGTTATTTTTGGTAAGAATCTAATATTTACGATTTTTCAGCTATATAGCCCGGCTTGTGGGCTGATTTGAGGTTAACTTTAATTTTTAATAATAATTTGAATACCAGGGGTTTTTCTTTGAAATTTTAGGCGATTCTCTTACGTTCTGCTCTGTGAATTGCCTGTTGACACTAGCCTACAGAATAATCACTATTTTATCCGGCATCAGGAGAGTAGCTTCGGTCAACTGAAATGATGTTTTCAACCGGCCGAAACATTCCCTCAACAGTCTAAAATAGAGGTACCAGAACAGCCGATACTACAACCCCTCTCTCTCTCTCTCTCTAGTTCTTAACTACCACTAGTTGTTGCTGGAGCACCATGACCACCACTATCAAGCTCCACCAACTTCAGCCACGGCATCACTCCACCCCGACAAACCCTACCGAGCACCACCTCAACAGCCTCCACCCAAAACTTCCAAGCTCACCACCTAGAAGCCAAGCCGAGAAGAGACCCAGCTCAATCGTGTCCCCATGGCAAACCCACCATGTTAGTGCATCACCTTCTCCGACCACCACACAGCCAGTCCGACCACCACCGCTGCCGTCAACCATAGCAATCACCAATCCTTGACCCACTTCAGCCATTATTGCTACCTCAACCGAACCTAACCATTAATTAAACCCAACTACAGCCACAAACCCATCATTCCAGCCACCTCATCTCTGGAGCATCCAAACAGCCCATTCTTTCTCTCTCGGATTCTCTTCCTCTCTCTAGAACTCTCTCTTTGTTTCCTCTTTCTCTCTCTAGAGCTCTCTCCTTCTATTTTTTTTCTCTTTCTGCCTACACCCACTTGGTCTTCTTTTCATTTCCTTCTTTTGCCTTATTTTCAATCCATTCCCTACCACTTCTTCTCTTCACAACCTCAACCACATAAAATCATATATATATATATATATATATATATATTGTTGACCTCAAGGTTTCAACCTTAGGTTACTTGGGTGATTTTGATGATAACAAACTATTGTAGTGTAGATTTAATAAGTTTACTTGAGTGTGCAGCTTAGAAAATATTATATTATTTCAAGTATCTTAAAGGTATTGGACTTCAAAAGGAATTACAAAAAGATGTATAAAGCCACATGATCATGGAACTCAAAGATCAATAATCAAGATCAATGGCGAAGTTGAAGTGATTCCAAGCCACATGATGAAGGAACCCAAAAGCTTAAAGAATTGAAGATCAAAAGACTTGGGTAGGCTAGTCTTGGGTGAGTGTTTGATTTAATGTAAAGTTATTTTTGAAGTAACTCCATTTGAAAGCTCATCTCCTGACTTAGTGGATTATAGGAATACGCATATCATTTATATCATTCATAAGTCTTTAGATCATAAGGAATAGGCTATTAACTTCATTTTTAATATCATGAGGCCTTTACTAAGGTTGAGTTAGTTCAAGCTTTTATAAGCTTTAGAAGAACTTAACTTTTAAACCTTATCTAGAACCATGTCTTTCAATCATATCATTTAGAATGGTGTCTAGAAATTATAAAAATAAGGCTTTGAACTTATATGTTTAAATCATGAAAAGCCTTAGGTAATATTGAAGTGATCTCCAATTGAAAATATCTTTAATTCTCAATATTCATATTTAGTGAAGTTGTGAAGTTGAAGACCTTGGATCAAATTGATTTATTTTATAAGGTCATAGTTGATTTTGAGGAGGTTCAAATTTTCAAGGAACCCAACTCATATCTAAAATTGATTCTAAGACCACATACATCTCATTTTAGTATTTATGATTGGTTCTTAGCATTTCAGAATAGGACTTGATCTTAATGAAGTTTATTTTCATCAGTCCTTGAAGTTTTAGGCTCATTCATGCTTTAACAGAGTTGTATTTCAAATGAGGATCAAAACAGTCAACTTATTTAAACTGTATAGTCGAATTTTTCAAGCAGCACATTTTTCGCATTTCTGGAGCACTAAAGTAGAAGACTATGTCATTTCATATAAAAGACTATCTTTCTATTTTAGTTTGTGAACTTTTATGAAAATGCCATTTCTAGAGCACTAAGATAGAAGACTATCTCAAAACATATAGAAGACTTTCTTTCTATTTTAGTTTACGAGATTTGATAAAATAGTCGTCTTATGCATTAGAAAAAGTCGACTCTTTTAGGCAGTGCAAAAATGACATTTCTAGAGTAGTAAGATAGAAGACTATCTCAAATCATATAGAAGACTATCTTTCTATTTTAGTTTATGAACTTTTGAGAAAATGACTTTGTTTTGGAGTGGTAAGATAAAAGACTATATCATTTCATATAGAAGACTTTCTTTCTATTTTAGTTTGTGAGATTTGATGAAATAGTCGTCTTATTCATTAGAGAAAGTCGACTCTTTTAGGCAGCGTGAATCTAACACTTTGAAGGCTCAAATAAAGTCGACTACTTCAAGTAGAAAGTCGATTGTTTTTTTCCTAGATTCAAAATAACGGCTAGTTTTGGACCCCAAACGGCTATATTCTCTTGAGACTCTATATATACCCATTTGTATTGGGGATTTCTGGACAAGAGAGATATAATACAATGTAGAGCCGAGAGTAGAGAATAGTAGAAGAGCAAGAGAGTTAGAGAGAAACCTACCCATGAGCATACACTTGATCGAGAAACTCTTGAATGCATATTTTTGCATTCTACTTGGTAGAAGATCTCTTAGGAACCACTATTGAGTCTCATCTTTCATATCATTCATTATGGTTCATCTTGCATATCTAGAGTTGAGCTTTTCATTTGAAATCTTCATATATCACTCTAGGATTTGAGCGTGTATTGAATATCTATTCATTGAGGAAAATTGTTGTATTTGTATTACAATTTCTTATCTACCTTTGAGAGGAAGACCAAGTGATGCACTTGGCAAGGAAGCCTAAGTCATGAGCTTGGCAAAGAAGTCTTGGTGAGGTTTTCATTGAGTAAGGAAGCCCAAGTTATGAGCTTGGCAAAGAAGTCTTGGAGAGATTGTCATTGAGCTAGGAAGCCCAAGTAATTCACTTGGCAATTGTACGGTTTGCTTTCCGCCATTAAGGAAGGCTCTATAGTGAAAACCTCAATAAGTGTTCTTGAGGCATGGACGTAGGCAAGAGGGACCGAACCATGTAAAAATCATGGTGTCACTTGGTTTGCATTTCTCTATTCTTAAACTCTTTTATTTGATAGCATTTCATTTATTTAAATTACATATGCTTTATATATGAATGCTATAAGTTTATATGTTTCAATTCATATGAGGAGGATGGGATAAATGCTTGGAGTTTTGGTTGAGTTGTGGAATTGATAAAATTATTGATTGATTGAGTATTTATTTGATTATCTATTTTTTAATCAATTTGCACACTATGTATTTAACAAATGCACAATCAACATTTCCATATACTACAAGCTTGATAAGTTGCACTTATATGAACACTTGCATTTGTTGTATCCACTAGATTATTTAAGTGCATAATAGATAGAGCTTTCTCATTCCCACTTGTTGAATACATAAGTTCATTAAGTGTTTGACAAAAGTCCAAATAAGCCTACTTTGTCAAAATGAGCTAAACCGAAAAAGTTTCATCATTTGCCTATTGTCCTTATTCACCCCCCCTCTAGGGACAATTCTTAGGTAACATATATATATATATATATATATATATATATATAAATATATATTCACATCACTTTTTCAAAATTAAATAATAAAAAAAATTTAATCAAAAATAACCCGGTCTCTACAGGTCATCAACATCTTGTTCACTTGTAGTCGTGTCGTTGTCAAAACCTTGACTAGAGTGTACATGTTCATCACTGTCCTCCCCTTCAACTGTGCAATCAACACTAGGATGTACAACAACATTGTCTTTTTTAGGATCTATTTTAGTTGGGAAGGCACTCTCTTTTCCCTTAGTTTGGTCATCAATACCATATTCACTTGAAGCCGTGTCGTTGTCAGAACCATTGGAGTTTACATGTTCATCACCATACTCCCGTTCAAATGTACAATCAACATCAGGATGTATAGCAACTTTGTCTCTTTCAGGATCCATTTCAGTTGGGAATGCAATCATTTTTCCCTTGGTTTGGTCATCAGCACCATGTTCACTTGAAGTCGTGTCTTTGTCAGAACCACTAGAGTCAGTATGTTCATCATTATCTTCACCTTTGACTGTGTTGACAACACCAGGATGTACACTAGCATTGCCTCTTTCATTATCCATTTCCAAAGTATGATCTCCACCACCTCTGTCATCAATCACAGTATCATCTATATGTATGTCAATGGCAAAATGCACTGGATCATGGTCACAAGTGGGTTGTCATTCACTTCTACCGTCAACACTAGTGTCCATCGACACACTAGGTTTCTTCCTTCGTCTTTGCAATGCCTCATCATCCAATCTATTTTGGCTGCCTTGCTTTCCCACTTCTTATAATGCTTACTGGCTAATTTGAATTCTATCTGTGTATCTTTCATTCAACATTGTGTAAAGAGAGTTTGGTCACTACATAAAAATGAATCTATAATTATAGATCATAAATCTACCAAGACCAACTAATTCATACTTACATCTATCTCGGAATACAACTGACTATTAGTAAAAACAGAAGGCACGCCTAAGCCGGTAGATGAACCAGACAAAGTATCATTTTCAAACACATGGTAGGGAGTGCTAAACAAGATCTGGATCACTGAGGGATCACCTATTGAGCAATGTATACAAAGATCAAGCCATTTAGCAAGAGGTATGGTTATATTAGTATAAATTGGATAGATACTTAATTAAAATATTTTAAATGATACATAGTTAAAATCGGCTCCTCATCAGGCTGTGTCCAAATCCTCCAATCTCCTTCTCCCATTTCATGTGTTTTTGTAGTTAGTCGTCGATCCAATAACCAATGGATTGGACATCTTCCTTGAGAGAAGGAAAATTCACATCGACTCGAGTCAAATATAGAAGCTGAAATTTATTGCAAGGAACATTTAAGAAACTCGATTAATCTTAAATAAGAAACTGTTGAGAAATAAACCTCTAATGGTGTACCACCAAATGTTATGGTATAATGATAAGTAAACAAGCACGTAACAAATTAAAGCAACTTAAAAGAACATACCAAGAATTATACGTAGTTCGGCTAAACAAGCCTACGTCCACGAAGAGACCGATTTCGCTATATAGATTATACTAGTACAAGTTGAAGAATTGTACCAAGAATGTATTCAACTCTCAACCCTTAACCCTTATACACCCAACTTCACAAAAGAAAATCATAAATTCATAACAATAATTCTCTCACTAAGTGTCCTCTCAAAACAATGGAAGTGACCTCTCAAATACAATAAAAGTATTGCCTCTACACAAGAGTTATGAACTCTCAATTGCAATGAGGTATTGCCTCTACACAAGAGTTCCCTCATAAGACTATATCTCCTCAATCTCATAAGTCTTAACCCATTACCTAGGTATCTATTTATAGAGTTCCAAACTCAATTCCTTGTTGCACAATGATTATAATTTCTTGGAGCCCAAGACTAGTCTAATAAGAAATTTTCTAACAAAATACAACTCTAAAATAGAAACCTAATTAGACTTGGAATTTGAGACACAATTCCTAACAATCTCTACCTTGACTCAAATTCCATCAAGTCAATCATCAATTCCCACAACATTGATCAGAGATGCTCGATCAGTCAAAACCTACAAGGCTCCACCTTCATTACTCGAGCTCCATGTCATGTAACCAAACTAATAGATTGACTCCACCAACAACTAAAACCACCCATTGTAGCATCTGTTAAGACTCCTTGTGTTTTCTAGATCTCCTTCACTTTCGAATTTCTATCATTTCCTTTCAATGCTCCCACTAAGCCTTGTTGAACTAGGATGTCATTCACTCTCCCTTGCCATAGGGTGAAGCTACCTTTACCGTCAAATCTCTCCACTTTGTGCTGTGTAGCAATATTACCAACCATGATTATCATAAGTGCCCAAGACGAACAACACATGTGTTATGAAGAAAAATCTAGACAAGATTTTTATCAAACATCTTGTGTACCTTGAATCTTTGATACCAATTTTTTGAGAAAATAAACCTCTAGTCACGTACCACCAAATATTATTGTATGATGATAAGTGAACAAGCACGTAAAAAATTAAAGAAATTTGAAGGACACAACAAGAATTATACGTTATTCGATTAAACAAGCCTACGTTCATGAATAGTCCAATTTCATTATATAGATTGTAACAGTACAAGTTGAAGGATTGCACCAATAGTACACTCAATTCTCAACCCTTAACCCTTATACACCCAACTTCACAAAAGGAAATAAAAAATTCATAACAAGAATTCTCTCACTAAGTGCCCTCTCAAAACAATGAAGGTGACCTCTCAAATACAATAAAAGTATTGCCTCTACACAAGAGTTCCTTCATGAGACTACATCTTTCTTAATCTAATAAATCTCAACCCATTACCTAGGTATCTATTTATAGAGTTCCAAACTCAATTCTTTGTTACATAAAGATTATAATTTCTTAGAGCCCAAGACTTGTCTAATAAGAAAATTTCTAATAGAATACAACTCTAAAATAAAAATCTAATTAGATTAGAAATTTGAGACACAATTTCCAACATAAACAAAATGTTTTAATCAAAGTAAATGCATCAGTCAATGCTATTGTCAGCGTTATGTTTATATCTGCACGAAAATTATACAACCAGACCAGCTCTTTTTCACTTTACCTTTTACACAAGGTTCTTTAATAGATTTAAACAAAAAATCTACCACATATGCATACCAGTTGTAAGACCTAATGGCATCAACATTGTGCACAACTGCTAGTTCTTGCAAATGGCCCTTATATCGCCCATTTGGGGTTAGTGCAGCAGCACAAGTAAATAAGACAAACGCTCACTTGAATTATTGCTCTGCCTTAAGTGTTTTGACATTTTTAACCAAATAAGTTACATGCATTCCTCGGGTACCACGATATTCACTTTCATCTATCCAAGAGGCAACAATGTTGCTGCCTTTCGGCACCTTCTTATGCCCACAAGGTAAATCAAATACAAACTAGACATCAAGTGCTGCTCATGTCCAACTGTAATCCAATTTGTCTTGCAATCAAAGTGATTGAGTATATGCTTGTAGAGACCAATTTCTAATTCCAAACGAGAGCATTTCAAGGTTAACAATTGCCCAAAGTCAATCTTCTCAATTGTCTTCCTTTTCTCATCATCAAATTTAGATACAATGTTAACGAAATCAGATATCGAGCATCTGTGCTAGTGGCTCCCATTTTCCTGATAGCGAAACATAACAGCACATATTAACCATTTAAAGAACAAACAAAATTCTAAACCCTATATTTTATTAAAATATAAAGTTAAGTTGATGTTAATCAATGCAACAGATAAACCAATTACAAAAGAAAAAAATACCTTCTCCTTCTTTGAACCTTTTCATCCAATTTTTTCATAACTTTTAAATTTACTCTTCCACGGATCATGGTAAGGTTGCTTGTCCTCGGAGGTCATTAATTCCCAATTATTAGCGATTTTTAGGTTTAGTTCATTCAATTGATCCTTAGACAACTTCTTGTAACTACCTTGTTCTGATCAGAAATCGCGATAATATTGAGACCTGGAAACATATTTAAAAATTGCATAATTACATACTTAACATTTTAAAGATGCTGATGAGGGTCACATTCATATATAAACAATATAACATTAGTTCAAAACTATAGTTATTATGATGATGTTGTCTATAGCTTATTTAACAATCCTAAAACATCAAACAACATGAATAATAATAAATGTCACAATATATTACGTTGAAAAATAAAACACAAGAATTTATCACAATAATTACATAATTAACAATTGCATGTGATGTGGATCATATTATTCCTCTGTCATTTAGGGGAGTGAATGTGAAATTGAATGTAAATGTGAAGAATGTTTATACCTAAATAGTAGGAAAGATGTTGAAGACCAATTCGGGTTTGAAAGTTGTATGTGTAACTCTGTGACTTATTAGGTTTACGAGTCTCTTCAACCTCAAAACTGCCTCTTGATGGATATGGAGGAGTAAGAGAAGGAATGATGTCCGATCGTCAGAATCGTTTGAAGTGTTGACAAGGATGTATTTCAAATTTTTCCTTTTGGGTTTACATAATGGTGTTTTTGTTTTTCCTTTAAGGCTTGAGGGTCGTTTTCCTACATTTTTTTCCCTATTTTCAAAATTGCTTGCACCCTTGACAAGGATATATTTCGAAATATTCTTTTTGGTTTTGGGTAGTGTTTTTTTTTTTTTTTTTTTGGCCTTTATTGCTAAAGAGTCATTTTCCTACGTTCTTCATCCTAACCACTAAAGAGTATTTAACAAACAATCACAATTTAACAGGTGAAAAAGATGCTTGAATAGAAATGTAAAAAGTTAAACCCTATGCGCAGAGTAGACAGATAGGGAGAAATAAGAACAAATCAAATCCCAGATTAAACCCTAACACGGAGAGAAAGAGACAGAGATATAAATAACTTCCTCAAATATAAACCCAAAGCCTTTGTTCAGAAGGTGAAACACCTGGTTACAGTAAACCAAGTTGCAGATCTTCAACCCAATTATTGATTGTTATGTCAGTACAATCCACTAAAAAAACTCAATAACCACAAATTAACCCCAAACTAAAATCAAATAGAATAGAAACAACTTATACTCGTCAAATAGCCATCAAGAAGATAGAAAAAAAAACACAGACTTGCAATAATTAAATAGCAAGAAAAGGCAAAAATTTAGAGGAAAAATTAAATAAAATAAATAATAAAAAAAGAAAAAAAAACTCACATGAGAATTGATGTGAGTCGAGAGAAAATCGAATTGAAATGACTATAGATAAGAGTCGTGTTTGTATTGGTGTTTGTGATTTTAGGATTTTGTTTAGGTTATAGCTCTGTTTTTCTATTTATAAGTAAATAAATAATGTAGTGAAACTAAAAAAAGATTTTGTTTATGTTATAATTCTATTTTTTTAATTCAAAAGACTTTTAATACATATTTTATTAGTTATATATAACCAAACAACTCTAATTGAAAATCCTAATTCCAATTTTGAAATCCTAAAGACTCCTAAATTACATGCATGAAAATTAAAATTATTGCATTAATACACCCGTTTACTCAATTGAACTTCGTATAAATAAGTTGCAGATATTCAACCCAATTATTGATTGTTATTTTAGTACAACCACTAAAAAATTCAATAACCACAAATTAACGCCAAACTAAAAACAAATAAAATAGAAACAACTTACACTCATCAAATAGCCATCAAGAAGATTTAAAAAAATCATGAACTTGCAATAATTAAATAGCAAGAAAAGACAAAAATTTGGAGAAAAAAATTAAATAAAACAAATAATAAAAAAATAAAGGAAACTCACATGAAAGTTAATGTGATCCGAGAGGAAATCAATTTGAAATGACTATTGATGAGAGTTGAGAGGAAGAGTCGTTTGTTGATGAGAGCCTTGTTTGCATTGGTGGTTGTGATTTTAGTAGTTTTAGGGTTTTATTTAGGTTATAACTCTATTTTTTTATTTAAAAATAAATAAATAATGTAGTAAAATTATAAAAAAAACTGAAGAATGTTTTGTTTAGGTTATAATACTATTTTTATTAAATTAAAAATAAAAAAATAGTATATTGAAACTAAAAAACCCCTTTGTACTCTTAATAGTAACTTGCAATAATTAAATAGCAAGAAAAGACAGAATTTGGAGTAAAAATTAAAGAAAACAAATAATAAAAAAAGAAAAGAAACTCACATGCGAATTGATGTGAGCCGAGAGGAAATTGAATTAAAATAACTGTTGATGGGAGTCGTGTTTGTATTGGTGTTTGTGAATTTGGGGTTTTAGGGTTTTGTTTAGGTTATCATTCTATTTTTCTATTTAAAAATAAATAAATAATGTAATGAAACTAAAAAAGTGTTTTGTTTAGGTTATAATTCTATTTTTTTAAATTCAAAAATACTTTTAATACATATTTTATTAGTTATATATAACCAAACAACTCTAATTGAAAATCCTAATTCCAATTTTAAAATCCTAAAGACCCCTAAATTATATGCATGAAAATTAAAATTATTACATGAATACACCCGTTTACTCAATTGAACTTCTTATAAATAAATTGCAGATCTTCAACCCAATTATTGATTATTATTTTATTACAACCTACTAAAAAATTCAATAACCACAAATTAACGCCAAACTAAAAACAAATAGAATGGAAACAACTTATACTCACCAAATAGCCAAAAAGAAAATTGAAAAAAAAATCACAGACTTACAATAATTAAATAGTAAGAAAAGACAGAAACTTGAAAGAAAAATTAAAAAAAAAACAAATAATAAAAAAAGAAAAGAAACTCACATGAGAGTTGATGTGAGCTGAGAGAAAACCGAATTGAAATGATTATTGATGAGCGCTAAAAGGAAGAGTCTGCACGTTGATGAGAGTCGTATTTGTATTGGTGTTTGTGATTTTAAAGGTTTTAGAATTTTGTTTAGATTACAACTCTATTTTTTTATTTAAAAATAAATAAATAATGTAGTAAAATTAAAAAAGGATTTTGTTTAAATTATAATTCTATTTTTTTTAATTTAAAAATAAAAAAATAGTGTACTGAAACTAAAAAATTCTTTTGTACTTTTAATAATAGTATAGATATAGATATAGATATAGATATAAATATAGATAAACAATGTATAAGGTATAATGAGTAATAATCTCTTGTTGACCGGTGAGCAAGAATTTCATATACATGTCAAAACGACACAGTTTCACTTAAGTGAAGTGCATCAACGACGTGACAATTTTTTAACGGTTCAACCCTCACCGCAAGAGACTGCGGAAAATGCCTCACAAGACAGGAAAATAGTCCTACAACACCATCACTCTTGCCATTAGCGACCCCATTATCTCTTTTTGAGTTTCTAATTAATTTATTATTTTATATTAAATGTTTACTTGCTTATTTTTGTAGCATCTCATTTATATGATTACTTTATATATGCGCGCACTGATTGAACAACTATTATCGTCTCCCTTCCCTTCCCTTCCCTTCCCTTCCCCTCAAAACAGATAAAATATATGATAATCATATAAAAAGGACTCGAGAATCTCGTGGTTGTGGTCTCATGCCTCACGTGCAATCTTTTAATTCTAAATTATTTTCTCATTTACGTTTGGTTCCATTAGAAACTAAAAATTCAATGATTTTGGGGTTGGTTTTTGTATTATATATATTTTTTTTTTTGATGAATATTAATTATGAGACTACTCAGAGGTTTACCTTTCTACATTACAATTGGGTTATATGAACTTACACTTCTTGTTGAATTTCTGTGATTTGGTTCGCTATATCTACCCAAGAAGTCAGAAGTATATATATATATATATATATATATTGGAACTCGAAACTTATCCGAACAAGACCCTTTGAACCCACTCCGAGGATACAACGCCCAGTCCTACAGTCATTGCACCACGAGTTAAATCAAAAAAATAAAGAAAGTTGGCAGGACTTAAATCTGGTCATTATTGAAGGCATTTTATTCCTAAGTTACAGTCTAATTAACATGTTATGTTTTATACAAGAGTGTACTAAGCAGATACAAATCCTTAATTAAAAACCACTTGAAAAACACTCTCCAAAACGATTTTTGAGCTCCAAAAGATGAAAGCCGCTTTTCAAAAGTCAATCCAAACAAAACCTTAGTTTGATATATAACCGCTAATTTGATATATAACCATGTATATATAATGATGAAATAAAGTGTAAAATGACACACAATCTCTCTCACTCAGACTCACATGTGATAAAAGGGGTGTATGCACTATATGGATACTATAGGGTGTTTTTTTGCCCTTAATCCTATATTAAATATAGGAGTGATAAACTCATGGGTAGAACTAATCCTTGAAAACCGACTTATAAAGAGAAGGTGGACATGTGTATATACAATGTACATTCCAAAGGTACCCAGGCGATGGCTTGTAAGGAAAGGGTGCTCATGTCATGTGTATATACACTGCACATTCCAAAAGTACCCAGACGATGTGGGACTATGCTAACAAGGAGTAGGACTAATATATACTAATAAGTAGGTATAGCTATACATATATGTGTATATATATATTAATATAATACTAAATATCACCATGTCACAATGATAAAAGTAATGAGATTCACCTAATATTTAGCTCATGTGATGTGGCAGCCGTAGTGTGTTGGGCAGCTGGGGAGGCAGTGAAGGTGGAAGAGATACAAGTAGAACCCCCAAAACGGTTTGAAGTTAGGATTAAGATGTTATGTGCCAGTCTCTGCCACACAGATGTGCTTTGTGTTAGGATGGCACACACTATTGGCAATAAAACAGAGAAAAAAACACACACAAATAATACAAGATTTACGTGATTTGAGAAATTGCCTTCGTCTCACGGGCAAAGAACGACTATCTTTACTTCAATACTTTGGTTACACACTTTTTCTCTCTCTACTCACCTCTCTCTCTACAATTATCTCTTTTTTCTCTACAATCTCTCTTCTCAACCTCACCTCTATTTATAGTCTTCAAATTTAATTCCTTGTTGGACAAGAATTACAATTCCTTAAACCCCAAGACAACTCGTGCTAAAAGAATTACCTATTAAAATACAACTCTACATGAAAACCTAATTATATTAGGAATTTGGGCCACAATTCCTAACACTATGCTGTAAGGGATTTCAAGTTGTATGTACTAGTAACATCATTCATTCCTTCTTCATGTATTTATTATTATACACTTCCATGCCACTCATACATATATATATATATATACATACATATACATATATATATTTGACTGGGTTAAATACTTCTCCTGCAGCCTTTGTTCCCACGAGTTCTCGGACATGAAGGTGTTGGGTAATCTCTCTCTCTCTCTCTCACAGTATTCTCATGCATAAAGGTAATTACTATTTAGCAAGTAGTGTGTATATATATATATATATACTGTGAGAATGCAGGATGGTGGAGAGCATTGGAGGAGTTACAGAACTAAAGGAAGGAGATGTTGTGATTCCGACCTACCTAGGAGAGTGCAGAGAATGTGAGAATTGTATATCAGGGAGGACAAATATGTGCCTAACCTACCCATTATCAGCTTTCACTGGTCTATCGCCGGACGGCACATCAAGAATGTCGTCGTCTATCAGAGGCGACCAAAAGCTTTATCACTTTCTCAGTTGCTCAACATGGTCTGAATGCACAGTTGTTGATGCTAACTATCTTGTCAAGATTGATTCAAGTATACCTCCCCCACATGCTAGCTTTATCTCTGGCAGCTTCGCAACCGGATTTGGGGCCGCCTGGAAGGAAGCCAAGCTTCAAAAGGGATCATCAACTGTGGCTGTTTTGGGTCTAGGTGCTGTTGGATTAGGGGTAAGTAGGTATATATTTAGATTTTTACACAATCCTCTACTAACTATCACAGGGTCGTTTTTAGTCTGCTATTTTTCACGGATAAATCTGAAAATTTGTCCTAGTAACTAACTGCAGGTGGTGGAAGGAGCTCGATTACACACAGCACCTACAATAATTGGCATCGACATGAACAAAAAAAAAGGCGAAAAGGGGAAGGCATTTGGAATGACTGATTTTATAAACCCTAGAGATTCTGACAAGTCTATTTCAGAAATGGTGAAAGAGTTGACAGCAGGAAAAGGAGTGGACTACTGCTTTGAGTGTGTACTGGAGTCGCAACCTTGGTGAATGAGGTACTTGAATCTACAAAAGTGGTATGCATATAAAATATAGATACATACATACAGACATACATACATATTAAATTGAAATTATTAAAAAGCAACCAAGCATTGTATTTTTCTAATTGGTGAGAGATCATCAGGGAATAGGAACAGCAATACTACTTGGTGCAGGAACTCAGAAAAGCATTGAAATCGACTTCATCCCACTCATTTCTGCTACAACACTCAAGTATTCTGTTTTGACTTACAAAGTTCAAGTGGAAGATATGGACAGAGCATTCGAGCTACTGAAGAAACCGGACTGCCTCAAAGTTCTTATCAAGTTTTAATTCATCTTAAACACAACTTGTAACATCTTTGGATCGTTATCATATCTATTATGACATTTTCATGAAGAGGGATGATACACCAAGGATCATTCTAAAGCAATGTGATTGCATTTTGGGATTTTACTATGGTGAATTTATCAATTTAATTATGAAAACCTATTGGTGCTACTACGAGTAAAGTTGACCTCTTCCTAACAAGAAAGTAAGAGCAAACAAAAGAGAACCTAGAATGCTGATGAAAATTTAGTTAAGAGCAAACATAAGAGAACCTAATAGGCAGATAAAAAAAATTGGCAGAAGATTGAATCCATGGACATCAAGAATTCATTATGAAGGGTATGTATGTCTAAAATGCATGTGCAATAATAATAACCAAGCACCATTCAAGGTAAACTGACTAGGCTGTATGGGAAAGCTGAAAACAATGGCCATCAAAATTTCCAACAACATAACACAATAAACCAATTTCTTCTCAAGCCATTTCCAAGTCTGCCAGTGAAGCAGCCAATGACGTGATGTGATATAGTAAAAGCTTCAAAATCCAGTTCTAGCCCCAGAAACTAAGGGCCTGTTTGGGGGCAGGCACAGACTGACAGCTAGGGCCCCACTAGAATTTTTTTTTGGGATATTATATAGGTATATCTTTATAAAAAATATCATCAATTATGATGAATTGCCACACCCCCACCATCCCTCCCCCCCCCCCCCCCGGGCGGAAATTACAAAAAAATCCTACTATGCCGCCTTATTTATTTATTTATTTAATCTAAACTCACTCTCTCACATGCTCTAATCTCCTGACATATCTAAGCTTTACGTTTTGAGGATCAAAAATTGTACCACAAAATAGTATTATATAATCTATATCCATCCTAATGGACCACTTGCAAACACTATTATCATACATAGCATTAATAGGGAAAAAAAGAATTTATTCGTACTTTAACACATTATTTCATCTTCTTTTTTCTTTCTTTTTTATTCATTGTGCATAATACATAAGATGGACTCAATGAAATTATCAATGAAAGTTATCGTTATTTTGTTATTACGATGGTTTAAAAAAAATTATCTTCTTGTTGTTAGATGCCTCCAAATTCCTCCCCCCCCCCCCCCCCCCCCCCCAAAAACGGGCTTATAAACCCACAAATGGGTCTACAAACTTCTGCTATCTCTCTCTCTCAAGGGTTGGCCGTTCGTCTTTCTTGCTGGAGTTCCTCTGTTTACCTCATTCTCATTTTGTTGATTGGTAAATTTTCTTTGAAAAATTCACTTTGCATTTTCTCTACCTTGGTCTTTCACGTTGCAAACAGTAATGATGATTTAAAAGTTTTATGGAAATGGTGGTATATAGGATATGGGTTTGAATGGAAATGGGGTATAAAGGAGATGGGTAATATAGTCAAGCCAAAAATAATATAATAGTTAAAAGACATTTAAGAAATGCACTCAACCAAACATCTTTTATCTCATAAATGCTTTTCCGAAAGCCTCATCAACAAAGACTTTTGATGTTGAGAAGCTCCCCCCAAACACCACCTAATTTTCCTTAGCCTTGATCTATCTTACCGTCCATGCTACTTGAGACAAGGCCAATTAAATTCATACACTCAATAATGACTGTTGAACCTTCAGCATATTACTACCATTATATCATAATTTCTTTTCAAATTAGAATTTCATTCATAACTCTCTCTCTCTCTCCCCAATGGTTTTATTATTGTAAGTAACACCTTGACAAATACATATCTTACCTTCCACTCCAGCTCTCTAAAAGCATAGATGGATTTTAGTAGGGCCTTTGACCTATTTCTAGTCACAACCAAGGAAAATAAGCTCCTCTAATAATATGTCCATGGAGCAATTAATATACAGAGAGATCAATTAGCCTAATGAATACAGTTCCTAAATTCCCAAATACTAAGATTTGAATTCTTTCTCAAAGTGGCTCCAAGTTGGCAGTGATGGGAAACAGTATCCAATCTCCTATTTTATATATATATATACTGAAATAATTTCTTGCTCACCGGTGAGCAAGAAATTCTTTCACACCATGTGTAGTAACCATTGGATAAAATTGTTGTGTTTGTTGGTAATTACTTTTTTTACACTTCAATCATATCCAACAGTTACTATGCTTGGTGTGTAAAAAATTTCTTGCTCACCGGTGAGCAAGAGATCATTATTGATATTATATATATAATTATATATATCAGAAAGGCAAGGATGATGATTATATATATAGATATATGAAAAGGTAACATTGTATTAACCGCTCCAGAATATGCTTAACCATTACACTCAAGTTTCAAAACCTATAAATCTTCCAGCAACTAATCAAACTTGTAGGAAGAACACATGGATATTAATCAGATTTACATAAATATGTGATTTTCAATGATTTGCCACTACCCAAGCACACATTTAACTGGTTGAACTGGAACTCAAGAAGTTCATGATTCATTGCAAAACAAACAAAAGCAAGTCTTACATGGCGGCTTCTTCAGGGTCAGTTTCAACTGGTACAGGAGGAATATTATTGCCACCTCTCAACCTCGAAGATACATTGTCAATGGCAGAATTGAGTTGGCTTATTTTTGCATTCAAGGTCTGCCTGGTTTTCTGCATTCGACAAAGAAAGGGGAGAAAAGGAAAAATTAGAACAAAAGTAAAACCATCAATCAGCAGGAGAAGTTAGTGAGAAGTCAATAACAGTTTAATCACCTCTAAACCTTCATCGTAATAGATTGGTCGCTTGGCCCTCCGGAAACCATATTCATCTTCATTTAGCAGGGATCTTCTGATCTAATGACGTGGGAAAAAAGAACAGACCACAATAAAGCCCATACTTTAAAGCATAAAATGCAATTTGGAAAGACATAAAGCAGAAAGTTTAACAAAATCTAAAGTGCAAAGGTCAGTCAGATAAAGAGATTTTTTCATGCTAGTCCAGTCAATCCCCTCACCTAGTCATTGCCAATGACATGAAGAATATATAGATGATATATCTGACTTGCTTTATTATGCAAACATGGAAATCATATAGCAACAATGAAAAATTACCAGCAATAAGTAATCTTAAAACTAGGGACCAAACTGGGCATCTGGAAACTACATTACCCGGACGTTAATGATAAATAAGATGTTGAAGAAAATTTGAAGAAATCTTTTACTGCATTTGCATCGTAAATGAACCATCCCAAGCATGGTCTCAAAGCAATTGAGTATTGTACATCGCAAAGGGTAGTTATCAAAGAAAAACAGAACAGAAAGAAAGATGCAAGGGTTAATGGAAAGGCCCAGATTATATCTCTTACCTTTGCAAACAAATTAAAGCCCGTGGCATACAAATGGGAAGAATAATTACTCCTTACTCCTCATCAAATATGAAAAACTACGCACAAAGTACTTTCAAAAGTAAAGAATTTTATTAAGAAATATTTGATGGTGACAGAAACAATAGTAGCAAGGCAGAGTAGCAATGTAAGTTCGGGGTGAGAGAGAGAGGGACAGAGAGGAACTGTTGAAAGACAGACTACAAACCCTAAATCACCTTAAATTGGAAAGTACGATTTAAGATTTTCATTTAATAAAAAAGGGATATCTAAACAGATTAAATTTAGAAAAAATTACACCGACACCCCCTGAGGTTTGCCCAATTACAAGTAGATTAAAATTTTGCTGCATGATACCCAGCCCCCCAAACGTTTGACACGTGTTGCGCTAACACCCTGCAAACAATTCTTTGACTTGTGAAAAGATATTTTTGGGACGTTAAATTACCAATTTACCCCAATAAAATTCTTTTTTATGGACCAATAAGAAGATATCTCTGTGAAGCCGGTGGTCAAACTCCATTGAAGCACCGGTCAGCAGGTCAGAAGAAAACTGGGGCAAGAAAATTCAGACAGGGTTGATAAACAGATCGGTACCAACCGATAGATCAAGGAAGATTTTTGTAAAGCCGTATGCGAAGAAGAGCATAATGCAGATTCATATCAATTCAGTGGTTGGGATCATGCCTACATATACATCTATATGTGAGTGTGTGTGTGTGTGCGCGCGCGCACACCCAAATCTTCTAAGCTTTTCCCACCACTTGCTCTTACTTGAACATATTCGTATATGTGTGTGCGCACACGCACGCCCAAAGTATATACCTCAATTTCAACATGGTGTATAGACTACTTCCATTATTGGATATTGCTAGAGGTGAGTGACCATGAGCGTTCCCAGACACAAAATTAAGCTAAAAAATTCCACCATCCTTAATTGCAATTGGTAATTGAAGAAAAGACACAATTGTACATTAAGATAATTAAATTTGAAAACTTTGTAAATTAATTTGCAAAACAATAATTAAAAATTTTGCAAAACTGTAAAATTAATATTTTGCAATTATACAAATATAATATCAAGACCAGTGTGTATTCTCATTGAGCATTCCAGCATGGTTCCCTTAACCAGAATAATAGAAGCTCATATTAGAACATTATGAGCCTTGATGTTGATTGGTCTGTTGATTTAATGGCAAACCAATCTCCATCGTGGTGAGAGGGTCAACCATGGTCGTGCCTTCAGGGGATCAATATCAGGACCAGTGTACATCACTGAGAGCCGAAGTGGTCCAGCTCGCTGTACAGAACCACCAGTCAGTCATCATCAGGGCCACTCGCTGGAACTATGACGCAAGGAGAAAGGGGGAGAGAGAGAGGATCAGATTGGGGGGTGGGAAGTTGTTTTAAGTGGTGTTGGGCAGTTTAGTAATTTCACATCCCTAAGATTTTTTATTACAAAAGCATTAAAAAAACAATGGACAAATATGACATTTCACGGGATTTTAACACTGTTACGATGCTAACGCTACTTGCAATCTACCTGTA
This sequence comes from Cornus controversa, assembly GCA_026545225.1. Taxonomy (NCBI): domain Eukaryota; kingdom Viridiplantae; phylum Streptophyta; class Magnoliopsida; order Cornales; family Cornaceae; genus Cornus; species Cornus controversa. The sequence continues at coordinate 11,576,534 of CM048850.1, forward strand.
ATTCAGACAAACGGGGGTGTGTAATTTACCCAATTTAGAAACAGAAACGAGCCGCAAAACAAAATACACTGCCCCAATCAACAATGTATCGGGGGCAGAGGGAGGGGGCCAGTCCAGCAGAAATTTAAAAAAATCATTATCTTCACTTGTGTTTACTGAACCCCTTAAAATATAATGAATTGGCACCAAATTTATTTTTTCTTTAATTTCTACAAGCCCCCTAAATGTGTGTATATTAAAAATGAAGCACGACATCTACAGTTTATATCCAACACTTGACAGAAACAAATGGGGAGAAGACCCAAGAAACCAGTACAAGTGTTAGGGCCATGAGGAGCAGACTGTGGTCACTCCATGAGGACCATGACTTCCATGCACCAGCCAATACCCATTTTTTGTCACCGTTACCGTTGGCACCATGTCCAACCCTCTCTCTAGATATATATATATATATATGCACACACATATATATAGGTTTCAATTTGTTCTTATTTGGTTCTTGAAAATTGCCCAAGAAAATGCTAACATTTATGCAAATTTTGAAATAATCCTATGGAGTGGTTTAATTCAAACCTATTACCGTGAATGAAATTTGTGTTCGCTTTTCTGTTCGGGTTCTTTTTTCCTTCAATAAAATTTGAATATTTTTAACATTGTTTCATATTTTTAGCACTATTTATTGTTATTACTTATTAGTCTTTTGGCTGCTATTCTTACAAAAATTTAAGTGGGAAGGATTTTTTGGTTTATTATGTTGGATTTATGATTTGCAAGTTTAGAAGTGGATCTCTTATTATTATAGTTGTATTTAGTTTTTAACTTTGTTCTTGATCTATCTAAGTGCTTGGCTGCAGACTACTACTTTTTTGGCGTTTTACCTTTATACAGAAGCAAATATATGCTTTTTTTATACATATTCTCTTTTTTTCCTCATATATTCTTATTATCATTAGTAGATACTTCAATAAATTTGTTGCTCATGTCCTGTGCATACACAGTAAATTTTAAATATTAGAATTTTCCACTATATCTTAGTAACCATATAGTGTGTGAGCTTTTTATCATTGATATTTTTGGGCAATCAAGAAAAAATTCTTGAAAATTTTCAGGTTGGTCGCATGCTTCAGGTTTGTAGATGGTTATTTTTCTCCCCTTTTTGGCAATGGAGGTGTTCTCACCCCCTCAAATGACGAGACTAATCCCTTTGGATACTTGCAATCATCCAAACCATGGCTTCGGGTAAGCCCAGAGCAAAGGCTTGAAGCTCACAAGAATTGAGCACCTTACCCTTCTGCCATCTAAGCTACACCGTGGAGATTTCAAGTCTGTAGATATTCATCAGTCCCTATATTGCAGTCCTTGAAGCAATTTCTTCTCATTTGAATGTTCCTTTTTGTTGGTTCTTATTGTTTGTATACTCAATTACTTATTCTTTCTTCCCTATATTGCAGTCCTTGAAGCAAAATCTTGTTATTTGAATGTCCCTTTTTGTTGATTCTCCTTGTTTGTATACTCAATTACTTGTCTCTTTCTTCTTATCCTTGTTATTCAAAATGTTTTTTTTTTTTTTTTGGCTTGAATTGATATCTAGACTCTTAAGATAAGCTATTCCTAGTATTACTTTTATTGAAAACCTTTATTAAAGCCAAAAAAATTCAAATTTACTAGCCATTTCTCCCACTGCATGTATTCCCTCCCACCACACATCCCTCCTAAACAAAAAAATAAAGGAAAATGCTATGACAAATCATCCATTCGACCAAGTGCTCAATCGAATGGATGAGGCCACATGCTCATGGTGAGAGCTCCCTCATCATATCATTACTAAAAAGAAAAAGGCATGAATCCCGGATCCACCACAGGGCTCAATGCTAACTCAAATATAATTCAATCTCTCTAAACCACATGTACCCATGTAGTTTCTTCCAGAACAGATCTCAACAAGGATATTTATCAAATATAAAAATACATATATCCCAATCGAGGAAATTTTAATATAGGATACAAATGTATAGCAACTTAATGTAAACACCCTTTCACATTATTGATATGGAAGAAAACAACAATTGGCTGAAGGATTGACAAATAGAACTAGCAAACATGTAGCATATGCATCTGTGGGCGATCCGATATGTAATATCCTGATTTTTTTTATAAATCTATTTAATTAGTATTAGGGATTTAAAATTAAATTAAGTGTTAATATTGTTATCCAATTTCACAATTGGAGCTAGTTAATTCTAGTTAATTTCACATGACGATATGATTGTTTCAGTTTTGCTGGTTTTGAGACTTCTCCTGAATTTATTGGTGAATTGGGTGCTCTTTACTAGTGAGAAGACGATAAAAACTCTATACGAGTCCTTTGGTTTTGCGAATTCTTTTAGTTAAAGGGTTTGTAAATGAGTGAAATTATTGGATTCTTGACCTAAGATGGTGAATATGTTTATTTGGATACAGGAGGATTTGTTTAGATTAGTTACCAGGAGATGTGTTGAAAGTAACTGCAGATGTGTTGAAAGTTGCTTGGTAATGACCCTCTGTAGATGTAACAATGGTCTAATCCATGCTTGTAATTTTCCTGCCTTTTTATGTAGTGTAACTTGGAAATTTAAAGGTCCTGCCTTGTCACGGAAGAGATTTAATAAAAGTGGGTCTTGATTATTTATAATCTTTGCACAGGTCAATACCATGAAGTGGATAACTTTTTGAGCTTAGGATCTGATCTTAAAAATAAAACCATATATCTGGGTCCCATTAATAGTGGGCTTGGGTCTATTTGCGTGAAAAGAACTGAACCGGGAGAGCGGACCGAGAAGAGGGAAAAAAAAAAAGGAATGGGGAAAAGGAGGAATAAGGGACAGAACCCTAGTTTAGTCTATTCTCTTTCTACGCATCCTTCCTCTTTAATCTGTCTCCTTCATGTCTAGGGCCAATTACTAGGAGTTTGCTAGAGATCCAAGAATAAAAAGTGCTTCTATAAGACTATGGGTCGAAAAAACCGAATTGAAGGAGTTTTGGAAATTGGGTATTCCGGGTCTCACGTTAGAGGTAGGGGTGTTACTAATTTTTATGACCCTTTATTTGTGTTTTGCTTCTTCCTAGTGTTTTACATGAATATTATAATGTAATGGTTGTTGTATTTGCATTTATTTACATTGTTGAATGTTGGCATATTGAGTAGACTTGCATATTTTATATCATCATGAGAATATATACATGCTGATGATAGAATGATCCTAAATTGTTTTTTTTTTTTTGTTATTTTGAGATAACTGGTATTTGTGGTATGAAAAGTATTATCCTGAATTGATATTTTATTCCAAGGTTATCTGTTCAGTTGTGGTATTAAAGGCATGATTTCTGAATTTGGTATTTTATTTGAGGTTATTGTTGTTTTTGGTTATGAGAAAAATTGGTTGGTCGACGGGATTGTGCCGTAGGAGTCCTTGGATGAAAGGCTTTAATCTTGGCCAAGTGGTGTCGAATCCCAGCGGGTTAGTAGTCCGTAAATTCGACAATTGTGTTAGGAGACTTTCTTAGGCAAGCAGACGGCTGAACGGGGCGGCGATCGGGACTTGCTTTTATGCAAGTGGACAGTAGTACGGACAATGTCCAGATGTGTGAATTTGACGTGTTTTATATTTTGGAAAATGCTTAAATGAGTTGGATTATTCTTATTTGAATTTGTTGAATTAGAATTAATATTGTTTGGTGTACATAATAACTGTATTTTTGCCTTGAAGTTGTTATCTTGGTGTTTTTGTCATTACTCTCTAACATGGTCATGTTCCCTTTCCCCTTGGCATTTCATAAATTTTGGTTATCATTATTAGTACATTCCTAGTGGGCTTTTTCCCCAAAGCTCACCCCCTCCCAGATTTTGCAAATGATAGAGATGGCAGTAGAATCAATTAAAATTTCATGAAGAAGCTTGATTGTGTCTGCTCAAATTTCATTTAGTTGGTGTTATTAGATTCTGTTTCTACTCGGAACATAGAATAAATGATTTTATTTATATGTTGGAAGTTTATTTAGAAATTGGAAGAATTATGTTATTTGATTATTTGATATTGTCACTTTTAAATTGTTAACTGTAATAATTTGATTAGCTATTTGAATTGTGGGATTGTAAATATATATATATATATATATATAACACATTTGGCCCATTTGGGTGTAGCCTAAGACATGGCTACTGGAGTATGACCTTTTTTTTTGGTAACAGGTAGTGGGCTTTGGTTCTATGGTATTTTGAATATACATGCACTGCCATCTCTTCCCACTACTTAAAATCAATAAGAAGTCATACAATACTTTACATTAATGAATCTTAGATCATGGTTCTATGAGTTAAGACATTATCATAAAACAATGGGATATATATACATAAAAAGTTGATTCGTAACCTGCCATTTTACTTCACTTAAGTGTGATATAAGTATATACATATAAATAAATAATTAATATGTATATATCTAATTTTGGTTCTTTACTTTTCATTCAACTTTGAAATTTGTAACTCACTCATTTTAAATCCGAATTTAGTGATTTTTTGTTTGAAGCTGAGTGTCCGAAGTCCTTGCTGAAAGAAATTCTAAGGAACGGAACTCAGTTATTTTAAATCTATGAAAAATAAATTTCTTTCCAATAAAATATTTATATTTCCAGGTTTTGAGAGTGTTGACGATTAAATTTTGGATTTTAATTTAATTCTTTTTATCACAAACCCGGTTTGGGAAACCCGGGCGTGACACGATATGTGACACTCTACCTCCCCCTTTGGGTTGCCATTAACCATCATTCAAGCTAACAACTGCTGGTATTTCCAGATATGACATAATAAAGCTTACAGGAGTAGGTATAATACCTGTGGTGCAAAGATATAAGCTAGAGTTCCACACACTGCACCTCCAAGAAGGAAACCAGCAAAAAAATCACCACCTCCACCTCTATGATCACTACTACAGCAAGCAAAAGAAGTACCACAGCTGATTTATCTATTGTAGATTAGAGCAAGCAGACACTAAATACTACTTACAACGAATGCATAACATAAGGCAGTACTCAAGGATGAAGGAATCAACATTATAAATCTATATAACACAATAAACCACCACCTTCTACCTTGAACATAAGGCCCACCTGTATTATCTCTGACCAATACCAACAGAAATAAAACAATTTGTCACATCTTGACTGACACAAAAAGAAGTGCCACTTCCACAATTCCCCTTAATATTAGATCATTTTCTATATAAATAAATAAATAAAGAGGAGAATAGAAATTCATACTTGTACTCTGAACGAACAGACAACTTGCGATAAATTCCCTGCTGGTTCGATTTCCTTCCAACTGTCAGTCCCGATGTTTTACCAAATGAAATTGACTTTGTGGACCAAAGCTCATGCTCCTTGAGGTGTCCTCCACCTATATTTAAACGGGAAAGGTTACATATAATATACTTAGTCTAATCTCTGCATCAAATAAGCAACAATAGCAGATGCCTCAGAAGACACGTTCTCAAAATGTTACGAGAAATCGCTCAGAATCCAAGTATCATCTGAAATGATTATATTTTTAATTTGAATGAAACAAATAAAGATGATAACCTCTTAATCAAATGATAGTGAATATTTTTAAAAAGTTCAAAACCTACTACCACGGTTGCAAGTGCCTTCTGAATGTTATATCTTAAAGCTCATTGAAAAGCAATGATCAGCCGTACAACTGTATTCGCACCCACAATGCTAAGTAACTTGTTACACCCAAAGATGTGAGGGTCTCATAAGATTCAAAACCTAAGATTGCCTTATCTCTATAATATGGATACATATTGTTGAAGGATTTAAATATTTAAGTTACACCCTCTCTAAAATCTTAAGCTTTTAGAGTAGATGGTAGTTAATATGGTATCAGAGTAGGCAAGGTCACGTGTTCAAATCTCACCGTCATCCTGATAATTAAAATTGAAACACATGTTGGACCAAAAGAAGGTCACACGTGAGGAGGCGTGATGAAGGATTTAAAATATTTAAGTTACACTCTCTCTCTAACAGTTTAAGCTTTTAGAGTAGATGGTAGTTGACACACATAAACCAAGTCACCAACCAAATCTCTATGGCCATCCTATGATGGGGTAGGAGATATACATGATTCAGCACTACTTTTGGAGAAGAGGGAAAGAGAAATAAAATTAGGGATTTTAGTAAATTTAGATTTTTATTTATACTTATTGTTATATTTGGTAATGTTTGAATTTTAAGGTTATTTTGGTAATTTGATGTTTTAGGATTTTTTGGGTTTGCTTAATAATTTGCCTATATAAAGGCTCCTATGTAAACAAACAATTTAGCTTTAGAATATCTGAATATTATTGCGAGTTTGAGAACTCTCCAACTGTGTCTTCTTCTCCTTCACTGTGCTTACTTTTCTCAATCTCTCTAGCCTCTCTCTTTCAATCTATCTTTCACCCCCTTCACCTATCTGCTCGCCTCCTTCTTCTGCCTCATCTCATTTTCTCATTCTCATCCCCTTCTTTAATTTTGGTTCTAAATTTAGACAACTCTACCCGTCCTACATCAGCTTGGTATCAGAGAGAGAGATTCAATATCAGAGAAAGATCAAAAGATCCATATTGTTACTATTCATTGTTCCTATTGCAAGATCAAACCGAAACCAATCAAACCAATAACAACTCATCCATCGTCAGCCACCATCAATCTAAACCGTAACCGCTGCCACCCACCGTCCTCAAACCATTCATACCGATCCAAGCCCATAATCAAACCAAACCAACACTGGCTCTCTCTAACTGAAAGTCTTAAACCTATCATCTACAAAGCACGGATACTCCAAAAAGAGTCTCGTGGCTGTATCAGACATACGGATACGGCAGGATACGTGTCCGATACGGCTAAGAAGTATCCAATTTTTTTAAATTATTTTTTGAATATCGGATACGGCTAGGATACGTGGGAGATACGGCTAGGATACGCCAGGATACATTTAGGATACGTCTGGGAAACTTTTCGGGACAAATTTGTAATTTTTTGTTCTATAAAATGGGGTCGAGATTGTAATATTAAAAACTTTATAGATTAGAAAATAAGGATCATTTTATAATAAAACAAAAATATTTTTAAAACCCTCAAGTAAGTGAGTCATTGTAAAGATTATTAGAAAAGATAATGAATTTCCAAATTTTAATTTTTTATATTTTGTATAATTACTTTAACTATATTTATTTTATGGTTGAAGAATAAAAATTAATATTTTATGTATAATATTATTTATTTATTTATTTATTTGACGTATCCTTTTTTTTTTTTCCTAGTTGGGGGGCACTCACACTTTTTTGCCCACGCCAGGGCTCGAACCCCTCCCCTCCTCTTTGAGGATAGGGAGGTTATACCATTGGGCTATAAGCCATTTGGTTATTTGACGTATCCTTGCTGTGTCCATATTCTATTTTTTTTAAATTTCCCGTATCGCCGTATTCGTATCGTGTCGTACCTATATCCGGTGTCCGTGTCCGTGCTTCCTTGCCTATCATTAATTACCTTTGTTACAGCCGCAAACTTCCACCCATTACTAATCACGGAAACCCTAACTCAACCCCATTCCGCCTATCCTTGTCAATCTTGGCAACTCAATTATAGAACCCCAAACCCTAGCACTAGCCCCATTCAAACCCACCTTTGTAAAACCCAGCGTGAACAAAACCCCTCACCACCAACATACCAGTCACTAGAAATCCACACAAAGCCCTTGCATGCAATCCCTATCACCATCAGTCATCACTTTGGCTAGAACTTCAACCATCGAAACCGATCATGGTGGCCTTCATAATCTTCTCGGAAACCTCGCCGACATCAGAACACCAACATCAGCCTTTGTCAGAATCCATTCGTCGAAATCGCGTCAGCATCACCATCACCTTGTGACCTCATCTCGTTGTCTCACATCGCTGTCCATCGTCATTGACGCCTGGATCGCTTCGTCGTTGCCTCCTCAACAATTCCTTGCCGCTGCCATCTTCTCCACCTTCTCTTCCACTGCAACTTCCGTTGCCTCTCACAAACAAGCCCTAAAGGCTCACTTATCGTGAATAAGGAAGAGAAGTTGGGTTATAAAAAACCCAAGTTCAAAACTAACCCATATTCCACCCTAATTTGGTTTTCGATCCGTAGCAAAATATTATAAAGCCCAGCCCAGATTGTTAATCCAAATACATTCCAGCAAGAAACATTTGATCTACCAAGCCCACAACCAGCTTGCCCAATTCAAGCTTAGTCCAGTCTTCAAATTGTTTCAAAGAAGACCTATTTGGGCGAAAGTTCAAAATCAGCCCACTTTTAGAGCCAGACCACTCCAGAACCGGTTCAGCACCATCCCAGTCTAGTCCAGTACATCAGTGAGGCAAAATATATATATATATATATATATAGAATCTTTACTTGAGTTTGAGGAACCACCTTTGGAGCATTCTTTGACTTGGACACCCTCACTGGACTCGGCAAAGGTACGCTACTCTTGAGAACTATGAGTAATATTTTTATCTGTTTGTTAAGCCAATAAATTTACAAAAAGGTCTTTATTTAAGCTGGAACTAGCACCATTCTCTTATTTTTCGATCACCATTTGTTCACCTAATCTCTTTGTATCTAATTCATTGGTTCTCACAGAGTAGTGCCTTCACATATATTACCTTACATACATTTTTGCTTCTTGTATGAGCATTGCCGTGATTTATGATTGGTTTACTTAATCAATTTGAGTCATATATCAACATTCCTTACCCATCCATTGTCATCTTTAATTTGAGTATTTAGATGCCATGAACAAGATTGGACCATTTCTTGATCACGCGAAAGGTTGGAAAGCTAATGAGACCCGAAACTCTCTCTCTCTCTCTCTCTCTCTCTCTCTCTTCTTCATTTATTGCAATGCTCTATTTTCTCGAGAATCTTATTCGTCTCTCTCTCTTTCTTTCCTTCTTCTTCTTCTTCTTGATGCTCAATTTCTTGAGAATGTTGTCCTTCTCTCTCTCTTTCTTCTTCATTTTAGGGCTACAAATTTTTTTATATGGAAGATGATGAGAATGGGTTGTTTAGTGAAGAGGATGATTTTGAGGTTCCTTAGGATTGCTTGGTATTTGGAGTGAAAATTGATATTTATTGTTTTGCTTTCATGCACTATTAGTTGTTGGAATTGGATGTTGGATTTGTTGTTATTGTTCTTGAATGCTTGGATGATATGGTTTATGATTTATTTTTGCATGTTTGATATTATTTTTTAGTTATTGACTTTGGGATATGAATTTTTTTATAGTAATTTTATTTTTCAATTGTGCGTAGGGGTGCACACGGTACGATTCCTTATGGTTCTTGGTGGAACCGGAACAGTTCCCAACCGAAATCGGAACTGGAACCGTTGAGTTCGGTTTAGTTCCGGTTCCCCAATGGTTCTTTGTCAACTTTTTTTTTTTTTTTTCTTAACATTGGCAAGATACACACTCATACTTGTACATCCCTAGTTATAACAATAAATTAGAAGCTATTAGTATTTATTTATATATCTTATATTATATAAATATATAGAACATTAGAACTTAGAAGCTAAATGTACTTATCTATATCTTATATATTTTATACTTTATATATAAATAGAACACTAGAATTTAGAAGGTATTAGTATTTATTTATATTATATATATATATATATATAGAACACTAGAACTTAGAAGCTATTATTATTCATTTAATTATCTATTATATTTTTTTTTCTAACGGTTCCGATTCTGGTTGGAACCGTAGTGAACAGTTCCTAAAATTTGGAACCGGAACCGTAGTGAATGGTTTAATTCAGTTCAGCTATGATTCCGATTCCACCTGTTCTTTGTGCACCCCTAATTATGCATCTCGCTTCACTCAGGTGCACACCTCACCTTGTACCATCTTTGGGATTCAGTGGATCATGCACCAATCTGCAGTGAGCTTGATCGAGACTTGAGGTGTTTGTCGTGTGCGGGCGGCCTCATGTCAGAGATGCTTGGACGACAGCTCCCTTACGCTCGTGGTGGGCTCTATGGAAGGAGATGAATAGGAGATCATTTGATGGATTGGAATCTCCTTGGGGGGTGGTCAGATTTTCTATCCTTGGCTCTCTTTTTTGTTGGGTTCAGGGGCTCTAATTGTAAATTTGTGGATATTCTTTTGCCTTTTGTGGATTGCTTGAGGCTATAGCTTTTGTGCAGTTGTTCCGGACCGCGCCCCTTTTGGGCGCTCTTCAATGAATACTTACTTATCAACAACAACAACAACAAAAGCCCTCACCCCAATTAACCTCCAACATGATAACTGCAACTTGAGCTTAATTTCTAAATTTGGATTAAGCTCATGATAGGCTTGTGTTGATCCACGGCTTGGTCAAGTTAATTGGGGGTAGCTTCAAGTTACATTTAGGTTATGCTTGTTTGGTTTGGTTAGATTCAGATTACTTTTATTTTATTGAAAATACTAATAACAATCATAATATAGGTCGGATTTGAATTGTTCGACACCTTTGCCCAACCCAAACTAAGATCAAGTTGAAACCTTTTAACCCAAACCCAACACGTAAGGAAAGAAAATTTCCAAGACAGTCCAAAGCCAAGGACTGACTCAATCTGGATTCATGTTATTGCCCAATTTATACCCCTTGAAAGTATTAGGAAAATTAATGGAGAACTATTTCATTTTAATCTTTAATTTCCATTTAAATTTATTATGTCTCAACTCCCAACTATTTTTGAGAATGTACTAATTTCTAACTTTAGTTAAGTAGGAGAGAGAATCATTTTCCCTTCCCTTTCGATTTTTTTTTTTTTTTTTAATTTTCCTTCACTTTTGCTTTCACTCACTAGATCCATGAACCAAACAGAGCCCAATGAACAAGAAGGTAAGTTTTGAACTATAAAAATTAATTTATCAATGAGATAAATGATAAATCAAATGAGCTTTCCTATGGATTAGGTCCAAGTAGATTACAGACAAAATAAGCGATGCAAAGCACCTACATGATGAATTGGAATTTATGGCAGTAATCCCAACAAGCATAAGAATACAAATCAGACTGTTAAAACATGAAACGATTCAGGATCCTTTAAAACACAAATCAAACAAGAAGAAATAGAAAATAAAAATCAATTACGATAATTACGAGGAATGTAATGCTTTTAAGAAAGAAAAAAAAAAACTGTTGTTTAGCTTCAGAACATTCATAAAACCCTAGAAATCACCAAAGAGACACTGAGCTTTTGCAAGACTTGAGGACGAGTCTGAAAAGTACCTGAAATCGAGATAGGAGCGATGCCGGTCGCCATGATGTCTGAGAGAGAGCAGTAGATAAAATGAGATCAGGTCATGGAGTAGTTATATAAATACAGTTCGAAATAACTAAATTTCCCAAAACAACCCCCACCCAAATAAGAAATAAAACTGAAATCACAAAATGTATTAAAAATTTTAAAAGTTTAAATTCAAGTATTAGAATTTTAAAGTTTATTAATTAAAATTGTTAAATTATTATTTTTTTTTTTAAAATGAGTATTGAAGTCTCTTTTGCTTAGAATTTTATTTCATTTTATGTGATATTCATTATTTTAAATGATATTATCAGTAGTTAATAAAATAATTACTTAATAAATTATATGTAAATACAAAAAAATTCTAAATTTTCACTCTTTTTCCATCAAATAAAACAAGGAAATATACTTCTCTCCTCTTCTCTTCTTTATTTTCTTTTCTTTTCTTTTATTTTGCGCCTCTACATATTTTTTTTCTCTTCTCAACCCACTGAATATATATATATATATATATATATATATAATAATCCTTCTTTTTTTCCCCTTCTCTTCCTTTCTTTGATATGAAACGTGGCACTAGTCTCTGAACCTATTTCCAATAATGAACAAAATTGTTCAAATCATATCATATAATCTCTTTTACCTCTTTAACTTTCTACTAAAAAAAATTTTTTTTTTCCTTTTACCAAATCCACCCGAGTGATCCGCGGAAGAAGGGTATTATGGTCAAAAGTGAACCTAACAGTACTTGCTCTGATCCATCCGCCCTCTGCCCACTGCCAAACATTGGTTTTGTCATCTTCCTCCCATGATTTTCGAAGGGAATTTTTTTTTAAATAAAAAAATTGTAGAATATAGAATGAAAAATACATATGAACTACGCATTGATATATATACATATATATATATATATATACACACACTAACATATTGCTCTTGCTTGCAACACTATAAAAAAATTATTGGACTAAAATATTTTAGGAATGTGAGGGTAATTTAGGTGTGAATATAATGCATGAATCGTGATCGTTAAATCAACGATAGAAAAAGTCATTTTAGATCGTAAATAGACACATATATTTTAAATCGTAAAATTGATATTTTAAATATTTTTGACCTTTAAATTGTGATTTTTTTTAAAGAAGATTGAAACGCAATGCTCAAATGTAATACAGATAATATATATTTATCGACTATTTTTCTTCTATATTGATTATCCCATCTACATCCAGAGTACCATCACTCAAAACTTTTTTACTAATCACAAGTAACACTGCTCATTTTTGACAACTCCCATTGGCATGTATAGCGATATTTTCATTTTCGACAACTCCCATCGGCATCGGCATATATAGTGATATTTTTAGAATAAAATAGATAATCATTATATGAAATTTTGTACATATTTTCTATTTATGTGACATCGCTTTGTGTGCACTTATTATTTTTAGAACTCATGAACAAAGTGAGTTAATGGAATCTCATTCCTCCAAATAGGATTTTTTTTCTTTTCCAGATAAAACACAATGGTAGTTTGTTCGTACAATTAATAGATGTGTTTTATAAAACTATTAAAAAATTGACTAGTGAACTAAATATATAAAATGTCAAGTCTATAAAAATATATAATAAGGCAAACCATCATTTAAATAAATATGGTTAGGCCATACACTATGGCTTGGTCAGAGTGCTTTTCCAATTTTAAATTCTAGCCACTCACATCAGCATTTTAATCAGCCACGTCAGCATGTCAGAATCTCAGAATTTTTGCTCCACAACAGTTTTTCCAGATTTCTGCCAACCAAAAAAAATAATTTTTTTCAATTTAAATTTAAAATTATTAAATATTTTTTATTTTTCATCTTATATAAACACTCATTTGTTCATTTATAAATTCATCACTACTTTCATCTCTTTTATTCTTGCAAAAGTTCATCTACCATCTCTTTCAATTTCGAATTTTCAATGATCAAGTCATCACGATCTTTGATAGATTCTAATTCTTTACGTTCTTCGTCATCTTCCTCATCAATAGATCTTGACAAATTGTTTGAAGACCATGTATTTACCTACAAAGAAATTTCAAATGGTTCTACACCGGAGATTGTAGCACAAGTATTTCAACCACTTTAGAGGCGACGGTTAATTTATCGTGACCGAGAAAGAATCCATCATCAGCTAAAAAAAGAATACTTTGACGAGAATTACTTATATACACTTGAGCAATTTCATAGACGATTCAGGATGCGTCGAAAACTATTTCTTCGTATCCTGAATGATGTTTAAGCTTATGACGACTTCTTCATTCAAAAAAAGGACCTAAGTGGTTGTTTGGGGTTGTCTTCTATACAGAAGACGACAACTGCAATACGCATTTTCGCATATGGTGGACCAAACAATTCATTTAACGAGTATATTAAAATTGGCAAGACTATTGCGATTAGTTGCTTAATGTCATTTTGTATTGTTGTTGTTGTTGTTGTGTATGAGCAGCACTACATGCACAAACCAAAAAAATCGATATCGCATGACTACTTCAAAAAGGAGAGGCTAGAGGATTCCCAGGTATGCTTGGTTTCATCGACTATATGCACTGGGAGTGGAAAAATTGCTTAGTGGCGTGGCGTGGCGTGGCACGCACAAATGATAAGTGCACAAAACATGTTATTTTATATCTCAAAATAAGTCTTTAATTACTCTTTTACTTTATTTAAATATTCTTATCTTTGCGTTTTGTGTTTTATAGGGGTTGATTTCCAAATAAGAAGAAAAGCAGCAGAAAAGGCCTAAAAAGGATATATATAGCCAAAGATAAACATCAGAAGAATTGTAGAAGAGATGGTATTCTATGCAATCTACTTCACAAGAGGTCTCAAGTTCAAAACTTTGCAAAATACTTTTTACGTCTGCAGTCCAGAATTCAAATTAAAGATATGGAGATCAAATATTAGATATTTAAATTCAAAATTTTGTATTTTGAATTTTTGTTTTTGAATTTTGAATTTTGTATTTCAAATTTGTATTTTGAATTTTGTATTTTAAATTTTTCCCACCTAAACCATTCCCCTCTAACTCTATAAATAGGGGGTCTTAGGGGATGGTGAAGGGAGTTAGAAATTGTAGAAAAAAATAAAGTGTAGTTGTAAATATATATTTTTTTTGTATTTATTTTCTTTTTCTTATAAACACAATTCTCAAGGGAGTGATGAAGCCACCATGGCTGAAGTATAGGTAAGTTGTTTTATTTTCTTGTCTACTTTTTCCTCCCAAGAGCATTCTTCTACTCTTCTATTCTGGATTTTATTTTCTAAAATTAGAGGAAGGATTTTTCGTGTTTGCCAAATAATGGTAATTCGAAGAATGCCTACCTCTGTTTACCTAGCCAATGTGCATCAGATTAAGTAAAGAAATGTCTCTCTTATATATAATCAAGTCATTCTTTTTTATTCCATATTTTCCTTCATCTTTCTAAGTTCTAATTGGATTGGTGAAGTGTATTGATTATTGGAGGAAAAACTATAAAAGAATATTAGAAAATTTATTTATGTGGATTCATGGTGGTGGATTCCCTTCCCTTGAGATTTATTTTATTATTATAGTTTCATTTATTCATTATAATTCCAAAATAAAAAATGTTTTTTTTAAAAATAATTTTTATTCCATAAGTTAGTGTGTGAATTTGAGCTCATTCGAAATCTCACTTGAGAGTGGTTCGACCCTGCTTACTACTATACAGTTTTTAGTAAAGTTTTTGCAGGTTTTATTATTTTTTGTACGAAGTGTAGGAAAGCAACGACAAACATCCATTAATCTACACTCGTCAAATGGCGCCGTTGCCAAATCAAGTTTGGGAATTCGAAGCACAAATATTCAACACTATAATTTTTTTTTTTTTTTTGGAGCCCACCCAAACTTTCCTTCCCTTACTCCTATTCTTTTATTTTTTATTTTATTTTTTTTAGTTTTTTTTATTTTTATTTTTATTTGAAGAAAATAATGAAAAAAAAAAATTGCCATGGCAGGTTCTTATGATGAATTGCTTCTGTTGATGCCACCATCAAACATTCTTAGAAGAGGAACAATAGCTGTCATCCAGGTAAGTACCTAATTCTTTTACATCATTTTTCTTTTCTTTTTAGATTAAGAAAACATAGTTTTTTTTTTAGGTTGATAACTTTCACATGCGAACTCTAGGATAGAATAACTTAGAAATATCCCTAAGGTCACACTTTCTTCATTTTTTTTCTTTTATTTTTTGTTCTTTTTTTTTTATAAAAAAAAAAAAGAAGAAGAAAGACCATACACTCACTCATTTTTTTATTTTATTTTTATTGCTTATTTTGTTTGTATATCTTTAAATTAACATTTTTTTGTGAATTTTAATTTAGGATTTTTGTAGTAATGCTCTTTTTATTATTTAAAAATATTTATAAAAGTAGAGCTAACTCTTGGTAACTCCAGTGAGCACCTTCCAACTTCACAATGTCTAGGAAAGTTCTGTCTAAGGAGTGTGGACGTACCGTCATTAAGCAGGCCAAGCGCCTCTCCACACTTTCCTGGGAACTTTCCTGGTTGTGTTGTTGGCAGACCTTAACTGGTAATCCTCGAGTTACTTTAATAAACAAAAAAACAAAAATTGTAGGAGTTGTAATTTTATTTATTTTTTTTTTATTTGTTGAAAAAAATAAGAAACAAAAATTGCATTTTTTCATGCATAGTATTGAACTTTTCATGTGATTACTAATGCTTCATTTTTGTTTAATGAAAAGTTAAAGTAAATCAATTCATTCTGATTAAGGTAATATTCTTTCAACCTTCTATTTGTGCTTAATCGTTATTTTGTCCAACATTGAGGACACTGTTGAGTTTAGGTTTGGGGGTATGACATTAAATTTCTAAATTTTCAGAAAAGCGTTGAATTTGCAATTTTTTGAAAAATGTTTTGTGATAATGGTAATTTTCACACTATGATTTGATTTTTTTATATTAAATGTGTATAAATTTTTAAAATAAAATCTTTAACCTTTAGTGCATTAATAAGTTCATAAAAGTTAAGATTTTATCCTATCTTTCAGTTAGAACAATTTCATGAATTTCTAAAACTCAGAAGAAAAAAAAATTCACTAAAGCCCCGTAATACGATTCGAAATTGATAAGTGATTGCATGTTAAAGATTTGACGAATAAAAGTGGAGATTTAACCCAGTGAGGTATTGTACCATTCTTTTTATTTTGAGGGTTATATGCTAATTACTCTATTTTTTCTTGAAATTCACATAATTTTGTTGATTAGTCTCATTATTTCATTCTTTTGGTCAAATATTAAGAATTCACCATATTATGCCACATAATTTATTTTTTAAGCTCATGTATGTTGAAGAACTATACCTATCCTTCAGAAATGATTTTTGGCCATCTTTCATTATTTGAGCCTTTCAATTTTTTTTCTTAGTTATGAATTACCACTTGTTAACCAGTTGAACTTTTTGCCCATTCTTTCTTTTATAACCATATTTTTTGTTACGGTTTTTCAAGAATGAATGTGATAATCAGTGAAGCTTTTTGGTCTAGCCTTTCTTTTATAACCATTTTTAGGTTTCCGAGAATGGATGTGATCAATGTACAAGAGGGTGAAAAAAAAAAAAAAAGAAGAAAAAGAAAAAAAGAAAAAAAAGGAGGGAGTATAATTGTTGATGAAATTTTGAGAAGTGTATATAAAAAGAAGTGAAATAGAAAGTATTCAATTGACAAAATTTTGGAAGAAAAAGTTGAAAGTAATATGCTCTAAGTGAGTTAGTTCTTCCCAAACATTCTCGAATACACCTTACCATTATCATTATCACTTTTTTTTTTATCTTCCTTTTACCTAAAGTTACATCCTAATAAAAGTCCTTTTTGATCTTAAGGATAGTATAGTTCGGATATGGACATGACTGAGTATATTGTTGTGTGGTATAAATTCTTAATATTTGATATTCCTTTCATGAGACCAATGTATTTTCTTGAAAAATTCGTTCTTTGTTGAAAATATGTGAGGTAATTTGCATTTGTTCTACATTATTCTACTCACATATACTTGAGTGCAAAATTAGCCAATCTCTTAGTGTTCAATTTTGAGTGAAATATCATAAGTGAGATTTGAAATCAAAGCTAATTTTCTAAGAAAATCTAAAATGCTTTTGCTTTAAAATTGAGAAGTATATTATTGGTGGCTATTCACACACACACTCTGAGTCAAGAATAGTAATGAAAATTTTTAACTTTTGAATAGTATTTAATCTTTTCTTTTAATTTTTTATTTCGCACTAAAGTAGAATGATTGAGTTATTCTTGATTTATACACATTAATAGAAAAAAAAATCTTTGAGTGTTAATTACCATTTTTTGATGTTTGTGGGTATCATTATTGAAACCCTCACGAGGCTATAGCTCGTCCACTAGGGGTAACCTAGGGGTTTAAGGCCTTATTGCATATGGTAAATGTAATCGAAACAGCCTGCGAAAGTGGCACATCTTTAGTTAGGAGTTAAATAAAAGTAGCAGTTTTGTGCTCTAATGAGAATGTGCATCATCCTTCACAACATGATCATTGAAGATGAGCGTCACAACAATACTGGAATTTGGCTGCCACCAGAAAAGAGTATCCTAAATCACACTCAAATATTAGACCTCAATGTTTTTGTGTCACACATCTACGCTTAACAAACTCAGTACCGTAGCAAAGAAATAAATACACAATTGAGGAAGGATCTGATAGATTAGATGTGGAATCAGATTGGTGATTCATATGAAGATCTTTAAGTGATGTTTTTTTTATGTACTCCTTCTATCTTTAAATTATGTTGGTTTGTTATGTACTCATTTCTTTAAGTTATGTTGTCATTTTATGTACTTGAATTTTAAGTTATGTTGTATTGTTATGCTTGTAAGATATTATAAAATATTATGCAATAAAATTTTGATTATGAAATTGTCTTTTGTACGATACAATATGTGTAATGGATTAAAAAGCAACATAAGTTAAAACGATATAATATCTATAATGGATTAAAAAAACAACAACATAACTTAAAATGATACAATATCCATTATGGATTAAACAAGTCTTGTGGACTATGCAAATTCTCATCTGCTTCTGCACACATTCGCTCATATATTTGTTGTTTTTCCGGATAAGCTATGTTTTCTGTAATTCTGTTGGTATTGAATTTGGATCTTTTAGCATAAAATCCTTTTCTCAATTTTTTTTCTTCGTGTATTTCTCTCTCCCTTTGTCTTTTAAGTTGTTTCAACTTTGTCTCCATAATAATAGTTGTTTGGGAATCAAGTTTAGATGATGCTTGTTGGAAATTAATCTCGAATGATGAGTGTGAGTTCTCATATTATGGTTGTTTCTTCTTATTTTGGCTTTGCTTCGCCGCCATGCGTCCTGGTGGTCGCTCTAATGGTTGAGATTCAGCAATATTGGGTGAATATTCATTCACGTCGAACTATGACAATCCTTCGTAAGGAATATCCTTGTACGCTGCATTATTTAATGGACTTGATGGGTTTGAGTGAGTAACATACTTGTTGATGTTGATTCCAGTACTCCTTTTCTTCGCGCGCGCAATTTTATATTTGTTTTTTTCTTGATCGAGACAATATGCATGTCATTTTAGAGTCTTTCAAAATGTTCCAACAAGTATGGAGTTTAAAATCCTCATTCATAGTGAATTTATACAGATGTTAAGCTGCTGTAATATGCTTTAAATAATTACACAATAATTTGAACCGAATTATTTAAAATAATTACTTATTAAATACATTCAAGTAAAAAAATTAATTAAAATTATGAACTTATCATATCATCATTATTAAAGTCACTAGTCTGATTATTTTCAACTATAAGTAAGCATCGAGACCACTTGTTAATTTTTTTTGGATAATGGACTAACGATTTGCCAAACCCCCATCACCTCGGGCAGTTCGAACACCAAGTTGTACTTGAAATTCGATGAGAATTTTTTGTCATAACGTCGACTTCGCTTGGTCTGCACAGATCACTGCTAACTTCCAGCCACACATTGCACAGAGCCAAATCTTCTTCATTGGACCAATTAGGCATTCGATGAAGCAGTTTCTTTTGGAAAAGTCTGGCATTGCTAGATTGAGGCAATACCAATGAATAAAATACGATTGATTGATTAGATGAAAATTGAGAATCGCCACCATAATATTGATAAGAGTCGTCGAATGATAAAAATCATCATTTGATAAAGGGTTGAAGTTAAAATTTGGTGGTGTTGAATCCATGAAATTGGATTTTGTAAAAAAATAATTAACTAAGATTGAAAAGAAAAAAAAATTCTAGGCTTAGGATGAGAAAATATGAATTTTTGGTTGTGAGATTAGTGAATGTAAGGGTGGTATATTTATAGGGATGAAAAAAGATGGAAAAAGTAAATAAAAAAAAATTTTATTATTTAAAACCCAATAGAGCCGTTTTAAGCACTGTTTGGTTCTACCAAACTGTGCCTTAACAGCTCTTTGACAGGCCTCTAATTTTTATTTAAAAAAAAAAAATAGAAGAAAAGCCAAAAAAAAAAAAATTGACTTCTAGGCAACCAAGGGTCTATTTGGAGGTGCAACGGTCATATGACCGTTGCAGGAC
This sequence comes from Cornus controversa, assembly GCA_026545225.1. Lineage (NCBI taxonomy): Eukaryota > Viridiplantae > Streptophyta > Magnoliopsida > Cornales > Cornaceae > Cornus > Cornus controversa. Next base: position 11,596,534 of record CM048850.1, read on the forward strand.
ACGCTACACCCTAAGAGTGTGCCACACATTTTTTTTAAAAAAAAAAAAACTTACCTTAACGATTTTTTTTTATATAAAATATGAGCTTGCATTAAAGCGGGCCCACATGAATAGGGTTGTCTTAGTGGTTCGCTGGATCAAGCAAACCACTTAGCCAAGCAATGACCTGACCCACTTTTTTGGCCAAGCCATTGTAGCCCAACAGTGGCATTCGACAAAATGGGTTTTGGCGAACCCATCACTACTGCTCTTACACTCTAAATAATAAAAAGTACTATCAAGTTATTACATCCTTTTAGCAAGAGTTTGAAAAATAACGTCATTATTTGTACAAACTGACTAACCCCCACCATTAAAAAACTCTTAGTGTTAATTTTATCATTGAAATAGGGTGGCACACTCTTTTTCTTCATTTACACTCCCGTCTTAAAAGCAACGACACTTCTAACCATAACTTCAAAAGTAAATGACTCTTTTTCTAATTACACAAATATTCTTTCAGATATTCCCTCTCTGTTTTGCTATCTTTAATGTTTTTGGTTTCTTTTAACATAATTAAAAAAAATACCAAAAATATTACTAAAAAAGAAAAAAGTTATACTGATAAAAAAATAGAACATTATCTCTTTTCATAGAACCAAAAAAAAATTATCCATTTTGAATAAATTCCCTCTTTTGACACTAACAGAAAAAATATATTACTTCATTGAATAAATTATCTTTTTTCACAAAATAAAAAAAATACACTGCAAACAAAAAAAAAAAGACCCAATTTTTTTTCTTCTTAATTATCTCTTTTGATAAGGCCCAAAAAATAAAGTTATCTATGTTGAATAATCTCCTTTGACAAGATCAAAAAAGAAAAAAAAAAAGAACAAATTCTTTATCATCTCTATTGAATAAATTATATCTTTTGAAAGGACCCAAAAATATCTCTATTTGAATAAATTCTCTCTTTTGAGGACAAAAAAAAAAGTACCCAAAATAAAAAGTTCTCTTTTGACAAGATCACAAAAAAATAAATAAATAAATAAATAAAAATAAAATACTAAAGGAAGTAAACAAGTGGAGTGCAAATATCGCCTCCCTTGAAATAATACAAAAATTATTGAAATAAAATATACTGTCAGATTCAATGTAAATTTAGCTTGTTAATAAATATATTTAATGAATCTATCTGATAATATATATATATATACACACACACACACACAATCTTAGTTTGACTCTAAATTTGTATGGATAATTAGACAGCTGCTTCCGAAGAATCATATTCCCTTTCCTAGCCTCAATTGGAGTAATGAAACCATAACTTACAGCAAAAAGGAGCTAAAAGTCATCTTACAACTTAAAGCAACCAGCAAGGCTCAGCCACCTCCCACTGCCCACCACCTCTCAGAATTTCAATCACCACCTATTATTACCATCTTATTCCGGTGACGGTGAAAAATCTCCACCTTAGAACTGTGCCTAACATTCACAAGGAAAAATTAGAGAGCAAAAACAAAAAGGAAATCGTAGTGACTAAAACATTGGTCTGAAATCTCCCCATTGCATCTGAAACTCTTCAGGCTTTCATTCTCTTTATATACAGAAGACAATGAAAAAACCTACAGAATGAGAAATTATTGATGTGGTTTATGAACAGATGGGGTTGGGTTCTTCCCTAAAACCCTTAAAAGATGCATTATACAATTATCCTAGTATATACCAGCCAATCCCATTTGGGGGCACTATAATGTACAGTGTGTGCGTTAACTTGTATTTACTTATCTGAGAAGCCCCCAAAGAGGAGGTGTGAAGTATTAACATGTCGCCTTTCTTGCACAAGCTGCTCTGTCTCCAAAACAGGTTTCCAAGTCTGTTCATTGTCTGGAAGTGGAAATCAAAGAGAGAGTGAAAGAGAAGCAGTGAAATTATCCTCCTCCGCTTTGGTTGCCAATTTCTCTGGAGGCCGATCCTGCTCTTTATTGTCTACTTTCCTGGTTAAAAATTGCAGTATTCCCTGTTTGGACGGCATCATTTCAGCCCCTAAAGCAAGCTCGAGATTTGGGGCCACATCAAAAACCCGATCCCCATCTTTTGAAGAGAACACTTTGCAAGGCATAGTGCTGCCACCCAAGCCAAAATCCTTCATAGGAGGTGGATCTACGGGAAAGAAGTACCTTTCAGTATTTCTCGAGTCCTGGGGGATCACTGTTTCATCGAAAGTTTCCTCCTTCATTAGGAAATTGGTACCCACACAATGCATCTCTGATGCAAAACCATCTCCGAATGAACTTTTATCCCTACAACTATTATAGTCATATAGTCCACTGAGACCAGTCTTCTGTTTCTTGCTTGCACTTTCTGCAACCAACAAACTATTTGCGTCATTCCGTGGATTTGTATGACCAATGCCGGCAGAAGCTTGATAGACTGCTTCTGCAGGATCTACTTGCAGATATCCCCCGTGGTTGAACTGCCTACAGTTGAGCTCCTTCAAAGTCAGGTCTCTCATCACTCTCTCCAGAGCAGCTTGTGTGTCTATAGATCCCTCTTCTTCCTTCTCATATTTCACTTGATCTTTGCTACTGTTTGCTCTATTCGGTATTATTCTCTCTCTATCAGCATTTCCCATGGCACCAACTGCAAGTTTCTTAAAAGAATCTGATGAAATATGTGGCCTATCAAGTGGTGCACCCCAATGCATCAGCATCATCTGTCTTTCATTAGAACCACTAAATGTTCTTGGAACTTGTTCAGACAGTTGAAATTCATTATCCAATTCACAATCAGTATCGACACGTTTCTCCTACAGGGAAAATATAAAAAAAATTAATATCCCATTAAATAGCGATCTTGCTTGAAAAGAAGTCAATTTCAGATTTATATGCAGAAGAATATGATAAAAAAGCGTAGAAGGCAACATTTTTAGATTTTCGATTTTCTTCTTTCCTTTTGATGTAAAGATTTCCATTCTGAGAAGGTATCTGCAAATAACATCATGTTCGCATTTTGGCTCACACAAAGCAGGTCTTCAAAATAGCAAGGGCTATGACTTGTGAGTAAATTATATATGAAGACTGTTTGATGCTATTATACATTTTTCTTTTTATGATTACCATTAATAAAGATTTCAATAATAATTATGATAACAATGAGAGCATTATTGACATGCTTACAAAGAAAAAACTGCAGCTGAAATGCATTACTTTTTCAAAAAAGGAAAACAATCAATAAACTATTCAAAAAGAAAATATCTCTGATGAAGTACTTGTCACAGTTACATGGTTTTAAAGGAGAATATTGTTGCAAAAACTGACTGGAACCATCAATAGACAAAAAATTAATTCATTTCAACAGTGCCTTTTTCAAAAAAGGAAAACAATCAATAAACTATTCAAAAAGAAAATATCTCTGATGAAGTACTTGTCACAGTTACATGGTTTTAAAGGAGAATATTGTTGCAAAAACTGACTGGAACCATCAATAGACAAAAAATTAATTCATTTCAACAGTGCCTTTAATGAACCCCCAAAATTGACTGTCTAAATCCAGTGAAAAAATTAGAAAGAGCATTATGCATCAGTATATATCCCGCCAATGCAGGGTGCTGAGAGGGAAAGAATAGAGACTTACAATTTTTGGTGTTAGTTTACACAAAGTAACTGCTCTCATGACTTTAATGGAGTTCTTTTACCATTGCAATGACCTTTATATCCAGTTATCCTAAATCCAGTGATAGAATTTTGATACCCAAAAACACACAACAAAAAATAAAATAAAATTAAAGAAAGAAAACCTCCCTCTGAGACACACACACAAGAATTTAGATTCCATTTCTTTATGCAGTATAACTGTACACATGGAAGAGAAATTATGATGCTCATATGGATGATTAGTAATACTAAAAAGATAGAATTGAGAGGGAAAAAAAAAAACTACAGTGAGAAGTCAAAAGTGGCACCAACTGAAACATCATCTAAAATGATCAGCCATGTGCAAGATAGATCAATCTGTTATGTATTGTGTCTCAAATTCTAGTCTAATAAAGTTTTCAATTTTAGAGTTGTATTTTATTAGGTAATTTCTTGTTAGGAAAGTCTTGGGTTTCAAGGAATTGTAATTCTTGTCGAATAAGGAATTGGGTTTAGGGGCTCTATAAATAGATACCTAGGGTATGGGTTGAGACTTATGAATTGAGAGAGATGTAACATCATGAGGGAGTTGATGAGTAGAGAGAGTTACAGGTTTGGTAGAGTGAAACACTGAAGGCGTGAGAGAGTCTCGTGGATTGGTACATGGTAAAGAGCTCTGGGACAAAAACTTATGTACACAGTCCAGTTTTGTGTATTCTTTACTGTTATAATATATCTCTGGAATTGTAATGGAATCTCTTCTCATCCGTGAACGTGGGCCAGGATGTGCCGAACCACATATATCTTGTGTTTTGTGTGTGATTAGTTATAATTTATTTTGGGTAAAATACATTGACCTTCCATCAGGTTTGGTCTAATTACACACGCGTGCTATATTTGTAAAATAATTACACTCACCTCCCTTCAACACGTTGAAATGACCATTATGCCCCCATTATTTGGAACTGGTTGTTCCTTACCATTTCAATGGATTGGAGGGCATTTTAGTCAATATTTGGACAAGAGGGAGGTGTGTAACTTTTTTACAAACATAACACCTGTGTAATTAGAGAAACCATAGGGGAGGTCAGTGTATTTTACCCATTTATTTTTGCGCTTCCGTTGTTCCCAACACAATCAGTGCACCAATAATGCAATACAAAGAGGTGATTCGATCCCAGTAGAAGGCATGAAAAGGATGAGGCCAAAAAGCTATGGGTTGAGGCTTTGGGAGAGTACACAATTGCTTTAAATGTAACTGAATATATGGCTCTACATGGAGCTGAGAAAATTAAAAAGGGATTCACATGGTCAACCCTAAGTATTCCATCCTAAAGCTTTATTGAGTGAGTGGAGTATGTGTCTAAAATGTATTACCAAAAACAATGGCCAGTGTAAGCACCCATTGGAAGTAAAAGCCTACAAGAACTATAATAAATATAAATGCATTATTTTTTGGGAAAGTTATATATATGCATATATTAATATATCTATATCCACTATTTTATACATTTAAATATCAACAAATGACACCTAGAGTCGCGCAAAGTCCGTGATCTAGACCAGGAGGGGGAATGAATTGATCTTACTGGTTGGATTATCGGTATGTAATAACTTTTTGAGTTTAAACTACAATAACAAAATTTTAAATTTAAACTGTAAATAAATACCATTCAATCCATCGTGCTAGTCAATCATGCAATAAACAAATTTAAAATAGTAAAGTATAAAAATGGTGACGGATTTTTACGTAGATAACCTAATCAGGAAAAATCACGGGACCTAGTCCAGGCTAACCATTTCTCATATTTCTCATAACCAAATCCACAGAAAAAGATATTACAAACTACATTACCTGTTAGGTCCATTGGATTAAGTTGGCAAATTTCGTAGATCAAAACATGTTCAATGAAATGTTAATTTATTTTCAATTAGTTAGTTTTGTCCTATTAGTGAGTTAAGTGAGAACTACCCCCAAGATGAAGAATGAGCTACTACAACGATTAAAATGTCAACTTCGTCGACAAAGAGTAAAAAGGTAAATTCACAATATGATGCACTCTCACCAACTAAGCTCATGCATTCATATTCATGATTTCTAAATCTCAAAGTTTCTAAACTTATTTGGATTTCAAAATATGATTTTTATAATGCATGGGATTTTAAAATAAAACACGTTTACACAATTTTCTCTTAGTATAAGAAACGGAAGACTGCAGTATATCGATCGATCAAGGTATTGATCGAGACTTACTATAGTGTCCTTGAACAATCGAGATATCGACCAAAAGTCATGTTGATCAATCGATGTCTTAAACGAGCAGGTCGTTTTTCAGAATCTTGTTAGGATTAAAACACTAAGTTTTGACATGTTTCTACCACACCTCTAGGGTGCTTATAAATACAAATTTTTTTTTTTTGAGACAAGTAAGATTTCATTGAAGAGCTCCCAAATGGGGGGCACGGCCCAAAACAACAATACAACAAAAGAAACTATAGCCTCAAGCTATCTACAAAAGACAAAACAGTCTCCAAAGATTTACAATTTGACCTCTGAACCCAAAGGAATAAAGAACTAAGAACTGGAAAATCTAAAAGCCCCCCAAGGAAACCTTAGTCATGTAGATTGAATGCAACAGAGAGCTTGTCCATTGATTTTTCATATTCTTTGACAAGCTTAAACACTTTATTTCTTTTTATACAAAAGATCAAACCTTATGTTTTTCATATACTTAATATATTTTTTAGAGTTTTTCCTTTTTTTGATAGGTTCTCGATTTGTGCGTGTCACTGTTGCGCAGGGGCCATGCTAATCCTTTTGAGAATTTTTTTGTGAGAGAATAAGTGCATCAATTTGTTTTTCAACATTCATCATACGTCTTAGTATTGGTGAGTAGATGTTATATGGTTTTGATATATCCGCAGCTGAGCTACTTGAGAAATTCAACAGTCAGAGAAATTAACCAGATTCTCATCCGGACATCTAGTGGCAGAGAATTAATCAATACAGAAGCAGATTCGTGGAACGAATGTTGTAGATGGATCAGTAGACGACCTAGAGATCTTCGACTATACTGGAGGTTTGGTGTTTGCTGTGTCTAGAGATCAACTGTTTTGAGTTGTGACCTACATTTTGCATCTCTTTCTTTCTAGTGGATTAATTTTCCAAACTAGAACCCATGGTTTTTAACTCTCGCTTGAGGGGTTTTGCACGTAAAAATCGGGTGTCCATCATTATTGCTTTATTTATTTATGTTTGCATGAATTGATAAATTGCAATATAACCAGATTAACAGTAAATTATATACCTGAATTTTAAAAAGAGTAATAAGTTCTACAAGACCTATTCAAACACAAGCGCCACCCCAACCCCCCTCCCCCCCCTTCTTCTCCTCTCTCCTCTCTCTAGATCAGAGGACCTTGCGCGACTTTGTTTCAGAGCCTTGGGTTCGGTCTGGTTAAGTTTCACTCACCAAATGCAGAATGCAGATGATCCTAAAAGAAAAAATACGTATGCACTCAAAATATATGTGCTCTCTCTATATCTTTGTGTATTCTTGAAATGTTTAATTTGCCCTAGAATGGTGTTTTAAAGTAGTAGTGCAGAGAAAGTAGGGTTTTAGAGTTTTATTTTGAAAATAAAATTGAAAAATCGAACACGTCAATTAATCAAGAGTCTGGTCGATCGATCAACACAACTCTAGAGAACTATGATCGATAGCTCAATCAATTGAACTCTTCTGCAGAATTATACTGAGAAAAATTTCAGATTTGATAGATTCCAAAATACTTTGCAGAATTTTTTCTATTTTTGAATCAAATCATGAATTATTGGCAACCCTAATGAATGAATGCATGAACCCTAACTTTGGTCAGTGCAATGAAGTGCCAAATTACCTTTATACCCTTGGAGTAGAAGATTATGCATTTACCCTTGAATGTAGCTTGAATTCCATCTTTGAGCGTGAGCAAGAGGTAACTACCATGACACTAACTTTTGAAATTTCTAACTAATCTAGAAATAAAAACAAAAGTACAGACTCCATTTTGATCAACAAAATTTGTCAAACTAAGTCCTATTGACATAACAGAGGACAAAAAGACCGACGACCCTGGACTAGAATATCTCAACTAACCTAATTCTATTCCAAACATCTTGTGATTTCACTCAAAACAGCCAAATAATAGAAAGAGTAAAATACACTGATTTCCCCCAAGGTTTAATGAAATTACACATTGAAATTTTTTGCAAAAAAGTTACAATCAGCCCCTATTTTTTAATAACAATTAATTTAAAAAATCTAATTGCGTTCAATGACATATTTGCCCACCTCTCTCTTCTTCACTTTTTCCTTCTCTCTCTCCTCTCTCTCTCACTGCTCTCTCCCTTCTCCACTTCCTACCTCCACCACCCCCAACAACACCAAACCCATCAAAATCCGCCATCGGTCTCCACCATGAAGTCGACCCAATTCCTCAGAAACCCATCCCAATCCTCCACCTTCGATCTGAGACGGCGTCCAAGATCTCCTGCAACCCTACAATCCGACGACTCACATGCCACCTCAGCATCGTCGGCGATCCCATTCACAAAACCTTTGAACCAGCTGTGTGACCCCTTCTCCAAACCAGTGTAATCTTTGTTGTAACAACCCAAAAGAACTTATTAACAACTTAACAAAGAAACCCCCAATGACCTTTTCTATAACACACATAAAGCCTTCTGGAACTCTCTATAATTCCATACAGGCTTTATGTGTGATTTAATTTCTGATTGAATCATTTAATTTCATAACGCTTTTTGCTCTATAGATATATAATATACCAATAGAACAGAGGCGAAATCAATTTCCTAATTTCGGCGAGCTCTGAATACGAAGATCAGAAGCCTATGGAGTCAAATTTCTCTTCCCCTCACTTTTTCCTCCTTGTTGTTTATTCTTCACTCATTTCTTCTGTAATAATTATAATTAGGTGACCCATTTCAAAGTAGGGCAAAGTTCGGTATTTTGTCCTCAATGATAGGAGATCACATTGAATTGCAGCAGTAAATAAGACACTAATATTGTTGTCAATATATACATATATATATATATATTTATATATACTCCATATTAGTTGTAAATATATACACAATTTTAATAGAAAATAATTAATGGGCAGAATGAATTGCCCCAATTTCATTGTCAATTTCTGATTGTGGTGTTGGTAGCTTTGGTGGTGGTGCCACCATCACTAGCAGCAAGAGCAGTTCAAGCTCATTATCTTTGTTGGGTCTTCAACTCATCGCCCTAGTAGTGGTTGTTAGCAACATTGGTTGAGGGTGGAGAGAAAAAGGGGGAGGTTGTGGTGGTGAGGGGTGGAGAGGAGAGAGGGCACATACAAATGGAGAAGAGAATGAAGTTAAAATGTGTGTAACTGTGTGGAAACATATATATTATATATGTGTACAACATGTATCAATAAAAGTTGTACATAAATAAATTGAGACATGGAGATGACCTGTGTTGGTGGTGGTGGGGGAGGATGAAGCATGACTTAGAGAGAGAGAGGAAGAGAGGAGTGGGGAGCGGTGGGTGGAGAGAGAGAAAGGGTATATTTGTCTCTGAATGATAGATTCTTCTTGTAATTTCATATCATTTAAGGGGTAATAATGTCTTTTTAATGTTTTGAAGGGTATTTTGGTCAGCATACTTTATTTTTATGAAGGAGCAAATGAAAAATTAGACGGAAGGGAATTTTTGTTACCATGCGCCAAAGTTCCGGGGATAACGGTGTAACTTTTTCAAACTTGCATGCCTCGTGTAATTTCATTGAAAACTTCAGGCAAGTTGGTGTATTTTACCCTAAAAAGAAAGGCCTAGCTTCTAGGAATTAACAAATGTTATTTTGAAATTTCAACTAAGAAAAATCTCAACCTCTTTTTCCATCTCCAATGTTTCTCGCAACAACATAATATGCCCAAACGAAATACCCAACAAAATATTCGCATAAAGATTTGTCACAACTCACAATTCAGAAATGTCCCTCCAAAATTAGATTTTCTGGGAATTTCTAAAAAGAAAAACAATATGATTTTTTATTTAGTTAATAAACAGGTTCCTGATAACATACTTACAAATGTGGTAATAGTGTCTTGCAATATGTAACCAAACCTCCATACAGAAATTAAACACAGAGAAAAATGCCACATAAAATTTCACACAAAATCTTGTTCAGAGAATAAAGTAGATCATTTTTTCCTATCATTTTAGAACAAAGACGCATCACCAACTTAAATATAGGATAACGTTACTGAGATCACTTTGGGAGGCCTAGGTACCTAAAAAATTATGGCATGTGCTATCTTGGCTATAAAAGGAATTCTAGGAATATTTGATGATAAAGATTCTCCACTTATATTATAAAAGGTTTCAGTTTTTGTCTTCTCTTTGGGCATCCGTTACAAAAGAATCCAAAGAAGTGCCTCTTTCATTGATTTTGGAGAACTAGAATGTTGTGAGTTCATGTTCCTTACACAGATGCTGTCCGTAGCATTTGGAGGCTGCAGCCTAGAGGAAAAATTAAACTTAATCTCGCCCAAAAGAACAATACCAGTTGAACATCTCCCACTAGCATAATTACTAAAGGTTCAAGGCGCACAAGGACAAGATCTCTTGGAGCCTAAGCCCAAGGCACAACGTAATGCGTGAGTCTAATCAAACTAAGGCACATGTGATAAAAATACATATTATGAAGATATTTTTGAGCATATAAGTAAATTTGCTAAATCAATGTACATATCAACTTTCAATTTGCATATGAACTCAATTAAAACAATCTATAATTTTAACAATTCAAAATATACAGCATAAAAAACTAAAAGAATGGATTTTTTGACATATCAAGTAAGAGAGTCAGGTAAATCAATACACATGAATCCTTTCAATATGCATATGGATTAACTAAATCAAATTAATTATAGATGTGCAACAATATAAAGCTATAATCATGTAGATTTTAAATATATAATATTACTACTAATATTTAGAATCAATTATTAGATGCATTTAATGCAAGTAGTCAACCAAAATATTCAGTAATATTAAACAATATGATTTATCGAGTAGGATTTATATGATATAGTATGTCAATGATGTTATAGAATGATTTTGTTTAAAATGCACACTTTTTTTAGTCTGGAGCCTACTAAAAAGCGCGAGCCTGATGACTTTATGTGAGCCTGACTAGCCTGTAGAATGTTGAGGCGCTCCAGGAAAGCCTTAACAAGCCTGGGACTTTTTGGAGCCCAGGAGCGCCTATAAAAGTTTTTCCATAAAATTGGCCTATTTTTGCAAAAACATGTGTTTCAAACAACCTTTGGGAGATATCTTTTGGAGGCCTCGGTAGCAAAAAGCTTATGGCATGTTCTATCTTGGCTATAATTAGGTCTTAAGGAATGAAAGGAATTCTAGAATATTTAATGATAAAGATTCTCCAGTTGTATCAGCAAAGGTTTCAGTTTTTGTCTCGTCTTTGGGCATCCTTTACAAAACAATCCTAAGAGGTGCCTCTGTCATTGATTTTAGGGAATTGGAAAGTTGTGAGTTCCTCTACCTTGCACAAGGAAGCCGTTCATAGCATTTGGAGGCTGTTGCCAAAAGGAAAATTAAGTTAATGTCACCCGAAGGAAGTATACCTGTTGAACATATCCCACTAGAACAAAGAAGGCTGTCTGTGAATTTTGAAAGCTAAAATTTAATCGCTGAAATTTTAAGTTCTAATTGTAAATTGAAAATTTCTTTGATACTTGTTTGAAATTTAAGTATTCAGTCATAAGTGATGTCTTTTTCACTTAGAATTTTATCCCATTTTAAGAGGAAATTATTTTTGAGTGATATCCAAATTGTTGGATAATCACTTAATTAATTCAGAATTAAGTACTAAATTGATTTATCAAACTGTAGGACAGAAAATTTAGAACTTTGACTCATAATACCATTCTAAACCTACTGAAACAAATAAAAATACAAAAACAAAATATAAAGATCCAATGCAACTACACCCAGAATAAAACCAGCAGACCACCAATACAGTGGTACAGCCCATGTCCAACAAGTCAAAAGTTACCAAAACACCATTGACTTCTAAACAACTTCACCATAAGAATTTATAACAGCAACTGAAAAATTGAAAACACAAATTAAATGTCAGCCACATCAAGCTAACTATTACACTGTTTTATTTAACAGGTCTTTTCGAGGCACACCTTGAGGTGAGGCACAATATATTTAGCAGCCTCCTGGGAGGTGTATGCTTTGGGAACTACACTATTCATAATTCCTAACACACAAAATGTTCAGTTTTGTATGACTGCACACTATTCCTAAGGCATAAAAATGTACTCTTTTGTATCTATGTATGATGCATATGTGGTTCGCCCCATAGGAGCAGGGGATACGGCCCTCTTTGTCAACTCTTCCTACTATTACTGTGCTTTAAAAGGGCTTTTTGTTATAAAAACGGATATTCATTGTGGTTAAAAAAGCCAACCACAATTCATGGCTTTTATAACACTGGTTTTGTAATTTTTTCTTTATCTTCCAAAAATCTCCTTGTTTAACCCCACACACACACAAAAAAAGGATCTGCTGCCTTTAATTGTGTGTTTTATCATATATGCAATTACATATGATCAACCATGTTGATAACTGATAAGCCTAAGATGCCATTAATTTTTTCAACTAAAATTAAAAAATGTTACAGATCTTAAATTTATTTGTTATGTGTTATTTTTTTCACTCATAGTAGTTACTTAAGAAATTATATATTTTGTTGTTATAAATATTCAAAACTCGCAAGAATAAGCCCCAAGGCTTACAATTTTCCCTACACTTCCGCTTTCTATGACACTGCTGCTACCTATAAGGAAAGCTAAATGTCTGGAATACAACTCTTCACTCAATGTTTGTTATTCAAGTTTGTACTAAAAGAGATTATGTCAAAGTATATTTTAGGTGCTAAGCTCCACAAACTCATTATAAAATAGAGAAATAGTTAAGAATTACAATTGAGTTTTTGAAGGGGAAAAAGAAAAGGAATTACAGTTAAGTTTCATAACTTAACGTCTTAACCAGAAGCAGCCAGTGCCAAGAGAGAGTACAAAACAAAGAATATGTTTCATGCAATTCTAGAAGTTCTTATGGTAAATAGAAACACCAGAGACTGTAAACACCTCGTACAAGTTTATCCCCCATTCCCCCAAGCAAAGGGCTAAAATGGAATTAAGTGATAAAATGTAGGAACAACCATACTTAAATACCTACATACAAATATACACACATAGATATACAGATAGGTTAATAAATATATATATGTAGATAGAGAGAGAGATAACTGGTGCTTAGTCTGTTAAGCTATATGCATGTGGGAAGGATATTAAAATTACCAGCGAAATACTGGTGCGGTTCATTCCTGGGCTCGAAAATTCACTGATTGTTTGTTTCCTAGACAGGGAAGCAGAATCAAGTCTGCAATCTTGCTGCCCCACATTTTCTTGTGCACATTGACCCTTCAGGTCGAGGGAAGATACTTCGATAACACAATCCCCATTTGTTTCAGATGATAAACATGATAATTCTCTCGAGGCAGGAAGCTTGGAGGCTAGAGCTACATCACAAGATTGGTCGTGTGCAGAAAAATTCTTATCTATAGGCCCAAGTGAACATATGTTATCAGGCAAAGACATGATAGCGTTTGGAACATATCTTGGGATAAAAAACTTCTTGGGAGAACCAGGCACGTGCTGCGAGCCATTCACCCTCTTTGCTCTGAACACACCCCATAGAAAGAACATTCTATTCCAACCTGTGAATTATTAAATAACACAATTTAAATAAAACCAGAATTCTAGTGAAGTAGTTCACATTATCAGCATAACACGGTTACAAGCACACAAAAAAGAGGCTGTGGCACTAAAGTTTGGACAGGCAATATTTAAACTAAGTGACACTAAGAATCACATCCGCATTCTCACACTTGCTTGAACAACCATAGCAATAACTCCTCAGTTAATGCTTGAAAAGAAAAAAGGAAAGGATAACTTGAGGTTATAAGATATAAATATAAAGTTTTTGTTATAGTTTATTAATGACCTTATATATAGCCCTCACATAAAGTAGGAAGCTAAGAAGATCAGATCACATAAAATAAAGATTAATAGCTCCAAGCCTACAACAGTAAAGAGTCATATGATACAAGTTGAATGCATTACAAAAACACTACTCTCTATCATGGACCATATCTCAAAACTCACTTGAATAAACATACCAGTAACTCCTCAAGTTAATGCTTGAAAAAGGAAAAATAAAGATAACTTGAGGCTCTAAGATAAAGATATAGTTTTTTATATAACTTACTAAGGCCCTTGTTTTTAGCCCTCATATGAAGTAGGAAGCTATGATGCAACTATCATATGAAATAAAGATTAATGGCTGCAAGGCTGCAAGCTACAGAATTATATGAAGGTAATACCAACTGCAGGCTGAAAAGAACATAGGACGAAGCTCTCAGAAGAGACGGTATATACTTTATTGGAATATATTGTCCTAAATAAAATGTAGAAAAAGAATTTGAGTAGCCAGTCCCAACTAGTGGGGATAAGATCTTATTGAGTTGATCGGCACCAGTTTCCATTTGGTTTCATGTGAGAAACGTTTCAACAATAGGGGAAGCCAAAAACTCTGAAGCATTTATAGATGAGTTATTACAGTTCCAACTGCAATCATTAAGAAAACATGCCTCACAGCTGTTTTCCAGGAGCTTCACCTTGGGGAGAGCATCAAGCTGTGAGCCACTACATCCTTAAATCTGTTCTTGCAACAAGTTGGTGCATATAGAGAGAGAATACTATGATTAATTCTTACGCTGGGATTTCTCAGGAAGCTTGTTGGATGGGAATATCAGAAGTTCAACACCATCGATGTTTCCTTTCAGAGCTAGGTCACACTTCGTCATGCTCTCCAGTAAACTCTTGTAGCTCTTCTCATAGCTGTGCCATAAGCAACATTTGACATTTACATAAAAATAAAAATAAAAATAAAATAAAATAAAAGTTAGGGAGCACAATTTCGATGGAGAAAGAGAGAGAACCATTACCTCTCCATATCTTTAGCAAAAAAATAGAGTCCAATGTTATCTTCTTTAACACCTCTTTCCTGAAATTGTATTGGCCATGTACTCAAGCGAGGTACTTCATTCAACAGAACCTTGTGGGGAAACTTGTTCACCACTTCAAGAACCCTGGGTGATGCACAAGTTGATAAATGTGATTGAATTCCATCACACATCTCTGGCAGTTCACCACTTTTGTGAACCTCAAAACCCCCTCTGTATGGAAAAGGACAAAAGCTCATACAAAGCCAATATTCAAGATGGTCCAACATAAACTCACTTTGTAATTTTCAGATGAGTCCAACAAAAGCAAAAGTAGGAGTGGCAAATAAGCCTGACCTGCGGGTACCGCCCTACCCTGCCCCTAATGGGGCAGGTATGGTAAGTTCTTAAATGAAAAATGGGCAGGTATGGTTTAAAAAAGGTTAGCCCGATCCAGCTTTGGGGCAGGAACAGGTGTGCCATTTTGCTGCCCCACCCCGATTATATAACAAAATTACATTGATACCCTCGTTTTGTTTTATATACGTAAAAGGCCCTTACTTATATATATATCTTTTAACTCTCATTTCCTTAGAGATCTAGGGTTTCTATTTTACTTAGCTGCCCCCCAACCCCAATTCCACTCTCAGCTGCCGCCCTCCATTTCCCCCACTTCACTCTTGTTTCTCCTCTGATCAGCATTCATCTGTGAGAGCCTTCTGGTGGCAATCATTTATGGCAAGGAACAATCACTTTTACAACGAGAAAATCGTTTACAATCATCTCTCTTCTGCAATCTCCCCTAACCGGCTGCAAGTCACAATTACGGCAATCAACCTAACGCCAGCAGTTAGTCATGGTAATCTCTCTCTCTCTACATATATATAAGTGTGTGTGTATAAATATATCGAGGGTTTTCTTTTGTTTTATTTTATGCTCTGGTCTATATGTATCTATACGGGGGAATGGCTTTCAATTTCACTACTGGGACAGGGTTGGGACTGGGTATGAACCCATCCCAGGTTTGGGATGAGAATGGTATCAGGATTTGGTAATTGGGGCAGGTAGGATTTAGGGAAACCCGTCAGAAACCCACCCCGTTGCCATCCCTAAGAATAAAGGAAAGAAAAATGCAATGTCTCCAAAAAAAGAAAACAAAATCAAGTTGAACATAGAAAAGGAAAAGGAGACCATACTGCCAAATATATTGATTCTCCGGAATGGCTGACATCTTCAAAATACTAGAAATTGCTGCTGAAACCGGACATGGCAAGTCAAATGTGCAAGGCTTTCCATCACTAGGATCTCTTGTTTTGGAATTAACAGCCTCAGTAGGGACCGCAGAGAACTGCTTCATGGTGTTAACTGTTGTCTGTTTACAAGAGTCAGCAGTAGAATTTCGTGGCAATGCTTGCCCTTCATGTATCTCATCAGCAGTTCTCATGTTACATGGGATCGATAATTTATCTTGAGAAGTTCTTTCACAATTGACATCCGTGCTTGACATGGACAAATCATCAGATTGGTAGGGATCCCTGTTCTTTCTGCCTATTCCAGGCTTTTTAAGCAAAGCCGCCTCAATTGCAGCTTTCAATTTATTACCTCTATTCATCAACTCTCCTGAATTTCTTGCAGCAGATGTATCAACAGCAAGTGGCCGAGGACTCTCAACTGTGCAAAATTGTGCAGAATGACCAATTTCTTTACATTTCTGACATGGAACACTTCTTCCACCAGTCGTAATAGTCCTTGACCGACTAAGAGAATTTTCCCTGATTCTATCACCAAGATTCAGTTGTTCCTGGGGGCAAGGTAACACATCTTGTAGACTTCTATTAACATTACAAACTGGTCTCTCAGCACTACAAGAAATACTTGACGAGGGATCATCCTTAGGGCTAATCTGATTTGGCTTTTGTTCCAAAGAACTGCTAGTTCCATTGGGCGATGAAGCTCCAATGCTGGGTAAGCACGAAGACTGCCTCTTGATTTCACCTGATGCGGGAGGACAGCAAAAGAAACTAAGCTATAACAAACAATATGAAAGGAAAAAAAGAGATCTACAGAAAATATAGATATGCCGCAGTCCTAGGAAAAAATTGTAAAATCATATCTAAAGCAACTGGCATTTCTGAATCTATACGAGCTACGTGACTGGTTAATTTTGATGATGTAGTTAATTTACTGTCAGATTGCAAAGCCTTCGACTCACGCTTGCTGCTTCCACAAGAAAGTGAATAATTTTCACCATGAGATGCAAGTTTTTGATCAACTCTTGTAGTAGAGATTGCTGCTGAATTAACCAATGGTCGTTCTGATCTAAACGAACTCTTCCTTTCAACTGAGTTCCAGTTTTTACTTTTTTTTAATCCTTTCAGATCCTGACCATGAGAAAATTTAGGGGACAGCATCTTGACTTTTGATTCAGAAGCATTTGGACGGCCAGAGTTGGCAGATTTGAAGGACATAGATTTGCCCATCAATCTGACACCCTCCTTCTTCATATCAAGGTAAGCATGTTCTCTAGTTGAATTCTGCTTTTGAGAAACAACCTCATCCACAAGTTTAACTTTTGGTTTTGCATTTGAGGAACTGAATGAATTAGACTTTATAAAAATTCCTGCAAAAGAATCAGGAATAACAGCTTTTGATGATAAAACCAAGAAAATCAAAGAAAAAATCACAATAAGCAGCTCAAAGCTTCCATCTAAGTAAATAATAAATAAATAAAACAGTACACAAAATGAGTAAATTTAAAAAACTCTACCTCGAAGTGTTTGGAGTCGTGGACCTCTAGTAGGAGAGCATGCAGTTTCTGGAGTATCATTAATTGAGGGAGGTCCAGAAGCGGATTGATGGGCTAGCTTCACTTTCCCCCTATCTAAGTTCTTGGATGAACAATCAAGAGAAAGTGCAGCAATTCTGCTGGGACTGGATGTCTTTGGTGATAACACAATTGGTTCAAGTGCCTGCCTTTTTGCTGCTGAAGAAACTTCTATGTTGTCTTCAGGTCTTTTGCCAGAGGCTTTTACACTTGAGATATCCTTAATATTATTTCCCTCAACATCAGAATCTTTTGTATCCAACTTCTTAGATAGAGTGGTATTTACAGCACTTGCTTGTCCAGAAGATTGATTTCTTACATTTCCATCCACTGTACCAAATTTATCTTGCTTCTGGTTTTCTGTTTTTTCATCAAACTTGCATTCTTCACACAGCCAATCACCTTCTGGTACTTTATCCAGCATATCCCGCATGCAATAGCTGGATGACAGCAATAAAATTAATAATCATTTTTCACATAGGAATATATATTCCATAGAATAGATAACCAATAAAAGAATCCAGTAGGAAAATACTAAACAGAACTCCATATACATACGTGTGCTCCGCACCATCACTACACTTACTACATACAGCAAGTAAATCCTCCCGACCTGCATCGCCACAAATGTCGCATACTTTTACCTGTAGAGAATAAAGAGAGTGATTATAACCACAAAGGAATATGTAAGGAAGTGCCTGAAAAGTGCACAGAACCGTTAAAAAGCAGTACTACTTGAACTAGAGCCAGGCCTGGCTTGACAAAAGTTGAGGCATAAGGCATTAATTAGGAGCCTTTTAATATTTTACAAACTAAACAGTTTAAAGGATAAAAGAAGAAGGAAATATGATAAAAAGTGATAAGTCTAGAAGAAAAAGAAAAAGTATGAGGAAAGAGAAGTAAATTAGAATACACTTCAAAATTGAAATTTTATTAGACAAACGTGTATTTTAATGTAGCACAAACATTGAATCGAGTTTATACTTTTAATCTAATATTTTTTATCAGTCCACATAAAAGACGGTGAAAGTTTAAATGTACAATATGGTTCACATAGAGAAATATAGTAAGACTTCTTTTCCATGTGTGACTTTAGGCATTTGCCTTAGTTGCGTAGTGGAAAAGCCAGCCCTGACTAGAGCCAGTAATAGACAATGAAAATTAAATTGACAACGTCATAACGGCAAATCCAATTGCTCCTCATAATTCAATTTACTCAATTCCAGGAATCATAACACAATTCAGAACCCAACATGAAACTTCAGTTTCGTTCGGCTCCTTTACAGAAGATGCCCAGATCTAAGATGTGAACAAAATGACCAAAAAAAAAGATGACTCATAACATTTGTGTCAGCTTTTGGTTTGAATATATATTCAAAAAGACTTGCTTTCTAGATGATAGGTGCACGACAACAGAAACAACAAAGCCTAAATCCCAATTTGTAAAAGGTAGAGATACCTCCAATTCAAATGAGTAATACATTATTACATGAATCAGAGATGTATATCTTGTGCTTATCTTGTCAATTAGCATAAAAAGAAAGAAAGAAAAACTTTTGAGGGTATCAAGAAGCATTAAAGAAAACCAGAAAAAAAAAAGATAAAATAAAGAAGTACAATAATAAATAAACAATCCTGAGATAGATAGTCAAACAAAGATATAACCAACATAAACAACAAAAGCCTCCATACTCCTTACAGATAAAAAAGGGAGGGGGGGTTGGGGGTTTGCTGTGTGTGGAGAGAGGAAATCCATACTTACGTCATGCTCTGCAATATCAGATTCATCATTCTCATCCATGGACTGGGATTGCAAAGAAGTTTCCTTCCCATCAGATAACACAAGGTACTCCTTGACCTTCTCATCTTCCTCCATTTGTTCTGAGGAATTCAAAGCTTCAGCAGGCAGGTTGCTATGAGCATTGCCGGTTTCTGATTCTAAATTTAAAGAAACTACCTCTGAAGCTGCAGAATTTTGTACAATAAGACTGACTTTACTATTCTGAGTATCACCACAGTTGTAAGAAGCAGATTTATGCCCATAAACAATATCAGATGCTTCATCTTTTGTCAATAATGAATTCAAATGTTCCTTTGAGCATTCATACAATTCCCCCTGGAGATGAAAACATGGATTCTCTTCCAAGTTCTTCACCTTTGGGTCACAGGAAAGAGTTTTGTCACTGGGAGGATGAGAACATGTATTCTGTACCTTTGCTGAGCTAGTGCCATTATCCATGCCTGTTGAGGAAGAAATCTCTATCACCTCTACCTTAAGGGAAGATAATTCAGTTGATAAAACAGTAGAAGGCACCTTCCCAATACAATTTTCACTATATTTGCTCCGCCTTCTCATGCTGTGGCCCCCTTCAACATCACAATTCATATTCAAACAGCCTGTATCAGTTTGAACTGTCTTTGCCCATCCTTCTGGAACTAAACTGCTAGCTGAAGCCAAATTGTGAGCTTCATATTCTCTTTCTACATTCCCATTGTTGTAACTGGCCAATTTTTTTGCATCATTAGCTCCACTAACACACAAAATGTTGTCATTCTGACCTTCTGAATCTTTTGGGTCCCCAAACTTGTTTGTACGGTTTCTCTGATCAGAAGAGCATTGTGGTTTAGAAAGGACCTGATCATCCTCAACAGTTCCACCAGATAACAATTTTGAAGACATCTCAACATCTTCAGATGCATTAGACACATCAGCAGTCCTCAAGATTGCTTTACTTTGTGCATTTTCAGAAAATGAATCATGGCTTGAGTTAACACTGAATAAGTTACTTGCTTCACTGGCAGTATGCTGTCCATTGTCAAATGCACTGCTCTTAGGAGGGGGTACAACATCATTAACAGAAAACTGGGTAAAAGCACTTCCTCGACAAGTTTCATCATAAAATTCATCAGTCTTTGACCCCATGAGAGATCGGTTAATATGCAAACAAGATGAACAAGGAGTGGAGCAGACGTTACACGTCCCAGATTTGTGAAATTTCCCACTCTTGAAACACTCTAATCCTTTTTCTTCTTGAGATGATACCTAAAGAGAAGCAGAAAAACAAGTAAACAAATAAGAAAAACCAATAAAGATAAGGTGTTGCCTTAAAGCATGTTAGTCCTTCCCACCAAACCCTGAATAGTGACATGTGATGCTATAAGACAAAAGGGAAAAAAAGGGGGGGGGGGGGGGGGGTGAGATGCGATATTCACACTCCACAAAAATACTCTCACAGTCCACTTGATCTTTTAATGAAGGGAATGATGCAATTACCCCCAAAAAGTGACTGCAAGAATACTTTTTGAGACAACCGCGGAGTGGAATGTGCTTTTGAGAGAAATTGCGTCATTTCATTTCCTACTCTTTACCCACTTCAAATACCCAAAACTCTCCGAGAGGGGAGTTCGGAGTGCAGCACTTCTATTAGAGCCTTCTGGGGACTCCGGGCAATATCTTTCCTTGGAAGGCTATTTGGAGATCAAAAAGCCCCTCTCAAGGTGTTTTTTTTCACTTGGACAACAGTTCTTGGTAGGATCCTTACACTGGACAATTTTAGTTGTTGTGAATTGGTGTTGCATGTGCAAGAGGACGGAAGAGACAATGAACCATTCCTGTGGCGAGAGATATGTGGTCTATTTTTTTGGCACTTTTGGCATGGTTTGGGTGTTTCCTTAATCTACATTTGGAGTGATTGAAGCTTGGAGAGGGTGTATAGTGAATAGTTGAGCCAGGGACGCTTGGAAAGCCACGCCCCTTTGTTTGTGATAGGGTTTGTGGAGAGAGAGAAATAGAAAATCTTTTGATGGCGAAGATTCTACTATTTGGTCTCACAAATATGTCATTATGAGTTCTATATTTTTTTGGATTAGGTTGCAATTGTAAATCCATGGGGGAATTTGTGGATTTTGTAGATACCCTAATGCTAAAGGAGGCCTTTTTAGGCTTTGTGTATTCTCTTGGGATGCGCTCTCCTTTTGAGTGCTTTTTATAAAATTATACTCGTAAAAAAAAAAAACATTTTCCCTTGGCCAAACTTCGTGGGATGAATATGACTAGTCCATGAGCTCATATGTACGAAAAATAATAAATTGCATGAATATAATTAATCCATGGGTTAGTATGTCACAATAATAAGAATTTAAATGAAACAGAATAGAAAACACTATGAAATACACATATCATTGATCCAAAATAGTACACAAAAAAGCTAAAGGGTATTAAGAGTTAATCAAGATAACTTCACATTGATTAAAAAAGAAAGAAAGAATAGTACCTAAGGATATACATTCTTCATGTTGTTTCTCAATTCCCTTTAACCTATTCAAACGTAGAGATCAGAGTATACTATAACTGTCAATTCCTTAAAGCTTTGACACCGAGTCCCCAGAAAACATAATAATAAATCTATAAATCTGTAGTGCTAGACACTCTAATACAGGTATCCATTTTTTGTCTCATTGCTACATAATTTATTTGGTAAAAAAAATGAAAACAAGAAAAAGATGTTCTACTGTGAACCTCCTGATCTACACAAATTTGATAAAACACAAAGAAAAAAGGAAGAAAAGAAACGGAAAAGGATAAGAATAATAGCACGTAATTACCCTGTTATCTCACCGTATTTGCCTGGATTTCATAATCTGCTTCATCTATCGGCCCCTGTATCCTGCAGTTCCCTCTCAAAACTGGGGTGATCTAAAAAGCACACAAACACGACATCAATAATGGTGTCCAAAAGCACTAACCAAATGTTTGCATCAACTTGACCAATAAATCAATACAACATGTACGAGCATGTCATCTAAACCAATGCTTGGATGAATATATGAGAGGGAGGAAGAGCTCTAGAGAGTTCAAAATGAAACTCCCCATAGGGAGAATAATAAGTGGATTCTTCATAAATCAAAAAGCCCTAAGCTCCAGAAATTATCGAACTATAAAATTCACCAACAGTAGCAAAGCAAGATTGAAAATTTTCAATAGTTGATGCAAATCCAATCATGATTTCTAAACAATGAAACTTTTTAAGTCAGAAACACGACCAAATGGATATACAAACATATCAATTCAAATTTACAAACAAAAAAGATTAAAAACCCTAATTAAATTGTATCATTTAGGGCAACATAATTACATGCCTCCGGTTTCGTAATCATCTCAGTGACATTGTAGAGTTCTTTGAGGTTTCGCTCCTTGCGCTTCGCCATCACTGACTCGGACATGATTGATCAAACATGAACTCCGGGAATTCTGTTGCATATATAAATATATATGTGTGCACGTGTATATATGTATGCATACGCATACCACCAATCTCAACCTAATCCACTTCTCTTCTCTCTACTTTCTCTCTGTAGTTTTCCTCTGTAATTTTGTGGGAAGGAAATGGCACACCGATAATTGAATACAGGGCACTGCTAATACTGACGTCTTCTTTGCTGTGCTTAGCCTTAGCTTGTGAATCTCTCTCTCTTTCGTTAGGTTCTATAGTTTTTGGGTTCTCTGTGCTTGTACATTTCGGGAGAGTTTTGAAAATAATTTTTTTACTTAATTAAATCTAGGGGAAAGTGCAAAAAAATATATATATATATTTTGTCATGAGTTATTTTTCATTTAATATTTTTTTATTGAATTACATTTAACTTACTTTTTTATTAAAATAAATTATAAAAAAATATTATACTATTTTAATAACATATTCTCCATCAAATTTGCATAAATTTACCTTTAATTCTTGAAATTAATTATTTTAATAAAAATCTTAAATAGAAAATTTTAAAACAATTTAAGTAATGTTTAATTTTTCATGAATACTAAGAAAGTATTTTTTATTTAAGTAATTTATTAATTTTTCATGAGTATATTGTATGGAATAAAGGTATTTTTCTTACGATAAAAAATTTTAAACTATGCATAATAAGTTTTATTGTACACCTCCCTCAAATAGGAAAGACTCAACCAGAGACCACACTCGTCGACCTACCAAATCTAGTGTAACAAGAATCGCTACGTCGTACTGGTTTGCAGGCCCCTACTAGTTAGGATAATTTGGCCATTAGATCGACAATCGGGCCTTGCTAACACGTTCTTCATGTCCCAAAACCTTGGGATCATTTAAGAATAGCATCTGATTGCATTCCTAATCACCCAACCTTTATAGGGGCAAAATTTTATGTTTTGTTTGGTATAAATGAAGGAAGAGGGGTGGTGTAGAGATCGGGTCCAATTTTGACCAGTTTTCTTTTCTATGCATCATTTTTTGTCATAAATGCAATTTAAATGATATTTTGTATGTTTTAAATGTGAAAAAAATGTTTTGAAACTTGTTTAGAAGTTCTGGGAAGTTTCGGGAGTGTTTGGCAAATTTTGAGAATTATGGGACGGCGGGGCCCGGGACATGGGTCGGGTAGTCTCGGGAATCCAAAAAATTTTTAAAAAATATTTATTTTTGATTTTAGACCAAATGAAATGTTTAAAAAGTTAAGGAAATGATTTTAGAGCCGTAACTACTTTCGAGAGGATACGTTAAGTGGCCCGATGGCGTTTTGGTCATTTCGCGCCCTAGATATTATAAATATCTAAGGCGGAGAATCCCACCAATTTGAACACTCGCCTGGCTCTCTCTCTTCTCTCCCACTTCATCTCTCTTCATTCTCTCTCCATTTAGGAGGTCGTAGGCTTAGATTTGTAAGTTGTCGTTGAAGAACAACTTGTAGTATAGGTTAAGGGTTTCGGTTTGAACCGAACAAATGTGAATTTCGACAAGGTAGAACTTGAAGGAATTCTTGAATTTTGACTAGAAAGTCTTCAAATTCAAGGTAATGGGGTTTTTTCCCTCTTATTCATCAATTATAGGGTTTTGGTGAATTTGGAGATGTGTTAGGTATGTTAGCATGTATGGGAGTATGTTAAGGTTGAGTGATTTTATCTTTCCCCTCTCATTATGTGTTTATACAAGTTAACTTGGTTTATATTATGATATATGATGAATTGAGAAACTATACATGTAATGTGTATGAAAAGAGAACATATCTAGCTATGTTGTGAATTTATGCATAATTGTGAGCATATACGTAATTATATGTCATATGTGAGGATGTGTAGATGAAAAGCATGCTAGAAACCCTTTTGAAGCATGAATGTGTAGAAAAGAGCATGAAATGTATGCTATGTGATATACGTGTCTAATGAGTATGTATACGTGTATATTAGAGGATTGTCCAAGTGCGCCTTACATGGAAGTCGGAGGTGTCCAACCATGTAATTGAAGTGGTGAAAATATCTACATTGGGATGATCATCGGAGATACCCAATCATACCCCAAGTTTCGTGATCATCGGAGTTGCCCAATCACAGGGGCAATGTCTATATTAGGGGTGACAAAATTCAACACGACTCGAAATTGACATGAAGTTAGCGGGTTTGGGTTTGGGTTAAATGGGTTTGGGTCGTAAACGGGTCGACACGATTACGACACAAAAAAAACGTGTCAGGTTCGGGTTCAAACCGCTTAACCCGTTTAATTTGACGGGTCGTGTCGTGTTGGGTCGGGTCTATACGGGTTGAATCAACCCGTTTAGCGTTAATATTTATTAATTTATTTTAAAATGTAAAAAATATAAAGTTTAAAAACATGTAAACATATATTTTCACACTATTTGTGCTGACATGTATTTTATATATATATATATATATATATATATTTATCTTATAATATGTTATATATAGTATAAATGTTCATTTATTTCATTCTTAAATCTATTAGTATTCATTGATTCATTTAGTAATAAAACAACTACTAACTTTTTTAATAAAGACAAGCATGAACATGGAATTTATAAATGAATAATTACTTATGTTAAATGGTCTCCAAAAAAATTATTAAAATTCACTAAATTAATTAAAATTTATTAAAAACTCATCTCTATCAAATTCATACGATAATTTTTTTTTTATTTATGTTATACCAATGTGGGGTTGATTGTCTCATACTTGACCAAGAGAGTGATGATTACCGAAGAGAATAATATATTTTCTTTTCTTCCTTATTATTTAATTTTGAGAAGGAGATATGGATGTATATCAGATTATTGGGGTGTAGGTAATATATGGTGAATATATATATATATATAATTATATTTAGGTGCAGATATAAATATATAATTATATATATATGGTGGATATATATATAATTATATATGAATGATGGCCATAATTGTTCTTTAGTGTCCCGAGATATATAGTATAAAATATAGAAGTTATAAGTAATATAAGTTAAACCATTTTCTTATATTTTCTCAAATTATGATTAATTAGTTAAATGTCTAAAATCAATTAGAATAATTGATAAGTTTAAACCATTTAATATGAAATTAAGTTTTCTTTATTGTTCCGAGATATAGTATAACATATAATAGTTAAAGTAATATAAGTTAGACCACTCCTTTATTTTTTGTCAATAATACTTCAACATTAATATATATTAAAAAAATATGCTAATTCAATGAGATATATACTTAATGTTTGTTCTAAATGCTCTATTATTCGAGTGATATTAATATTTTTATTTGATTTCAAGATAGTGAAAATTGTATTTTTGATTTAATTACTTAGTTAATATAATTAATAACGTTTGTTTGTTATATTCCTTATGAGGGAAAAATATTATTGTAATTTAATTAATGTTTCAAACTTTCATTATTGTAGATTAAATATTATTGTTGTGGCATATATAAACAAAAGTCATTGGTGGACTAGTGGTAGAAGCATTTAACTAACTTAGAAGTTATACACTACTTAGGTTTAATTTCTCACAATAACATTTTTTTTAATAAAAGACCCACCTACAACAGGCTACATGGTGCGTGTCGTGTCACCTATATAATAAGTGGGTCATGTTCGTGTTCAAGATATGTGACACGATTAGTAATTGTGTCGTGTTCGGGTTAACCCATTTATTAGAATATCCCTGTCTCGACACGACTCGAACACGACTCGCGAACCTGAATTGCCACCCCTAGTCTATATATTGCCAGAAATGTATGATCGTTAGAGTTGACCAGTGTCATCGGAGTTGTCCAACACCACATGATTGTCGGAGTTGACCAATCATGTCTATGTATCAGATTATGACCGAATAAGATATAAATATCTTGTTGCTTGTGTGTTTAAATTGTTAAGCATGATATATAGATTAAATGCATACTTGTTAAATTGCATTTGCGTTGGTTGATATGAGAACTTGATATATGTCATGTAGTGTAGCGATATCATGGTTGCATATCATGTAGGTCAATGTCGGGTCAATGCCTAGGTGGGTTGGGGCATTCCTACTGAGTTTGTTGATTTGCTTAACCCTTTCTCCCAAAGCCTTTTATACATAAAACACCTATGACAAAGGGGACATGACATCTAAGTTGAGTTCCTTGTGGCATTTTGGAATTATTTTTGGATGATGTATCTAATGATATCCATGCCGGCTTGTGGCATGTTGATTTCGCTAAAATTTTAGCTATGGTTGTGCTACTTGTACTTTTGGACCATTATGTATGTGATTTGTATGATGACTACGTATTTGGAAAGTTATATCAATGAAATGTATGGTCTAGATCAATTGTATAAAATGTATGACTTAATAACATTTCATTTATGTCTCAATATTGTATGAATGAAATTGAGGATAAGAATATGTTTGGATATAAATTGTATAGGATTGGTGAACACTTATGAATTCTGTAGAATTTGCCTTCGAGGAGTTACGATGCATCGTAATGCCATTTACAATGTATTGTAATTTGGCGATGCATCGTAGGACCAAAAACAATGTATCGTAATAGTGTGGAGAAATTAGGTTCGAAAACAGCAGAATTTGCATGATGTTACAATGCATCTCCGATGCGTTGTAGATTACGATACATCATATTCATCATTACTATGTATCGTAATCCCTGGGAAGGTTGGATGTTTTAGATGTGTTTGGACATGTATGTGAGGTCAAGTGCGGGGCCCATTGAGATTAGTTAATGTTGAGTTGTACACATATAAGTGTGTGTATGTAATTAAGCTTTGCACGATTAAAGGTTAAGGTGGTTCCTTAGAGATTAATGGACGGGTTCATTCACGGGATTCAGGCTTGGAGATAGAATCCCCGATGACTCGAATCTTGGGGTGTCATAACTTGGTGTCAAAGTATGATATCATAGTGAGGTTGTTGATATGAGGTGATGACGTGTGTGATTGAATCACCCTCGATTTTCGAGAGTCGGAAGTCGAGGCATGACAGGTGGAGGGAAGATAGGAGGGAAGGAGTAAATTTCATTTGTTTGGTAGAGAGGATGGAAGGAGAGAAGAGAAAAGAGGATGGATGAGCCATCCTTCATCTTTCATAAATTTACATCCCTCTAAATTTGGACGGAAGACATGAACAAAGAAAAGCAAGGCTATTATAAATGTTTTAAATTACAAAACTTTTCTTATTTTTCTTTCCTTCTCTCCTAACAAACAAAATAAAGCATTATCTGTTTCTCTTCTTTTCTATCCAACTAAACAAAAATAGGGATGTCTCGTCTATCCCTCCTTCTCTCCTTTCCATCCAATTTTCTTCCTTCCTACCAAATGGAGCATTACTTTTGCACCAAGAACAATCTAACCATTCGATCGAATAACAAACTTCACCATCATGTCGAAAAAAACCCAAGAACACGCACGCCTGCGTCAGATCACGGACCCGATCACTCATATCACCATAGGGGCAAAATCATAATTTTGCACCCAAGACAAGTCTGACTATCCGATTGATAATCAGACTTTACCATAATGACTGGCACACCCAAAAACCTTAGAGTCACTCAAGATTGCACCACATCATGGCTAAGATCATTAAATCATGAAAATCACAACTTTTTAATTTCACACCAAAAACCAACTATTTGATCAGAAATCGAACCTCGCCATTGTGTCCAGAATGCCCAAAAACCCCCAGGTAGACCTAAGATCATAAACAAAACACAAAACGGAGGTCCGATCAATGAGTGTCACGCTCTAAATTTTAAGCATCCCGAATCCCCATTCCATGCCAGATTCCGGAGGGTGAACCCGTCCATAAAGCCATGAAAACTTCACAAATATCATACACACAGAAGCTTAGTCATCCATGTATTTATACATTTATACACATGAATACCATAATTTACACCAGTGAACCCCCATGATTGATCTACATGCACACTTACCATATTTTCATTCATAAAACAACTCTGTTTTATGTAGACCAATTTCGGTCGGTTGATAAATTCATCGGCCAACTGATGGCATCGTATCAATCGGTTGAAGGTCCTCTTCAACTGGCCGAAATGATACTTTAGCTATTTCTAAATTTTCCCAACTCTCGGGTTTGCAATTCCAAAATTAGTTGGCCGACTGATAGGGTCTATCAAGCGACCGAAAGTCTCCAAATCGTGGCACTTTTCAAATTCAATTGAATTTACACCCACATAGACATTACAACTCAATCCTAGACTAAAGATCACCATTTTCACATTATATAATCATTCACTCCCATAGAAAAGAACATAAAAAGAGTTCTCATACATTCATTCATAATCTAACAATAAGGATAAAAAAAAACAAATTGACAGGTTTTTGTGGAGTAAAAAATGAAAATGGGAAGTCACTTAAAACTAAAAACAAAGACTATTTTTTTGTAATGGCTCTGTTTTGTTCTTTTTTTTTTTTGTATAGAGGACTTCTAAGGAAAAGAAGGGGATTCTGCACTATTTGGACTGTATGATTACAGTATGTTGGTTTTTGTACCATACAAAGGAATGGTGTACTGTGGTTCCACGTACTACTCTTAGGAGTATTACAACGAAATTGTGCATTGTTAGCTTTTTCTTTGGTAAGGTCGATACACTTTAATTTGCTTTATTGTTTTAATGAAACGATAGTATATTGGAAATGTTAAATAATATAATACCTTGACTTTTCAAAGTGGACAACTATTTTGAGACAGTTAAAAAGGAAAAGTAGAAACCTAATATGGAACGGAGGGAGTAAAGATTATTTAAGTTGGGTTAAAATCGTCTACACACTGGTACATGATACAAAAATTGTTGAAATGACAGAGTTACAAGAACAAAATAGAGAGAAAAAGATGGTAACATCATAAGACATAAGCAAACAACTAATAAGAAAAGGTGAACTAATATAAGACGGAGGGAGTAAAGATTATCTAGGTTGAGTGTAGGGGCAAAATTATCACTCGGTCCAATGGGTTGAACTGGTACAAAAAATGGACCATGCCTGCGTCGGCTTGAGCCTATATATTAGCAGGAGGCCCAAAAGGCTAGGTCGATAATTGCAAAGGGTCAAGTCACCCTATCTTAAGGCTGGAAAGCTCAAATCAAATGCAGACTTACAACTCAAAAAGGAATCCAAATTCCTTAAGAGAAAAGTTAGCTGTAAATAAGGAAATTTGAGTCCTAAAAGGATTCGAATTCCAACTTGTATAAATATTCATAAAATTATGTATGGAAGGGATCCTCGAATCCACCTCTCACAATATCTTTTCTCTTTCTTTGAAAACCTAGTGTTCATTACTCTTGGGTGTGTGCATCGAATTATTTGGCAGTAACCAGTTGAACAATTTTCTGTACCTACACTTTGGCGTCTTCTGTGGGAAACGTTCAGTTGTTTTCCAGAACTGAAAAAACTTGTGATCATGGTGGATACGAGGAGAAATACCTATGATGTGGTGAGTTGGGTCGACCCCCCAGGAACGAAAGAAGGGCACCACCCATACAACCTGATGATCAAGACCCGCTGGTTGGCCCTAGCGTTCATCAGTTAACCTAACAGAATGATGCCCTACGTCAATAGATCGTAGATCTACAGGCAAGGGTGGAACGCGTTGAAAGTGCAAGAAACCCTGGGCGACAACAGAACGAAGGGGCTGACTCGAACAACCGTTCTTTGAGTGCCTCACACCACAACCGGTCCAGTAACAGACAGCACCACCTCGACCGGCTCAGTGAGGATCAAATCGATCCCCAGCAACACCTC
Source organism: Cornus controversa (assembly GCA_026545225.1). Lineage (NCBI taxonomy): Eukaryota > Viridiplantae > Streptophyta > Magnoliopsida > Cornales > Cornaceae > Cornus > Cornus controversa. The sequence continues at coordinate 11,627,171 of CM048850.1, forward strand.
CCAGAATGGAGGATTCAGATGCAACGAGAGATTGGCCCGCCAAAAGGCGATTGGTCATGCTATCCAGCTAACATATCGCTTGCCACCACCAGATTGACCAATCCCCCTTCATTGAGAATATAATTAGAATCGAAAAGTCGAGGAGGTTCACCCTATCGACGTTCGATACCTTCGATGAAAAAATAGACCCGGTAGAGCATATTTACCAATACCAACAGAAGATGACACTGGATGTCAAAATTGATGCACTCATATGCAAAATCTTCCCATCCAGCCTGGTCGGGCCAGCGTTACTCTGGTTCAAGCAACAACCACCCTGTTCAATACAAAACTTTGACAGGCTGTGCGATCTGTTCGTGGCTTAGTATGCAAGAACCAGGAATGCAAAAGGACGATCTCCTCACTATTCACCATAAGACAAACCAAATGGGAGACGTTGAAATCTTTCCTAACCTATTTTAACTTGGAGATGTCCATGATAGATCAATGTGATCAGACCGCTTGGTGGAAGCTTTTAGGATAGTAGTCTATCCAGAAGAAGGGTTCCACCGATCTCTGGTAAAGAGCGCTTCGAAGGATATGGGCGAACTGAATTTCTAAGCCCAAAAATACATAAGGATAGATGAGGATGAGGCAGCCAGAAAATAACGATCGACCTTGATCACTGTGGCCCAACAAACTAAGAACCAAGTGGCCAAGGCAAGGTCACATCGGGCTCTTACCTTGTTCGCTCCAAAGGTTGTGAAAAAAGAGAAGATTGAGGAGAAGATCACCCTTTTAAAAATATCTCTGGCCAGACTCTACTATGAAAATAAGGGCAAAGGAATTTTTCGCTCCCCTCCGGCTATCAAGCAACTTCCAGAGCAGAGGGACAAGAATAAACATTGTTCCCTCCACAATGCTTCGGCCACACCACCAATGAGTGCTGGAGCCTAAGGCAGCAGGTCGAAGCTCTGATCGCTAGAGGGGGTTTGTCGAAGTACGTTATTCGGGAAGAACAAATGAAAACTTTTGATCAACCCAACAAAAAGAAAACAAGTAGCTTAATCTTGTTCCGGTCCGGGTTAGCAATGCAATTCATGGTCGACCAGCCTCAGACCATGAGAGTGAGTCCGAAAGGCGGTCGAATCTCAGGAATGCCCAAAAATTACAAAGAATTAGAGAAGTCCGCTCAGTACATCATCGCTCAACCAGTACACCGATCACCTTCACGGATAGGGACATGAGTAGGATCCAAATGCCTTATGAAGATCCCCTTGTTATTAGCCTCATCATCTCCAACTGTGAGGTAAAAAGGGTATTGCTTAACGTAGGGAGTAGCACCAATGTTCTGATGTTGTCTGCTTTCCAACAGATGGATCTAGAACCAAAATGTGTTAGGCCTACCGCCGAGCCATTAGTAGGCTTCGACGGTAAACAAGTGACTCCAGTAGGGGTGGTGGAGCTCCTAGTTACTTTAGCCTCAAGAACACTAACTGAGGCCTTCATCATTGTCGACTTCAACTTTTCATATAATATGATAATGGGAAAAGGCTGGATACACAGGATGTAAGGAATCCCTTCCACGCTTCACCAACTTATGAGGTGCATTGCGCCGAACGGAAGAGACACAGTTGATATCATAGGAGATCAAGTTGCTGCCAAAAAGTGTTATGCCTTTACGCTGAAAGGGAAAGCGGTGTAGGAAGGACTGACCAAATAGCAATCACAGAACCCTCTACCAAAGGGCGTTCCTTAGGAAAATGAGAGAGAAAGGCCGACTGAGGAGCCGCTTGAGGAGGTAGAGATCATTCTTGACAAAGATCCCACAAATTTAGGGAGCGGGAGCTCTTTATGCCAAAAAGACAGAGCGTAGTTGATACAGCTGCTGGGAAAAAATGTCAACATTTTTTCTTAGGACCACACAGATATGCCTAGCATAGAGCCCTCAGTGTCATGTCATACGCTCAACATCAATTCCAGCTTCCCTCATGTCAAACAGAAGTAGAGGTGATTTGCCCCAGAAAAGAATCAGATCATCGCTTCAAAAGTAGATCGACTCTTACAAGTAGGGTTCATCAGGGAAGTTTAGTTCCCAAACTGGCTCTCAAATATGGTAGTGGTCCAGAAAAGAATGACAAGTGGAGAGTCTATATAGATTTACCAATCTAAATAAGGCCTGCCCCAAAGATAGTTTTATTTTGCCAAAGATCGATCAGATGGTCAACGCCACAACCGGGTACGAACGGTTGACATTTCCTTATGCATATTCAGGATACAACCAGATCCCAATAAATCCGGCTGATCAGGAGAAGACTTCCTTTATTACCGAAAAAGAAACCTATTGTTACAAGGTGATGCCATTCGGACTCAAGAATGCAGGAGTAACTTACCAGCGGATGATGAACAAAGTCTTCAAAAACCTGATGGGCTGAACGGTTGAGGCATATATAGATGACATGGTGGTGAAAATCCCCAAGAGGGAAGACCACCTGGAGCACCTACAGGGAGTATTTAACACCCTAAGAAGCCATAACATGAGACTGAACCCGTCAAAGTGTACCTTCGGCGTTTCCTCAGGACAGTTCCTAGGGCACATCGTGAATCAAACAAGGATAGATGTGAGCCCAGTTCAGGTGAAGGCCCTTCTCCAGAACGAGGAGCCGAAGACTCATAGAGACGTTCAAATCTTAATAGGACGTATTGCCGCTTTGAGTAGATTCATCTATCGGTTGTCGGATAAATGTAAGCCATCTTTGATGCCATCAGATCAAAAGGAAATGATCTATGAGGGCTGAACAAAATGAAGCCTTGGTAAAGCCAAAGCATTATTTAATTCAACTGCCAACACTCTCAGTGCTAGAGGCTGGAGAATCTTTATACTTGTACCTCGCAATATCTCAAACGGCCACCAGTGCTGTCTTGATAACAGAACTTGATAAAAAGCAGCGTTCGGTGTTCTACTCTAGCAAGACCATGACTGAGGCAAAATAGAGATACTCAAAAATGGAAAAGATTGTGCTGGCCCTAGTCCAAGTGAAGAGGAAGCTCAGGCATTACTTCGAGGCTCACCCGATCGTTGTCCCAACTAAATTCCCGATCAGAGTGATCCTTCATAAGCCTGATCAGTCAAGAAGAGTAGCCAAATAAGCAAGAGAGCTGGGCATCTACAAAATAACCTATGAACCTCGAACTGCCATAAAGGGGCAGGTAGTCGCAGATTTCCTGCTGAAATCCAAGCCTGAAAGTGACGAAGAAACAGAGCTTCCGTCTTATCTTGAATGGAGGCTCTTCGTCGATGAGTCATCAACACGATCAGGATTAGGTATCGGTGTAGAAATCTAGACCCCTAACGAAATAGCTTTACATCAAGCAATTCATCTAGAATTTTCTACATCAAATAATGAAGTCGAGTACGAAGCCCTCTTAGTAAGCCTGAGATTGGCGCAAACACTTCAGGTAAAGAACTTGCAAGTTTTTAGTCATTCTTAGCTAATCGTGAAGCAGGTCAGTGGAGACCACCTTCCAATAGATAATCGAATGAAAGACTACAAAAATCTGGTAGAAAAGCTGCTTAAAGGGTTAGCTAAACGCTGATAGGCTAGCATGTTCAGCCTCGATGGCTCAGCCAGATCTAATCAGAATAGCTCCGATTGATTCCTTGCAAGAACCTAGCACTCATATCCAACAAGAGGTGTTTGTCATACAGAACCAACCTAGTTGGATGGATCCTATCAAAGCCTACCTCATTGACGGGGTATTGCCAGACTCAAAAGAGGAGGCAATAAAAGTTAGAATGAATTCTGCCAGATATTCCATGATTGGCGAATACCTCTACAAAAGGTCATTCTCAAAATCGTACTTGAGATGTGTGGCCCCTGCAGAAGTGAGAGAGGTGCTCTCCAGAATCCATGAAGGTGTGTGTGGAAATCACTCGGGGGGATGATCGCTGGCCCATAAAGCTCTTACCCAATGGTATTTCTAGCCATACATGGCTAGAGAAGTCGAACAGTATGCTAAAAAATGTGATAAATGGCAAAGGCACGCTAGTATATCGCACCAGCCCCCGAAGGACCTAACAACTATGACCAGTCCTTGGCTCTTTGCAAAACGGGGGATGGATCAGGTAGGGCCTCTCCCGAAGGCTGTTAATAGCAAAAAATACGTACTCCTAGCCACCGACTACTTCATGAAGTGAGTAGACACAGAGGCGTATATAACAATCACTTATGTTCAGGTCAAGAAATTCATCTAGAACAACATCATCTGTCGGTTTGGCTTCCCAGAATCCATTATCATGGATAATGCTACGAACTCTAATAACCAGTCGATAGATAAGTTCTTCAAGAAGTATGGAATCAACCAGAAGTTTTCTGCCAAATTATACCCACTAGGCAATGACCAAGCAGAAATAACTAACCAGACCATATTTGAATGTGTTTGAAAGAAGTTAGAAGACCGTAAGGGCAAATGGCTAAAAGAACTACCTAAAGTCCTCTAGGCCTACCTAACAACTATTGAAGTGTCTGACTGACGAGAGTTCGTTCTGTCTGGCGTACAAATCTGAGGCGATAATACCAACCGATCTGTCTGCCCCAATTACCCGAACAGAGGTACTGGAGAGGGGGTAGAATGATCAGCTGTTGGAATGAAATCTGAACCTCCTAGAAGAGAAGAGGGAGATAGCCTAAATAAGACTCGTTTCCTACCAAAAGATGGCCAAGAACAATTATGACAAAAAGGTGAGACATCAAACATTTAGCCTTGGGGACTGGGTGCTACGTTAAGTCACCGACAACACAAAGGAACGAAATCTTAGAAAATTCCCAGCAAAGTGGGAAGGCCTGTATAAAGTCACTGAAGTGATCAAAAAAAGCGCATATAGGCTTAACAGAGTTAGTGATGCAGAAGTAATTTACAAACCCTGAAGTGCAACCCATTTAAAAAGGTATTATGTGGAAATTCCAGTATGTTTAGATTATATTTTTCCTTTTTGACAGGCTATCTTTTGATTCTTAAAGAAATATGGAAGAAATTAATAAATAATACATCACTGTTGAAAAGAGAAAGGACACGGTCCCACATCAAACAAAAGATTCTGTACTTTATACTAAATAAAGTGTAAAGTGGAAGTCTTACAGTTGTGGCAAGGCATGGTCGCTGTGTAAGCTTAAAATACACAACGGCAATGCCTTGCCCTCTTTTTACCTTTATTTCAAGGGCATTTTTAGCCTCATTTTGCCTTTATTTCAAGGGCATTTTTAGCCTCTAAGGCAACCATACACGAGTATAATTCCCAATTTTCTTCGGAGAATTACGGGAGATTTGTTATATAAAGAAAGTCTGGAATTTAAATACAGGCAATTCAGCCTCACTATTTTTAAAGGAATGTAATACACCTTCCTTATGATTGGCCTCAAACCTAATGAGAGCCACATTTAAGTTGGTCATTGAAAAGGAATGTACGTGATTGGCGTTGAATGTTACGCATTCTAGTCTCTTAATTTGCATATTTTATTCTCTTAGTGATAGTTTATTTATGATTTTACTTTATTTTTGTGTGTTCTGTCTTTTCAGGGCCTTAATGATTATTTCAGTTAAAATCATAATTTTTTGGACTTTTAAAGAAGACATTCAAGAGGGTTAGATAAAGCCTACATCAAATGGATCCATTCAATTCCATATCTTAACTCAAATCAGCCTAAGGAAGTGGTCCAAGAGAATTACAACTGCTTAAGGAGATTACGGGCTTGAAGCCCAATTTTGTGTGTAATCCAGTTTTAATCCCGTTTTGAAAAACGGACCGAAAGTCTTATTTTCGAGTGTCAATTCGACTTAATTCTCGCATGGGTTGAATGAAATTCAATTCTGGACACTTTTGTATTTCACAATTCCGTGAATCGAACTTCTACTGGGTCAAAACTTGGGCCGAATATCAGCAGAAAAATTTACCTGTTTAGGGTTGCAGAAAAACCCTAATTATCTCCTAACTGGATTAGGACTTTATGTATTCTCTTGGGGTATAAAGTGGTGAATTAGAGGCTATTTTAGAGGAGAAAAGAAGTGGAGGCCACGACAGAGAAGACAGAGACAATCTGGGTTTTATTTATTTTATTTCATTATGTCTTTTATTTTTTTTGTTATTTTCTTCTTCTACCATGTGTAACTAAACTCCTCAACTAGGGTTGAGGAGGAAACCTCCATTAATGAAGTGAAGTTCTTTTGTTCATTAATTGATTCCCATGTGTATGATTTAAATGCTTATAATTTTCGCTTCTTGTGATTAATTATTTTATAGTTCTTTTACCATTTATATCATATATATGTGGTAGTTAGAAAGTATTATAATTAATCTAAGCTTGGGTTTGTATTTCTTAAAAGTGATAATCTTTGATCTTACGTTTTTCATTAAATTGGATACATAAAATGATTAGAATTTTACACTAGTAAAGCGAAGAAAAATCTACCTTTTTCATATATTTTTCATAGTGCTTTGTTGTTAAATCTTGAATAAGTAATAGATTGATTTCTTGATTGCTACTCTAAATTTGGGGATTCATAAATGAATATTAGAAGCTTCATGAATTTAATGGAAGTGGAATCTGACACCTTAGTTATTTTCTCTATTTGATTTCAATAGTGTTATTTTGTTTGCATGTTAGTTTAATCTCTTAAATCAACCAAATTTTGTTTAAACTAGATTAGTTTTAAATTAATTTGAATTTGTGTTAGTTTTTCTTCTCAAAGCATTACCTTGGGTTCAACCTCGTTCTTGCCGATCTATACTTCAATAGATTCGTATACTTGCGAGTTATTTTACATTTTTAAAACAACATCAGTACGGACGAAGTTCCATATCGGATAAAAGTCTTTGTCTCCTAGCGTATAAAAAGGAGGTAAAAGCCTTTGAGAGCACGACGTGGACATGGAATGGCGCAGAACAACATGCGTCGTTACATGGCCACGCTTACTTTTTCACCACCAAAAAAAAGAAATGACCAAACCTAAGAGGTCATAGGCCCAAATCAAGCTAAGGTCTTAAACGACCGATTGCTTATTAAAGCTAAGGTCTGAACGACCGATCGCCTAAAATAAAAAGAGGCACTTGGCTCAAATCAAACTAAGGTCTTAAAGACTGATCGCTTAATAAAGCTAAGGTTTGAACGACCGATTGCTTAAAACAGAAAGAGGACCTTGACCCAAATCAAGCTAAGGTCTTAAAAGATCTATCGCTTATTAAAGCTAAGGTCTTAAACGATCGATCGCTTAATAAAAGAGGCCATAGGTCCAAATCAAATTAATGTCTTAAACGACTGATGACTTATTAAAGCTAAGGTCTGAACGATCGATCACTTAAAATAAAAAGATGCCCTTGACTCAAATCAAGATAAGGTCCTAAACGATCGATCACTTATTAAAGCTAAGGTCTGAACGACCGATCGCTTAAAATAAAAAGAAGCCCTTGGTCCAAATCAAATTAAGGTCTTAAACAATCGATTACTTACTAAAGCTAAAGTCTGAATGATTGATCACTTAAAATAAAAAGAGGCCATTGGCCCGAATCAAGCTAAGGTCTTAAACGAAAGATCGCTTAATAAAAGAGGCTATAGGCCCAAATCAAACTAAGGTCTTAAACAATCGATCGCTTAATAAAAGAGGTCATAGGCTCAAATCAAGATAAGGTCTTAAATGACCGATCGCTGACCATCAGCATGACAAAAATAAGGAAAAAATCTTTCCACTCCAAAGGAGCAAATCAACACCCATCCAACTAAAGCAGTTATCAACACAAGCACACGTCAGAAACAGGAATGTCAATCCGTACCTCATAACTTGAAGCAAAAAAAGAAAAGGGGAGACTTGTATTATTTAAAATGTTCATTACAAAAAGGCACAAGTTAGCCCTCAAAATAAAAGTTCCCTTTGAGCATTACAAAAAAGAGAAAAAAAAAAAAGAAATCAACCCTGAGGAGCTGCCCTATCTTCTTTGTTGAATTCTTGATTAAAGGACTCCACAATCAGAGTGCCTTGTTTAGCTGGGGGTGGTGCCTTCATAGAAGCCTGATCGACAGGAATGAGGTCAACAGGAGTGGTGATTAAAGGAGCAAAAGGGGCAGTTAGAAGAGTGCCAGTAGAGCAGGGGACTGAACTTGAACTCTTCAGAACGTCCGCGAACTGGCGTTCAACATCACCAGAAGGGGGAATACTGTATTCGCCGAACGAGTCAATAGCCTGATCGACATCAAACTCATTTGGGCTAGCATAATCCCGTTCAGCTTCAAACTTCTCTCCTTGCTTAAAGCCATAACAAAAGCCGTCTGCAAGCTTCAAGGCTGGGATCTTTAAAAATCGTTGATACATCTCAAGACCCCCAACCTTGCAAACCTGAAGCATGACCTCAAGTCCAATAACTTTCTCCTCAGCCTCCAGTGCCCTCCACTCAAAATAACTAATTGCCTTTTGCTTTTCAGTAAGGGACTTGGTTAGGGATTTCACCTTCCCCTCAAGGCTTTCGGCTTTACGTCCGTTCAGATGTTCGACCTCCAGAGCCTTGCAGAGGGAGATGGTCATATAGGCCCTCTACACCACAGGAAGTAAACCAAATTAAAGACGGAGACATCAAGAAGGACAAACAAATGAAGAATGGGGTGGGACAAACCTCCATGGCATGAAGAGGATCCCTAGGAAGGCAGATCCCACGGACAAGAGCCCCGATCACTTCATGATCGAGGGCAGCACACTCCCCCATCATTAAGGAAAAGCCATCAGATTTCTTTAAGTCTAGAATCCATTGATCGGAAGAGGCAACAAATGGCTCATCAACTATGTCGCTAGCAATGCCAGGTAGGGTCAGAGCGAAGGAACCCTGACCCTTCATGGCACTCGCCATTAGCTTCTGGTGCTTGGAAACTAGAGCAGCACCAGAAGAGACCCTCTTCTGAGGTGAAGAAGGAACATTGGATTTGCCTTTGTGCCCTTCCACAGTCCTTGCCTTCGCAAAACCAGAAGACCCCCTCCTTGTCTTGGGCTCCAGCAATTCCATCTCTGTGTTTGAAGCTGGATACAGGTGGGAAGACGCAACGTGAGCACTGCCAACGTTAGCTTGAAGTTGCCCATGAGTTATGTATTTATTTGCTGAAGGGCGAAGGCTTTAGATCTTTTCCTTCAAATAAGTGATCCGTTCGTCTGCAAAACAAAAAGAAGAAAAAAAAATACAGCAAGATCACAAAGCACGTAAACTCCTTTCAAAAGGAGGAAGAAATCCTGAAAACTTGCCAGAAAGAGAAAGCTGTGGAATCACAGTATTGTCGAAAGCAAGAGGGATAGGGAATTTTTGAGCCGTTCTTACATTGCAGACCCCCTTCACAAGAACCAGTTTTTTTTTCCACAACTTATCAGAAGTGGGAGCGTCATAACATAGTTTCTTGTCCTTGATACTAGGGAACAGGTGGTAACATTTGTCTTCTGATCTAACCCAATGAAGAGAGTAACAGAACAAAAGATCATTCAAGTTCAAGTGAAGCTTGTGAAGGCGGTTCAAGGAGAGCATGTAAGAAATAATTCAAAAAAAATTAGGGTTTAACTAAAGCGACGCAAGCTTCAGTTTGAACAAAGCAAAGTTGAAAAGAGGATGAAGGGGAAATCTGAAGGCTTTCATATGGGAAGCCGAGAAAAGGACTTCTCCATCCTTAACTCTTTTTTCTATGCTATAATCAAAGTCCAAGGGGTAACCCTCTATGGTGACCTCGCTAGATATCCTACATTACTTTCTGATCTCATCAAGTTCAACCAACAACCTTGTCACCGGAGCGGCGACCACACCCTGGTCAAATGTGACCTCTTCTCCAGCCACCCCAGTAGGAAAAATAGTCTCTGTAACAGCGTGAGAGGTACTGGACATGGCAATCTCTGGGTTGTTAGAAAAGGTACGATCGCGATCACTAAAAGACATTTCAAAAGAAAAAAGAGATGAAAGCGAACGGACAGAAACTAACCTGAAGAGACAAATCGACACCAAGAAAGTCAAGGGAAATGAATTTGGAAAACAAGTCAGGCAGTTGCAGAAGATCTGTGGCTGAAAAATGACAAGTATGATGACAAAATGCAAAGAGGAAACGTGAGGGAGATACTTACGTGCTCTGCGCCGTCGCTAGTACCCAGCATTAAATGAGGAACCTCGATGCACAACAAAGAAATCATGATATAACCTGAACATAACACAGGAAGAAGAATTCATATATTCATATTCTAAAGTCAAGAGATTACTCCTTATTTAAATATAATTTACAACTAGTAATCTACTCCTACAATTATAATAACAGATAATAATCTACTCCTAAAAATATGGTAACAGATCTGATCTACCTAGGTGTACAATATCTAAATACATAGCTGTACATTATACAGCTTTATACAATCTTAGAAATTGTTGACTCTTTCCACACTCCCCCTCAAGCTGGTTCGAAGATATCAGTCATTCCCAGCTTGCTAGTTATTGATTCAAAAGACGTTTTTGGTAATCCTTTCGTGAGAATGTCAGCAAGTTGTTATTCGGTTGGTACGTGATAAGTGTTCAATTCTATGCATTTGAACCCTCTTTCTTACATACGTTAGTTCTGTTTTCGCGTTTACCAAGATATGTTTACGGTATTTTTGTATTTTTGATGTTTTGCAGGTATTGGAGTAAATAGAGCAAAGTTGGAAGCTTTCTGCAGTCAAGAGAAGAAATTAGAAAATGCAGCCCAAGGCATCTCGATCAATCGAGATGTTGATCTCGATTAATCGAAATCTCGATTGATCGAGATCTCATTTCGATTGATCGAAATCTCGATCAATCGAGATTCTGCAGAGCCCACTTGGCCACTTGCTCACCTGCTCTCCCACTTGCAACAAAATCCCCCTTTTTGCACGACTTAGGGGGATTGTCTGACTTGAACAAGACTTTTGGGGGCCTTCTTGATACAAGAGATATATATAATGATATATATATATATATGGTGGGCCCCAAAGGAGAAAAAGGAGCCAAAAAGTACCAAAAGCCACACATATCTCATATCTCTCAACACACATCAGTAGACTTGAAGAGAGACCTTCGGGAGAGGAAGAGGAGAAGCTGAACCAGACCAAGAAGCTTCACTTTCTTCATCAATGGAAGGGTGCAAGGCAACCATGAGCAACTAACTCTTCTACTAGGGTGTTGGTTTCAACCCCTAGCCATGTAAACTTGTTCTTCTTTGTAGCTCTTGGGATTTGTAATTAAATGTTGATTATTTAGCCTAGTGATTATGTACACAAATACATCTCTTATATATATTCATTTGATTTGGAATTTATTCTTGTCTTAGAGTAGATTTTGTCACTTGAATGCACAACATTTGCATATTCCACAAGAAGTGCAAATGATGGCTAGATAATGGTATTTAAATGAATGTGTGATGTTAGTTTGTATAGACCATGCCAAGACAAGGTAGTTTGGATGTTCACTTAGAGAGTAGAGTAATTAGGTAGTTAGTTAGGTTGAAGAGCTATGCTTGTTGAAGATGGATTATGATAGGTTAGCACACACATTGATCTTTTGATATGTCATTGAGGTCACAAGCCTAATGACATTGTTAGGCATTTAATTAATGAATCCCATGCTTGCTACACTTATGAACATGTGAATGGCTAGTGGTGGAAACCAACCCTAGTTCTCTCTCCCAACTTTAAACTCTTTACTTTTCTTGCCATTTCATTCATGCAATAGTTTTTAAACACAAATTCAAAAATCTATTTTTCGAATTAAAGTAGAATTAATCTTCCTTTAAGACAATTGCGACTAGTCCTCGTGGGATCGATACCCTCTATATAGAACCTTATCTACAAAGATTCGTGCTCTTGTGAGTGGTTAAATTATGTTTTGATAAAAAGGGCAAAATTAAGCTTACAATATAATTTAGTTCCGATCACATCAAAATTTTGGCGCCGTTGCTGGGGACTACGGTTTTATTGTCGCCATTGGAAGATTAAATCTGATTTAATTCTTAGGCTAGAAATTCTTTCATTCTTTTTGTATATATTTTGTTCTTATTTCTCAAACTTCTTGATTTTAGGTATACCACACAGCGGGCATCTAAAAGGAGTAAACTTGGAACCCTTTGTGAGTATAACGCCTAAAATTAGTGGTTGGATTCATTCATTCTTTTTGTATAGATTATTGTTACTTGGTGTATTGAGGTGTTGTTCGATTGTTAATGCATGCTAGGTAGACGGTCCTTGTCACTTCCTTTGCTTCCGTGTAACATTGAACTTGAACGAACACTTAGACAACGTAGAGGAACCTCTAGGGACCCTATATTGCCTAGGACTGAAACCATGGATCTAAATGAGAGACAACCTCCTGGACTACTTCCTTTTAATCATGAACAACCACCTCCACCACCACCTCCTCAAGGAGAGTTGCTTATGGACTTTTACCTTCCGACTACATTTGAAGTACCTTCATGTATTCAATTTCCGGATGTAGTGGCAAATCAGTTCGAAATAAAGTCCTCCACCATCAATCTTCTTAATAGCTTCCACGGTCTTCCTAATGAGGATCCGTACCGGCACTTAGATTATTTCCTTTCCGTGTGTTCCACTATTCGTGTACCACACTTTACGGAGGATGATCTAAAGCTGCGTATGTTCCCCTTCTCCCTAAAAGATAAAGCTAGAAGTTGGTTCAACTCCTTAGAACCTAACTCAATCCATTCTTGGGCGGAGATGCAAATAGAGTTCTTGAAAAAATACTTCCCAATGGGTAAGACAAGTGATATTCGGCGAGCAATCACCGGATTCACCCAAATTGACCAAGAACAATTCCATGAGACGTGGGAGAGGTTAAAGGATCTTTTAAAATCTTGTCCGCATCATGCTGTCCGAAAATGGCAGCTAGTGCAAAGTTTTTATGATGGGGTGAGTGAGCAACACAGACAAATGATAGACTCCGCGTGTGGGGGTGGATATCTTTTGAAATGCCCCGATGAGGCATGGAAGCTTTTTCAAACCCTAAGCAACAATTCAGCTCAACGCTCCTCCACTAGGAAAGGGAAGGCCACCCAACCTTGTAGAGGAGTGCATGAAATTTCACGGGTAGATGAGGTTGCCATGCAAGTAGAAGCCCTATCCCGAAAAATGGATTTAATCATGAAAAATGGGCTGCCTACTCCAAACCAATCTGTCCAAAATCAGGAAGGGTGTTCGTTTTGCTATAGTACTTCATATTTCGTGCGAGATTGTCCTATTGCCGGGCAATCTCCCGATTATGCTCAAGAGCAAGCGAATGCCTTGTACTCTAAACAAATGAATGATCCATATTCAAACACGTACAATCCTGGTTACAAGAACCATTCGGCTTTTTCATGAAAACCTCAAGAATCAAGTCCCTCTTTCCAAGGGCAAAACTCTTTCAATTCTCACTCTCAACAGCCTCATTATAGGCCAAACCCTCAACCTTACAATCAAAGATCTAATTACCAACAACCACCACCTCCTCCTAGAAGCCAAAGCTTTGAAGAAAGAGTGATAAGCAATCTTGAGGCCAATACCCGCTTATTGCAAACTCACTCTCAATCAATCTCTAAGCTTGAAGCCAATGCTCAATCTATGGCTAGGTTAGAAGCTCAAATCGGGCAACTAGCTAATGCCTTAAATAGAAAAGAGGAAGGTAAGTTGCCGAGTCAACCGGTGGTGAATCCCAAAGGTGTCCATATGATTGAAGATCCATCATCTTCAACTTGTAATGCTCCTCCGGAGCAAGTTCAATCAATCACAACCTTGAGGAGTGGTAAAATCATTAACTCCAAGGTAGGGGAGGAAGAGAGAAAGGAATTCCAAGAGCAACCTAAAAATCCAAAAGAATCCCAATTAAATCCAAAATTGTTTCCGTTAAATCCAAATTTGCAAAATACCCATTCAAATCCAAAAGGAAATGCAAGTGAAGTTGTGTCGTCATCGATTCCAAATTTTGACACCTCTTATGAACCTTCGGTTCCTTTTCCTCAAAGATTGAAGGAACCTTCTCATTTCGGGAAGCAAGGAGAGAAAATCCAAGACATGATGGAGATCTTCAAACAAGTAAAGATCAATCTCCCTCTCCTTGATGCTATTCGACAAATTCCCTCCTATGCAAAATTCTTGAAGGACTTGTGCACTCAAAAGCGCAAATATAGGAATAATGTTCCTAAGAAAGTCCTCTTAACTGAGCACATAAGCTCCATTTTCCAACACCAAGCCCCTCCTACATTCAAAGATCCGGGTGCTCCGACCATTTCGTGCACCATCGGAAATCAATCTTTTGAAAAAGCACTTCTTGATCTAGGGGCTAGTGTCAATTTGCTTCCATTCTCAGTTTACCAACAACTAGGTTTGGGGGAACTCAAGCATACCACTGTTGTGTTGCAACTTGCCGACCGTTCGGTGAAGTAACCACGTGGCATCATTGAGGATGTCATCATTTAAGTGGACAAATTCTATTTTTCGGTGGACTTCATAGTCCTTGACACGGAACCGGTCCAAAATCCAAATCGTCATATTCCTATCATTCTAGGTCGTCCATTCTTGGCCACGGCAAACGCTTGTGTTAATTACCGTACCGGAGTGATGGACATCTCTTTTGGGAATATGAAAGTCTGCTTGAACATCTTCAATGCTTCCCACCACACATCCGACGACGAAAGTGAGTGCTTTTGTGTCGATGTTGTGGAAAACCTTGTTCAAGAAGCACTTCCTTCTATTCTTTCCAAGAATCCTTTAGAGGCATGCCGAAATCACTTCAACTGTGATGATTTTGACATTGAGCAAGCCATATGTGAAGTCAATTCCATGCTCGATGTTAATACTGTCATGGATTTGCCTAAATGGAGATTTCTGAGAGACCCCTTTCCTCCGTTGATTAATTCCGTCGCTCCCCACGGAGCGGTGGAATTGAAGGACTTGAAAGATGGCTCGTTGTTCAAAGTAAACGGGCAGCGCTTAAAAGTGTGCGTGGATGACCAAGTCACCACCGAATACGTGGATGTCGTCACTTTGACGGATCCCGTGTATTTTGACTCGTGAGCCGATCCGGATGTCGCGCCATAGACGTGTAAGGTGGCGAAGCCATGGTAGTTATCATGCTTCCATGATGTCCATTTATTCCAAAGTAGGTTTGTATCTAAGCAATGTAATATCTAATTCCCAAATATCCAAGTCCTTGAAGCATAACTCAAGCTGACTGTTTTTGAGCATCTCGATTGATCGAAACCAGGATCTCGATCAATCGAGATTTCGATTGATCGAGATTTCAATCTCGATTGATCGAAAAATTGTAGAGATTTGCCAAGTCCAAAGTCCCGAGAGGTAGTATTCTTCGATTGCACTTCGATAGGTCTTCGATCGATCAAAAATTTTGATTGATCGAAATGGGATTTCGATTGATCGAAATAAAATTTCGATTGAATGAATTAAATGTTCGATTGATCGAAGTAAAAATGTGATTCAGTGAAGGAATTTTTGATTGATCAAAGAGACAATCTCGATCGATCGAAGTTGATTTCGATTGATCGAATCGAGATTTCGATCAATCGAAATCTCGATTGATCGAAATGCACATCTCGATCAATCGAGATGCACGCAGGGCCTGCACGTGAGCCGAAAGTCTATTTAACTGTTGGGCTTCCCTGCCATTTTAAAAGACCATCCGAATTCTTCTCTTCCTCCGTGCGATCCAAGCCTTCTCCAAGCACTCCCGAGCACTCGATCTACCATTCCCGATCATCCGCCGCCATCCGACGTAGTCCGAAGCCGCCGCTAGCACTTGCGCGATCTTCTCTTCGCGGTTGCGAGTGGATCTTCTTCGGTTGAGCCGTTCATCTTCTTCCTCTCGAGGTAAGTGATGCATGGCTACATTTTGCGTACTCTCTCACCATTTTTGATAATTTTACGGCGTAATAAACATAGTTAGATGATATTGGGGTGGATGGATGTGATTGCGATATCTGTAATGAGATTTTGTGGGTTTCGGGGGGTAGGAATTCATGTAGGAGTGAGATTTGGCATTCTTTTTATTTAAAATGCTTAGTGTACGGTGTGTAACCTCGACACCTTCGTTTCGGTTGCATTCGTTCACATTGCCTCTTTGAGAGCGATTTTTTTTGCATTCTTGTCAGTACCATGGACTAGGACTTCATTTTTATTTTTATTCTTTTAGTTTATTCGTAGTTTAGCTTTCTTCTTATTTATCTTTTATTTATGTAATTTTTGGAATCAAGTGCAGACTGTTCCGAGACTATGGCAAGGGTGAAGAACGCCGCCGGTTCTGTTCGCGACGTGCCCGGGCGAGCCTTCCGGTCTCGGAATTTCCACCCGGAGCAGATTTTTGACTTAGCCGAGTTCGAGAGGCGTCCCGACACCGCGTGGACGGTTGCCGAGCTCAGGAGGCGTCGCCTCGACCGGCTATGTGTGCCTCCCACCGACGTGGCACACGAGCGCCTAGTGCAGGTCTTTTACGATCACATGACCTACTCCTGCACCGCGCCAGATACACTCGAGACGGTCGTGGCCACTGTCACCATCACGATTACGCCGAGCCTGATTGCTCAGATGCTCGGTATCCCTCACCAGCAACCGACAGACATGGTTGGCCCGGACGGTCAGCCACTTTACAGGGCCGCACTCCCAGCAGACACGACGCTGTTCTCGATCGTGATGGACATGTGTGGCGGGGCGTTTACCACGCCCAGTCACAACTGCACGTCCAAATCGATGTGCCCGAGCAGATTTTGGTTCCTGGACACCGTTCTCCTCAAGAACGCGTGTCCGCTGCAGCACGTGGCAGAGCGCAGGGGCGACCTCCTCCGTTGCCTCTATGCTTTCCACACGGGCACTTGGGTTTCGATTCCGTCGCTGATCTGGGGGCAGATGTTCAAGGTCTGGGACGGCCTCGTGAACAAGAGGATACGGAGAACAGCGAGTTGGCGGCTTCCCTTTCCTTTCCTGATCGCCGCTTTTCTCAGCAGTGCCAATATACCGGTCAGTCGTACTGACATTCAGTTGGCACCGCCCACCCGCTTCATATCTACTCAGTGGGAGCGGGTGAGGCGACACTTAGAGCGACAGGACCACCAGGGTGATCCACCAGACGATGTAGATATGGATGCCCCAGTGGAGACGGATGAGGGAGAGCCTGCAGGGGCTGAGTCAGAGGACGAGGAGATGGAGGAGGAGGAGATGGATGTCGTGCAGAGCGGCATGATATCTTAGCGACGGGCTATTCCTGCCTGGCGGCTGACGTAGAGCGGCTCCAGCAGGGTTTTGACGAGCACGTCCAGGTGACGCAGAGTCAGCTGGCAAGCATTCGGACGGACATTTCTTCTCTGGCACAGGGTCAGAGAGCGATCTTAGACGAGTTCCGAGCCTTCCGGCAGGACCTGCAGTTCCTGTTCGCTGGTCGAGCCTCCACCTCCACTTCTACTCCCACCGAGCCTCCACCACCACCACCCGCCCTCGAGTAGCTGCATTTTATTCATCTTTTATGCTTTACTTTCTGTATTTTTCTTTCTTTATTTTTGATAGGCCATGTTGGCTATGTTTAGTTTCTTTCTGAGTATTCCACCTACATGTACACTTTGTACTCAAACTCATTTTCCTCTATATGGAATACATTTATATTTTCTTCTATGCCATGTGTTCTCTTTACTGTCTTTATTTTTGCTTTCTGTCAATCTATCTGTTCTCTATACTTTGACTATGTATGTAGTACCACTTGTCTAATTGTTATATGCGATTCAGTTGATGATTTCCGTTTATTACCGCCTGGGTTCGATTCCCAATACTGTTGAGATTGCTTCAACACAGTATGGCGTTAATAAAGAAAGGCAGCCCCTTTGCGTGCTATACGTTAGCGTGCCTGGATAGTCAATATCTTATCGCATAGACCTCTTAGACAATTGGGAAACACCAGTTCAGACCCTTAGATATACAGTGATATTGGCATTGTCTGTTTGTGCATAATTATTTCATTATGTTCTATTTATCTACTTTTTGTTCCTTTTAATGCTCGTGGTATCCAGTTGGTGTTCTGTGCAGGTTTTTCTTTATTTACAAGATGACCGCTGCTGTGGAATACCATTTTTCTCGCATTCTGCCATCCCGGTAACTTCTTTCCTTGTTCTTCTTGTCCAAACATTGAGGACAATGTTGCATATAAGTTTGGGGGTGCGGTATGCTATACCACTTGCATACGCATGCAATGTTCGGTCATTATTTTGAGTGTCATTGTAGAGCAATTTTTTTCTTCTTGATATTTTTGCATGCTTGCTATGATGTCTTGCTTTTTAAAGGAAGTCATTCGAATAAATGTCCGAGGTAAATGCAGCAGGTAGTTAAGAACTTTAACATTGTAAATACCCGCACTTTTGCAAGCTTTATAGTAGGCTAGAACGGTCTACATTTTTGTCAAAATTCTAGAACGTACAATTCTTGCCCTAAATTTGTCCTTAACCGCACAAATTCGCACACATGCATTTTAAATTGTGGGGTATAAGTCTGAGGGAGAATTTTTGAAAATTTCTGTTTTTATCTGAACAACTTAAAGAATAAGTTCTTCCGGTTGTTGTAAAAAAAAAAAAAGAAATAAAAGAAATAAAAAGAGAAAAATATGCAATAAGCCTTCTCACTCAATAAACCGAATTTCTATGCCTCAAAGCAGGGAATATTCGCGTAAAAGTGTGTAAGGTTGAGCAATAATAAGCGGGTGGCTTGCTTACGCTCATCGCCTTGTAAGCTCGGTCATTAAGTCCGAGGGGTGCTTCTTCACCTAATGCCCTAAAATCAATTGGTTTGGGAGTCATTGGCCCAACGCCGCTACATGGGCTTGGAAGAAAGCAAAAAGAGCTAAGCATTGCACGATCATCCACACATGAGCAATCATGAATGTTTTGTGATAATGAACAGCCGTGTCGAGCATTTTCAATGAGTTTTTCTCTTAAAAGCAGATTTGTTCATTTTCTTCTCCAAATATGACAAAAGCCACACGTTAGAATGCATGTTCACTTTTCAAAGAGGATTTTGGGGTTGGAATTGTTATATTTGTTCGGGCTGGCCATTATGTGGGGACTGTCGTTCATTTATAGCTTGTGAAAGTCCATTTTTGCTAATGACCACATAGTTCTGTAATACTTGTTGCATTTGCCAAATGTGAAATGAACGGATGATCGCCCTTTATCTAGTTGATGACTGAGCATGATTAAACTTTTGTATAAGATAGTTGATTTCATTTTTGTAATATTGTATTGCTAAGGGACTAGCAATATGTAAGTTTGGGGGTGTGATAAGTGCTCAATTCTATGCATTTGAACCCTCTTTCTTACATACGTTAGTTCTGTTTTTGCGTTTACCGAGATATGTTTACGGTATTTTTGTGTTTTTGATGTTTTGCAGGTATTGGAGTAAATGGAGCAAAGTTGGAAGCTTTCTGCAGTCAAGAGAAGAAATCAGAAAATGCAGCCCAAGGCATCTCGATCAATCGAGATGTTGATCTCGATTAATAAAAATCTCGATTGATCGAGATCTCATTTCGATTGATCGAAATCTCGATCAATCGAGATTCAATCTCGATCAATCGAGATTCTGCAGAGCCCACTTGGCCACTTGCTCACCTGCTCTCCCACTTGCAACAAAATCCCCCTTTTTGCACGACTTAGGGGGATTGTCTGACTTGAACAAGACTTTTGGGGGCCTTCTTGATACAAGAGATATATATAATGATATATATATATATATGGTGGGCCCCAAAGGAGAAAAAGGAGCCAAAAAGTACCAAAAGCCACACATATCTCATATCTCTCAACACACATCAGTAGACTTGAAGAGAGACCTTCGGGAGAGGAAGAGGAGAAGCTGAACCAGACCAAGAAGCTTCACTTTCTTCATCAATGGAAGGGTGCAAGGCAACCATGAGCAACTAACTCTTCTACTAGGGTGTTGGTTTCAACCCCTAGCCATGTAAACTTGTTCTTCTTTGTAGCTCTTGGGATTTGTAATTAAATGTTGATTATTTAGCCTAGTGATTATGTACACAAATACATCTCTTATATATATTCATTTGATTTGGAATTTATTCTTGTCTTAGAGTAGATTTTGTCACTTGAATGCACAACATTTGCATATTCCACAAGAAGTGCAAATGATGGCTAGATAATGGTATTTAAATGAATGTGTGATGTTAGTTTGTATAGACCATGCCAAGACAAGGTAGTTTGGATGTTCACTTAGAGAGTAGAGTAATTAGGTAGTTAGTTAGGTTGAAGAGCTATGCTTGTTGAAGATGGATTATGATAGGTTAGCACACACATTGATCTTTTGATATGTCATTGAGGTCACAAGCCTAATGACATTGTTAGGCATTTAATTAATGAATCCCATGCTTGCTACACTTATGAACATGTGAATGGCTAGTGGTGGAAACCAACCCTAGTTCTCTCTCCCAACTTTAAACTCTTTACTTTTCTTGCCATTTCATTCATGCAATAGTTTTTAAACACAAATTCAAAAATCTATTTTTCGAATTAAAGTAGAATTAATCTTCCTTTAAGACAATTGCGACTAGTCCTCGTGGGATCGATACCCTCTATATAGAACCTTATCTACAAAGATTCGTGCTCTTGCGAGTGGTTAAATTATGTTTTGATAAAAAGGGCAAAATTAAGCTTACAATATAATTTAGTTCCGACCACATCAGTACGAAAGGCATACAAATCACACCCTTTTCAAGATTTTCCTTAATAAAATGGCGGTCCACCTCAACATGCTTAGTACAGTCGTGCTGAACAGGATTATGAGAGATGTTTATAGCTGCCTTGTTATCACAATACAGTTTCATAGGGCTAGACATAGGAACCTTTAATTCTTTAAGTAGCTTTTTTAACGATAACAGTTCACAAACTCCCTGTGCAACTGCTCTGAATTCTGCCTCAGCGCTACTTCTTGCAACCACAGACTGCTTTTTAATTCTCCAAGTCACTAGATTTTCTCCAACAAATGTACAATACCCAGAAGTTGATCTTCTATCACAAACTGATCCAGCCTAATCAACATCAGTGAACGCCTCAACATGCATATGATTATTCTTCTCAAAAAATAAACCTTTCCCTGGAGTTCTCTTCAAGTACTTAAGAACTCTATAAGCTGCTTCAAAATGTTTCTCATCTAGAGAGTGCATAAATTGACTGATTACACTAACTGCAAATGCAATGTCTGGTCTAGTATGAGAGAGATAAATCAGCTTTCCTACTAATCTTTGATATTGCTCTTTATCTCCAGGGCATCCCTTGGTTTCACTACCGAGTCTGTGATTAGGATCAATAGGTGTCTCAGCAGGTTTACTACCAAGTAAACCCGTTTCCTTAAGTAAGTCAAGGGTATATTTTCTTTGTGAGACAAAAATTCCCTTCTTGGACCATGCAATTTCAATACCAAGAAAATATCTCAAAGGGCCTAGATCCTTTATCTCAAATTCACTGGCCAAAATCCGCTTCAATTTCTCTATCTCAACATTGTCATTACCAGTCATGATTATATCATCAACATACACTATAAGAATAGTGATTTTACCATCTTCCATGTGTTTGAAAAAGAGTGTATGATCAGCTTGACTCTGGAGGTATCTATGTTAATAGACTTGGTAAACCTCTCAAACCATGCTCGTGGTGATTGTTTCAATCCATAGAGGGATCTCTTTAGCTTGCACACCTTATTACTTCCACGTTTCTTCTCAAATCCAGGAGGTAAATCCATGTACACTTCTTCTTCTAACTCCCCATTTAGGAAAGCATTTTTTACGTCAAATTGGTGGAGAGGCCAATCAAAATTGGTAGCTAGAGACAAAAGAACTCTGATTGTATTCATCTTTGCCACTGGTGCAAATGTCTCCTGATAATCAATACCATATGTTTGTGTAAAGCCCTTCGCAACCAGCCTTGCCTTATATCTTTCAATAGATCCATCAGCTTTGTACTTGACTGTAAACACCCATTTACGTCCCACTGGTTTCTTATCTCTTGGAAGATCAACCATCTCCCAAGTCTTATTCATTTCCAAGGCCCGCATTTCCTCCAAAACGGCTTTCCTCCACTCAGGAACATTTAGAGCCTCCTGTATAGACCTGGGAATTTCTAGACATGACAGATTAGTGGCAAAAGCTTTAAAAGAGGAGGACAGTCTATGAAACGAAACAAACTTGGAAATAGGGTGTTGTGCACAGGTTCTAATTCCTTTTCTAAGAGCAATGGGTAGATCAAGGTCATCTGTTGACTCCAAATCATATATAGGAATGGGAGAAATGTTACCTGATGAACTTGCATTTGGTTCAGACTCCTGGCCATACTAAGAGATAAGGTCGTTTGTTATTTGAGAATTTGGTTGTCGCCTTGAGTAAACATGAAGCTCAGTTGGTGGAGCAACATGCGGTGACACCCCCTTGGTGTTGTGGTCACTGTTGGTTCAGTTGCGGGTGAAGACAGAGGTGAAGCTGAAGGTTGTAAAGACATATATGGGTAATAAAACTTCCCAGAACTTATCTTCAAGCATATGATTCTCCCCCGGAAGAGAAGTAGTGGGAAATAAAGACTGATTTTCAAAAAAGGTGACATCCATATATAGTAACATAGAATCTGCGAGAGATAGGATTATAACACTTGTAACCTTTCTGAGTTGGGGAGTAACCTAGGAATACACATTTTAAGGCTCGGGGATCAAGTTTGCTTCTGTTTGAACTGTGGTTATGAACAAAGGCAAGAGTCGAACATTGGGAAAGGATTGGGTAAAGACAGAAAGTGGTGTTTGAAATTGGAAAACACGAGTTGGCATGCGATTGATTAAGTAAGAGGCAGTAAGGACAACCTCTCCCCAATAATGTTTAGGAACTCCAGAAGTAAACATTATAGATCGAGCTACTTCCAATAGGTATCTATTTTTCCTTTCAGCAATGCCATTTTGCTGAGGAGTGTTAGAACAAAAAGACTGATTAACGATTCCATTGTCTAACAGAAAGTTGCCAAGAATGGAATGAAAATACTCTTTGCCATTGTCGGTGCGGAGAATTTGAATTTTTCTTTAAAATTGTGTTAGCATCATGGAGTAAAAATTTTGAAATATTTTTCCGGCTTCAAATTTTTTCTTTAACAAAAAAACCCAACAGACATGTGAGTGATCATCAATAAATGTTATAAACCAACGAGCACCCGTAATGGTAAGAGTGCGAGATAGACCCCAAATGTCACTATGTATCATGGAAAAAGGGGAAGACTCTTTATATGGTTGTGAAGGAAAAACAAAACGTTTATGTTTAGAAAATTGACAAACTTCACACTGAAACAATGAAAGAGGTTTATTTTTGAATAACAATGGAAACAAAGTCTTTAAATAAGGAAAGCTAGGGTGGCCTAACCTACGGTGCCACAACATTATTTCACTATTAGCAGAAGAGGAAGTGTCATCACTTGTTGTTTGAGCTTGTCCACTCAAGGTAAATTCATCCTCAAAATAGTATAAACCTCTATACTCTTTAGCACTGCCAATCGTCTTCCTCGAATGCAAGTCCTGCTTGAGTTGACGAGAATTTAGCAACACAATTTAAATCCTTTGTCAGTTTACTAATGGATATTAAATTGCAAGATAGTTTTGGAACATGGAGAACAGACTGTAAAAACAGATTTTTTGAAAGAGGGATTGATCCTGTTCCTGCAATCGCTGAGAAAGATCCATCAGTAATTTTAATTTTTGAGTTACCAGGACAAGGATTATATGTTGTAAACAAGGTTGACAAGCTGGTCATATGATCGGAGGCACCTGAATCAATGATCCAGGGACTATTTTTTTCAGCTGAAGCACTAAAAGCAGTCAAAAGATTACCTTGGTGAGAGATAGAACAAGAGGAGGTACCAGAATTGGAATTAGAGGAGGACTGACTCAAAAGTCTACACAGGTGATCCATTTGTTCCTTGCTAAATTGGGGAACAGATTCTGAACTCTTTGCTAGTCGTGCACTTCCTGAGTTATCAACACTGGCCTGCATACCCCGATTGTCTCTGTTTTGTGGTCGCATACCTTTCCAGTTGGCTGGTTTACCATGTAGCTGCC
The DNA here is from genome assembly GCA_026545225.1 of Cornus controversa. Lineage (NCBI taxonomy): Eukaryota > Viridiplantae > Streptophyta > Magnoliopsida > Cornales > Cornaceae > Cornus > Cornus controversa. Next base: position 11,651,288 of record CM048850.1, read on the forward strand.
AGCAAGTTTCCCGTGTGTGACGAGGGCGATTACAGTGATCACACCATACTCTTTCTCCCTTTCGTATGTCTTTTTGATTGCTAAAAGAGTTATTGTTTGGTCCTTTAGAAACCAAAATTGAGGTCTCCAGATTTGTTGGGGCAGCAGCGGTTAACATGACTGATCGTCGACTTTCTTCCCTCCTAACTTCTGCAAAAGCTTCTCCAATTGATGGCAGCGGTTTCTTTCCAAGTATACGACCTCTTACTTCATCCAAGTCCTTATTCAGACCCATAAGGAACTTGAATACTCGATCTCTCTCCAAGCTTTTTTTTTATATTGAGTACTATCCATGGTATAATGCCATTTAAATTCGTTGAACAAATCCAACTCCTGCCATAAGCTTCGTAGCATGCTGTAGTACTTTGTAACATCATGTTCTCCTTGTTTAAAATCATATATCTTGGTTTGGATCTTGAACATTTGGGCTGAATCTTCTAGATCAGAAAAAGTCTCCTTTACTCCATCCCAAATATCTTTTGCTGTAGGAAAAAACATGTGATTATTTCCTATTTCAGGCTCCATTGAATTGATGAGTAGAGACATTATCATGGAATTCTCCTTATCCCATGTATTGTACGCTGGATCCCCTATATCCGGAGCTTTTGTTTCACCAGTTAAGTAGCCAAGTTTTCCTTTCCCTCTAATGAACAACATAATGGACTGAGACCACCTTAGATAATTTTTTCCATTGAGTTTTTGTAGAGACATTTGCAGAGACATGTTGTCAGTTGAGGGAATTTGTAAAGGACTGAGACCAGCAGTTACAGGTTTATTGAAGCCACTTGGGGTGCCTGGATTTTTCTTTTCAGCCATTTTCTACACTTAGGGGTTTTGGACCAGACCTTCAATAAACAGGATAACACCTTCAGAGGCAAGTGCAGCACAAGCTAGGATTCGGGTCAAAAAAATAGGGAGATCGTAATACAGAGAAACACCAAAAAAGAGACCTGAAAAAACTTTAGGAAGAGAGAGGCACGACAAAAGATTAACTAACAATAAATGCTGTAATAATTTGAACGAACAAAGGGCAATAAGTGCCACGAACAAATTGATCAATGGTCTGGAAAAAACAAAAGACAGTAAGTGCCGAGAGCAAAGCAGAAAAAAACTTCAGGATTAAGCAGAAAGCAAAAGTTGGTTCCAGTGGAGAACCAACTCTGATACCATGAACACAACACAGGAAGAAGAATTCATATATTCATATTTTAAAGTCAAGAGATTACTCCCTATTTAAATATAATTTACAACTAGTAATCTACTCCTACAATTATGGTAACAGATAATAATCTACTCCTAAAAATATGGTAACAGATCTGATCTACCTAACTGTACAATATCTAAATACATAGTTGTACATTATACAGCTGTATACAATCTTAGAAATCGTTGACTCTTTCCACATAACATATACAAATTTTCTCCATTATGATGAATTTCATAGCTGAAGGAAATTAGGGGCAATGTGTAGGGGCAAAATTATCACTCGATCTAATGGGCTAAACTAGAACAAAAAACGGACCAGGCCCGCATCGGCTTAAACTGATGTATCAGCTGGAGGCCCAAAAGGCTGGGTCGATAATTACAAAGGACAAAGTCGCCCCATCTTAAGGTTGGAAAGCCCAAATCAAATGCAGACCTACAACTCAAAAAGGAATTCAAACTCCTTGAGAGAAAAGTTAGTTGTAAATAAGGAAAATAAATTCGAATTTCAACTTGTATAAATATTCACGACATTATGAATGAAATGGATCCTCGAATCCACCTCTCGCAATATCTTTTCTTTCTCTGAAAACATTGTGTTCATTACTCTACACACCGGTAAATGATACAAAAAAAAAAAAAAAAATAGTTGAAATGCAGAGTTACATGCACAAAATAGAGAGAAAAAGTCGGTAACATCACAAGACACCTTTTTTTTTTTTTCAATTTCTTTTTCGGTAAAAAAGGAAGACATCTCTTCTTTATCCTAAAACAACACAGAGGAGAGAGAGAGAGAGAGAGAGAGAGATGGTAACATCATCAAGGAAGACACCTCTTCTTTATCCTAAAACGTGTTGTGTTATGTTTTATTAAATTGGCTGATGTGGTCAGATATAAGTCATAAATGTAATATAAACGCCAACATCTTATTCTGTTGATGATTCAAAACTCATAATAATATAGAGGGCATTCAACTTTGTCCCTTAAAAAAGGGGAACCCGAACTTGAGTTTGATTAGACTCGAACCACTAATAAATCTCTGATCCATAAATATCTAAAAATTTCATCTCCAGGTTGAAGGTTTAAACTCCAGTGGGAGCATGCATGAGCAAACAAATGTATCTATCGAAAATAAAAAAAATAACAAATCAGTTGTCACCACCCTCTAAACTCCGTCGTCATCTTTAGAACAATTTATTAACTCCGTTACCTTATTATTAACACGTAACAATGATCACCACACCACCATTTTTGACTTGGCACCACTAGTACCAAACTATCTCTCCAAGACTCCACTGAAACAAAAGCTTTGTGCACTGAGTACGACCATTTTTATTTAGTACCAAACTACCAAGTCCTATAAAATCTCTTTCAATGCCGCCACCATCACATAAACCATCATCAATGCACCACAAACATAACATCAATTTGGCATCCATTGAATATAATTTCTATATTTTCAGATGTTAGAACATTTCAAATGAAAGATATTTGAATTGATAAATCAATAAAATTAAACCTTACAGTTGTAGCATGGTTTCATCAAAGCTGCAGATATCTCAATATATATATATGACTAATTATGCACAAAATAAATTGATCACAATCTTTTAAGCCCATCTGTTCTTTGATATGGTCCTTACAATGAAAGCCCATTGCCATTTTCACTCTTCTGATTGGAGATGCAAGCATTGCTGCATATGAAGAGCTAACTGATTTTTTTTCTCCACGTAACGAACAAAGTACGCAATGATCCTGCAATTAATAGCACTTCTGTTATTCCCCTGCATGTGTGTTTATGTACGTGTGTGTCAGTGTGTGCATGTGGAGAGAGAGAATCCACAATAATAATAATAATAAGCGAAAAACCTGCCATAAGGCATTCTCACTAGTACTCAAAAGAATGTTTCCTCCAGTCTACTGGAATTAACGATGCCTCAACCGTAGTTAGATTGAATGCCATGTCTCTAAATACAAGAGTAACACTTTGATCATGCAGAAATGACCAACAATTCTACTCCTATGTAGATGTTTTTTCATCTTTAAAAAAAATAAAAAATTGTATAATGATTTAAATGAAATTATATATGGTAAAATTATAAACCTTGGGTGTTATTCCATGAAAAAGATATAGTAAAGAGAACTACCATCAATCAACTAAAGAGCACAGGGAGATTGACCCGAATATCGTACCTTCTCTATATTGAAACCATAACTACCATCATTCAAGTATGCTTCCTGTTCCAAGATATATAGATGGCATAAACAACTAAATAGTGGAATACAAGGAAAGAGAGAAGGGAGATTGACCTGAATATATCATACCTTCTCTGTATTGAAACCATAACTACCATCATACAAGTATGGTTCCTGTTCCAAAAATATACAGATGGCATAAACAACTAAATAGTGGAATATTCAATAGTCAACATGATAACTCATGGTCAATATAGGAAGGAACGCAAATACTGTTGGCACTGAAACAGTGTAGTCAAGGCATCATAGGAATGCCTATGCAGTTGGCTTTCTGGAAGAGGCCGTTCCAAGGCAAGGCTAAAGAAACCCAACTTAAAACACCTTAATTTCTCTCTTCATTAAACAAAATATGTTTTTTTATTTTTTATTTTTCAATTTAAACTATCAAGTGCGCAGTTTCATGTGCCTCAGAAGTTGGATCCATTATGTTTTACAATGCTTTTGAACAGGGACGGAGCCACCCTATGTTGAGTGGGGGTGTCCGACTGAAAGTCTTTTATTTCATTTTATACCTATGATTTTGTTACAATCTTAATAATGCCCCCACAAAATAATTACTAAAACTCCCCATTTATAAACCCGCCCCCACCGAAGTTTACTCTTCACACTCACGACCCCTCTCTCTTTTAATTTCACTCTCTCTGCACTCCCCAATGATTGTAGCTCATCAACTCTCTCTCTCTCTCTCTCTTGTGAAGATCGTAATTGTTGGCTTGTTTTTCAACTATCAGCAATGTTTTCAAAATATAAAGATTCGTAGACAACATTGTAAATGTACCCAAAGAAAATATCAAATAATGTTAAAGTTATTTTGTTTATTATGGTAGTTGAATTTTTTTTATCTTATCATTGTTTAAGGGTGCCCACCCTAAAAGTAATTTTCTAGCTCCATCACTGCTTTTGGAGGCAGAAATCCAAAATAATAAATAAATAGAAAACTGTAATGAGGCATAAAACTGAAACATCATCACTTTAAGAGAAACCTGAATTTGATCTCATACCATCATTCAGACAAACTAAGTACCATCTCCCATAGTGACAACTCCCATTTTTTGGCTCCTTTGGATTGTGGATTATGCCAGAAAATGCGATGCGATGCTACGCAAAACATAATAGAGCCACTCCAACTCCAATCCCTTTGGAAAATTAGAAAATGCCTTTATATAGTAAGAGCAAACCATAACTGTGGAGCTATCATTCACCTCTCAGTAATCCACTTCAATCATCTTCATAAATAAAGCACTGCCACCATCCGGCCAAAATTCATTACAAAAAAAAAAAAACTCCGTTGATTAGATACGAAATTCAACTATAGATGTGGCCTCAACTAACTGGATTTGGTTCTATAAATATATCATTGCATCTCGTCAGAATACCATGTAACACCAGTTTTCAGTCGCAGATAAACCTATCCAAACCTCAAATACATCGACTCCATTATGCCAGTTAAACAGATACTGATATGCCAGAATATGAAATATGGAACTATTCCTCATAATTTTAATTACAGATTTTAAAGTGCTAATTTGATTAAGGAATCTAAAAGTATCCGTTTAACTAGATCAATTCAGGGAATTATAACTATGAATCGAACAAATAATACTGCAGACTTACATATGAACAATTAATCAATTGGGTGTTTGTCGGCTTGGCGAGATGTATAATGTGCAGAAAGCAAAAGCAGAGAAAGGAAAGCACTGGCTACAAAGATCGCGTCAAACCACCGGTGGTAAAAATCAAATTGAATGTCTCCACCTAATACATCGGTTATGATCATCCTGCAAAGGGAAACCAGTTGAGGCTAAAAGATATCATTCAAAAGCTAATTATTAGCTTGTAACCAAAGCAACTATATGTACTAAGAAGGTTTAATATGAAAAATAGAAAAATTGCAGTCTTTTGAAATATAATTCACATTTTTCCTACTTCTGTAATTACGATTCAGAGTGCAGACTCAAAAACTACATGACAAGAAAAAAACTATATATATGCATATATGAATATATTTGACTTGCAAAACTCCCATCGTAAATTGTATTTAATAGAAAACCATTATTAAACGGTGTTACCTCAGATTGCAATAGCATTTTGCCTTTTGGTGAAATCGTACGTCAGATATGACACAATTACATTTCAATAGTCTAAGGGCATTACATGGTGCTGATCTCACCTACAAAGGGTGTTGGGAGAGGGCTCATGGGAGAGAAGATGTCAGAATATAATTGTGTGCTGGGAAATTTTGTACTCAACCATTTTTATCGAGTTGTAATTTTTTCTTTAAGTTATGAATAACAATTTTGTGAAACAAAGTGTGAATTGATCTTCAAGATTGCATGCCTGAAGAACTTGAATTGAACACACACACTCGGACAGGCAACTGAGTGCATGGTGAGTACACTTTGTTTGAAAATTAGATGATTTTAAAGTAAAGTGGCTCGAGTGTTATAACATATTAAGGTTGCACCGTTGCACCAGTTGAAGTTTTCTTGCACCAGTTTAATAGGTTACTTGACTAGCACAATAAGATTCCAGAGAGATATTCTACCAGTAGTCAAATTCCTTGTACCGGTATAACTTGGTTCTGAATCTTCTGATGGAATTATACCTCAGTCCAGAGAGCTGTTCTACCGGCAATCCAATTCCTTGTACCAGTAGAACATGATTCTGAAGTGAAGTAATTCAAATCCAGAATATTATTTATTTTTTATTTTTAGTTTTGATCAGTTTTTACTTCTAATTCTTATCCATACACTTTAGACGTCTTCAACATATTTTGGTTGACTTTTTCAACTAAGAAGAGGGCTCTACGTATATAAACTCATCTAAGACTTGTTTCAACAGATGAAAGAAATTATTGAAAATCATAGAGCTTTTTGAGTGATTTTTTGCCTCTGTTTCCTTCAATTGAACCATACACTTTTCACTGTGTGTTATTCATCCCTGACCGTGTGAATTCCAGCTATACTACAAAGTATATCGATCAGATTCAATTAGATTCTTCGCACATGTTCGTGGAAGAAAAGGCAATTAATCACTAAAAGAAGTCGATCATCCTGAGGTGATTGCATTAGCTTGGATAACACTTGTAATTCCGAAGGCACTGGAGTCAGAGAACACTGTGCGTCAAAGATAAATCAACGACTGGTGATTCCAAAGGAATTGGAATCGGCTCGTGGAGGGCAGCTCCAAAGGCACTAGAACTCGTTTTACTCCTCCAGTTACAGTAAACTGATATGTTTGCTAGGAAGCACGGACAATTCTTTTAAGGGTGCCATGGCGGTGTCAAACACTCAGATGTGTCCAACACAGTTAGAACTGTCTTGAAATTTGAATTTTTTCTGGTTGGACATGAAGGGGTAGTTTTATACTTATTTTTTTTAGAAGAATGTGATTTCGATGCAATTTTAAAATATATTATGCGTTAATTAGAAAAATAAAATATATTTTTAGAATATAAAAACAACAAACATCTAGCTTTAAACTCCAAATTAGTGATTTCATTCATGAGAATATAGATAAAATGAGCAAAAATTATCTTTTTATATATAATAATATTTTGTGATTGTGTGTTAGCTTGATTTACTGCGTCAAATCACTAAGAACTACACTAAATTTAAAAACAAGCAAAAGAGCAAACTAGACCTATTCACTCTAGACCCATTTCTACAAAAGCACAACATTTAGAAGAAGACTAGAGACATACCTAACATTTGGCAATATCACAAAGTTGCCTTATATTTGAATTGGCACCTTCATACTTGTCAACTGAACTTTTACCCATGGACTGAGCAAAACATTCTATTTCAATAATCTAGGATATGAACGTCCCTTTTTGAAACCTTCTGATAAAAAAATAAAAAAATCTAGGATAGATATAAAATAACTTTGTCAATGTTGGGCATCAAATTTACTAATTGAAAGTCTAAATGGTACATTAGAGATTTTTATATCAAATATGAAGTCAAAAAATAATCCATTCATTTTTGTATAATTTGGCACTAGTCAATGATTATTACATTCAAAACCAGGGTCCTAGTAGTGTATGCAGGTATTCAAATATCAGAAACTCTATGGAACATGGGATCCAATCCCCTGTAGTGAGATGGTCAACAATCTCTTCACTAACGTATCCAGAAAGCAATCTCTTTCTAACAGCAGGCAAGTACAATCTCTTAACAGAATTTTTTATTGTAGAAAGGTTTGCTAAAAACGAATAAGTAAAATGACCTTACCCAGTTCTAGGACAACTTATGTAAGATGCTGGGAGAGTAGACTGTTCCAGACCTAATATAAGGCATTATGCATGACATGGCTTCTTAATACAGTTACAAACAAAATTCTTTTACAATTGCATTGGTGCAATAGACAGACCAATATATAATAATAATAATAATAATAATAATAGTGATAGTGTTCGTACAACAATAAGTAGTGGGGCAATTTCATATGGGTATCAATACGAGTGTTGGTTTGCACATTTGAATCGACAATTATCCCTTTGGATTGATGGAATCATTGAAAAAGCTACTTAATACAGTTGAATACAAAATTATTTTACAAGTGCATTGGTGCAATATATAGACCAATACAAGATATATATGTGTATATATACATATATGTTATGTTGTGGCCCGAATTTTGTCTCGGCCCGGGTTGCATGTGGCCCGAAATGTGTCTTGGCCTGGGTCGCATTGCGACCTGATTTTCGCTTTCGGGTTTTGGACCTGGATTAGGACTTTCTTGTAGCCTGATATATAAGAACATCTAAGGGTTTGGAGTGGGTAATGAGAGAAAACACTGAAAACGCAAAAAGAGAGAGAGAGAGCGAGAGTTAGGGTTTGGAGTTTAAACTTGTAATCTCCTGATTTTCACATAGTGAAATCTTTTGCCGGATCTTCGCTGTGGACGTAGACACATTGCCGAACCATGTAAATTCTTGTGTTCTGTGTTGTGTTTGTTTCGTTTTGTGTTGTATTTCGTGATTGTGCTTGGTTCGCGAAAGTTTTTCACAACAATATATAATAATAATTAATTCTTTAATTATTATACATTATTATTATTACCTAATATATGGCATTATACATTATTATTTTGTTATGTTGTGGCCTAAATTTTGTCTCGGCCCGGGTCGCGTTGCAACCCGAAAAATTTTTATGACTTTTTTTCGCTTGCGGGTTTTGGACCCGAATTAAGACTTTCTTGTAGCCCGATATATAAGGGCATCTAAGGGTTTGGAGCCGGTAACGAGAGAACACTGAAAACACAAAAAAAGAGTGAGAGAGCGAGAGCTAGGATTTGGGGTTGAAACTTGTAATCTCCTGATTTTCGCATAGTGAAATCTTTCACCGGATCTTCGCCGTGGACATAGGCACATTGCCGAACCACATAAATTCCTGTGTTCTTTGTGTTGTGCTTGTTTCGTTTTGTGTTGTATTTTGTTATTGTGCTTGGTTCGCGACAGTTTTTCACAACAATATATAATAATAATAATAATAATAATTAATTCTTTAATTATTATACATTATTATTATTACCTAATATATGGCATTATACATTATTATTCTGTTATGTTGTGGCCCGAATTTTGTCTCTGAATGCGACCCGATTTTGACCCGAAAAATTTTTATGACCCGTTTTTCACTTGCGGGTTTTGGACTTCTTTCGTTTTGTGTCGTATTTCGTGATTGTGCTTGGTTCGCGACAGTTTTTCACAACAATATATAATAATAATAATTAATTCTTTAATTATTATACATTATTATTATTACCTAATATATGGCATTATACATGACATGGCTTCTTAATACAATTGCATTGGTGCAATAGACATACCAATATACAATATATAACAATAATAATAATTATTATTATTAGTGACAATGTTCGTACAACAATAAGTAGTGAGACAATTTCACATGGGTGCCAGTACAAGTGTTGGTTTGCACATTTGAACTAACATATTATCCTTTGGATTGATGGGAATCATTGAAAATCTTGCACCATGTGATATCGCAACAACACTTGTATGTATACCTGATATGATCCTAGGAACTCCTTTCCTTAGTTTTATTCAACCCTTTTCAGTAGATCAATATGTATTAGAACTACAATTCACAATACGGAAACTAAGCAAGACAAGAAAAGGAGCCAAGATAAAATGTTCGTGCAGGCAATGAGTGTTAGTGACAATGTTTTACAACAATAAGTGGCGGTGGAATTTCAAATGGGTGTCGATACAAGTGTTGGTGCAATACCACATGGTGCAAGATTGCCAAAGATTCCCATCAATCCAAAGGATAATATGTCAGTTCAAATGTGCAAAACAACACTTGTACTGACACCCATGTGAAATTGAACCACCACTACTGTCACTAACACTCATTGTCTGCACAACTAGCACATCGTAATGTACCAATATTTTATTAATCATATTCCACAAGTTAAGAAGATATATATATATCTTTTGCTCAATTGTGAAAGGGGACAACTTTCAGTTATGCAGCAAAAATTGCACATCAGAGCACTTTTTTTCTCCTTTGTGGTGCATGATTTCAAAATCAGCAGCAGCAACAAGGAAATTTCAGTTTTACAATAAAAGTAAAACTGATAGAATTAAGTGTGCAAAATATGTTAAAAATTTAAGAGATACAACAAAACAACAAACTAAAAATACCAACAAAGGCAAACAAAATTATTTTCTACTGATAATGGCCATACCTGTATTCAGTTGCTAGGCTTTTTCTTATTAAAAGAATAGAAGATACAAAATACATCCCCATTATTTCAGATAGAAAAAGTACAACGTTGCTTGAAGATCCACTCCCGACCCTAGAAACTGCAAAGAAGAACTGCACACAGCCAGGCACTGTAGGTTAGGGTGGAAGAAAATAAAACCACAAGACCAGCTGCTTTCTTTATATATACGGTAGCAGCATCATGTGGAATGCATAGGTGTGAAGTATTAAAACATTCCCAAACTTTGTATGGTGTTCACTGAAAAACAATATAATTTGGATATATTTTTTGGTTTGAAATAATTCTTGAAAGCATGGAGAAAAAGTTGTGAAGCCTTTGTTGAAGCAAATTCATATAAATTCCAAGGTTTGGATATTGTATTTCTTACCTCTCCTTTGTCATTTTTGTTTCTCTACCAGTACACCTTGTCTAGATACAATGTCTTCTTCTCAATTTACTTCCAAAGGAAACCAAAAGGCTAAAGAAAAAAGAACCCACTGTCCATCAAAGGCCCAAGGAACTGAATTTGATTATAAATCATTATGGAATAATGTGAAGGTTCTTAGTTTACCAGCATGTCGAGGTCGAATGTAATTATTGCAGTAAGCAAGTGACTGGATCATATTCAAAGGTTAAGGGTCATTTGTTGAAGCTGCCAAACCATGGGTTAAAGCTTGCAAGTCTTTACAAGATTACGTCTTCCAAGAAATCAGAAAATAATATGAAGAAGCTGGAGTAAAAAGGACTGGTGAACAACTAAATGCATGGATAAGGAAGAATATATATCACTACCTGAAGGATCAAATTTGTTAGGGTGTAAGAAAAGGAAGGGAGTAACTCCAGGGAGTTTGGAAAAAGCATTCAACATGGCACAAAGAGACATTAAGGATAAGCAGACTGCCCGTATGTTTTACACTTCTGCTTTGTCCATCAATCTAACAAGGTGTCTGTATTTCCTTGAGTACTCACAAACACTAGCTAACAGCAAATTATCAAGTTAAATCCTCCAACATTTGATAGATTACGTACAACTTTAATTGTACAAGAGAAGGCACATGTGAATAGGAAGCTGCAAAAATTAAAGATACATGGAAAAAGAAATGGATGTCTATATGCTCAGATGGGCGATCCAACTGACAACGAAGGCCTCTTATAAACACAATGTCAGCATCTATAGGAGGAGCAATGTTTTTGAAATCTGTTGATGCAAGTGGAAATATAAAAGATGGTGATCATGTAGCAGATTTCTTTCTGTTGGCGATCAAGGAAGTTGGAGAGAAAATGTTGTCCAAATGCTAATTTTAAGGCTGCTAGAGGGATGATTGAAAGTAAATATCCTCATATTCTTCTTGGATGTCATGTGTGGTGCATAGTCTATGTGCAATGCCCATGAAAAATCTCAGTATTCTAAATGTAAGTTGATTATTGATTTGGTGAATGATGTGGAGAACATACGAAATCTCATTGTTAACCATGGGATGGTATTAGCAGTCTTCAATAAGTATTCAGAGTTGACTTTGTTGAGGATAGTAGAAACTAGATTTGTATCTGTCAATGGACAACTCTGCTGTCCATAATTAATCTTCTTTCCTTCTATTCTTCTTTACTTATTTCACCTTTACTTAATTATTTAGGCTTGTACAGTTAGCATATTGACAGAATATATAGTTTCCATATAAAGCTAGACTGCTAGAATCACTCGGCAATTAGTTTCTTTCCATGTATAGCTCTCTTGTAAAGGTCCTATATAATAAACAGATCACTCAAAGGCTAATTGATTCGGCCATTCAAATAGATTCTGACTTATTTTGACATGGTATCAGAGCCAAGTTGAATTTTTTTTTCCTCTCGGTTTGGTTGTCGCCCGCGTGATTTTTTTTCTCCTCTCGGTGTTCGTGTGTTGGCGTCTTCTGGATTATTCTTGGTTTGAGTTTTTTTTTGCAACCTCTGTTCAGGTGTCGGCAGGAGTTCTCTTTTGGTGAGCCTCTCGACGTGTCTATTTCTGGTCTCCATAGTTTCTCGGCAGTTTCTGTTTTCATCTCGGCAGTCGTATCCTTCTGGTGAATTAGTTTCTTTGTGATGGACTCTGCACCTGTGTGTGTCAAGTTTACGGGCACAAACTACTCTACTTGGGCTTTTCAGTTTGAACTTTTCCTCAAAGGAAAAGATCTTTGGGGTCATATTGATGGCACGGATGTCGCTCCACAATTCGCTACTGACAAATCCAAAGATCTCGGAGCTTCTCCCTCATGGGCTGTCCTTGATGCTCGGATTATGTCTTGGCTTCTTGGTTCAGTGGAGCCACATATTGTTACCAACTTGCGGCCTCATCGCTCCGCTCAATCCATGTGGAATTACTTGGAGCAAGTTTATCATCAAGCTAATGATGCTCGTTGCTTTCAGTTGGAACATGCAATTGCCATGTTTCAACATGGTAGTCTTCCATCCAAGACTACTACTCGGCCTTTCTGACTCTTTGGCACGAATATACTGATTTGGTTACAGCAGATGTTCCTGCTGGTGCTCTTTTGACTATCCAGACTCTTTATGAGACTAGCCGGCGTGATCAATTTCTTATGAAATTACGTCCGGAATATGAATCTGTTCGCTCCTCTCTACTGAACCGATCTCCTGTTCCTTCTCTTGATATTTGTTTTGGTGAGTTACTTCGCGAAGAAGAACGTCTTAGTACTCAAGCTATTATGGAGCAATCTCATGGCAGTTCGGGCCCGGAACCTGTGGCTTATGCTGCCTAAGGCCGAGGATCACCTATGTCTTCTAAACATTTGCAGTGTTTCTGTTGCAAGGAATATGGGCATATTGTTGCTAATTGTCCTAAGAAATATTGTTCTTATTGCAAGAAGGGTCACATTATCAAAGAATGTCGTCTTCGTCCCCGAATCGTCAGGCCCAAGCATTTCAGACTTCTGTTATTGTTCCTCCTGCAGCGACTTCTGTCGCACATGGCTCTTCCTCAGGTGCTTCCTCTGATCTTGCACCTCCTGCACCAAATTACTGCACACCAGAAATGGTGCAACAAATGCTAATTTCAGCATTATCTGCAATGGGGTTTCAAGGTAAAGATTCTACTAAACTTTGGTACGTAGACTCGGGAGCTTCTAATCACATGACGAATACTCCCACCGCTCTGTGTCATGTATTCAGACTGCCAATGGCAGTTCTTTGCCCATAGCTGCTGTAGGAGATGCCTCTTCTAAATTGACTGATGTGTTTCTTGTTCCTCAGCTTTCCACGAGTCTTATCTCTGTTGATCAATTAGTTGATAACAATTGTGCTGTTAATTTTTCTGGTGATGGTTGAGTTGTGCAGGACCAGGTAACGGGGGAGTCGATCGCGAAGGGACCTAAAGTGGGGCGCTAGTTTCCACTATTTTTACCTGCTCCAACACTTTCTCCAGTTTCTTCTATTCAGTCTTTTGCTTGTAATAATGTTCTTGATCTGAGTATGGTGTGGCATCGTCGTTTAGGCCATCCCAATACTCAGATCTTATCTCATGTATTGCACTCTGGTTTTCTTGGTAATAAAGAACGTTCTTCTTTATCTCTTGAGTGTGATTCTTGTAAACTTGGTAAAAGCAAAATTCTTCCATTTCCTTTGCATGCTAGTAGAGCTTCTCACTGTTTTGATCTTATCCATAGTGATGTTCGGGGACCTTCCCCGGTTAGTTCACATGAAAAATTTAAATACTTTGTGACTTTCATTGATGATCATAGCAGATTCACTTGGGTTTATTTTCTTCGTTCTAAATATGAGGTTTTTCGTACTTTCACTGAGTTTTTAGCGTATGTTGAGAATCAATTTTCTGCGACTATTAAGACATTACGTACAGATTCTGGTGGTGAATATTTGCCTACTGAGTTTCAAGCATTCTTGGCTTCTAAAGGTATTATTCATCAACGTTCATGTACTGCTACTCCCCAACAGAATAGAGTAGCTGAACGCAAAAATCGACATCTTCTTGATGTGGTACGTACTCTCTTGTTAGAATCCTCTGTTCCATCCATGTTCTGGGTCGAGGCTTTAAAAACTGCTACTCACTTGATTAATCGTTTACCTTCCCAAGTCTTACACATGGAGTCTCCTTATTTCCGTTTGTTTGCTAAACAACCTAGTTATGATAATCTCCGTATCTTTGGTTGTGTATGTTTTGTCCATTTACGTCCTCATGAGCGACATAAATTATCTGCTCAATCTGTTAAATGTGCATTCCTCGGATATAATGTGTGTCAAAAGGGATTTGTTTGCTATGATCCTACTTTACATCGTACACGTATTTCTAGGAATATTATTTTCTTTGAAAATCAACATTTCTTTCCTGTGTCCTTTGTGCCCTCTTCTTCTACTGTGGTCCTCCCCTCCTTTGAGGGGCAGTTCTTAGATCTTCATCAAGTCAGCTCTCGCTTTAAACCAGGTATTGTGTATACGAGACGTTCTTGCCCACAATCTCTTCCGGTGGCTCCATCGATATCTGATCCTACCATACTCCAGAACCAGTCAGTTACAGCACCTCCAGAGTCCTTGGTACGTCGCTCTTCTCGAGTGTCTGTACCTCCGGACCGATATGGTTTTTCTTCTAGCCACTCTATTTTCGCTTTTACTGCTACATTGTCCAATTTTGATATTCCCACATGCTACTCACATGCTGTCAAGTATGATTGTTGGCGACAAGCTATGCAGGAAGAAATTGCTGCTCTAAAGGCCAATCACCTGGGACATTGCACCTTGTCCTTCCACCATAGTTCCCCTGGGTTGCAAATGGGTTTACTCCGTCAAGGTTCGATCTGATGGAAGTTTGGATCGTTATAAAGCTTAGCTTGTTGCACTTGGAAATAATCAAGAATATGGTGTCAATTATGAAGAGACATTTGCTCCTGTGGCTAAAATGACCACTGTTCGTACGATTCTAGCTCTTGCTGCTTCCAATGATTGGCCATTACATCAGATGGATGTCAAGAATGCTTTTCTTTACGGGGATCTTAAAGAGTGTATTTATATGAAGCCAACCAAGGGATTGTTTCCCTCTCCGACCTCACATGTGTGTAAGCTTCGTCGCTCCCTTTATGGTCTCAAACAAGCTCCGAGGGCTTGGTTTGATAAATTTCGAACTACTTTATTACACTTCTCATTCAAGCAGAGCAAGTATGACACTTCCTTGTTTCTTCGAAAATTAGACATGGGTATTGTTGTTCTTTTGGTTTATGTTGATGATATTGTGATTACTGGTTCCGATTCTATTTTACTTGGTCAACACAAGACTCATCTATCTGAGTCCTTTCACATGAAAGATCTTGGATTTCTCACACATTTTCTCGGTCTTGAGGTGCATCGTAGTCCATTTGGTATTTCCCTCAATCAACATAAGTATGCTAGTGGCCTAGTAGCTACAGCTGGCCTACAGGAGGCTACATCTGTTGATACTCCCATGAAATTGAATGTCAAGCTTCGCAAAGAGGAGGGTGATTTACTTGCTGATCCCAGTTTATACCGGAAGTTGGTGGGTAGTCTTGTCTACCTCACCATTACTAGACCGGACATTTCTTTTGCAGTTCAGCAAGTCAGCCAGTTTCTTCAAACCCCTTGTCATCTTCATTTGGCTGCTGTCCGTAGGATCATACACTATGTTCAGGGCACTTCTGCCCGTGGCTTATTCTTTCCTGCAGGCAATTCTCCTCGACTTACTGCTTATAGCGATGCTGATTGGGCCGGTTGTGCTGATACACGTCGCTCCATCACTAGTTGGTGTGTGTTCTTAGGTGATGCATTGATCTCCTGGAAGAGTAAGAAGCAAGACAGAGTCTCTAAGTCATCTACAGAATCTGAGTATCGGGCGATGTCTCTTACTTGTTCTGAAATTATTTGGCTTCGAGGTTTGCTTGCTGAGTTAGATTTTTTTGAGATTGATCCTACACCTCTACATGCTGATAATACGAGTGCTATTCAGATCACGGCTAATCCTGTCTATCATGAGCGCACAAAGCATATTGAAGTCGACTGTCACTCTATTCGTGAAGCATTTGAAGCTCATGTTATCACTCTTCCACATGTTTCCACTGAACTACAAATTGCTGATATCTTCACCAAATCTCTTACTCGCCATCGACATTGTTTCTTAAGTAGCAAATTGATGCTTGTTGATCAACTCGCATCAATTTGAGGGGGGCTGTCAATGGACAGCTCTGCTGTCCATAATTAATCTTCTTTCCTTCTATTCTTCTTTCCTTATTTCACCTTTACTTAATTTACGTAGGCTTGTACAGTTAGCATATTGACAGAATATATAGTTTCCATATAAAGCTAGACTGCTAGAATCACTCGGCAATTAGTTTCTTTCCATGTATAGCTCTCTTGTAAAGGTCCTATATAATAAACAGATCACTCAAAGGCTAATTGATTCGGCCATTCAAATAGATTCTGACTTATTTTGACAGTATCTAGCATTATTATAGCCAAACACGTGAGAGAAGTAAACGGATGTACTAGAAAAAATGGTGATGGATGCTAGTTGGAGAACATATAGAGGAGATGGAAAGACAACAATAGAAATTAAAGCTCGTGAGGTTAAACAATGCATTTTACTTGACTCTGGGATTAAAGCTTCTCTTCCAAAAGAAAAACTCTGTAACATAGTCTCTCATCATTAATCAAAAGGGACTTTGGGATCTCACCGCTGTCATCCACTGTGATAACAATTTTACTTGCATCGATCCTCTCGTCTGCATCAACCTTTTTAAAACCACTGCAAGCATTTCTGATAGCCTCAAACAAGGCAGTACACCACAGGTGAAGAGGAAGAGCAAACACCAAAATCCTCCTCTCCTCCTTTGTTTTCAATATCCCAGAGCACCCCACCCTAAACGATCACACATCAGCGTCACCCCAAGTTCTCTTGCCACTCATAAGCACCCTTACAATTTCGGCGTGAGAAGGTAGTCAGAAAAGCAAAAGAGTGTCCGGCAGAGGAGAAACCGAGAAATCTGGTGTAATCTTCCAAACCCTAGAGGCTCATTCTTCGATCTTTGCACAATCACCGACATCACAACCAAACTTTCCAACCAAGCAACCCTGAATCACGTCACGTCTCTGCCAAATACCTTGATTGTCCAGCGAAAAATCAAACCCCCTCTTTGAAATGGAAGTTGTCGCTACTCCGTGGCGAGGAATGCTAGGGATCCTTGCAATCTCTGCAAATGATCTATGGCTAGCACCATCAAATAGGGATGATTGAGATCTGATCATACCATCACCCTCATCTCAATCCCCACAAACCTTTTGACACAAACTGACACTAAAAAGGAATATGTGATTCGTGGGGCTGTCAACTTTTATCTAGAATTGCACCTCCCTCCATTTTTTGACTGATATGTAGCAGGGGAAAACTTAAGATTAAAAAAGGAGTGTAGTCTCCAGTCATTCGGTATGTTTAGGAATCTCGTTTGCAATGTGTGTATAAGTATGTAAATTTAAGGCACCAAATGTATAAAACGGTTATAAGAATAACGAAAATTAACTAGACAAAATGTGGAGATTTTATTTCCCAACACTATAAGAGATCAGGAAACACCCACACATTTAAGACATAAAGATATCTAAACTAAAGAGATGCAATTTCTTCCCCCTCATAGGCTTTCTCCAAATCAATAAAAACCATATGGACATCTCTGTTATGCTCATGCCACCTTCTCCAGAAGGATTTGCTTTGGTTTCCACCACAATTCAGTCACCTCGGGCACCATTAGTACATCAGCCCGATCCTCCAACTGTAACATCTGGTAATGTGGCTAAAACTACTAAATCTGATGACAAAGATTCTTTGGTTTGTAATTATTGTAACCATACTAGACATTTGAGAGACCAATGCTTTAAACTCAATGGTTATCTGCCTTGGTGGCCTAGAAAAAAGGGTGACAAAGGTGAAGGCAGTAAGGGTGGAAAAGGGAGTCGTTCTAGCTCCAAGGCTCATTATACCTCTTCCAGTGATCAGAATGGTGACCAATCTACAGCTAAGTTTTCTTCTGCTCAGATGGAACAAATGATCCAGGAGTGTGCTCGCTTGCTCTCTACTAAAGGGTCCAGTTCTTTAGCCACGTCCTCAGGTAACTTTGATCGTTGTTTTAGTGTATCCGGTAAGTCTTCCTCAGATTCTTGGGTTATAGATACAGGGGCAACTGATCACATGACATCTACATCTCAATTTTTCTCATGTTATTCCTCACCTACTAAAACTGGTGTCAAAACTACTGATGGTTCACTAACCCCTGTAGCTAGTGAAGGTTCAATCTCACTTTCTAATTCTTTGTCCCTTTCCAATGTTCTTCATGTCCTTAGATTGTCTAATAATCTGCTATCTATCAGTCAACTTACTAAACCTTAAATTGTTCTGTCACGTTTTTTGACACTCATTGTAAATTTTAGGATCTTCGAACGGGGGAGAGGATTGGTCATGGTAGTGAAAAATGTGGCCCCTATCTCTTGGATGTACCAGCTACTTCAACCTCAATTCATGCTGTGCAATCCACTAGTGGTTCATCCCGTGATATTTGGTTATGGCACAAGCGTTTAGGACATCCATCATTTTATTATTTAAAAAAATTGTTTCCTTCTTTATTTTCTGTTGTTGATGTTTTTCAATTTCAATGTAAAACTTGTGAACTTGCTAAACATCATCGGATACCTTTTCCATTAAGTATTAATAAAAGTACCATTCACTTTTCTCTTGTTCATAGTGATGTTTGGGGCCCTTCTCGTGTGTAACTAATCTTTCAGGTTCTAAATGATTTGTCACATTCATTGATGACTACTCCCGAGTTACTTAGGTTTATCTGATGAAGGAAAAATGTGAAGTTTTCTCTAATTTTAAGTCATTTAATCAAATGATCCATACATAGTACAATTTAAAGATAAAAGTCTTCCGCTCTGATAACGGGGGTGAATACATTTATCCTGGTCTCAAGTCCTATTTTTCTGATCATGACATTATTCATCAAACTTCTTGCACTGATACCCCTCAACAGAATAGAGTAGCCCAACGAAAAAATTGTTATCTTCTCAGAGTATCCTGTTCTCTGCTTCTATCCATGACTACCAAAGTCATATTGGGGGGAGGCTGTTCTCCAGCAGCCTATTTGATCAATCGGATGCCTTCCAGAGTTCTTCAATACCGAACTCCACTTTAGGTCTTCATTACTTCTTGCTCGCCATCAACTGTTAATCATCTTCCTCCTCGAGTCTTTGCTTGTGGTAAGCTTGACCCTCGTTCCCTCAAATGCATTTTTCTCAGTTATTTTGCTACTCAGAAGGGTTACAAGTGTTATCACCCTCCGTAAAAAAAAGTCTGTCTCTATTGATGTTACTTTTCACGAGGAACAAGCTTATTTTTCTAGTCCTGCTTCTACGACTTCTCTTTAGGGGGAGACCTTGAGTAGTGAAGAAAAGTCTTATATTGTGCCTATGTTTGAATTGGAGAGTGGAAATGAAAAACAATGAAAAAAATGAAGAAAACGAAAAACCAGAAGGCAGTTCTTTGACTCTTCCTCTGAAGAGTCATCATATGTTTCCATTTGAGCAGATATTTCTAAGAAGAGAAAAGGTACCTCTCGAGTAAAATGATCAGTCTGCCCCGATAATAGGTAATCCTTGAGGTAGAGTCTATTGAATGTCCATTCTCTTTTATTGATAATAGTTCTGTACATCCTAATGCTCCAAATGATTCTGTTATGTTGTAGCCCGAATTTTGTCTCGGCCCGGGTCGCATTGCGACCTGGTTTTGACCCGAAAAAATTTTGACCCATTTTTTGCTTGCGGGTTTTGGACCCGGATTTGGACTCTCTTGTAGCCCGATATATAAGGGCATCTAAGGGTTTGGAGTGAGCAACGAGAGAAAAAACTAAAAATGTAGAAAGAGAGTGAGAGAGCGAGCTAGGGTTTGGGGTTGAAACTTTTAATCTCCTGATTTTCGCACAGTGAAATCTTTTGTTGGATCTTCGCCGTGGACGTAGGCACATTGCCGAACCACGTAAATTCTTGTGTTCTGTGCGTTGTGCTTGATTTTGTTTTGTGTAGTGTTTCGTGATTATGTTTGGTTCGCGGCTATTTTTCACAACAGATTCTAATGTTGTTAATGATTTAGAATTGCCTATTGCTTTGAGAAAATCACATCGTACTTGTCAGTCAAAATATAAATATCATATTGCAAGTTTTATGTCTTTCCATCATCTCTCACCATCCTTTAAGGCTTTTGCCCATCAGTTGTCTTTTGTATCTATTCCTAAAAAATTACAGGATGCACTTAATAATCTAAGGTAGAAAGAGGCGATGATTGAGGAATTGAGAGCTCTCCAAAAAAAACCCTACGTGTGAGTTAGTGGAGTTGCCGAAAGGGAAGAAAACTATTGGCTACAAATGGGTATTTACCATAAAGTAGAAGGCAGATGGGTGGATTGACCGATACAAGACAAGATTGGTGGCAAAGGGCTATACTCAGACATATGACATTGACTATCAGGAGATGTTTGCTCCAGTTGTGAAAATGAACACTACTTGGGTTCTTTTATCTTTAGCAGCTAACTTGGAGTGGACTCTCCAACAGTTTAATGTGAAGAATGCTTTCCTCCATGACGTTCTAGAGGAGGAAGTGTACATGGACATTCCTCCAAGTAGTGATAAAAATACCAATAAGGGGAAACTATGCAGACTAAGGAAACCATCATATGGCCTAAAACGGTCTCCTAGAGCATGGTTTGGTAGATTTGCACAACCTATATAGAAGTATGGATATCGTCCTAGTCAAGCAGATCATACGTTATTCCTTCGATACTCTCAGGGGGGTAGAATTACAATAATTATTGTCTATGTGGATGATATCATCATGACCGGAGATGATACTGAGGAGATTAGGAGACTAAATGTACATTTAGTCAAGGAATTTGAAATTAAAGACTTGGGTGTCCTGTGGTATTTTCTAGGTATTGAAGTGGCTCGTTCAAAGCAGGGAATCTTTGTTTCACAGAGAAAGTATGTACTTGATCTTTTAACTGAGACAAGGATGTTAGCCAGCAAGCCTGTGGATACTTTTATCGAACAGAATCATAGATTGGGTGAACAGACTGATGATACACCTGTTGACAGAGAGAGATAGCACAGGTTGGTTGGAAAATTAATATATTTGGCTCATTCACGACTTGATATAGCCTATGCAGTGAGTGTTGTCAGTCGGTTCATGCACGAGTCACATGAAGTTCATATGCAAGCAGTAGAGAGGATACTCAAATACTTGAAATCAATAACTAGTAAGGGCCTTTTGTTTTCGAAACATGATCACTCTGTAGTAGAGGCCTACACAGATGCCGATTGGGCGGGTTCTATTTCGGATCGAAGATCAACTACAGGATATTGCACATTTGTGGGTGCCAATCTAGTTACTTGGCAGAGTAAAAAGCAATCGGTTGTGGCCAGCTCTAGTGTCGAGGCAGAATTCAGAGCTATAGGCCACGATGTGTGTGAATTATTATGGTTGAAGATCCTATTGGAAGAATTGAGGATTGCTTGTCAAAGTCCTATGAAGCTATATTGTGATAATAAGATAGTCATCAACATTACTCATAATCCAATGCAACATGATCGGACTAAACATGTTGAGATTGACAAGCACTTTATCAAAGAGAAGTTAACAAAAGGTGTGATTTGTACTCCCTATGTGAGGACCGAGGAACAACTTATTGATATTTTGATTAAGGGAGTCTCTAGCAAAGTGTTCAATTCTACTCTTGCCAAGCTAAGAATACGGGACATCTATTCTCCAGCTTGAGGGGGAGTTTTATCAATCTAACAATGAATTTTTTTTGTCTTTTTTTGAATTTTTGAATTTTGTTTTGCTGGAAAAAAGACAGGAAGAGGGTTAAAAAAGAGAAAAAACAAAGAAACAAAGAAGAATAGAGTTTTGTTAGAAAAATAATTAGGGATTAGTTAAAAATAAAGGTAAGAATCCATAGAAGAGAAAATGTTCATAGAAACAAGAGGAGAAAAGAAAACGAGACTGAAAAAGAATTTTGTTGAGAAAGTAAAAAAAGAAAATATCTCGAGTTTCTGAAGAAGAAGAAGAAAGAAGAGAGTAAGAAGAAGAAGAAAGATAGAAAGAAAAGGGGAGGAAGAGGAGAGAGAGACTGACCTAGAGAGAGCGACCATCCACTGGCAGCGAAGCTTGGTTTGTACAAGAGAGAGCCAAAGTTGATCGTGCAAGAGTTTGAATCTTTCAACTAAAATATAAGCCTAAATATATGTTTTTTTTAATATAAAATTGTTTTATAAACCAACAACTTTTAAGTAATTAAGTAATGACCCCCATATTATTGAAAGTTATTATATAACTCCTCATATTTACACTGTAACCCAGTTTTCTTTCAAAAACTCTCTTAAAAATCCCCAAGAAGGCAACACGCGGGTCGGACATGTATCCATAGCATGTCGGACGCGTGTTCGTGTTGTGTCCAAATATTAAAAAAAAATTCAAACACGTTTTTTGGTGTGTCCGACATATGTCGGGGTGTGTCCATGTCCAACATAGATTCTTTGACATTTTAGGCATGTCCGCACTTCCGAAGTTAGTATATTATTAAACAATTTTGTTAACAAAGACAAGCCAACTTCTCCTACACACTTCCAAACCTCAATAGGAATGCCATCAGGTCCTATAGCCCTTCCCGATTTATCTTGTTTAAGGCATTTCTAACCTCCCACTCCTTGATCCTACGAAAATATGTTTATCTCTAAAGTCACCATATTCTTCTAAGCCTAATCTTCCTATATGCTTTTCATTTAGCAATTTCTCAAAATAACTTTTCCATCTTTCTTTAATTTCATCGTCTTTTACTAAAATCTGTGAATCTTCACTCTTAATGCATTTAATATGGCTAAAATCTCCAGTTTTCCTCTCCCTTATTTTAGAAAGTTTATTGCAGGGTCTGAGGGGGGTCAGATGTACACAGTCTTACCTCCGTATAGAGAGGCTATTTCCCATTTCAAACCCGTGACCTCCAAGTCAGAATGGAGCAACCTTACCGTTGTGCCAAGGCCCACCCTCAGGCCTTCATTTTGGATAGAGAAACTATTTGTGAAGCACAGTTTTCTGTAAGGTGAACATAGCAGTAGTAGTAGTAGTGTGAGTTTCCAAATTCATTGTCCAGGTCTAGCTTTCTTTGGCAGCAAACAGATCAAGAACTTGTGATTAACTTCTGGAGCTTATAAGTAAATATTGATTGTTGTTTGTTAACTTGTTAGTAGAGAAAGGTATTGTTAACCAACAATTAAAGTTTGACTTTGCTCATACACTTCTCTTTCAAGGAGTTCCAAACTCTTTATGAAAGCAACAATGAAGTGCAATATGTTGGACCACCTAATAACACTATTCTAAAATACACATGAAGTACAATATATAACATAAGAAGCAAAATTACCTTCATTAGATTTGTTAAGAATCCTCGCACAGATATAATGATCAACATTCCAATGAATAAGAGGGATATGTACTGTACAAGAGGAAGAAGAAAGGGTAAGAGAAAATAATAACCGTGGAAGAATCAAACTCTACATAAGATAATTACAATTTCACATAGCAATGTTAACAATAGGCACACAGTCAGTTATTTGGGTTTTTCTCTTTTTTGGTAAGTAATATATCATTGAAAGACACTCAAACGGGGAGCGCATCCCGAAGAAAAAGAGAGACCAGGAAGGTCTGCTAAGCAAAAAAGGAATCTACAAAAGACATAATATCCCCCACAGATTTACAGTTCCATCCCTATACCCAAAAGAATAATGTATGAAGAATAGAGAATTTAAGCACCCAAATCGAAACATCAACTTCTTCAAAAATCCGCCTGTTCCGCTCATGCCATAACCCCCACCATAGGCAAAGGGGCACTACCAGTTTAAACATTCCAATATCATTTTCACAACAATATTGTGCATTTGAAATGGGAGATGTATAAGAGATCTTAATCAAGGTACCAAATAGTAATTGCAAATTCTTTTAAGGCCATATGGAAAATATTTGATATTTTAAGCAGATTTAAATAAATAAGTTATAGCTTTCATTGAAGTGGAAACAAAAAGTAGGTGAATAATTTAAATAAAGATTTTAGATATAGTTATTGCATTACTTCATGCTTTCATGCTTCTACAGCATATTACCCTAAAGAAATCCATGATTCATCATCACCACCATCATTGCCTTAATTCCATATGAATAGGACCTGCCACATGAATTTTTTGTTTCTATTTTTTTCTATTATACGGCATCTCACCTATTATATCTATCTTTTTAAAATCATTTCTAATAACTTCATCCCATGTTAATTTTGGTGGTCATCTCCATCTCTTACCTTCTATACAAACTAATCTTCCTCTTCTTACTGTCGTATCTATATATCTTCATTGTAAGTGTCCATCAAATCTAAGTCGACTCTCTTTTAATTTCTCACTAATGCGTGCCACTCATAATTTTTCTCACACCTGCATTAGTAACCCTTTCTCCTCTAGTCATTCCAACCATCCATGCAACATATAGCAAAGTTGACCTAATAAAAGTTCTATAAAATTTTCATTTTAATTGTTATTCTTTTATAGCATAAAATGCTACTAGATTGTCTCCATTTTGTCCATCCAATTCTACTAGTTATATCACTCTCTATCTCTCCATCGTTGTATTATCAATCCCAAGTATCAAAAATGGTTATTTGACTAATCCTTTGGTTTTGAAGTATGATCATTATATTATCATGGTCCGAATATTTATTAAATTACATTCCATATATAATGTCGTATTTCAACTAATTCTCAACCCTTTTGATTCCAAGGCATTTCTCCACATTTCTAATTTTATTGCTACTTTGTAAGTATCCACTAAAACGATATTATTGGCAAACAAACTCACTAGTCTCACCACATATAGTACGAACTCTAGTTTCAATGTTCATATGCATATCCTTGAATAATCTTTATTATTTGTATAGGAGTTTGCTTTCTTTGTAAAGCCTATCAAATTATATCCCTTAGGACCCTATCATATGTTTTTTCTAAGCCTAAAAAAAACCATATATAGATCTCTTTGCTTACTCCTACATTCTTCAACTAATTGTCTAAGTCGGTGATCTCCCCGACATGAATCCAAATCAGTCATTAGATACCATCGAGTCCTTAATCTTTGTTCTATTACCTTTTTCTATAGTTTTGTTGTATGACTCATTAATTTAATGCGTACACTTTTGTATATCCCCTTTATTTTTGTAAATTGGTACTGTTGTACTTTTTTGCCTCTCATGTGACATCATAGCTTCTGTTAGAATGTTGTTAAACAACTTTGTTATCCATTCAATTCCTACCATTCCTCCAAGCCTCTCTAGGTATTTATCGGGACCTTCCGCTTTTTCTTTTTTTTTTTATGAGTAATATTGTATAAAGGGCACTCAAACGGGGAGCGCATCCCAAAAGAACTACATAAGGGCCATTAAGGCCCCTAAACTCTAAGACTGTCCAAAAAATCAATTGTTTCCCCCAAAGATATACAATTTCTCCCAATAACCCAGCAAAAAAAAAGAGCATAGAATAGAGAATTTCAAAGATCTAATAGGAGTCTCCTCACCCTCGAAAGACCTCCTATTACGTTCCTTCCAAAGGCACCACCACACACACCAAGGAGCCACCCTCCAAAAAACCTAGCTTAGGTAGCCACAAAACAACCTCTCCAAGCCTCTAGAAGACCGAGGCATAACCCATTGGACTCCGAACAATGCTAGGAGCAAGCCGCAACAATCACGAGCCACGGGTCAATGCAACAAAAGATGATCCATTGATTCTTCATTCCTCTTGCACATGCAACACCAATTAACAATGATGTGTCTTCTCCTCTTCAAATTGTCCAGCGTCAGGATCTTTCCCAAAATAGCTGTCTAGGCAAAGAAAGCTACTCTAGGAGGAGCCTTAGAGCGCCAAACAGCTTTCCACGGGAAAACCGACCCCGGAGAATCCTCAAAGCTCCTATAGAAAGATCGAACATCGAACCTCCCTTGAGAGGAAGGCACCCAAATCAGAGAGTCTGACCTGCCACCAACCACCTCTTGGCGATAAAGCATCTCCAAGAAACCAATAGCATCAGCTAGCTCCCAATCCTGAAAATTCCTCCAGAATAGCACATTTCAAGTCATCCTACCACTATCAAGCCGATAGCATCTCTCCCTAAACCCTATCCTTTTCATCAAATAGATCAAGAAACTTCAATTCACATGATCATAGACTTTCTCGATGTCAAGCTTGCAAAGAACCCCTGGAACCCCACTGCTCAACTTGGAGTCCATGCACTCGCTAGCGATGAGAGCTGAATCCAAAATTTGATGACCACCAATAAAAGCGTTTTGGGATTCAGAAATATTACCGTCCATAACCTCCCTCAACCGCATAGCTAGGACCTTAGTGGGTCTAAAGTCCTTGACATCGGTTGCTACCCCTTTCTTAGGAATAAGAGAAATAAAGGAAGTATTCAAACTTTTCTCGAACCGTCCCTGAGAATGAAATGCATGAAAAGTGCCCATCACTTCCCTCTTCACCACCTCCGAACTCTCTAGAAGAAATCTCGAAGTGAAGTCGTCCGGTCCCGGAGATTTGTCCCCATTACAACTTTTCAGCGCCATCAGAACTTCCTCCTCGCTAAAAGGTCTCTCCAATGCATCTCTGTCCTCATCAGAGAAAGACTCGAAATGCAATCCTCCAAAGCGAGGTCTTCGACTAAACTCCTCCATATACAATCTCTGGAAAAAAGAAGAAACCTCCCTACATACATCCTCCTCCTTTAGGAACTCTTGCCCCTCAACACAAATCCTCCCAATATGATTGCCTATCCAGTGAGCATTGGCAAGCCTGTGAAAAAATCCCGTGTTCTTGTCCCTCACCTTGAGCCATAAGGCTTGAGATTTTTGCTGCTATGAAATCTCCTCCGAAATGGTTATCTCAACAATTTCCGCCTGACACTATTCCTTCCTACGCCTCTCCACTTCCCTAAAACTCCTAATCCCTCCAAGCGATCAAGCTCCGCAATCTTTGAAAGAGCCCTGTTCTTTCTCCACTCCAAATTCCCAAACACCTCCTTATTCCATCTTTTAACATCACCCTTCAACATGCAAAGCTTGCCAGCAAGGGTGAAAATAGGAGTGCCACTCACCCTATACCCCTCCCACCAAACTCGCACTCTCTCCTTCAAGTCCTCTGCCTGAAGCCACATTCTCGAATTTAAAGGGAGAACTCCTTTTTCGCAAACCATCATAGTCCAACACCAAAGGAATATGATCGTACGTTGGCCTTGTCAGCACTGCCTAAATCATGTCTAGAAACTTCTCCCAATCCCCCGAAAGAGGAAATCTATCCAATCGGGAAAGAGTCGGAGAGTGTTTGCCACTGGACCAAGTATAAGACGCTCCCTCCAACGACAAAAAATCCAACAACTGATGGCTATCAATGAACTCTAAAAATTGCCCCATATCTGTGGTCCACCTACCACCCATAGAACTCTCCGTTGGAGACCAAATAACATTGAAATTCCCACCCACACACCAAGGGAGATTCCAACTGCTTTGCATGGTATCAAGCTCCTCCCACAACAGACACCTCTCCCCAATCTCAGTGGGGCCATAGACACCCGAGAAAATCATCTTCCTCCATAGAGAAAACAAATGAGACAGAGAATCTACTGACCTTCACATCCTCCCTCGATACCTACCGCTTGTCCCACATCACAATAACACCCCCGAAGCACCCAACTTCTCCCACTCCACAAAGATCCCCCCCAAAACTTCGTCTCTTGCAAACGCACCACGTGAGGCCCCCCATTTCCTAATTGCTAACCTCACCACCTTCCTTTTAATCAGGTCATTGAGACCACGGACATTCCAAGAAACTATACGAAACTTCATGGTCAAACTATGGCATTCCCCACCCTTCTCCTCCTCCCTCCCCCACTCTTCCCCTCGTAGTTGACGTAAGAAATAAGATTCCAAACCTCTCTCTCCCCCTTCTCAACAGGCACCTTCTTCTTACTGCCCTCCTTCTGCCCATTCGCTATAAAATTCAACACCTCCCCAACTTGCCCATCATTCTTAGTCGCACCAAGAAGATTGCTTACATTCTCAATGTTTCCCTTCACCCACTCTCCTCTAGCAGACCTTTCCACAGCCTCATAGGACCCCTCTCCTCTCCACCTCAGGTTCAATAATAGCCAAAGGAGTCACATGTACCCCATCATAGTACTCCCATCCCTCCCAAGGCAAGATATCCAATGCCCCACCAAAAGGATCATCCGGCAGCCCATCTCCATTGTCAAATTCAGAATCAGATTTGCTGCACTCTGAAGGAGTGCATGGCTTCTTTTTCAGGCCAACCTTGCCATCTCTCATCCCCCATTCCTTGCTGTAAGCTTGACCCATCACTGCTTTGCAATTGCGGATCTCCCTAAGTAAAGCTGCCGCTACTTCATCACTCAGGTTGAGCTGGAAGTCACTGCCTTCACAAACGGTAACCCTGTCCACGCAATGGGACCCATTAGAAGCAGATTTCTGAACAGCCTTTAACAAGCCACTCTCGTCAATTCTCAAATCAGCATCCTCCTCAGGACAAACTATTGTCAATTCCTCTGAAATCGTTGTCAATCCTACCACTTCCCCAACTTGGGTATTGGTAGCATTTCCTTCCCCTGTCACCCCCAGAAAGGTAGAAGAAGAAGAAGAGTTTGGGACTGAAAAATGAGGAAAAGAGGACAAGGGTCTACTGTCCGCTTTTCCCTCCATAACAACCCACTTTTGCTTCTCTCTCCTGGACCATCTCCTCCATAAGGGCTGCTGAAAAGAAGGTTGCATCTGACCTGAACTTAAAGAATCAACAACCTTCTGTTTTGGGTTTCCTTTAAAGAAAGGCTTAGCAGAGTGAACAGTTCCGTTGTACAGCGAACATTTGTGTGAGTCAGCCCCACTGTGCTGAAAACGATTATCTTTAAGAGGCTCGAACCTGTTACGGGCAGCCGATCCTAATATTGACTCTTCCCTTCTGAGATTCTTCCCCTGCCACGTTTATGAGCTTGAATCAGATCATGATTGAAGACCATTCTTTGAGTAGATTCACATGTTTTTTCCCTGATCAGTTGCGATCTACTGCTTCTATCGTACCCACCATGGCCTACGGATCTCTGCATATTTTCTTCCCCTGGCCACTCACAAGCTTGGCACAAAAGATCGTGTGTTCATACAGGGCACATCTCTGTTAAATCTAGGGCCAACACATTGATTTTGATCTTTTAAAAAAGCACTTGGCCCAAATTTATAAGATTTGGACCAGCCCGTATTGTGGCGGGCTTGGTCAAAGTGCCCCATAAGTCTGTTTTTATCCCCTGGAACTGCTAAACCAGCCCAACAGGTTTGGGCTTCTCTTGTCTCGAGCGACCATTCCCTTTTGCTAAACCGTAATGCCCTCTTTGGGCCTCATCACCCTTCTTGAGAAAATTAGATTGGGCTTCCAACATGAGCCCAGTACTTATGCCATTCGATTGGAACAACTGACCTCTTCGAGGATCACGTGACCATCCCTTTTTGAAATTTGAATTGCAACCAGCTGTAATCCACCTACCATTCTCACCACGAAACCATGGGACACGTGGTTTGACAATTCCTCTTCCTTCCACGTGTGGTGCAGGCGCGTACGGGTCACCCCATCTTCCTTCCTTTCCCAACGAAGTCTTCATTGGAGACCTTCCCTTCCTCAGTTGCTCACGGCGCCGAACATCCTCAGACGCAGAAGTCTTCACATCCCACCACAATGACTCCCTAGAGTCAGAATTATCTCTGGTGACCTCTCTTCAACCAGAAACACCTTGTAGCAGAAGTGTTCATCGTAAACGAGGACCCACTCCGGAATGCCTCTGCCTTTGTTTACCCTAATACGCACTCGACTAGCATCCAATCTCTCATCCCCCAAAATTCCTTTGAAGCAGTCCCATCTGTCACCAATGATTTCAAAGAGCTCTGAGCACCATAAGTGGAGAGGGAGCCCATAAACCAGGATCTGTCTCTCTTTCTTCTTCTTCAAAATCTCTGTGCACCCAACCCATTGAGAGCACGCATCCAGCCTCAACTCAATGTCACCCCACCATCGTTGACCCTTGGCTAAAACCCTTTCTGCCTCCGCTGGAGAAGGCAACCGGAACAGTATAAGAGTATCTGGTAAAAGGGGCACCGAAACCTCTCCAAAAATCTTCCAAACCTTGGTTGCCCACAACTCGATCTGTGCTAGGTTTTCGAACTCATGGTCGAATCTACCCACAAGCCAGCTACGAGTGACATCTCATCTTCTCTCAATCCCTTCCTTACCTGGATGATCACTAGACCTCTTCTAGAATCGATCGCTCTGCCGCTCCATTCCTTGGCAAGAATGGAATTCGGGCAATGTCTGCGAATGTCTTACGAATCACCATCTCCCAATGCCGTTGTTCTTGAAAGATTTCCTCTCAGATTCATATGAAATCTTGTAGCTAAAAGTCCTTTTAAGGATACTATTATGTTCTGTGGAGGTGGCAAAAAGTTTCCAGAACTGAAGGAACGTATGACACTATTCTCCATCTTTTTAAGTGTGTCATATACTTCCTTATTGGTGATTTTATTTATCATTCCTATATTACATTCAATTCCTTCTACTACAATATGTGTTTTGACTAAAATATTCAAAAAAAATCATAAAAACATGTTGAAACGTTATAAAGATAAACACTTATAAACCATAGCCAAATCACTAGTCAAAACTCAATAATTGCTTGTTTGCAAGTCTTAGCAAACATGTAATATAAAACAAGATTTATTCGTTCATTATTATCAAAACAACAGAAATGATTAATCATATTTTTGATAGGATATTTTCTCTGTGTGAGACACGAGTCTGTCTAAGATCGCAATGTAGTTGTTTAGGATATATTGGAGTTACAATTTTCATTACAACCTAGGATTTGATATCCAAAGTCACAATGCAATCAGGATATCCAATTAGATTTTGTCAAATAGTAGTAAGCTTGTAAATCATTAATAAGGTGGCAAGTAATAACTAAGTATGCTTGTGGGTCAAGACAGAGTGGGTAATGATCAAACCATTCAAGGGGAACAGACTAACCTGTGATAATAATGTGGCATTGATGCCTATATCAAAGAACTGCAAGAATATGCTGATAGTCATAGTCACAGGATCAACAGAACCAGCCTACCAAAGAAAAAACAGATAATTAACTACTATTCTTTTAACAGTGTAGTGCATAAGATTGCAAGGACAGTTGTTATGAAGTACATTAAAATGGATATGACACAACAAAACCAAGCTAATCAACAGAAGAAATCAATGAGAGAAGAGAAATCAGTACCTCCTTAAAAACAACACTCTGCAAAGACTGCACAAGTCAATCAGATCAAAAGAAATCAGTACCTTTTAATACATCAACAACTAAAACCAGGAAAGGAAGAGAAAATGGTGGAAGAATAATAATGGAAGGTGCATCCATTGAATAGATGATAAGATAATTTAGCAGCATCCGAGTTTTCTATGGTAAAGAGAAGGGACCATCCATGGCACATTAACAGTTCAATACTACATGAAAATTCTCCACAACTCGTTTTCAGCTTTTAATTGAGCAATAATAAAGTTAGAAAGATGGAAAAAGGATTAGCATAAACACCTATCCAACTACTAACATATTACTGCCAAGTTCAAGTTTTCAATAAAATAAAAGCAGAATTACCATGCTCTTGGATTCTATGCTACCTGGACTTAGATACATGTATCGAGTGTGGGTATGTGTCTAAATGTCAGACCTCCCCAATTCCCAAAATCTTACGATACATGGACTCAACTTGGTATGTGTCCGAGACTTGGATACGGGTATGTGGACACATCTTACACTCTTAAAAACATAATATGCTACATAAGATTGTAATATATGATATTATTATTCTTTAAAAATATAGTTAATAGGCCTAGCACATAGGATCTGGGGAGGATCATATGTACGCAATCTTACCCCCGCATACAGAGAAGCTATTTCCCGTTTCACATGGTGACCTCCAGGTCACAATGGAGCAACCTTACTGTTACACCGAGGCCCGCCTCTTTAAAATGTAGTTAATAATTGAAATTAAATGGAATATAGTGAGGAAAAAAAAGAAGAGAGATTTCATCTATCTCATAAATTGGAAACCCTTCTTTGC
Organism: Cornus controversa; assembly: GCA_026545225.1. Taxonomy (NCBI): domain Eukaryota; kingdom Viridiplantae; phylum Streptophyta; class Magnoliopsida; order Cornales; family Cornaceae; genus Cornus; species Cornus controversa. Next base: position 11,683,813 of record CM048850.1, read on the forward strand.
TATCAAGTTTGAGCTTTTCTTCTTCTTACTCTTCTTCTTCTTCCATCACAAAAATTAGAGGATCCAGATGTTTAGTTTCGAAACGTGTATCGGAGTCATACTCCACACCAATACTCATGTCGTGTCCAATAAGTTAAGGAGAATAAGAGAGTCCATGTAACAAAGCTTGGAATAGATTCAAATAAAAAGAATCAAAAGAAATGAAACAGGGAAAGAAAATGACATCTACCCAGCCTCTTCAAACATGTATTATTTACGTACCTTTATCATTTTATATACACAATAGATTGAACATGCATAGCCCAATAGATTCTGCATGTGACCCCTCCAGGTTCGGGAATAAGCAGCAGCTTCCTGAAAATGAGTAGTAATACAGGTTTCTCCATCAAAAATAAAAAAATAAGAAGAAGAAGAAGAAAACATAGAATGTAAAATAAGAATTAAACAACCAATAATGGTAACAGATATAAATTGTGGTGCCCTGGATGTCAAAAGGTTGTGATAGCTTGATGACATCATCATCCATGCCTTATTCCCGTAAGAACAGGGTCGGCCACATGAATTCTCTTTCTCCTTTCTTTTCTATTAGTCTCTATTTCACCTAATATGTTTAACTTTTTAAAATCGTTTCTAATAATTTCATCCCAGGTTATTTTAGGTCGCCCTCTCCACCTTCAGCCTTCTATATGTACTAAATTACCTCCTCTTACCAACGCATTTATAGGTTTCCATTGTATGTGACCAAACCACCTAAGTGTACTCTATTATTTTCTCATTGATTAGTGTCACTCCTAATTTTTCTCTTACACTTTCATTAGTGACTCTATCTCTTCTAGTCACTCCCACCATTCATCTTAGCATTCTCATTTCCGCAACATGAATGCGATGTTTTTGTTTCTTTTTGAAAGCCTAACACTCCACTCCATATAACATAGCTGGTCTAATAATGGTCCAATAAAATTTTCCTTTTAGCCTGTGTTAATCTTTTATCACATAAGATGCCACTAGCTTGTCTCCACTTTGTCCATCTGAATCCAATTCTACTAGCTATATCACTATCTATCTCTCCATCCCTTTGTATTATCTACCCTAAATAGCAAAAGTGATTTTTTTGAGTAATCTTTTGATTTCAAGTGTTATCATTATATCATCAAGAATTGAATCCTTATTAAATTTACACTCCATATACTCCATCTTAGTTCGACTGATTCTCAATCCTGATGATTCTAAAGCATTTCTCCACATATCTAATTTTATTGCTTCAGAATTATCTATTAACACAATATCATCAGCAAAAATCATGCACCATGGAATGTCTTCTTAGAAGTCTTTTGTTATTTCATCTAGAATAATTGCAAATAAGAAAGGACTTAGCACCAAGTCTTGGTGTAATCCTACGTTTATAGAGAAGTCATTAGTTTCACCACACATAGTACGAACTCTAGTTTTTGTGTCCGTATACATATCTTGGATGCTCTTTATTACTTGCATAGGCGTTTGTTTCAGTTGTAAAGCCCACAAAATTAACCCTATCATACGCCTTTCCTAGGTCTAGAAAAACAATATGTATATCTTTTTGCTTACTCCTACCCTCTCAACCACTTGTCTAAGTATATAGCTTCCATTGTAGATCTCCCCGGCATGAATCCAAATTGGATATCGGATATTGTGGATTCATTTCTTAATCTTTGTTCTATTATCCTTTCCCATAGTTTCATTGTATGACTTATTAAATTAATTCATTTGTAATCGCCACAGTTTTGTATGTCCCCTTATTTTTGTAAAGGGTATTATTGTACTTTTCCTCCACTCATTTGACAGCGTACCTTCTTTTAGGATTTTGTTAAACAACTTTGTTAGCCACTCAACTCCTACCTCACCTAGAGTTCTCCAAGCCTTTATAGGAATATTGTCTGGGCCTACTACTTTATCAATCCCCATCTTCTTAAGTGTGTCCTCTACTTCCTTATAGGTGATTTGATTTATCATTCCTATATTACATTCATTTACTAATACTTCCTCTCTCATTTAGTAGGTTTTCAGAGTAGTTTTTCCATCGAACTAATATATCATTTTCTTTTACTAATGTTGTACTATATGTCTTTAATACATCTAATTTGATTCATGTCTTTAGTTGATCTATCTCGATTCTTTGCTAAATTATAAATAGCTTTTTCATCCTCTTTTGTGCCTAATTTTTCATATAAGTCATTTAATGAGTCTTGCTTCGCTTTGCTCACTACCTTCTTGGTTTCACATTTGAATTTATTATATGTGGCTAGGTCTTCTTGTTGTTTACTCTTTTGTCATGCTTTAAAACTTTTTCTCTTTTATTTGATTATTTGTTGCACTGCACTTCCTCACTCCACGTTTCTTTCTTGATGAACTTATTTCTTTTGGTTTGTCCCAAAATCTCTTTCGCCTTATTCCTATTATAATTTGCCATTTTGAACCACAAGTTATTCACATCATCATTCCAATCCCATTGTTTTTCATTTAATATTTGTTCTTTCATAATAACTTGACATGATTGACTTAAAACAAAGAGGAAAAAGACACATCAAATATAAACAAGACTAGGCTGAAGTCAATTCCCTTGCAAAAACCTAGCAAGGCTACAGTTTGTACGTTTACATGCTGGTAATTATAGGAACATAAGATAAACATCTATTTATATAAATCCAGTGATGACCCGATCCACGTTGTGATCGTATATTTCACCTTGCAACATCTGATTTTTCATGATTGATAAACAGACATAATTCCTTACTGAGTGTTGTTAAAATGTTGTCAGGGTCAATCTCACCCATATAATGTTCTGAGGCATGTTTTTTCTTCATCTAAAAAAGATCGGATGCATCATTTCTATAGCCATTCCTAAACTTGGAGAAATGATTTCAGCAAGATAGAAGGACAACTTAATATTTTAGTCAGACTTATATACTAAATATGAAAAGTGTTTCATCTTATTGAGGCAACACCTAGAAGTGTTGCATAATAATGAAAAGTGTTTCATTATTGGGTTAGCCATACACTTCACATGTTTCTAGCGATTCACATGGCATCATTAAATCATGCAAGAATTGGATAAGAATCTACAATGCACTAGAATGCCCTTGACGATCCTTTACTCCAACAACATCAGTGGTTCCTCGAAGAAAGTAATATCTCACAACGGGTAATCTTTAACCCTTCCCCTCTTACTAGGATTACAATGTGTTCTTGTGAATTATGGCCAATACCAAGTAAGTAAGCAGTGATTTCAAATCCAGAGGTTGATCATACTCTAACAACATTACATAAGACACAGTTTGGTTTTTTTGGGGTGAGTGGAAAAGTTGACAGATAAGTCACCCTCACTGTCACTCTACAGAAACCGTACATGAGATTTTTAACTCGTACAACTCCTCGTTCAATTCTTTCGAAAGTCATTGGATCCTTTTCCTTGTTCGAGAATCTCCTCCCATCTTTCACTTCGTCCCAAAGAGTAATTAGGACCAATTTAGTCACGTTTTCATGTTCCGATTGAACACTACCATTTTTTATTATTCTCAAAGGAGAAGATTATTCTCTGCACTTTTAAGGACCTGAGACTACTGAAGAATCTTTTCCATTCTTCAGTTATGTATGGAAAGATAGAAACAAACAACCACAATTTTGGGTATTCACCTAATCTTGTTAGGTATAGGTGATTTTTTTCTGGTATTCCAGGTTCTTTATTTGGGGGCATATATGATACCTGGGCTCCCGGAGGGGATGATGTAAGAAAAATAACCAACTTGACCCTTAGCCTAGGTATAAAATTTGGTTTTTTACTAACATCGCCTTTCGGGGAGAATGATGGAGTGTTAGTGTGGACAATTTGAAAGATATAATCGGGGGACATGTGGTTAGGTTCCATTCATATAGTTGGTGGAATATGGTATATCAACTGGCAAAGAGAATTTGCATGGTCAACCTGAACTACTTAGGATAAGGCTCTTAAAATAAATTGCACTCAGAAGATATGATAAATGATGCTCAAATGACAAGAAACATAGAAATTGGTGTCTCTATTCAAAGGGGTTTTGACACGTCGCAATCTTAATCAATCAGTCAATATACCTATAGTTTCAGTCAAATATATCATGAATCCAGTTTTACTCTCTAAATCTTCAACATATCACTATACAAAAGCGTAACAAAGTAGCATAACCGTTGGCATAACAATGACACAAGCCCATAATAATTCTTGAACAAAATCAAAATATCATCTGATTGTTAACAAGAATTCAAAGATATGTACAGAATTAATAGCTGCTGCAGCTCACGGGAAAGAAGATTACTACCAGAAGGTAGATTATTAAATTAGAAAGGTAGAATGGAGAAGATTAATAAAATTAGACCTTGGCTTGGCGAAGTTCGTAAATTTCCGAGAATAGTTGCTTTGAGAGCTCTTCTAAAGCTTCAACCTCTGCTTCCATGCTTTTAATATCTTAAGAGAAAATGAAGGCAACATTGAGAAAAACAAGAAAGAGAGAGAGAGAGAGAATAAAATACTAAACCAAGATTGAAATAAAATCCTTAGGAAGTAAGAACTAGTGCCAGTATTGTTGAAAACAAAGTAAGACATGAAAGTTTTATAAAACATTGAGGATGGTCAAAAAACAAAAAAGTGTAAGTGTGCTCCCGCTGTTAAAAAAAGGAAAAGTGATTATCAAAACCAATAAGTAGGAGAAATTATGGTTTGAACTACTTAATAATGAGTATAACACCATGGCATCTAAAGTACATCAATATATTATTAACAACATTATATAGGAATTAAATATTAAACAAACTGTATTCAACCACCTGGTTTTTGCCTGGGTGGTATGATCTCTCCTCCCCAAAGTGGAGATTGAGAAGCACAGAGTGGGGCAATGTGTGGGTCTGTGTGCTTGATTTACCTTCCGAAAAAACAAATGTACTCAAATCATTCAATCAGTAATCATCCCAAATTTCAAGTTGCACAGAAGAATAATAAAACTGTGGCAACTGGTTGCTTGCCATGCTTCTTCCCATATTCAGATAAAATGGAAACAATATCACATCTCTCATTTTCAAAATCGAAGGGACAGGTTGTCACTGTCTTTGCTCATTACAGCACCTTTAGGGTATACTCTTACCATGGGGAAAGAGAAATGCTTAAGCATGGTTTATTTAAATGGTTATCTGACATGAATGGATGTATTATGTATGAGGAAGATGCAAAATTGGTGGGCCACTAATTTCTTTAATGTTGACATGGGATTTCTTGGCTTTCCATATCGATTTTGGTGGGGAACCTGGTCGAGATCGAATTTGCTTTGGAGTTAGTGAATTATGGCTTGCAACAAAATAAAGTGTCATTTGGAAACGAGATCCTCATGATTTATTTTGGTATGCATGGAAAGAAATGAATAGAAGAATGTAACAATATTGATCTACCAATTGAATATTATAGATTTGAAAGCCATTTTACTAGTGAGTCTTCTGTCATTGGAAACCCTAGAAAAGGAAAAGAGGGTGGTTTCATTTGTTAGATTCACTGACAGCCTTTTTTTTTAAAAAATGAGGCCTCGGCATTTGCACGTATAGTGCATGTACATTTGCTTTGCCTTCTGTACTTTTTATAGAAGTTTCCTAATCGATAAAAAAGATCTGGAAATGCTAAATAATCAAAACATTTCACTACTATCTCCTTTAGTCAGATTTCAGATGGATGCAGAGAAAGCCTCCATCACCACCACGTGAGGTTAGTTACAATTCAATTTTTCTTTTCTTGCTTTTTTTGGAAAAAGAGGTCAGAATTATTAAATTTGAGCACTATCATTCTTTCTCAGTGGTGCAATTATTGGTCTTCGTCGTATATGATTTTCTCTCATTGCATCTCCAATGACACTCCAACTGTCTCACAAATGCTTTCCTTTTGGTTTATCTTTTCTCATTGCCGTAGATCGAACTTAACACTTCAGCCACACACATTTTATGAATATATTATTTCTTAGTCATCTAATATTCTATCTTGTAAAGTACAACAGATCTAATACCAATTTTATAGAATTCACCTTTAAATTTTAGAGGTATAAGTTGATCACAAGGTATGCTAGAAGCAATCCTCCATTTAACTCAACCTACTTTAATTCTATAAAAAAAAATCATCTCCAACATCTCTCATTATTTAAAAGAAAGAATCATGAAAAACAAGCCTAAAACATGTATATTCACAAGTCATCAAGAGTTTTCTAACCCTGATTCCAACTGGGAATTTTTTTAATTATCAAATGAAACTAACACAAGCTACACATTGAGGGTTGTCTAATTAGTGAGCTGAGCCCAAACAAGGCAAAGCTTTACTCAATTGGGCTCAAAAGCGTAAAAGTTACTGGGACATCGATTTCTTCAAAAAAAAAAATTGACATTTTGCTAATTTTTGGATCTAAAATATAGGCACTTGACGCTAAAAGGTACAAAATAAGAAAGCTACCGTGGGTACATGAGAAAAGACTCCAAGTAAAAGCTGCCAACTGTTAAATTATTACTTTTTCTTTGACTAAAAGCTGCCATGGTACCACCTTTTACTTTTTTGTCATATATATTTAAGTTCTAAACTTTCCTTCAATTAAAACGTTACAGGCATCCATAAAAAAGTCAAATCATTTACCTTCTAAGACGAGCTGAGCTTGGCTTGTGAGTTGGCCTGGTTAGTGCCAAGCCTCGTTTGAGCTGAGGTATCTTAAGATTGGATGAAGTTGAGTTGAGTCTAAACAGTGTCATATTTCAACTGAGTAAGCTCAAGCAGCCTGATATTCATTTTAGCTTTGGTTCTTCTAACCTAGTCAGAGTGCCTCTACTTACCAAAATTTAAAAACATAGAATGTCAATGTCAGTTTTTAGTTTAGTTAGGTACCTCTAATAGAATGTCATATTTCAATGAAATTGAGAGAAAATCTCAAGTCATCGTACAAAAAGGACTTAGGTTGACAAATTTGTTCAAAACAAGAGTCTACAATTTTCAATTTCAGTTTGTTTATATTTTTTGAACTAGTTAATTGAGTTACCTGATTCAAGGACAAATTGGAGATTTCATACGGTTGTCTGTTTGCCTTCTCTGGTGGAAGCAACGAGAGTTTTAGCCAAGGCACAGCGTTGGTGGGGCGCTGTCGAGTTGAGGTTGGATGTTTGGACTCAATGGGCCAGCTGTTCAGGGATTTTGAAGAAGAAGAAAGAGAGGAGGATTCTGGTTATGGGCTCCCTCTTCATCTGTGTGGTGTTCGGAGCTCTTTGAAGTTATTGGCAACAGATGTGGAGGTTTCAAAGGAGTTATGGGGGACGAGAGACTTGATGCTAGTCGCACTAGGGTGAACGATGGTGGTGTCATCCCAGAGTGGGTACTTGAAAATGATGAACATTTGTGCTACAAAGGTAATTCTGGTAGAAGAGAGGGCGCAAGGCGCCGGAGATCGTTCAGACAACTGTGAACCTTCAAGGCAGAGATGAGCAGGCCATTGTGACAGAGAACAAGTGGCATCCGATGCAATCAAGGAAGGGGAGGAAGCAAAGAATGATCTCTGCGGCGGTGAAGTGAGGAAGTTGCAGATACCGCCGGGAAATGGAGGAAGAAGATGGGTTGAAGGACACGCGCCAGTATCATGTGAGGGAGGAAGCAGAGTAGGTAGACCACGTGTCCCATGGTTGAGAGGTGGTATGGGTAACTGGGATACAGCTGAGAAAATAGGTAGGGCACGTGTCTATCGAAGGGGCCAGAAGTCTCATGTGGACAAAAGGAGGTTTGGGCCAGGTATGGAGGCCCAGTTCAATTGTTTTAGTAAGGGAGGTGAGGCCCAACGAGGTCGCTCCAGTTTATTGGGAGTGAGTGAGCAGCGGAGGAAAACTGAGCCAACGTCAATTGGACTGGATCAATAGTGACAGAATGGCAGCTTTAATAGACCAATGGGGCTCCATGATCAAGTTTGATCTAATTCGTATCGGACTGGACTAGATAAAAACAGGCCAAAACATAAGTATAACAAGAAGCATCAAGGGCCCGCTTCAAGAGGTAATTGGAGAGACTAAAGGAACCACCCTGTTATGAAGAATGGGTTCTCGGGCCAAAACAGCAAGAGGGTTTTGCAACACAGAGTGGCCATGTCCAGCAGGGGGACGCAAGTGGACCTGGCCAAAAAGCAGAAGTGGCCCGCAGGCCAGAATGGGTGTGAAAGCAGCTTGTACAAGCCCAATTCATCAGCAACAGCTCCATTTGTTCACAACAGTAACTCAGGTAAGCCTCATTCTCCTGCGTCCGAGCACTCCAATTCTGTTTATTCTTCTTCTCCTTCCCTTGATTTTTTTGGGAGCTCTTTTTGGGGAAAGAAAGCTGCGAGTTGGACAGGGAAGCAGAGCAGGTTACCGCCGGTGAATGAGGCGGACAATTCTGGGTTGAATGGGGCTCTTAGACATTCTGGGGCTGAAACACAGAGTTATGGGTGCGAGACTGAAGAGGCAATAGTGTGTGTGGAATGGGACTTTCCTTTTGGACTGAGTGATGACTCGGCTGTGTTAGGGGCAGGATCAACCAACAGAGTTTGGGGTGCAAGATGTTGGAGATGATTTGGTGGATGGGTCATGCACTTCATCGGGCTGAAGCAGGTCGGTTGATTCCAAAAAGGAGGGCGGGGATGGGCTTTCGTGTATCCCTTTTGATTGTGCTATGGATGTTGTGCCTTGGGAGGAGGGTGATGTCATTGGTGGGGACTTGATGGAACCCTTGGCTGGTCATGAGTCCCGAGAGGGACATGGGAGACTTGATTGTGGGTGAGGGTGTAACTAATGAGGAGGATTGGGTGAGGGAGAATATTGGGGAGATGGGTACATGCTTGGAAGTGACTGAGGGAAGGATGAACGGGTTATGGTGATGCTTCAATCTACTAATGAGGATTGGAAGGTGGTTGGGAAGAAGAAGAATCTTTGAGGACAGGGAGGTTGGAATCTTATGTCGTACATGAATTATGAAGGAATGTGATGGAGAGGGAGGGGAAAGGAGGGTGGAGGAAAGGGGAGGGGAATTCCATTGTGTGCTCATGAAGTTCTGCAATGTTTCTTGAAATGTCCTCAGTCTCAACAACCCGAATAAATGAAAGGTGGTGAAGTTGGCAGTGCGGAAATGGAGACCTCAGGTGATGTATCTTCAAGAGAAAAAGTTGGCTTCAGTCTCGGATAGGGTGGTTAGGAGCCTTTGGGGTTATTCTTGTGATGTGGGATAGGAGGTGAGTGTCAAGGTGGATGCATGGATAGGGAGATTCTCTGTTTCTTGTGCCTTTTCCATGGAGGCTAATGCGTTCCATTGGGTGTTTGTATCAAGGTTCCTTGACACAAATAATAATCATGTTGTGTTCGTGTCGACCCATATAACAAGATATCCATGTCATGACATGACATAACAACAAGGTCTAGGAAGGCTCAAAGGTACGCTACCTTATCTCCATATGCAGAGAGGTTGTTTTCCATTTTGAACCCATGACCTCTAGGTTATAACAAACTTTACCGTTGCGCCAAGGACTACCTTTTATATTCCATATATCCTCACCTTAGATAATCTTAGAAGGAGGGGGGAAATTTTAGCGAACTAATGTTGCATGTGCAAAAAGGCGGAGGAGTCGGTGGATCACCTTCTTCTTCATTGTCTTGTAGCGAGGGAGGATTGGTTAATGTTCTTGGTTATGTCTGGTTTGCATTGGGTGTTTTCCGGTTCCACGATGGACACGATCGAGGCTTGAAGAGGGTGTATAGTGGATAGCCAAGCCAGAAATGCTTGGAGGGTCACTCCCCTTTGTTTATGGTGGGGCTTGTGGTGTGAGAGAAATAGGAGATCCTTTGATGGAGAGGAAACTCCTATTTGGTCTCTCAAATACAATATTTTGAGTTCTTTTTTCTTTTGGGTAAATGGGCGGAATTGTAAATCTTTGGGGGATTTGATAGACTTTGTTGGTAGTATGAAATTATAGTTGGCCGTTGCCGGCTTTTTTTGTTTTATCTTGGGACCACTCCCCTCTTGAGAGCCTTTAATGAAATATTTTCAAAAAAAAAAAAAAAACATGACAAAAATTTCATCATTTAAATGGATGCAAACTTAGAATTGATGAAACTATAATGAATAAAAAGTGACTGAATAAACAGTAAAAACAATAATAAACCTAATAATTATAGTATAGACCAAGAAAATAAGAAATGAAGGACAATGTTGAAATATAAAACCTTACAAATCCAAATTAATTACATAGATGATGAGAAACAAACTGAAAAATCGTAGATTTCCTGTACAGGAAAATGGAAAAATAATACAGTAACAATAATTAAATAAATGCTTACCTTGCTCCTTTTGGTCCTCTTGCACTGATCGCACAACTGTTCCAACAATCCGCTTTAGGAAAGACCTAGCCTTTAACTTCTGCAACATATAACCATTAGTGAACCACAACTGAAGATAAAAATTCGTAGACATTGCTAGTCTATTAAAATCTCACATTAATGTCCAGTGTCTGATACTAAAAAATCATAAAACATTTTAGGATTACCATTTTTTACTGATAGATAGTGTTATACTACAAGCATGTGCAGAGGCAAAACTACGTGTAGCAGCATTTCCATGAGTAACAGACTAACAGCATCATAACCTAACATATGACAAGTTTTGATTTCAATATATTCTAAATCCTGAGATGGAAATTCCTAGACATTCTCCTATATCTAACTATTTGCTTTATTCTAAATCTCTAAGACAGAGACAAAAAGACCTCCTGATTCTAATTCTTTTAGAATATTCATTCTATATAAATAAAATCACAATAGATTTCAATTCATAATAATAAAAATAATAAATAGAATTAGAAATTCTAAACAAAAAAAGTAAGAATTCTATTTAGAATTCCTTTTCTTTAGAGAGAATCCTAGATGAGGTGAAACCAAGAGAGTTTTATTTGTATAAGAGCAATATAAATTTATATATTTATATTAACTATATTGAAATAAATTTTGAGAAGTCCATGAACGCTTCCTTCATTGAGCTTATTCCGAAGGGTGGTGCTGTTGACATACAGGATTTCAGGCCTATTAGCTTGGTGGGTAGTATATCCAACCTTATAGCCAAAATCCTAGCAGCAAGGTTGAGGGAAGTGCTTGACGGGGTCATTTCAAAGTCCCATAATGCATTTGTTGGAGGTCACCAAATTCTAGACTCTATTTTGGTGGCTAGTAAGTGTCTGGATGCCAAACTAAGTAGTGGAGAGCCTGAGGTGGTCTGTAAGCTTGATGTTGAGAAAGTTTAAAACTAGGTGAGTTGAGATTTCCTAATTTATGTCTTGGAAAGGATGGGGTTTGGCGAGAGGTGGAGGAATGGATCCTCTTTTGTATCTCCACAATGAGATTCACGTTGTTGGTCAATGGTGTTCCCTCTGGTTTCTTCGGCAGCTCGAGAGGTTTGAGGCAGGGGATCCCTTGTCTCCTTTCCTCTTCATCATCGTGATGGAGGCTTTCAGTGGGCGGATGGGTCGAGTGGGTGAGTTGGGTTACCTCATGGGTTTTAGGGTTGGCAGGGATCCTATTAGGCAGATGGAGATCTCTCATTTTCGTTTTGCATATGACACCATTGTGTTTTGTGACGCAAACAAGAGTCAACTGAGGTACTTAAGAGGGTTCTTGGTGTGCTTCCAGGCAATCTTGGGGCTGAAAATTAATCTTGGGAAGAGCGAGATTGTGTATGTGGGTGAGGTGGAGGAGATTGCTTGTTTGGCCAACATCCTGGGTTGCAGTGTTGGGACCTTTCTCCTAGTCTATTTGGGATTACCTTTGGGTGTCCAGTCAAGGAGAGCTGCTTCTTGGGATCCAGTTGTTGTAGAAAGCGGGTCCAATTTTGACCGGTTTACTTTTTATTCATCATTTTTTTTGTAAATTGATTTTAAATGATGTTGTATATGTTTTGAATATGAAAAACATGTTTTGGAACTTGTTTAGAGATTCGGGGAAGTTTTCGAGCCATTTGGATAATTTTGAGATTTTCGGGTCTACAGGGCCCGGGACGCGGGTCAGGTGGACCCAAGAGGCTATATATTTTTTCAGAAAATATTATTTTTGGTTTTAGACCAAATGGAATGTTAGAAATGGAATGGAATCGATTTCGGAACCGTAGTCGCTTTTGAAATCAAAAACAGAGATCGGGAGGGTACGTTAAGTGGCTTAGGGGTATTTTGGTCATTTTACAGCATGGAGGCTATAAATATCAAAAGAGCTGATATTTCCTCATTTGTGTCTATCTCCTATAGCCGCCCATTCCTTCTCTCTCCTCCATCTTCTTCTATTGTTCTTCTTAGAGAGGACTACGTTTTGAACTGAACAAAGTCCGTTTTGGTGAAGTTGAAAAAGTTGGGATTTTTAGGGCTTTGCTAGAAAGGCTTGGAATTTGAGGTAGGGGTATGAATTCCTTCTTAGCTTTGATTTTATAAGTCCTTTATATGTGAAATTGAATTTTTACATGAGTTATATATGTATGAGTTGTGTTGTCTTTGATATTCAAGTCTCCAGGCATGTTCTAAGTGGAGTTTGTGTCCCATATGTTTGTTAAATGATGTATATGTGTTTAAGGTGCTATATATGAGTTGATTGTATATCGAAAGTGTGAATGAGGTGTACTAGAGTATTGTACACTTGGGTTCTTTTTTGAGGAATTGATGCTTGCGTGAATTTTTGAGGCATACGTGTTTAGAGTGAGTCAATTGTGTTCATTTGGAAACATATGTGAATTTAGACTCCATGGGTTGAATGAATTGCACAAAAGAAGCTTTCTTGAAAATGTATAGTGATTGGTTTTTCATGAATCAGATGGATTGCATTGTGAATGCAAATTTTGTGGTAATTGTTGATTTTGAGGGAAGTGTGTGAGAAGCAAGAAGGAACCAGAGCCCTAGGGTGAAAGGCCTAAAACTTGGTCAAACGGATGTCGCTACCGTCGGGTTAGCAACCCATAAAGCGTAAGTAAAGTATGTGGTCTCTCAAGGACACTTACTATGGTTGTGATAATCGGAAGTCCCCATATATTTGATTTCAGAGGATACATGGTGTTGAGTTTAATTGTGGATGTGATTTTATGTTAAACTGCATATATATCTTTGAGACATGTGATATCATACTTGTTTCCAATGTTGTGTAAGAATTGAACATGAACATCTCGAAGTATGCCATGTAGTTGGATAGAAATTCCATTTGCATTCATGCATGGTTGCCTAAGTCATTGTTGCGTTGGGTGGATAGTCTCTACTGGGCTTGTTGTATGCTCAACCCCCCCCCCCCCCCCCCCCCAAACACTTTTACAGATAAGGCACTAGCTATGGAGGACGCTTAGAAGTATTATGTTGGGAGCACCTGAAAATCTTTTAAGTTCTGTGTGTTCATATCTATGTATGCTATGTTGCCACTTAAAGAAGATTTGTAATCAAGTTATGGAACAAGTGTATAGTACCATGAGCATGGGTACTTTATTATTTTGGTTATTGTTCCAATGTAAGAATCGTGACCATTTTTGGCCGGTTTTCTTTTTATTTTATTTAAATGCATATAAATGATTTAAATGATTATAAATATGTTTTAAATGTAAAATATATGTTTGGGGACCTTTATATATGTCCAGGGAAGTTTTGGGAGCGTTTGGCAAAAGTTGACTTTTTCGGGGCAAGTGGACCCGGGACGCGGGTCCCATGGAAGCGAAAAATCCGAAAGTGTCAGAATGACACCAAATTTGGAGAGTAGCTTAAATAATATATTTGATGCACTATAGAATCGATTTCGTGTCCGTAGGAGTTACAGAAATCAAAAACAGAGTCTGGGAAGGTCTGGTGAGTGGCTAGTAGCATTTTTGTAAATATGACAACTAGGTCTATAAATAGCAAAGTAGAAAATTCAGCAATTCATTTCTCATTCTCATCAGCCGCATAGAGAAAGCAATATATATCTATATATGGAAATATCATCTTCTTCCCTTCTCCATTGATTTTGAGAGGCTTGGGGGCGATAATTAGAAGACGCCGAAGAAGAAAAAATTGGTCTACGCATTGAGGGCTCGAGTTTGATCCGTCCGGAATCGAATTCAGAGAAAGTTGATTTTTTGGTGAAAAATTGAAAAAAACATTTGGAAGCTCTTCCAAATTGAGGTAGGGATGTATAACTCATGAAATCCGGGGTTTTTGTGAGTATAATATTGGTTGTTAATAGAAATCAATTGGTTATGTGGGTATAATTAGATATCTTTCAAAGTTAAAACATGTTAGATTATACTACTTAGTGATTTATCAATGTTTAATGATGTAATTACATGTTTATAATTGTCTTAGATGATTATACAAGCATGTTAAGGTTGAATTGTGAAGCAATTATGTGTATTCATGTATAATTGTGAATGTGACACTTAGGTGATATGAAATGTGCAATATGTGAAGCATGTTCAATGTGAAAGTATGTGATGTTTATATGAAAAACGTGCAAGTATGACAATTAGTACCACATTGCTTGAATTGTATGTGCACACTAGCATGAACATGTGAGATGCATCATCATTGGCTTGGTGAGGGTGGTAAGCATAATTGGGTGGTGAGCCCTCTTGACAAGTAGCATGGTATTTCGATAAAGCCATGTGGGGCAATCCGGGGGCGAAACCCTGTGGAGTGCTCCTTAATTGGGGCTCCGGACTAGAATGGAAGAGGATACTCCCTAGAACAAGAGTCCTACGATGAGGTAAATTGGTAAAAGAGCCTCAGTTAGGTGGAATTGGGCGACTCGTAAAATCGAAACCCAATGGATTGTAGAGAGTATGAGGGTTAAACAAATATCAATGTATCACAACCATATCACAAGCAATGTATAATGCAACGTGTAACATAATAATTGCAAATGTATGTTTATGTGATATTCATGAAACTTGCGGAATTATGTTTTAGACATTCCTACTGAGCGTATTGTAGCTCATCCCACGAGTATTAACTCTATTCAGAAAGTAGGAAAGAAGTGATGGAATCTCCCCAACGGTAAAGTTGGCGTGGAGCGGTATCGGTTCATTTAAAAACTTAAAACATTTTATTTGAATGCATGTCTGGATTGTGGACTATATGCATGTGATGAACAAGTAAAGACCATTTATGTTTCGAGAACATGTATTGTTTATGCTTTATGATTTCATACATTATGAGTATGGTATTGAGCATGGTAGATGCCAGATAAATTAAATGATGATCCGTCCTTTATGTTCATTTTTGCATGTATAAACTTGTGAGAATGGTTGTGTTGATGAATTGGTAGAATGAGAGGTATGTATGGAAATAATGATTTTGTATCCAATGCATCAAATATATGTTGTTTTTGCACTTCATTTATGATTGCAATGTTGTGTAGTTGATTCTAGGTTGTTAAAACGAGATTTGAGCATAAAATAGACCAAGTATGAGATTGCAGGAATTCTGCAGAAGGCCATTTCGATTGTGTGAAATGTCATTTTCGCATGATCGAAATGCCTTCGATTGTGCAAACCAGTAGCAAAAGTTTCGATGAAAGTTGAGTTAAATTTCAGTGAAATCTCGATAGTACTTCGTTTGATCAAGAATTTCGATTGTGCAAAACAAGAATTTCAATTGTGCGAAACTAGGGTTTCGATTGTGCGAAATTTGCAATCCCCAACTGTGTTGGATATGCAGTGTAATGTACATGTGGGGTTCCATAGTGAGGATGATTATTGTATATGATGGTATTGATGTATATGTGGGGTTCCGTAGTGAGGATGATCATTGTATATGATGGTATTGATGTATAAGTAATGCTTCCGTTGATTATGAAATGATAATTTAGGTCGTTGATCATTGTGAAACATCCGATGAGGGATTGATGTATTGATAAATGTAAAGACTTCCGTTGTATGTAATGATCTCAGTGATTCGGGTAGTAACCGAGAGTGATAATGGTAGTTTGACATGGTTGTCCGAGTCGTGGAGTGATGATCGGGCAATCATGACACCTTACTACCCGGAGTTCAGGCTTGGATCGGGGGAGTCCCGGTGGTTCAGATTTTAGGGCGTGACATCCAATGTATCTTCTTTCTTTTAGACGTTAAAGACGTTTTTGTATATTGGGCGATCAAACTTACATTTTGAATTCAATGTACACATTTCGGATGAGTTCCGTTCTACATGATGGAATTATGATTTAAACGTTTATATGTATACTATGGACCATTCTAGATGTGTGTTGAATCAAGGAATATGTATGTGTGCTAAGGGTTGAGAATTGGGTAGAGTTTGATTAAGTGTGGAAAGTTAGAATTCTTTTGTTGAGGATAATTTCAATTAATCGAACTACCTAATTCAATTAATCGAAGCATTTCGATTAATAAACTTCCAAATACAATTAATCGTGGTTCTATTGAGATATTACATCCAAAAATTGAAGAATTTGGACCCCAAACCAGCAAGTTTCAATACTTGGTTCGATACATCAACAATTAGTTGTAGCTTTGATTAATTGAAAGTCCACTTTCGATTAATCGAAGTTACCATTCACAGCATGTTTAAAAATTGATCCAAACTTCAAACGAGCACAATTTCTTCGTTTTAAATCAGAATTGAGCGTGATTTCTTTTGAAATTGAATATTTTTGAATCCTATTTCCAATGGACTAAGATTCAAGTTGAGATTTCAATCACAGAAGAAGTTAAGTTTTGGACTAAAGTAGCTCATGGGTATATGTCGGTTTAATCTTCATTAATCACCCTAGTTTCCCTCACTCTTAACCGGGTGTTGGAAATCGAGGTGTGACAAGGTGATATCACAACGTGTTTGTAGCTGCAAGGTGTTGAGATTTCATTTAATCACCTCCATTTTCCATGCCCTTCCGAGTGTTGGAATTTGGGACGTGACAACTTGGTATCAGAGCGTGTTTGTAGTTGCAAGGTGTTGAGGTTTCATTTAATCACCTCCATTTTTCATGCTCTTTTGAGCGTTGGAATTTGGGGGGCATGACAGTTGTGCAGTGGTTTGAGAGGCAACTAGCTGGGTGGAAGAAGCAGTACTTATTGAAAGGGGATCGATTGGTCGACTGACTCACTTGAAGAGCACCCTCTCGAGTCTTCCTACCTACTTTATGTCCTTCCCGATCCCAGATTCTGTGCTGAGGAGATTAGAGATATTACAGAAGAACATTTTGTGGGGGCAACATAGGTGATGAATTCAAATACCACCTTGTGGGGTGGGAGCAAATTTGTAGACCTATTCAGGCTAGAGGGTTGGGAGTGAGGAGATTAGACTTATTCAATAAAGCTTGTTAGACAAGTGGTTGCGGAGGTCTGGGGTGAAGAGGCACATGCATTGGAGGAGAGTCATCTTCTGCAGGCATTATGAGTCTAGAGACGAGTGGTGCTCTTTGTTGTTAAGGTCCAAGGTTGGAATTAGCCTGTGGAAGAACATCTGGAAGGGTTGGGATGAATTCTACAAGCAAGGTGACGGACGAATGCCTTGTGAGCTTTTTGGAGAATCCTTGGTGTGGGGATAGGCTGCTACCCGTTGGTTAGTCTTTCCGAGGCTGGCTAGGATTGCGGTTAATAGGCAAGCATTGGATGCTCGTTGTTATCAACTTGATGGCAGGAGATTATCCCGAGATGCTCAGTTTGAGAGGCTCTTGCATGATTGAGAGGTGGAGGAGATGGTTGAGTTCTTGGCCTTGCTCAATTGTCAGGCAATTCTTAGCAAGGGGACGGACGAGTGGCTTTAGGTAGGTTAGAGCCAAAGGAGATTTGAGGTTAGCTCGTTTTACTATCATCTGATGGATGCTCAGGGGATGTCCTTTCCTTAGGAAGGTATTTGGCATTCGCAAGCCCCCTGAAGGTGGCCTTTTTTGTGTGAACCGCTACTCTTGGGAAGATCTTTACCATTGACAATCTGAAAAAGAATCGTCTGATTATTGGCAATTGGTGTTGCATGTGCAAGAGGGCTGAGGAGTCAGTTGATCATCCCCTTCTTCATTGCCCCAAAGCTAGGGACTGGTTGGGTTTTGCTTTGCACTATTTTTGGGATCCAATGGGCCATGTAGGAGTCCGCGGTGAGCTTGATTGGCGTTTGGAGAGGTTGTTGAGTGCACCCCCAAGTTACAGATGCGTGGATGACAACACCCCTTTGCTTGTGGTAAGACTTATGGAAGGAGAGGAATAGGAGATCCTTTGATGGGGTAGAGTCTCCTTGGGGGGTGATTAGATATTCGGTTCTTAGCTATTTATTCTTTTGGGTTCAGTTGGATAGCTTGAGGCTATAGTTTTTGTGCAAATGTTCTGGGTCGAGGGTGCTTTTCAATGAAATTTTACTTATAAAATAAAAAAATAGTATTCCAGTCGATCAATCTTGGAATGAGACAACACCTTTCAGGAGTATCAATACTGTCACATGAATCATGAATGTGATGTACCAAAAAATCTGTAGTTCCTAATGGAATCGGTAAAAAGGCCACTTTGCAGCCCACTACTGCTAATTCACCAACCCCCCAATTTAAATTGGTGCTTATTGTTGCACCAGGAGCTTTTGAACTAGGTGCTTTAGGTAGGATGGTAATAAAAATCCTCTTGACATGATTAACATACATATATATATATATATACATATATATATTCAAAATACTGACCACAACATTGATATATCAATATCAATCTTAACTTTGCAACCATTGATAAAAGGTTTTCCATGATTCAACTAGCATATCAAGAGTAAAATCTATAATTTTTCTTTTTTCCATGTAATTTGGTTTGTATGCATAATCTTATGTACATTGCGAACTGTCAGTTGAAAATGTTTCCATCAATTAGTTAATTATTTAAAATAAACAATTAACCTCTTGTGGGATTGCTAGTAATCAAATTAGCCTTGCTTTTTTTCTTATGTAGAGCAGTTGCTTCTGATGATGAGGTACCAAAGCGCCAAGCTGCTTGGCATAGAATGTGTGAAGGTGTTACATGATTAATCTACATAGTAGAGGTTACACCATAAAGTAACCCTGTAGCCAAAGTGATACGGAGACATAGTCCTGAACTCGATGTTTGGGGTTCAAGGCCTGTAGCTGTCTGCTTAAAAGTATGTTTTGATAAGGTCCATAGCAGCACCCAAAAAGAGAGAGAGTTAGAAAGGGTTGCACAACACAAGGGCAGCACCTACAGGTACACTGATTTTCATGTATGTCGTGAATAGAATACAGCTATAGTCAGTCAACTATTCTTTAATTAGGGTTATATCAATTATTCCTTAATTAGGGGCAGAATCACTCTTTTCATATACACTGATTTCCTTATATTGTTGCTTTCCTTATTTTTGTTCTTTAGATCATTATAAGTTCAGATTGTAATCACTTTTGAATACATAATAAAAGAGTCTATTTCTCTCCTCTCTCTCTAAGATTTCTCTCTCAACTTATCTTATATTCTTGACATGGTATCAGAGCATGTTCATCATACCCTACTCTAGATTCATCTCGGATCTTCGAATTAACTCGTCTTGGATCTCCGGATCAACTCGTCTCGGATCTCCCGTAACTTCATATTTAGTTTCAAGTTGGACACTTGAGTTAAAATCTCTGTGTACCAACTTGAGGGGGAGTGTTGGAGAATATATTATTGGAGTGATTTAAGCCTTCATAGAAGATTGATAAGAGTGATTTATGGGATTGATTTTAGAAATCTTCCATTAATGTATTTTCCATGATTATCACATGTATTCTTTCACCTATAAAAAGAGGTGGTCATTTTAAACAAAACAAAGAGAGAATATAATAAAAGTGATGTAGCCCTTCAGGATCTAAAGATGAAGAGGATTATTGGTGGGGGCTTCGCAAGGGATGGTCTCTACTACTTTCAACCGTCTCGCTCACCTATTCCATCTGCACTCCATACCACGACTTCTCCATATCAGTCGCACTGTCGTCTTGGGCATCCTTCGTTAGGCAATCTTCGGCATTTAGTTCCCTCTTTACCTTCTTTTTCTAGTTTTAATTGTGAAACTTGTGAGCTTAGCAAGTATCATAGAACTTCTTTTAAGCTTAGGTCTAATGGGCCTTGTTTGCACCCTTTTGAACTAGTTCACTCCAACATTTGGGGTCGAACACGAACTACTGGTTTGTCTGGTGCTCGTAATTTTGTTCATTTATTGATGACTATGCTCGTTTAACTTGGTTATATATACTTAAAGATAGATCTGAAGTGTTTCATGCTTTTAGATCTTTTTATGCTGAAATCACTAATCAATTTGATGCCAAGTTACATATTCTTAGGACTGAAAATGCTCTTGAATATAAACAAGGTACCTTTCAGCAATTTCTTGAGTCGAGGGGTATCACCCATCAGACTTCCTATGTTGATACTCCTCAACAAAACGGAATTACTGAAAGAAAGAATGGACCAATACTTGCTATTGCCCGTACTCTGGTGATTCAAATGAATGTACCTAAATATTTTTGGAGAGATGCAGTTCTTACTGCAGCATATCTATTGAATAGAATGTCATCTCGGGTCCTTAAAGGAAAATCAGCTTTTCAGGTGATGTTTCCTGATAAAGACCCCTTCTCTCTTCCTCCAAAAGTGTTTGGGTGCTTTTGTTTTGTACATAATTTAAATCCCAGACGAGACAAACTTGACCCTTGAGCTCAGAAGTGCATATTTTTAGGCTATTCTCGCACTCAAAAAGGATATAGGTGTTATAGCCCTTCTTTGAGAAAATATTTTGTTTATGCTAATGTAACATTCTTTGAGCATATTCTATATCATTCTAAGAAGGGTAGTCAAGTAAAGGAACCTATTTTTCAAGAAACTGTTCTACCATCTCCGGTTCTTGATACTCCTCGTGCTCCTAGGGTTTATACTAGACAACTTTGAGAGGATACTACTTCTACTAATCCCACTGCCCTGGACGAACCTCTTCTGCCACCCGCCCCAGCGGTTGAGCAGGTAGAGACTTCTTTGCATCCACCATCATCTTTCTCGGCGCCTACAATCCAGTTGTTCATCCTTTCAAGTCTGATCTTGATCTTCCCATTGCACTTTGCAAAGGTAAAAGGGTTTGTACTGATCATCCCATATCTCATATTGTTTCTTATGACCATTTGTCATCTTCTTTTCGAGCTTTCTTTTTATCATTGTTATCTATTACTATTCCTAAGTCATACAAGGAAGCTCTTTCCCATCCTAGCTGACAAAAAGCTATGGAAGAGGAAATGCATGTCTTACAATTGAATCATACTTGGGATCTTCTTCCAAAGCCTGCAAGTGCTCATGTTGTCGGCTGTCGTTGGGTTTTCACAGTGAAACAAAATCCCGATGGCACTATTGATCGTTTAAAGGCTTGTCTTGTTGTTAAGGGTTTCACTCAGACCTATGGCATTAACTATACTAAGACTTTCTCACTTACGGCTAAGCTCAACTCTTTTCGCATAATTATCTCTCTTGCTACCAATCTTGACTGGCCTCTTCATCAACTCAATGTCAAAAATGTTTTTCTTCACGGTGATCTTACCGAGACAGTGTACATGACTCAGCCTCCTGGATTTGAGTCCAAGGGGAAGTGTGTTTGTCATCTCAAGAAATCTATTTATGGACTCAAAAAGTCACCTCGTGCATGGTTTGATAAGTTTAGCAAGGCGGTGATTGCTCATAGCATGACTAGAAGTCAAGTTGATCATTCAATTTTCTTCAAAAAGACAAAGTGTGGCATTGTAATTTTGGTGGTCTATGTGGATGACATCGTCATTACTCGAAGTAACAAGGAGGGGATTCAGACCTTGATTCATCATTTGGGTTTGAATTTTCTCACTAAAGATTTGGGCAAGCTCCGTTATTTTCTTGGTATTGAGGTTGCTAGATCAAAGAAAGGGAATTGTTTATTTCAGAGAAAATATACTCTTGATCTCTTAAGGGATAAGGGTTATCTTGGCTCTAACCTGCAACAACCCCCATGGAGACTAATCTAAAGCTACTGCTTGAGGTTGGTAACTTGGTTCCAAAGAAGTACAGACGACTTGTAGGCAAGCTGATTTACCTAACCATTACTCGTCCAGATATTGCTTATGCAGTCAGTGTTGTGAGTCAATTTATGACTAGCTCACGAATTCCTCACATGGACACAGTTATACGGATTTTAAAGTATCTTAAGGGGGCTCCGGGATGTGGTCTTTTCTATCAGTCGTCTGGACATTTGCGCATTGAAGGTTATACTGTTGCTGATTGGGCAGGTTCTCCCTCAGACAGACGGTCAACGACTGTACTTTTATAGGAGGCAATCTAGTAACTTGGAAAAGTAAGAAGCAGTCGGTTGTGGCAAGGTCCAGTGCTAAAGCTGAGTACCGTGCCATGACTCATACTTCCAGTGAGCTAACTTGATTGAGAACTCTATTACAAGAATTTGGGTTTTCAGTTCAAGACCCATCTCTTCTCTATTGTGATAACTGATAACCAGATAGCCATTCACATTGCTAGTAATCTAGTTTTTCATTAGCGAACCAAACATATTGAAGTTGATTATCATTTTGATTCGTTCTAAGGTGACTTCCAAAGAAATTGTGACTTCGTTTGTATATTAGCTGATATCTTTACTAAGGCATTTCCAAAGCATGCCATTGATTCTATCTGCAGCAAACTGGGAGTTGTTGACATCTATTCTCCAGCCTGAGGGGGAGTGTCGTGAATAGAATACAACTATAGTCATATACACTGTTTTCCATATATTGTTGTTTTCCTTATTTTTGTTCTTTAGATCATTATAAATTCAGATTGTAGCCACTCTTTGAATACATAATAAAACAGTCTATTTCTCTCCTCTCTCTCTAAGATTTCTCTCTCAACTTAGCCTATATTCTTGACTATGTAAATATAAATAAATTTAATATCATTCAGAATATGCATCTTAGTAGGCAACCACATAAACTTGCCCATCTATTTACAAACCAAAACCAGAATCTAAACCCAATCCTTGGGCAACACTAAGCCTGCTCCATCGTGTAAATGGGCACCCAATAAAAAAACCAAACACTAATTATAACGTCACTGCAAATTGAACTATAGTGTATACAAATCTTGACACCAGAAGATATTTAAATACACTATAAAGGCAGTTTGACTACAAGTCTACAACTAAGAGCCCATTTGGGATTGATTCTCAACCGCTCAGAAGTACTTTTAATTCAACAAATTGCGTTTAGAAGTGTTTGGTGATGAAAAAAAAGCGTGGTTAGGGAGTACATTTTTAATCCAAAACACGCTTTTTGATGAAGCTCAAAATTGAAGCTTTTGAAATTACGTTCATGATCATTGTACGATATTTTAGGTAACTTATTTTTTTTTGGACAATCTAGTCCCTCCTTATTTTTTATAAATGCAATTTTATCTCTTATACTAAAATAATCTATAACGATTATGGAAACCATGTTTATAAATATCAATCCTCACTCTTGCAACTTAGAGTTTATTGCTACAAAAGGGACTCCTCCTTATATATAGGCATCCTCCTCTCTAATGGAGAGCTACGATCCATCACAATAATGGCTAAGATTTAGTTTCTACAACTCTCTACCAAAAAATCTACATATTTACAAATTCTCTACTCTTCCATAATCTTCTTCGGTCTACCAATTTTTACAAACTCTTCAATATTCTAGAATCCTCCATCTCCCTACAACATTCCATAATCTATACTATATATATAGTATATAAAAAATAAAGTTAAAATTCGGGTTTAGGTTGGACTTGAGTTGTTGGCACCTTAACCTAAGTTCAACCCTAATTAAGTTCGGGGTGAGATTTTTCAACACAGACCCAACCCTAATTGTAAAAATAGTTGTCCAAACCCGTGAAAAATTGGACTGAACTCGGGTTGGGTTTGAGTTGGCCCACAAGTTACACCTCTAGACTAATGCACATGTTTATTAGTGTATGGGTAAAATAGTAAAATTAGTAATAAAATTGTTTTAAGCAACATTGTTACCAAAAAAATTTAAAAGTACTTTAAGTATAAAAAGTGCTTTATAAAATACATCACCAAATGTCTAACATGCCTTTTACTAACCGCAGTTTTATGACAACTCTATTGAAAAAAGTGCTTTCACCGTTACAACAGCAACGCCAAACAGGCACTAAATCAAATATTTCTCAATTATAGTAATGATTAAATTATCAATCTCACATCCATTTAAAAGCATTATCTCTATCAAAAGAACATAATATTGTAATAGAATCACATGCCAAGTTAGCAGACAAATGTAAGAAACTGTAAAACAAGCCAACAAAGAACCTTGTAAAATGGCATTTTAAATTAGATATTTCAGAAAAGAAACATAAGACCATTAAACTGAAAATTGAGCGAAGACTGAATATGTATCATTTGTAAACCAAAGAAATTGCATCAACTGGAAAGAAACATGTTAATAGACATAGTGAGATAAGTGTACCTCCTCTGACCCTTGAATTCTCTCCATCTCCATTTGGCACAGAATGATTTTCTTTTTCTTTGCGATGCAAGTCTCAATTGACTGCATTAATTGTCTTTCTAAAGCCTTGATTTCGGTTTCTTCAATTTCTCTACCACATTTAAGCAAATAGGGATGTTAGAAAGCAGAAAACCATTTAACAACACAAAAAACAGAACAGTGTGAAGAAATTAAAGTTTAATTTTTTTTTTACGCTTTAGCCATTTTTTTACTTAAAAAAAGGCTCCACAATGTCAAAATTAGAGCTATCAGACCCAGACTAGAAATCAATCAGTCAAGAGTTTGTATCACGGAATTGACAGAAGAACCACAGGGTCACTCAATTGAAGCACTGCATCTGAAAAACAATATTTCCTAAATCAATAGTTATCTATTAATGAGAACTAAGTCATGAATGTAATAATAGAAGATGATATTATTAGATGCAATAACTGACATTGCTCGTAATTTTGAAGAACCAAATACAACAAACATCCCGTAAAAGAAATTATATCAACAAATAAAAATAAATAAAGTCCATGGACTCTCCTGTTCTGGCGAAGTTGAAGGTGCAAGAGAGGGTAAATTAGAAACAAAGTGTCTCTGCTGAAGTCAGGGTGGTGGATTTGAACAGTTCGCTGTATCTTTTCGAGTTCCAATCAATGGAGGAGGCTAATAAATTTCATCAGAAAGTAATTGATTGTCTGATGGATGCTGGTGTTTAACATGATTGGTGGGTTCAGGCTAGTGGAGGAGGGACAGATGTTACAGACCAAGGGCAGGGCCGTGAGTGTCATGGAATAGGATAGAATGCTAGGGCCCTCCTCACATTTTCAATGTGATGAATTTTGTGCCATAGGTTATCAATGTGAGGGCTATGTTTGTATATATGAAAGAACCGCCAACCAGAGTAATCTAGAGTGGGCAAGGATAATGGTGAAAATGGAAGAGGTGGGTCATTTCTGACAATAGTTTGGAATGGAGTAGGCTCGTTGTTATTCAGGGTCCCTATATAGTCTGAATTGGCACTGATGTTTGAGGTGGAGGGTGCCAATAAGGTGCAACCTGAAAATGTTTCAGCAGTAGAGGAGATGAGGACGACTACAAATGTTCAAGGAAACGTGAGGTAGGTTAAGGGGCAGATTGATGGGACACAAGTCAACACTAGAGGCGGGGCCTATCTGAATACTTAGAAGTTGAACTTCAAATCCAAGAACAGGGTTTTGCAGCTTCAAGGAGTTAACGTGAGGAGGGTCTTCATGTTGGTGCTAAAAAATTAAAAATGCATATCAGATGGGCCAAGTGCAGTTTCTAGAAAAGGTACTTTAAATCTGGACCTTTTAGGAAGGATGGATTGGGTCTGTTTAGGCTACCAAACCACAGTACCCAAGATCAGTCAGAAAGAGGGAGCTTCTGACAAAGCCAAAAGGAGTGACCACAGGGATTATCCCCACTAATTTTATTTTTTTTCTTTTTTTTTAGGTTTTGTAAACGTGGTTTACAATAATTATACAGTTTTACCTCATAATTGTTTTACACCCCTTAAAATTCTCCCATCTCTTTACTGTCAATAAGCCCTTTCTTTTGTTCCTCCCCCCACTTAAAACTCCCTCTATGACTCTCTCCCCTGGTCCCCTTGAGTAAATTTCTGGCCCAGTCAGTAAGTGGGTGAAGCCAGTAGAGTCTCAGACAGAAGTACAAGGCCTGAAGCCTTAACTCGTAAGCAAGATGTCTAATCTACGAACAGGCTGCCCAGAGATAGAAGTGGGCTTCCAGCAAAACCCTTGGGGACCAGGGACTAGTCACTGGTTCTCAAAAAGTATGGAAGAGGAGGATCCAAAACAAAAGGGTGCTTAGGGCTAATCATGCAGGGATCCGGAGATGTTCAGTGAAAGCAGACCAGATCGAAGAATGGGGTAGAGGTGGCAGCGATTCACAAAAGGAAGGAGATGATTATTGATCTTGAGCATTATCCAATTAAAGGGGTAAGCTTGTAGAAGTTTGAAAGAAAAAAAATTAAATAAATGGATTGAAGGACAGGGGCGCAAACGAGAGGTGCCAGCAGGTGGTGCCCATGAGGGGCGCCTAATAGGGAGCGCCTGCAAGGGGTGCCTACAAGTGGTGTCCACATGGGGGTGCCAACCAGGGGGGCCTCAAGGGGCACCCACAAAGGGGGCCTGCAGAGGCACCCACAAGGGAAGACATCATGTCCGGGATAGTTAATTTGATGGTGACTTTGCGAAAGACCTGAATTATCAGGGAGAACTTCAGGAAAATCCCTTGACATGATATGATTAGGACCGCGAACCGAGAAACACTGGGTACTAATTTAGCCCACTCCAGAGTCATGGCTACTCATAGGTGCAAGGCTCATGACACAGCCAGGGGTCACTGGTTACCGGAAAACAAAATGAAGGGCGTAGGCCTGGAAGACGCTTGTCCGGGTATTGTAACCAAAGTGACAAGGATGGTACTTTTATAGGAGGCAATCTAGTTATTTATCAAAAAAAAAAATAGGAGGCAATCTAGTTAGTTGGAAGAGTCAGTTGTGGCGTAGTCCAGTGCTGAATCTGAGTACCATGCAATGACTTATACTTCCTGTGAGCTAACTTGGTTGAGAACTTTGTTACAAGAATTTGGATTTTCAGTTCAAAACACATCTCTTCTCTATTCTGATAACCAAGCATCTATTCACATTGCCAGTAACCCAGTTTTCCATGAGCGAACCAAACATATTGAGGTTGATTATCATTTCATTCATTCTAAGGTGTCTTCCAAAGAAATTGTGACTTTGTTTGTATCGTTTGGTAATTCGTCAGCAGATATCTTTACTAAGGCCCTTCCAAAACATGCCATCAATTCTATCAGCAACAATATGGGAGTTGTTGACATCCACTCTCCAACTTGAGGGGGAGTGCTGTGGATACAGCTAATAGTCAACTATTCCTTAATTAGGGGCATAATTATTGTTTCCATAAATTGTTGTTTTCCTTATTTTTTGTTGTTGAGAACATTTATATTCTGATTGTAATCATCCTTTGGAAGATGAAATAAACAGTCTATTCTTCTCTCTCTCTCTAAGATTTATCTTTCAATTTAGCTTACTCTTTTATCAACAACATCAGATGACCTTCAACCTCAACCAGGAATTGTTACTTTACTTCAGCAACAACATATTGTAAATCAACAAAAACTACAAGATTTACCAGAAGAAAGCATTCAGATTCCAGAAGATATGGAAGGCAATTGTGTGTCCATGGGGTAAATTTATGTTACAACACTTGCGTTATTGTTAAGGTTAGTTTTTTTCTTTTTTCTGCAGAGGAATTAATAAATTGAGCCATGAAGCCGTATTTCTTTCTTACCTGATAAAGAGAGAGAGATAACTGTAAGGCAAATTTACAGCTCCAAAACCAGAAAGAACAGCCATGACAGTCACGCCAATGACTCCAATTCTGCTGACCAACTGAGGCATGGTGAAAAATCCTGGAAAGTGAAATCATGATAAATAGAACAGCTAGAGCCAGAAAGTAACCTTTTTAACCAGTTGAGAAAAAGGCATGAAGAATAAATAAGAAAGAATAGCAAAACCTGTGCAAAATGAAATAATTAATCATTAGGAAATGAATGGTATACAATGCAGGTATAGCATGTAGAGAAGGATTCAAACAATTGTTCGTACCATCTAGAAGATTATCCATAATTAATTTTTTTGGAGAATGGAGGCTTTAAAACACAGTGTAGACTAAGGATTATATGAAATCCCAAGTTCCAGTAAACAAATTTTTGTTACGTTATTTATGTAAATTCGTCCAATTATTACATCCAAAAGAATGGAAGAAAATACAGATGTTTGGAGGAATTGTAATGCAAAGCATACTTAAACATAATAACTAAGCCTAAAACAACTATAAATATGAAGAGCAAGACAGTGAATTCTTATTGGCTGGTGGTACAACACGAGCACATCAGGGTAATGGGCAAGAGACAGGACAATATACGCAAGGAGTCAGAAATCACTGGTTCACATACAACAGAGAGGTTTAGAGAGAGAGAGAGAGAGAGAAGAGTGAAAGAGACACAGAAAGAGATTATTAGCATAAAATCCCTAATAAAGAAAAATCCAAACCTTTATCAGGCGAAGGCATAGGAAAGTGAATGCCCATGCGCCAAAAAGCATAGAGAAACGCCAACAAGAATAAGATGGCACCAAGTGCAGCCCGTTCCTTCCTTACACCTGAGATGAAAATTCAAGATATAATGTGTATGAGAGAGAAATTATTAAATAATTGACTGAGAAAGCTCCTATATAAACAGCAGTGGTATTATGATTAAGCTTTGATGCTAATAAGCCGAGCATGTAAAGCAATCATTGATCCTCTCTGCAGTAGAAACCAAGCCACACAAACAAGAGGTATACATTTGACACACTTCTTCTGCCTGCTGCTTCTGTTTCATTAGGATTAGGGGTCATTGGCATATGCTGACTGTCACCTTCCCAGGCATATTCTCTCTCACATGTCTGCCCATCTCTCTTGAGAGAGTGTGGTAGATAGCCTGATCAATCCCTCCCCTATCTCTAACTTATATGGAAGTTTTGGTCTCACATACTACTCTCTTTTCCAAGTCATCTACCATTTAATTTTCTCCTCACTATGGCTATGCTTGATTGCTGGAAAATCTCAAGAGAAAGGGTAAGAATTCAGAAATCTCCAACATTTTACTACTTCTATGGGCAACTTTGTGAAAAAATAAGGAATTATTAGCTTCCAACAATTATTCAATCATTATAACAAGAAAAAATAAAGTTTCATGGACCAATTTAAACTTGTTTAAAACACAAACAATCAAACAAACATATCAAGAACCAATGAGTTCAGACTCCAGGGTGGTAACATGATCATTATGATGCCCAACTCGAATTATAAACCTAATCAGATATATTCTAACATTATTTTAATAAGGATGGTGAATTGCTTGATTAGCCAATAGAACAAAGCATATACAAGAGTGTAATGTAATATGTATAGTTTCGAATTTGATAGCTTTTTGCTAGTTTCAATCCTATCAATAGATCAACCTAAACCCCGATCGATTAGTTATCTATTATTTTATTATTCGTTAAAATTCTGTATTTTTTGCCTAAGGAAGGAAAAGTTAAATAATGAAACCCACAATACAGCCTAAAAATTAGCAGACATTAACTCTAGCAACCAAGAAGGAAAATTCCCCCACCAGATTGCCGTAGACTCTACTGAAAGACTTCCTACCATTCATGGGCCCACTGATTAGAATTTTAAACATGATTAAATTATCTTGAATCAAAATCCGCAGCAAGAAAGATGGCATCCCTAAAAGCAAACTCAATGTTCACTGATGGGTTTTCAAATTTCAAAGCAGCAATCATCCCGCATCACCTTTCATCATAATATTATTAAATCCCCAGTCAGTGAACATTGAGTTTGCTTTTAGGGATGCTATCTTTCTTGCATGTACCACAAAAAGCAGTGTAAATAAGGTCGAATCTGCTACCAGTGAGTCTTTTTTTTCCCTGCTAAATGCACAATGAAATATCAGTTTAATTTATTAACTTGTTGAATTACATATTGGTATGCATTACCATATCAGTATGATATTATAGGAATGAGCAACTATTTTGAAATTTGAATAGCATTATTAGTATTAGACTGATTACTTTATAGTGAAATCCATTAGTTATCCAAACCCATGAACATAAAAGACCAAGTTGACTAAATTTTCTGATCATTATTATTCTAATTTATAAGCATATTATTGGGTAAATTACTCTGAACTCCCCTGAGGTTTGCCCTAATTGCCATTAGTTTAAGTTGTGAAAAAAAATTCGTCAACCTCCTTTGAGCTTTGCTTCAAATAAGTTTGACTCCCTACCATTAGTTGACCATTAATTTCTGAAATTCCAAAAATACCTTTATTTTTTCCCTCGTTTTTCTCTATTTTCTCTCTGTTTTCTCCTATTATCTCCTTGTTCAATTACTCAATTCATGTACTGCCGTCACCGCCATTGTCTTCTTCTCTTTTTGCTTTTTCCTTTCTTTATCTTTTTTTCTCTCTATTGAATAACCCAATTTCATCATGCCATCATGATGCAAAAATTAATGGTGCTTTGGAATGTGTCTAGACAATGTTTATTAAATAGTAATTATGGTATGGGAATCTGAAGATGTCATGGGAATAGTAAAAGTTGTTATTAATGCTTTGTGGTAGCTTAAAATTCAGTTTAGAAAAGTGAAGTGTCATTAATAGTTATATTATAAAAGGGACAGCCCTCTATATCTGCTGTAACCAAGTCTTAATCAATATAATTTCGATATATTATTGGAACTTAAACTTCTCTTCAGGCTTTCCCAGATTTCCCTTAATAAACCTAGGCTCCAATGGTGATTGGAGTAACCCTAGTCTTTCTTACTACTGTAAGAAGACTTGTGTTCATCTCTATTTGCTTCATTGGAGTAACCCTAGTCTTTCTTACTACTGTAAGAAGACTTGTGTTCATCTCTATTTGCTTCACACCACCACCAATAGCCACCATCACCACCATTGTCTTCTTCTTACTTTTTTCCTACATCCTTTCTCCTTTCTCTCTGTACTTACTCTCTCTATCCTTTTCAATAACCCAATTCATCATAGCACCAGTCACCACCACCACCAACTACTGCCAGCACTGTCTTCTCTTTTTTTCTCATTTCTTTCTCTTTTTCTCTCTCTATTCAAAACCCAATTAGTTGTTCAATCTTATAAGCTTCATGAATCTTCACCTCAGCATGAATTCCTTTCGTGGAGCCATTCCTTGAACTTGGTTTCTTGAAGACCTTGATTTTTCTAATAATTGGAATGTTGACGGCTAAATACCAAGACTTTCGGGAGATCTTAGCAAGTAAAAAATTTTAGACTTTTCAAGAATCAATTCAGTGGTGAGTTACTTGAACTTTAGGTGGTTTCTCATATTTGGGCTATGCATATACATATATATAATATCTATACATTTATACATATACATCTGATTTCAATTGCTTATCTGCGTGTGTCTATATATGCACGTTGCAATCTATGGTGTTCACTTTGTGTGTGGGTGTATATGTTACAATCTATATATCACATCTAGGTCACCATCTTTTGTGTGAACTTGCATCTGGGTATTAGTTATAGGTCTACTAGTGCAGTGCCTTCAGAATTGTGGGTTTGGTGTTGGGACAAGAAGCGGCAGAGGAAAGGTGGTGATGGCCAGACAATAAGCAGTGGAGGAAGAGGGTGCCGGCAAAGTGACGAGGTGCAGAGGTGGGGGCATGGTACACCAATCTGCTGAGCAAGAGGAGATGTTGTCCTTGACTCATGAAACTTTGCTTAACCTGCCAAGCCAAGAACCCCAGAACATCCAATTAAGGCATAAAGATGCACTACAAACTATCACAACTAAATGTTAGCTTGAATGGCATCTTCAGCCACTTCCATAGGGCAAGCTGCAGTGTTCTAGACCTGCCTGGGTCATGGTCACATGTGAGTGTCCTACTTACTAAAACAAAAAATCTGAAGGTGGCTCTGAGTCACAGAAGGCGAGAGCCACTGCTGGGCACCAAACCACTTAGACTCCTGGGGCCCAAACCCAGGCAAAGTAGGTATGTAGCAAGATGTGTTCAAGCCTTCTAGGTGAAGAGTAAGCATCCAGCATGACAAAGATTTACTCATCCACTGAGATAGTTGCTACTTTTTAAGAAATGCCACATAGGAATTTTAAGTTGCCATGTGTATCCAAGTTATTGGCCATTATTGTGCCACTAAAAATAGGTTTTCTATACCAGCTAAACTAGCCAGCATCTACAATGTGTTTTTCAGACTCATGCTAACAATCTTCAAAGGTATAAAATTCCTATAGTTACATAAGAAGCTTTCTTTCGAACATCTCATTCCTTCAACTCCTCCTATAAGCCTAAAAGATTCCCATGTCTTTAAATATATGCATTCCCTCACAATATCAGATGACACTGGGCATGAAATGGAGCTAATCTGGAGTGAATCCATCTAATCTGAGTAGATCCATACCTGAATGTCAGGTTGTATGATAGCACCCGAGTCCAAATCCAAGGCAGATCTTATGTACATAATCCATATATAACCCTTTCATCTATTGGTAATCCAAAATAGATCCTGTTCCAATTCAAATTGGATCAGATCTCAAGTTAAAACGCAATCCATTTCACCAGAGATGGATCTTCTAAATATCATTTATATATATATATATTTTGAATAAGTTTCTAAAGATCATTTATATCAGACCATATTACAGCCTAAACTCAATGAAGTGGATTTTCGATCAGATCTCATGTCAAACCCTATCCATTAAATGCCCTATCTTGAGTGTGCATTGTACCCCAATGTCCAGTATTTTGGCTTAGACTTGCAGCACCCATAAATCACAGATGATGCAAGCATCAGCCTGAAACAACACAAGCAGAAAAGGTTACTATTAGCCTTTTGCACAAACAATTATTCCACGATGAAGATGTAAAGCAAGTATGGTTAGTTCAGCACAGTCTCACGTGTCAAACAAAGACTCTTTTATTGGCAAGCTTGGCATGGCATATGACAGAAATAACTAGCAGATCCCACCCCCTCCCAACACACAAAGAACCCAAAAAAAAAACCAACACCAAAAGAAAAGAAGAACACATCGTCTCAAAAAAGAACATTATACAAGAAAAAGTGTCAAATAAATTATTAGCATGTATAAATACAACTTACCATTGTTACAAAGCATCAAGTAGCAATGATAATAAGGCAACATGAAGACCAGTACCATTATCAAACAAAACAAATCCACCTTCCAGTTCATCCATCTTGCCCTACAGCCAATAAGAAATAGAACACCTTCAGATCAATAAAATGCTATACAAAGTTCACCATCATTCCCTCACACCTCTTCTATGAAAGAAAGTAAATAATATTCACAACATCGACATCAATAACTCTTATGGTTATCCGAGCATGGAGACTTCAAAAATCCACTGATCTTAACATTGGAAGTAAACTGATGGCAGAACATTTCAGCAACTATCATTATTGCTATACTAAGAAATCAACAATTAGCAGGTGTCCACACCTTGGACAACCATAAATTTTTTGTATGCCTAAGAAAAAAATTCAAAGAATTATAATTTATTCCTCATCAAGTGAAAATAGGTAATTATATTCAACAATAATGCATATACAACACAAGAAGCCCAGGTATGTGCACATTTGCTCTCCCCCTTAAGCGCTTTGATTACCATAGAAGTATTTTAAGAGAGAGAGAATAAAAAAATCCATATCAACTATAATAATGACAATAAACAGTCAATACTTGAAAACAATTACTGCAATTCCAGATACACTGACATACTCATGCTAACACAAAACACTATTTTTTACTGCAATATACGTGTCTTGCATCTGCTGAGAGCAGGACTAAGCATATGAGCAACCGAGTGACTGAGAGAAAAAATGTGCTCTAAGACAAAGATAAGAGTCTGGACATCATCTGTTTGTCATGTCCTAAGAACTGGACCTAGAAAAACTCCGCAGCATCCAAGTAACATATCTAGTTTATGTAGCATAGTTCATAAAACACCTTCTCATTGGCATTTAATAAATTTCCTAGTTGCATAGCTTCTTCTATACAAAGCCTACATATTTTAGGAGTTGACAAAAAAACCATCAAATAAAAAGATGTGGTACATAATAGGTCCTTGAGCAACTGTAATGATACAATGGAAAGGAGAATAGCAAGCAGCAACTGAAAAGGAATGAAGTGTCCAATGAGCTAGAAGATAAGCCTCAAATACCAACTGTATTGTTGTAAAATACAATTGAAGAGCCAAAATGCCTCCTCCAGATTTGCTTAACAGTGAGGGACTAAAAATAAAAATGAAAAGGGTCCTAAGTCTTCTGGACATTCTCTAGTAAATAATCATAAAACAAATCAACAAATGCAAAGCCCAAAATTGTGGTCCTTGTTAATTAAGAGTGCTACAAGGGATGGACAGGGTACAGTTTAACCTTTGTAATATTTGAACAAGGTGGTTGTCATCAGACCCCATGCTTCCCAACCTCAGATATTACCACTATATCAAGAAATGGCCACTATCAGTAAGGTGAAGGCAATTCAAACATTTCTCTTTTGACCCAAGTAACCCCTCGAATTTCTATTGTGAAAACTTCAAATATGAAGCAAGAGTTACTATCATTTATAGTTCTTCACCTCTAGTTTGTAAAAGGGGAATTAAGTTTGAATATGAAGCGAGAGTAAAACCCTAGATCATTTCTAGTTCCAGTTCACCACTATTCGCTGTTCTTCATTGCTAAAACAATAGCAAAACTAAAATGAAAAATTCTAGATCAAATTCACTAAAATACATGTATAATCGTCTCAATTATGGTGAATTTCATAAAATTGATCTACTACGCTACGCATACATACATTCATATATGTGTACATATAGATCAAATAGAGAAAGAGAAAGAGAAAGAAAAAGAGGGTTTGGTTCTTAACTCTTTGGAGAGAACGGGGATGATCTCAAAGAGGACGAGCTGGAGGAGATTGCAGGAGAAGGCGAAGACAACGCTGAAGATGATCTGAACGAGTGCCCTCTTCTCTTCGTACTCTTTGTACAGTCTTCGGTTCAAGAACCAAAGCCCTGCCCATCCCAGCAAGCACAGCGATCCCACCACCACCACTCCCTCGTAAACCGCCCATCCCCACCCCATCTCTCTCTCTCTCTCTCTCTCTAACAACTACTTACAGTCTGAGGAGTCTCTCTCTATATCCGATGCATATACTGTAATGTATGTATCCGTTTGTCAATTACTTTGCGAGGGGAAGAAGCTGCAACATGAATGTCATTTTCTTCAGACCTTATGCAACCAAATTCTAATTAACACAACTTCTTTTAATTTTTTTCTTTTTCCCTATGTAAAATTGAGTG
The DNA here is from genome assembly GCA_026545225.1 of Cornus controversa. Classification (NCBI taxonomy): domain Eukaryota; kingdom Viridiplantae; phylum Streptophyta; class Magnoliopsida; order Cornales; family Cornaceae; genus Cornus; species Cornus controversa. Next base: position 11,719,323 of record CM048850.1, read on the forward strand.
TCAGTGATAGCCTAAAAACGGAGGATTGTTTGGTTTACTAACTCAGAAATCTCAGAAAATTATGTGCGCGCATTATTTGTCGGTTGCAGGCAGTCGAACTCTTTTTTATTTTTTCCCCCTCAATTTTTATGAGCTTTTTTTATTTTTTCCTTGAAACTTTTTTTCGGAAAGTTAAGGCACTGTCGATATCTTCGCATGAGCAAAAGAGAGAGAGAGCAATGAAGGATAAATTAGTGATGAGTCTCGTGACAAAAATAAATAAATAAATAATATTGTTAACTCGTATTTATTTTATTTTTATTTTTTTTGAACATAAGTTTTGTTTGATACTTAAAACTGAATAAAATAATTAATTTTTTAATTATGTGCATTACAAATTTATGTCACTTTAAAAAAAAAAACCTAAGATGTATCACTCAAAAGGAACAAAAAAAAAAAAAATTAAAAGGACAAAGTACTCCCGGACCTTCTAACTTTTGCTCAAATTGTTCTCAAATAAAACTTTTGCAAAAAAATATGGTCAACCTCCCTTGATATTTGATAAAATAACTATGAGACCCCCTACTTAAAGAAAGTATATAATACCCCGGAAATACTGATGATGTAGTATTCTAAGAAAAGTAAGCCCTCCACTCTCCCTGATTGTAATGAAATTAGTAGTTTTCAAAAGAGATGGAGGGCTTACACTTATTGGGGATGCCACTTCATCAATACTTCTAGGGCATTGTATAATTTATTCCCTACTTCATTTGTTCCTCTCTCTTCTATATGATCTCCAATGAACTCCAACCAAATCAACTTGAGCTCTCGTCGTGTCACACTCCGATTTCCAAAACCCTGCTTGTGAAAAAAAAAATAAAAAAATAAAGAATTAAAAACCAAAATTTTATCATCAACACCCTTGGACAATTCTTTTAAAAGAAAAACATTTTTCTCAGCACTATTCCATTATAACTTCTTTAAACAACCAATCTCATTGGAAAGAGGAATCCGAGATACTAGATTTAAAAATTAAAAAAAAAGAATTATCCAATTCGGATTTAAAATGAATGAATTATAAATTTTTGAAATTGAGGGGTTGAAGAAATTTTTTTTTCTTGAAAGAAAGAAAGGAAATGCAATCGATAGATAAATAAATACAATTCTAAATAAATTGATTTAACCCAACTCAAATAAATTGATAAAAACCATAGTGTTCCATGCATTCATACAAAGTTCCAACACCGAAGATAACAAAACTCAAGTCAATTACGATGTAACATTCTCGATTTTTTATATGTTCAACAAATAAACTAAGATAACTAGGTCTCCATTCAAAATATGGCAAGACGTCCTCACACTAGACTATCTACTTGCCAGTATCAACTCTCACAGCTGCAAAATTTGTGGGGGGTGAGCTCTTTGGGAAAAGGTTGTAATTCATGAGATGCGACAATGTGCATACACATAAGATGATATAGCATGTTTGCAAGCGATAATAATGGTTTCATGTTAAGTATCATAGATAATGTCACAAAACCAAGTAATAAAATGTCTAGCTAATACCAATTTCGATGCTCAAATGAGTAATCATGTCTCATCTCATCATTTTCAAGGAAATATAAACCACAATACAAGCATACAATTTCAAACATTGTCCGTAGTTCCACTCATTTACCAAAGTAAACCACGCAAATTCCGTGCACTTACAAAAATAAACCACGTAGATTTCGTTCACTTGTTTTAAACAAGCAACGTAATGTTGCCGGTTTTATGGGCCACTAACCCGATAGAATCCGACACCACTTGACCAAGTTAGGGTACTTTTTTCTTTCACTTTTTCGGCATAACCCTGTCAACCAAATCAATTTCCAAGAAGCACTCCTACTAATCAACTCAACAAACATTATTTATCAACATATTGTAATTACACTTTCACCAAGAGAAGATATGCTTCAAGTATTACATAAATCTAAACAAATTTATGAATTTTGAAAAAAAAATTGAATACCACGTGTAACTAATCCCCAACACATGCTAGTGTAGTATATTTAATTCAAATAATCAAGTCATGTGACACATACCACTAAATGGAATTTTTTTTCCTACACATAAAATATAATCTGCAACAAGGCAATCCAAATTTTGTACATATAAATATATATCTATACAAGGCATATACAATCATGTAATAGTTAATTTACATTCTATATATATATATATACATGCAACTAAAGTCCTACTATTCAAAACTACTTTTGCCTCACAATAAAAAAATTAAATTTAGTTAGACCATACAAAAAGAAAACTGAAATATGTTCAATAACCAACAATCCATTCATAGGCTCCATTACACACACACACACACACACACACACATAGTTAAATGAAAAGTCTTCAAAGAATGTGACTAACCAATAACCTGGTTGAACACTGTTAGATTATATATTTCCTATTATAGATTATATATCCTTTCCTAATAAGTTTCTTACACCTTCTCCTAAACCATCTAGGACTAGAATTTCTCGTCTCCTAAGTTGCCTATAAATAGGCCTTTATGTATCAATCAATTAATATATATATATTAATTAAATCAATACAATTCTCTTTCTTTATTTCTAACATCGTATCAAAGTCTATCAATTCTTGGTACGTTTATTTGTCGATCACCCTCACCACCGGGGATGACACCATCCGCTTCATCCCTGGCAGTCAATTATAGAAAATAGTTTCTGCTATATATATATATATATATAAATATATATATTTTATGCAGATAATTAAAGAAAAAAAACTAGTCAAGTTCAATTCATCGGCTCCCACTAGCATTTGTGTGTCAAAGTTGCTGATTTCAATGAGCCCCTTTTCTGATTTTGAAATTAGTTTTCACTCCAACGAGTAGTTTTCGGTCTTACCGTCGCTCTAACGAGTTTGCTCTTTTGTAGCTTTTTTGTATGTGTTTTGCAACCACTATTGATAACATCACCAAATTAGTTTCACGAGATATAACATCTGTGTGTCAAAGTCGCTAATTTCAACGAGCTTATTTTCTAATTTTCAAATCAGTTTTCGCTCCAACGAGTCGCTTTTGGTCTTTCCAACTCTTTTGCAGCTTCTTTGTATGTGTTCGCAGTCACAGTTGGTTACATCACCAGATTGATTTCGCAAGCCGCATTCAAGATTTTGTCTCCAAACTCAAGTTGGATTCATATGACTCACCTTAAGTTTGCAGAGAGCTGTTAGCTTATATACTTCCTATTATAGATTATATATCTGTGACACGAGAATTGTCCTTAGAGGGGGGGTGAATAGGAACTTTAAGCAAACAATGAAACTTTTTTTATTTAACATGTTTTGACAAAAATTAGATTGAATGGATTTTTGTCAAATGCTTGGTGAACTTATGTATTCAACAAGTGGATTGAGAATGCTCTATCTATTATGCACTTAAATGATCTAATGGAAACAACAAGTGTAAGTGTTCATGTAAGTGCAACATATCATGCTTGTAGTATATGGAGATGTTGATTATGCATTTGACAAATACACATAGTATGCAAATTGATTAGTAAATAGAAACTCAAATAACTACTCAATTAATTAACAATTTAATCAATTTCACAACTCAACCAAAATACTCCAATCATTCATCCCGTTCTCCTCATATGAATTAAAACATATAATCTTATAGTATTCATATATAAAGCATATGGAATTTAAATAAATGAAAAGTTATTAATTAAATAAAGGAGTTTAAAGATAGAGAAATGCAAACCAAGTGACATTATAATTTTTACATGATTCAACCCCTCTTGCCTACGTCCATGCCTCAAGAGAACTTCTTGAGGTTTCCACTATAGAGCCTTCCTTAATGGTGGAAAGCAAACCGTATAATTGCCAAGTGAATTACTTGGGCTTCCTTGTTCAATGACATCCTCACCAAGACTTCTTTGTCAAGCTCATGACTTGGGCTTCCTTACTAAATGAAAACCTCACCAAGACTTCTTTGCCAAGTTCATGACTTGGGCTTCCTTGCCAAGTGCATCACTTGGTCTTCCTCTCAAAGGTAGATAAGAATTTGTGGAACGATTAAAACAATATTCCTTAATGAATAGATATTCAATACACGCTCAAATCCTAGAGTTATATATGAAGATCTCAAATGAAAAGCTCAACTCTAGATATACAAGGTGAATCACAATGAATGATGAGAAATGTGAGGCTCAATAGTGATTCCTACAAGAGATATACTACCAAGTAAAATATAAATATTTACACTCAAGAATTTCTCAAGTTTATGCTCATGGGTAGGTTTCTCTCTAGCTCTCTCCTCCACTATTCTCTACTCTTGGCTTTACATTGCACTATCTCTCTCTTAATTTGCAAAATGCAGCTCAAATAAATTTATAGTGTTTTGGAAGAATAGTGGTGGCTACCATTGGATGAATGAAATGAAAATTTAAGCTCTAAGGTAGCATCTACCAATAACGTATGATCATGAAGGTTATGGTAGTCTCTCACACATGTATAATGCATATACAAGGTGTATTTATAGTGCAAGAATGAATTATGGTCGTTTGGAAGTGGTTGGGAAACATTAAGTGCAGAAAACTAGCCCTTGGAGTTAGAATCTTCAGGTTTCGGTCGACTAATGAATTCATTGGTCGATTGAAAGTGTTATTTTGGTCGATTGATGAATTCATCGGTCGGCTGAAACCTCCCCTGTTTTACACACCCTACTGGAATGAATTTTCAGTTTCTATCAGTCGACTGATGAAGAGATTCAGTTGACCGAAAGTCCTTCATCAGTCGACTGATGGGTTCATCAGTCGACCGAAAGTCCCCAGGTCAGAATCTATTCTCAGACTCAGCCAGTTTCTCCTGCACAGTGCCCTAATACACTGCACACTTAATTACTTTATATTTCTATTTACTTTAAGTTATTCAATATAATTAAGCAAAGTATCCCCCATTTGGATTCAATAAAAATAGCTTCAAAATCAAATTCTAAGTGAATCAAAATCTGATTTTTCAATTTTAGTACAAAATGAATTTTCACAACTTCGGCATAACAATTTAACGTGCAATATGAATGGCCAAAATAAGTCATTTGGGGCTGAGAAAATTCATGTGATCATGATAAATCATGGGGTACAATTACCAGGACTTTTTATGTCAAGATTCATTAAAAAACTTATATTTACGTTTTTACCCTTAGAATCTAACACTTAGCCAAATTTTTACACTAAAAACTCAAAACAATAACTATGCATGACACGACTTTATATAGTGATTCATTTGAGTTCAAACCCTAAGTCAATATATCTAAGAACCATAAATAATATGATTGAAAGACATGGTCTTAGTTATGGCCTACTAGTTGAGTTCTTCTAAAGCTTATGATGATTTGAACTAACTCAATTATAGCAACGACCTCATGATATTATAAGTGAAGTTCATGACCTAATTCTAAGTGTCTAAGGAACCATGATATGATATGAATGATATGCATTAGTCCTAAAGTCCACTAGGTTAATAGATGAGCTTTCAAAGGAAGTTACTTCATAAATAACTTTACATTAAATCTAGCACTCACCCAAGACTAGCCTACCCAAGTCTTTTGATCTTCAAATCTTTAAGCTTTTAGGTTCTTTCATCATGTGGCTTGGATTCACTTCAACTTCGCCATTGATCTTGATTATTAATCTTTGAGTTCCATGATCATGTGGCTTCAGGTATCTTTTTGTAATTCCTTTTGAAGTCTAATGCCTTTAAGATACTTGAGATAATATAGTACTTTGTAAACTGTACACTCAAGTAAACTTATTAAATCTACACTACAATAGGTTGTTATCATCAAAATCACCAAAATAACCTTGGGTTGAAACCTTGAGTTCAACAATATCTTTTCCTAATAGGTTTCTTACACCTTCTCCTAAACCAACTAGGACTAGGATTTCTTATCTCCTAAGTTTACTTGGCCTTCAAGATTATGGGTCTATAAATAGGCTTTTATGTATTGTTCATAATATATCAATTTCAATTAATATAATTATCTTTCTTTATTTCTAACATGGTATCGAGCCCCTCTTTCTGATTTTCAAATCAGTTTTCACTCTAACGAGTAATTTTTGATCTTATCGTTGCTCCAACGAGTTTGCTCTTTTGTAACTTCTTTGTATGTGTTTCATAACCACTATTGGTAACATCACCAAATTGCTTTCACGAGCAATAACATATGTGTCAAAGTCACTAATTTTAACGAGCTCCTTTTTTGATTTTCAAATCAGTTTTCGCTCCAATGAGTCGCTTTCGGTCTTCTCGATTTTTTTGCAGCTTCTTTGTATGGTTTCGCAGTTACAATTGATTACATCACCAGATTGGTTTCGCAAGCCGCATTCAAGATTTTGTCTTCAAACTCAAGTTGGCTTCATATAACTCACCTTAAGTTTGCAGCGGGCTATAAGATTATATATTTCTTATTATAGATTATATATCTTTTCCTAATAGGTTTCTTACATCTTCTCCTAAACTATGTAGGTTTAGGATTTCTTATCTCCTAAGTTGCCTATAAATAAGCCTTTATGTATCAATCAATTAATATATCAATTCAATCAATACAATTCCCTTTCTTTTTTTCTAACAAACACATTCTCAATTAACCTTGCACTATATGACAAGTGACACACTGTTTCAAGACAACCAATTTTCTCAACTCCACTCCATCAGATAGATAGATATATATATATATATATATGTATATAAACAATGGGTAAAGTGCAAAAAAGACACTCCTATATATAGAAAATGCGTAAGAAACACCCATACTATTTGCTATGTGCATATAAATTCTTATAATTTCAAAATTTAAAGTAAATTGCCCCTATCTTATATTTCCAGCAATTAATCATGTTAGACTTTTTGAAAAACCCAAAAGTACCCTTTTTGAGTGACAAAAGTGCCCCTTTCAATTTTCTAAAATTATTTCTCTCTAAAATTCTCTTTCAACTATCTCTCTCTCTCTCATTTTTTATCTGAGTTCTCACCCTCATTTTTCTCTCTCTATGTATTCTCTCTCTTTCTATTTCTTTCATATTTTGGTGGCAGTGACCATCTATCTAAATAATTTTGAAGTCAATTGCAAGAAGAAGTTGCAAAGGATGTGCTAGAAAGATCAAAAGATGCCGAAAGGCTTTGATTTTGGGTTGATTCAAACCTTTTGATTTATATATGTACATATTTATATATATAATCTCATTCAAGAAACAATATTGGTTCTTAAAGCCTATTGAAAATCAAAAAGTTTTCCAGCACAAATCTACCGAAACGTGAACCAAATTGAAGAAACCAAACCCAAACTAAAAACCAAGCATTTCCCTCCTCCTAGTCTCTTGTTTTCCCCTCATCTTCGTCTCACTTTCCTTCAACCAATCAATTAAAAGAAAAGGACACAGATCAGTAAATCAAATTCAATGCTTTTTCCTCTGAAAACTCAATGATTGTTAACTCAAATAACATACTAGGGTGACTTAGGAAAGTTAAGTATGTTAACTTACTAGCTTTTATCCTTGTTTAAGCATGCTAATATTGATTCTTATATGTGTTATATGATAAAATTGTGTATATGTGTTAGTTTGAGATGCATGAGGTTCATTAATGTCTCTCTTGAGCCATGAGATAACATATATGCATTTTGAATGCCAAGTGTTTGAGAAAATGCATCAAAGGAAGAAATTATGTGAAAAATGTTCTTGGTGATGTCTTATGTATGGAATTACATGTATTGTGATATGTATGTTAAGCATGTGTTAGCATGGTAGAGCAAATGGTTAATAATATGAAGTATGCATCATGAACATGTTATTTGTGAACTTATGTGGCTAAATACACATCTATAGAATTGCTAAATTCTTGATGAATCAGAACTTGTCTGGAAAATAAAATCATATATGGTATTTGGAGTTACCCTACCATATCATAGAAGTCAAAATCATTCACATTGGTATGACATTCGGAATAACCCAACATACCTAGGCTAAGGCCTAAATACTTGAAATTTGTCCACATTAGTATGATGTTCGAAGGATGTCCAATCATACTACCACATGACATTCAAAATATAATCAATCGCGTGTTGTTATCGGAGTTAACCAATAACACATAATCGTTGGAATGTAACCAATCATGTGTGTTCTTGGAGTTTTACTAGCGATTGTAATTGTTTGAATGCTTATATGTTTTTCATTGAATGAGCATGATGAAGTGTTGATATGCATGAATTACATTGGAAAAGGTGGATAAAAGCTTTGAGTATGCCATGTAGCTATAGGAATGCCATGTTGCATTTTATATAGGTCAGTGTCGGGTCGATACTTAGGTGAGTTGGGGTATTTCTATTGAGCATGTGTATCGCTCACCCCTTTCCCCCAAACTTATAGATAAGGCATCGGTAGAGAATGGGGCTTAGAGTTGCTCAAGTGGTGTTCAAAGCTATTTTGATATTGTATATGTACTTATGTTTGTATTTACCGTGTTGTTACTTTTGGAAATGTTGTAATTATAGATGGATAAACTTGTGCATTCAAGCCATTTATGTATGAGCCATGCTTGGCACTTTGAAACATTTATAAACGAATGGATGAAATGAGATCTTTGTTTTGGACTCAATTTATATATTTTTTTTAACAAGGATCCGAATGTGTTGTTGTTTTATGATTCGATCATGATATATATATGTCACAGATGATTTTTAGACATGTAGGAGACCATATAAAATGTTTATATGTTAAGAATGGACAAAGATTGATGTGAATAGACAATTAGTATTTTGCAAATTTTTTTACTCAGGACCTACGATGAATTGTAATTTATAGTACATTACGATTCTGTGTAATTGTTGTTACATTAAATTGTAACTTGAATTACGATGAATTACAAAATTGAAGAATTAAAGGTCCAAAACTAGCGTGATTACGGTGAATGTGCACTTAATCGTAATTGTGCAGAATCGTAATTCCCATTATGATTAATCATAATGGGTAAGTGCAGTATGGTATATTTATTTGAGTCCCTTGGATTGAACATGTAAGGTGGGTCCCATTGAGGTGAGTCAATGATATTACATGCGAATACATGATATATATATGTGTGTATGTGTGTGTGTGTGTGTGTTATGAAGCTTCTGCGGGTATAATGAGTATAATAGATCATTGTGTATAAAGGTGCGGTGTTAAGGCAGCGTCTAACTCACACCCCCATTTCGTTATCCTCCCTCGGGGCTTTTGAAATTTGGGCGTGATAGCGTGATATCAGAGCACTAGGTTTGAATACTTAGGGACGAAGGGTAAGGGTCAAATCACGTATTGGTTGGTAAATGTTGGAATGCTAGGTTTAATTACTTTGGAACAGTGGTTGAAAATTGATCACACATATACTTGAGGTTTTGTATTGGATATTTAACATGTACATTGTCATGGAGCATGATATATGTTAAAGTGCAAGGTGTTACATGTTAATTTTATATTAACTTAACATGACGTTGAGTGGATGTAGTGTGGATTGATTGATAATGTTTACATGATTAAACATTTGCAACATCTGGCGAGGACAATGAGTACTGCGAGAGAATTGCAACAAGTGAACCTGTCATAAGTGAGTGGACACCCTAAGAAGAGACAAAGGGAAAATGTTTTATGTTCTTAGGGGAAACAACAGGTATGATTGTTAACATCGGTTCCTTCTTGTGTTGGATCCTCACAATCAAAGGTGGTATGCCACCATTGTCAGTAGACGAGTCATTACAAGTTTAAGTGTCCCCACATACCTTCAACTCCAGTGGTAGAGCATATTTGTTACCATTGTCACCAACCTGGTAACAATAGGTCCACTTGTCCTCGGAAGAAAAGTATACAAGACGAGACGAGGTCTCAGAAGTATTTTGCACAATCTTCTGTGAGCTAGTCTAGCATTGGGGTACTACCATTATCACAAATGGCACCATTAATTCTGTTTTATGAGGAATTCCCTTGGTCACAAGTGATTTGTTTCCAGTGCCGATAGGCAGGTCATTATAGGTCTGAATGTCCATTTACACAATTGACATCGGCAAAAAACTAGAGGGCTTGTTTCCATTGTCGTCAGCCTAGACATATTAAGCGTGATTGCCCTCAGAGGTAGGGTGCACGAAGTGGGACGAGATCTTAGTGGCATCTTATATAGTTTTCTACTCCTTTAATGAAGTATATTTGTGGGTTCTAGCTTATAGACTAGGGTATCGATTTATTTGAGTATATTATGTGACATATAATTTTGTAATTGGCAATCTTTGGTGTCAAAATTAGACATGATCAAGTTGTAATATTTTATTTATATTCTTATAATTGAAGTCTCAGAGTAAGCATAATGTTATACACCAACCATGCAAATGATCTTCAAAGGCATAAAACTTGACACTTCGGAAGAAGGCATCAATGTATTGAACAAATGTTTGATCAATTGAAGTTTCTGGATGGTTTCAACTTTATGTGGATATCGTTGATTAAGTATGAGAGTCATGTAGTCTAGGTAAAGTGGTGAGAATACATATATTTCAAACCGAGAGGTTCTGACCTTGAAAATTAGGTTTTTAGGCAAATTTTTGAGAATTTTCAAGGTTAGACCAGTCCGACTTAAACCTGGACAAGTCTACGCGGTCTTAAGACTTTGAACTTGTGCAGGCAAAAGCCTGGACCAGTCCAAGGTTGAGCTAGACTTGTCCTCAAGACCCATAAAACATATCTTTGATACATTTGACCCGTGTTTCGGGCCCCGTCGACCCAAAAATCTTAATTTTTTGAATTTTCGGACCCACCCAACCTGTGTTCCGAGCCCCCCCGACCCAAAAATCTTAAATTTCCCCAAACGCTCGCAAACTTTCTAGAATCTCTAAACAAGTTCCCAAACATGTTTTTCACATTTAAAACATATGAAAATGTGAGATGTATAATTGTAAATGGCTAATTTAGGTGTCTAAACTTGTTGATTGAGTTGTAATTTTTATTTAATCTTGTGTTGCGATCTTTGGAGTTGAACAGAAGGTGTCTCGATACCGTGGATTTGATGAGGACATCACTTAGTATAGGTACATGAGTGAGGATACTATTTTTTAAAGTTTAGTGGGCTTAGGACTTATAAAATATGTTTTAAAAGTGAAAACTGAATTTTTTAGAAGTCCCACCGGTCCCCATTTATTAGGACCAGTCCATCTTTTCTCTGGACTTTTGATTTTCAGCATATCTGAAAAGTCCCACTGGTCCCCAAAAATCAGGACCGGTCTGACTTTTCTCGGGACTTTGAAATTTCTACATATTTGCAAAAGTTCTACCAGTCCCCAAATATCAAGATCGGTTCGACTTAGCTGATATGCGCAAAAATTTTCTTTTTGATCCGAATTGGTTTCCTAGTCAGTCTAAACTTCTCTAAAACTTTCCTTAAATGTTTTAAAATTGTTTTCCATGTATACTAAGGACTCTAAATCTTATAAATACCTCTTTATGCTCCAACCTAAAGAGAGAATGAATGTTTTAATTGTTAGAGAGAGATATATATTTTTGGAGTTAAAAGAGAGATTTATAAGAGAAAATCTTCATTGATTTTATTTTTAAGAGCACACACATACGGAGTGTTTAAGTTGTGATACTTTTCTTCATCTGATCAACGGATTCTTCAAGACCTCATCTGTCTACACAGTTTGATCAGAGCAGTAGAGGTAGTTCCTTAAAACTACAAGTTTTTATTTGAGGAGGAGGAGAAACGATCACTATGAAGGGAACAAAATACTTGCAGAGTATTTTTGTTCTTTCAACTACCCTTTTAGAAGAATTGTGATGTTAGCCGAAGGTCTGCAATAATTGCACCAAGAGTTGCAAAAGTAAGCCTGAGGCGTTTCGCATCAAGTTCTTATTAGAGTAGAATAGGTGTGAGTCTGGGACATAGTCTATTGTACTTTATCTCGAGATAGTGGATTGGTTTCTCTGGGGTCTTCTACCTCACCTCTTTGGTTTTTCCCTTCCTAGAGTTTCCACGTAAAATTTCTGGTGTCATCTTTAACTTTCCTTAGTTACTTTATTTATTTTGTTATTGGTTTGGATGCTTAACTATTAATTATTGTGGGTAATTAATCAATTATAAAAATTGAGCAAGAAGACCTATTCACTCTCTTCTAGGTCTAAGGATTAGCATCTTACTCTAAATTAATTAAACCATTTTTGCACCACGTAACTCACATTTGGTGTCAGAGCGGGTTGCTCAGTTTTTGAGTTAGATTTTGTTTGGTTAATTTAGTTGTGCATTCCAGGATGTCTTATATTATGTTTTCTGATGATGAAATTGTTTTACCTCAATTTTCTGATTTTATAATTGGTATGCATCTTGAGTGGTCTAAAGCTGAAAAGAGATTATGAAAATTTGTTGGAGAAATTGAAACTTGCTGAACTTGATAGAGATATTTATAAATTAGAAGTTCCTGCCACTAATAAAACTTTAGAGGAACTTAGACATGATAAGATGAATCTTCTCGGTAAAGTTGAATTTCTGGAACAGAAAGTTAAATAGATTAGAAGATTTAATAATTCATTTTAGCATAATATCGATAACTTGAATTGTGAACTTGTTAAATCTAATCAGTATTTCTAGAAATTTAACTCTGACACTTGCAAATTTGGTAAGGTGAATTTTTCTAAAAACTTGAGTAATAAAGAAGAATTAATTTCAACTTCAAGGGGTCTATCACTTTTAAAATCAAAAGATAATTTTGTGAAAGTTGAGACTAAGCCTTTTGTTCTTCCTCATGCTTTAAAACTTGTTCCAACATATCATTTTTGTGGAGAAAAAGGTCATATCAAGTATAAGTGTCAGAAGAGAAAAATTGAACTGAGAAAGCGTAAGACCTTAGACAGTTCAAGATTTTTGCTTAATGAGATGAAATAATTTGAAAAGAAGCAACATGAATTGAAAGAAAAAATTGTCAAGTTAAATTACTTTAATTCTGTTCTAGATTCTCATAAAGGTACAGAGAAGATCAAAGGAAAAGAGCCATTGGAGACTAATAATTCTAAAACTTAAACAGTTAGAAAATCACTTGATCATAAATTTGAAACTGTTTGGGTGAAGAAAGATAGTATATGTAACGACCCGCTCCATCACATGGTATGATATTGTCCGCTTTAGGCCTAGCCCGCGTGGTTTTGTTCTTGAATTTTACCCCAAAAGGCCACACACCATTTGGAGAGAGCATACCACATATATAGTACATGCTCTTTCCACACCCAGGCAATGTGGGATCGTAAAACCCTTGGTCTCTATAATCCACCCCCTTAAAGGCCCAACGTTCTCACTGGAACACTTTCGGTTGGGTTTAACTCTGATATCATGCTGTCACACCCAAAATCTGGACCGCCGAGACTACCCCGATCCGAACCCGAACTGTGGGTTGTGTGGTGTCATGATCGCCCAATAACTAGTTCCTTGAAGTGGATGGATGAAATGAGACATGATTCTCTTCTCGAATATTTGGTGATGGAAATTGATTGGTTAATGACAATGTGAAATTAGTGGGATGGAAGATCCTAGACTTGGTGTTGGATTCCATCAGGTGTAGTCTATGAAACTGGGCATTGTTACGTGGTTTAGTGCACTATTTATATGACTTATTTTGGCAACTGCATAAGATTTATGTGGCTTGCTTTGGCAAGTGCATTGTTTATGTGGTTTGTTTTGACAAGTGCACAAGATTTATGTGGATTGTTTCAGTGATTGCATGGAATTTTAGACTATGCCCAGGATAGTATACCAATGTTGTAAATTATGTTAGATAATAATGGATTGTGTGAGCATGGTAATTGATTTGGAAAGAACTTGGACTACAAGTAGTGATTGAGAATAATAAATACAATAAAAATCTCAAGCGAATACAATATTCGATACAGAGCTCTACTCGAGATATCTTGCCCTTTCACCTTGGTAGATGTTTAACTTCTATGAGATTCAATCCTTAGCAGATGATGTGCACTACTATAGATAATGTATATGTTGATGAGCAAAGAAACATCGTTGATCAATGAGGTGCCTGCTAGGTTGTTTCACTTTAGGATAGTTGCTTGCTTGACACTTTTAGCACAATGAACAATGTTGCAATATAGTTTCAAATACCTATTTTTGATATCAAAAACTTTCTTGACAAAACAACCATTAAAAGAAGCCTAAAATATGATATAATGTATGCTCAAATAACTAAGAATTCTCAGATTGTAAGTAATCACTTAATAAAGCTTTTCAGCAACAGAACAACTTAAACATAATTTCCAGCAATAATAGATTTATGGCAGTAGGTTGAAAATTTCAGGAAATGAAAATTCTAGACATCAACATTATATTTAGGACAGTAATTTGAAATTTTGAACAACTATATATTCAGGGTAGCTACTTGTAAAATTCAGCAAAACAAATTTAAGTTTCAGCAACTGAGAATTTTTGGACAGAAACTATATATTTGGGGTAGCCACTTACAAAATTTAGCAAAGCAAATTTAAGTTTCAGCAACTGAGAATTTTAGATAGCAACTATATATTTAGGGCAGCCACTTGTAAAATTTAGCAAATCAAATTTAAGTTTCAACAACTGAGAATTTTTGGATAGCAACTATATATTCAGGGCAGCAACTCAAAACATATTTGTGAATCAACCAAAACCAGAAATCATTTGTAACTTAATTAGAGAACTGATTCTTAATGTAGGTAACAAATAGAACAAATTTTCAGAATCAGATTCTCAAACCTTTTCAGAATACCCAGACTCAAGAGCACCTCAACCACAATTTTAGAATTAGGAACAATAGAAGCAAAATCTCAAAATTAGGAGAAACACATAGCTAACCTTTTGAAATATGAGCAACACACAACACAAACTAAATCTGTGGAATTAAGGAGCAACACACAATTGACTATCTACAAACTAAATTATCAGAACCAAAAAGAGAATGCATAATACAGAAATTAGATCATCAAGAATAGTATATAGCGTGCGCTTGTGACTGTGTGTGAACATCAACCTTAAGAACACCCAAAACATAATTAATTGCTCAATTCGAATAGAGCTCTTCAAAATCAAATTAATGACGTATTAGAAGCATAAAAACATGGACCTTGTCTATTATCAGAGAAAAATATGATTCATACCTAGTTTGTAATCAATAATGAAATCATATCATACTCATAGTGAAGAAGAAACCCATATTACACATAAAATGTTTTTGAGAAAGAACCAAGGCATCAATTGAGACATCTTTAAAGGCTTGTGAATCACGATCCTTTACTCAGACCTTCCATGTAATTGGGAAAGATAACATGAGCAGTAACACCACACCTTCTTCCCAATTCATTTTCTCTCTCTCTATATTTGAACCCTAGGTAGTGTGCATGTATGCACTCTATTTCTCTCACTAAAAATGACACACACACACACTGCCACATAGAGAGGCTCTCATCTTTTTATATCCGAATACCCACTAAAGCTTTCATTTAGAAATTTTCTTCTCCTTTTTAATTTACCAAGATGCCCCTCTTTATAATCCAATATAACTCAAATCTATATGAGCATATGTAATGCCACTAAAAACACCGAAATGCCCCTGCAAGACTTGTTAGTGCAAGTACATGAAAGGATATTTAATTGTAACAAGACAGCTAAATAATCATGAAAATATACCCAATACAAACATTTAAATTGAAATGACAACAGTGCCCCTGCAGATCATTTTGACATTAAAACCTGGGCAAACATGCTCATGGGCTTCCTGGACCATCATGAGCATTTTGTATTCATGGGCGTTACTTGAGAATTTTTATTTGTGCTTATGTTTATTTGTCTTTATTAAGCTTTCATGAGAGTGTTGTTTTGTATAGTATCTTGGTTCATCATATTTGCTGAATATAGGTGGTCTTTATATTTGCCACAAGGTCACGATCAAATTGAATGCTCAGTTTGGTTTTGACAAATTATAATTTTTCTTTTTTGTTGTGGGTAAATTACATATTGTCTAGGTTGGTTTTGTCATGAAATTGCTAATTGAGGAGATTGTGAGATATATAATTGTAATTGGCTAATTTCGATGTCAACACTTGTTGATTGAGTTGTGATTTTTGTTTGATCTTGTGTTGTGATCTTCGAAGTTGAACAGTAAGTGTCTCGATACTGTGAATTTGATGAGAACATCACTTAGTATAGGTATGTGAGTGAGGACACTATGTTTTGAATTTTGGTGGGCTTAGAACTTAGAAAATATGTTTTACAAGTGAAAATTGAATTTTTCAGAAGTCCCACTAGTCCCCTTTTATTAGGACCGGTCCAACTTTTCTCAAGACGTTTGATTTTCAGTAGGTCTGGAAAGTCCCACCGGTCCTCAAAAATGAGGACTGGTTTGACTTTTCTCGGGACTTTAAAATTTCTACGCATCTGCAAAAGTCACACCTGTCTCCAAATATTAGGACCGGTTCGACTTAGCTGATGCGCGCAAAAATTTTCTTTTTGATCTGAATTGGTTTCCTAGTCAGCCTAAACTTCTCTAAAACTTTCCTTAAATGTTTCAAAATAATTTTCCAAGTATACTAAAGACTCTAAACCTTATAAATACCACTTTATGCTATAACCTAAAGAATGACTTAATGCTTTAATTGTTAGAGAGAGATATATATTTTTGGAGCTAAAAGAGAGATTTTTGAGAAAAAATCTTCATTGATTTTATTTTTGAAAGCACACACATATAGAGTGTTTAAGTTGTGATACTTTTCTACATCTGATCAACGAATTGTTCAAGACATCATCAGTCTACACAGTTTGATCAAAGTAGCAAAGGTGACTCCTTGAAACTACAAGTTTTTATTTGAGGAGGAGTAGAAACAATCACTACGAAGGGAACAAATACTTACAGAGTATTTTTGTTATTTTAACTACCCTTCTGAAAGAATTGTGATGTTAGCCGGGAGTCTGCAGCAATTGCACAAAGAGTTGCAAAAGGAAGCCTAAGGCGTTTTGCATCAAGTTTTTATCAGAGTGGAGTAGGTGTGAGTCTTGGACAGAGTCTGTTTTACTTTGCTTTGAGATAACGGATTGGTTTCTCTGGGGTCTTCTATATTACCCCCAAGATTTTTCCCTTCCTAGGGTTTCTACATAAAATTTCTGGTGTCATCTCTAAGTTTCCTTACTTGCTTATTTATTTTGTGGTTGGTTTGGATGTTTAATTATTAATTATTATAAGTAATTAATCAATCATAAAAATTGGGCAAGAAGACCTAGTCACCCTCTTTATGTCTAAGGATTAACATCTCACTTTAAATTAATTGAACCGTTTTCACACCGCGTAACTCACATAAACCTCATTTAAAATTCATTTATGATGAAAATAATGAAGAAAAGAAAATTAGTCAAATATTTGGAGAAGTTTGCATATTAAAGCAATTTGAATGAAAAAGGAATATTTGGAGAAGTTTGTACTTGTTGATACTATGAGATTTATTTCTAATAGGTCTTTGGGTGCAAAACCTCCCTAACTGAGGTTATAAGATTTTTATGGTTATGGACTGAACTTATGTTCCTTATTTTGTTTCCATTTGACCATATATTTTAGTGTAGGTTAGGAATATATTTTTATATGATAATCATGTAAATGTGAAAATCATATTTTTCTATGAAATAATGTGAATTATTTATATTTCTTTTTAAGTTCACTTTGATTTGTGAATGCATGTTTAAGACACTTAGTTTATCAATGAATGAAGTACTTGAGTTTATGATCTAAGCATTGATGACTAATGTGCTATATTTATTTCTTTTTAGAGGCGAATATTTTGAATCCATACAATTTGTGCACTAGTCCAACTTTGAGAGAATTGATTGAAAACCAATGTGAAGTTGACTAGAGTATATTGTATGAGTAGTATTGAGAGCTTAAATGATTAATAAAAAAAAATGAAAGGAAAAGATTTTATTTTTATTCAGTAGAAAAAGAAAAAAAATGAAAAATAATTACTGAACATCTAAAGACAAAACGAAAAATGCTACCTTCGGGATTTGTTTGAAGCTACCATTACGACAAAATCTCCAATGAGATATCTATTGAAGAAGTTGTTTTGAGAAAATAACTAACTGCCCGTAAGAGTGAAAGTCAATGTCTTAGAAATAAAAAAATAAAATTTAATAAAAAAATATTTGATCATGTGTGGTTTTCTTTGTTTATCATCCAATATGTTTTAGAAGATGAATAAAAAAAATTTGATTAATTTTTGATGATGTTGGATTACGCACACATACATGGATTTGTTATATGAATTTTTAAATTTGTATATTGAAAATTTTGCTATGATCATGGAATTAAGTATGAATTTTGTTGAAAAATTTATAGGTTTTAAAATTGTGCAATTGTGAATTTTCTTAAATTTTTCCAGAAATTTTAAAACTAATTGTTATCTTATGTGAAAAGTTGGTTTTAATGATTACATGATTATTATATTTTATTTTATTTTCACATAAATAAAAATCCAAAAAGATTTTTCTACTTTTAGATTTTTAGGAATTTATTTTTTATTTTCATGCATTTTTAGGCATTTTGTTTTATAAAAAAAATTACAAAAAGGGTCAAAGCTAGTCAAAGTTGGTCAACAAACCAATTTAACCAAGCTGGACCGGTCCTAGGGATAGGTTGGACTGGTCCAGGCTTGACCATATAGTTTTTATATGTGCTAGTGTGCTGTGTGTGTTCCTATATCATTTGTTCTCTCTAGTTGTGCACTCCCCCTCTCTTTTTCTTCATTTTCACCAACTTTCATCATAATTGCATGCTTCATATCTATATCATATTAGTTTGATTTTGTGATTGAATTTGTGGAAGGGATTGATCTTTGGAGGATTTGTGTTAATTTTCGGAGATTTGGTAATTAAAGTCTCATTCAAGCTTGTGTTTTCAAAGGTTGCGCACCAAGTGTTTGTGAGAATTGCTCAATGGCTTTCACATTGTTGTTTTGCATTCCTCTCATTGTGGTAATGACTGGTGGATCAAGGAGACCAAGAGTTGATATTTCTTTCACACCGGAAGGTAACATTATCTTCACTATGAATCACTTTGATAAAGAAGGTATCTTTGAGAATTATAAGAAAGTTATTGGTTGTAGGCCAATGAGATGTGAATGGAGCTTTGGTTTGGAAAGCATTTGGCAAGGTTATCATTTAGAGTTTGTGCCATGTAGTTTCATAGAGATCCTATTTTGCATTCATGCATGGCTGCCTGAGTCACCATTGAATTGGGTGGATCATCTCTACTAGGCTAGTTGTATGCTCACCCCTCTCCCAAATACAACACCGGTGGAGGACAAAGCTTAGAAACGCTCGAGTGAGACTTTTGATATTTTGGATATATATATATATATGAATGTCCATACTGGGTTGTAGCATGTGGACTCTTTTGAAAATGTTGCTCTTACATTTGAATAACGTATATGTAATGGAACTTCTTATGTATTAGCCATGTTTGACATGGCTGCAACTTTTGAAGAATGAATGAATGAATGAGAAGTGATTTTGAACCCCAATGTATGTGTAATATAGATTTGATTCTCTTGGAGGTGAAATTTTATGATTTGATTATGTTGTGCATGTTGTGGATCACTTTTGGTGTATTGTATTTCAAGGAGAATGTATGCATGTTAAAGGATGGGAATTGGCTATGGATATGACTAAGGATAAAATATTAAGATTTTGAGTCGAAGGTGTGCGATTAATTATAGACCCCTGTTCAATTAATCGAAGGGCTTCGATTGATCGAAGACCCCTCTTCGATTAATCGTAGATATTGAAGAATTTTGACCTAAAAAACCAGCATGTTTCAATTGAAAGTACGATAGACCAACGATTAATTGTAGATTTGATTAATCAAAGGTCCAGGTTTGATTAATTGAACCTATCACCCCCATTTTCTATGCTCTTCTGGGTGTCAGGATTTTGGGGCGTGACAACTTGGTATCAGAGCATAACCGGGTTTGAATACCTTTGGATGATGGATGGGGTTAAACCACGTGTATACTTAATGTTGTGTGTATAGATTTAAGGTTATGGTAGGTTGTATAGAATATGTTAATGTGCTTACATGTTTGGTATATCATACTAATTATGAAATAACTTAACATGGCGTTGCGTGAGCATGAGGAGAGTTGGTTGATATTATACATGTCTTGATTTTTAAGTGTCTTCTTGTTATTTATATAACAAGATGCCACCACGAAGAGCTCACGAAGGAGTAGCTGTAGTTCCTTCTAGTGGGGAGCAATTTATGCGAGTCATGGTTATAACCATGTGGCAAATCGCTAAGGAAACACAAGAGGAAACTCATGTAGGATGATGTTGGCTTTAGGACATGCCAAGAAGCATAATCCACCATCATACGCTAGTGGGTCTGACCCTATGGTGGAAGAGGATTAGATAGATGAAATAGCCAAACTCCTTACTACACTAGAGGTAGAGGACTTGAGGGTTAAGGTAACTGCTCATCACCTTACAGGCGAAACGACTTGTTGGTGGAAGTTCATTGGGAATTACCATAATATTGAGGTAATGGATTAGGATATGTTCAAAGCATTATTCTTTGAGAAATATTTTCTGGTAATGGTGAAGGATAACTTGAGGCAAGAATTCTTTGATTTACTTTAAGGCACTATGATAATTATGGAATAAAAGGCCAAGTTCACTTCCATGACTTATTTTGCATAAGAGGTGATCCCTACCGAGGAACTCAAGGTGGAGAAGTTTGTGAGAGGTTTTTGGACTTTCATAAGGGATAGAGTATCGATTTTGGGTTTGACAAACTATGCTACAGTGGTAGAGAGAGCACTGATAGCAGATGAGGTTAGTAATGACAATAAAAAGATACAGGATGCTAACAATCGGATGAGGAGCACAGGGTCCTTTTTGGACAATCGTGCTAGGAAGAAAAAAAAGATGGTGGTTCATTCTTGCAATGATAGCAACAAGCTCAATCAACACCATCTGTGACTGTACCTACAGGATCTTCACTATCTAGAGTAGTGTGCTTCAACTGTCAACAACTTGGGCACTACAGGTCTGAGTGTACGTAAGTGCAGGTTACTTCTGTGGGGGGAAAAGAGGTGTTATCATTATCAGTAGATGGGGCACATCAATTGGAACTATGCTCAGAAGAATTGTACTCAGAGTGGGGTTGGTTCACAATAACAATCTACTTAGCTTACTACTCTATAGTCTGGCTTTAGGGCATTGCCTACCACAGACAGTACCATTTGTTCAGAATTCACAACCACCAATTAGAGGAGTCAAATCTAGTGCCCCTAATCAGTAGTCTAGATATCAAGGAACTGGGCAACAAGGCGAGAGAGAACAGGGCCGTGCCTTTACTCTTATTCTAGGAGAGACCCCAATAGGACCATTAGTGGTTCGAGGTATAATATTGTTTCTAGCTCTTAGGCTAGGATTTTAGTTGACTCAGGTGCATCTTATTTATTCATTTCTATTGCATTTTCTTGTGCTTTGGGGTTAGAGGTGTCGTCTCTCAATACCGCCTAGTCCGCTGTTACGCTGATTGGTGATAGAGTGACCTTGGGTAGTGTTTGTCGATTTTGTGAGATCGAGATTTCAGGTCGCCCATTGGTATTTAATTTCGTTCTCCTCAACATGTCTAGCTTTGATGTGATATTATGTATGGATTGGTTATCTACCTATAAGGTTACCATTGATTGTTATCGTGGGTGAGTGACTATATACACACCAGAAAGTGATGGTTTTTACTTTGTAGGGGAGCGAGATAACTTCTATTTGTCTTCTATACATAGTCCTGGTGATTGGAGAGGACTTGGAGAGCTTCTTCATGTAGTGCATGAGTTTTTGGATGTGTTTCTAGAGGACTTGACAGAGTTGCCTCCGAAACGTGAAGTGGAATTTGTTATAAAACTTGCTCCGGGTACTGCACCCATTTATATAGCACCGTATCAAATGGCACCAGCAGAATTGAATGAATTAAAGGACCAATTGTAGGAGTTACTAGATAAGGGATTCGTACGGCCTAGTACATCACCTTGGGGAGCTTCCGTCCCCTTTGCTAAGAAGAAAGATGGGTTTATGACTTTGCATTGAGTATCAGAAGTTGAACAGAGTAACGATCAAGAATAAATATCCTTTACCAAGGATAGATGACTTATTTGATCAACTCAAGGGTTCAAAGTGTTTTTCAAAGATGGATTTAAGATCAAAATATTATCAGTTGAGGGTTAGAGATGAAGACATTAAGAAAACCACTTTTTGCACTCGATATGGACACTACGAGTTCTTGGTTATGCCGTTTGGTTTGACAAATGCACCGGCAACATTCATGGATTTAATGAACTATGTCTTTATTGTTTACTTGGACAAGTTTGTGGTAGTGTTCATTGATGACATCCTCATATGGTCATCTTCAGAAGAAGAGCATGAGGGTCACTTAAGGATTATGTTGCAACTCCCAAGGGAGAATCAGTTGTATGCCAAATACGAGAAATGTGAGTTTTGGCGAGTAGAGGTAAAATTCCTTGGACATGTAGTGTCTGAAGGAGTTTCCTTAGATCCATCCAAGATTGAGGCAGTGATGAATTAGGAAAGGCCAAAAAGCGTATTTGACATATGTAGTTTCTTGGGGATAGCAGGGTATTACCAGAGGTTCATGAAGGACTTTCAAGGTTAGCGGCACCCATGACTAAGCTTACCCAAAAAGGAGTTAAATTTGTATGAAATGATGCTTGCAAACATATATTCATGAAATTGAAGATTCAACTAACTTCGACACCAATATTAATTATTCTGGAACGTGGGTTGGGATATATGATTTATTGTGATGTTTTACGACTTGGTTTGGGATGCGTATTGATGCAAACCGAAATGGTTGTAGCGTATGGCTCACGGTAGTTGAAGACACATGAACAAAATTACCCGACTCATGATTTGGAATTGGTAACGGTGATTTTTGTGCTTAAAGTATACAGACATTATTTCTATAGAGAAAGGTTTGAAGTATTTTCTGATCATAAGAGTCTCAAATACCTTTTTTCACAAAAAGATTTGAATATGAGACAGTGAAGATGGATGGAGTACATGGAATACTACAATTTTGATTTACAATATCGCTTAGGGAAGGCTAATATGGTAGCAGTGCCTTGAGTAGGAAGTCATATGGTAGCTTGGCTAGCATTGCCATACGTGAGTGGAAGATAATGGAAGTTATCTCAGAAATGGGATTATATCTGAGATATCTTCCATGATCTTCGACTCACGGATGACAATACTTGCCAATGTACCATGTGATTTCCTACTCAAGGCATCAGCTACAATATTAGCTTTTCCCGGGTGATACTAAAGATCAAAATTGTAATATTCCATGTACTATACCCACCTCTGTTACCTCATATTCAAGTCCTTTTGTGTGAAAAAGGTACTTCAAGCTCTTATGATTGGAGAAACCTCAAACTTTTCCCCAGACAAGTAATGTGTCCACATCTTCAACGCAAAGATTACTGTTGCTAACTCTAAGTCATGATTCAGGTAATTCTGCTCATGTGTCTACAACTATCGGGAATCATATGTAACAACCCTCTCGGTTTACATCAATACACATCCTAACCCATCTCGTGAAGCATCACAATAGATTACATAACCCAAACCACGTTCGAGGATTATCAATATTAGAGCACTAATTAATTTACTATTTAATTCTATAAATGAATGCTCACAAGCATCATTCCACATAAACTTAACTCCTTTACAAGTAGTAAATTGACTAGTGCCCCAATATTGATATTGAAGCACTAGTCCATTAGCCAAAATTCACATTTGTTTATAATTGGCATACAAATATTGTTCCCTCAAATTTTGTAACACTATCCTCAAATGAATCTCATGTTCCTCTATGGAGAATGAGTACACAAGAATATCTTCCACAAATATCACCACGAATCTATCTAAGTAAACACTGAAGACTCGGTTCATTAAGTCCATGAACGTTGCAGGTGCATTCGTCAAATCAAATGGCATCATTAGAAACTCATACTGTCTATATC
This sequence comes from Cornus controversa, assembly GCA_026545225.1. Classification (NCBI taxonomy): domain Eukaryota; kingdom Viridiplantae; phylum Streptophyta; class Magnoliopsida; order Cornales; family Cornaceae; genus Cornus; species Cornus controversa. The sequence continues at coordinate 11,743,439 of CM048850.1, forward strand.
TAGTCAAAAAATTAGTCTTCGGAATATCCTCATCCTTTACCCTCAATTGGTAATACCTCAGCCTCAAGTCAATCTTTGAAAATCACTTTGAGGTGGCGGTAATGCCCTCAAACCTGACTAACCTATAGTAGGCTAAACAGTCCTCTATTGAGGTCTAGCCCCATTCTATAGGCTCTCTCTCTACAGACAATTCGCTCTAATATGCCCAAACTAGCGATAATGGAAGCATGCCCGCTCCCCTCCCTATGCTACTAGTGTAGATACTGCCTACCTCTATAGGCACTTATACCTATAGTGACCCGACTACTGGCAATGGTTGCATACAATATTAGATCGTGAAGATCCCGTAGTCAAATGCACTAAGGGTACGAAGCGAGACTGTTGCCTTTGAGAAACTAAAGTATTACTCTTTTGCCCCTTTCTTGCCTGACTACCCGTAAGTGCTCCAGCACCCCTAGTCTGACTCTTGGAGTCCCATATTTTTTGAGTCTCTCTGTCATATTTTTCAGCTACCATGGCTCTATTAATAACCTTGACATAGACTCTCAAGCCTAAAATAGACACCCTTTTCCTTATGAACATTTTGAGTCCTTTCACAAAATGGTTTGCTTTCATCTCTTCATCACCCACCATCTCCGATGCAAAACGAGCCAAATATGTGAACTTGGTCTCGTACTCCATTTTGCGCATATCTCCTTATATAAGATCGATAAACTCTAGTTTGAGTCTATTTTTCATCATTGGCAGGAAGTACCTCCTGAAGAAAAGATCCTTGAAAACTTCTCACTCCATCACCTCCACATCACGAGTGTTCTTTATTGAACCCCACCACCTATCCGCTTCATCTTACAAGTGAAATGTAGCTATGTCGACCTTAAGGTCTTCATCAATTCGTAAGGCAACCAAAAGCGTAAACGTTTGGTTTACCCACTCTTTAGCTACTAGCGGATCAGACCCGCCTGCATTAGTAGGTGGTTTGTACTTAATGTACTCCTTCATTACTGTCAGCATTTTATTCAAGTCACCTCGTGGTTGAGCTTGAACATCCTCCTCACGAGTTTCCTTCATGATTTTCCTTATGGTTTCTACCATGTCTCTTATAAACTAGGCTCCATCCACGATTTCTTGTGGAACCTGAGCACCTCTGCCCCTTACTTTCTTTAGTGGCATCTTACTATATACATAACAAGAAAAACTTAAAACCAAACATATGTATAGTCATATAACTCTCACAATGCTCACACAATGCAATGCTAATTTATTCTACAATTAGCATGTTATAAAGATGTAAACATTTAGTCATGTTTCGCATAAAAAAATTTTATATGCCTTATGCTTAAATCCTTAACCTCAAATACTCATGATCTAATTCTCACCCTTCGTCCTCAGGTATTCAAACTATGTTAAGCTCTGATACCACGTTATCATGACCCAAAATTTAAGTTACCGAAATCCCCATTCTGAGGCCCGAATCCCAAGGGTGAATCTGTCCATTTAACCACATGAATTATCCTAAAATCTTATAACCACAAAAGCAAACCGACCAGGTCCAGTGGGCCGAACTGATACACAAACAGACCAGGTCCATGTCGGCTTGAGGTCAAGTGTTAGCAGAAATCCCAAAGGATTGGGTTGATGAATTTAGAGGGCCTAATCGTCCCATAAAAGGGCCCAATCACCTTCATTTAAAGGCTAAAATAGCCCAATCCAAATACAAGTCCAAACTCAGAAAGGAATTCAAATTATTGAGAGTAAAGATAGTTGCAAATAAGGGAACTACAGTCCTAGAAGGACTAGGATTCCTACTTGTCTCAATATCCAAGGATATGTGAATGTAAAGGATCCTCAAATCCACCTTTTGAAACCTCTCTCTCTAAAAAATATTGTGTTCTTTATTTTGGGTTTGTGCATTGAATTAATTAGCAGTAATTAGCTAAGCAGTTTTTTATACCTACACTTTGGGGTCATCTGTGGGAATCGAGTAATCATTTTCCAATCCAAAGCTTGAAGAATTTACAACCATGGTGGATACGAGAAGAAATACTTACGATGTGGCAGATCTGGGCAGACCCCCTGGGAATCGAAGGGAGGTACTGCCCGTACAGCTAAACGACTAAGATCCACTGGCACGCCCTAACATTCAACAATTAACCCAGCAGAACGAGGCCCTGCGTCGACAGATCGCTGACCTCCAAGCAAGGGCAGAGCGCGCCAAAAGTGTAAAGGACCCTGTACAATAGCGGAACGAAGGGTTTGGATCGAGTAACCACTATCGGGTGGAAACCTCAACATTGACAAACCAAACAGAGATTACGGCAGCCACACGCAGATCTACCCAGACTTGAGGGTTCAGATGCAGTAGGAGATCGACCAACTGAAGGGTTATCAGTCTTGCTATCTAGCTACAACTAAGTTGATCGAGTCTTCCTTCACCAAGAATATAATTAGAACTAAAAGGCTGAGGAGGTTTGCCATGCCCACATTCTCTACCTTCGCCAGAAAGACAGATCTGGTGGAGCAGTTCTACCAATATCAACAGAAGATGGCATTAGATGCCAAAAAAGATGCACTCATGTGCAAGATCTTTCCATCTAGTCTGGCCGGACCAGTATTGCTCTTGTTTAAGCAGTAACATCCTCGTTTAATATCGAACTTCAACAAGCTATGTAAGTTATTCGTAGACCAATACGCGGGAAACCAGGAGTATAAAAGGATAATTTCCTTGTTATTCATCATGAGGTAAGCCAAATGGGAGACGTTGAAATCTTTCCTAACCCGTTTCAACTTGGAGATGTCCATGATAGATCAGTGCGATCAGACCGCAGTAGTGGAAGCTTTCAAGATAACAATCTATTCAAAAGAAGGTTTCCACCGATCCTTGATGAAAAATGCCCTGAAAAGTATGGGTGACCTGAACTTTCGAGCTCAGAAGTATCTAAGGATAGAGGAGGATGAGGTAGCTAGAAGCCAACGATCAACTTTGATCACTGTAGCACCGCAAACAAAGACCCAAGTTGCTAAGGCCAAAACATCTCGGGTTATTCCCTTATCTGCACCAGAGAGCGCAAAAAAGCAAAAACATGAGAAAAAATCACCCCTCTAAAGGTGTGTCTGGCCAGACTTTACTATGAAGTCAAAAGTAAAGGAATCGTTCGCACACTTCCGACTGTCAGACAACCCCCAGAATAGAGGGACAAGAACAAACACTCTTCCTTCCACAGTGACTTCAGCTATACCACCAATGAGTGCAACAGTCTAAGGCAATAGGTGGAGGTTTTGATCGGTAAGGGAGGTTTGTCGGAGTACATCGCCTGGGAAGAACAAGCCAAACCTTTCAACCAATCCCAACTAAAAAACAAATAAACAGCTGAACCATACTCCCATTCATGTCATCAATGCCATTCATGGCCGATAAACCTCAGATCAAGAGAGTGAATCCGAACAGTGATCACACCTTAGAAGTGCCCAAAAATTCTAGAGGATCAGAGAAATCCACTTAGTGCATAACCGATCACCTTCACGGGTGAGGACATGAGCAGAACCCATATGCCATATGTGGATCTGCTCATAATCAACCTCATTGTCTCCATCTATGAAGTAAATTGAGTGTTGGTGGATGCAGGGAGTAGTGCTAACATTCTGACACTATCAGCTTTCCAGCAGATGGGCCTAGAATTAGAGCGTATCAAGCCTACTGTCGAGCCGCTAATAGGGTTTGATGGCAAGGTAGTAACTCTAGTAGGGGTGGTGGAGCTCCCAGTAACAGCAGCAGCAAGAACTCCTACCGAGGCTTTCGTCATTGTCGATTTTAACTCTTCGTATAAAATTATAATGGGAAGAGGTTGGATACACAGGATGCAAAGAGTCCCTTCGATGCTCCACCAGTTAATGAGGTGCATAGCACCGAATAGGAGAGATATAATCGACATCTTGGGAGATCAAGTGGCTGCTAAGAAATGTTATGCTCTTACACTGAAAGGAAAGACGGTGCAGGAAGAGCAGGCCAAATAGAAATTATAGAACTCTCTACCAAAGGGCATTCTCTAAGAGCAATAAAAAGAGAAGCCGACTGAGGAACCACTCGAAGAGGTAGAGATCATCCCTGGCAAGGATCCCACAAATTTGGGGACCTCTTTATGGCAGATTGACATAATATAGTTAATACAATTGTTGAAAAAGAATATCAATGTTTTCAATTGGGATCACACCGACATACTTGGTATAGATCCATCAATATCATGCTATACACTCAGCGTCAATCCGAGCTACCCACCTGTAAAGCAAAAGCAAAGGTAATTTGCTCTAGAGAAAAATTAGATCATCACGGCAGAGGTAGATCGCCTTTTACAAGCTGGCTTCATCAGGAAGTCTATTTCCCAGATTAGCTTTCAAATGTGGCAGTAGTTCAGAAAAAGAATGGCAAGTGGTAGATCTACATAGACTTCACTAACCTTTATAAGGCTTTTCCTAAAAATAGTTTTCCTCTGCCCAAGATCGATCAAATGGTCGATGTCGTGACTGGGTATAAATGGTTGACATTACTTTATGCATACTCTCGTTATAATCAAATCCCGATGAGCCCAGATGATCAGGAGAAAACATCATTCACCACTGAGAGGGGTATTTATTGCTACAAAGTAATGCCGTTTAGACTGAAGAACATTGGAAAAATATACTAACGACTGATTAACAAAGTTTTTAAAAACTTAATGAGCCAAAAGATCGAAGCATACATAAACGACATAGTGGTAAAGAGTCTCAAAGAGGACCACTTGAAACATTTGCAAGAGGTATTTCACACCTAGCAAAATCACAACATGAGGCTGAACCCGTCGAAGTGCTCCTTTAGGGTCTCTTTAGGATAGTTCCTAGGGCACATCTTAAATTGAATAGGGAAAGAGGCAAGTCCGGTTCAAGTAAAGGTCCTTCTTTAGAATGAAGAACCAAAAACCTATAGGGATGTTTAGATCTTAACTGGGTGCATCATCGACCTGAGTAGTTTTATCTCTCGACTCTCTAACAAATGCAAGCCCTTTTTTGATGCCATCAAAGCAAAAGAAAAGGAGGTATGGGGGGCTGAACAGAACGAAGCCCTGGTAAAGCTTAAGTAGAACTTGATTCAACTACCAACACTCTCAGTGCCTAGGACTAGAGAACCTTTACATTTACATCTTGCAATATCTCGAACGACCACCAGTGTAGTTTTGATCAAAGAGCTTGACAAAAGGCAGTACCTAGTGTTCTAGTCAAGCAAGACCATGCTTGAGGTAGAACAGAGGTACTCGAAGATGGAAAAGATCGTACGGGCCCTGGTCCAAGAAAAAAGGAAGCTTTAGTACTACTTTGAGGCTCACCCAATCATTGTCCTGAAAAATTTCTGATCAGAGCAATTCTTCACAAACTTGATCAATCAGGAAGAGTCACCAAATGGGCAATAGAGTTGGGTGTCTATGACATAACCTATGAGCCTTGGACCGCCATAAAGGGACAGGCAGTTGTAGATTTCTTATTAGAGTATGAGCCAGAAAGTGACGAAGAAACAGAGGTTTCAGTTCAATCCGAATGGAAACTCTTTGTCAACGGATCATCAACGCTAGCAGGATTGAGCATTGGTGTGGAAATCCAGACTCCTGATGGAATGGATTTGTAGCAAGCAATCCATCTAAAATTTACTGCGTCAAACAATGAAGCCTAGTACAAGGCCCTGTTAGGAGGACTAAGACTGGCACAAACATTTTAGGTAAAAAATTTGCAAGTTTTTAGTGATTCTCAGCTAATCGTGGAACAGGTTAGTGGGGATTACCTTCCAAAAGATTATTGCATAAAAGCTTACAAAGACCTAGTAGAAAGGCCACTTAAGGAATGTAACTAAGTCAAAGTTTCTCAAATCTCAAGAGATCTGAACTTCAAAACCGATATGCTAGCATGATCAGCTTCGGCAACTCAACTAGATATCATTAGAATAGCTCTGATTAAATTTTTACAGAAGCCTAGCATCGATGCTCAGAAAGGGGTCCGAGTTATACAAAACCAACCCAGCTGGATGGATCCTATGAAAGCTTATCTTGTTAGTGGAGATTTGAAAGAAGAGGTAAGAAAAGTTGGAATGAATTCTTTTCGATACTCTATTATGGTGGACATCTATAGGAGATCATTCTCAGGGCCATATTTGAGGTGTGTGGCTCCTGTAGAAGCAAAAGAAGTGCTTTCCAAAATCTATGAAGGCATGTGTATAAATCATTCGGGAGGAACAAATTGATAAAGTAAAAATTAGGAGAACAAGAGAGAACTAATCAATACATGATTAAGTGAGAAAAAATTTAAACTGCATTCAAATATATCACATAAGTCGCAAAATAATGGAGTAGTACACATAAACATAACATCCATAAGTCTAAGAAAATAGAAACATAGAACAAAACAAGTCTAAGAAAATAAACATCAAATACTAGACATAACATGTTTGATTAATAAACATAACCAACTACTCAAGTCTAACAAACTAGGTCTAAACCACCAAGACCTAATCCTCATCCTCCTTATCATCATCATTAGCTCTAGAGCTTCTAGGTATAGCTTTCTTAATCAATGCTTCAAGCATTAAAAATTTTCTCTTCAAGTACTTCTCTAACCCCTTCATGGATTAATTGTATTGTCTTGCATTCAAAGCACAATTAGAATCTGGACCATAAAGTCCGACAATAGGAGCATTATCATCACTTTAATCTATAGCCTCCTCCACAACATGTTGCCTTGCAGCCTCCTTTTGTGCTGTTTCCTTCATCTTGTTAGTAATTAAAGACTTAACATTTGAAGCCGTGAACTTTCCTTTGGGCTTCACAACTGGAGCATTTGAAGGAATATACACTTTCTTTGTCTTGAGAATTTTCATCATAATCAAGGAAAATGGCGAAGCATTGGTAGGCCTAAAATCATCTGACTCTTGAATCTTTGTCCTCAAATTTGTAGCCGACAAATTAATCCTATTACCATTCACAATGTGATATAAAATCTCACCTCAATACCGTGGAACATCACCATTATGATCATGAGGATCAAGAGTATAGGACACAATCAAGTTCAATGCAGACACATTGTCAGTGATGTAAGCACTAGAAATTTTATTTTAAGTAATAGAGCATTCGATTCACATAATATTTTAATGATTTCTTTCATGCTTGGTATCCTCTCCTCATTACCTTCATAAAAAAAAATTATACCATCTTTTGCCTTTGGAACTCCAATAACCTCATAAATTAATTGGGTAGTCCCCTTGATCTCAGTCCTGAAACACTTCACTGTCATCTATAGTTCTTTCTCACTATAAGCAAGCACATTACTATAGAAAGAGCGAACCATGTCGGGAACACAATCTTTGCCTAGACTCGCTAAGGAACTCCAACCATTATTTCTGAAGTAGTGCACAAACTCCAAATGATAACCTTGCCATATGTTTTCTAAATCAAAGCTTTTTTTGCTTCTCATTGGCCTACAACCAATCACTTTCCTATAGTTCTCAAAGATTCATTCTTCATCAAAATGATCCAAAGTGAAGATTATATTTTCGTCTAGTGTGAGAGAAACATCACTCCTTTGTCTCCTAGATCCACCAGCCATTGCCACAATGAGAGGAATGCAAAATAATAAAGTGAAGACCATTGAAAAATTTTCACAAACACTTGGAGTGCAACCTTTGAAAACACAAGATTGGATGGAATTTTCTTAGTAAAATCTCTCAAAAATAACCCAAATGCCTCAAAGTTCAATTCCTTCCACCAATTCAACTCAAAATTAAACACGAATACCAACCAATATGATGATGATTAAGTAGCAGTTAAGAGTTTAGGTAAAATGAGGGAAAGGAAGAGAAAAGTGCACACAATGAAGTGGAAAGCACAAAATGAACACAAGCACAATAAATGCTCTGGCCGAGCCTTATTGGACCGGTCTAGCTTGTCCTTTGCACTGATTCAACTTTGACCAGTTTTGCAAATTTTTAAAATAAATTCCTTAAAATCTAAAAATAAGAAAATCTTTTTGAATTTTTATTTATGTGAAGAAAAAAAATACAATAATCATATAATCATTAAAACCAATTTTTCACATAAAATAACAATGAGTTCTAAAATTTTCAGGAAAACTCAAGAAAATTCACAAATGCATAATTTTAAAATCCATAAATTTGCCAACAAAATTTATACTTCATTTCATGATCATGGCACATTTTCAATACAAAAATATTTATAAAAATTTAAAAATTCATCTGTCAAATCCATGTGTGTGTGCAATCCAACATCTTAAAAAATTAATCAAATTCCTTTGATTTATCTTCTAAAACACATTAGATGATAAGCAAATAAAATCACACATGATAAAAAAAAATTCATTGAATTTCTTTTTTTTTATTCTAAGACGGTGGCTTTCACTCTTATGGGGAGCCAACTAATTTATCAAAAAAACTTCTTTAGAAAGATATATCATTAGATCGTTTAAGCCTTCAATACTACTCATACAATATACTCTAGTCAACTTCACATTAATTTTCAATCAATTCTCTCAGAGTTGGACATGTGCACAAATTGTATGTACTCAAAAGATTTACCTCTAAAAGGAAATAAATATAGCACATTAGTCATCAATGACTAGATCATAAACTCAAGTACTTCATCCATTGATAAACTAAGTATCCTAATCATGCATTCACAATCAAAATGAACTTAAACAGAAATATAGAGAATTCACATTATTTCATAGAAAAATATGATTTTCATATTCACATGATTATCATATAAAAATAAACAAAACATAACCTAATCTAAAATATATGTTCCAATGGAAAACAAATAATGAACATAAGCTCAGTCCATGACCATAAAAATTCTAATAACTTTAGTTAGGGGGTTTTGCACCCAAAGACCTATTATGAATAAATCCCATAGTATCAACAGGTAAAAACTTATCCAAATTTTCCTTTCTCATCCAAATTTTTTTAACATGCAACTTATCAAGAAAATATTGTGGAGAAACATAAATATTTTTTTCTTATTTAAATTTTTTTTAGCTTAAGAATTTTTGGGTTTGTTGCAATAATATGACTTTCTAGCATGAACCCTATTCTTAGCAAAAGAATTATGCACATGAAAATCAGAATTAAAATATTTTCTCTTCTTATAGCAATAATGTTGAGTATGTCCATTCTTATCATGAAAAGTACAATGAAACACATTGGACACAACATTAGCATGCAAAGACTCAACTTGAAGCTTAGGTTTTGGAGTAGAGGAATTTAAGTTCTTAGGTTTAACAAAAATAATTTTACCATTAGATGATGACCCAACAAAATCTAGTCCAGTCTTATCTCCTACAGGCTTACCAACACTAATCATGTTATCAAGCTTAATCTGTCTAGAAGTAAATACAATCAATTTCTCTTGTGATTTTTTTCAATTCAGGGTCAAGAAAATTAATTCTAGCAACAAGAGTATTTCTATCAGAAATAGCTTGACTTACCTCACTTTCAAGAAACTTGACTTTACTTTGAAGATTTTGAGTATCAGCTTTATTTTCTTCAATCAACTTTAGTTTGTCTTAATTCTCTTTCTTCAAAATTTCTTTTTCAATTTTCATCTGCTTCGGCTTCTTAGACTTCTCATTATACGCCTTTAACAATTTCTCAAAAACTTTTTGCAACTTCCTCTCACATGGTTTTTCATCTGATTGCTCAACTTCTGAATCTTCAGACCTAACTTGATTTAGAGTTGTATATATCTCTATTTCACCTACGAAGAATTATAAGTAGTATGATCATTAATATAAGCAAATAAAAGAAAAAGTATTATTTTCAACAGAAGAATCCCTATCAGAACTAGAAGAATCAGACTTGAAAATAATAGCTTTCATGACATTTTTTATATCTTTCAAAATTTGCTTTACACTAAAGCTATTCTTCATAAGACTTAGACATTGAGTAGATGTGTGACCTTTACCACCACATGTCTAATAAGTGATTTCAGAATCCTTAGAGTTATCAACTTATTTTTTCTTCCTATCTTACCTTTAGTTGATGTGCCTTGACTACAAAATTTAGAAGGATTTCCTTTCCAAAGATTTCTATCCTTTTTATATTTAAGGATCTTTCTAAATTTTCTAGCTAGAAGTGCAACATCATTATCGGAATCATATTCAAAACTCTCAACCTTTTGAACTTCTATTTTTGAAGAATTTGAAATGTTTGATAAAATTGAAGACTTGGAAGTCTTTGATGATTTTCAAGCTAAATTTTTTGATTTTAGAAGTTTCGGATATTTTATCTCAAAATTTTGAATTGATCCAACTAATTCTGTCACATCCATTGAATAAACATCTCTGCTCTCATCTAATGCTTCCAACTTAGCTTGGAAGTTATCTAGAAGTGACCTCATGATTTTTCAAATAACTTGAAAAGATGAAATTCTTTCACCGAGGTTTGCACAATTTTGAACAATATCATTAAGTTTGGAATAAAAATCAGAAAGCATCTCATCTTCATCCATTCTATTAGTTTCAAACCTGATTGCTAGCATTTGTAGCTTCAATTTCCTTACCTTGGTACTACTATCATGAGTTACCTATAAAATATACTATACTTCTTTCGAAGTGGAACAAATAGAGATTCTAGTAAATTTAGAAGGAACAACAGAATTAAATATAACATATAAATCCTTGTTGTTATTATTAGCTTCTTCATGCTCAGCATTTGACCATGTTGTCTTATCCATTACTATAGTCACAATGGCATCACTAGTTCTCAACAGACATCCATACTCTCTCACCTTGAGATTTAAGAAAAACTTTCATGCGAGACTTCCAAAAAGTATAATTTGAACCATCAAACAAAGGAGTTCATTGAATCATTCCACCATCTTTTATACTAGATTCTACGATGATTTTTGAAAATAATTTTTGATTTTAAAAATTACTTTGCAAGGAACTTCTCACAAATTAGAGAACACTGGTCTGATACCAGTTCTTAGTTGTGTAGTGCAGAAGCGACTACGAAAGTTATATTTAAAACCTTGAGGGGGTGATTGGGTTTACTCAATTTTTGCTTAATCTTTCAGATTATCTAACTTAAGTCCAATTAAAATTAAAAAAAAATCCCACAAAGCAGGTAAATAAATAAAGTACAATAAAGTAAACAAATGCACCAAATATAAATGGAAAATTCATATCAGACAAAAAACCACAAGTGAGGCTTTGTAGCCCCGGAGAACCAAATCCACTATCGTCAAAGCAAAGTACAATAGACTCTGTCCCAGACTCACTCCCACTCCACTCTAACAAGAACTTGATACGGAACACATCAGGCTTACTATTGTGACTCCTTTGTCCAACTATTGCAGATTCTCGACTAACGTTAGTATTGTTGCAGAAGTGTAACTGAAAGAACACAAATACTCAACAAGTATTCTATCCCCTTTATAGCACAATTTTCTTCTCCTTCCTCACCAACGAAAAGTTGTAAAAAAAACCAACCTAATAACTTGATCAAGAAGAAAATTTTGAAGCAGTCTTCGAACAGTTGATCAAGCAAATAGTGACATCCTAAATCACTCAGTGAATATGTGTGTGCTCTCAAAAATATAAATAAAGAATCGAGGAAAAAATTCTCTGCTAGAAAAATATCTCAATACTTTCTCTCTCTAGCATATAAATTTTTTGTCTATTGAAAACGTAATGAGAGAGACCCCTATGATATTTTTATAGAGATTAAAAACCCTAATTTTTCTTAAAAAATAAGTTTGCTAACAGAAGGCATGGACCAGTCCAAGCTATTCCTTGGACTAGTCCAGCATTTTACCTATAAAAATTGAGATCTTGAGACCTCTTGGACTGGTCCATCTTAAACCTTGGACCGGTCTAATCTTGAAAATTTGCAAAATTTACTTAAAAACCCCTCTTTTCAGGGTCGGAGCCTCCCAATTTGAAATATATGTGTTCTCACTGCTTTACTTGAATTATGTGACTGTCATACGTGATCAACGAAGTCCTCATGCAATTAGAACCATCCAAAAACTTTAATTAATCAAAAACTTGCTCAGACCATTGATGTCTTCTTCTGAGGATTCAAGCTTCATCTATTTGAAGAACATTTGCATAATTGGTGTAGAACTTCATACTCAATCTAAAACTTCAGTTACATGATCAATGACAAGAATATAAAGAAAATATTACAACTCAATCATGTTTAGTGTTGTGTGCGGTTGTGCTACTCACAATTGATATATTTACCACTCGTAATAGAACGAATCCTTGAAGGATAGGGCTCTAAGTTGAGGATGTTGATCCCACGTACAAAAACTCCATAGGTATAACTTGTTAAAGGTTGATGGTTGATTCTTGTTTAAATCACAACCGAGTGTTGATTGTTTTCTTACTCTACTTTGAAAGTATGAAATATAATTTAAATACAAAGCATTGAGAGAAGGGTAAATGACTAGGGTTAGACTTCATCACTAGCCTCGTAGTATATCACACTTCTAATAAATTGGGGGAATTCATGCAAATGGGTACTAAATAACCCGTTGGCAAGTTCCACGTATAATGATATCACCAAGAGAATACACACACCTTAATATACTGTAATCCATCTTCAAAAAACATGATTTTCCTACCTACCTACTTACCTAATTATCTAGTTACCTAAGTGCAGTGAAATCACCATCTCTAAGCATGGACTATGAAAATCTAGCTATGCATGTTATAGTGAAAACTAGTCTCAATCCATCACTTGTAGTTCTTGTGAAACTTACAAGTGTTTGAAGATTATGTGAGGAATTTAAGCATTTCTAAGATAAGAAGATAAATTACAACACATGAGCATGGATAATTTGTAAACTTATTGATCGGCGTTGAATGTTACACATTCTAGCCTCTTAATTTGCATATTTTATTCTCTTAGTAATAGTTTATTTGTGATTTTACTCTATTTTTGTATTTTCTATCTTTTTAGGACTTCACATCTTCAATATTTCACATAATTCATACTTTCCATAATTCACATTATTCATTTGATAACAGTTAAATCATGGTTTGCATCAAACACATCTTTAAAGCAATTTATCAAACAGCTAAGTGTCCCTTTCACAAATAAACACAAATTTGCACAATTCTTCCACGATTCAATCCCAACATGCTTTATGTAATACCCCGCTCCAACACATGGTATGATATTGTCCGCTTTGGGCCTGAGCCCGCACGATTTTACTCTTGGGTTTTACCCCAAAAGGCCTCATACCATTTGAAGAGAATATACTACATATAAGCACATCCCCTTTTTCACACCCAGGCGATGTGGGATTGAGCACCCTGTACCCTGTCAGTGTGGTAGCTCAGCCCAGTGTTTGTCTTCGCACCCGCCCACTCACACCCGTCTACAAGGGTTACTACAATCCACCCCTCTACGAGGCCCGACGCCCTCGTCGGCACACTTCCGGCTGGGCTCAGGCTCTGATACCAACTGTAATACCCCGCTCCAACACATGGTATGATATTGTCCGTTTTGGGCCTGAGCCCGCACAGTTTTGCTCTTGGATTTTACCCCAAAAGGCCTTATACCATTTGAAGAGAACATACTACATATAAGCACATCCCCTTTTCCACACCCAGGCAATATGGGATTGAGCACCCTGTACCTTGTCAGTGTGGTAGCTCAGTCCAGTATCTGTCTTCGCACCCGCCCACTCACACCTGTCCATAAGGGTTACTACACTTTATAATCAACCATAGCAACTGTAAACATGTGATTAGCCATATAGCATAATGAATTTATCAATTAGCGTAATTAAGCATGTTTTACTATTAAAAAATATCTAATTGTCCCACATAACCAATTGGTTGTCATAGATAACCAATATACTCACAAAAACCCCGAATTTTATGGGTTAGGCATCCCTACCTCAAATTGGAAGAGCTTCTAATTGAATTCCCCAAATCTCACCCAAAAGATCAACCTTCTCCAAAATTAATTTTGAACCGATCAATCTCGAGCCCTCGATGCGTATATCGTTTCTTCTTTCTTCGGCGAACTCAAATTCCTACCCGAAGTCCTTCTAATCCATTGAAGAAGTGAAGAAGATGAAGTTTATATATATATATATAGGCTGCTATGGCTGCTGAGATTTGAAGAATGAAGAGATGAAGTCTCTCATTATATTTATAGAAAAATGACCTACACATAATTACAACAATGCCAATTCTTTTTCCTAAAACCTTCCCGGACTTGTTTTTGGAGTTCCGTAACTCTGATTGACACGAAATCGATTCCGTTGCACGTCAAATATTTTATTTAACCTACCCTCTTTAGTTGAAGTTATTCTGACACTTTTGAATTTTCTGAACCCGCGCTCCTAGGTTGACTGGACTCGAAAAAGTCAACTTTTGTTGAATGCTCCAAAAAAATTTCAAACCTAAATAAGTTATCTAAACATGTATTTTACATTTAAAACTCATATATAATCATTTAAAGCATTAATATGACAATTAAATAAAAATATAAGAAAACTGGCCAAAAATGGTTGTTACAACCTACCTAACTAAAAAGGATTCGTCCCCAAAATTAGTTCATACCTCAAGAAAACAAGTCGGGATACTTAGAACAAACTTCCTACTCTCGCTCCCAAGTAGCTTCCTCAACATTGTGATGATGCCGCAAAACCTTGACCAAGGGAATAGTCTTACCTCAAAACTTGCTCTCTAGTATCAAGAATCTAAATTGGTCTCTCCTCATAGGTGACATCCTCGTCAACCTCAACGTCTACCCAACTTAGAACGTGTGATGGATCAAGTTTGTATTTTCTCAACATCGAAACATAGAACACATTGTGAACCTTTTCCAACTATGGTGGGAAAGCCAACCTGTTGGCCACCTCACTGACACACTCAAGGATCTCGAATGGTCCAATATATCTCGGTGACAACTTACCACTCTGCCCAAAGCGCATTAATCCTTTCTGTGGTGAAACCTTAAGAAACACACGATTTCCCAGCTCAAAGAATAACGGTCTCCTCCTTCGATCGACATAACTCTTTTATCGACTTTGAGCTGTCAACAGTCGCTGCCTAATCAGCTTAATCTTTTCTATAGTCTCATACACGATGTCTGGTCCTAAGGTTGCAGTCTCACCCACCTCAGTCCAACAAATTGGAGATCTATACGGTCTGCCGTACAACGTCTCAAATGGTTCCATCTCAATACTGGCTTGATAACTGTTGTTGTACGCAAACTCCACAAGTGGCAAATGATCTTCCCAACTATTGCTAAAATTAAGAATACAGGCACGAAGCATATCCTCAAATATTTGAATAGTACACTCTGATTGTCCATCAGTCTGAGGATGGAATGTCGTGCTAAAGTTCAACTCGGTGTCCAACACCATCTAGAATCCCTACCAAAATCTCGAAGTAAACTGTGGATCCCGATCTGACATAATGGATACTAGAACCCTATGTAATTTCATAATCTGCTCCACATATTGCTTACTGAGCCTCCTCACATCATCATTCAACCTCATAGGCAAAAAGTGAGTTGTTGTAGTCAACCTATCCACAACAACCCAAATGGTATCATTGCCCTTATTTGATCTCGGAAGACTCGTAACAAAGTCCATGGTGATATGTTCCCATTTCCATTCTGACACAGGTAATGGTTGCAACAACCCCACTGGCTTATGATATTCCAGCTTTACTTGTTGACAAGTAAGGCATCTCACCACAAACCGTGCTACGTCCTACTTCATACCCCTCCACCAATATTGGCATCTCATATTGTGATACATTTTGGACCCACCAAGATGAACTGCAAAACGAGAATGATGAAATTTCTGTAATACATCATCACGACAATCAGAAGGAACTGCCATCAACCCTCTGAATCATAGACCCCCATCGAAATGCAAGGTCTAATCTGTCACCGTCGTACCACCAACAATCTATGAGTGAATAGACTCCAATTTAGTATCCTTCTTTTGTGCCTCAATCACCTTGCTCACGAGCATAGGTTGAGCTACCAAGCTAAACAACGTAGCTGGCTCACTATCATCACTGAAATATAACCCCAACTTTGAGAAATCTTTCATCATTTTTCATTCCCGAATGGCTATGCTAGCTAGAGTCCCATGAGACTTTCTGCTCAACGCATCTGCCACCACATTTGCTTTACCCGGATGGTATTGTTAATCAAAATTGTAGTCCTCCATGTACTCAACCCATCGCCTCTGCCTCATGTTCAAATCCTTTTGGAAAAGAAAGTACTTGAGACTTTTGTGATTTGAATACACCTCGAATCTCTCATCATACAAGTAATGTCTCCACCCTTTCAAAGCAAAGATCACCGCTACTAGCTCTAGGTTATGTGTAGGATAGTTATGCTCGTGAGTCTTTAATTGTCTAGACCCATAAGCAACTACTTCATCACATTGCATCAACACACAACGTAGTCTACTCCCCGAAGCATCACCATAGATCACATACCTTAAGCCACGCTCGGGTATCACCAAAATAGGAGTTGTAGTTAACCGCTTCTTCAATTCACAAAATGCTAACTCACATCCTTCGTTCCACACAAACCTCACACCCTTACGAGTAAGTCATGTCATCAGTGCTGCAATACTAGAGAAGTCTTTCACAAACTTTCTATAGTAGCCCTCCGCTAAACCAAGGCAACTCCAAATCTCAAAAATGTTCTTTGGACTCTCCCAACTCATCACAGCCTCAATCTTAGATGGATCAACTACAACTCCACCTCCGGAAACAACATGTCTAAGAAATTTCACCTCTTTGAGCCAAAACTCACACTTTTCATAGTTAGCGTATAATCGGTGCTCTCTAAGGATTTACAAAACTGCTCTAAAGTGTAACTCATTCTCCTCCTCAAAAGATGAGTACATAAGTATATAATCCACAAACACCACTACAAAAGTGTGAGGTACTCATGAAATACGCAGTTCATTAAGTCTAGAAATACCGCCGGTGTATAGTCAAACAGAATGGCATTACAAGAACTCATAATGTCTATACTGCGTACAAAAAGCCATTTTATGGATATCTTCATCCTTCACCCTCAATTGGTAATAACCTGACCTTAAATTAATTTTTGAGAAGTAGTGGGCTTCCTTTAACTGATCAAATAAGTTGTTTATCCTTGGCAACAGATACTTATTCTTGATTATCACATGATTCAACTTTCAGTAATCAATGCACAATCTCAAAGCACCATCTTTCTTCTTGACAAACGACACTGATGCTCCCCACGGTGATGCACTCGGTCTAATAAAGCCTTTAACTTTCAAATCATCCAATTGGCGCTTTAATTCCACCATCTCTACTGGTGCCATCCGATATGGTGCCATAGAAATGGGCATCGTACTGGGTATAAGACTAATCCTAAACTTTACCTCTCTCTTGGGAGGCAAATCTGTCAAATACTTCGAAAAGACGTCTACAAACTCATATACTGCCACCAGATACTTCTCTCTCAGCATTTCCTCCCCCTCGGCTAAAAGACTAGCCAAAATAAAACTATGTCGCTCTCGACTGCTAATGCCATAACGTGGTGAAGTATAGGAGTCACTCCAATCTCCCATAAAATAAAAACAATCACCCTCGGGCGTACAAATCGTCACTGTCCCCCTAAAACAGTCGATAGTGGCACGAACCCCGATAACCAATCCATCCCTAGGATGATATCAAAATTACTCATATCAAGAAAAATGAAATCAAACTCAAGTATCCTCCTAGTTATCTCAATAGCACATGCCTGACACACTCTGTCAAGAATTATTGTACCGCCCACTGGCGTATCAACACAAACTGCTCTACCCAAGGTTTCCAAATCCTTGCCAAACCAACTACCATGTTCACATAATCCACCATCGTCAAATATGATTTACAATACTGGCATACCATCCTGGGCATAGTCTACAATTCTGTGCAATTGTCGAAACAAACCACATAAATCTTGTGCACTTGTCAAAATAAATCACATGAACAGTGCACTTATCAAAGCAAGCCACATAAATCCTGTGCACTTGCTGAAACAAGCCACATAAACAGTGTCCAAAGCCACATAACAATGCCCAGTTTCATAGACTATAACTCGATGGAATTCGACACCAAGTCTAGGATCTTATATCCCGTTGATTTCATAATTTCATTACCCAATAAATTTCCATCACCCAATACCCGAGAAAGAATCATGTCTCATTTCATCCTTCCACTCCAAGGAACTATTTGATAGTTAGAGAGAAGTCCTTTTATATTAGCACTTCACTTTAGACAACCCTTCCCAATGAGAGTTTGAGGTCGCCTATAATCACCTACAATCTCATACAACTTACCCAGCGTATATACTGGACTGCATCCATTGAGTCCACCCTTCCCCCTTATGGTAAGAAATTATCCTCACTTCTGATACTATATGTCAGGGTTCTAACCACCATTAACTATTCCTTCGCTTATCATATCAATCACTTATCACACAACTTTTAACTCATTTTACATAACTCAAACATATCACTTTCAAATGTACAAACCGTCACCTATCCATTAACTCAAAAGGATGAAATCAATTCCAAGCATTCATCCCACTATATCAACAGTACACTCCACACATTCCCTATCTAGAATCATGCTATCACAGTACTACCAATAGCTGTACTCAATTGATTAACCTCTAGTCCCCAATGCCCGTGCAATAATATAGGTCAACGTTAATAAGTTATCACATGCTATAAAATCAACATGATCAAACTACTACTCACATAATAACACGTCATCACTTTCGCACGAAACATATAGACATATTTTTCAACACACATTTAATCACATAAACATGTTCTGAAATTAACGTATAACACATATCACATGTTATCACATAGCACGTTTTCATTTCAATACATAACAAATGTCACACCCCAAAATTCGGATCGCTAGGACTCCCCTAGTTCGAGCCCAAATTCTAGTTAGTGAGGTGTAATGATCGCCTGATCATCATCCCACGATCCTAGCAACCATGATAAACCATCATTTGTCACCCTATGATATCCCCATTGATACCAAGCTGTCATGCCCCGATTGTTGAGTCATGACTCATCACAGAAGCCTTTACCTTATCAATACATCTATCTCTTACTGTATAGGTTACAATGATCGATAATCTAAGTTATCATTCATAATCAACGAAAACATCATTTACACATCAATACCATCATACACAACCCTTCAAATGATTCCATCACACAAGTACGAATACATGAATCCTTGGATATTTTTTATCAAAGGCTAAAAATAGAACCATTGGAAAGAGGTTTTCAAAATACTCAATTTTAAAAAAAGAAACACTTGATTTGGGTTTAAAACGAAGAAGTTATGACCCGTCGAAGTTGAGAGGAAAACATACTATAAGTAGGACGGGTCCCCAAAAAGTAGGATCGGTGAGACTTTCTGCAAGTCCAAAATACCGAGAGAAGTTGGACTGGTGTCCAAAAAGTAGGACCGGTGGGTCTTTCCTAATAGTTGATTTTTTTGTGAAAAACTTTGCAACCTAAAATCCCACTTCACCAAGCCTCAATCCATACACACATGAACTTTAAGGCATGAAAATCCAAGCCAAATATAATATTCCAAGCTTTCCAAAACCCAACTAAGATCATCCATAGCATAAGCAATTAAAAATCAACTATGCAATCTTATAATCATCCACAAATTTTATATCATCGTTTAAATTATCAAGCATTCTACCATACTCAAACCATGCTTATAATATATGAAATCGTAAGACATAATTAATGCATGTTCCCGAACATAAAATGGTCTTTACATGTTTGTCACGTGCATATAGTCCACAACTCGAACATGAACTCAAATAAAGCGATAATGAAAGTCTTTAAATGAAATCAAGATCTGCTCCACACCAATGTACTATTGGGGAGACTCCATCACTTTCTTTCCATTTCCAAAAAATGTTAATCCTCGTGGGATGAGTAACCACGCGCTCAATAGGAGTGTCTAAAACATAATTTCGTAAGTTTCGTGAATACCACATAAGCACACATTTGTATTTAACCATATTAAACAAATATCTACATATCGAAATCATATCATAAGCAACGTCTAATATGACATGATGTGCATGACTCCCTCATCCTCTCCACACATCCATTGGTCTCAATTTCTTTAGACGGACCAATCCCACCTATCCAAGGCTCTATAACATGGCCACCTTATCGTATGACTCACCTTTATAGGGAGTATCCTCTTCATTTCTAATGGAGCTCTATAACAAGTCCACACCATGAGAGCTTTCCTTTATTGGATCCTCTCAACACTCGTCAAAAGGACATTACCGTCCAATTGAACTCACCACCCTTACCATGCCAATGAAGATGCACCCACATGTTCAATCAATATACATTTATAACCCAAGTTCAATAGAACATTCATATATCATGTTGCACATTTCTTATTTAAATTTCACGTGTACATTTTGAACCTGCTTCACATCTTCAATATTTCACATAATTTATACTTTTCATAATTCACATTATTCATATGATAACAATTAAATCATGTTTTGCATCAAACACATCTTTAAAGCAATTCGTCAAACACCTAAGTGTCCCTTTCACAAATAAACATAAATTTGCACAATTCTTCCACGATTCAATCCCAACATGCTTTATAATCAACCATAGCAATTGTAAACATGTGATTAGCCATCTAGCATAATGAATTTATTAATTAGCATAATTAAGCATGCTTTATTATTGAAAAATATCTAATTGTCCCACATAACCAATTGGTTGTCATAGACAACCAATATACTCACAAAAATTCCAGATTTTATGGGTTAGGCATCCCTACCTCAAATTGGAAGAGCTTCCAATTGAATTCCCCAAATCTCACCCAAAAGATCAACCTTCTTTGAAATTGATTTTGAACCGATCAATCTTGAGCCTTTGATGCGTATATTGTTTCTTCCTTCTTCGGTAAACTCAAATTCCCACCCGAAGTCCTTCTAATCCATTGAAGAATATGAAGTTGATATATATATATATATATATATATATATATAGGCTCCAACAACTGCTGAGATTTGAGGAATGAAGGAATGAAGTCTCTCATTCTATTTATAGAAAAATGACCTACACATAATTACAATAATGCCAATTCTTTTTTCTAAAACCTTTTCGGACTCGTTTTTGGAGTTCCGTAACTCCAATTGACACGAAATTGATTCTCTTGCACGTCAAATATTTTATTTAACCTACCCTTTGAAGTTGAAGTCATTTCAACATTTTTAGATTTTTTGGGCCCACGCCCCTGGGTTGACCGGACCAGAAAAAGTCAACTTTTACCGAACACTCCGAAAATTTTCTCAAACCTTAAATAAGTTATTTAAACATGTATTTTACATTTAAAACACATATATAATCATTTAAAGTATCAATATGACAATTAAATGAAAATATAAGAAAATCAGCAAAAAATGGTCACGGTTCTTACACAGGGTGCTGGAAGCTTCCTCCCTACAGCATTCCCTATAGGTGGAGGGATGAGGACATTTCTAGTAAACATTCTATTGCCCTCCTTTTTCATACTCACGCCCTATTTTTCTTTACTCTGCATATTTTTAACTAGCGTTTGTTTTTAAATACAACTGTGAGGCATGTGAGCAGTTTAGTGGTGGTCCTGTAAGCACACAAGATACTTGGTAGTAGCTCTGGTCATAAACCTTTTGAGTCTTCCAAATGTGTCTTGATCTTTTTGAGTATAGTTCTATTAGCAACTTCAGCTTGTCTATTCGCCTGCGGGTGGCCTGGCGAGGAGTAGTGATTTTTTTGTCATGCCTAGAATAGAAACTTTGAAAAAGTGCACTTTCAAAATACCTTCTGTTGTCTGTGATAATGATCATTGGCACACCAAACCTACATATAATCAATTTTCAAATGAAATCAATGACATTTTTCTATCCAATCTTGCCAAGGACTTCGCTTCCACCCATTTAGTGAAGTAGTCAATTGCCACAATTACAAAATTTTTTTGCCCCTTTCCCATAGGTAAAAGGAGTGATCAAGTCCATCCCCCACTGGGCAAAAGGCCATGGTGCAACTATTAGGGTTAATCTTCTGGTGGTTATCTTGAGTTATTGGTGACCCGTTGGCAATTGTCGCACTTCTTGACAAAATCTAACGCCTCCTACTGTATGGTGGGCCAATAGTATCCCAACCTGATAGCTTTATATGTTAAAGACCTGCCCCTTACGTGATTTCACAGTCCTTTTCATAAATTTCTTTCATGACATATCGAGTTTCCTCTGTTGAAACGCATCGTAAGTAGGGCAAGGAGATTCCTATTTTATAAAGGATTCCATTGATTAGGGTGTATCTAGCTGCCCTAATCATTATTCTGTGTGCCTCAACCCTATCGGGTGGCAATTTGCCATCTCTGATGTACCTGATAAGCAGATCAGCCCATTCCATGCCTTGAGTCACTTGATTCACCTCGCACTGTACCTCCTTTGTTATGCTTGATTCTTCCATATGTTCCACAAGTATTGCATCATATGCAACTTCATGTGCAGTTGCCAAGCGAGCAAGTTAACATTAAAGTTCTCATCGCGGGGGACTCGTATGATGGAGAACCTTTGGAGGTAGGCAATTAGCTTGTGAACCTTTTGCAAATAGGACTTCATTTTTTTTCCTTTTACTTTATGTTTTATGTGAACTTACTGGGCAACTAATTGGGAGTTAGTGTAATCTTTTAATTGTTGCACTTCGAGAACTATTGCTATTTTCAGCCCTGTAATCAAATCTTCGTATTCAGATTCATTGTTTGTCGCCTTGAACCCAAACCGCAAAGCATATTTAAAACTCTCCCCCTTAGGAGATATAATCATTATCCCTGCGCCACTGGCTTGTGCATTTAATGATCCATCTACAAATAATTCTCATGTGTAGTCTGGATTCATTTGGTCCTACCCATTTTGTTGAACTGGTCTCTCCTGCTCTTCCACGGACGTTTGCTCTCCCTTTGGCGGATAGGTCAACTCAGCTACAAAGTCTACAAGTACATGACCTTTTATTGCTGATCTTAGTTTATACCGGATACCGAATTCCCCCAGCTCTATGGACCACTTCATAAGCCATCTAGAAGTTTCAGGTTTGAAGAGAACTTATCGGACTGGTTAATTAGTCAATACATTTATTGTGTGTGCTTGGAATATGGTCTAAGTTTCCTAGCTAACATGACCAGGGCAAAATCTAGTTTCTCTATGATGTGATACATTTCTTCAGCCCCTTGAAGTACCTTCCTGGCATAGTATATAGGCCTCTGAACCCCCTCGTCTTCTCGCACTAGCGTGAAATTGACCACTACAGAGGAAACAACCAAGTATAGGTACAGTTCTTCCCCTGAGTTTTCACGGGGCAAGAGTGGGGGCTAAGATACTACTTTAGGTCAACTAGAGTACGTTCACACTCTGGGGTCCATTCAAAGGCTTTTTTGAGGACCTAAAAAAATGGGAGGCATTTATCTGTGGCCCGAGAGATCAGTCTATTTAATGCTGTCACCTTGCCTGTCAGTCGTTGAACCTCTTTGACCGTTCTGGGTGATTTGTGTCAAGAATTGCCTTAACTTTTTCTGGATTGGCTTCAATTCCCTTCTTATTGACCAAGTAACCCAAAAACTTTCTGGAAGAGACTCCAAAAGCACATTTACTTAGGTTGAGCCTCAACCTATACCTTCAGAGGACATCAAAAGTTTCTTGTAAGTCAATCAAATGATCTGTGGCTTTCAGACTTTTGATGAGCATGTCATTGATGTATACTTCCATGTTTTTGCTGTTGATTTGTTTCTTAAACATCATGTTGACCAACCTCTGATAGGTCGCGCCCGTATTTTTCAAACTAAATGGGATCACTATATAAGAATACAACCCTCTCTGTTATGAAAGATGTCTTCTCCTTATCTGATGGATGCATCGGGATGTGATTGTAACTGGAATAAGCGTCCATGAAACTAAGTCGCTCATATCCAATCATTCCTTCTACTAGTATATTGATCTGTGGGAGAGGTAAACTATCCTTTGGGCATTTTTTATTTAGAGCGGTGAAATCTACACACAGGTGCCACTTGCCGTTGAGTTTCTTCACCAAGACCACATTCGCTAGCCAGTATAGGTAGTGCGATTCTTGTATAGATTTGGCCTTCAATAATTTATCTACCTACTCAGATATTGCCAAATTTCTTTCTGGAGCAGAAGTTCGTCTCTTTTGTCTGACAGGCTTAGCGGTAGGGTAAACATTCAACCAATACATAACAATTGTTGGGTCAACGTCGGGCATATCTTTGTGGGACCAGGAAAATACATCCCAATTTTTTTTGAGAAACTGAACGAGTTCCTTATGAGTGATGGGTGAAAGTGATGACCCCACGCTTACCTTCTTATTGGCTTCTGGCCCTTACAAATCAATTTCAACTAGCTCTTCCATTGGCTCTGCATAGCGAGCCTCTTCTTCATTTTTGACTTCCAAACTCTCTATGCTCAATGTCTCTAACAACTTCTTCTCTTTTAGAGAAGTGGCATAACACTCCTAGGCAGTAGCTTGATCTCCCTTTAATTCTCCAACTCAGTAGGGAACTGCACGAGGAGATGGTAAGTAGATGTAACTTCTTTCATGGCATTCAGTGTAGCTCTTCCCATAATAATGTTATAAGTAGACGAGCAATCCACCACAAAGAAGGTCATCATCTTCATGAATTGTCTTAAACTTGCACCAGTGGTGATTAGAACAGTAATGACACTAAGCGAAAAGAGCTTCCCCAAGAGAATTCGATAAATAGGGACATAATAGGCTTAAGTCTTTCCCTGCCGATATTCATTTGGTCAAAAGCTTCTACAAATAGGATGTCAGCAGAACTACCATTGTCGATCAGTACTCGCTTGATTATGAAAATGGCAATAGTCAATGTGACCACTAGAGCATCGTCACGTGGTTGTTGAATCCCCCTCGCATCTGCCTCTAAAAAAGTTATGATCTGATCTTCTATTTGAGGGTGCTTAGCTTAGGGGGGTGATTCGCTTATTTCGCCCACTTTGTAAAAATTTTTGACTTTTCTTATATACGCTTTTGGAGCAGCCTTAGACTCTCAATCGCCTACAAACCCACCAGAGATAAGCCTGATCTCTCCCAGTGGAGGGTTTCTTCTAATATTGTTGTCTTTGCCTTCACGTGGGTAGTTTTGTGCCCCCCCTCTCATCTCCAACACAAATCTATGCAGCTGGATCCTACGAATCAGACTTTTAATTTGCCTCTTTAAGTCGAAGCACTCGTCTGTGTCATGTCCATGATCATGGTGAAACCTACAATACTTATCATGAGATCTCTTGGCGGGATCAGTTCTTAGTTTTGGAGGCAATGTCACTGTCGGATCATCTTAAATGTAGAGGAAAATGTGGCTTATCGATGTGTTTAATGGGGTAAAACTGAGTCCCTTATCTCGATGTGATAACCTATCACCCTGATCTCACGTCGTCTTGCCATATTTGGGGTCCCTTTATTCCTTAATGGAATGTCCTCCCTTTTTCCTGTTCATTTTTCTATCATCATCTCCTTTTTTTTCTTTTATACGTCTAAGGCATCCTCGGCATTCATGTACTTTTGGACCCTTATGAGTAGCTCTGACATACTTTCTGATGAATGTTTAGAGATTGAATATAAGAACTTTGAAGACTGCAGGCCTCCTATGAACGAGGTAATTGCTACCTTGTTATCTAAAGCATCGACTTGCAACATCTCTTTGTTGAACCGGTTGATGTAATCTCGCAATGATTCTCCCTTGGTTCTACCTTATGTTTAGAAGATAGGTTGTAGGTTTCCCGTGTCTTCAGGCTGCAATGAAATTGTTCACAAACAGCTGGCTCAATTCTTTAAAGGAATGTATTGACACAAGTTTCAGGCTATTGAATCATGCTCAGGCAAAACCTTTCAATGTAGTGGGAAATGCCTTACACATGATCTCATCTGGCACTCCTCGGAGGTACATCAAAGCCTTGTAGGTCTCAAGATGGTCTAGTGGGTCCCATCAAACTTTTCAAGGGTGGGCATCTTGAACTTGTTGGGCAAAGGATAATTCATTACTGCAGAGGTAAAAGGGAGGTTGGTTTGTTGGACCAGATCATTCACCGTAGTAGGGCCCTTCCCCTTTATGGCATGGGTCATACTTTTTACCTTAGCTCTGAGATCCTGCATTTCTATGTCATGATAAGCAATTTCCCCTACCTACCCTGAATCTCCATGATTACGAGCTCTTTCAGACAAATTCAGGTGAATGGGATTTGCCCCAACTCACTCACTTCTCACATGACTCTGGGTAGCATCGTCTGCCAGAATCCCACTATCTCACACAACATAATTCCCTTCTAGATAGATTAGGTTGAGGTGGCTTCGTGATGGCACCGGTGCTACGGGGGAAGGCATTGCAGGATTGCTACATTTTGTTGAAGTACTTGGATCAGACTCTGATTCATGTTTTGAACCTGGTGTTCCAATGCTGCGACACGCTCCTGGTTATTTAGGGCTTCAGGATGTACTCCAGGCAAGTCTCCCTGACCAGGGGGTTGCATGCATCCTTCTCCCATTATAGGAAAGTTAAGGCCAGGAGGGGGGTCCTGCCCGACTAGGAGATTATAACCGATATGGGGATCTAGAGCGGCAGGCAGTTTGTGACCGGCAGGATCTTGGCCAGCTGGCGGATTGTGACCGGTAGGTGGATCCTAACCGGCTGGAGGATTATGGCCAATAGGGTCCTGACCGGCTGGAGGATTGTGGCTAGCAGGAGGATCTGGACTAGCTGTGGTCTTTGGCCCAGATCATAGGTGTATCATGCTTCGTGTAGAACAATCAAGTTCATGATCGTTCCCACAGATGGTGCCAACTGATGATGCACAGATCGACGCACGATCCGGGTCAACGCTAACTTGAAAAAAAAAAAAAGGGTAACCGGAAAGACACCGGTGTGGTGCAGACCGATTATGCTCTAATACTCAAGTCAGATATCAGAAGGGCTTAAGAAACTATAAAGGCAATCAAAGGGTATTAATTGCATACCTAGAATATGAATCACCCCTGTATTTATAGAAGTAAGACGAGACTGTATCTGAGTGGGAGACTAACCCTTCAGTTCCCAAGTCTATCGAGAGATAGAAGAGTTGTGGTCAATGCTTACCTCTCATCCAAGTCACAAGAATCACAATTGGAGTCAAATACCCCATCACTTACAACAACAAAAAAAACAAATACAAGTCAACTAACATGATACCAAATTAAAACTATTTTCATATCACAAGTTACAGCATCTTTTTCAAAAAATGTAATAGTCGAGAAAAACAATTCATAAATTCCATTTTCATTTCCAATAGGTATAATCCATAAGAAATCCATAGTTTTTCACATTTGCAGTATCAACAAGATGATTGTGTTTATTAATTAATGGTGGTTTACCATCGATGGCCCCAACCCTCCCTCAATAATCACAAGGTGTTGAAGCACTGGCCAACTCCGCATGCCCCAAACCTTAATAATCAAATGGTGTCGACCCGGCCAACTCAACGTGGCCCCAACACTTAATAATCAAATGATGTCAAAAACACCGACGAACTTGGCATCGCCTCAACCCTCTATCGCAACCTGTTTTAACTTTGCTGCTTGACAATTAATCAAAATCCAATTGTAATTTAAAAGTTTTCATATAACAGTTTAAATTAAAAAGAGTTATCCAAATTAAGGAAGTTAAGTATGACATAACATTATAATCAGTTTCATAGAATTTCTTATGCTTTCAAACCCAATTCCAAAGAAAAGAAACAGAAGCTGACCAATATACTTTATTTCCAAAAGTCTACGTCTTATAAAACTCATCCCCAAACCCATGTTGTTCAGTTCAACTTTCCTAGCACAAGGATGCAGTACCAAATTGAACAAGTAATCCACAAGAAGAAATCAAATCTTTACACAATGATACATTTATAAAACCCCACAACGAAGGTACAGCTAAAATAAGTTTTGACAAGATAATTTAACAAATCCAAATCATAGTTCACATGCGAGGAATACTTTCAGAAATTTTCAGATTTTTGAACAAATAATTACTTCAATTTTTTGATACAGTTGTAGTATGAATATAATATATCATTGTTTTAGAAGATCACACGTGTATTATGTATACCCGAACAGCTGCCACACGTTTTCTTTTCTCTAAAAGCATATAATGGATACTCATGTTATTACTATTTCATGTACAAGTGTATGTTACGTACTAATACTACACATAGACACCAATTTATATATAATGATAGGGCTGAAGACTTTCACCCAGGAACCATGGAAACGGAGACGAAACACGAGAACTACACGACACAAATATGATAATACAAAAAATCCTAAAAAAGGAACACGAATATGGTGATAATACGGTTATAAAATAATAATATAATATATTAATATATAGTAATTATTCAACAAAAAATATTACAAAAATACGTACTTCAATTCATCATCAAGTAATTAAGAACCAAACAAACTTATAAACAAAAATATACAAATAGATTAAACAACCAAACTTATTTAGTCATTGACATATATTTAGTTTAGATTTTTAATCATAACTTAGTCGCATATAATTTTCTTTCAAAATACTTGAATATAGATCACTGTTACAAAGTGTTTGACACGTGTTTTAGGAATGTCCAATGAGTGTCCGAGAAGTGTCCGAGGAGTGTTCTAGTGTCCAACACAAGTACGGCACTCTCGGTTAAATGTCCGTGCTTTACAGACTTCCACTAATTTGCATGAAAGTTACTTTACAAAAATGACACATGTGGGGACCATATATAATCAAGATAAAAACAATTATGATAACGTATAAGGATCCAATAAACTCGAAGTTTTGTCATAAATAAACTTGGGTTCACATGATGGGTAATATGTGTTTTAACTTTTAACATACTAAAGCCCTATTTGGATTGGCTTTTGAAAAGCGGCTCTCGGCTTTTTAAGTTCAAAATCCATTATGAAGAGTATTTGGATTGGTAAGGTCGAAGAGTTTTGGAATCCAAAAAGAGCGTTTAAAGGAAGTTGATGGATACCAACTTCCTCATTTAGCTTCTGCTTCTTTTTTTCTTGTACGTAAAAGTTGAAACAAAAGCTTTACCAAATAGGGCCTAAGTATGGGATTTATGGAATTCCAAAAACACAAGACGAGGTAACATAACTAAAAAATGAACATGATCATATAAAAAACAAAATCAGGGGGTGACAATAAAGAGATGACGTTGTAGTCGGTGTGAGAAAAAAGATAACGTTACAGATAGTGTGGCAGATGTTGTGGCAAAATATTATGTATGCTTGTTACTTACGTGGATGATGACGTCGTGATGATATGGCACTGGAAGCTTAGTCAACCCTGACTTCACGCCCGTGTTGGCGAGTGGAAGCGCGTGATTGCGCATGTGTCATCTGAAAAAAAATCAGAAGACTCTGGTAGCGCATGGAGGTTTCGTCTGAACTAATTTTTGTGGTGTCTTGATCGTCTCTTGGACGGTTTCGTTCTAATATGTTCAAAAGATCGAAAGGAGTTCCAAAAGATAGATTTTCGACACCAAATAGAAAGAGTTCTCTTTGAATGATGAGAACAATTAAGCAGAAGAAGAAAATGAGGGTTTTGAAAACCCTAACTCTGATACCACGTTAAAATAAAAGGAAATGAGATTCAATTGTCTTTGAATTATATTAATGAATGGTATATGAAACAATATTCAGTGAGATCATATATATAGAAGAAGGAAAATAGTTAGGTGAGTGGAGAATAAATTATCCTATACATGGTAAGTCCCAGTCATAGAAATTCTAATTTGATTTAAATATAAAATATATTTCAACAACTACACAGACACGAATTTATATATAATGGTAGGCGTTGAAGACTTCTACTAATTTGCTTAAAAGTTACTATATAAAAATAACACACGTCATTATTATATTCTTTTTCTTTTCTTTTTAACCTATCATTTCTTCTATTCGTACTTCCCACCGCCACTATTAAATAATTTCAGAGTTCATTTTCTATAATTGTAAAACTTGATATACTTCTACCTTTCAATCCACATAGTCAATCTTTTAAGTTTCATAATGCATAATGATATTGACAAAATTTTCTTAATCGACCCATCTCATTAAGTTTAACCAACTTTCTGATGAGATTTAACTCTAATAAATGTTAATAGGTATCAAATAAAATGAGGTATTACAATGTAAGTACTCAAATTTGAGAGGTTAATGAGCATGAGTTGTTTAAGTTATTTTTTAATCACTCCCATTTTCTTCACTCTTCACTAGGTGTAGAAAATTGGGGCGTGACATCCTCGCTTTACTAAAGGGTCGAGTTGACATCTCCCCTTATTAGAGAGTCGAGCCGACATCTCCCCTTATTAAAGGGTCGAGGGTTGAGTTGAAACCTCCCCTTATTAAGAGGGTCGAGCTACAAACTTTCTCTTATTAAAAGAACATCAATAGCGGTGATCTACGAACCTCCTTATTAAATGAGTGGAACTGTATGAACCTCCTTATTAAAAAGAGGAATTCTATGAGCCCTTTTCAGAAAGAGACAAGCTCACGAAGCTCGGAACTATCAAACCCCACATATGTTCACTTTTAATAAGGGCCCTTATTGAAAAGAGCAGGATGAATGAATCCCGGGATTATAACTAAACCCCACAAGGATTCACCTTATTAAAGGGCCCTTATTAAAAAGGGCGTGATAGATTAATTCCGAGAACAAAGAGTTTAAACCCCTTGTCAAAACAAGGCATACACCTCACCAGAGGGCCCTTCTCAAAGGGCGGGATGGATTAATCCTAAGAAGAGACAGAATTCAACCCCTTATCAAAACAAGACCTACACTTCGCCAGAAGGTCCTTCTCAAAGGCTGGATGGATTAATCCTAAGAACAAACACAGTTTAACCCATTGTCAAAATAAGGCGTACACCTCATCAGAGGGCCCTTATTAAAAAGGGCGGGATATATGAATCCGAGATCACTATTAAACCCCAAAGGGGTTCCCCTTATTAAAGAGGTATCCGGTCAGAATAAAGCCCAAGATACATCTTCTTCCCTTATTAAAGGGACAGTTCAAGAGAAAAATAAAAAGTTACACAACCTGACAAAAAATAAACTAGGTTGAGCTCGGTTCCCGAGTGAAAAGATTCTTTCAAAAAGAGGTCATGTTAGGTTGAAATGAAAAAAGAGCATAAACGAATTAACGTTCTCTACGTTTGATGATCAAACTTAGGAATGTAAGGCAACTAATTAATACGGAAAATTTAGAATGTTAGACTGATAGGAAGTCCAAAGGGCAAAAGAGACAAAGGGATATGATAAGCTATAGTTAGAAGATAAAGCTAACTACTTTGTCTCCTAATATCTCTCCTAATTGAGTTGAAGAAGGTAACTGAAGTGGTCTCCTACTAGACTACTAAATACTCTGGTCTAAAAAGGAGAGTCAGAGCACATTAAAGGGTACACCACAATGTAATACAGAATTATGTAATTTTACAAGTGATATTAACAGAATTTTGTTGCAAGTACCAGCCAAGCGATCTAAAGAAGTGTCTTTGCATTTCCAAGCAAAACGAGATTTCTTCTAATTGTCAGATAATTCGAGAAGGTCACTTCAATTTACTTAGCTAACTCCTCTCATGGCATCCTAACCCAAAAATCAGATGAGAGGGAGATAGATTTCTAACCACTACCCGCCTTGGTTGCAAAAAGTAAAGGGAATAAAGTTTCCAATTGAAATGAGTTTAAACCCAAGTCCTAAGATTTCCTTCACAATAAAGTTTATAAAGGCATTTCTAATCGACATTAGTTAAGATGATATGATCTTTTCTTTACAAAGAGAAAATTGAGTATTTAAACCCTGTTAGGAACAATATTGTAAATGTGTGCATTTGCTTGAACTTTCCAAAAAAAAAAAAAGGCTTACTAGGACGTTCTCACCTGAAGTCAGTGTGTAATACCTACTTAGAAATATGGTGCAGCAACACATTGGTACATGGCAGGTTCCTTCTGCTTTATCAGCATTGTGACCAGAAGGGTTAGTTACCGAGGGATACAGACATCACTCAACTCACGTGCTATTTGAACCACTTCTTTAATGGAATATCTTGCACAGTTCATTAGTTGCAGGCCAATGAAACTGATTTTCATTCACAGTAATGGTACCCTATTTACATGATGATACCATAAGAATACTATGAGATCAATATATAGCTCAATCAGACCTTGCATACAAAATTTCACTGCAAAAGTTATCTAAAGAGGTTGAATTTGTTTCCAAAGAAACTGAATTGCAGCCAATAACTTTTCATATAGTTAACCAAAATTCTGACAAAACAAGAGAGACTACCAAGGAACTCCAAACAGAGTAGAAGTAACTTTATTCAATTTACCTGGAAGCAAATCCCATCAAAACCAAAGCCTGTTGTGTACTTGCATTGCATACAAACACAATGTTCTGGATTCTCAGACAAATTGTCAGAGTTTGCTTTATTTCCTACCTAATAATATCTGAGCTTACAAATGCAGTTTTTAAGACAAACATTCATGCAGAAAACCCACAAACTAATGGAGATATCTAATGGGAACGAGTCAGGGAATCTTCCTCAAGCACACATGTCGTCAACCGGCTAGAACTTGTTTGGGCCTTCCAGAATATAGACCCCCCAGAAACCTCTGGGAAACCATGCTTCGTTCAATTATCTACACCAAAATTTCAAGAAATTGGATCCAGCTGAAAGATGGGAGATTAGCTAAAAATATTCTCTAAATCTGAAACTTACCTTGCGGAGATCGGGAACTTGCTGCAGAGAAGTCAGATGA
Source organism: Cornus controversa (assembly GCA_026545225.1). Taxonomy (NCBI): domain Eukaryota; kingdom Viridiplantae; phylum Streptophyta; class Magnoliopsida; order Cornales; family Cornaceae; genus Cornus; species Cornus controversa. The sequence continues at coordinate 11,776,412 of CM048850.1, forward strand.
AGCCATCGGGATGGAAATTGAGAGCTGGGTTGTGGAGAATGAGGTCTGGTTGGATCGCTCATCTTCAAGCCCAGACCAAGTGTCCCTGGTTCTGGGCCATTCATCAAAGAAGGGTCGAAGGGACTGACCCTCTTGTTTGACAGGTTCTGAGGCAAATTCGTTGATGAAAAACGAATGTTGAGGATAGTCATTCTGCAAAATGGAGTTGTTACTTGCTCTTGATGCAGGGAAGGATGAAACTCGAGATGGCATCAGAGGCCATGTATTGTCTACAGCTGAATCCATTTGCAGATCCCTATTGATTCCTGAAGCTTCAGAAAAGAAACTATGCTCACCCACCTCAGATTTAAGTCCATGGATATACCTGCATGTTTCAATGATCAGCAAAATGCCATATTTATCATAAGGTAAATCATATGACACTTGGAAAGATATGTTGGTAGTATAATACACACACACACACACAGATACACAAGGCATCTGACGTCCCTTGAAAGTTAAAACAGTCCATTATGTTTTTACAACATTTCAATTAATTTTTTAATATTTGTTTATAATAAGGGCACTTTTATCCAATATATGCAATGGTTCCAATTTATGACCACATTTCTATGAATCTTGATGTATTGCCACCACATTGTGTATTCAAAATATGTAGAGAGGTCTAGCATTATCCCACCATGTCAAATATCCCCTTTTCAAGTGATGCATGAAAAGGGATGAATGAGGACTTCCATGATCTGTTTATGTGCTCAAAAATAGCTAAATCAGCAAATAGGAAAGACCGTTGCATCATTCTTGGGTAATATTTTCTCATCAGTTCTCTTTGGCTCTGAATAATAAAGTCGTCGTCTTCCCATCCTTATCCCATATAAATGGGGTCACCACATGAATTTGCTTTTTCCATTCTTTGCTATTACAAATCATTTGTCCTATAAGAATTACCTTTTTTGAAATCATTTCTAACAACTTCATCCAATATAAATTTTGGTCACCCTCTCTATCTATTTACCTTCAATGAAAATTAGTCCTCCTCTTCTTAGTGGTGCATCTATAGGTCTTCATCAACATGAAAACGTGTCCAGACAATCATTTTCTACTTACAAGATTTGCATCACCAACCTTGATCAAGTTAATTCCTAATTAATCAAACTGACAATAAACTAAAATATTGTGTGCGCACGTGTGGGGTGGGGGGAGAACCGGAGGCTCAAAGATCGGCAATGGAAGATCAGTGCCTGCCCTTAAATTAAAATATAGGACTCCAGAAAAGTAGGAGCCGAAAAATTCTAGGATCCAAACAAGAATATCTGGATTACTTGGACACTCTGTACAACTGTGTATAGATGTATGATGATACTCTTAAAACATAATAAAAATCAATAAAAAAGACTAAAGAGATTAAAGGTGGAGTAGCCATAGGTGTCAAAAGAAATGAACTAAATCCACTTTTAAAAACTCGTGGTTCACAACCGTGACATTTATCAGGCCATTCAAATTTCAGTCATAAGGCAATATGAATCCGTTAATATACATAACCAGCATTTTTATGTTATCTCATGCAACTAAAGACAATCCAAATATAGAAAATAGCAATAAAAAGAGCATGTCTAACCACCAAAGTCTAAGCCAACTGGTACCTCATCTTTTTTCCAAATGTAAAGTTTTGGGTTTGTGTGTAGCTTAAATAAATAAAGAAAAAGAAAAGGAATGTCAAGATTCTCTTCAAAAAAAGAACAAATTGCATATATTAAACTCCAGTCTAAGGACTTAAACAAAAGGGTAATGGGAGAGGAGTCAAAATTAAAGAATACAAATCTGCTATAAACTGAAGAATCCACTAATATATAGCCTTTTTCGGTAAATCTAATTAATATTGTTATGCCTTTTTTCTTCTCACAAGTATTTTTAGTGTCAAAAATGGAGAAAATTTTGAAGTGTACAAGCTACTTTTTTTTCCCATATATATATGTAGAGAGAGAGAGAGAGCATCTTTCTAGAGATAATATGTTTCCAAAGAAGAAGAAGAACAAAAATATTCAGCCTGTCCCTACTTATGCGAGAACAAATTTCGCTACCTTAAGACAGTTAAGAGTTATTGCTGCCATTTACTAGGATTTCTTTCCAAAGCTTATAACACTGCTATATTAAATACCATGATATTTTTGAAAGAAGCAGTCACTTTCCTTTCTACTAAAGATTGCAGAAATTCCTTAAACATAAAGATTCTGCCCAAGCAATAGACCTACCCTTTCTGCTCTTCCCATCTCGACATAGGCTGAGGAACAATAATCTCCCACTAATTAGTATGCTGAGGAGTCGGGACATTCTCAAATGGTTGTCAGATCTCCTCAATGAAATTCATGGAGAAAACAGGAAAGCAAAGAGGCAGACCAAAAAGAACTCTGTCGAAACTAACACATTCTGCACAGACACAACGAAATTGGCACCCTCCTAAATTCTTAATGGACATCAGGGCCCAGAACCCTGACCCTTGCAGAAAATTAAAAAGTTCAAGCAAGATATTCGATACCCCAAATGGAAGAAACCCTTCATTTATACTCCTACCACCCAGTTTCATAGATGGGGCCAACAGACTATGTTTTGTGACAGGTACAACATCTAAAGTTTTCCAATCAATGAATATCACGATAAATTATGTTTAAAAACCATTAAAAAAAAATCTGATCTAAGATATCTAAAAATGAACAAAGTAGTTGAGAAAAAATTACAGAAGGTCATTTACTAAGTTTAGTGTAACATGGAATACCTGTAATCTTTGTGAGGGATCCCATAGGGAATGGGCTCCAGGTGGAACTGGGATTGGTTGCTCCCAGACCCTGGGCCTTGGGGGTCACCAAAGGCGTGCAAGGGAAGGTTCTGGAAGCTTCCAGTCCCACCACTGCCACTGCCGTTGGTTCCGGTGACAGTTAGAGATGTCAAGGTAGATGATGAGGACTGTGAGACAGTTTGTGATTCCACAGGCTTTCTTGAACGGTTGCGGCCACGGTGCATGTGCCGCTCGCAGTACTTGGAGTCCGGGTATGCATCCTTGGAGCACCTCCACTTCTTGCCATCGGTCCTCCTGCATCTACCCGGCTCCGGATCCACCTTCTTCCCGTAGAAGGAACAATAACCCACTGCAAAGTAATAATGTATGAGATATATATAAATAAATATATATATATCACATTTAACCAAACTAATTAAGTGCCAATCACCAACACCACAATCATACCACAAAAAAAAAAAAAAAACCCTTGATTAAAGCCCAGCAGGAAAATCTTCTGATAAGAACAATTTAGAGTCAATTGAACACAAAGATTCACTTTTTCTATAAGGAAAAGAAAATAAATTATACAAGGAATCACAGATTTAAGGTAAACATCAATATTTTGCCCCTGAAAAATGATTTAGATGAACAAAAAATGAGAGCTAACCAAAAAACCCAATACTAATAGAAGACAGCAACAACAGGGAAACACACTAATAATACTTTCAGGTCAAATAATGTAGACATAATTACTAATAATACAGAAGGTGAACAAACATGTGAAAAGCTCCTACTAATTGATCAACAGAACTGAAAGTAAACAGTAAACAAGATCTAACAAAAACAACACATATAGACAAGGAAAAAAAATTCAATCTGAGAGGTAAATCCAGAGAGAGAGAGAGAGAGAGATTGTGGGGCTTACTTGTGGGATGGTGGAAGAACCTAGCAGACACAGATTCGAAGCTCTTCTGAATGGGGAGTACAAGATCAGGTGGGACAGGGAGTCCAGCCATTAGATACTTAAAGATGAGTGCTTGATGCTCCAACTCCTGCCACTGCGACACCGTGAACGGCGTCGGAGACCTCATCCCTGCGGCCATCGATGTCGCCGCCACCATACTCGTACTGTTCATACCCACCAACACCACCTCCTCTCCTTCCTTGATAGTCCTCCTCCTCCTCAGTAGTCCTCACCACACCAGAATCAGAGTGTGTGTATATATATATATATATAACCTAAAAACAAAAGCAATCCAAGTGGAGAACAAAAATGTTCAAACATAACCCATGTTTAAGCCCAAACACAGATCGCACTCTGTCCCCTCCAAATGGGTTTTCGCCATTTCGTAGATACAGAAAGAGAGCTGAGATTGCAGAGAACAAAAAGTAAAAAGAAGCCAAAATACTTGAAGTATGAGATATGGGTGTGAGGTCTAAGTTGAAAGGAAGCTGTGCCAAGCTTAGCGGAAGGCAGAGAGAGAGAGAGAGTATGTGTGTGTGTGTGTGTGTGTGTGTGGGTGTGTCCGTTGTGTGTCTGTCTGTGACTGTGTCGCTGTGTCTGTGCAGGCAGGGAGTATTTGGGTGTGTTGTTTGTGTTTGGAAAAGGGGGGCAGTATCTGTGCAGAGACCTTCCCAAACTTTCCTCTTCTTAGTACCATTAGTATTGAAGAGCTAAGGACTTATTAGTACCACTTTTTCTTGAATTCATCAGTGGGCTCAGCTAATTCAACTTATTAGTGATTATATGTGATACTCAACCAAACACACCGTACGTTTGTTTGCTTATATATGATAAATTGATAATACACTGTATATATTTATATATATATATATATCATACAAAATTTTAAGAATAATGATTTACAAGCTTATCAATTAATTTAATTTTTATTTTTGTGAATGGAGTGATAGATGTCTCTGTATAATGTCATACAGTGAGATACTTCACTGCTCTAGCATTAAACATCTTAAACGTATTCAAACTGAATTTGGACTCTCTTATTACTCAAATTTTAATTAAAGTTTAGCGGGGAACTCAAAATAGGTCAACTTGGTTCTCAATTTACATGTTGGAATGTGTTTTTAATGGTTAAGGACCCACCACAAACTTGAGTGGTTGACAACAATGACTGGGGCCTATAAAAATTTAAAGATGGAAATACAAAATATATATATATATATATATATATATATATATTGTATTTATTACTGTTTCCAAAAAGAAGATAGGTTATGAGTTATGACATGCCCTTCACATATTGCACTGACAAAAATAACCGGTTGCATTATTATGCCAAGATGGAGAAGGATTCATTGTGAAGCATCATCTTATTGTAGTAGTATAATTTATAATGTAAAACTATCATTCAAATGGAAATACTAAAAGCAAATAAAATAATAGGAAATAAAATAATCCAAGGATAAATCTAGGTATGTTCTATATGATTTCATGTAATTAACATCTATCTATCACTTTTTATTTCACTTTGATTATTCGGTTGGATTTGTTGTTGAGTTGGTATGTGTTTTTACTTAAAGAAAATTAAAAAGATTATTACAGTGGAAATATTGATATAGTGGCAAATACATGAAAGGATTTATGAAAAAGATTATTATATTGGTAAAAAAAAAACATTGGATGGGTGCACATGGTTTTGATACCTGCATGTCTACATTAACCTATCAACCAATAAAAAAACATATATATATATATATATATATATATACACACACACACATCATGGTGTGAATCGGATTACAAATTCAACCCTTGACAAAATAAAAGTGAAGTAGACAGCACACTGAAAAGAGAAAATTTAATAAGAATGGGCAAAACTTTAAATGTTCACTCATGAAAATCTAACAAAATATGTAGTACTTTTAGTTCAATCAGCATGGGATTGACAAAGGCCTCGTACAATTAATTAGGTTGTGTCAAATTATGTTGAAACACTGCTGGTGTTACACAAACGCCTCTTTAGATGTGTGTAATCAAGGATGGGGATGCACAATGCTTTATATATAGGGAAATGCTAAACGTCATGAAATTTTATCATGAATTGCCTTCATGAATGATGTGGCAAGTGATAATACCATTGACATTCCGTGTATGGGGGGAATCCCACCAATACTAACTTACCATTTAATTGCCACATCATTCAAGATAAAAATTCATGATATATTTTCATGACGTGTAGCATTGCTCATATATATATATTACATTTAAGTTTAATATAATAAGACAAAAAAGTAAATTTAACAGTCAAAAGTAGTTAAAAAATTAATCTTGTGATTCAAAATGTCTTTGTCTATTATAGGAGTAAACTTCTCACTCAGTCTAATGGACCGAACTCGTATACAAAAGGATCAAGCCCAAATCGATTTGAGCCCAAGTATCAGTAGAAGTCCTAGTGAATTGACTCGAGAAAAGAAACGGGCCTAATCGCCCCCATTAAAAAGGTCAAAACGGCATAACCCGGACGTAAAGTCCAAACTCTAAAAGGAATTCAAATCCTTTGGAGAAAAGATAGTTGTAAATAAGAGAATTTGAATCCTAGAATAATTCAAATTCCAACTTGTATAAATATTCGAGGAAGTATGAATGAAAGGGATCCTCGAATCCTCCTTTGAAATTTTCTCTCTAAAGAATATTGTGTTCTTAGTATTATTGGGTGTGTGAATTTAATTATTTAGCAAGAATTGGCTAAAGTAATTTTTTGTACCTACACTTTGGCGCCATCTATGGGAAGCGTTCAATCGTTTCCTAAAACTTGAAACAACTTACAATCATGGTGGACGCGAGGAGAAATACTTACGATGTGGCGGATCTGGGTAGGCCCCTTCAGAATCAAAGGGGAGTACCGCCTATACAGTCAAACGTCCAGGATCCCCTGGCGCAACCCAGCGTTCAACAATTGACTCAGCAAAACGACGCACTACGTTAGCATATTGCTGATCTCCAAGCAAGGGTCAAGTGCGCTAAAAGCGTGAGAGACCTTGGACGACAGCGTAATAAAGGGGTTAAATCAAGCAACTAATCCTTAAGTGCCTCCCATCATAACCAGTCTACCGGTAGACATCCTCCCTTTGGCCAACCTAATGAGGATCAGACCAATCCTGAACAGTTTTACCCAGAGTGGAGAGTCCAGATGCAGCGGGAGATCGATGAATTGAAGGGCGATCGATTTTGCTATCCAGCCTACCGAGCACTCACTACCACCAGGTTGACCGAGTCTCCGTTCATGGAGAATATACTCAAAAGTGAAAGGCCGAAACGTTCACTACCTTCGATGGAAAGACAGATCTGGTAGAGCACATATACTAGTATCAACAGAAGATGGCATTGGATGCTGAAAATGATGCACTCATGTGCAAATTTTTTTCGTCCAGTCTGGTTGGACCAGCATTACTCTGGTTCAAACAACAACCGCCTCGTTCAATATCGAACTTCAACAAGCTATACGAGTTGTTCGTAGCCCAATACGCAGGAAACTAAGATCAGAAAAGGACAATTTTCTTGTTATTTACCATGAGGCAAGCCAAAAGGGAAACGTTAAAATCTTTTCTAACTCGCTTCAACTTGGAGATGTCCGTGATAGATCAGTGCGATCAAACCACATGAGTGGAAGCTTTCAAGATAACAGTCTCTCCAAAAGAAGGCTGCCACTGATCCCTGATGAAAAATGCCCCAAAAAATATGGGCAATTGAATTTTTCGAGCTCAAAAATATCTAAGGATAGAAGAGGGTGAGGCAGCCAGAAGACAGCGATCGACTTTGACACTGTAGCACAGCAAACAAAGACCCAAGTTGCTAAGGAAAAACCACCTCGAGTTATTCCCTCGTCTGCACCAGAGATCAAGAAAAAGCAAAAAGTTAAGGAGAAGATCACCCATCTAAAGGTGTCGCTAGCCTGGCTTTACCATGAAAATAAAAGTAAAGGAATCTTTTGCACACCTCCAACTATCAAACAACCCCTAGAACAGAGGGACAAGAACAAACATTGTTGCCTCCACAGTGATTTCGACCATATCACAAATGAGTGCAAGAGCCTAAGGCAACAGGTGGAGTCTTTGATCACTAAGGGAGGTTTGTCAAAATATGTCGTTCGGGAAGAACAAGCCAATCCCTTCCACCAATCCCAACAAAAGGCAAATAAATAGCTGAACCCTGCTCCCATTCGTATTATCAATGCTATTCATAATCGACCAACCTTAGATCGAGAGAGCGAGTCTGAAAGGCATTCACACCTCAAGAATGCCCAAAAATTCTAAAGGATTAGAGAAATTCACTCAGTACATAACCGTTCGGCCAACATGCCGATCATCTTTACAGATGAGGATATAAGTAGAATCCATATGCCACATGAAGATCCACTCATGATCAGCCTCATTGTCTCTAAATATGAAGTAAAAAGGGTATTGGTGGATACAAGGATCAACGCCAACGTTCTGACGTTGTTGGCCTTCCAACAGATGAGCTTAGAACCAGAACGCGCTAGGCCTACTGCCGAGCCACTGGTAGGGTTTAATGGCAAGCAAGTAACTCCAGTAGGGGTGGTGGAACTCCCAATAATAGCAGCAGCAAGAACTCTAACTGAGGCCTTCGTCATTTTCAATTTCAACATAATAATGGGAAGAGGCTGGATACACAAGATGCAAGGAGTCCCTTCTACGCTCCACCAATTAATGAGGTGTGTAGCGCCAAACAGAAGAGATACAATTAACATCTTAGGATTTCAAGTGGCAGCCAAGAAATGTTATGCTCATACTTTAAAGGAAAGGCGGTACAGGAAGAGCACACCAAATTGCAATTACAGAACTTTTTACCAAAGGGCGTTCCCCAAGAGTAAAAAAAAGAGAAGTTGACTGAGGAGCCGCTTGAAGAGGTAGAGATCGTTCCTAGCAAGGATCCCACAAGTCTAGAGATCTCTTTATACCAAACTAACAAAACGCAATTAATATAATTGTTGAAAAAGAATATTGATGTTTTTTGCCTGGGATCACACTAATATACCCGGCATAGATCCATCAGTATCATGCTATACCTTTAATGTCAATCCAAGCTACCCACCTGTAAAGCAAACGCATAGGCGATTTGATCCAGAAAAGAATCAGATCATTGCAGCAGAGATAGATCACCTTTTACAAGCAGGCTTCATCAGGGAAGTCCACTTCCCAGATTGGCTTTCAAATATGGTACTAGTTCAAAAAAGAACGGCAAGTGGCAGATTTGCATAAATTTCACCAATCTGAATAAGGTTTGCCCTAAAGATAATTTCCCTCTACCCAAGATCGATCAAATGGTTGATGCCACGATTGGGTACGAATGGTTGACATTCCTTGATGAGTACTTTGGCTATAATCAGATATAAATTAACCCAGACGATCAGGGGAAAACATCGTTCATCACTGAGAGGGGAATCTATTACTATAAAGTAATGTCGTTTGGACTGAAGAACGTTGGAGCAACTTACCAATGACTGATTAAAAAAGTCTTCAAAAATTTGATGAGCTGAATGGTTGAAGCATACATAGATGATATGGTGGTGAAAAGTCTAAAGAAGGAAGACCATCTGAAACATTTGTAGGAGGTATTTGACACCCTGCGAAACCACAACATGAGACTAAACCCATCGAATTGCTCCTTTGAGGTCTCTTCGGGACAGTTCCTGGGGCACATCGTAAATTGAACAGGGATAGAGGCAAGCCTAGTTCAGGTGAAGGCCCTTCTTCAGAATGAATAACCAAAAACTCACAAGGATGTTCAGATCTTGATAGGGCGCATTACCACTCTGAGTAGATTCATCTATCGGTTATTTGACAAGTGCAAGCCCTTCTTCGATGCTATCAAAACAAAGGGAAAGAAGGTGTGGGGGGTTGAACAGAGCAGAGCCCTGGCGAAGCTCAAGCAGTACATGATCCAGTTGCCAACACTCTCAGCGTCTAAGGCTAGGGAACCTTTATATTTATACCTTGCAATATCTCGAACAACCACTAGTGAAATTCTAATCAGAAAACTTGGAAAAAGGTAGTACCTAGTGTTCTACTCAAGCAAGACCATGATTAAGGCAAAACAGAGGTACTCAAAGATGGAAAGGTTGTGTTGGCCCTAGTCCAAGCAAAGAGGAAGCTTAGGCACTACGTTGAGGCTCACCCAATCATTATTTTGACCACATTCCCGATCAGAGCTATCCTTTACAAGCCTGATCAGTCAGGGAAAGTCACCAAATGGGCAATCAGACTAGGAGTCTAAGATATAGCCTATAAACCTCGAACCTCCATAAAAAGATAGGTAGTTGTAGATTTTTTTTTGAAATACGAGCCTGAAGGTGATGAAGAATCAGAGGTTTTAGTTTAACTCGAATGGAAACTCTTTGTCGGTGGGTCGTCAACATAAGTAGGATCGTGCATTGGTGTGGAAATCCGAACTCCTGACAAAACTGCTCTATAGCAAGTAATCCATCTAGAGTTTTCAGCATCGAACAATGAAGCTGAGTACGAGGCCCTATTAGTAGGACTAAGACTGGCACAAACATTTTAGGTAAAAAACTTGCAAGTTTTTAATGATTCTCAACTAATCGTGAAATAGGTTAGCGGAGACTATTCTACAAAGGATGATCGCATGAATGCCTACAAAGACTTGGTGGAGAAAGAGCTTAAAGAGTTTGACCAAGTCAAGGTTTCTCAAATTTCAAGAGATCTGAACCTGGAAGTTGATAGGCTAGCGTGTTCAACCTCTACAGCTTAGCCAAACCTGATTAGAATAGACCGATTTAATTTTTGCAAATGCCTAGCATCCATGTCCAAAAAGAGGTATAGGCCATATGAAACCAACCCAGCTGGATGGATCTGATCAAAGCTTATCTGGTTGATAAAGTATTGCTTGATTTAAATAAAGAAGCAAGAAAAATTAGAATGAATTCCTCCAAGTATTCTACGATCGGCGAACACTTGTATAGAAGGTCATTTTCAAGACCATACTTGAGATGCGTGGAACCTATAGAAGCAAGGGAAATACTCTCCAGAATTCACAAAGGCGTGTGTGGCAATCATTTAGTTGGGCGATCGTTGGCTCACAAGGCCATTACCTAGGGGTATTTCTGGCCATACATGGCCCGAGACGTCAAGAAGTACACAAGAAAGTGTGACAAATGCAAGCGACACACAAGAATGCCTCACCAACCTCTAGATGATTTGACCACTATAGCCAGTCCTTGGCCCTTCGTGAAGTGGTGAATAGACTCAGTTGGGCCACTCCCAAAGGCTGTAAATAGCAAAAAGTATGTCTTGTTGGCCACAGATTACTTCACAAAATGGGTTGAAGCTGAAGCTTACGCAATAATCACTCATATCCAAGTTAAAAGATTCATCTAAAGCAACATCATCTGTCGGTTCGAATTACTAGAAACAATTATCATGGAAAATGTCACAAATTTTGACAACCAATCGATAGAAAAGTTCTTCAAAAAGTATGGGGTCAACCAAAATTTTTCCTCTAGGTTATATCCACAAGGGAATAGCCAAGCAAAAATAACTAACCGGACCATATTTGAATGTATCTGAAAGAAGCTGGAAGTTCGTAAGGGCAGGTGGTTGAAGGAACTACCTAAAGTTCTCTGGGCCAACTGAACGACACCTAGGCGTTCGACCATTGAGAGTCCATTATGCTTGGCCTATAGATCCGAAGTAGTGATGCCAACTGAGCTGTATACCCCAACCATCCGAGAAGAGGTATTAGAAAGGGGGCAAAATGATCAATTGCTCGAACAAAATCTGGACCTCCTGGAAAAAGAGAGGGCAGCAACTCATATAAGACTTGCGTCCTATCAAAAACTAATTAAGAATAGTTATGACAAGAAGGTGAAACATCGAGCATTCAACCTTGGAGACTGGGTGCTATGAAGTGTCACTGACAATATAAAGGAATAAAATGCTGAAAAATTTATAGCAAAATGGGAAGGCCCTTATGAAGTTACTGAAGTGATTGAAAATGGTGCATACAAGCTTCGCAGAGTTAGTGATTCAGAAGCAATTCGCAAGCCCTAGAATGACACTCATTTAAAAATATATTATATTTAAATGACAGCATGATAAAATTAGATTATTCTTTTTTGGTAGTGTATCTTTTGACTTTCAAGAGAATAGAAAAATCTTACAATAAAAGGTGTATTTTTTAAAGAAAGTACTTCACTGTCAAAAAGAGAAAGGACTTAGTCCCACATCGAAAAAGAAGAGCCAAGCTTCGTGACAAAAAAAGGGTAGGGTTGAAATTCTATAGGCGTGGCAAGACATGGCCGCTGTGTAAGAACGAATACACAACAGCAATGCCTTGCCCTCTTTTTACCTTGCCTGCAAAGGTATTTAGTTACTCAAAGCAACTATCTAAGAAGATAGGGTAAAATTTCCACCCTTGAAATTTTTTAGGGGAAGTCATATGTTTAAAACTCAAGCATGTCAGAATGTAGAGTTTAAACTCTGATAATATAGCCTTATTTTGTTTGAAGAAAAGAATACACCTTCTTTAGAAATTGACCTTAGAAAATAAAAAAAAATGACGAGAGTCAATTGTGATTTACTATCGTGACAAGAAAAATACAAAGTGGGCACAGTCCCACACCAAATAAAAATCTCTATTTTCTGAGTTATATAAAGGAAAATCGGTGGCCTTAAAGCTGCGACAAGAACATGTTACTGCGAAGGGGAGGGGAGTGTGCGCAGTAACATGCTCTTGCTCCTCTTTTGCATTTGCTAAACGGTTATCAACCTTTGTTTATAAAAAAATGGGTGTCTCCTTAGGGATCCACATGATTAGAACACAATATACTCAAGTTTAGAGTTTTGATTTGGGCAACATAGCCTTACTTTATCTGAAGAAAGGAATGCACCTTCTTTAGAATTGGCCTGAGAGTTGTTTGATAGTTGGTTATTAGAAAGAAAAATACTTGTAAATGGGAGTGGTCCCACACTGGATAAGAATCCTTACTTTCTGGCGCATATAAAATTCTCACTCAATTCAATGGGCCGAATTGGTACACAAACAAACCAAACCCAAGTCGGTTTGAGTCCAAATATCAGCAGAAGTCCTAGTCGATTGGCTCGAGAAAAGCAGCGGGCTTAGTCGCCTTATTAAAAAGGTCAAAACGGCCCAGTCCGGATGTAAAGTCCAAACTCTAAAACAAATTCAAATCCTTTGGAGAAAAGATAACTATAAATAAGGGAATTTGAATCCTAGAAGGATTAAAATTCCAACTTGTATAAATATCCAATGAAATATGAATGAAAATGATCCTCGAATCCTCCTTTGAAATTTTCTCTCTAAAGAATATTGTGTTCTTAGTATTATTGGGTGTGTGCATTGAGTTATTTAGCAAGAATTAGCTAAAGCAATTTTTTGTACCTACACCTATCTACGGTTCAAAATAATATTAAAAGTGCATGATAGTGTCGTAGGCATGAACATACACTATATATATATGCCCCTACAATTTTTTATCTTTTGTGCCCTCTTTTAACTTTTTGTCCCCCATAACTTTGATAAATAATCATTGATTTACGCATAGGAGTGAGTTTTTGGGATTCAAAGGAAATGATGATTTTGCATAAGGAATTAGTTAAGACGAAAAAAAATCAAAAAGATATTAGTTTATTTAATTGTTACTTTAGCATTCAATCTTAGTTTATTTAATTGTAAGCTTAGCAATCAAATGTGAGGTCAAAGGATGCACGATAACTTGGTTGGATGTATCTAGAAAAACATATTTAGCAGTGTTGAATTATTATACAACAACTTAAAGCTCAACAAATTTAAATGTACTAAATTATATTATTATCATTCTATAATTAAATATTTATTTTAGTTAAAAAAATATTTTATTTTATTATTTTTCAGAGTCACCCCATTGAAATAAATTTTTGGCTCCATAAGTGTCATTAAATTAAACTATGATTTCTCAAATTATATGTTTGTTTGAGAAGTTGGCTGATTGGTCAAGTAATATCACTACAGCGTAGGGGTGACCATGGATCAAACTGGATTAGGCATCAACCCTAATTTGATCTACAGTCTATGAATTGGTGAATGTGTAATCCGATCTTATCCGTGGAAAAGGTTCAATCCGATTCGATTTGTGAAATAATGGATTAGATCAGATCGGATTGACGAATTGAGTTTAATCTAAACAACCCAATATAATTATTTTTTAACTAGCCAAATATTAATTTTTAGCCTAAAAGATATAATATATTATAATATTATTATCAAAAGTTATAAGATATTATTATTATATATATAATATTCAAATATTATAAATTCTAACAAATTGCCACGGATTGGATTTCTGACCCCCCAATCCGTAATCCGATCCGTGGCTTACGGATTCTTATTTTCTAAATCTGTAACCGATCTGTTAGTCATTCAATCTGATCTGATCTGCAGGAATCAAATTAAACTAGATTGGATTGACAGATTTTTTGTGTACCCTTACTTCAGCTAAACAAACACACATAAAACATAAATAAATAAATAAAAGAGGGTTAGGATCATATTGCATTAGAAGAATTATAATATATGATTGGTATCGGAGTGATCATGTTAGGTTAGCATTCCGCAATAAAGATGATCTCTTCATATATATATAGTTTGGAAAAAGTGAGGGATAGGTAAGCCATTTATCTATTTTGGGTTTTTTTGAAAAACAATTACCCTTATAAATAATTAACACAATCATTTTATTCTATGAAAATTTAAAACCGAATCATCTCTTGTACTATTTTTATAATGTGTCTGTCCATTACCAACACAACATTCAATTGCTTACGCAATAGCTTTACATCGCTTATGCAACAAATATGTTAGATCGCTTGCGTGACAATTTTAGATCACTGATTTGTAAGTAATATATTGTGTTGCATAAATGGTACTGAACACTAAAACAAAATCCCAACACAAAAAAAAAATCTTGATTAATTCAAAATTTTAAACCTTCAATCTTTCACTTCAAAACGTAAAGTGATTTTACTCATCTCTTTGCAAGAACTTAATTATTACTAATTATAAATGATAACATTCACAGTCCCATGTCAACATAAAATCAACCAACTTATATACAAAACTAGTCAAAATCCAATTATAGTATCCCACTACAAATAATCCTCACTACGTAAAGTCTCTCTAAAAAGAAATAAAAGAATAATAAAACAAACATAAAGCACATAACTATAAATGATAACATTCACAATCCCATGTCAACATAAAATCAACCAACTTATGTACAAAAACTAGTCAAAATTCAATTATAGTATCCCACTACAACTAATCCTCACTACGTAAAGTCTCTCTGAAAAGAAATAAAAGAACAATAAAACAAACATAAAGCACATATGCCACACATAATTTGTCTCGAGGATGCTACCAAGTAACAAATCTTAAGTACCTGAAATGTGAAGAAAAATAGGAGTGAGCTTGAAAAGCCGAGTAAGTAACATTTTAGCTAATCAACAATGACCGCCATACCCCATTAATTAATACAATTATATTAAAATATTATTATTAAAGCAGTGTAATTCATCAATTCAATTATTAATAATTTAATGACAAAAGCATATAACAAAAGAAGAAATAAATTATCAACCATTAATACTTTAAATTTCATCACCCCACTCAACTTAACATTATATAATCAAAACTAACCACTAGTAGTATGAACTCAAAGTGCAAGTTAAGACATAAGATGTAATATCCTCACATTTTTAAAATAGATTTTGGGTATTATCAACCATTAATACTTTAAATTTCATCACACCACTCAACTTAACATTATATAATCAAAACTAACCACTAGTAGTATGAACTCAAAGTGCAAGTTAAGACATAAGATGTAATATCCTCACATTTTTAAAATAAAATTTTAAAATATTTTTAGGTTAGATGAGTAATTTTGGGTATATTTATATATGTTCTAAATTATATATAGGATACAAGGTGGGGTTAGGATACAAGGTATGTTATGAATTATAATTATATATGTTCTAAATTATATGTAGGATACAAGTGGCGGCTGATGCCACTATATTTTATGATTTATATTTATATATGTTCTGAATTATATTTAGGATACAAGGTATGTTATGAATTATATTTAGGATACAAGGTGGGGGTTAGGATACAAGGTATGTTATAAATTTTATTTTTATAAGTTTTGAATTATATTTAGGATACAAGGTTTGATGCATAGTGGCGGTATATATTCTAATTATATTTAGGATATAAGGTGGCTGATGCGTAGGGCTGTATGACATTGTAATCGACGAAAATCACACCCTCCAATGATGGGGTTGTATGATAGGGTAATTGAAACAAAATCACACCCTCCAATGATGTGAAATTTGGGTTTCAGGAATGAATCTTAATCTTAAATAAGACGTTGACACTAAATGTGAGTTAGATGTTGAGCAGTGAAGTAAGTTTCCTTTGTTGGAATCTAATTCATACTCAACTTGTAGAAATCAATAATATAAAAATTAATTATAGAGGAGATTTAATTGACATATCTGATTGATGATATAATTCTTAAGAATACCTTTTTATTTTTGCAAGAAATCCTTAGAGAGTTCTACCTCCTTTTTGAGAGTTGTCCTTCGATAGGGCTGAATAAGGATTATGAAACCCTTATTTATAACAACAACAGGGGGGACGACTTCTTTACAAATAAAATACCTAAGTCTCCCTTCCTATCATGGAAACCTAGATATCAACGGTTAGGATTAAATTCCACCAAATAAAGTTAGAAAATCACAATCCAACGGTATAAATATTATACTGTCAATTAGACCACAAATTGACAAGTATAACCCCAACTCATCAAGTAACGATAATTACATTACAATCCAATTTAGAAAATAGTGCATAGGACCACAAATAAAAAATATTTTATTTATTAAAATATTCTAACAATCTCCCATTTGGTTCATGCACTCTAAGTTTTATAAAATGACACTATTGATTGCAATACTTTAAAAAAGTTGAGTGACTACTCATTTTATTTTAGAAAAATACAATTATCGAAACAGATGGGTTGAAACTTTAAAACATTCTCTTCCATAGACTTTCTCAATAGTGGATCATGAATGCGTATACAAGTAATATATTAGTCTAAACAGTTCCATGATCTCAAAACTAATATCATCTAGGATTTGAGCAAATATAGTGGTTTTTATTGCATTTCATGAGATGCACAAACTGCATGTGGTCTAAATGCACACTTCACTATCCGTCCTGCTTCATACCATCACAGTATGTTACCTGAACATATTACAGCAAACCACCAACCTTATGTCTAGTGTGAGGGTTTACCTATATGGAGCCAATCCCATATCTAGCCCAAGTTATTCTCATGGAGTGTGAAACACTCCCACAAACACTTTAATAATTATGTTTAGATTTACCGATGTGGTGTCAATCTCATACCTAGCCCAAACAACCTCATGAAATGTAATACCACTCCCCAGGCAAACGTGAATAATTATGTTTGAATTTTTCAATGTGGTGTCAATCTCATATCTAGCCCAAACACCCTCATGAGTGTAACATCACTCATAGACAAACATGATAGCACGTGGATAAACCATATATGAACATAATAATAATGATGATAATGCATCATAACTTTATTTTGCATGCAAATAACTGTCACCAAAAGGCGTAAATAAACTGAAGAAAAAAAATTATCACCATAAAGTGTAAATAAGCTGAAAGCTAACTGCAATGTAACATGACATAAAAGAAATATCAGACATCATAACACAATGACTCTTGAACACCTATCCGGATCATGTGCTCCTTAAAAAATTTGCAGCTAAATACCTTTAATGAGAGGATCTGTATTAGTATTTTATGTGAGAAACCTCAATAGAACCTTCTTTAACCTTCTCACACACGAAAATGTAGTTTATGCTAATGTGTTTATTACACTTGGTCAACTTTTCATCTTTCACATACTTTATAACAATTTCATTATCACAGAAAGTGTCATAGGCTTGTGTATGGAGTCCACAACCTTCAAATTCACAATAAAAATTTCTTAGTCACATGACATGTTTGGTTGTTTCACAACAACTGTCCAACTCTGCATACATAGTGAAATACGTGATAATATATTGCTTAGATATTTTTTACAAGATAGTTCGCTCCTTAAGCCAACATAAAAATAAAAACATAAGTAGATTTCTTACTACTTGAGCAACCTGCATAGTGATCATCAGATAACCATTTATCTTTAAACAATTTGATTTTATATAAACCAACATGAACTCTTTGATTTTCTGGACATACCTCAAAAAATTTCTTCACTACCTTCCAATAAACAATGTGTAGATTTTGCTAAAATCAACTTGACTTCTCATAAAATTATTATCGAGACACTTTTATTCTGACAAAATATTCCCTTTAACACCTTGAACCTCACTTGATACACAAATTTTTCATCTCAAAAGTTTTTAATATTTTATCAATATATGCCTTTTGAGAAAATCTAAATTTTTGCTGTAGTGGATGTATCACATGAATGTCGTTACTAACTAACAACATATCATCAACATATAAGACAAAGATAACAAATTAACTCCCACTGAACTTGAGGTATATGCATTGGATCACGATATTCTTCAGGTTGAAACATGTAAATTGCTTCCATAATGTCTCCATTGAGGAACATTGTCTAGACATCTATCTAATACAACTCAAGATTATAATGTGTGACAATGGCAAAATGACTCTCAAAGAGTCATTTGATGTAACTAGAGAAATTTTTTTAGAGAAACCATCACTTCTTATATCTATCATATACCTCAAAATTATTAAGTATAAAAGAAATTACAAAGTTCTAGACTCCCACTGAATTCACACATCCTCAATAAATTTTGTAATGACATGTTTCAACAATTTTTATAAGTTTAGAGGGATAACAAAAATCATAACCAAAAGAACTCTCAAGATACTCAATGAAATGACAAGTGACGGTGCAAGGATCAAGTTTCTTAATATCTGGATTATACAATTTTAATCTTTCTGTCTAACAGCCATTTAACTTTGGCCTAATATATTTTAAACACATCAAGTGTTTTAGACTTCTAGTGGATTAGGTACAAATAAGCATACCTTTAAAGACCATCAATGAAAGTAATGAAATACCTCTGTTCTCCTCAAAAAGGAGTAGGAAATGGACCATAAATGTTAGTGTGAATGAGGTCCAAAAGACCAGATAACCGATTAACCTCAAAATTGCATTTCTTCTGCATATTCCCTTTGACATAGTCAACATATAAATTATAATCTAAAAAATTTAATGGTCCAATAATCTCATCCTTGATCAAGCGTGCATGTCTTTTTCGAGAGACATACCCCAATCTCCTATGTTGCATAGATGAATCATCTCCAACGAAAACATGATTTTATCCAGAAAGTATCGAGTCCATAAAAAAACAAGAGGCATGTATGATCATACCAAAACGATCCACCATTTGTGAACACACACATTTGCCAAGTTTAGCTCAAAAATTACCATGAGACTTTTCATATCTGCTTTATTTTTCTTTAACCAATTATTATAACTGTAGAAGCATTTTTTTATTTTATGTTTTTTATTTTTGCAGAACCAACATCATCATCCCCATGATCAATGCATTTTTCTTTATTGTTCTATTTTTTCTATTCCTATTTTACCTAATTTATTTTCTTACCGCCTAGTTTCTTTTTGAAACTATTCTAGTTACTACTACTCATGGCAAGATGAGCTGACTCAATTTTAAATGCCCTGAATCACTCCACTTCAATCACACAAAGTGCTAATAATTGATAAATGTCCCTTTTTATCTCATGTGAATTATAATTCACCTTGAAAGTCTCAAAAGACCTAGGCAGATAATATATCACCATGTGAACTAATAACTTATCATTAAATACAATTCTCTACTCTTTCAGACTATTAACCAGCTTGCACATCTTATAGATATGTTCCCTCACTGAACCATTTCTATTATATTTGACTGACATGAGTTGTGTCAGATAATAATACTGTAGTTACTTCTTGGTGCTATGAACTGCTTCCTGATCAGATCAAGAAGCTTCTTAGCAGTATCAAATACTAGAATACCACCCCTAGTAGTTTCACCAATAGAAGCATAGATTACTCTAATAGCCATGGTATTACTTTAATCTACTTACATGCATTAACCTTACTGCCTCAGAAGACTCCACAGTGGGCATAAGGGGTTTCTCCTTAATAAAACACAGATTCATAGTCTAAGAAACCCAACACAAACTCAATACTTGTCATCTAGGCAGTATAATTTGAACCATCCAATGATTTAATCCTTGTAAGCTATCTCTGAATTACGGAAGCATCTATAACCTCAATACATGTTATATTAAATAACACCACATAAATAACATATAAAATAATATGTCACAGCTTTAGGGATTATCACTTTAATTCGTACTTGAATTTTTAAGTCGAATTTATCAGGGTGTTTTACTATATGCAAAACCTTCCACCCTGCGGGAACAGGTAAGATGTCATCTAAAAATTACCAATGGGCAGAATTTTAAATACATTTACCCCCTAAATCTGTGATTAAAATCGCATATAGACCTAGTTGATTATACTTAAATTATTGCTAAACAATTACACTACCTTTGGGCAAGAGGGTTATTTAGTTCTAACCCAAACACTCACAACTATTCTGCTCACTTACATTAAGACACTGATCACCTTTGGGCATAACTAATGCCCCAATATAGGTAAGTGAACTATAAGACCTTAATAAGACCAATATATGTCTTTAAAATTTTCAATAATAATAACCTACATGAGTGAATGTCACCTTTGGGCAGGCTTCACTCATTTTGGATACTACCTTGAAACAGTCATTTTACCAATCCTTCTAAATCCCAAGAAAAGACCTAAACTTTAAAATTCCATTTTATTTAGGTTCACAAACTTTTTTATAATCCAACCCAAATATTATGAAACAATATTTGAATATGGATCAAATAACTTGAATATAAATAAAAGAAATATATTTATAGTAATCCATGCACATAAATGAAGTTTCAAAAACATGTTTTTTCTTTTCTTTTTTCCAATTTTCGTGCTTTATATATATATATATATATTTTAATCACTACATATATTAAAAAAAAAAATACAACATACGACAAGGTCGTAAACCATTTATAGAAATAGTGCATAGGACCACAAATAAAAAATATTTTATTTATTAAAATATTCTAACATCCTTTGCCTTTCTTATAACAACTCTGGATACTTTCTAAATAATTTGGTATTAAGAGTTCTGTTGTGAGTGGTGAAGAGTGAGAGGTCATAGGGCAGCAAAACAATTGTCGGAAAGGATCATTGGGGTCCACTTTTGGGCCCAACTGAAATAAAATAATATTTTAATTAAATTTTTAAATAATTTTAAATTAGAGAAAAATATTAATTAGACTCCAAAAATTATGAAACTTCCAGAATAATAATTTTATGCATAATGAACGTAATTGTGTTGAAATACTAGTTTTAGATGAGGTTTAGGTAGTTTAATCAAAGTAAAACCCAAAAAAAAGTAATATCTTTGGTGCATCTAATTGTAGAGTACGGAGAAACGATAAAGAGTTAGGTTCTTAAATTTTACTGAAACTTATATTTGATGTTAAGAACCTTCACAAATTTTGTACTCTCACTAGTTGCATCTTGTCTGCTTTGAGTAATAATTAAAGTGTATAGAAACACGTTGATTATTGATTAAATTTGCTTAATGTTGTTGTTTGCTTTGAGTAATAATTAAAGTGTATAGAAAAATTGTGAGAACTTTGAGTTTTGATATGGTAATTAGTACGTTATTAATCATTATATGATATTGACGATGGTAACTTATGAAAATTATAAAATGACTTGAGATGAGTTATACGTGATCCATGCATTTTATATGAGATTTTGCATTTTTTTTTTGAATTAATGTTTGTTAAATTATCTGTCATTGAGGTAATATAATTTGTTGTTGCAAGTTACTTCTATATATGAGAATATAAGGTCGAGTCAATTTGCTGAGCAGTGATTGTGTTTAACAATACTCTTGTTGAGCCTGTGAGCTCACCCCTTTAACAACTTTCAGGTAATTATTAATTATGCATGTGGTAGAGACCAATGGTGGAGATGGAGATCATCTAATTTTATTTTGTTACTTCTAGTTAGTTCAGTTACTTTTGGTTTTGAGAACTCATGCAATGAGGATGACGTTAGTTGGTGAAATTTTATTAGTATTGATTTATGGATTTATTTAGTATTAAATGGAATTATTGAACAGAGATGATTTCATTTAGTGTTTTGAGGTTGGTTGTGGATGTTATATTTAAGTCATGCACTAGATTTAAATATGAGACGGAGGTTTCCTATGTTTAAATTTGGAGGCGTGACATAAGACAAAGTTGAACTTTCTATCACTAAGGTCATACACAACAACCAACAATTCCTCAAATTAGAGAACACATGTCTCTAAAAACTACGGGGTGAACTTTTTAATTCAACCAACTCCTTCCCCCTTGTGACTAGGAGAAATACACAACTCTCTGGGTAATATGGAGGAGACACACAACCTCAACTCAACATACACTGTAATGATAAGGCTCATACATAACAATATCAAAATCACTATTAGTGGTAGGGGACATTACAACAAACTAGGCTTTTTGCCACGAAACATTTTGTGGTTAAAAGTCAATCTTTCATGGAAACAAATTATTTGCCACAAAATAGTGTTGTAGCAATGTCATGGACACAAATCAATGAAGAATTGTTTTTAAGCACAAAAAAAGAACTTGTGGAGAAAGGAATTATATTCGTCACAAAGTTTTTTGTGGTGGAAAACCATTATTTTTGCCATAAAATTATTTTGTGGCCAGGGGCAAAGGGAGAGTCCCCCCTCCTCCCCCCCCCCCCCCCCAAAAAAAATAAATAAATAAATAAATAAAAGGCCCATGAGTTAGTTGTTTTGCAAAAATCCCAACTTTTGGTCCCAAAATTCATAAAAAAAAAAAAAATTCAGTTGGCTCCCAATTTTGTTTTTCAAAACACTTATTTATTGGCCTAAAAATTAGTGA
Source organism: Cornus controversa (assembly GCA_026545225.1). Taxonomy (NCBI): domain Eukaryota; kingdom Viridiplantae; phylum Streptophyta; class Magnoliopsida; order Cornales; family Cornaceae; genus Cornus; species Cornus controversa. The sequence goes on from CM048850.1 coordinate 11,799,340, forward strand.
GCTGGAAATAAATATCTTTTATTTTTTGAAAGTTTAGGTCTTTCTTCAAATATTGTATTAAAGGTACAAAATCAATGGCAGTTTATTCTGCTACAATAGGTTTGGCCTCTTTAGCCTTTTGTAATAGTTGTTTTCCTTAGTTCCAAGATCCAACTCACATAAATTTTAACTTGAATATTTTTTTCCTTACTTTTGAAGTCTAATGTTGTAAAAAAAAATGTAAGTTCATTATTATGATAGATCTCACTCTAACATATCATTACTAAAATTACATTTACAATAATATACACACATTTATGATAGCAATTATATGAATTCAAGAGAGAGGAAGAAAAAATTACACTAACGCCCTCTCATCTTTAATAAAGATACATGAAAGTTCTTTCTACATTTTTTGTTAAATTGTGTTTAAGGAAAAAAAAATCTTCAATTCTATACTAATCTCCATCTGCGAGCCTTTGGAGCACTAGAAAGAAAGGAAACTAAAGTATTATGATACCAAAATAGTAAAAATGTCAAATAACAACAATGATATCATATATGCTAATATTTTTAGTCTTCATTTGTTAAATGAAAATTTCTATAGCTACTCTTTCTATAAGTTATTAAAGTACTTCTCTATTTTGTTCCTAATAATCGTGTTTTATTAAAGCTTGTGGGATTTTGTTTAGTTAAAATGGTATTTATTATTATTATTAATCTTTCATCAAGGTAATAATTATGTATATCTTTTTCAATGTGGAATCAAATTACTCAATTTTTAGGAATCGTGTTTTATTAAAGCTTGTGGGATTTTGTTCAGTTCAAATGTTACTTTTTTATTACTAATATTTTATCAAGGTAATAATTATATATATCTTTCTCAAAGTGGGGTCAAATTACTCAAAAAAAATTTTAAAAATTGATTTTTTAGAAAATTAAAACAATTGTTGGAGTAAAATTATTTTTTTAATAATGGTTTTTCTTTACCACTTCTCTTATTACATGTAACTTATCGTTTACTCTTCTCTTTATATTTTCTTTATCGTATCAATTTTCCATCTCTATTTATTTTGATTACATTTTTCTCATTTTTTGAATTATATTGCAAGGATTTTTTCAATTTATTTTAAATTTTGAATTACATAATTTAGTCCTCCACCCCCAAAACAACACCCCACCTCTCCCTCCTCCCCCCCCCCCCCCCCCCCCTCCAATTCAGAATTCCTGACTCCACACCTGTTTGTGGCAAAAAAAAGTCATACTTTTGGCACACACAAAAATTGTTGTGGCAAAAAAAAAATCTCAATGTTACCACAATTTATTTTTGTGGCAAATACTTAAAATTAGCCACAAACTAGTCTTTGTGGCAATAAGTCTTTTTTTCTTTTTCCTACTCTCATTCATTTTCTCCACACAAACAACATAGAAACAAAAATATAAAAATATGACAAGTGAAATAAACTCATTTTGCATACAATTAATAAGAGAAGAAAGAGAAAACTAAGAACAAAACTTATTTGCATTCCTCCGAATGAACTTCATGTTTCATAATTTTAAAGCAAATAGAACATTATCCTTTTATAATCCCCTCTACCATAGAGAAATATCATAAAACCATCATCTAAATGCAAGTATTGCCAAGTTGTTCATCATCTAGAATTGAACTAAAACCACAAAATCCCAACATCCATAACCAACGAAATATCATTGTTTTCTCTTTATTTACAATTTTCATCTATCATTCTAGTTTGTTTAAAAGAATCCACATATTATACACCTGGAAGAATAAAAATAAATACTATGTAGTTCATTCATATTTCTCTTTATCAATGAAGTAACCAAATTTAATAGTAAGTGAACAACAAACTCTCAAGATTTGTTGGTCCACTAGCAGCGGCAAAATATAATCATATAGGTTACTTTACAGCTCATATTAATTAACTTCACCTGAATGAACACAATTTATCACCAAATCATGTGTACTTTCTTTTCCCAATAACTAAACAGAGTTAAGAAAGGTATTTTAAATTACTCATTAAACAAATAATTAGTTTGTTACTTGTAAAATAACCTTCAAAAACCAATTAATGCGAGTAGCTATAATTACACAATTCAACAAAAATTATTGCCGGTAGAGAGTGAAGATTAAGAATAATATTTCTAAACTAAATAAATCATGTCTTGGGCAGCAGCCTAGATGAATGGATCTAAGTTTCCAAAATATCTAAAACTATTTTTAAATTTTGAACACGTCTACACATTTAGAAAGATAGCAACAATTCTTAATTAAGACTTCTGTTTTAGTCCTTAAAATTCATCCCATTGTATCTTAACAATGTATGTTATAGATGTAAGTACTCTTACTGATTATCAGGTAATCAATTTTACTAGTACTTAATTCTGGCCTCACAAGGCTTTACAAATTAATACTAAGACATAAAATGATAAATAATTCTCACTCTTCTTGCATTAAATTGACTTTTGTAGTTAATAAAATCAAATTTGGCCACAAAATTTATTGTTTGTGGCATTTATTTTAATGTTTACCACAAAATTATTGGTTATGCCTAAAAGTTACTTTCACGAACAAATTTTTTTTTTTGGTGGAAAAATCCTAATTTGTTGTAGTGGATATGCGTAACCTCAACTCAAAGGACACTTACCCAAAACCACTACTTGAGTTTGATTGGTTTGAAAGATTGGTGTGCCATTAAGATTAGGACACATACACAACATGACCAAGCTCTATAGGTCTTAACCATTAATCATCAATGTAGACTCTCCCATTTTCCTCTCCCTACATCATTTCAAGCTCACCAGTGAAAAGCAAGGAATCATACTTCCATTTTTCAAACACAGTCTGTGTAAGGCCTTCATGTGCAGTTAAAAATGGAGAACTAGAGATCCAACCATTGGATTGGAGATGAGACTTTACCATTGCACCCGATCATTCGAATTTAAAAGAAGGGAAAATTAGTAATTTTGCACTTCAACCCAAAATCCAATTGGTCGATTGACAAATGGACTTCACTATAGTGTCTAGAAGGTCCCTAAAAAATAGGAAACACCATGCATTAGGATATTAATCCCTCCTAGGCACCCAATTGACCAAACCCTAAGGTAAGGGCAAAATAGTCAATTTAAATCTCGCCCACCTGATAAACCAATTTCCAAATCAATGAGAGGAACTCAACATTGCATTCAAAAGGTCCAAAAACTTTAAAAAATATTGTAATCATCGACATGATTCCTTCCAAGTATCTAATTGGCCAAAACCCTAGGATAAGGGCAAAACAGTCAATTCACCTTTGTTGGAACAGTCTAGAATTAACTTGGGTACTAAGAAAAATCCCAGAATATATGAAAATATGATGTCATGCTTTTCTAAAATATTCTATGGGCTGGTTTTATGCATGAGGTCAAAAACCTCAAATTCCCAAAATAACCCTTATAAGGGCAAAATTGGAAATTAAGACAAGCTGTCTCATCTTAACTTGCGACAAGTTGTCTCATCTTAATTTAAGACATTATGTTTCACCTAAACATACAACAACCCATTACAGCCACCAAAAATTACAAAAATGCCCCTTTCGAGAATTCTCTACATTTGCCTATAAATAAAGCCCCCTCTCCCTCGCCTTTGGAATACAACATTCAGCCATTCTTTACATTTTATCCATCTATATTTTACCTTTTCTCTCTCTATATTATATCTACACCTACTATCTCCATATTCATTAGCATCCACTATCTTTATTACACCCACTAAACTGCCTCTCCACCTCTATATACACATATTCACTCTCCATCTTTCTCTACACACACACACACACACACACATCGATAAGATTAGGTTCTCTCTTTTCCTTAGTAAGGAGGAGTCCTATCACTCTCCATCTTTCAAGCTTTCTAGTTATGGAGCTCCATTAGAGAATGTGGTCTTGGTTGAAAAATGGTTCTCCATCACTTGCTTTGTTGATTGCTTCATTTCTTATTATTTTCTTTTATGATCTATATATATATATACACTCCACTCTTTGCATTTTGCATGGCCCATGTTTGCATGTGTTAAAACCCTTTACATTATCTCTAACATATAGGTAATGGGGGTGTGTAAGGGACTGGGAAAGTTGAGAAGTACATACCCTCGCTGGCTAGAGATAAGGGAACCCTTATCATTACCTTTTTAGTAAGTAGGCAATGGGGGTGTGTAAGGGATTGGGAAAGCCAACAAGTATGAGGAACCAAGAGGGGATGGGTGAATTGGTTCTTTTAATACATCCTCACTCTTTTACAGAAGTGATCAAGGGTTGTTAGTGATGTTTGAGTGTCTAAGAACTCAATGCAGTAATGCTAGAATCTTATGAAAAATAATCTGGGAGTCTCAAGGTTTGATGGTATTGCAGCTTTCAATAGTATTTATGAAAGTTATGTGTAAAACCTAACTTGTTGCATGTGTTTGATAAAATGTCCCAATAAAACTTATGTGCACATGACAACAAATTTATAGAGGTAAAATCCCAAAATGGGGAAACACCCTTTTGGCCTTTGACCCCAAACATTTCACTATCAAAGTCATTAAGTTACACTTTAATTGAAGCCTCTTACCCAGCTCACAACAAGTTCACTCAAGCTCTCACCCAGCTCACAGCCCCCAATGCCTAAACCACTCTCCCCAAAACTCACCACAGTCTCTCACAAAATATATAAAAAGAAGTGTTGCAAGTTTTCAAGTACATAAAATGAGAATTTAAACAATACTTGAACAACTAGATCCTACTGTTGTTGTTGAAACTGTAAACTGAGGTTCTAGAAGGAAATGATTGAATACAACCTCAGTTTTAGCTCCATGAAAGCTTATACAGATGTTAATGAGAAAAATACACTGGCTAATATCAATAAAAGAGTTTATTTTCAATAATTAGTACATGACATTGCCTAATAGACTTTAACATCAGCATATTCAAGCTAGAACTTAGGTTTCAGATATAAGTTTCTTGAAATATCCTAAGTTATCATATTTGTAATCTAACACTGAGTATATATGAGTGAAATAGATGTTCTCAGACCAAAAAAAAGCTTATAAAAATAGAGAAAGTCATATATGGCATCATAACAACATATTTAAGCTAAAATTGAGCTTTAAGAGGTGGTTGTTTGAAATGACCTCAGTTGCAGTGTCAGAGGCTCAGAAATGGACTTAAGATGATCAAATATAGTTGCTCAAATCATTACCATGCTCAAGAAATCCAGCTAGACATTACTTAATGAGATACATGGTCTTGATAGTGGCAAATATCTTCAAATGGCCTCATTCAACTGCAGAAGTCCATCTTACTTGATGTCCTTCAACACTTTCCATTAACACTCAATCTAGGCTTGAGAATACAACAATCTTGATGCCTAAAAAACTCATTTTGCTCACCAAAAATATAAAAATCTCACTGATGTGCTCTCACTCTCTCTATATACTCTATTTCATCACACAACCAAGCTTTAATACACATACATGCTTATATAGAGAAGAAGGCCTCCAACAGATATAACATTATCAATTCCCAAAATTTAGGAGTGTGGTCCCAAAAGTTGTTTGTCCTCTAATGCAATTTGAATTCACCCATTGTGCAGCCTTTTCCAATAAGGTAATATTGCCCTCATCAATGCAAAAAGGTCATTACCAATCATTTTAGGCAATGAGGACAACACAAACATTCTCTCAGTTAGAAGATCATTCTAGAATTCAGTGGAGGCTACTCCACGTGCATAACATGTCACATCACCTATGAAATTACTAAACTGCCTTGGAGGGCTGTTAGTGTACATACGCATATATTGATAGAAAATGAGCACAAAACATTCAAAAACAATGCTGTATTGTGATCATCAATAAGTTATAATGCAATGCAATGATAAAAAGTGAATTTCTATAAACGCCCTTGATTAAAAAAAAAGGTTTAGTAAAGTAGCAACAACGATAATGCATGGTAATAAAGATGTAGATGGGACTGAACTGAAAATAGTAAAGAAACCAAAAATGTAGAAGTGTTAATATGAAAAGACCCTTGTAAGGGAAGACAAGCAAAGATGTTTGATGGATGCCTCAATGAACTTTAAAAGACTGTTTTTGACCGTTAACAAGTGCAAACCCTAGAGTAGAGAGACTTAGACCAACAAAGTAGACACATTCACTGGCTAGAGGTAGTGATAAGATCCCAAACCTACCTTGTAAAATTTTTCTAAAATTCCTTTATGCTCCCATAACTATTGTAAGGTGACTACCACCCTTGCATTGACTACTAAGCCACTGCACTTGTGCAATGCGCGAGTTGCTCAGATGTATTTCAAAGTTATGGAAAGTACGCTATAAACAGACTCCCATTAAAATTCCAAGTCCACTTTTCTAAGCCGTTACACTACCAAAATCAACATTTCACACTAAAACTCACATTTCCCTCACATAACATCATTTATTTATTTTCCAAAATAGGTCATTTTCATCTTAAAATCTTCATTTTTCACTCTAAAAATTCCATTTTCATAAATGTGGTCATTTCTATATCAAAGCTTTCATTTTTAGGTTTACAACTCACTTTCTTAAAAGTGGCCATTTACAAATTCATCTTCAATTCTAAAATTCACTCTTTTCAAAGTGACTATTTTCAAATCTCTTTTCAACTCCAAAGCCATACTTTGTTAAAAGTGATTTTTTCAAATCCATTTTATAGTTCAGCGCTTTCTTTATTTTCAAACACCATTTTAAATTTATTTTTCAAGTCCAAACTCAATTTCCCCAAAGGGACTTTTCAATTCTATTTTGAAACTTTCTAAACATTTCATTTTGAAGTCTATTTTCAAACCTATTTCCAAACTTCATTTTCAACTTCATTTTCAAACTCTCACAACATTCTATTTTCATTTCTATTTTCAAACTCCATTATCGACTCTATTTTCAATATCATTTTCAAACACTATTTTTAGTTCTCTTCTTGAAGTCTAAACTCAATCTCTGAAAAGTTACACTTTTCAACTTTATTTTCAAAATCTCAAACATTTCATTTTCATTTCTATTTTCAAAACCATTTTCAACTCTATTTTCAACTCCATTTTCAAGTCTAAAACTCACTTTTTCAAATCTCTTATCAAGGGTAAAACTCACTTTCTAGAAAATGACCATTTTGAAACTCAAACACACAATTCCTTAGAAATGACCATTTCCAAATCAAAACACGCACCTCCCTAGAGCTCACTCTGCTTGATCCACATCTTACACCTATTTAGAGGTCACCCTGCTCAATCCAAAAGCATTGACCTTCGTAAAGGTCATTTAAATCATTGACCTTAGTAAATGTCATTCAAGTTCAAGTATGGACATGGGTCCTTAAACCCATTGAGTCCTCCACGAGTTATTTAAGTTCAAGTATGGACACAGGATCCTTAAACCCATCGAGTCATCCATGACTCACTCAAGTTCAAATACGAACACCTGGTCCTTAAACCCACATATTTCAAATAATCAACGACTCATTCAAGTTCAAGTAAAGAACATGGGGTCTTTAAACCCATAGAGTCATTCACAGTTCATTCAATTTTAAGTATGGACACAGGGTCCTTAAATTCAAATCTTTCAAGAAATCCATGACTTATTTAAGTTCAAGAATAGACACGGGGTCCTTAAACCTATTGAGTTATTCATGACTCACTCAAGTTCAAGTATTGACATAGGGTCCTTAAACCCATATCTTTTGAGTCATCCATGACTCATTCAAGTTCAAGTATGGACATGGGGTCTTTAAACTCATCAAGTCATCGACGACTCATTCAAATTCAAGTATGACCACGAGGTCCTTAAACCTGTCGAGTCATCCATGACTCACTTAAGTTCAAGTATGGACATGGGGTCCTTAAACCCACATTACTTTTGAGTCATTCACCACTCACTCAATTTTAATAAACGAACATGAGGTCCTTAAATTTTCTCTTCTACTCAACTTAACCGAACTACGTTCGACCTGATTCTTGATGTACTCGAGATACATAGGTAACATTAGGATCGATCACACTATCCTTACATTTCCATCCATTCATTGTTTTCATAAGTTTATTTGAACTACGTTTGACCTGATTCCTATATCTAGGATACGTAGACAACTCGGGCACCCCTAAGTTCGGTCATACCATTCTCATACCTCACGTCCAATAGTCATCACACCATCCACAACTAGGAAGCATTGGTATCCTAGACACATTCCAGTTTCTTCCCATCCAAGAATATGATCATTTATGGAATAGAACACATCATGAAAATAGGTAACCATACACGGTATAGATGTATGGGGTGCCTAACACCTTTCCCATGCATAACCAAACTCTCAAATCCACTAATTCAATTTATAAAGTTTAGATGGAAGTTAAACATCTCAAAAGGGCCCATAATTACACTTCTACATTTAGGTGACCTAACACACCAAAATTAATGTTAGGTGGCGACTCCAAATATACATTCATTGGCCCTATTTACAACGGTGACCATTGCCACCCCCATTGCGATACATCATGATTTTTCCACGATAGCTTACCAATAGTTGGCATCCCAAAGACCCCAGTAGGTGCGACAATCAACATTAGCTCCACACACACACACCCAGAACCAATCCTAATTACTATTTATGGCCTATGAACCTAATCTAAAGGGAGTGCCTTACCTAGAAATCTGTAATCATCTCTAACTATAAAATTTCTAGACAACTAATTAAGAATATTCTGTACTATCAGTTTTCACGTCCAAACATGTTACTTTTCAGACTAACCAAACAACTAAATAACCTAAAATTAGTTTTCTAAGTGTATTCTAATCTAAATAAGTTGATATTATTTAATTATAACTTTTCATAATTTTATGAAAATTTTAAAATATTTATTACCTATTTTTTTCTTAATTTTTGTCACTTTAAATATAAAAATCATAATTATTTTTTGTTTCGGGTGGGCCCGAAAATGGTAACCACCAATTGGGCTCAATGAGTGGGGTCAGCACCACTCAATCTCCCCCTGAACCACCACGTGTCGACCACGCGCTTGGGCATTCCGTCTCACTAGGGTCGTCTTCCCTCCTAATTTTAGACATTGATTCCAATCATGAAACATCCTCAAATCCCCCAAAATTGTTGGAACATCCTCAAATCCCCCAAAATTTTATATGAATTAATTCACCATGGTTAAAACTATCTATAGGAATACAAATATTTCAAAACTGTGGCCTAATTTGGCCGTTTCCAAGGCATGAAAAACCTAGGGTTCTATACATTCAAAATGGATTTTTCTTCAAATCCACACCTCAAAACCACAATTTAATACAATAATCACGACGAAATCCTTTCCAGCACTAATATCATCATAACAAACAATCAATTTAATATAACTCATGCCATATATAAGGATTCACATTGTTTCATACAGGATACATTCATACACGCTTAATGTTTTACACAAATTTAATCATACTTGCAATATGAAATTAGCTCTAAGCATGTAATTATGAATCGTTTAAATATGTTTCAAACCAAATTTATATTCACCATATTACACTATTCATATACATTTTTTTTGCATGTATATACATCTAAAAGTGTTTTCATATTTTTTAAACTATTTAAATTATATTCTACATATTACTAGGACATAAAAATCTTTGTAAATTTGTTAACATTAGAATACCATTTACCCGAGTCTCAGGATTCCTGATTAATTAGCTTCTCTCCAAATTTTCTTCTTCTTCCTCCAAGGCTTAAGAGAATATTAAAATGACTCTAATTATAATTTTCTCAAACTTATACACTAATGATTTTTTTGCCCTTTGTTTGGTTATAGGATTGCATTATATTTAATTTATTTTATTTGACGCCGGACAGAATAGTGATTATTCTGTGGGCTAAGGGTAACAGAAAATAAACAGAAAGAAAGTACGAGAATTGCCCAAAAACTCAGAGAAAAGTCTCTGGTATTCAATATTATTATTCAAAATCAAAAGTACCTTCGAATCAACCCACAAGCCGGGTTATATAGCTGAACTTCGTCAATATTACCAAAAATAGCAAAAACCTAATATTCTTGTCAAAATAAAATACGAAATAAAAGAAGAAAGTTGCCAGAATTCTGGCCCAAATCAAGCCCAGAATCTCTTCCTAATTAACAAAATAAATATTACCAAAAAAGGAAACAAATAACTAAAATTAGGGATTTGGACGAAAAAACAGTGAATTTTGGCCTCGAAAAAATACACACCCAGCTTTAGCTAGGTGCCCACGACGTGCGCGCTGAACCAAGCTTTTCGAATTGTGGTCATAAAGGCGATTCTGACACCTGTAGCAAAGTTATGGCCAAAATACTGAAGCGCATCCAAAAATACCCTAATTAGTAACAAGGTCACGGTTTCCTACTATCTTTACGCTGATCTGCCAACTCAAGATGTTTCAGTGTCATCAACATGTCGTCTGACAGCTCAGCATCATCTAACTCGGATGCTCATGCATCATTATTCTTGTATGGAATATTAGGCTATTCCTATTATTTTTAATTCACTTATAATTTGTATTATTATTTTACAATATTCCTTAAAACAAGCTTTTATTTACATTTTTAAATTTACAGTTATTACACCTACAGTCCAAATCCTGTTCAAAACCCATTCAACTTAATTGTAATCAGCAGGAAAACTGAGGCCGTCTATCTTCCAAATTGTGAAGTAAATATCTGGAGTCTGGACAAATCATTATTCAGGGAAAACGTACACGAATGTATAAGACACAATCTCTCTCTCTATACACACACGCATATACATATTCACGCACATACATACACTGATACACATTTATATCGCAAAAAATGGAGTTGTCCCCTTTATATAGCACAAGGCATGCCAGGAAGGGAGGACTAGTCAAAATTTTGTAAGAATGTATCCTCTCTCTCTCTCTCTATATATATATATATATATATTTAAAAAAAGTGGATAAGTATTCCAGGTTTTGGCCACTTACCACAAAGTATGGCCTGGCCGACACTGATCTACCTCTGTGCAGATGAATGAGAATAAAAGTCACCCCATATACGTACGAATTTTGTAAAAAGAGAAATCTTATAAAATATATATTCCACTCTTCTAAGTTCTAACATCAACCATCAAAATTAACCCCAGCCACAAGTTTAATTAATATGATTAAACAATGAAAAATGATTCTTAACACTAAAAAATAAATTAAACCAACTAATCATACTTTTTTATTAAACATACTCATTCATAAATATATATAATCCCTCCACAAACTTTAGCTTTACATGCAAATGCATGCATTAATTCAATTTAGACTGTTGAGTGAATGGATATACATAATACATATATAAAGTGTCATACATTTAATTAAATATAGATATACATTTAATTAACTATAGTAATTAATAATAGTATCATATATATATATATATATTAAACATACATTCCCAAAAACTTGGTTGGTACATTTTGCTTAGAGTTGTATGGTGCTTTTAGTGGCCACTTGTTGATGCAGTGAGATTCGGTTCTTATCAACAAAAGCTGGCTAGTACTTTGATTGATAGATCCTCCCCTGGCCTTGCCTTATTCTCTCCTCAGCTCAGCTCAAGTGAGTGTATGTAACTATGTATGCATCTGTATGTGTATCCTCCTCCACACCCTTTTCTATCTCTTGTCCCCTCTCTCACCCACTGCCACCCCTCTACCTGACAGCTAAGCCATCACACGTGATGGGCCACAGCCCCCCCAATAACCAGCCTTTTAAACTAACCTACCAAACCATATATATATATATATATATATGCACCTATCAACCAAATCTTAAATCCACCCATATATATGCGACAACATTATAAAAGATGTAATAATGATGAAAATTAATGTACTCCATTCTCAATTTAGTAGTGTCATAACGTTACACTTTGACCTCATATATTGCATATATAAATGCCTAATGCTTTGAGTGAGTATTTATAAATATATGGATTTCTGTGTCCTCGATGTTGTGTGTTGCATCATTAATTTAAAGCGCAGAAGAAAGAAAAGTGCTGGAGGGAGAAAAGTTCCCGGTAGCTAGGCTGCCGGAATGCAGGTGACATTCGGTGGTGGGGTATATATAAGTTATAAACACTGGCAAAAGATAAAGCCAAATGAAGGGGTGGGGCTCCACCCTTTTCCTGCTTTTGGGGGTTTCTATCATCATTCAATATATATATATATATATGTATACACACACACACACAGATCGCTATAACATGGGGGGACTACGCCTATATATTTATCATCCATGGACCACATATATCTTGAATTTAGCAACAATTGTGATACAATCCCTTTCATGCCAGTAGATCCGTGCTCAAGTTGCATATATGTCATCACTTGGATAAAGTAACATTAATTTGCTTGAAATTAATTACAATTAGACTGTAAATTAATGTCAGTTATATGGCATACGTAATTAGCTAGGTATTGTTCGGGGTATATATATAGCCGCCAACTTTTTGAAAACAAAAAATATATCCCAATATTAAATTAAGAAAAATGATTTTTACAATGCCTCAATCAACCTTCACTTGATGCAATGAAAGAAATGAAAACACACAAACAACTGGATCCCAAAGAAATATGAAAAAGAACCCAAAAGAAGTACGGTAATAAAATTTGCTAGGTATATAGTGTGTGCGTGTGTAGATATATATATATGTCTTACAAAAGAAAAAAGCAACGTACTGTACCAATTATTTGATCGTGACCTTTGAATATAAAGGAATTCTAGTAGTTAATGCAATTTTCCGCTAACACTAGTCTGTACTCGAGTACTCATGCAATTTTTTTCTCAACTCATACTTTTGTTTAAAAATTAATTATTCATATCGTCAACTAAATGAATTGACCATTTCTCTTTTTAGAGTTTATTTTTATTCATTTGGAATTGCATTAAGTTTCTGGAAAGCAAATTTCAGACAAGTTGAAGAGGACTCTTTAATTGAGCAATTGGTTATATTAATCGCTATATATTGCACGTTCAACTTCATAACCTTCACGATATGATCATGATTCTTTTTTTTAGTTAACATGTAGAAAGATGCAAAGTCTAGTCCAAATATAGATTTTCATTGAATTAAAACAAGAAAATTGACACTGCCAAACAAATGAAAAGCCTAACTATCAATTTATATATATTCATCACAATAAAAGCCATAATTACAATATATATATATATATATATTTGTTTAAAAGTAAAATCACAAGTTGTTAAATTGATTCAATAAAAATCAAACCAAACCTTTGATTTAATAAAGCCATAGTTTTTGTTGTGAACCTCTAAAATTTTGAATATATTTAATCAATGTTAATAAATTAAAGTTTAATTTTTTACATTTAAGTTAATTTTAATATCAGTTTCTTCTTTTGTAAAACTTTTTCACTGCTACCATTATGGTAGTAGAAGATTGCCCCCGCGCGGGGGGGGGGGGGGGGGGGGGGGGGGGGGGCGGGTGTGGAGGGTTTGTGTGGAAGGAAGAGTCATCCCTTAGTTTTTTTGTGGATTCATGATGCTGAACAAGTAGCGTTAGACATGGAGCCATTAGATTTTTAAAAGCACAATCGAAAACTACGAGGAATATCAAATGATAAGAGAGCTTTTACATGTTGACAATATAACCAGTTGCCAGGATTGAGTGAATTTGAAATTTAATTTTTCAAGATTACACTAAAATGATGAGGTAGTTTAGATATTTTCATCATTTATTATAGTGAATCTCAGAAGACACATCTTTGACAACCAACTCAAGCGATTACTATAAAGGAGTGTGTTTAATAAATAAGGTATGTGCAATCATTAACTCTAGAAAGCATTAAATATACAATACATCATCTCTAGCTCCTCATTTATTTTACAAATTAACTGACTTAATTGTCGAAGAAGCCTTGGCCAGTGCCACCGACGTGATTTCATTCTTTGTTTTGGAAGAAACGACGTCGTCCCGGACCATGCTATTTTTTACTTCAACAGTTTGGCGCTGTCTGTGGGAACTATAGTTCTCCTTGAAAGAGGATAGTTTTGTTGCGATCCGAGCTAGCAACCGGCAATGGAGCATTAGCACATGACTCCGATCAAAGGGAAGTGGTTGGGGAACCCCAACTACCCCCAAACGACCAAGAGCGCATCACAGCATTAGAACGGCAGATCCAAACCTTAAGGCAAGGGTTGGACCCCAGTTGATTCAATAAAATGTGACAATCATGCAATAATTACCTGCCCTTCCCAGTGCGCCTCCCCACCAGAATCCGCCGGCTGGACATTACAATCCATCCAACTTGGACGGTCAAGAAGGAGATGTCGAAGGACCAGATAACAACCCTCCCAGAGATGAAGTTGAGGTAAAGCAAAGCCAGATCAATGATGGACATAAGGATCCAATCCTTCTACCTCTCCCGTAGAATTTCTAACCTCTGGCAGATATGACATCTTGTGCTGATGAAAAGACAGAGGAGGTCACCTACTTCGACCTGCAAATCTAAGATCTTAGGGCAAAGATGGATGATGTAATGCAAACTATGAAAGGAAAAATGTTCTGCAGTTATAGACAACCTTGTCCATAAAACCAACCTGCCATTCATCCCTACTATCCTGAAATGTCTTCTCCCAGATAGGTTTAAGATGCCTACGATCGAGAGTTTCGATGGGACTGGAGATCCTCTCAACCACCTGCAGACATTCCAGGCACTTATGCACCCGCATACCATACCAGATGTAATCATGTGTCGTGCCTTTCCTACCACCCTCAAATGGTCGGCAAGAGTATGGTTCAACAAGCTCAGATCACAGTCTATTGAGGTTTTTAAGGAACTAAGTAAGCAATTCATGGGACACTTCATCGCTGGACAGAGGCAAAGGAGGTCGGCCACCTACCTGCTCACTATAAAACAATAGAAGGGAGAATCCTTTCGTGATTACATTAGTTGTTTCAATATGGAAATGCTTCAAGTAGAGGAGGCTAACGACAAGGCTGCTTTAATAACCTTTATGGGAGGTTTGCAAACTTCAAGGTTCTTATTCTCTTTAGCCAAAGATCCCTCAGTCAACATAGCAAAGTTGTTGGTTAGAGCCCAGAAACACATGAACGCCAAAGACGCTATGAACGCTCGAAAAGGGAAGGAGGCTGAGGAGAAAAATTCAGATAATAAGAAAAGGCTGGCCATGGGAAACAAAGACGAGAAAGAGACCAAGTACAAAAATTCCTCTATCTACCAAAATGAAAGGGCACCTCGCTACAGGAGTGCCGATAAGTATGACAACTACATTCCTTTGTACATGTCCATAGATCAGGTTTTCCTATAGATTTAAGATGATCCATCCTTAAGGTGGCCGCCAAAGTTAAAGTCTAATCCAGCAAGTAGATCTCGTGATAAATACTATAGGTTCCACTAGGACCATGGACACAATACTAAAGATTGCATTGACCTCAAGGATCAGATTAAGGGTCTAATTCAAATGGGTCACTTAAAGAGATTCACCGCAAAGAATGGTAGAGAAGGAAGACAACTGCCCCATGGAAGAGCAACTGATTGGAGAGATCAGAGTCATTGCCAGGGGATATACAGGAGGTGGTGAGTCAAGCTCAGCCTAAAAGGCCCACACTAGGAGGGCATGAGGCATGTCCGAGGTATACGAGGTTGGAGTGGCTTCTCCACCCCTGAAAATGCCTCGCCTGGTGGAACTAGTCGTCACCTTCTCCGATGAAGATGCCAGAAGAGTTCAACAACCTCATGATGATCCTTTGGTTATTACTATGATGATTGCTAACTACAACAAAAGGCGGATCCTAATTGATAATGGCAGTTCAGTAGATATCTTATTTTTTGAAGTGTTTAATAAGATAAAAATTGGTAAAGAGAAACTCAAGCCTACCCAATCACCATTGCTAGGATTTTCAGGAGACAAGGTATATCCATTGGGAAATGTTTCCCTCCTAGTGATGGCAGGCACCAGTCCAAGGAAGATTACAATTATGATAGATTTCTTGGTAGTTAATTGTTCCTCTGTCCACAACGTCATTTTGGGAAGGACGACCTTGAACTCAATGAAGGCCATCACCTCAACTTATCATATATTTATGTGTTTTCTTATAGAGTACGGAGTAAGTGATTTGAGAGGAGACCAGGTCACGACCAGAGAATGCTATGTTGCATCACTCAAAGGGAAGAAACAACAAGAGACTATGATTGTCGAAGAAATAGAAAAGGATCAAGCCTAACCAACAGAAGACTTGTTTGAAGTTGGGTTGGATGACAATGATGATGCAAAGAAGGTCAAATGTAGGGTCTTTGCTCCCCTTCGGTTTTAGGAACATACTCATCCATTTTCTCAAAAAAAATCAAGATGTGTTTGCATCGACACATGAAGACATGCCGAGCATCGACCCAACAATGATGGAACATCAACTAAATGTGGATCCTTCCTTTGAACCAGTCAAATAGAAGCAAAGAACATTTGCTTCAAAAAGAACTTGGCCAGTTCAGAAGAGGTCGATAAACTTCTAAAAGTTGGCTTCATTTAAGAGGTACAATACCCAGATTGGTTGGCTAACGTCATTCTGGTGAAGAAGGTGAATGAAAAATGGAGGTTGTGTATTGATTTCACTAACCTAAATAAGGCGTGCCCCAAAGAAAGCTTTTCGTTATCAAGGATCGACATGCTGGTAGAAAGAACATCTAGCCATGAATTGCTAAGTTTCATGGAAGCTTATTTAGGGTACAACCAAATTCATATGTACCCTTTAGACAGAGAAAATATATATTTTTATTACAAATAAAGGCTTGTACTGTTATAAGATGATGCCCTTTGGGTTGAAGAATGCTGGTGCGACTTATTAGAAGCTAGTCAACTCGATGTTCAAAGATCAAATCGGAAGAATATGGAGGTATACGTTAATTGATTTGTGAGAGACTTTCCAAGTCCTGAGGAAATACAAAATCAAGCTTAACCCAAACAAATGTGCCTTTGGTGTTTTCTTGGGAAAATTCTTAGGCTACATAGTGAGCAGAAGAGGGATTGAGGCTAATCCAGAAAAAATTCAAGCCATACTTGATATGAGGTCACCAGCATTGACCAAAGACCTACAAAGGTTGAACAAATGTGCCGTGTGCTTAAGAAGGCTTTTCAGTGGACACCAGAGTGTGAGCAAACCTTTGCAAAACTCAAAGAATATCTCACCTCCCCCCCATTCTTGTAGCGAGTTGTACCAGGAGAGGAGTTATACCTGTACTTGTCAGTTTCTCCATCAACAATAAGCTCAACTCTGGTTTGAGAAGAGGGTGGAATCCAGAAACTAGTATATTACACAAGCCGAGTGCTTAGAGGTGTAAAGGAAAGGTATCCAAAAATGAAAAATTGGCTTTTGCCTTGATTATTTCTGATAGGAAGCTTAAACCTTATTTTTAAGCACAAACAATAACTGTGCTGATGGACCAACCACTTAGGTAGGTTCTTTACAAGTCAAACATGTCTGGATGACTTATAAAATGGTCAATAGAACTCGAGGAGTTCTATATTCAGTATATACCAAGGAATGCCATAAAGGCTCAAGCCATAGTAGATGTGTTGGCAGAATTCACTCATTTTCAAGAATATATGCATATACACAACTTAGATATGGAACAGTCAAATACAGAAACTGCTTAGACACTATTTGTAGATGGGTCAGCCAACACCAAAACTAGTGGAGCAGGGCTAGTAATCGTTCCCCCAAAAGGAGAAAGCATCAAGTATGCCCTCCGATTCGGTTTTAAGACAACCAACAATGAAGCAAAATATAAAGCTTTGTTAGATGGACTAAGGATGGTAAAAACTCTTAAAAGACACAATTGAAGGCTTACACTGACTCTCAACTAGTTGTCGAACAAGTCTAACACAAATATGAGGCCAAGGATGAAAAAATGAAAACCTACCTTCAAAAGATAGAGGAAGTCAAGAAGCACTTTGAAGACTTCTCAATTTGTCAGATTCTACGAGAAGAGAACGAGCAAGCAGATGCGTTAGCTTGACTAGCCACCGTAGAGGAGGGCAAAATCATACCTGTGGAGTACTTGGATAACCCAAGTACATCATGGGATTGGCCACAAGAAGTATGACAAGTCAATCAAGGCATAGAGTGGGCGTACCCCATTATTAGATATAGATACATAGGATGGAGAGTTACTGCCAGATCATGGAGAAACTCAAAAAGTGAGAATGTGAGTAGCTAGGTACACTCTTGTCAATGGGGTGCTTTACAAAAGAGATTTTTTCTTACCATACTTGCGTTACATTTCCACAGAAGAGGCAAGCTATATCCTTAAAGATATACATGAAGGCCTTTGTGGAAACCATGCCAGAGGTAGGTCATTGGCCTATAAAGCCATTCGCTAAGGATATTTTTGGTCCACTATGCAGAGGGATGCATTAGACTTCCTGAGAAAGTGTGACAAGTGCTAGAGGTTTGCTACCATTCCTAGATAACCTCTAGAAGAAATCACCCCTATATCAGGGTCGTGGCCTTTTGCCTAATGAGGAATGGATTTCACCGGTCCTTTCTTGAAGGGTAAAGGACAAACTAAGTTTGCTATAGTTGCAATTGACTACTTTACCAAATGGGTTGAGGCTGAGCCACTAGCTAAGATAGGGGAGCAAAACGTTAAAAGCTTCATTTAGAAATTCATAGTTTGTAGATTCAGAGTTCTGGTAACTTATTCACGAACTTCTGTGACCATCTAGGAATAAGAATCCCGTCACACCCCAGATTTTTGAGTCACTAGAGACTCCGTCTTCAAGCTCAAATCCCGAGAGTGAATCCGTCCATCTAACCCTAATGAACCATCTTACCCTTTGAATGTTGTAGAAGCTTAATCACGTACATATACGTATACATTTGCAACTCGACACCAACTAGTCTCAATGGGCCCCACACTTGACCTCACATACTTAACCAAATACACCAAACAATCAATCCTGCTTATGGATTACGATATATCGTAATCCAAGTTACGAAGTATCATAATTTACAATGCACCAAACATGCATCATAACATGGTGTGAATTATGTTATTTTCTGACCCAATTTCTCTATGTCATTACGATACATCGTAATTAAACTTTCGATGCATCAACGAATTTTAATGCATCGTAATGGGGATTATGATGCATCAAAATCTCTCGAGTCCAAATCCTACAAAAGCCCACAAGTGTTCACTAATTCTATGCAACTCACATACAAACACATTACAAGTCCATAAGTCTATTCATACATCATTATAACATAATGAAATGCTAAGAAATCATAAACTTCTCACATTTAATCCAAATCATACATTTCATTGATATGATCTTCCAAGTTCATAGTCATCGTATGAATTATATACACAAGGGTCCAAAAGTACAAGTAGCTCAACTACAACTAAATATTCAACAAAAATCAACATGTCACAAGCCAGTATGGATAGCTTTAGATACAATATCCAAAAATAAATTCAAGGTGCCACAAGGAACTTCACTTGGATGTTCATGTCCCATCTGTCATTGGTGCCTTATTTATAAAAGGTTTAGGGGAAAAGGGGTGAGCAAATCAAATCAAATGCCCCAACCCACCTAGGCATTGACCCGACACCGACCTATATGATATGCAACCATGATATCGCTACACTACATGACACGTGTTAAGTTATCATGTTAATCAACGTAAATGCAATTCAACAAGTATGCATTTAATCCACACATCATGCTTAATAGTTTAAACACATAAGCAACAAGATATTTACATCTTCTTCGATCATAATTCGATACATAAATATGATTGGTCATCTTCGATGATCATATGATGTTGGTCAACTCTGATGACACCCGTGTGATTTAGATAACTCCGATGAATCACACAACCCCGACAATGTATTGGTTTTGCTAAATGTGACTGGACAACTCTGACAGTCACAAGTTTTATATGCAATTCTAAATTTTAGGCCTTAGCTTTAGTATGATAGGGCAACTCCAATGGTCATACTCTAGTGGATAATCATACCACTTCAAATATATGGTTAGGTGTCTCCGACTTCCATGTACATTACACTTGGACAACACTCTGATATACACAAACGTGCTCATTAGACACATATATCACATAACATGCATTTTTTATGCTCTTCAATGCACATTCTTGCTATATTTAAATCTAGCATGCATTACATCTTCAAATACTTCCACATCTAACATATAAACACATATATGCTCACACTTATACACATAGTACACATATGCATAAAATCACAACATAGCTAGATTTGCTCTCATTTCATACACATTACATGTATACATTCAATACATCACATATATCATAATATGAACCTTACTAGCATGTATAAACATGTAATGAGAGAGGAAAGATAAAATCACTCAACCCTAATATACTTTCACACATGCTAACTATATCAACACCTCTCCAAACTCACCAAAACCCTAGAATCGATGAATAAGGGAGAAGAAACACCCCTACCTCAAATTTGAAGGCTTTTCTAAAAAATATCTAGGATTTCTCCCAGTTTTAGCTTGCTAAAATGCAAGTTTTTTTTGGTTCAAACCGAAGCCTTTAACCTGTGCTACAAGTTATCTTTCACTCATAACTCCCGAATCCAAGCTTACGGCTTCCGAAATGAAGAGAGAAAGAAGAAAGATGAAATGGGAGATGAGAGAGAGTTGAGCATATGTTTGGTCAAGAGAGATATGAGGAAATTTCTTCAATACAGATATTTAAAGTATTGGTGGTGCGAAATGATCAAAATACCCATGAGTCACTTAACATACCCTCCTGACCTCCATTGTCTGTTCTAAAAGTGGCTATGACTCTGAAATCGCTTTCTTAATCTTTAAGCATTTCATTTGGACCCACTCGACCCGTATCTCGGGCCCTGTTGACTCAAAATTCTCAAATTTTGGCAAAAGCTCTCACAATTTCCTATAACCTTCAAAAAAAATTCCAAACACGTTTTCCACACTTAAAACATATTAAACATCATTTAAAATACATTTATGGCTAAAATGAAAATAGGTCAAAACTGTACCCGATCTCCACAACCTCTAGACCTTTAAGGAATTTCGTCCTCGAAATTAGAAACATATCTGAAGTGATAAACAACTCAGGATATTTCAAATGGACCTCTTGTTTCCGTTCCCACGTAGCCTCCTTGACTTTGTGATGCCTCCAAAACACTTTAATAAATAAAATGGTTTTGCCCTGAAACACTTGATCTTTAGAGTCCAAAACCTGAATTGGCATCTCCTCGTACAATGCGTCCTCCTCCACCTTAAGATTTGTCCAATCTAGCACATATGAAGGATCCGGTTCATTCTTTCTCAACATTAAGACGTGAAAAATATTATGTACATTTGACATTTGCGGTGGCAATGCCAGGCGATATGCAATCTCACCCATAGGATCCAATATCTAGAACGGACCGATAAATTGTGTCACTAGCTTGCCATTATGCCCAAACCTCTTCATGGCGAGACCTTTAGAAAGATATGGTCCCCCACCTCAAATGCCAAAGGTTGTCGCCTTTTATCATTATAGCTTTTCTGACGACTTTGAGCAATAAGCAACTACTGCATTATCACCTTTATCTTTTTTGTAGTCTCTTGGACTATATCCGGTCCCAAGGTAATAGTCTCTCAAACCTCTGTCTAACAAACGGGTGACCTACAAAGTCTATCATACAATGCTAGCTTGGTAGCTATTATTGTACGTAAACTCCACTAATGGAATGTGGTCCTCCCAACTACCACGAAAATCAAGCACACACGTCCGAAGCATATCCTCCAAAATTTGTAAAGTATGCTCTGATTGACTATCTGTCTGAGGATACAAAGTCGTACTAAAATGAAGGCCTGTATCAAGTGTCGCCTGAAAACTCTGCCAAAATCGTGACATAAACCGTAGATCTCTATCAGATACAATGGAAACTGGCACTCCGCACAGTCTCAGAATCTGATCAATATACAGCCGACTAAGAGTATCCATGTCATTGGTTACTCGAATAACAAGAGAATGAGATACCTTGGTCAATCTATCCATAATGACCCAAAGTGCATCATGACTCTCCCTCGACCTTGGTAACCCCGTCACAAAGTCCATAGTGATGTGTTCCCACTTCCACATAGCCACCGGTAATGGCTATAACAAACCCGTTGGTCTATGATGTTCAGCCTTCACTTGTTAATAAGTGAGGCACAAAGCCACAATCTGTGCGACGTCATTTTTTATACCCGTCCACCAATATTGTCGGCGTAAGTTATGGTACATTTTGGTACCATCGGGATGCACTAGAACTGTAGAGCAATGGAACTCTCTAAGAACCTCATCCTTACAAACCAATAGTACAACCATTTTCCCTTTGAACCTCTAACCTCCATCAGAATGAACTAACCAATTTTCCACCACTTCGCCACCCAAAATTTGAGTGCGAATGGTCTCTATTTCACTATCATGTTGTTGCTCCTCAACCACACTACTCACTAGAGTTTGTTGTGCAATAAGTGTGAATAAAGTCACCGATTCACCACCCTCACTAAAGTACAATTCCATTTCTGAGATGTCTTCCATCATTTTCTATTGTAAGGTTCCATGCGATTTCCTGCTCAAAGCATTGGCAACCACATTAGATTTCCTCGGGTGATACTGAAGATCAAAGTTGTAGTCTTTCATGTACTCCACCCCCTCCTTTGCCTTATGTTCAAGTCCTTTTGTGTGAAAAGGTAGTTTAAGTTCTTACGATCGGAGAAAACCTTAAACTTTTTTCCGTACAAATAATCCCTCCACATTTTCAATGTAAAAATTACCGCCACTAACTCCAAGTCATGAGTTGGGTAATTCTGCTCATCTATCTTCAATTGTCGGGAACTATATACAACAACCCTCTCGGTTTGTATCAATACACATCCCAACCCGTCCCGTGAAGCGTCACAGTAGATCACATAATCCAAACCATGTTAAAAAATTATCAATATCGGAGCATTAGTAAATCTACTCTTCAACTCCATAAAAGAATGTTCACAAGTATCATTCCACAAAAAATTAACTCCTTTACGAGTAAGTTTAGTCATCGGCGCCACTAACTTCAAAAAGTCTTTTACAAAGTGCCGGTAGTAACCCGCTAGCCCCAAGAAGCTACATATTTCAAATACGTTCTTCGGCCTTTCATAATTCATCACCGCTTCAATTTTAGAATGGTCCACAAAAACTCCTTCCGATAACACGTGTCCTAGAAACTTTACTTCCGTTATTCAAAATTCATATTTTTCATATTTGGCATACAAATGGTGTTCCCTCAAAATATGCAATAATGTCCTCAAATGGATCTCATGTTCCTCCATAAAAGAATAATACACAAGAATATCATCCACAAATACTTTCACGAATCTATCTAAGTAGACACTGAAGACTTAGTTCATTAAGTCCATGAACGCTTTTGGTGCATTCGTCAAATAAATGGCATCACTAGAAACTCATAGTGTCCATATCTAATCCGAAAAGCTATCTTCAGAATGTCCTCATCCCTTACGCTCAACTGGTAGTACCCCGACCTCAAGTCGATCTTTGAAAAGCAAGTTGAACCCCTAAGTTGATCAAACAAGTCATCTATTATTGGCAAAGGATAATTGTTCTTTATCGTTGCTTGGTTCAATTTTCGGTAGTCTATATATGTACAGCCGTAAAGATTCGTCCTTCTTTTTAGCAAAGAGGATTAGAGCTCCCCAAGGTGATGTAATAGGTTATACAAATCTCTTGTCCAATAATTCTTACAATTGATCATTCAACTCTTTCAATTCTGCCGAAGTCATACGGCACGGTCCCATAGAGATGGGCGCGATACCGAGAGTAAAATCAATGCTAAATATCACATCTCGCGTCGGAGGTAACTTAGTCAAGTCCCCTAGAAACACATCTAGGAAATCACATACCATCGGTGGAAACCCTCCATGAGTCATAACCTAATCCTCCTTGGCTAATAGGCTAGCTAAGATGCATCCAATCCCGTTCCGAACACCAAAACCAAGTAATGATGGTGTATAGAAATCATCACGCTCTCCCATAAAATAGAAGCAGTTACCCTCAGGTGTGCACACCATCACTCTCTTACCAAGACAATCAATTGTGGCTCTAAATATAGACAACTAATCCATACCTAGAATGACATCAAAGCTGGTCATATCTAGCAACACCAAGTCAAACATTAGCCGATGTCCCGCACCTCGATCTCGCAAGACCAACACACTTTACTTAGGGTAACTCTACCCCCAACAGGCGTATCAATCGACAATGGCGACTCTAGTGATGACACATCCAGCCCCAAGGTATAAGCAAAATTAGCACGTATAAATGAATGAGATGCACCTAAATCTATGAACACCTTAGCCCATAAGCTAGAAACTAGGAAAATACCTCTGACCACTAATGGTCATGGTACGTCCTCTACCTCAGCAAGTGTGAAAACACGGCCCTGTGTCTGCTAACCTTGCAGTCCCTTATAATCATGACAACTAACTAAAAGCATGTGTAAACCCCCTCGTTGCTTGAGAACCATGTACCAACTATGCTAGTTGAGGCGGTGGCAACACCCTAAAGCCAGAATGAATTGTGGTAGCTTATACGGTCCTCTGCTAAGACTTAGAACCACTTTGTGTACCTTGTCTCTATGGGCAGTTAGCCTTAACATGTCCTGGCTGTCAGCAATGGAAGCATGTCTGCTCCCCCACTAATACCACTAGCATTGGTGCCATTGCTTGCCTCTAAGGGCACTCTGATATATAATGACCAGATTGTTGATAGTGATATAACACTACCGTAAATCATAAAGATCTGGTAAGTAAGGTCAATGATGGCACTGGGCGAGCCTGCTACTGCCCTTCAAAAAATGACACGTTCTCTCTCTGTCTCTTTCTCCCCTGATTACCTGAAGATGCCCCAGCACCCTTCACCTGATTCTTAGAGTCCCAGATCCTTTGGCTATCTCTATTGTCTTCCTCCACTACTAAAGCTCAGTCAACTACTTCATCATATACTTTTAAGCCTAAGATTGACACATTTTTTCAAGTTAGAAGTCGTAAGCCCCTTTCACAAATTTCTTTACCCTCAATTCCTCATCATTCACCATCTCTGGTGTAAAATGAGCCAAGGATGTAAACTTGGTCTTGTACTCCATAGTGTCTAAGTTACCCTGGACTAGGTCCACGAACTCCTGCCTCATCCTACCTTTCATTGAAGCCGAAAAGAACTTATCAAAGAAAAGTCCTTTGAAAGTTTCCCACTCTATAGTCTCAGTATTGCGGGTATTCCAAATGAATTGCCACCATCGATTCACTTCCCCTTGCAAATGAAGCACCGCCACACCAACCCCTAAATCCTCATCGATTACGAGAGCAACCAATAGTTTAAAGGTTTGATCTATCCAACCTTTTGCTGCTAGTGGATCACACCCACCCACAGATGTAGGCGATTTAAACTTCATATATTCCTTCCTTGCAACCATTTTCTGGCTCAAGCCAACCCTAGGTTGCGCTTGAACTTCCTCTTTTTGAGCTTCCCATGTGATTTGTTTCATGGTATCTACCATGTCTCCCATAAACTGTGCTCCATCAATTTGTTCTTGTGGAGCATTAGCGCATCTACCTCATAACAAGGGAATTTAGCACCAAGTATATTTACATACATATAATGCTCACCATGCTTACACAACGCAATGTAAATTTAATCCACAATTAGCATGTTATAAAGGCGTAAACAAGTAATCATATTACATATAAGCAATTTATAAACTTCAAGTATAAATCCTTATAATCGAATCTATAACCTCAAATGAACATTAATCAAATTCTCACCCTTAGTCCAAGGTATTCAAACTAGCGCTCTGATACCAAATTGTCATGCCCTAAATTTTTGAGTCACCGGAGACTTCGTCTCCGAGCCCGAATCCCAAGAGTGAACCAGTCCATTTAACCCTAATGAACCATCTTACCCTTTAAATGTCGCGGAAGCTTAATCACATACATATACGTATACATGTAAAACTCGACACCAACTAGTCTCAATGGGCCCCATATTTGATCTCACACACTTAACAAACACACCTAACTGTCAATCGTTCCTATAGATTATGATACATTATAATCCTAGTTATGATACATCGTAATTTATAATGCAATGGACATGTATCATAACATGGTGTAAGTTCTACTATTTTCTAACCCAATTTCTCTATGTCATTACAATATATTATAATTAGACTTTCGATGCCTCGCCAGATTTCAATGCATTGTAATGGGGCTTACGATGTATCATAATCTTGAGTGCAAATATTACAAAAGCCCACTAATTCTATGCAACTCACAGTCAAGAATATTACAAGTCCATAAATCCATCCATACATCATTATAACATAATGAAATGCTACGAAATCATAAACTCCTCACATTTAATCCAAATGATACATTTCATCGATAGGATCCTCCAAGTTCATAGCCATTGTATGAATTACATGTACAAGTAGCTCAACTACAACTACAAATTCAACAAAAATCAACATGCAACAAGCAAGTATGGATAACATTAGATACAATATCCAAAAATAAATCCAAGGTGCCACAAGGAACACCACTTGGATGTTCATGTCCCATCTGTCATTGACGCCTTATCTGTAAAAGGTTTGGGGAGAGACGGGTGAGCAAATGAATGAGCTCAGTAGGAATACCCCAACCACCTAGGCATCGATCCAACATCGACCTACATGATATGGAACCATGATATTGCTACAGTACATGACATATGTTAAGTTCTCATGGCAATCAATGCAAATGCAATTCAACAAGTGTGTATTTAATCCATACATCATACTTAACATTTTAAACACATTAGCAAGAAGATATTTACATGTTCTTCGGTTATAATCTAATACATAGACATGATTGGTCATCTCCGATGATCATATGATGTTCATGTCCCATCTGTCATTGACGCCTTACCCAATGTGAGTGGATAACTCTAATGGTCACAAGTTTTATGGGCAATTCCAAATTCTAGGCCTTAGCTTTAGTATGATGGGGCAACTTCGATGGTCATACTCTAGTGGATAATTATACCACTTCAAATACACGGTTGGGCGTCTCCAACTTCCATATACATTACACTTGGGCAACACTTCGATATACACATACGTGCTCATTAGACACATATATCACATAACATGTATTTTTCATGCTCTTCAATGCACATCCTTGCTATATTTAAATCTAGCATACATTACATCTTCACATACTTACACATCCAACATATAAACACATATATGCTCACACTTATGCACATAGTTCATATGTGAATAAAATCACAACATAGCTAGATATGCTCTCATTTCATACACATTACATGTATGCATTTAATACATCACATATATCACAATATGAACCTTACTAGCATGTATAAAAATGTAATGAGAGAGGAAAAAAAATCACTCAACACTAAATATACTCCCACGCATGCCAACTCAATCAACACCTCTCTAAACTCACAAAAATCCTAGAATCGACGAATAAAAGAGAAGAAACACCCTTACCTTGAATTTGAAAGCTTTTCTAGCAAATATCTAGGATTCCTACAAGTTTCACTTTGCCAAAATTTAACTTTTTTTGGTTCAAACTGAAGTCCCTGACCCATTGAAATACCCCCACAAAATTTTGTGCATGAGGTGGTTAGACTCATACACAAAACTTGAGAGATATTTACAATTGATAGCAACAAGCATAGAGTACAAAAGACAGAATGAAATAAATTCTAAGAGCAGAATAGAAAGTTCCTCTGAATTAAAATAAACATTAAATAAATAAGTACGTGTCTGGTAATACAATTTGGAAGTCCCGTAACCTAAGGACCCCTTAACTAGAAAAAATAAAAGCTTTAACCCTAAATTAAAAACCAACAACCAAAATCTCAAAAGAGTTCACAGTTTGAACTTGAAGAAGAAGATAAGTGCCTACTCTATAACTGATGAGAGGAAATGTCTGCCATAACCAAACCCTAAGACTTTATCCTCGTAGTGGAATCGGCCTGGGACCTGAAATATCAACAAGCGGGTTAAACCCATGAGCAAGCTCCCTCAAACCCTTAGCATACAATAATGAACACATTATGTAAGTTCAAAACCAAGAAACATAAGCATATATTTTATTAAATTTAAGCAATCCTGACATGCCACCATTTTTATCCTCGGATACCTTAATAAATATTGGCAATCCTGACATACCCATGACAATCCTTACATACCTCCTTTAACTTTAGATACCTTACTAGGTATTGACAATCCTAACATGCCCCTGGCAATCCTAACATGCCTCCCAAACCAACTTACAACATGAAATAAAATAAAGTGCATAACAATTAAAATTGCCCAAAATGTAAGGATTTAAATTATCGGATATTCAAACATCACAATAAGATAACTCGTTCACAAATAAATTAAAACCAAGTATATCATGAACATTTATAATTTCAAAGAGAAAGTAGTCAAGGAGTAAAATAACGCAACCCCCACTCATATGAGCAAGCACACAATCAAACCTCCAATTTCCTTAAATCTTCGTGGGAGTCTAGACCTAGCTTTAATCTAGGTTTTCAGGCCTATTCTATTCCTAGGAACCCTATTTAATTATTCTTGAATTTTTCAAAAATTCTTAAAGATTTATCAAAATTAAAAAAAATAAGAAACTAGTTTTGAGGCACACTTTCAATACTAATTTAACCACAAGGAAAACTCATTTTGACTTGATATTTGAAACTCAAGTGCATTCTGTCCCCAAAAGATCACAAAAAAATTTTGGAAATTTTTCAAGAATTTTAAAATATTTTCTAATTAAAAGAAGATAAAAACTCAATTTTTAAACAAACTTTAAAATCAAAATAACCATGAGGGAAGCTCATTTCTACATGAAATTTAAAACCAAAGTTTGTTTAACCCCTAGGAAGTTGAAATAAAAATTTGGAAATTTTTTGGAATATTTAAGTATTTTTAAAAAATAAATTTTCAAAATTTCAAGCTTTTCCAAAAATTTCAAAAAAATAAAAAAAATAGTAAACTAATTCGAAATGGGCCCAAACTGGACCAGAGGTAGGGTTGCAAATGAACTGAGCCGAGCCGAGCTTGAGCCTGCTTGGGCTCGTTTGTTAGTGAGCTCGGCTCGGGCTCGTGATGAGCTCGAAAAGCTGAGCTCGGGCTCGTCATTATTTTGAGAAGCTCGGGCTCGGCTCGTTTAATAAAAAAATTTATTCGAGCTCGTGTTCAAGATCATTTTAGCTTGTTCATAAACGTAAATGAGCCTACACAAGCCTATGTTCATGAACATAATCACGAGCTTACGAGCCATAAACGAGCTCTAAATGAGCTTTGGTCACAAACATAAATGAGCTTATGTTCATGAGCCTACACGAGTCGAGCCCAACATTGTTCGGACTTAGCTTGTTTATAAAACGAGCCTAGAAATCGAGCTCAAGCTCGACTCGTTTGCTTAACGAATGAGCCCGAGCCGAGCCCTTAACGAGCCCGAGCCCGAGCTGCTCACGAGCAACTCGGTTCATTTGTAGCCCTACCCAGAGGTGGGCCCCAGTGAGTTGGGCCCATCTGCGCCTTCCCTAGCATTGGCAATACGCACCAGCATACTCCGACGCGGCGCGTGGGGGAAGGCTGCCCAGCCTTCTTCCTCCCCCAGCCTGCGCACACTATTCACGCTCACAGGCATCCATTTTTTGGCCTTCGTTTGACCCAAATTTTATACCAATCTTCTCCTCTCCTTGTAAGCTATCTATTGGTACCAAAAGCCCCATAAAAAATGCCCTGAAACAAAAACCCCCAAATCGCAACTTCTAGGGTTCTTCAACAAATTTTCAAAATTAAATTTAAATATCTCCATGATCCATTCCTGAATGTTCAAGGGTAAGTTATCCTAGCAAGAACAACTCAACCAATCACAAATTGCTACTTTAAACTGCCACAATTTAAACTTAACATATCAACATATTCAACATATACATGTATGTGTGTAAAAATAAATATTCTAACACCAATCCTCAATTGCAAATTTATTTGCAAAGAAATCATGATCCACAAAAAAAAAATCAGATTTATAATATCAATTTTATACCAAAATGAAAGATAAAAAATAATCAATTCAACAAACAATTTACACATTACAAGATTTAGACTATGTATACAGATTCAAAAGGAAGAGAAGAATCGAACTTGACTCTTCGATGATTCGAAACTTGTCAACTCGATCGCTCCTTCTCTCCCTCCTCTCTTTCGTTTACACTCTGGGTTTATTTGTGTAAAACTAACGGCAGAAACCCTAATCCCCTCTTTTCTTTTATTTTATTTTATTTTATTTTTCTAGAAAACTAAATAACTCCAAAATAAATAAATAAAAAATATTATAAACATAGACTCTAGCCAATCAAAATAAGTATACACCTAGCCCAACCATTCCAGCCAATCCAAAATTAAAAATAAAGAAAAATACCAAGACCCAGTCAAAATAAAATAAAAATAAACTACACCACAATATTTAAAGCACTCAAAGAATTTAATCCAACCAATAAAGCAATTCAATTTAACTAATAAAGAAAAAATATTTAAATTAAAATTAAAAGACCTCCAAAATTATGGGGTATTACACCCATGCTGTAAATTGTCCTTCACTCACAACTCCCGAATCCAAGCTTACGACCCCAAAATGAAGAAAGAAGGAAGAAAGATGAAGTGGGAGAGAAGAGAGAGAGTTGGGCATGTGTTTGTTCAAGATAGATAAGATGGAATCTCTTGAATACAGATATTTAAAGTATATGTGACGCAAAATGACCAAAATGCCCCCGAGTCACTTAACGTACCTTCCCGACCTCCGTTTTCGACTTCAAAAGTGGCTACGGCTCCGAAATCACTTCCTTAACTCTTTAAATATTTCATTTGGTGTAAAACTAAAAAAAAATATTTTTTTTAAAAATTTGGGATTCCCGAGCCCACCTGACCCGCGTCTCGGGTCCCGTCGTCTCAAAATTCTCAATTTTTGCCAAACACTCCCACAACTTCCCAGAACCTCTAAACAGGTTCTCAAACACATTTTTCCCCACTTAAAATATGCTAAACATCATTTAAAATTCATTTATAGCAAAAATAATGAATAAAATGAAAATCGGTCAAAATTGGACCCGGTCTCTACAAATCCATTATTCCTCACTCAAACACCCGTAAGCGAATGGGTAGGCAAAGGTAACAAATTGGAAAATATTGACCATGATAAAAACTCGTCTCAACAAGGCAAAAGGCTTATGGCCTTAGCAACTGCCAGGAGTTTTATGGGCCTATCATGCTACAATTAGAACTCCTATAGGTGAAACTCCCTTTAGGCTAGCCTTTGGAAGTGAGGCAGTTCTCCTGATAGAAACCAAGATCACCAGCTTTAGAACAGAGCACTATGACCTAGAATAAAACAATGTCGAGCAACAAGTTAGTTTAGACTTGATCAAAGAAAAAAGAGAGCAAGCTCAGATTAGAACTGCAGCCTATCAGCAGGTGGTGTCAAAGTACTACAATGATAGAGTCAAACCAAGGAGATTCCAAATGGATGATCTAGTACTACGCAAAGTCACCCTGGCTACTAAGAAAAAAGGGACTGGAAAGTTGGGGGTAAAATGGGAAGGGTCATATCGAGTCGTGTAAAGTAACGGACTAGGGGCATCTTGGCTAGAGACACTGGGCAAATGACAGCTTGACCACCCATGAAATGCTGAACATCTCATAAAGTACTACCAATAGATGTTGGGTAGAGAATTTTATTCGTGTCTTGTTTTATCCCTACTTTTAATAAAACAAGTCAGTGACCTTATGCACTCAAAGTATTAAATTAAATGGTTGTTCTAGTTTCAATTAAAAAAGCTTATTTAGCTTCTTTTTAATAAAACAAAATTATTTTTTACTCAGCTTATTGTTATCGACTCTATTGCTACTGCTTTTTGTTAAGCTTTATAGAAGGCTAACAAGAAATTATCCCTTTTCAAAGGGACAAGCAAAGTGAAGCTCGTAATAACCAAATCCCTTATTAAAGGGATGGGTTAAGTGAAGCCTATTATTAAAATATATATATATATATATATATATATATATATATATATAAAACTAAAGTTAAGCAACATGCAAGCTAAAGTTGAAGTGTTGAAATTTTAAAGTCTACAAAGTTCTAAACTACCAATGAAAGAAAATGACTTAAGGTGTTAAAAGAAAAACCCTAAAAATCAATGATAGATGTCGTTGCCAGAATCAACTATCTTCTTCACCTTCTTCGCTCTTGGCAGCCTCCACTTCATATTCTGAAAGTTTAGAATGTTCATATTTTGACATAGCATGAGCTTTAAAAGCATCAAAATCTTCGCAATAAGACTATGCTCTGAGAACCTCAAACTCGGTGGACTTCTCGAAGTCCTCAAAAGTAGCTAGTTGTACAAGTAATTGCTTATTGGAACTCTTTTGAGTAAGTTGTTCTTTATACTCCTTGAAAGCTACTTTAACATTAGTTATATTGTCATATGCCTTCTTGAGTTCCTCTCCCTACTTAGCTAAATCATCTTTTACTTTCAAGAGTTCTTCTTCATGCTTAGCTTTTAGGGTGATGATCTCTGAAGTAAGTTTTTTGTTCTCTTTGATCAGAGCCTCTCCTTCTATGGATCGAGAGGCTAATTCGACTAAAAATGGAGCAGCCTTCATATTGCCCAAAACGTAAGTAAAATAAATAAATATTTATATATATATGTATATATATATATATATGTGTGTGTGTGTGTGTGTGTGTGTGTGTGTGCAACAATAGTAAAAACTATGCTAGATCCTCACCCGACCGAGTAGGTGAAGGTACTTTCGTGAAAGCTCCTTTATGGACATGCTCCGAAGTTTGGTGAAATCATCTTTTGCCAAATTCCTATAGGTTTTTATAAATATCATCAACATTGTCTAAGGAAACCCCCCCCCCATGAGACTGTAAGAAAACCTGATTGACGAAAAAGTGATCCACCGAACCTTTGAGAAGTTCCCCCAAAATGGCTCCAAGAGTTAGAGCAAGTGGAACGAAAGCACTAAAGGCACTACTTTCTCCTACTTGTTTGTTTTTTAAGAGTAAGACTTGAAGAAATGATTCTACTCCGAGCTTGAGCAAGTATTTCTTTGTCCATTTTTGGCCTGAGTCTCCTAAAAGGTTGCTTTGAGCTTGGGCAAGAATTCCCTTGCTCATACATATAATATATATGTGTGTGTGTGTGTGTGTGTGTGTGTGCGCGTGTGTGTGTGTGTGTTGATAAGATCATAAATATATATAAAAAATTATTATAATAATAGTTATGCATAAAATAAAACACCTCTTTCTGATAAAGGTTCAATGATCATAGGCTTGGAGAATAGACCATATGAGTTTAGGTTGTGATCCGTCATAAGATCATCAAACTTTCTCTCCGGATTAAGAAAATCGTTCTTCACACGCTTCAGTTCTAAGGCAAAAATTGAAGGTTTTTTTCTTATAGTCTATATATATATATATAGACATAAACACACACACACACACACACAGATGCTTAAATAAGGAGTAAAAATGATAAAGGTGATAAACTTACTAGTGGGGTCCGAATTAGTCCAAGATTGGGGGACAAAAGAATTGGAAAATGAAGCTTTATTGGAAGCGAGCTCTCAATTCTCATCGAAAACAAAGAAAAATTAATTTTTCCATTGTTTGTTACTGTCAGGGCTTCCAAAAATAAGAAAAACTGCTTTATCTCTACGTGAAAAATACCAAACGGACGACTCTGACTGTCTGGGACTATAACAATATAAAAAATCATTAACTGTTAAGCTACCATTGCCACAAACACCCCAAAAAACCAAACAATATGTAATCATTCTTCATGCATCTAGGGCAAGTTAAGAAGGGGCTATGTTAAGGTGGCAAAGCAAATCCTTCACGAACGAATGAAAGGGAAAACACAAGCCACCTAAGAAGGCAGATTCAAAGAAGCACACATCATCGGGATAGGATGAAGAAAATCTCTCATCCGAAGTAGGAACTCAAAGATAGACAATGGGAGGAAGTGAGTATTTTGATCAAAAATAGGTCAGATCACCCTCAACAATGGTGGATTATCCTTTCTTAGAAGGTTTATTAGAAAAGGCCATCCTGGGTTTGGGCTTATGTACAGGGTTTGATTCTCCCACATAATTAGAGTCAAAATCTTAAGTGTTGT
The DNA here is from genome assembly GCA_026545225.1 of Cornus controversa. Taxonomy (NCBI): domain Eukaryota; kingdom Viridiplantae; phylum Streptophyta; class Magnoliopsida; order Cornales; family Cornaceae; genus Cornus; species Cornus controversa. The sequence goes on from CM048850.1 coordinate 11,833,708, forward strand.
CTTGAGATTCAAAATGATGGGAACCCGATTTAGCTATGGAACTTCCATCATGCGAAGACATGGTGAGATTGAAAAACTGAGAAAATAGAAAAATATTTCTTTGAATAAAGAAATAAAAAAGAAACCTACCTCTTTTTATTTTCAAAGAGACGGCTCTTTAGAATTATATATAATAATTTAGAATAAATTAGGATTCAAACGAATCCCAATTGCTTTAACACCTCGGTAAGTTTGATTTCGAACATAAATCTAAGAGCCTCGAGTAAAACTCTTGAGATAACGTATATTATTTTTTAAGTTGGGATTCAGTTTGCTGTGACACCTTGAGAAATTAAACTTCCCCGAACTGAATACAAACATGGGAGTTACAAATAAATTTATGTTACAAAAAAAAAAAATCTTTGCGGTAAACTGGGATTCTACTTCAACACCTGGGAAAGTTTGGTTTTTCAAGATGAACATATAATCAAGGAGTCCCACTGTCACTTTAAATCTCCATGTCGCTTTACATCTTGGGAACTTTAAATTCCCGAGGCAAGGCAAATATAAAGTTATGACTTCCAAATACAATTTTGGAGTTACACTCAGCAATTGATCGTAGTTTTTTTTTTCTCTTCTATTTACTTATTTCCAGTATACATAGAAAAAGCTACCATAACAGTTATTGTTACTTTGCCACCCACCATCATTAGATATTTTATTTGCAATTAGAACACTTTCATGCAACAATTTCAATCTATAGATCTTTGATTTCCTTTTGAAATTGATGATTACTACATTAGTAGAAGATTTTCGTGTTTTCAAGATGAATAGATACATGAAAAGGGTTGTGCTCGGTGGTTTCGATATATTTCTGATGTCCATTCTGGATTTGAAATAGGGGGCAACTGATAAGAGAGATTTTTCACGTTGACAATATGACTAGTTGTTAGGATTGAGTGAATTTGAAATTTAATTTTCCAATATAACAGTAAGATGATGAGGAAGTTTAGATATTTCCTTCATTTATTATAGTGAATCTCGGGAGACACATCTTTGACAACCAACTCAAGCGACTAGTATAAAGGAGTGTGTTTAATAAATAAGGTATGTGCAATCATTAACCCAAGAAAGTATTAAATATATAATACATCATCTCTCCTCATTTATTTCACAGCTAAACTGACTTGATCATCAGAGAGGCATTGGCTGGCACCACACTAGTACCACCAACGTGATTTCATTCTTCATTTTGTAGGAAACGACGTCATCCCGGACCATGCTATTTTTTCCTTCAACACCAGAAATTTTAATCCGGGAGGAGTTAAGGGGCTCTTAAGATATCAACAAAAAGCTTGAGACGAGGTTGGAGCCGTTTTCAAACTCACAGTTTGTCTGTTTCAATATAATTACAGTTGATTTTAGAAGTTTTTGATATGTTCTAATTTCACATGATTTTTGTTCAAGGTTGATTCGGATTTAGTTTGTTTTGATTTTTTATGGACCCTCTAATTTCTTGATTTGGGATTTATGAGTAATTTTTCATGATTTTTAGAAATTGTTCACTAGTAGCTAAAATTTTAGGATTTTTTTTTCTTTTCATATAAATAATTACAGTGCCTAGGGTTTCAAATAAATTGAATTGTTTATGAATAGTTTGGACTCAACTCGTTAATTTGAGATATATAATTTTAATTAGCAAATTTCAGTATCAAAACTTGTTGATCAAGTTATGATCTTTGTTTGATTTTATGTCTTGATCATCGGAGCTGAAGCAGAAGTGTCTAGATGTGTCTGATCACATGAGAAACATCATTTAACATAGGTCAGTGAATGAGGAAATTTTGCACTTTATACTTTGAAGTTCAATTTTAAAAACTAGAGTTTCAGACATCAAATTTTAGTATTTTTCAAAGTTGGACCTGTGACGACCTCTGTGGGTGGGTGCGAGGCACTAGGCAAGCTACCACATTGGCAGACTATGGGTGTTATAATACCACATTGCCTGAGTAAGTGAAGGTGAAGTGTTATATGCATGTTCATCACACTTCTATGATACAATGTGTTTTGGTGCCAAGTTAGTAGCCTTGAGGGTAGACACCAAGAGGTCATGGTTTTGAATCTTACTAGGCACTCAAAGAGGACAATATTGTTATGGGACAGGTGTGCTATATCTCAAACAATGCATTTTAAAGTCGTGATGGTCGTGAACCCATCAGAACGCTTAGGTTTGAGTAATACTAAGATTAGTGACCCCCTAGGACGTCTCTGATTCGGGGGAGACAAAAGCAGCAGACAATATTATGTCAAGTAGGGTGGGGCGTTACAAAACTGGTCCAAGTGTGTTCAATATCTTTGTTTTGGGTTGGGTTTTTAACTATAGTGGACTAATTACACAATGTCCAGACCAGTCCAACTTGGTTTTGGTCATTTGGACTGGTCCAAGGATCCCCTGGACCGATGCTCAACTGATATGCACAAGATTGTTTCTTTTGTCCGAATTTTGTTTCCATTTCAGTCTGAAATCGTATATGAAGTCCTACAACATTTCTAAACTTATTTTCCAAGCAATATTAAGACTCTCTATGTTTATAAATACCTTTTTGAGCTTCAAATCAAATAATGCTTTTTAGAGAGAAAAATTAAAGAAGAGAATTTATTTTTTGAGATTAAAAAGATATTTATGAGAGACTCTTTTCTGAATTTATTTTTGAGACCACACACATAAAAAATGTTTTAGTTGTTATACTCTTCTCAATTTGATCAACGGATTCTCAAAGACATCATTAGTGTACATAGTTTGGTCAGAGCAACAGTAATGATTCCTTGATACTACTTGATCATATCTGAAGAGAAAGGAGAAATGATCACTACAAAGGGACAAAATACTTGTGGAGTATTTGTGTTCTTTCAACAACTCTTCTATGACGATTGTGGCACTAGTCTAAAGTCTGCAACAATTGGACAAGAGAGTTGCAAAAGTAAGCCTGAGGTGTTCAACACCAAGTTCTTGTTAGAGTGGAGTCGGTGTGAGTCTGGGATAGAGTTTATTGTACTTCTCTTTGAGATAATGGATTGGTTTATCTGGAGGTGTTTGCCTCACCCCGTGATTTTTCACCTTGTTCTAGGTTTTTCACGTAAAATTTTAGGTGTCATCTCTAACTTTCCTTAATTTATTTATTTTGTAATTGGTTTGGATACTTAATTATTAATTGTTGTGGGTAAATTAATTAATCATAAAAATTGGGTAAGGAGACCTATTCACACCCTCTAGGTATAAGGAATAACATCTCACACTGAATTAACTGAACTATTTTTGCATCGTGTAACTCACAGTTAATGTGCTTGTTTAATTAGTAAATGAGTTGAGCTTAACATCGTTTTATAAACGAGCCGAGCTTGAACAAACCCAAGTTAGATCGATAGGCTCTTGAATAAGTTCGGTCCACAAAGTATTTGAATTTATTACTTTACAACCCATAAGTTTACTTATATAAGGCTCACATCTCACTATAAATTTATAAACAACCCATAAGTAAGAGTGCACACGATCCAATCCTAAAGTGAATCAGGACCAAACCGTTCCTAATAATTCCATACAAATCATTGGAGTTGAACTATAAATGACCGATTCGGTTCTACCTTTTTTGACAGTTCAGTCTCATAACTAACCCAAGCCCAATAATTCAGCTCAATAAGCCCAAACAAAAATAATGCAGAATTAAAATTAAGAGACACCTAAGCATGATTTAATTAAAATAAAAAATCTCAAATAGCTAAATAAACATACATAACAAAATTTATCAAGACATCATAAGCTAGAAGGCATCATAAGCTCAAATGATCCCTTTACAAAGTATAAATATTTTAACATTACTGCTCCATTTGATTGGAGGGGTGAAAAAATGGGTGAAAGGGAGAGGAAGAGGGAGAGGGGTGGATGAGGCATCCCTAGGGGAAGGGAAGGTGTCTCCCTCACTTATTGTTTGGTTAAATGGAAGAGATATTAGAAATGATGGATGGGGTGACACATTTTATAAATGCTTATATAAACTCTCTTTGTCTCACTAAATATGTATACATACATATATCGTTTCTAAAAATATATTTAAAACTTTAAATTGAGTTTTAAAAAGACAAATTAACTTCATTGAAACTAAAATTGGAGTCGTTGAAATAGAAAAATATATTGTTTATTTATGAAGTAAATGTGTTGATTTTAAAAAAAAAATAACTTCGTATTCAATTTCAAAACTTAAATAAATTAAATACGTTGAGAAAAAAATGAAATATGGTGAATTGTGAACTAAATGAGCATTAACTTTGTAAAATTTTATTTAAATCAAATTAAAGAAACATCAAATTCAATTAGTCAATTTTAAGAAATTCTTTAATGAATGTGCATTTAGTTACCTTCTTACATTGAGCCTAATCATACATGGTTTTAGATTATTGTGTTTCAAAAATTCATTATTGTATGATGAGTGAGGTACAAATACTTCATCACAAAATATATCTATATATACTAACTAATTTGAATTTATATAAACATCAACACCAATAATTCGATAATCAATTTAACAATTCAAAATTTTAACGCAATCAATTCAGTGTTTCAGCACAATTCATTCACGAATAATTTTACACTATAATACCATTAATTCATAAAAAATAATATTTTAGAATTTTTTAAACCTATTCAATTCATTAAAGGGTTTGAAAAGTAAATTTAAAGATTACAAGTTTTATTTCAATCAAAATAAAGATATATCCAATTCAATCAATCAATTTTAAAAAATTCTTTAATGAAATTTTCATATTACGTTCTCAAAATATGAAAACTTGTCAAGAATAATTGAAATTGTACTTAATGAAAGTATCAAATAATGTTAAATTTTGATTTTTTATTTATTGTGATAGTTTGAAAAAAAAATATTGTTATCGTTCAAGGTCGTCCCCTTTCATATAATTTTGGAAAGATTACAAGTTAGTCCTACTTTTGTACTCTAAAGACAAATAAGTCTTAAAAAAAAGTTTCATAGGACAATGATGTCTTACTTTTCATAAAAATTTCCAATAAAGTTCTAGAACTAATACAATTCTTCTTTTACCCTTTCCATACATCATGTATGTTGCTTAACTATCTTCTCCAAATGATTTTGCTGAAAATTTTATTGAAAATAAATAATTTTAGATTTTTTTTATTTCAAATGCACGTTATATTTGATTTGTTAGGATAATTCGATAACTTTTTTTAGATAACACTGTCTCAAATTTATAGAGATTTTTTTTCTTTAGATTTTTAAAAATATATATATAAAGTTGAAAATTCAAAAGTAATGAAAATAATTTATTTATTATTCATAAATGAAATGCATGAAAAGTATTTCATTGTAATTTAACTTGTGGGTATTTACATAAAGTGACTTTGAAATAATATATTAAATCTTTTAGGATTATTAATTTTGGTAACAACTAATATTTTTTTTAATAGGTATTAGTTACGAAATATTGGAAGTAGAGAGAAAATTTGTATTATAGTGAAAGAAAGTACTAATGAAAATTTAGAAATGAAGGAATTTTAGTATCCTAATTTTGATTTTGACTGACATTGGAAGGTCATAATCCCTTATCAAAGTCAATTAAGTGATTCAAACCCTTAATTTGAATTATAATCCATCCAATTGTACCATTTGATTTCAAATTAGACTACCTGATTGAGCCAATTTTGCGAAATCACAAAAACTGAGCTTTTGGTCCCACATTATCCATTCTTGATTTGTCAAACTGATTATGCTATAATGAAATTCAGTTTATTTCACCTAAAAACCCTCAAGTTCCCTTCTTAATCAGCCTAATCGAAATCAGGCCGCCGAAGTCGTCCGATCATAGATACAGGTTTCCTAACTTATTATTATTCATCTTACCATCATAAAATCATAAAATTGATGAGTCCATTATGAAATTCAAGTAATTTTATGTAAAATACCTCATAATTTCACTCTGATTGAGTTACTCTCATCGTTGGACCCAAAAAAGGGCATTCAAGCCATCCGAGTAATGCTTCAGAAGCCCCTTTTTAATTCAATGGTGAAAGTAACCCAATCAAACTGAAATTATGAAGAATTTTATATAAAATGACTTGAATTTCATGATAGAAACATTAATTTTATAATTTGATTATGGAAAGATGAGAAATTGAGAGTTAGGAAACTTGTATCCAAGATCGAACAACTCCAATGGCCCAATTTGTCAAATCTCTATCTAGCCATCACCACACAATCAAATTGATAATGCTACGATGAGATTAATTTTATTTTATGTAAAAACCCTCCAATTCCCCTCTTGATCGACCTACTTTCACCGCTGGATCAAATTCAAGCCGCCAGAGTTGTCTGATCATTGATACAAGTTCCTTAACTCTTAATTCCTCATCTTTCCATCATTAAATCATAAAATTGATGATACCATCATGAAATTAAAGTCATTTTATATAAAAATACCTCATAATTTTACTCTAATTGGGTTACTTTCACTGTTGGAACAAAAAAAGGGCATCTGGGTCGTCTGATTAATGCTTTGGAAGCCCTTTTTTCAATCCAATGGTGAAATTAATCCAATCAAAGTTAAATTCTGAGTAATTTTACATAAAATTAACTAAATTTCATGATGGAATCTTCAATTTTATAATTTGATGATGGGAATATGGAGATTTGAGAGTTAGGGAACCTATATTCATAATCAAATGACTCTAGTGATTGAATTTGTCAATTCCCTATCTCCTATCACTGAAAACTCAAATTGATCATTGTATGATGAAATTAAGTTCATCTTATGTAAAAACCCTCAAGTTCCCCTCTCAATCGACTTACTTTCACCGTTTGATCGAATTCGAGCCGCCGTAGTCGTCAAATCATGGATACAGGTTCCCCAACTCTTAATTCTTCATTTTCTCAACATTAAATCATTAAATTGATGATTCCATCATGAAATTCAAGTCATTTTATATAAACTTCACAATAATTTTACTCCAATTGAGTTACTTGCACTATTGGACCGAAAAAGAGTCATCCGAGCCATCTTATAAATGTTTCAGAAGCCCTTTTTTCATTCTGATGGTGGAAGTAACCCAATCAGAGTAAAATTATGAGAAATTTTACATAAAATTAATTGAATTTCATGATGAAATAATCAATTTTATGATAGAAGATGAAAAATTGAGAGTTAGGGAACTTGTCTTCATGATCGGACGACTCCAATGGCTCGATTTGTCAAATCTGTATCTTTCCATCACCAAAAATTCAAATTGATCATGCTATGATGAAATTAAGTTCATTTTATGTAAAACTCCTCAAATTTCCCTCTCAATCGACCTATTTTCACCGTTCGATTGAATTCGAGCCGCCGAAGTCTTTCGATCATAGATACAAGTTCTCTAACTCTTAATTCTTAATCTTGCCATCATTTAATCATAACATTGATGATTCTATTGTGAAATTTAAGTCATTTTTATGTAAATTCACTTATAATTTTTACTTTGATTGGGTTACTTTCATCGTTGGAACAAAAAATGGGCATCCGGATTGTCCAATTAATGCTTCAGAAGCCCTCTTTTCATTTCCATGGTGAAAGTAACACAGCCAGAGTGAAATTCTAAGAGATCTTACATAAAATGTCTTGAATTTCATGACTGAGTCATCAATTTTATGATTTGATGATGGCAAGATTAAGAATTAAGAGTTAGGGAATTTGTATATGTGAACAGATAATTTTGAAGACCCGAATTTGATCCAACCGTGAAAGTAGGTCGATAGAGAGGGAAAATTGAGGGTTTTTGGAAAAATTGACATAATTTTACAATATAATCAATTTGAGTGTTTGGTGATGGGAAAATAAAGATTTGACAAATTTAGAATGGGCAATGAGGGCTCCAAAGCTTTATTTTTGTGATTTTGTAAAATTAATTGGCTCAATCAGGTGGGCTAGCTTAAAATCAAATGACTCAACTGGATGGATTATGATCCAGATTATTGTTTTGAACCACTTGATTGAATTTGATGAGAAATTATGACATCCTTAATTGTACCTATTAATGAATTTTATGAAGTCCAATTGATGGATATTAAGCGAAATAGAGGACAAGACAAAATATGGTTTCTACACCTTTTTAGAACCTAATTTAAATTTTCAACATTTCATTTCAATCAATATTAAGAAATATTATATTCAGCTCTTTCATTTTAAAAAGTTCATTAACAAATGAACATTACATTAAATTCTTACATTTGTGTATATGATCAATGAAGTAATTTAATGTGTGATGGATACTGATCAACGTATAATCTATGAGGTAAAAAAATTATAATGAATGTTTTTATGTTTAAAAATCACAAATAATTAAAAATAATTTCAAATTTTGAAGTCAACCAATAATCAACACTATTTTATAAAAAATAAACAAATCAATTCAAATCTTCTAGGCAATTAATTCGGGTTTTCAACACCTTAATTCAGGAAAAAAATTAACATTTAGATAGAAACATTTAATTCACAGATCACCATATTTTATTTTTTTTAGACGTATTTAATTTATTTAAGCTTTCATATTGGAAAAGAAATCATTTATTTTAAAATCAATATATTTACTATTTAAATAAACAACATATTTCACCATTTCAATGACTCCAATTCTATTTTCATTGAAGTTAATTCACTTTTCAAAACTTAATTTTAAATTTTAAAAATAACACATAAATATATATTTATATATAGACTCAGAAAGATAAAAAAAGTTTATGTATTAAAATTTATCCAGATTTGACATACTTAGGTCCTGTTTGGATTGGCTTTTCAAACGCTGCTTTTGGCTTTTTGGGTTAAGAAGCTGTTTTAAATAGTGTTTGCTTAGTTTTTATAGAAGAGCTTCGGCGCTTAGAAGAGCGTTTTTGAATAAGCTGGGACCCCAGCTTTCTAAAATGCTCTTCTTTTGAAAACATCGGAAGCCATTTATATTTTAATGAAACTTTCAAAATGGCAAGCATACCCCTTTTGTTTAGGGCATGAAAAAAATTAAAGTACAACATATGCCATTATGAAAAAAATTTCTCTTCTAAACCTTAGCGTAATATGATTTTTGGACAACTCAAACGACCAGTTCTACACTGTATCATCATTTCTGGTAAATCATCCTCTTTCGTTTTCATTGTATCCGGTAAGTAACGTAACTTTTTTTCTTTTGTAAGTGTGCAATGCAACTAATTTAGTTTGGAGACCTAGAAAAATTATATTTTGTTATTTGTTTATATCATGCATTATTAAGATTAGCACATGTGCTCTCAGAGATAAAAGATGGCATACCTATGAATATTTATGTATTATATATATATGTGTATATATATATATATGTGTGTATATATATATATATACACACATATATATATATATATATAATGATTTACTGTTGAGTTGGAATGGTGGGATATACAAATATGAAATTATTTTTTTTTAGCCTATCGATTTTGCTTCCACATCATGCAAGCATCAATAGTTATCTTTTTCTTGCAAAAGGAAGATCAAATACATCATATGAAGACACCTAAAACATGACATCTATATTATTCTTAATGAATTGAGACCCTACTACCCCCATTCGTACATTGAGTGAATCAACTAATCAATCTCGACTTTTCTTGTGCCATGTACATTGGTTTAAGTGAGTGAGTTGAGAAGAGTTTATAAATTAATTCTACTGCATAATGTTTACAACATGGTTTTCTTTTGCTATGAAATTTTAAAACAGAGCTAACACATACACATATAATTTATTCTATTGTTGTATACTCCCACTAAATCTTGATAACGACATTGCTCGTCATATAGTGTTTCTACTCAAAAAAACCTTTTTTTAATTTTTTTAATCAGTTTTAATAAAAATAGTGTGAACATCAATTTCCTTACTATCAAATCCCATCTTCATATGTGTGGATGAGTATAGTGTGTTGTCAAATCTTGTAAGTAGTAAAAAATAATTTACAATGTGGCACCTATGTTTGACAAAAAAATTAGTCTTGCTTAAATCAACTTTCTTTTCTAGATGAGGTTTAGCATTCACACCATAATATCAATCACAAATATATATATATATTATTCGGGATAGAATTGCTATGGTGCCGATGCTTAGATAAAATTTTTATTTTATGCCATGTTGGATTAAATTTGATGTCTTTTTTAAAGCACAAAATATTTTTCTTTTATTATATGGCATGTTGGATTAAATTTGACTATATATTGGTGACTTTTTTAAAGTACAAAATATTTTGCTTTTATTATATGACATGTTGGATTAAATTTGACTATATACTGATGACTTTTTTTAAGCACAATGTATTTTGTTTTTCTATATGACATGTTGGATTAAATTTGATTATATTGAATTTTTTTTTTTGCATATGTTAGTAATTGGTTATAAAAAAATAGGTTAACTACTATATGTTACCAAACAGTTAAAAAAAAAAAATCATCTAAGGACAAAATAGGTATTTTAGTAGTAGAAGTAGTTCAACAAATATTTTGCTAAAGAAACAGAAAAACTCTTTTGACATTAAAAGGTCTTCAAAAATATAGTTTCCAAACACTCACCTATAAGTTAAATAGAAATGATAGCTTTTGCTTCTCTTTTTCTTCAGTATAAAAGTAGAAGCAGAAGTTATGCCAAACCGAACCTTAATATTACAGAGAGAAATTTTAAAAATTTTACATTATAGAGAGTTAATTTATAAAAGTGAAAGTTTAAAAATTTACTCTTGATTTAATTTACAAATCATCATATTTCATTAAAGGTTTATCAAAATAAATTAAGTGTTTGAAAATTAAAAGATTCAAATGATTTAAATGTTCACAATGCTATTTCAATAAAAAATTGATGTATAAAATTCAATTTTCAATTTCATAAAATTTCTTCAGTTATTTAATAATTGAAGTAAAAAATTATTTAACTTAAAAATATGTAGGATTTTTCATGTATTTAAATATGGATATGACGAGTGCTTTGAAATCTTCTTAGAAAAAATTTCAATCAAAATTTTTCACAAATTATCAGAGTTTTTTTAATCACGTGCATTTTCACGTGCTCTATACTAGTAGTTACAAGAAAAAAACTCAACAAAATTTGAAGTTAAGAAAAAATCAACACCCGTAAATAAACAAAAAAAATTCGCATTTCAATGCAATCAATTAACCTTTTCAAAGCCTAATCTATTTTCAAGTATATCTTTATAAAAAACATTAGTATATATATGGACTTGACGAGTGAAATAGAAGTTATATAAATATTTATAGATTTTTAGAGTTTATATAGATTCAACACACTTAATATTAATTTATCAAAAACACACATATAATATTAGACAGAGAAAATTAAAAAATATATATATATTAGGGAGATAATTTATAAAATAAAATATTTAAAAATTAATTATTCATTTAGTTCACAATTCACCATTTTTTTTTCTAAATGTTTTTAATTTTTTTAAACTTTCAAATTGAAAAATAAATTATTGAAATGAAAATCAATACAAGTATTGTTAGGCTAAATGTAAGAAAATATTGAAATGCAGATTCATTAAAGAATTTTTTTAAGTTGACTAATTGAATTTGATGTTTCTTTATTTTGATTGAAATAAAACTTTTAATTTTTAAATTTACTAGGAATGTGAATGTGTTGATTTAAATAATTTAAGTCAGTTAGAAACTATGGTTCAAGTAATGAACTTATCAGGGCGTAATTTATTTTTAGGAAATATGATGTTAGTTTCCAAATATGGTCTTACTCAGTATATTTATATTGTTGTGCTTATAAATTATTGAATAATTTATTTTTAGGAAATAAGATGTTAGTTTCCAAATATGGTCTTACTCATTATATTTATATTGTTGTGCTTATAAATTATTGAATATTAAAAACATAAGGGAGCTGATATTGGCACTCCACCAATATCCTCTGGCACTCCACTTCTACCTTTTTGTAAAATACAATTACAAAGGTATCCCTCTACTATACAATATTGATTCTTATATTTTTAATACCCTAATTGCCCTTATTTGATAATTTTAGAATTCTTAACTCCAAATTACAACTTCTCTCTCACGTTCTTTTTTGGCGTGAAAATATTTCTTCGTTGATTTTAAAAATATTATTTTTTCATGTTGAATCAATTTATCAATATTTATTTTAGAAGTATAAAAGTTTAGGATTCAATATAATGATTTAGAGAGTATCAATCAAATGTATTTGATTCGGATAATAAAAGTTACATGATTAGATAAGTTGGGAAAAAGTTGTTAATAATAGATTACCTAGAGAAATATTAAAAATGTATTTGAGTTGGAAACAAACATTATATCAATGAATAAAACCTATTTGAAAAAAATTAATTATATTTAAAATCAAAAGAAAGTTTAATTTCACTTGAATAAAAATTATGATATATAGTTCTTTAAGAAAACTAAGGAAATCTTTTTTATTTTAATAGAGAACTTTTAGAAATTAAAAGATGAAAAGAGAAAAACATGACTCTATAATATATTTTTTCAATTGTAGTTGTCTTAATTTAACTAAGGAGCCTTTGCACCAAAATTTCAAAAGATAAAAATAAAAAAATTAATATGATATTTTTCTTCGTTTGCTTTTTATTTTCTCATCCTTCCTTTCTATTTTGTTTGTTCACAAATTGATGGTATGTTTCAAAATTTTAATTTATGTTATTTTATAAATAAGACACATGGAAAATAAATTACATGTTTGGTGAGTAAAAATAGAATATTTCAAATTTTGGATTCTTTGAGTTATATAGGATAAGGACACTAACAACAAGTTGCAATTGAAAAATGTCTAAATTATAATATTTGGGTGGTAATAAATGGATTGTTATATTGTAAACCTAAAGTAAAAAAGTTGAAAAAACTTTTTTTTAAGAAAAATAAAATTAAATTAAAATTGAGTCTTGAATTAGAAGGGCAATTAGGGTACTAAAAATATAAGAATCTAAAATGGTATAGCATATGATCACTTTTGTAATTTTACTTTACAAAAATATAGGAGTGGAGTGCCAGAGGATATCGGTGGAGTGCCAATATCAGCTCCCAAAACACAATGATCTAACACCATGTATAATTAGGCTAAATATAAAAAAATAAAGAAATGCACATTTATTAAATAATTTTTTAAAATTGACTAATTGAATTTGAGAGTTCTTTATTTTGATTGACATAAAACTTGTAATATTCAATTTTACTTTTTCAGACCCAATGAATTGAATACGTTTAAAAAATTAAAATATAACTTTTTTAGTGAATTAAATGGTGTTAGAGTGTAAATTATTCATGAATGAATTGTACTGAAATATTGAATTGATAGCATTGAAAATCTGAATTGTTATATTGATTATTGAATTATTGGTGTTGATGTTTATATAAATTTAAATTATATATATATATATATATATATATAACGATGATTTATGATTTTCAAACTTAGAAATACAAATTATAAAGTTTTGTACCTCATTCGTCATTTGATAATAACACAATAGTCTAATAACATGTATGGTTAGACTCAATGTAAGAAAGTAACGAAATGCATATTCTTTATATTATTTTTTGAAATTTACTAATTGAATTAGATTTTTTTTATTGAAATAAAATATGAAAAATTTATTGCTCATTTAGTTCACAATTAACCATATTTCATATGTTTTTTAACGTATTTAAGTTTTGAAATTGAAAAAGAAATTATTTTATTTAAAATCAACACATTTATTTCATAAATAAACAACATATATCATCATTTTAACGACTCAAATTCTATTTTCAACGAAGTTAATTCGACTTTTTAAAACTCAATTTAAAGTTTCAAATATATTTTTAGAAAATAATATATGTATATATAAATATTTAGAGAGATAAAGAAAGTTTATATAAATATTTATAAATTTTTAGATTCAACACAATTTATATTAGGATGAAAATTTATAAAAGTGAAAATAAAAAAATTACTATTTATTTATAATATTATTTTTACTATTTTTTAACTATTTAAAATAGTTGTATATTTCTTTAGTATCGTAAATAGTTATAATATTATTATATTAGATTTGTTTAATGTTGGAAAGAATTATAATATTATTTTATTAAGTTTGATAGTTTTAACTGAAGTGATTTATTTATTAGGTATCTTTTAAAAAGAGATATGATATTATTTTATTAAATTTTCTTACTCCGTTAACTTTAGCAAAGTTCATATAAAATATCTTTAAAAAGAGCAGACGATCCTGGCTCTTGTGGGAGATATTTTATGCCAACAAGAAACAGCAGTATTGAAGTTAGTCACATCACATCAACTCTCTCTCTCTCTCTCTCTCTCTCATTCACGTGAGCAATGCATATTCAACAGATAGAATAAGTGAGCATGTATATAATAATTGGGGAACCATGATTGAGTCGGTGTGACTCAGAGCTCCGGTATGCTGTTCCTCACTTCTACAACCAGACACTCATTAACCTCTTTATTCGTACAACCCCAAAATGGGAGAAAAAGGAAAATACTCTACTCGGTTATATGCATGTATGTTTCTGCCTCAGACAATATTCCCACTTTTCGAAGCAACAAACAATCACCACAAGTGTCGATGACATGAAAAACTTAATCCTTCGTAGAGGTAATAAAAAGATAAAAAGAAAAAGTTTTAAACAATCTCAGAAAAAAAAGTAAAAAACGAGAGAATTTAGAAAAATACTATACATGTATATACATGAAGCTAAAAAGATAGTAGTCAAGCTAAACAAAATACGTTAAATAATGTATATAAACAATTAGGAATAAAAAATAATGAAATAGTTATTTACAAATTGACAAAGAATAGAGAGAGGTTGATTAGATACATGGATTAAAGTGTATTAAGGATATAAATCGACCAATATTAGTTAAGGATAAAGATATATTAAAAAGATGAAAATTTTGTTGGAACCAAAAAATCAAAAGTAATAATATTCAATTATAAGAGGAGATTATCACATAAATACAAATATGTGATAAATAATAATATTTCAAAAAATATAATTAAGAAATTACAAATAATTTCGAAACAAGGCTTAGAGACGTGTAATTGTTTTTTGAAAATAGTTAAATTTCTCTAAGGTACAATCAGAATATCAAATGACAACACTATGGAATATCAAATGGCAACACTATCTCTGGGATTTAAGTAAACCAGATTCGACAATATGTATGTCCATAGAGTGACACTTTCTATGACACGTCCGTTCAATCATACGTCCAAAATAAAATAAAATTTTAATAAATTATATTCAAACACATATATCTATATATATGTATATTGATTATAGAAGTTGAAAAAGTTACCAGAATGGAATTCCTAAAATTTTCATAATTTCGTTACCAAAAAACTAATAAATTTTGCTATCAAATCTTCACCAGAACCTCTTTAGAATCTTGAGTTTGACCGCCTATAACTTCATCAGAATCTCGCCAGATTCTGAACTTGGCCATCAGAGATTTCAAAAGAGTCACCGAAATTTCTCTAGACTTGGAAACTTCACTCACTATACATTGTGTAGTTATCTCCAACTTTTGAATCTGTTAATGTGTACTGTATAGGCCCACCCTAAGCTCTCTTTTATGCTCCATATTTGTAGTCTCCATTCATGGGTGATTAAATAATATATTTAATCAAACAACCGAAGAGTCAGGAGTTACAAATTATTTATGGTGATTAAATATAGACATAATGATGGAAACCCAAGAGACAGGAGTTACAAGAAACCCAAGAGTCTCCTTATTCATGGATGATTAAATGATATATTTAATTATGTAATAATCAATTATGACCATTTAGTTTTGTAACTGATGAAAGGAGATGACAAGTCACAACTAAAAGTTTAAAATATATATAATTTTGAAACACGTTACAACAATCCCCTACTTATTTCAAAACTTAGAAAATAATTTATGAATGATTGGTACAATTGTGTGTATCAGTAAACATGTATTTTGGACTTGAACCATTACCTAGTGAAGATAATTCTAGGCTTATCTAAAAAATTGGTGAACATACTATTAAACCAAGAACCACGTTGACAAACTAAAGTACCTCACACACATTTCTGTTTGGGGATGAAATACTAGAGCTTTGACACGTTTAGGCCATGTGCCCTGAATCCATACTTCTAAGTGTCTTAAGGATCAAACCTATCTAGATCCTATAGAAGTGACCCCACTTATACATTCAGATCCATGTGTCCATCAAGAGCGATGTTGCACACTCCAACTGAAATACCGGTTATGGGCTCATTAAGAGAACTTAATCTTATCTTTCTCAAATAATGCAAGATTAGTCGGTGAATTTATTGCAGACTTCAATTGAATACCGGTTATGGATTCATTAAGAGAACTTAATTTTATCCTTCTTATTGCAAGAATAGATGGTGAATATATCAAAAGTGATCATCTACACCCCAATTGAAAACTTAACATATAGATTCATTAAGAGACCAAGTCTCAACATCCTCATTACAAAATTATTTGGTGAATATATTAGGAGTGATCCTGTACACTCCAATTGAAAATCGATATATAAATTCATTAAGAGATCTAAGTCTTAACCTCCTCATTTGCAGGGTGGAGCACACATATCACATCATAGGAAAAAGAACATAGATGTGCTCCCACAAGTTGTTATGTTACTTGTTTTTTCCATTGAAATCAAGAGATATATCACTTGGTTGGATTCTTATAACATTAAAATATTATTGATTACAAGCTCTAATCCAATCTCTATAGATGTCTCAAACAGAAGGTCCTTTCACATGCCTTTCGATAGTAGATTTGCCAAATTTGGTTTGGTCTTTACACAACAAAATGTAATCTTAGACACAAGGTCCCTTGACATGCCTTTCGACAGTGGATCTGCCAAATTAGATTTGGCCTTTACATACTGAGTAGTGATAACGTACTCCACCAGTCAGGATCCCTCTTACATGATTGTGCTTCAATCTCATCTTGCTAGATTTTTTATTGTAACACTCGTTGTTAGCTTGAAACATTATACCATTATTGTCACAATATATTGTCAATCACAATATGAGCTTATTCTATATCGAAATATCTTCCAACATACTCCTTAGCCATTCAGCTTCCTCTCTAGTAGAAAAAAATGATATAAACTTTTATTCTATTGAGGAATGGGTTATACAATTCAATATCTTGATTTTCATGAAATCACATATATACCTACCCGAGGTTAATATCTAAGCAATTACAAATAAGGAATCATCCTTATCTTAATTCCAAGTAGCATCACTGTAGTCTCTAAGAATGATAGATTTTACCATAATGCAGCGCATAATTCATAATACTCCAAGATTCTCACAAGAGAATTCTAATGGTCTCTTCTCAGATTACTTATGTAGTTACTCAAAGAACCCATTACGAAGACTATGTTTGTCTTGATGCAATACATTGCATCATGAACACCACCAATAATCTAAGACTTCAAGTTGATTCACCACATTGTCTTGATTGCGAACTAGCTCCACACTTGTATCAAGGGGAATATAGAAAAAAATTATGTCTGAATTATGAATAAACTTCACAATCGGGTTAGTTGGAGTAGAAACTACAACATATGAAAAGTGATTAATTATTTTTTCAAAATGATCTCGATATAGCTTGGATGCGAAAGTGCTAAATCATGTTTGGATGTTAAACTTTTGATTTCTGAAATCAAATTGGTCTCCTGAAGATCCTCCATATCAAAATTTCAAGTTAGGAACTTTATAGGCAAATAACGATGTAACAATTCTATTTAAATCCACTAAAGCTCCATATCATAATTTGAAACACAATTGCAATCATTTCCTTCCTAAATTTATCATGCCTCTATTTAAGAGTTTTCAAGGCTTAAAAATTAGTATCATCAGTAAAAAATGATAGCATAGCACTTTTCTTCATGAAAGTAACTAGCATATTTCAAGGATGTTAATATGGATCAATTCTCTAACATTAGCGTTGTTTCAACAGATTTGAAAGACATTTCATTAAAATACAACTGTTGCATAAAATGCATTGATCCATACGAGCCTTACCTCATTATTGATTAACCATTGACTAATCTTTTAAATGTATTTAAGCTCATGTAATAAAGTTTATGAAATGTTGTCATGGCCCAATTTCCATACACTTTATTAAGAGTGAAGGAAAGGGGGCGATTAAGAGATAGTTTAACCGGTCCACACCCATGAACTTTCAAGTTCGGGTGTCCAAATCTTTGTTTGATCAAAATTTTGAAATAAAACCTATTTAATTGAAAAAAGGGTTTAAAAATATTCAATTTCAAAAAAATAATTACCCAATTTCGATTTGAAATGATTAAGATATGCCTGTTTGCAATTGCGACAAAATCAATCAGTTAATGCTCTGAAAAGGGCACACGTGCGCCCTTAAAAGGGGCACGTGTGCCTTTTTGGCAGTAGTCAAAAAACACAGTTGCTACACTCCACCATCTACTAACAAACTCTCCATTCTTTTCAACTATACATCTTAAGTCATCTATGACTTAAATAAAACCATTCATAGCATAAATAAATGAGAGAGAACAATATAATAGATTGATCCTAGTCAAATTCAATGCCAAAATACATACATCTAAAAGGAATTGAACTTGTCCAAAAATATGCATCTTTGAGATATGAGAGGGGAAATTCAAAAGATAAACAACATACATATATGACACAATTGTCCATGGTCAAAATTACATATGTTCCACTTAAATTTCCAACCTATGTTAAAATATACAAGAGTGTTCCAAAAAATAAGGTCCATCCTTACACGATCATCAACGATTCCCCATCACCAGTTCTGCACCTAAAATTGTTATTGTAGGGGGATGATATAGCACACCAAAATCTGAGTCACTAGAATGCCCCCGTTCCAAGCCCGAACTCCGGGTCGTGGGGTGTTATAATAGACTGGTCAATGCCTCATGATGTCAGACCAATGCAACAATACCAACTCCTATCCAACACACTCGGCTCTGATCCAGACCACCGAGATCATCATTTATCGAGGAAGCCTTTACTTTATAACTCAAGTTCCATTTCAGAACATTAGTCAAGATTAATCGATCTATGGTCTTGGTCTCATAATTCGCAGAAGCGTAATCTCACAAATCACTGTGTAGTTATATCATAAGCCATCATCACTAATGGCCCTATAATAAATTACTGAGCATGATCGTTCATTTAACTCAGCACCTGGGAGTTATAATTATGATCTATGGTAACTCTATGATACATCGCACACATATTGCATCATGTATCGAAGGTATTGGTTTTGGCACCAATGTTGGGCCAATTCTATAATACATCGTAAGCCAGGTTACGATCCATCGTAATATTATGATTGAATGTAAGTCTGTTTATGATCCATTATGGCACTCTTAGATAAATCATCAATTTCCTTACAAGACCAATTTGGATCCATTCTTTATACCTAATGCTCATTGGTTCACATAGAAAATTTTATAGCATAATAGGAGGTTAAAATTTCATTCATCATCTTATCAAATTATTCACATGCTCAATCATACGACCATTTCCATATGCGAGAACAATAAAGCGAAATTCTTGCACATGTTTTCATAACTCAAATTACACTTGTCTAAGGTGTAATTGCCATCATACATCATTTCTTAAAATTGAAAGTCACACTTCATTACACATGGTAAATGCATTTAAGTCCATATTTCAGACATGCATTTTACAAAAGAATAGAAAAGAGTCATCCATGCCACATACACAACTCAAGGTTGGTGAGAGTCGGCTACTTCCTTACCATGACTTGAAATGGTTATATAATAAATGTGGGATGAGCTCCTACATACTCAGTAGAAATTTTTAAAATAAATTTCCTAAGGTCTCGTGAATACACACACATAAGAAAATAGTCAACATTTATAAAACATTATATGTCATCAACCATACCATGAATGTATGCATTATGCCATGCATTCATGCCCTTTCCATGTCTCACATACAATCGAAAAGCCCCAGACTCCAATGAAGGTCCATCCGGCCAAATCATACATCTCTAACAAGATACACGGATTCCAATTTTAGGACCACCCGGTTAACATTCAAAATCCATGTTTTGGTCCATACGAGATGCCTTCTACAATCTTCCCACATACACCCCCACCATGTGTATGCCATGCATGAACATTTTATTTATATGTATATGCTCATCTCCACATGCCCGTATGCTAAATGCATACAAAAGGATCATAATTTCATGTCTTACACATACAGCATGCTTGCACATTTTTATTGTGACAATATCAAACACATGGTAATATTTATCATAAATATGCACCAAATACACACCAAATACACCATTAGTCCCATTTTTCCACATGCTTTTTCAACATAAGTTTCATACAATGCATATAAACATATAATCATGATTTTCATCTTTTCAAATCACATAAATACCATATTTATACATGTTTTTACATACTAAATACACATGAAAATACACCAAACCCTATCCAACTAACTCACCAAAACCCCAAAATTCATGATTTATAGATCCCTACCTCAGTTTGGAAGATTTTCCAAACAAAATTCCAAATCTATCCTGAATGAAAATCACCAAAAATTGAATTTATTCGGACCAAATCTAAGTTCTCACCGCTTAGAACAAACTTCCCTTCTTCCAAATCTCACATTAGAAGCCTCAAAATCTAGAGAAAATGAGAGAAATGTAGAGAGAAGGAAAAGAGAGTGATGATCAGCTATTCTTGGCACCAAATAATGCCAAAAAAATCTATATAAATGTATTTATAACTCTTTGGGCGTAAAATGACCAAAATGCCCCTCTAGTCACTTAATGTACTTTCTGGCCTTCGTTTTCAATTTTGAAATTGTTTATGGCTCCGAAATTAATTCATTATCTCTTAAAACATCTCAAATGGTCTAAAACCAAAAATAAAATTTTTCAAAAACATATCCAGTTTCTTGGGCCCACCTGACCCTTGTCTTAGGCCGTACTGACTCGAAAATCCCAAATTAAGGCAAGCGATTCCAAAAATTCCCCAGACCCTTAAACTTGTTCCCAAACATGCATTTCATATTTATAACATGCATACCATCATTTAAAATCATTTAAAATAATAAATGACGAAGAAAAAATAAAACTGGCCAAAAATAAGCATAGTCCTTACAACCTCCCCAACTTAAAAGGATTTCATCCCTGAAATTAGGTCATACTTGAAGGAAACAAGTCAGGATACATGGATCTAACTTCCTACTCCCGCTCTCAGGTAGACTTCTCAACATTGTGGTGATGTCACAAGACTTCAACCAAAGGAATAGTCTTACCCTTTAGAACCTACTCTCGAATATCAATGATCTAAACTGGTTTCCCCTTGTAGGTGACATCCTCATTAACCTTAACATCTATCCAACTTAAAATATAAGATGGATCAGGCTCATATTTTCTTAACATGGAAACGTCAAAGACATTATGATCCTTTTCCAACTGTGGTGGTAAAGCTAATGTATAAGCCACTTCACTGATACACTCTACGATCTCAAAAGGTCCAATGTATCTAGGCCATAACTTGTCACTCTGCTCAAAACGTATCAATCCTTTCCATGGTGAAACCTTGAGAAATACCTGGTGTACCACCTCAAAGGATAATAGTCATCTCCTCCTATCGACATAACATTTTTGTTAACTCTGAGCTATCAACAACCGCTATCTAATCAAATTGATCTTTTCAGTAATCTTATGTATAATGTCAGGTGCTAAGGCTACTATCTCACCCACCTCAGTCCAACAAATTGGAGACCTACAGGGTCTACCATTCAATGCCTCAAATGGTGCCATCTCAATACTAGCTTGATAGCTGTTGTTGTATGCAAACTCCACAAGTGGTAAATGGTATTCCCAACCATCGCCAAAATTCAAAATACAAGCACATAGCATATCCTTCAATATCTGAATAATATGCTTTGACTGTCCGTTAGTCTAAGGATGCAATGTTGTGCTAAAGTGCAATTTCGTATCTTGCACTGTCTGAAATTCCTGCCAAAACCATGTTGTAGAGTATAAATAATACTCTAAAAATTTAATTTGAAGACAAAGTAATACTAAATACTCATGTATAGATAATTAACTAATTGCAAGAGGAAGAAAAATTGGAGGTAAAAAAATTATCGAAGAAAATAAAAGTGTTAATTTCTTATCTATCTTTTTGTGGAAATGTAATATTTTTAGGGGTGATCTTCAGTTCGGATCTGATTAGGCATTAAATTTAATATGAACCATAGTCTTCAGATTTGAAGGTATTAAAATATAGATTTAAAGGTGGTGAGGTATAGATGAATTGTGGTGACAAAATATTAACTTATAATATTTTAAGTTATTTTAGGTATAAGAGTGGTAAAATATAGATTTAAAGGTGGTGATGTATAGATGAACTATGGTGACAAAAAAATAACTTATATTATTTCAAGTTTTTTTTAGGTATAAGGGTGGTGAAATATAGGTATAAAGGTGGTGAAATATAGATGAACTGTGGTTACAAAAAATTAACTTATAATATTTCAACTTTTTTTTAGGTATAAGGGTGGTGAAATATAGATTTATGGGTGGTGAAATATAGATTTAAAGATGGTGAGACATAGATGAACTGTGGTGACAAAAAATTAACTTATAATATTTCAATTTTTTTAGGTATATAGGTGGTAAAATGTAGATTTGAAGGTAGTAACATATAGATTTAAAGGTGATGAGGTATAAATGAATTGTGGTGACAGAACATTAACTTATAATAATCCAAGGTTTTTTAGTTATAAAGGTCGTAAAATATAGATTTAAGAGTGGTGAATTATATATTTAAAGGAGGTGAGGTATAGATGAATTGTGGTGACAGAACATTAACTTATAATATTTCAAGTTTTTTAGGTATTAGGGTGGTGAAATATAGATTTAAAGATGGTGAGGTATAAATGAACTGTGGTGACAAAAATTTAACTTATAACATTTTAAGTTTTTTTAGGTACAAGGGTGGTGAAATATTGATTTAAAAGTGGTGAGATATAGATGAACTGTGGTGATAAAAATTTAACTTATAATATTTCAAGTTTTTTTAGGTACAAGGGTGGTGAAATATTGATTTAAAGGTGGTGAGGTATATATGAACTGTGGTGACAAAAATTTAACTTATAATATTACAAGTTTTTTTAGGTATAAGGGTGGTGAAATATAGATTTAAGGGTTATGAAATATAGATTTAAAGATGGCAAGATATAGATGAAATGTGGTGACAAGAAATGAACTTATAATATTTCAAGTTTTTTTTAGGTATAAGAGTGGTGAAATATAGATTTAAGGGTGGTGAAATATAAATTTAAAGATGGTGAGGTATAAATGAACTGTGGTGACAAAAAATTAACTTATAATAATTTATTTTTTTTAGGTATATAGGTGGTGCAATGTAGATTTGAAGGTAGTAAATTATAAATTTAAAGGTGGTGAGGTATAAATGAATTGTGGCGACAGAAGATTAACTTATAATAATCCAAGATTTTTTAGTTATAAGGGTGGTGAAATATAGATTTAAAGATTGTGAAGTATAGATGAATTGATATGACAAAAAATTAACTTATAATATTTCAAGATTTTTTTTAGGTATAAGGGTGGTGAAATATAGATTTAAAGATGGTGAGGTAAAGATGAACTATTGTTAAAAAAAAATAACTTATAATAATTCATTTTTTTAGGTATATAGATGGTGAAATATAGATTTGAAGGTTATAAAATATAAAGTTAAAAGTGGTGAGATATAAATGAATTGTGGTGACAGAACATTAGATTTAAGTTTTTTTAGTTACAAGGGTGGTGAAACGTAGATTTAAGAGTGAGCCTTGCTCGGTGTCCCGTGCCTGAGCTAATCCATCTTACTAAGCCCTTAGCCTCCCCCACCTTCCCTTGCACCTTTTGAACTCCCTATTTTTAATCACTTAAATGTTCTTTTGAACTTGGCGAATGAGGAAGGTTCTAGTGAGGATGGTAGTCTCATGGGGGATTTTGATTCAACTAGCCAAGAAGGTGACTTAGCGAATGAGGAAGATTTTGATGTTGACAACAGTCTCGTGGGGGGCTCTCATTCCACAAGCCAAGAAGGTGACTCTATTTCTAAGAGTTTGGTGATTCCAACACTACACTTCATCTTTGGAGTTGGAAACAAGGCACGTAAGTGCATGATCAAAGGTTTCAAGGGGATTATGAGTATGCAAAGATCTTTGGAGGAAAGTAACTAGGTTATTCAATGTAAACCTCTCTTGGTTGATACCCAGATTCATTTTTCATTGTCTTTCATTTGTGGGCTTAACATTAAGACTGATAGAGCTCCTCTTTGGTAGAACATTAATTCATTTCCTTCCAAGCATGGTCACACCCCCTGGCTTCTGATGGGTTATTTCAACACTACACTTTATACCAATGAAAAATATGGTGGTTCCGAAAGGTAGACATTTGGCATGCTTGATTTTTGAAATTACTTATCATCTTCTTGTCTTGATGATTTGATCTTCTTTGGTACCTTCTTCACCTGGACTAATAGAGCCAATGCGTCTCTAACATTGCTCAAACACTAGATTAGTGCCGTGTGAAGACAATCTGGAACTTGTTATTTCCCCAATCATCTTGCTCCATCCTTCCCTACGCTATATCTGACCATTCTCCTGTCCTTGTCAAACTTGAAAACCCTATCCTTAGAAGGAACTGCCCCTTTAAATTCGTCAATATATGGGCATCTTGTAACAACCGTGACCAAATTTGGCTGGTTTTGTATTTTTCTCATAATAATTGCCATAAATGCATTTTGAATGGCGTTTAACATATTTTGACTGTGGAGAACAAGTTTGGGAGGTGTTTTAAAGGTCTTGGAAAGTTTTTGGGAGATTTGGAAGAGTTTGACTTTTTGGTCAAATTGGGACCCGGGATGAGACTTAAGTGGGCCCAGGAATTCAAAATTTTTTTGAAAATAATTATTTTTGGGAATGCCTTAGATGAAATTTTTAGATAGTAAAGAAAGTGATTTCGAGGCCGTAGGAGTTGTCGAAATTGAAAACGGAGTCTGGAAAGGTACGTTAAGTGACCCGGGGGTATTTTGGTTTTTTCGCGACCTAGGGACCTTAAAAGGTCAAACCTGCAAAGATATTTCATATCTCATGCCTCTTTCTCTCTCTCAAAGTCTCCATCTTCATAGCTCTCCCTTCTCCTTACATTTCGGACCCGTTCGACTTGGATTCAAAACTCGCCGAATAAGGGAGATACGTAGGGGACGGCTAGGGCTTCCCTTTCAATTGATCAAAGTTGTGGTTTGGCAAGGTTGACATTGTTGGGATTTTGAGAAGTGCTTGGAAGACCTTCATTTTTGAGGTAGGGGTTCTCCTTCTCATTTACTTGTCGATTCTAGGGTTTCGGGTGAAATGGTGAGAATTAGGGTTGTGTATTGCATGTTTTAGAGTGGTAAGAAGGTGGGATGTGAGTGTTTTCTACTCTCTTTAGTCTCTTATGTGCAATGGGAATGTATATGGCGTTATGCATGATAAGAAGGGTGAATGAGTGAGAGAATTTGGCATGTACACTTACATGTTAGGGTTTTGGTGCACTTTTGTGAAAATGTGTTAAATGAGCATATTTGTGTTATGTGGTGTTGTATGAGTTAAAATGCATGCCTTATTTATATGGAAATATGTATGCATTGGTGAAGCATGACAAGTATATGCTTATGTGAATTTTGTGAGTATATGTAACTTATGCTAGGGTTTTCATATATAGATGATTTTATGTGTGGGGTGATGAACATGAAATGCATGCTATGTTTCTTTATAACTAGCATATGTGTTGTGAAGTATAAATTTTAGATGCTTGATTCATATATGTTCGAAATGCATGTATGGGGCCGTTGTGAGAAGGATGGAAAAACTTGGGAGAGTAGCCTATTCACCTTGGAGTATGTGATGACTCGGTGATAACACACTAAATCACCTTGGAGTATGTGATGACTCGGTAATAATCCACCTAATCACCTTGGAGTATGTGATGACTCAATGATAATCTATTTGATCACCTTGGAGTATGTGATGACTCGGTGATAATCCATCTAATCACTTTAGAGTATGTGATGACTCGGTGATAAACTATCTAACCACCTTGGAGTATGTGATGACTCGGTGATGGATTCAAAAACCAACCAATTACCTTGGAGTATGTGATGACTCGGTGGCGGTGTTGGAATTGTGTGTAAAGTGTCTCGGTCGCATGATTAGTCAAGAATCATGTTAGGGTTCCGGGTTGAGTCCGTGAGAGAAAGACTAGTGTATGATTATTGCTTACAATGTGTATTGTGAAACATGCTATGTGTTAATGCATTCTTATATATATGCATTGCTTATGAATGAACATTATATGTTGGATGATGCATGTAATGTAGTGACATACATTTACGTAGGTCGTGTCAAGTCGGCACTTAGGTGGGTAAGGGTATCTTTACTGAGCTGCAGTGGTGCTCACCCATTTATTCTAAACTCTTTTACATATAAGGCACCAATGACAGATGGCACCTGAGTGTCCAAGTGGAACTCTTGTAATATTTTGATACATTTTAGATATTGTTTATTTTGTGGCTATCCATGCCGGCTTGTGGCATGAGATATTTTTCTTTGAGTTGTAGTTATATTTTGGGCAAATGTAACTTGTGTGTATGATTAGACTTTGAGCTTGTTAAATATGATAACACAATGGACTTATTTATGTAATGCTGGTTGAGAGCATCTAGTTTCATTTGATGGACTAAAGTAGTTGTTGAATAGTTTCATTTTTGGATAAAATGTGTTTATGTGAGAATGACTCATATTGGTGCATGATTTGATTATGAGCATGATTTAGGACTTGTGAATGATGTTAACTCCTTTATTATATGATTTGGAGGTTGTTGGGATGAATTATGTTGGTAGAAATGGCCTAGAAGGTCAAAAAGGACCATATGCAAAGTTTCAGCTTTTCGGCAATTCGATGTATCGAAGCATTCAATTCGATGCATCGAAGTCCCAAGTTCGATTCATCGAAAAACCTGTAGGATTTTAGAAATGCTAAAGTCCCGAGAGCTATTTTTGGATGATACTTGTTCGATGCATCGAACTCATCACTTCATGGATTGAAGTCACTTTTTAAAGCATGCACTAAAAATTGCCCCAAACTTCAAACGGGCATAACTTCTTCGTTTTTAATCAAAATTGAGTATGGTTTTTTTTTAAATTGAGTATTTTTGGACCCTATTTTTAATGGACTAAGTATCATACTCAAATTCCAAATGCATAAGAAGTTAGGTTTCAGATACTTAGCGATTTACGGACGTAATTTGTGTAGAATCTTTACTGTTCACCCTCGGTTCCCAAGAGTCAGGAATTGGGGTGTGACAACATGGTATTAGAGAACTAGGTTAGAATATCTAGGGGCAATGGGTGATGGTCAAATCATATGTGAATTGAGAAGGTTGGATTCAAGTAAGGGTTTATACTTTAAGT
Source organism: Cornus controversa (assembly GCA_026545225.1). Lineage (NCBI taxonomy): Eukaryota > Viridiplantae > Streptophyta > Magnoliopsida > Cornales > Cornaceae > Cornus > Cornus controversa. The sequence goes on from CM048850.1 coordinate 11,861,359, forward strand.
TGAAATTGCTTACATGGAACTTGATTTATGCTTTCACTTTCTTAATATGCCTTTATGGATTAAATTGACATGACGTGTGTAAGCATGATGGATATGATGTAAGAAGTGTATATTCTTTGGTTCTAAATTTTTCTTGTTGTGTATATAGCAAAATGCCTCCAAGAAGAGCGCGAGACACATACGCTGATACTCCTCAGGAGCCAACTGATGGAACGCGGTTTATGAGTGACATGACAAATACTATGAGAAGAATGGCTAGGGAAGCTAGGGAAGAGGAGGTTCAGGCACTGTCTAGTGTTGAGCCACCAAATGGTGGCAATGAAGGAATATGTGAAATTTATATCGCCTACTTTTGATGGTGCACGTGACCCATTAGTGGTGGAGAGTTGGATAGACCAAACTCATAAACTCATTATTGTCCTTGCAATTGATGAGGATTTGAAGGTGGGAGTAGTGGCACTTCACTTACAAAGGGAAGTAGATCGGTGGTGGCAATTCATTGGGAATGTCCACAACACCGAGACCATGGACTGAAAAACCTTTAAGGGTTTATTCTTTGATAAGTTCATTTTGACTTCAGTGAGAGATCGGATGAGGCAAAAGTTCATAGACTTAGTCCAAAGGGACTTAGACGTGATGGGGTACGAGACCAAACTCACATTATTGGCTCGCTTTGCCCCAAAAATGGTGATGAACCAAGAGCTGAAAGTCAAAAGGTTTGTGAGGAAACTGAAAACCTCTCTCAGAAAGAGGGTATCTATTCTAGGTTTGAGAACTTACAATGAGGTGGTTGACAGAGCCTTAGTGGCAAAAAAGGATGACAGAGACACTCAAAGGATATGGGACTCTAAACAGCAAGCGAAGAGTGCGGGGGCATCTTTGGGTAGCCAGGGATGGAAGTGGCACAGGGAGGGTAGATCAGGGTTTCAGGGGCACTAGCAAGTCCGCCCAACACCTTCATTGGCCTTACCGATTGTGTTTTTACAGCCATCTATGGTGTGCTACAATTGCCATCAAATGGGTCATTTTAGTAGGGAGTGCCCACAAGGGCATGCAGTGGCACTAGTTCCCACTGGGGCAGTGAGGGAAATGGTATGCTTTTATTGCAAGCAACCAGGACACGTGAGGGCTATCTACCCGCAAAGGCAGGGGATGCAGAGTGGTGCAGGGTCTCAGTAGAGGGTTGGGCAGACAACTGCAGTTCAGTCTGGCTTTAGGGCACTATCACCACCTCAGCCAGCACAGTCAGCTCAGGGATCTCAGGTAGCGAGAGGTCCTACGCCTGCTTCTAGTCAGCAATTGGGTTTGCAGGGGACTGGCCAGCAAGGTCAGCCATCACGGGGCCGTGTGTTCAAGCTTGCTCCGATATAGGATATACTGGGACTGTTAGTGTCAGAGGAAATTTCCTGGTTTCTAGCTCGTGGGCTAGGGTGTTGATAGATTTAGGTGCATCGCATTCATTCATATCTGTTATATTGCTTGTGCCTTGGGATTGAGGGTGTCTTCACTGGAGTCACCATTGTCCATTAATAAGCCTGTTGGGGGTAGGGTTACCCTGAATAGAGTGTGTCTGTCTTACTAGATCGAGGTTGTTGGGCATCGATTAGTGTTCAACTTTTTGTTACTAGACATGACCACTTTTGATGTCATCCTAGGTATGGATTGACTATCTACATTTAAAGCCACGATTGATTCTCTCCGTAGGAGAGTGACAGTGTGCACACCTGAGGGTGATTGTTTTTACTTTATGGGAGAGCGGGATGATTTCTACATTCCGTCTTTGCTTACTTCTGGTGTATGGGACGGGGTTAGATATTTCCTAGCTAGCTTATTAGCCGAGGAGGAGGAGACTGTGACTAGTGGAGAATTTCCACCGGTGGTTAGTGATTTTATGGATGTGTTTTCGGGTGACTTGATAGAGTTACCTCCGATGAGAGACGTAGTGTTTAGCATTGATCTTGCTCCTGGTACCGCGCCTATCTCTATGGCACCGTACCAGATGGCACCAGCAGAGTTGATGGAGTTGAAAGATAAATTGCAGGAATTGTTGGATAAGGGATTTGCACGACCTAGTACATCGCCTTGGGGAGCTCCGGTCCTATTTGCTAAAAAGAAGGATGGATCTTTACGATTATGCATAGACTACCTTTAGTTGAACCAAGTAACGATTAAGGACAAGTATCCTTTGCCAAGGATAGATGACTTGTTTGATCAGCTTAAGGGTTCGACTTATTTTTCGAAGATCGACTTGAGGTCGGGGTATTACCAGTTGAGGGTAAGGGAAGAGGACATTCCAAAGATAGCCTTTCGGACTAGATATGGCCACTATGAGTTTCTAGTGATGCCATTTGGTTTGACGAACGCACCGGCAGAGTTTATGGATTTGATGAACCGGATATTCAAGGTGTACTTGGATAGGTTTGTGGTGGTCTTTGTGGATAACATTCTTGTGTATTCTTCTTCTATGGAGGAGCATGGGATCCATTTGAGGACAGTGTTATAGATTCTGAGAGAACACCGTTTGTACGCCAAATTTGAAAAAATGTGAATTTTGACTAACAGAGGTGAAATTCCTAGGACACGTGGTGTTAGAAAGAGGAGTATCGGGAGACCCTTCTGAGATAGAAGTAGTAATGGATTGGGAGAGGCCTAAGAATGTATTCAAGATTCGTAGCTTCTTGGGATTGGCTGGATATTACCAGCATTTCGTGAAAGACTTTTCGAAGTTAGCAACACTGATGACCAAGCTTACTTGTAAGGGAGTTAAGTTTGAGTGGAACGAGTCTTGCAAGCATTCCTTTATGAAATTAAAATATAGATTGACTAGTACTCTGATCTTGATTATTCCCGAGTGCGATTTGGGTTACGTCATCTACGCTGATGCTTCACAGGATAGTTTGGGATGTGTGTTGATGCAGATTGAGAGGGTTGTTGCATATGGTTCCTGACAATTAAAGATCCACGAGCAGAATTACCCGACTCATGACTTGGAGTTGGCGGTAGTAATTTTTGCTTTTAAAAAGTGGAGGCATTATCTCTACGGAGAGAAGTTTGAGATTTTCTCCGATCATAAGAGTTTGAAGTACCTTTTTATACAAAAGGACTTGAATATGAGACAAAGGAGATGGGTTGAATACATGGAAGACTACAACTTTGATCTTCAGTATCACCCAGGAAAGGCTAATGTGGTTGTCGATGCATTGAGTAGGAAATCACATGGTATTCTGGCAAGCATTGCCATTCGTAAGTGGAAGATAATGGAAGATATCTCAGAAATGGGATTATGCTTTGGGGAGAGTGGTGGGCAGGCTACTTTGTTCATGCTCATAGAACAACCAACTCTAGTGAGTAGGGTGGTTGAGGAGCAGAGGCATGACACTGAGTTAGAGGGCATTCGCACTCGGATTAGGGGTGACAAAACAGTTGAGGATTGGGTTGTTCATTCAGACGAAGGTCTGAGGTTTAGAGGCAGAATGGTTATTCCGTTGGCTTGTAGGGATGAGGTTCTGAGGGAGTTTCATAACTCTAGACTTGCAGTACATCCCTGTGGTACCAAGATGTACCACAATCTTCATAGACAGTATTGGTGAAAGGGCATGAAAAAAGACGTTGCACGATTTGTGGCAAGGTGCCTCACTTATCAACAAGTGAAGGCTGAGTATCAGAGGCCAGCAGGTTTATTCTGACCGTTACCAGTAGCTATGTGGAAGTGGGAGCACGTCACTATGGATTTTGTGACGGGGTTACCTAGGACGAGGAAGAGTCATGACGCAATTTGGGTCATTGTGGATAGATTGACCAATGTGGCTCACTTCCTTCCAATCCAAGTGACTGACGATGTGGATACTCTTAGTCGGTTATACATTGATCATATTTTGAGGCTGCACGGAGTGCCAGTTTCTATTGTGTCTAACAGGGATCCAAGATTCACATCACGATTTTGGCAGAGTTTTCAGGCTGCACTTGATATAGACCTCCATTTCAGTATAACTTTTCATCCTCAGACAGATGATCAGTCAGAGCGTACCATTCAAATTTTGGAGGATATGCTTAGAGCATGTGCACTTGATTTTCGAGGCAGTTGGGAAGATCACCTTCCATTAATGGAGTTCGCATACAATAATAGCTACCAAACTAGTATTGAGATAACTCCATTTGAGGCTTTGTACGGTAAGACTTGTAGGTCACCAGTTTGTTAGATAGAGATTGGTGAGACAATGACATTGGGGCCAGATATAGTCAAGGAGACTACAGAAAAGATAAAGATTATACGGCAGCATTTGCTTACGGCTCAGAGTCGTTAGAAGAGCTATGTTGACAGAAGGTGGAGGCCTTTAGCATTTGAGGTGGGGGACCATATCTTCTTAAAGGTCTCAACACAATGGGATTTGATGAGGTTTGGGCATAGCGGGAAGCTAGCCTCACAGTTTATCATTTCATTCGAGATATTGGATCGTGTGGGTGAGGTTGCATACCACTTGGCATTGCCACCGCAATTGTCAAGTGTGCACAATACTTTCCATGTTTCGATGTTGAGAAAGTATAAGCCGAATCCTTCACATGTTTTAGATTTGACAGATCTTGAGATTCTGGATACTAGGGAGCAAGTGCTTTGGGGCAAGACCATTCTATTGGTTAAAGTCCTTTGGAAACATCACGGAGTCGAGGAGGCCACGTGGGAGTGAGAACAAGAAGTCCACTCAAAGTATCCCGAGTTGTTCACTACTTGAGGTATGTTTCTAATTTTGGGACGAAATTCCTTTAAGGAGGGGAGGTTGTAACGACTGTGACCAAATTTGGCCGATTTTGCATTTTTCCTATAATAATTGTCATAAATGCATTTTGAGTGGTGTTTAACATGTTTTGAGTGTGGAGAACATGTTTGGGAAGCGTTTTAAAGGTATTGGAAAGCTTTCAGGAGATTTAGAAAAGTTTAACTTTTTGGTCAAACTAGGGCCCAGAATTAGACTTAAGTGGGCCTAGGAATTCGAAAATTTTTTGGAAATAATTATTTTTGGGAATGGCTTAGATGAAATTTTTAGAGAGTAGAAAAAGTGATTTCGAGGCCGTAGGAGTTTTTGAAATCAGAAAGTCTCCATCTTCATAGCTCTCCCTTCTTTCTACATTTTGGACTCGTTCGACTTGGATTCAAGACTCGTCGAAGAAGGGAGATACGTAGGGGACAGCTAGGGCTTCCCTTTCAACCAATCAAAGTTGCGGTTTGGCAAGGTTAACATTACTGAAGTTTTGAGAAGTTCTTGGAAGGCCTTTATTTTCGAGGTAGGGGTTATCCTTCTCATTTACTTGTTGATTCTAGGGTTTCAGGTGAAACGGTGAGAATTAGGGTTGTGTGTTGCATGTTTTAGAGTGGTAAGAGGGTGGGATGTGAGTGTTTTCTAGTCTCTTTAGTCTCTTATGTGCAATGGGAACGTATATGGTGTTATGCATGATAAGAAGGGTGAATAAGTGAGAGAATTTGGCATGTACACTTACATGCTTGGTTTTGGTGCACTTTTGTGAAAATGTGTTAAATGAGCATACTTGTGTTATGTGGTGTTGTATGAGTTAAAATGCATACCTTATTTATATGAAAATATGTATGCATTGGTGAAACATGAAAAGTATGTGCTTATGTGGATTTTGTGAGCATATGTAACTTATACTAGGATTTTCACATATAGATGATTTTATGTATGTGGTGATGAATATGAAATGCACGCTATGTTTCTTTATAACTAGTGTATGAGTTGTGAAGTATAAATTTTAGATGCTTGATTCATATATGTCCGAAATGCTTGTATGGGGTCGTTGTGAGAAGGACAGGGAAACGTGGGAGAGTAACCTATCCACCTTGGAGTATGTGATGACTCGGTGATAACACACTAAATCACCTTGGAGTATCTGATGACTCGGTAATAATCCACCTAATCACCTTGGAGTATATGATGACTCGATGATAATCCATTTGATCACCTTGGAGTATGTGATGACTCGGTGATAATCCATTTAATCACTTTAGAGTATGTGATGACTCGGTGATAAACTATCTAACCACCTTGGAGTATGTGATGACTCGGTGATGGATTCCAAAACCAACCAATTACCTTGGAGTATGTGATGACTCGGTGGCGGTGTTGGAATTGTGTGTAAAGTGTCTTGGTCACATGCTTGGTCAAGAATCATGTTAGGGTTCCAGGTTGAGTCCGTGAGAGAAAGACTAGTGTATGATTATTGCTTACATTGTGTATTGTGAAGCATGCTTTGTGTTAATGCATTCTTATATATATGCATTGCTTGTGAATGAACATGGTATATGTTGGATGATACATGTAATGTAGTGACATGCGTTCATGTAGGTCGTATCGAGTCGGCACTTAGATGGGTTGGGGTATCTCTATTGAGCCGCAGTAGTGCTCACCCCTTTATTCTAAACTCTTTTACAGATAAGGCACCAATGACAGATGGGACCTGAGTGTCCAAGTGGAACTCTTGTAATATTTTGATACATTTTGGATATTGTTTATTTTTTGGCTATCCATGCCGGCTTGTGGCATGAGATATTTTTCTTTGAGTTGTAGTTATATTTTGGGCAAATGTAACTTATGTGTATGATTGGACTATGAGCTTGTTATAATAAAATAATGGACTTGTTTATGTAATGCTGGTTGAGAGCATTTAGTTTCATTTGATGGACAAAAGTAGTTATTGAATAGTTTCATTTTTAGATAAATTGTGTTTATGTGAGAATGACTCATATTGGTGCATGATTTGATTATGAGCATGTTTTAGGACTTGTGAATGATGTTAACTCCTTTCTTATATGATTTGGAGGCTGTTGGGATGAATTATGTTAGTAGAAATGGCCTAGAAGGTCAAAAAAGATCATTTGCAAAGTTTCAGCTTTTGGACAATTCGATGCATTGAAGTCCCAAGTTCGATGGATCAAAAAACCTGTAGGATTTTAGAAATGCTAAAGTCCCGAGAGCTATTTTTGGACGATACTTGTTCGATACTTATTCGATGCATCGAACTCATCACTTCGATGGATCAAAGTCACTTTTTACAGTATGCACTGAAAATTGCCCCAAACTTCAAACGGGCATAACTTCTTCGTTTTAAATCGAAATTGAGTGTGATATTTTTTGAAATCGTCTATTTTTGGACCCTATTTTTAATTGACTAATTATCACACTCAAATTACCTATGCACAGGAAATTCGGTTTCGGATGCTTAGCAGTTTACAGACGTAAACCGGGTGGAATCTTTAATGTTCACCCTCAGTTCCTGGGAGTCGGAAATTGGGGCGTGACACATCTAATGAGTCTTTTATTCCTACTGTAACTTATATTTGGAACACCAAAATTTTTAGTATGGCTATGTATCGTGTTACCCAAAAATTGGAACTCTATAAGGGTCCTTTATGAGCCCTTAACAAAATAGAATTTGGTGACCTTACGGCTAGGGTTGATGACACTTTGTTTTGAAAGCAAAAATTGAACTATTGTATATTAAATATCATTTATGAAAAATCAAAATTTTTTTACCTGATAACCATACTTACATACACCAATTTATAGATAAAACACATTGGGTATCCCCACTTTCTTAGAACATGCTACATAAAATTAGTAACCATTTTTTAAACTGCAACTAACTAAATCAAACACTAACACCAGTAAACCACTAGCACCACTAAAAATGTAGATGAATAAACCACATCTTTCCATCATCAATTCTCATAACTCCTCCTTGATGCAAAACTAGAAACACAAAGAGAAGATTTGAATTTAACAAACTTCTTTTATGAGAGTGCCTTAGTGAATCCATCTACAACTTGGTCATCGGTTGAACAATACTCCATCATAATTCTTCCTTCTGCACAACATCCCATATAAAATGGTGACGAATTTTGATGTGCTTTATTCTTCTATGAAAAATTATGTTCTTTGTCATTATAATTATAGCCTTGTTATCATAGTCAATCTCTGTCCCCTTTTTTTGACCTTGATGCAAATCTTCCAAAATTGTTTACATCCAAATGGCTTGACAAATAGCTAATGAAGTAGCATTGTATTCCGATTCTGAAAATGATAATGTAACTGTTGCTTACTTCTTTGAAACCTAAGATACAACTCATAAACCAATGTTGAAGAAAAAATCACTTGTACTATTCTTGTCATTGGTAAAACTAGCCCAATCAGTGTCTGTAAATGTCACGCCCCAAAATCCAAGTCATCGGAGATGGAATGGTGACGAATTTTGATGTGCATTGTTCTTCTATGAAAAACCATGTTCTTTGTCATTGTAATTGTAGCCTTGTTATCACAATAGATCTTTGTCCCCTTTTTTTTGACCTTGATACAAATCTTCCAAAATTCTTTGCATCCAAATGACTTGACAAATAGCTAATGAAGTAGCATTGCATTCTAATTCTGAAGATGATAATGTAACTGTTGCTTACTTCTTTGAAACCTAAGATACAACTCCTGAACCAAGGTTGATGAAAAAACCACTTGTACTCTTCCTGTCATCGAAAAAACTAGCCCAATTAGTGTTTGTAAATGTCACGCCCCAAAATTTGAGTCATCGGAGACTCCATCTCTGAGTTTGAATTCTGAGGGTGAATCCATCCATTAAGTCCTAATGGACTGTCCATAATTTTATTACTACAGAAGCTTAATCATACACATACAATTTGCTCTAACATATTCAAGCTGGCGACAATGGAAGAATGTTCGCTCCCCTTCTGATATCGCTGGTACCGGTGCCACTACCGACCCACTCAAACCTGTAATGACCAGACTGTTGGCAGTGATAGCACACCACCGTAGATCATGAAGATTTGATTGGCAAAGATAATGATGGTTCTGGGCCTGCTGCTGCCCCTGAAAAAGAAACACGTTGTCTCTGGCCTTTTCCTCGCTTGATTTCCAGAAGTTGATCCGGCAACCTTAGCCTGATTCTTAGAGTCCAAGTTTCTTTGGGCATCTCTATCATCTTCCTTCGTTATCAAAGCTCTATCAAGCACTTCAACATAGACTCTCAAGCCTAAGATTGACACCCATTTCCTTATAGAGGTCTTAAACCCCTTCACAAACTTCTTCGCTTTCTTTTCTTCATCATTCACCATCTCTAGTGTAAAGTGAGCCAAGGAAGTAAACTTGATCTCGTATCCCATTATGTCCATTTCCCCTTGCATGAGATCAATGAACTCTTGCCTCAATTGATGCTTCATTATAGTCGGGAAGAACTTATCAAAGAAAAGTCCTTTGAAGGTATCCCATTCTATTGTCTTGGTATTGTGAGTATTACCGATGAACTGCCACCATCTATCTGTTCTCCCTGAAGATGAAGTGCTGTTATACTAACCCTTAGGTTCTCATTGATTGCTAAGGCAACCAAGAGTTTGAAGGTTTGGTTAATCCAACCCACTAGTTACACTAACCCTTAGGTCCTCATTGATTGCTAAGGCAACCAATAGTTTGAAGGTTTGGTTAATCCAACCCTCTGCTACTAGTGGGTCACATCTGCCAGCAAACGTGGGTGGTTTACACTTCAAAAACTCTTTCATGACAATCATTTTTTGGCTCAAACCAACCCTAGGTTGCACCTGAACTTTTTCCTCTTAGGTTTCTCTTACGATTTGTCTCATGGTTTCTACCATTTCTCGCATAAATTGAGCTCTATTGATTTGCTCTTGAGGAACATTTGTGCCTCTACCTCGTGCCCTTCTTGGTGGCATCTTGCTATATATACATAACAAGGAAAACTTAACACCAAACATGTATAGTTATAAAACTCTCATCATGCTTATACAACGCTATGTTAATTCATTCCACAATTAGCATGTTATAAAGCGTAAACAACTAGTCATGTTCCACATAAGCAATTCATAAATTTTACGTTCGAATCCTTAACCTCAAATAAACATATAATCAAATCCTCACCCTTCATCCTCAGGTATTCAAACCTAGTTAAGCTTTGATACTAAGTTGTCACGCCCCAAAATCTGAGTCATTGGAATCTCCATTCTCGGGCCCAAATTCTGAGAGTGAATCCATCCATTTACCCACATGAATTATCCTAAAATCTTAAAACTGCGGAAGCTAACCATACATACACAATTACATATGCATACACTCATCATTAGTCATCTCAATGAACCCCATATTGGTCTATACAACACCTATAGGGGCACGGAAGGGCATGGCCAAGTTGTCACGCCCCGATTTCTAACATCCCTCAAATACGAACCTGTTGTGAAACAACACATTCGATTAATCGAATTGGAATTTTTGATTAATCGAACTAGATCTTCGATCAATTAAAAGCTACGATCAATCATTGGTCTATGGAAAGTTCTATCGGAACACACTGGTTTTGGAACCCAATTTCTCTTAATTTTTGCGATTAATCGAACATGGGCTTTCAATTAATCGAACCCCTTTTCGGCAAAAATCCTATTAAGTCCCATTTTTTTTCCTTAGGACATTCAAAATTCATTTATCATAGTGTACTTACTCCACATACATCCTCATACATTCAAAACATCAAAATACACGTGCGGAAGCATTTGAAATCATAAAATAACTCTATTACATCTTAATCATCGGATCAAATCCAGAAAAATGTATACTTTGTCAAGTTTCTAAAAAGAAGAGCCATTGTATCATAATACATGTCCAACATCCATATTACAATGTATAAAACAGTGTTAACATAACACGTATATAAAGAGATACTTTAAACTTCAAAATGTTGTTGGGTACTCCACATGGCCACTCAAGTTCCATCTACTATCGGTGCCTTACCTGTAAAAAGGTTTGGAGAAAATGAGTGAGCAAAACAACTAACTTAGTAGGAATGCCCCAACCCACCTAAGCATCAACCCAACACTGAAGTACATAATATGCAATCATGATATCACTACTCTACATGGCATATTCAATGTTCTCATGTCAAATTAACGTAAATGCAATTCAATATGTATGCATTTAATCCATTCACTATGCTTAACAGTTAAACACATAAGCATCACGATATTTACATCTTTTTCGGTCATAATTCGATACATAGACATGATTGGTGAACTCCGACGATCATGTGGTGCATGTTGGAAAACTTTGATGACACCCGTATGATGTGGATAACTCTGAAGAATCATACATTCCCAGTAATATATTGGTCTTGTCATTGTGAGTGGACAACTTCGACGGTCACAATATCAACTCCAAACCCCATGTATGACTCACTTGGACAATCCTCCGATATATACATATACATGCACATTAAGCACATATATCACATAGCATAATTTTCACGCTCTCCAACATACATTCATGCTTTATATTGATTCTAGCATTCATCATACTCATACACCACACATAATCACATATATGCTCAAAATCATGCATATAATTCATATATGCATATAATCCATCATATTTTCAAACATGCTCATAATTCCATACACTCAACATGTATACCTTCACAAGCATTATATATCACAACATGAACAAATAAACAAACTCACCATTCCCAAGCTCACCAAAACCTAAGAATCGATAAATAAGAGGGAAGAAACACTCCTAGCTCAAGATTAAAGCTTTTCCTAGCAAACCCTAGAAATCACCAAACTTTAAACTCCACCAAATTTCACTTTCCAGTGTGAGTGAGAGAGAGAGAGAGAGAGTTTATTAAAGTGAAACCAAAAGGATAAAAAAAGTGAGTGAAAGAAAAAGAGGAGAAGAAAGCAAGATGCTTTCAACTAATTCTTTGATCATTTATTAGAGTTTCATTAAATATAAGATAATGGTTTTGCTATGTTTATCTATTTTTAAAATATATATGTATATATATTGATAAATCAGAGTTGATTGAGATATTTGTTCTATGCGTACACAAAATGCTATTGTAAGTTTTTGTTAGATGTTGTTACCATTGAAAGAATGCAAAGTTATTTGTATAAGAATTTTAATTAAAATTATAAGTTCATTTCCAAATGCACTTTTACTAATGTGTGTGAATATATATATATATATATATATATATATATATATATATATATATATATATATATATATTCTCTTCTATAGGGTTTGTTTGGATTTTTTGAATCTTCTTGATTATTTCATGGGATTCTTGTTTTTTCTAGATGCTTATCCCATGTCTCTATGATAAGGAAATTTTCCAAAAACAAATACAGACTGGCACTGATGGCTTAATACTAAATCCTAACAAGAAACATACTTGTCATACGACAAAAAAGCTCTTCAATCCTCTATATAGAAAAGAGGGTTAGGACCGTTTCTTATTTGTTGAGAGAGAGAGACATTGCTTCCATCAACCAACATAATTATTAGATGATTTCAGGGGCCGCTCAATATATTTTGTAACTTCTAATCAATTTATGATGCCCAATTAAAAAATTGTTACCTTCAAAACCTTGAAGAGTCCCAAAATACCAAAATATGTAAGAATAAAAATGAGTTGAGATGGAGTGAGATTGTAACGAGTGGAGAAGAGAAAAAATGTTGTAATGAGAGAAAAGGGAGATGGAGAGTCTAACGTGGGAGGAGGAAAAACGTGAGGAATAAGGGAAAATAAAGATAAAAGTTAATAAGAGAGGATGGAAAGTTTTATAATTTTCAATTTGTTTCACAATTATCGATTAGGTATATTATTCAATAATTCATATGACTTGTGTAATGAGGAGGAAAAAACGTGGAATGAGGAGAGTGAAAAAAAAAAAAGGTGTTGGGATAAAAATAGAAATTAGGAGTTTTAGAATGAATTAAATTTTATGGCCCACTATTAAATCTTTACTATTGGAATGAGGAGAGAGAAAAAAAAGGAGGTGATGAGATAAAAATGGAAAGTTGGAGTTTTAGAATGAATTACATTCTTTGGCCCACTATTAAATCTTTACTATTGGTTGTGGTTTAATAATATAAGGAAATAAAAATCTTAAGAAGTCTAATAATATTAGAAAATAAAAATTTTAGGAACTCTAAAATATATAAGGAAATTAAAATTTTTGGAGGCCTTCGGGCCCTAAGTCGCCTAAGGTTCTAGGCCACTTGGATGGTCCTAAACCAATCACAAGTGGACACACAAATAAATGTATCAGTGTTAGTAGTTTTGAACGTTTTCTTCTGTGTCTACTTGTGGTTGGCCGAGACCATGGAATTATTTCTCCCCCAAATGATGGTTATGCAATTTAAAAACTCTTAAGACAATTAAGAGTTATATGATAACATGCATTTCTATCATGCACAATCGATCACATCTCTTAAATATTGATAATCAAAAAATTAATTAAATCAAGTGGTTAAGATTAATTCATTATTATTAGACCACAATCTTACAAGATTAATTTTAATTTTTCTCTAAATTTCTTTCAAACTTTAGGAATGGAAGTTTCCTGCATCATATTTTAATTGGAAAAATATAGACAATATATCATTAAATTTGCTGTGACCTTCCAATGTCATCAAATTTGAAAACTTTGTTGTACATTAGGATTCAATGAGTTCAGATTTGATTTTTGTTTTTTTATCTTTTGGTCATATAAGTAAGTTTATAAAGTTGGTGTTTGATTCGATTCACTAACTTTGTTATTGTCATTTGATGCATTTACATTCTGGCTCCATTTTTATTTGGCCTTGCATCAGAGCTCATAATTTTAATGCTGCTCAGTGATGGGTTTGTGTGATTATGTGGGACTATAATTTGATACTAGTTTCTCTATTAGCAGTGCTTTGCTTTTTACATTTCTGTTTCCTTTTTATGCTTGGTTGCTTCAGGTGTTTGAGAGACCATCGTTCTTGGACATTTTGTATAGTTCTTCATTTTATAAATTTACTTGAATTACAAAAAAAAAAAAAAATTAATTAATTAACCCTGGAATGATATATATTTTGAACATAGAACAAGATTTATTGAAGGAATGAGTATTGAGTAGTACCATGGAAAGACAATCAATAAAAGGAAAGATCTAACTGTGGAAATTGCACATGGAATGTAGGTTCACCAGGTCCTGACTTCTAATTACATTGAGACCTGGTGAAACTAGGAAAGCCAGATCATCAATACTTTCTCTATCAGTTACTCTCTTTTTTTCATCCATTTTAAAATTTATTTCCTTTTAATGAAAACATTCTTTTTTGGGTATATGTATGTTTTATTTGTAGGATAGCAATATAAAGTGATATAATACAATGGTAAGTAGTTTCAAGTCTTGTGATTGTGTTTAACCCTGTGTACAGGTTCACTTGAAATATTTGGAGGCTGTTGCTGATATATTAAAAAAAAAAAAGTGAGGACATGGGGAAAGGAAGTCACCAGAACAAGATGTTTGAAGTAATATACAATGAGTCTTCACATTTGCTCTCTCTCCCCTTCATGTTTGGTGCAGAAGTGTTTAACATCTCTTTGGATCACTATGTGTGTCTTGATGATGAGGCTATTGTTGTGTGTAACCGCAACCACTCTAGATCTTGCATTCGATCTTATGATTTGGTCCACCGGTTCCGTGTCTCACAAACCCAGAATAAAATGGTAGCCATAGGATGTAACATCGTTGCTTATATCATAAAAACAATGATGCCTACATGAGTGGTTGCTCATCCATTTGTGTAGGTACAAAAAATTGCTTAACTTATTATTGTCAAATAATTTGATGCACACGTCCAAAATTAAGAACACAAAATTTTCAAAAAGAGAGAATATTACGAGAGGTGGATTCGAGAATCTTTTTCATTCATAATTTCTTGAATATTTATACAAGTTGAAATTCGAATCCTTTTAGGATTTGAATTCCCTTATTTACAATTAACTTTTCTCTCCGAATTTTGAATTCTTTTTCGAGTTTTAGGTCTGTATTTGATTTGGGTTTTCTAACTTTAAAATGGGGCGACTTGGCCATTTGTGATTATCGACTCAACTTTTTAGGCTTTCTGCTAATACATGTGCTTAAGTCGACGTGAACGTAATTCATTTTTTGTACCAGTCCAGTCCATTGGACCGAGCAATAATAATTTTACCCCTGCACCCGTCAAATTAGACCATTAACTTTGTCTTTTGGTATAAGAGTGAAAGGAGGGCATTATGGTCTCCCGTGTGTACTAGATTAGCTAATTAATTTATTTCAAACACTTTTGTCTCTGGTCATGATCAAACTCAAATAGCTATTCCATCATCAATGATGATCACTTAAAGACCTACTGGCCCTTATACGTGTCCAATATAATTGTACTTCCAATTCTTTTTAGCTTTTCTTCTCTCTTTCAATTTTGTTTTGCTTTGTTTTGGTTCTCTTTTCTAATAATTAATAATTTCTCACAATTAGAATGCTAAAGCAATACTTAATGTCTACCATTTTCAGAGTTATCTATTCTTCACTCAAATTATATGATGATTACCAATTTTTTCATTAACTCGAAGAAATGTACATAAATTGCTCAGTAGACGTATGATTAACTATAGTTGTCACTTTCACAAGTATTCAAAGCATTAGCAGGGTGCTATCATTTCAAGGGTATTCCATATACACCAATACACACACAAGCAATTCAACAATTTGTAAATTCTCAATGAAAAACACAAATAAAAATCTTTAGGGCTTTGTTGTCTTGAATCAACTTAATTGACAATATTATTTACATTTTGTGAACTATCTTGGAACATAAAAAATAAAAAATAAAAGAGGAAAGAAAGAAAATTAACGTAGTAAAGGAAATGAAACATAAATAAATTAAAAAATCATATATGATTCAAAATGTTTTGCTAATTAATGTTGCTTAAGACTCCTTGTTCCTTCTTCGGCATGTCCCCCGCATCACGTTAGATTGCACAACAAATCGAAAATGGAAAAGTCCCACTTCCAAGAGAGAGCATAAAAAGAAGAGAACCCAAAGAAAACAACAGAGCTAAAAATAAGAAAATACATGATAAATCAACAACTGAGATCATCAAAAAGGTCAAAACCTCCCAAAGAATGGTCATGGTATCATCTTCCACCCTGCTTTTGGTATTGGAATGCAAAGCTAAATTTTTCTCCTTCCAAATTTTGTGAATAGTAGAAGAGAAAAGGCAAGTCCAGCAGTAGTCACAAGGAATTAACCACCCAATTAACTGATGAAAAGTTTGCACTTCAGGAAAAGAAAGCATAACAAACAGGAAAATTCCTATTCCAAATAGCCTTTGAATAAGAACATCGCCAGAATAAATGATCATTATCATCACAGTCCCTATAACGGCAATGGCACAATGCAGTAACCACCATACCTCTTTTCCTGAGATTAGAAACAATTTGATCATTGCCTTGAAGGAGAGGAATTCTCCTAATAACAGCAGAAATTTGTACAGGGAAATCCACCAACCATTCTGGAACATGGAAGAAAGATTTGCATTTTTATCAAGTGATCTACAATTATAAAATGTTATTCAATTTTACAGCCTAGTGGAGACTCATTTCATATTGATTTATGTTACAAAATAAAAAATAAAAAATAGAAATAGTCTTTGAGAACCCTTTAGTTATACCATTTATGATCTGTATAGTATTTGAATTTGAAAAACTTATACTTAATGTACATTTTTTTTTTTTTTTTGTTTCTACTGGGCTCAAAAGATATTGATCAGTGCAAAAGTCCAAAAAAGAATGTCTCCCCAATGGGTGCTCTTTGCAACAACACAGAAGGTAACTACTTGTGCACATGCCCACCTGGTTACCACAACATTAATGGAAATGGAATTGGATGCAAACTTGACCAAGGGAGACGATGATTAGTCGTCATTATTTCCTTAGGTATATATTTTTTGCTATTCTCTTATACCCTCCTCTCCAAGAAATTGTGCATATCTTTTCTGCACATGCAGGCATTGGAATTGCTATTGGTATTCTGGTCTTGATTTCTATTGTTCTATGGGGGCACCATAAACTTGAGAAGAGACGGAATAACAAAATCAAACAGAAGTTCTTTAAGAGAAATGGAGGTTTGCTATTACAACTACAGAATACCCTGGATAGGAACTTCTTGGTGGGTGAAAGTTCCAACTCTAAAACACTTGATACAATTGAAGAAGAAAGTTAATATTATGAAGTGGGGATAAAGTAAGTTGGTATTCTATCATTTGGAAGCATAGTGGACCTAGGTTTGCTAGCTGTTTCATCTTGCCTCATTCCTCAGAATTCTAATCCTTCTTTTGTGAATTTAAAAAGGATAGGTATGTCTGTGGTGGCCATTTGTCATCTCTGTTGGGCAGACGAGGACTCTATGGACCATCTGTTCTGGCAGTGTTCTTTTGCTAATAAGGTTTGGGGTTGGATCTTTGATTCTTTGCATATGACTCTTCCTCAATTGTCCTCTATTGCTCAGTTTCTGGACTGGTCATTTCAGTATACATCTGTGAAGTGCACTAGATCTATTCTGTTAAGGAGTCTTCTTCCTAGTACTCTTCATGGAGAATTTGGATGGAAATGAATGATCGATGTTCTTCATGGTAGTTCAAGCAGTCCCCCTTCTGTTGTGGATAGAGCTATTCTATGGGATTGTCTTCTGCTAAAAGGGTTGCCATTGCAGGACCTACACATTTTACTTCCTTTATGATGTATTTGCTTTGTAATTTTTCACTTCAGTTTGGCTTGTATTGGAAATGGTTTTATTCATTTTTATTTTTGCTTCATAAGGAGGGTATGCCCTCCTTAGTCTGTGTACTTTTCTAGTGTTCTCTTTTTATAAAATCAACCCATTTTGGAAAAATACAGTTCTTAAATTCATTATATTCTTAAGGCTAGCTAAATTATGATTTATAGGTACGGAAAGTGAAGCTTATAGTTGCAATATTCTTCTGGCCTTTGAATAGCAGATATTGCTGTTTGGAGTTAAATTTTTGAGATTTTACATCTTCATTCCCCCTCGTGTTTCATCTTTAGATAAGTTAGTTGTGTTGCATGTGGAAATGGTTTTTATTCTTTAGAAGTATTTTCTCACATGCTTTGTGAAGTATATGGACTGAGAGAAATGCAGCAGTTCATAAATTTTGTGGACTTTTGCCTTGAGACTTCACCATGAAAGGTGAAGCAATGGATAATATGTTAGGTAAGAGATTATAGTGCATCATTTTAGTTGTGTAGATGTTTTTTTTTTTAAACACGGTGATTGACTATTTTGTTAAACTAATATACATTGTCAGTTAACAGTAAAAATTACTGGTTTTTTTTTTTTTTTGTTAAAGGTAAGTTGTATAAATATAAAAAAAAAAAAGATTGTACATGAAACCTCAAAGAGGAAAACAAGGGAGAGCCATACAAGGTTATGAAATAACCAGAGCAAGCCAAAGAGATCAATGTCTGAAACCTAACTAGGCAAATAAAAACAACAACAATTTAGACAATTGAGAGAGAGATAGCATGAATGTCAAGGTCCTGCAGTAGGCAAATAATCTTCATGGGTCCAAAAGTCACCTCCTGCCCACAACCAAAGAGTTGGTTTGAATCAATAAAGTGTTCAGCTACACTTTAGAGTGGACTTGGCTAAGTTCAGAAACATTTGCAATTAGCTTTATTGAAGCCAATCTGCAACTAACTTGCCTTTTAATAAGGTTGAAAATATTAAAAGGTGAAGACACTTTACCTCTGAAGGCTCTTACCATTTCTTTCCTGCCAAATGCAATAAATTGTAGTTGTAAAAATGAGTCTCATGAGAAGGACTGAAAATGAAGAGTTGTTTTTTGTGCGACCCCATTTGGTTGCACACCATTGAACAAAATCATGCCAACCTTGTGATGGTGAAGATAAACCAAGCTTATGTTGAAGGAGATTCCACACAGTGGCAGTGAAACGTCGACACTCAAAGAAAAGATGACTAATAGTCTCACAAGCAGAAATGGGTAAGTGACAACCATTGGGCCAATGCAATTTAGCATAAGCTGGGTGATTGATAGTCCATAGCCTAGCCTTAAGAGCTAGCCAAGAAATAAAGCTAAACTTGGGGACATGTTGTTTGAACCAAACAATGTTAGACCAAAAAATCAGAGGAGATGGTGCACAAAAGCAATCCACTGTGTGAGAAAAGGAAAAAAAGATGATGGTGAAGCAAGCCGAAGAACGTCGTCATTTTCATCAGATGGTGGGGGTAAATCCTGAATCTGAGAGGAGAATGGTAAAGAATGGAGAAATGGGAAGGTCATATCATCAGGAATTGACCAATGTCCATTGGATATGAGACAATTGGTCGTTGTTCTGAATAAGAGATTAGGAGAATTGTTCAACTGCAATACCTCAGTTACACTTAATAATCAATGAGAGGGCCATTGGGTAGCCAGTAATCAAACCAAAGATGAGTAGCATTACCATTACCCCCTCTATGTTTAATGAAAGCCTTTGCCATGTCTCTGAGCTTTAAAAGTTTTTTCCAAGCCCCAGAGGTTAAAGAGCTGACTTTTTCGGTTTTACCGTCCAAAATGATTTGTTCTTGATCAAGTACTTGTGCACCCAGGAAGACCAAAGCCTCTTGCCCTTAAACAAGAAGAGGTTCAAAATGTGTCTCAAATTAGCAACCCTTTCAGACATTTCCAAGTTAGTAAACCAAGCCCACCATACTTAGTTGGCATACAAACTGCCCTCCATGCCACTTTGGGTCTCCAATGTTCTTTATGTCATTACCAGTCCATAAATATTTTCTCAGAACCTGATTGACCTAATCAATAACCTGCTTGGGAAGAACAAAAGATTGTGACCAATATGAATGGATGGCCACCAAAACTGTCTTGATAAGAGTGGCCTTGCCAGCATAAGAAAGACAGCTTGGCAGTCCAACAGTCCACTCTAGATGTAATTCTATCCACCATCGTCTTACAATCCCTTGCATAAATGTGGAGGTGAGGGGAAGATCCGAGTACATAACTGGGAGAGTGCCACATGCAATGAGATGGTTATCTTCGCAAAGTTTATTAGTATCACTGTTTATTGTGAATTTTAAGATGGTTCATTTTAGGGAATCCCAAATACCAGGTTTGGACTTGTGGTTTTGGTACAACTACGTACATAGATTGATTTTTTATTATTATGAAGCAATTATGAGTTTAACGTAGAAATGTAAGTAGTTGAATTGGGATTGGCGATGGTTTGTTTAGAAAATGTGGTTTGAGGACCTACATGCGGAGCAATTAGGTTGATACCAAATCCTCAGAATTTGAGAAATGTAATATAGAAGAATGAAATTTATAAGTGGTGATATAAAATATAAATTTAGATAGTAACAGGATTCAATAGAAGACATGGTATAAAGAGAAGATGGTCACGATGAAGAGAACAAAAAAATATATTTTTTCATTATGGGAAGTGATGGGGTGTTTGATTTCAATTATAAAGTTAGGTGACGTGGGCAATAGTGATTTGTATGACAAGAATGAGAGATGAATTTTGACCAGGACTATTCAATCTCCAAGGAAAACAGGGGACTGAAGATCCAATCTTCTACTAGGACACGTTTCCATTTGACTGCTATAAATACATGGACGGTCCATGTCCCAGGTATGGAATTAATACCCTCTACGTGCCTTTACAGCTTCATTACCCTTGTTTTGTCTTTTTACAAGTTGACATTTTGACTCGGATCGAAAGTGGATTTGTACTTCATTAGTTGGCACCGTTTGTGGGAAACGATAACGAACTTGATTTTTCTACACGAAGCATAATGCACCTACGATCTGGGCTAGAATCCATAGCCGGTCAGGATCCTCTTGCCAATCATTATCCAGCCAGCCAAAATCCTCCTGTCAGACACAATCCCCCAAGCGACCAAGATCCTCCTGCCAGTCCTGCTGGTCGCAATCCAGCCGATCAGAATCCTCTTGCCGGACACAATCCCCTAACGGCCAGGATCCTCCTGCCGATCCTTCCAGTTGCAATCTAGCCAGTCAGGATCCACCTACCGGTTGCAATCCGCCCACTGTCCCAGACCCTGCTTGTCACGCCCCCAAATTTAAATACAAGGAACTTTAGTCTAGTACTTAAATTTGGTGCGCGACTTGAAATACAACGTCCATATTACCATACATTCGTTTAAAAATTTTACATATTACAATCAAAATGTGATCGTCTAGATCATCTATTACAAAAACTTCATCTGGAGACCTCATCCCTCATCCTGAGAGCCAACTATGTACAACAAAAATAATTACATGCTAAGAAATTTATATGTAAATGGCTTCATCGTCCTGTACCGCGCTTCCATTCACTCGGTAATTGAAAGTAAAAAGGGGTGAGCTCAACAAGCTCAGCAGGAATTGCAAAACACTATCATTCCTAAACAAATTGACCTTGCCTTAAATTCCTACATATAAGGACTTAAACAACAATCTTTGTTAATTTCATTCACAAATTTTCTTATGATAATTAAACGCTAGTTAATTATCATATTCACAATTTAGTTCACACATAGGAACCGTGTTATCAACAATTCCTTATTAAGCTAATCATCTAGATTAACTTAACATAGCCTCACAGTGAGCCCCGAGCTCCCCTCCAATAGATGGCATGCTTAGCCAACAAGTGGTGCGCATCGCATAGTCCCGGACTAAGGAAGCTCGCACATGTGGCTGGGCTTGTACGTCTACTCCCCCAGATGGTCCCAGACCATGTCTACACAATAAGGGCACTATTCGCCCAATGGCCATAACAAAAGGGGTGTACACACCCCAAAGGTAGGTCCCTGACCTACCTCACAAATTCTTTAAGAATTTTATCTCATTTTCAAGATTTCAAGCTTTTAGGATTTACTAAATGCTTTTGACATTTAATAAATCAAATCGTTCTCTTAATGTGATCACTAATCACATTAATTAATCACTTTAAGATTTCACCACTTAAATCTTTTATAAACTTAATTATTTTAGCATAATTAAGTTTATTATGCCAAAATGTACCACTATAAGATTTTTCACAATTTTTAGAGCTTAAAGGATATTTTTTTCCTAATTTTCTCTAAAAAAGGAAACAAACGTTCTTTACCAACATAAAATCTTATATAATTTATTAAATGTTATTCACATTTAATAAATTAAATGAGCAATTGTGTGCGTTCACAAAGCTTAAATCATCTCTAACCGAAACTTAATTCTTAGAACCAACTCTTCTAACATAATAAGTTCTAATGAGCTAAAACAAATGATTTCATAAACTTTCGTAATTTATGGAGCATTCAAGAATTTTTCCCTAGAACCAACTATTCTAGCATAATTAACTCTAATATGCATAAACATAGAAATTCGGAAATTAAACGTAATTTATGGCATACAAAACATTTTTATCAACTAAAACATTTTCCTCTAAGTTTTAGTTTTAACCCAAAAGGAAATTCTTTGGATTTCTTTTTAAAATAATACTGGGCCTGTTCTCAATTTTGGCACAGTCCAAGTCATGCAACCATTTATTTCTTTTAGATGATACTGGGCCTATTTTTAATTTCGGCCATGTCCAAATCATCTAACTCAGAACTGAACCCATTTAAATTCCCATGGCCCAAACAACACCATTTTTTCACCAAATAACCCACTTCCATATTCACTGTTCCATCATCTTCCTCACTAAACTGTGAGTAATTTTATTTCAAAAACATCCAACTCCAAACACCCACCAAACCATGCACAGCCAACACCCTCACCACAAGGTTGCTGAAAACCCAAGGTCACCAAGACACCAACCAAACGGACCAACCTCCCACCATAGAACCGAGCCCATGTGGCCACGGCCATGGCAATCACAACCAACCTTTGAAGAGACTACCAAGGCTGCCAAACCAGCCACGAATAGTCCTTTCGGCACCGCCAGTCACCTCCAAATCAAAAATTATTGGAAGCCAACCATGAACCCACAGCCATCATGGTTGAACCCCCAACCGAACTCCACCATCGGAACACCTAGCCGCCCATGACAGCCCATTCCATAGGCAAACCGAACTACCAGCCATCTCCCATGCAAAAACTAAGCCAAGCTTGGTTGAACCCATAGCTAACCGAACACTATTGTTCCAGTCGAGAGGTCCACCTTCACCACCACTGTGAGCCATCAACCCAAGCTGTCATGGCCATGGTTGCCACCCAACAACACCTCACAGTTAAGCCACCACACCACTGCCATACACAGCCATCTACCAGCCTCACCATTCCATTTTCAGCACCGTGCTCTCCACCTTCATAAAGCAGACCCACTTCTTGCCATAACCAACAAGATCCACATACATCTATATAACTATATATACACACATCTATGTATCTATATCTGAACACTAACATAAAAAAAAAATTTATGCAAAACAACTTACTGCAATTATACTAAAAACAGAGGTTACCCACATAAGTTATACATGCATAATGATTTATCTATATATATAATTCTATATATACATAGAAATGAAAGGCAAGATTCAACTTGCCTGCTAGTGATTGGGTCTTCTTCTCCTCCTCTTCTCTTTCTTCTTCTTCTTCTTCCTCTTTTTCCTCTTCTCTTTTTTCTCTCTCTGTTTTGCTCTCTGCTTCTCTTCCTCAAGTCTTTCTTTCTCTTACTCTCTCTCTCTACAGAAAGCCACCAACTCCACCTTCTGTTTTTCCTTTTCTTTTCTTTTACAATACTATTGTACTAGCTTTAGTCATACACAACTATGTTGATCATGTACAGGTGTCTAATATACACCCAAGTGTAACATGCATCTCATGCATGTTTCATGCTCTTTACACGTGCCTAGACTGGTTCTCTTTCTTCTGATTCCTTTACCTTAAGATATACATGCATTTGTATATAGTAATAAAAGTATAACAACTATTTGGGTCAAAGTTTCCCTTAGAAGCTTTGACATCCTCTGCCACTCCCATTTTAAAACTTCCCTCACACGACACACACACACACACATATACATATATATATATATACACATATCCATAATTACACTTCTATCCCCACAAAATTCAAAAAAATTACCTTTGAATCCTAATGAGATGAAGACAAAAAGGACTCTTAGATCAAAGGTGTTACACTGCTGGCCACAATCTCTAGTACTGGGAGAAGGAGGCATGCAGCCCCCTGGTCAGGAAGATTTGTCTGGGGTATATCCCAAAGCCCCAAATGACCAGGAGCATGTCGCATCGTTGGAATACCTGGTTCAAAACTTAAATCAGAGTCTGATCTAGGTACTCCAACAAAATGCGACAATCCTACAACGCCTTCTTCCCGTGGCACCAGTGCCGTCATGGAGCCACTTCAGGCTAGTCTATCCAGAAGAGAATGATATTGTGCAAGATAATGGGATTTTGGCAGACAATGTGGCCCAGAGCCAAGCGGGCGAGATGGGGTTAATCCCATTCATCTAGCTCTGTCTGAAAGATCTCGTACGCATGAAGATTTGGGGTGTAGAGATCGCACTCTTGGAGATTCGGGGCAGGCGGAGGAAACCGCTTATCATAACATAAAGATGCAGGACCTTAGAGCCAAAATGAAAAGTATGGCCCATGCTATAAAGGGAAAAGGCCCTGCTACAGTGGAGGATCTAGTTTAACAAACCAACCTCCCTTTTACTACTGGAGTAAAGAACTGTCCTTTGCCTAACAAGTTCAAGATGTCAACCCTTGAAAATTTTGATGGAACCAAGGACCCACTAGACCATCCAGAGACCTACAAGGCACTGATGTACCTTTAAAGAATGCTAGATGAAATCATGTGAGAGCCTTTCCTATTACATTGAAAGGTTCTGCTTGAGCATGGTTTAATAGCTTGAAACATGTGTCAAATCAATCCTTCAAAGAACTAAGCCGATTGTTTGTGATTAATTTTATTGCAGCCCGAAGACACAGGAAGCCTGCTACTTATCTTCTGAATGTAAGGTAGATCAATGGAGAATCGTTGTGAGACTACATCAACCGATTCAACAGGGAGATGTTACAGGTCAACACTTTGGCTGACAAAGTAGCAGTTATTGTGTTCATGGGAGCTCAAAGTTTTTGTATTCAATCCCTAAGCATCTACCAGAAAACATATCAGAGCTACTCATAAAGGCCCAAAAATACATGAATGTCGAGGATGCCCCAGTGGCATGGAGGGAAAAAGGAGATGGTGACAGAAAGACTGACAGGAAAAGAGGAGGACAATCTATTAAGGAAGAAAGGGACCCCAAATAAAATAAGAAAACACGAGAGCAGAATGATAGGTCATCACGCCGAGATAAGGGATTTAGTTTTACCCCTTTGAATACATCGATAAGCCAAATTCTCCTCTACATTCAAGATGATCCATCAGTAACATGGCCCCCAAAACTACGAACTGATCCTGCTAAGACGTCCCGTAACAAGTATTGCATATTTCACCATGATCATGAACATGACACGGATGAGCGCATTTACTTAAAAAGGTAAATTAAAAGTCTAATTCGTAGGGGCTAGCAATGTAGGTTTGTGGCTGGAGACGAAAAGGGGGCACAAAACTGCCCACGGGACAACGAAGATAACAACACCCACAAAAATCCTCCATTAGGAGAAATCAGAGTTATCTCCGGTGAGTTTGCAAACGGCAGAGTGTCCAAGCTGATTAGTAAAGTACATGTGAGAAAGGTCAGAAGTTTCTACGAAGTTGGCGAGGTGAGCAAGTCGCCCCTTAAGCTAATCACCCTCAAATAGAGGATCAAATCATAACTTTCTCAGAGGCAGTTGCGAGGGGAATTCAACAACCACGTGACGAGGCACTAGTGGTTACATTGACTATCGCTAATTTTATAACTAGACGAGTACTGATCGATAATGGCAGTTCTGCTGACATCCTGTTTATAGAGGCATTTGACCAGATTAACATTGGTAGGAAAAAAGTCAAGCCTACTAAGTCTCCACTTATCGAATTTTCTGGGGAGAAACTCTTTCCGCTTGGTATCATTGAGCTTCCAGTCACTGCTGGTGCAAGCCCAAGGCAAGTCATAAAGATGATGACGTTTTTTGTGGTAGATTGCCAGTTTATATATAATGTTATTGTGGGAAGAGCTATGTTGAATGCCATGAAGGCAGTGACTTCCACTTACAATCTCCTCGTGTGATTCCTTAATGACTATAGCATTGGGGAGCTAAGGGGAGATCAAGCCACTACCCGAGAATGCTACGCCACGTCCCTGAAAGATAAGAAGGTACCAGAGATGTTGAGCATCAAACGTCTAGGAGTTGAAGATAAAGAGGAGGTCCGCCATACAGAACCAATGGAAGAATTAATTGAAGTCAACTTATATGAACCAGATGTCAGGAAGAAGGTGAGCGTGGGGTTATCACTCTCACCCATTGCTCGAGAGGAACAAGTTCAATTCCTCAAAAGAAATAGCGATGTATTTGCTTGGTCCCACGAGAACATGCCTGAGATTGACCCAGCAGTTGTTGTGCATCGGTTGAATGCTAACTCTACTGCCAAGCCTGTCAAATAGAAGAGACAAACCTTTACTCTAGAAAGAAATTTTGCAATCTCTGAGGAGGTGGATAAGTTATTAAAGGACAAATTTGTACAGGAATCGCATTATCCAGATTGGTTATCAAACATAGTCTTGGTAAGGAAACCCAATTGCAAGTGGTGCCTATGCGTAGATTTTACCGATCTAAATATGGTATACCCAAAAGATAGTTTTCGCTCCCACAGAACGATATGCTTATAGAAGGAATGCCTGGTGTGAGCGACTTATTTTCATGGACACCGACTTTGGTTACAATCAAATCTCATTGCATTCGTCAGATCAAGAGAAGATATAAGGACCATGACCATTTTTGGCCAATTTTCCTTCATTTTCATTTATTGCCATTTAAATGCTTTAAATGATGATTTATGTATTTTTAAACGTGAAATACATGTTTGGGGACTTATATAAGTGTCTGAAGAAGTTTTGGATTTGTCAAAAATTGACTTTTTTGGGTCAAGTTGACCCAGGACGCAAGGCTCGTGGGCTCAAAAAATTTGAAAGTGTCAGAATGATACCAAATTTGGAGGATAGCTTAAATAAAATATTTTACGCACTACGTAGTTGATTTCATGTCAATCAGAGTTACAGAACTTAAAAAATAAGCCTATGAAAGTTTAGTGAAAGGTAGTGGCATTTTTGTAATTATGACACTAGGTTTATAAGTAGAAAAAAGAGAATACAAATTTGTCATGCTCCCTTTCTCTCATCAGCCGTGAGGGACAATATATACATATATATGTATCTCTTCATCTTCTTCCTCACTTCTCCATTGAATTAGAGAGTCTTGGGGTGAGAATTAGAAGACGTCAAAAAAGAGAAAAATGATCTATGCATTGAGGGCTCAAGATTGGTCCAATCAAAATCAATTTTGGATAAAGTTGGGTTTGGTGAGAATTTAGCTTGGAATTGAGGTAGGGGTTTTCTCTCCACCTTATCATCGATTCCTTAAGAATCGATGTGATAAGAATTGATTAGCATGATTAAGGTTGTTATAAAGTGAGTCTTGCATATTTAATTGGGCTAATTCTTGTTAATTAAATTATTGTTGAATTCAAGTATGTTCAAATATATATCAAAGTGAATGATTATATGAATTGTGTTTACATGCCTAAGTATTAGCAATTGTGGATAAATGTTGCTTAAATAACATGAATTATAGTTGTAGAGACTACGAGATACATGATGCATTTTACATGTTTGATAGAATGCATGAAAATGATCATTTCTATAAATGTTGCATTGTTATATGCATGAAAATACATGTTTTAGCATGAAATTAAGTGACTTATGATGCACTTGTAATATGGAATCATTGCATTGTCATATACATGGAAAGAACATATTTTAGCATAGAATACAAGTCGCTTATGATGCACTTAGAATTGTATGTGTTGTCATACTTGAACCTTATGTGATTGGTTATGAAATTTGGGAGGAGGTTGGAAAGCAATGAAGGCTTAGATCCCTAGGGTGTAAAACTTGAAACTTGACGAAGATAGTTACTCTAGACCATCGGGTTAGTAGCCCATAAAGATAGATTTGGTTCCTTTTAGACCCTCGTGTTGATCACCCGTAAAGATAGATATTTTGGATAATTGGCTCACTTAGCGGTCATCTGGTGGTTCTACGAATACTCCCACTTTGTACGATTTCAACTTATATGCTACTTGATTGATTTCGGTATTTACGTGACTTGGTGTTTAAGTCTTGTTGTTTAATTGTGATATTCATATTGATGTTTGCATGACCTTCGATTTCAATTAAACATTGTTGAGCATGTGCATTGTCATATGCCATGTAGTGTGTAGGAATGCCATGATTGCATCACACGAGCATTGGAAGTATGCCACATAGTACATAGGAATTCCATGATTGTATTCATGTAGGTCGCGTCAAGTCAATGCATAAGTTCATTTGAGGGCAACATATAGATTTATGTTTAATTTGGATTTCTTTCCTCTCTGTAGACATTAAAAAATTACATGATGGACCCAAAATATAATTTGGACTTATTTTCAGTTTAGCCCACTTTGGAATGTGGCCCATTGAGTCAGGTAATTCACAAACCAGATCCACCACAAATAAATTAGTCATGGGCTGATCTAAATTGTTTAAAAAGTTCAAGCCCATTTGAAAATGGGTTAAATGGATTTATAAATATATATATATATTTAATTATATAAAGGTAATTATTCAAGTTCTCCTCAAACAACTTCAAGTAGGAGAGTTCAGAATATCGTGCTTACTTGGAGGCCAAAGAAGAATGTTCAAGAAATGAATGGTTCTAAAAAGATCTTACAAGAATCAGTGTCTGGAAATATACAAATGATAACTCGAGTAATTCATTCCTAGCATATCGTCAACAAGCACCAAGGTAAGAGTTTGAAACTACAAAATGAGAAATAAGAAAAAAATCGTCTATAGTCCCAAATGGAATGAAAGGCTCAAAAAATCAAAAGACTAGAGGAAGGAAAAATGTGGGACCAAAGCCCGAAGTTACTGTCTGCATAGACCATGACGAATGAAATACCCCTTCCTTCTGGGTGGGGAGACGAGTTCGAAGGAGATGTTTCTTCTCAAGTACAAGAATAGTACAATGAAGAAACAAATCAATAATGAAATCTCCAAATTGACGCTGAGCTGGTTCACACCTTTCAACATAATCTTGGATTATCTTCTGAGTCTTGCAAATTTGAAGAATAATTAAAGCTAAAGTGCTCCCCGATATTAGCCTAAACTTTCGATAACACTCCTTGACATGAGTATAAACTGTTTACCAAAAAAAAAAGTACTCCTTAATATGAGTATAAACTATCATCACAAAAAAAAATTATTACTTTGAACTACGTAAATGACTTGATTCCTCTTTGAGGATATGTAGACAGCTTAGAGGTTTTCTCTAAGTTCAGTCATTCAAAAAAAAATTGAGTTATTTCTTGGAACTACGAAAATGACATAATCCCTCTTTGAGGGTATGCAGACAACTTGGAGGTTTGTTCTAAGTTCAGTCATTCAAAAAAAATTGAGTTATTTCTTTGAACTACATAAATGACTTAATCCCTCTTTGAGGGTACGTAAGCAGCTTGGAAAGTTGTTCCAAATTCAATCAACACCAAAAAACATTTATGTAATACTCCTGGCCCGCAAGGGTATAAATTATGAATGGCAAAACAAATAACTAATGACAATGTTAGTTTTAAAAGCAATGATGATTCTTTTATTGATGAAGTTGAAGACTACAATTCTACTTTGCTAGCTAAATAGATTGCTCTAAAAAAAGAGAAAAAAAAAAGATGATGAATTATTTCAAAGCTGCAAAGTTAGAATCTCTTCACGTTCTGTTTGTAATAATTCTTCTATAGGTCTCATTACTTCAAGATCATGAGCTGAGAGAATGTTAGCTTCTTCAACCGAGTCTCGTTATTTCCTGAGCTTAGTGGCGCCTCTAAACCAAAGTTTTATCCATTTAGAAATTTTCACAGTTTGGTCCCGTTTATATTGCTTGAAAAGTTGGTGAAAAGCTAAAAAATAAGTACCAACAACTTAAAGGAAAAAGAGAATTTTCATCTTTGTCAGTGGAGGATGATTCCTTTGCATAAGGAATGACTTCTTCGTAAAAACTTCAACAAAATGGGAGACCTCCTATCACATACAGGTCGCGAAGGGAAATCGATAGTTCCCTAATCGAGCAATGGAGTATATTGGTTAAAGGGTACCAAGTCTCAAGGAAGGCTCTGATTACATTCACATGTTAGTCATATCAGAACAAGGAAGTAAATATGGCACCGTATAATTTGTTGTCTTTAAAGAATTTGCCATGATGACCCAAGTCGTCCTCTAACCATTCCCAATAACCTTAGGTATACGCCAAGTCAACATACGCTTTAAAGGAAACACCGCATTCTACTTCTTTGGCGCTCACTTTATGACCCATGAGTGAAAAGTGCTCTAGTTCTTCTTCTTCTATTTCATGAAGTGCAAATTTCAACACTAAATCCTCTAAAATTGATGCTCATACCTTGTTTTGGTTATTGCCAAGATTCACAAGCATGCAGGAAAATTATTTGGACCATTGTGACAAGTAGTATGAAGCATTAGGAAAAGACACCCATGGAGCAAAACGACCAACCAGTGGGGTCCCAACATCATGTGTAGTTCCTTTCTCTATGACATCGTTCTCTTGTTCTAAAATGGTTATTGTGTTTGCCTTGAAGCTTTTGAAGAAAATCATGATTGGCATAAGTCAAAGGTTGTTTACCTGACAAGAATAAAAAAGTGTGAGAAAATTTTAACCCAAAAAAAAAGTGTCTGAAAGGGACCAAGAATGGATGAATAATAAAGTGTTTCAAATGAACTAAGGGTCCCCGAAGGGATAATTAAGTGACTCCGAAGGGACGATAAAATGTTCTAAAGGAACTAAGTGACCCCGAAGGGCACTAATGGACCCTGAAGAGACAATTAAGTGACCTCGAAAGGCACTAAGGGACCCCGAAGGGATGATAAAGTGTTTCAAATGAATTAAGTGACCCTAAAGGGCACTAAAAGACCGCGAAAGGACTAATGAATGGCGTTCATAACTCCATATTCTAAGAGAAGCGATTTGACCTGCAAAAATTGACAAATAAATTGAAACTCGCAAGAAAAGAGTTAAGTGACTCATGTAAAGTTATTTTTCTCGATGAGTTCAATGGATCTGTACATTGTTTTAGAGGCAACACAAAACTCAAGCAGAGCCCACAAGTAAAAGCTAATCTAAAAAAAAACAAATTTGGTTACTAGCGATCATAGAAGACAAAGATGCTACTGAAAAAAATAAAAATAAAAAAAAGTGTTTCTTTTCAAAGTTCAGCCGCATATATAATGTCTTTCAAGGGTTCGTAATACATGGAGTGGTGCAGGAGAGATGGTATGGTGTTGTAATGGTCTTCACGAGATCTCAGGTTTGAACCAAAGTTGCATGAAAATTCTTATATATATTTTTTTACAAAGAAGAAAAGAGAAGGAAAAAAAAAACAAAAAGAAGAAAATAGAAAGAAGGAAGAGGTTGTGACAAAAAAAAAATCATGTTGCAATACGCCACAAGCAGAGAAGGAAAGAAGAGAAAACAAGCATGTTATGAAAAAAGAAAAGAGAAGAAAAAAAAGGACGACAGAAAAAAAGCCACAAGCAGAGAAGGAAATAATCAAAAAAAATATAGAAAAAAGAGAAGAAGACAGAAAAAAAAAAAAAAAAAGAATAAAAAAAAGAAGAGGCAAGCATAAAAAAAGAGAAAGAAAAAAGAAGGCAGTAGGAAAGAAACGATGTTGTGGCAAGCATGTTGCAGTACACCACAAGCAGAGAAGGAAAGAAGCAAAAAAAAAAAGACTATTAAAAAGGCAAAAAGAAGACGCAAGCATGTTGCAGTACATGAAAGCAGTACATAAAAGGAAAAAAATAAGAACGTTGTGCGCAATGAACATGTCATACAGTATATTCATGGGATACGTGTTACAGCAATAAAAGGAGATAATAAAAAAAAGTACCTGATTTCAAGTCCTCTTCTCACTCCCTTCCCATCAGTGAAAGTATTTTATGCAATTATACAAGTAAAGGGTCGTGAATATATAGTCAGCACTGGTTTAATTCAATTTGAAATAGGACCCTCAAGTCTTCAATATCGCTTAGACAAGGGAAAAAATCCTATTTGTAATAGGATCCTCAAGTCTTCAATTCCGCTTGGACAAGGAAAAAAAGTCCTATTTGCAATAAGATTTTTAAGACTCCAATTCAACTTGACAAAGAAGACATCCTCTTTGCAATTAGATTTTCGAAAGAGAAAAAAAATTTGTGAAAATTAAAAACTTCAAGTCCAACTTTAGATACGTAACAGGCCTGATATAACGCGAGACTTAAAGTGGGGCAATTTGTAGACATTAAAAAATTACACGATTGACCCAAAATATAATTTGATTTTATCTTCAGTTTAGCTTACTTTGAAATGTGGCCCAGTGAGTCAGATAATTCAAAGACCATACCCACCACAAATCAATGGGTCATTGGCTGATCTAAATTGTCTAAGAATTTCAAGCCCGCTTGAAAATGGGATAATTATATATATATATATATATATATATATATATATGTAATTATCATCAAAGATAATTATTATGTATATATTGGATAATTATCACAATTATCATAAAAGATAATTATAGGATAATTATGAAAAGAAAAAAAAGTTACAAATCTATCCCTCCGGTGAGCCTATAAAAAGGTCCAAGGGTGGGGGAGAAAGGAAAAGGGAGGCCAAAAGACTCTCAGAGAAAGCTAAAACTTTACAGGATTCTTCACTCAAAATCCAAATCTCCAAAACATCTAAACCTTGAAGGAGAAAAACAATAAGGACATCATCTACGTGCCGTTTTTCACCAAAGTTTTAATTCAATTCAAGATCAAACTCCAACAGCCCTTGAATCCAAATCACCAAGGAGATCGAATTAGAGATATTTATCTTTCTTTTGTAAAGATCTACAGAGATTTGTAACACATATTTCTTAAAATTAATATATTTGATATATTTGTCCACGTGTTTTGATCTTATTCTCAAACTCAAAATTTGTGTGTACACTCTCCATTTTATACCATACAAGGCGCTACAATCACGACACCTAACTAACACCACTAGAGTCTAGCACAAATAGTGCAATTCAAACACTTCAAATTTAAACATAGTCAAACCTCTACCCAAGGTTTTTAAGTTCTTTCCAAATCAATTACCATGCTCACACAATCCACCATTGTCCAAATGACTTACAACACTGGCATACCATCCTAGGCATAGTTTACAATTTTGTGCAATCACTGAAACAAACCACATAAATCACGTGCACTTGTCAAAACAAGCCACATAAACAGTACACTTGCAAAAGCAAGCCACATAAATCCTGTGCACTTGCCGAAATAAGTCACATAAATAATGTACTAAACCATGTAACAATGCCCAATTTAATAGACTATAACCTAATGGAATCCAACAACATACCACTGATTTCATAATCTCACTAATCAATCAATTTTCATCACCAAATATCTGAGAAAAGAATCATGTCTCATTTCATGCTTCCACTTCAAGGAACTAGTTGACAGTTAGAGAGAAGTCCTTTCATATTAGAACTTCAGTAGGTAACCCTTACCAGTGAGAGTTTGAGATCACCTACAATCACCTACAGTCCCATACAACTTACCCAGCGTATATACTGGACTGCATCCATTGCGTCCACCCCTCCCCCTCATGGTAAGAAGTTATCCTCACTTCTGATACTATATGTCAAGGTTCTAACCACCGTTAACTAATCATTCACTTAAACATCATATCCAACACTTATCACATAATTTTTAACTCATTTCACATAACTCAGACATGTCACTTTCAGACCTCCAAACTATCACCTGTCCATTAACTCAAAAAGAATTAAATCAATTTCAAGCATTCATTCCTTTATATCAACAGTACACCTCAAACATACCCTATCTAGAATCATGGTATCACAGTACCACCAATAGCATTACTCAATTGACTAACCTCTACCCCCAATGCTCGTGCAAATGGTGTAATACTAATATAAACCTCTAAACTCACCAAAACATGTGTCCAAGAACTAAACACCATAAATATACCTCAAACTACTAAGGTCCAGCTTGCAGAAGTAACAATATACCCTCAGAATAATCATCTATATTCCTCTCTATTTCCAAACCTCTGTCCTCACAAAGTCTCTAAGGTTACGGTCATCCTGTG
Organism: Cornus controversa; assembly: GCA_026545225.1. Taxonomy (NCBI): domain Eukaryota; kingdom Viridiplantae; phylum Streptophyta; class Magnoliopsida; order Cornales; family Cornaceae; genus Cornus; species Cornus controversa. The sequence goes on from CM048850.1 coordinate 11,895,616, forward strand.
ACTAAGTGGTTTCCCTCAAGAACCCCACCTCCAACTATTCATCCTCTACGTCTAGGTGGCATAGTGCTACATAGGCAAGAGATAGGTTAACAACAATAAATTATATCATGTTATGCACATAACTTGACCAATCTACCATACAATGTAGAAACATGTTATCATCTAAACATATAATATATAATCATACTTATCAGTTAAACACTTAACATATAAACATATTATCAAGTCAACATATAACACATAAGGCATGTTATCACATACGCACTTAACGTATAATTATGTAAGCATCCTTCTTATGCACATAAGTTATTAAATCAATTATGTCATGTCTACTCGCGTTTTTAGATTTTTAACTCAAAGTGATGAGGCAGATTCGGCGATGAGGCGAGTTTCCCATATATCTAAAAAATGAAAGACTCAACCGCTCTGAAACATTTTCCAAAGAAGTGAGTCAGGTTATTCGACTATGACCTTTGCCTAGCTTGTAAATTCTTGACTTCATAACCTCAACGTACTTTCTTTCTTACTGTAGCATAGGCCTTCGCCACTTCAAACAGGCGCTTCGTTTCTAGGTTTTCAATTCAAAGATTCTACCTATTTTTGAATCTATATGTGATCCAACTCTTACCATTCGTCCTTAGGTATTCAAACCTAATGCTCTGATCTTAAGCTATCAAGCTAGTATCAGATACGTGAGCTAACCCTCACCCTTCATCCCTAGGTATTCGACCTAGTTATTCTCTAATACCAAGCTGTCAAGCTGGTATCAGATACGTGATCTAACCCTCACCCTTCGTCCCTAGGTATTTAACCTAGTTATGCTCTTATACCAAACTATCACGCCCAAAATTTGGACGGTTGCAACTCCCTCAGTCCGAGCCCGAACTCCGGGTTGTGAGGTGTTATAATCGCCCGATCATCACTCCACAACCCGAACAACCATGGCAAACTACCATTATCTCCCTCAATTCCTACCCGAACAACCAAGATCATTACAAACAATGAAAATCTAATTTTAAAGTTTAATAGTTAACCGTGATCCAATATCGAGCATAAACCAAAATGGCATGTTTCCAAAAATACCAAGGAACATATACAAGATGAAAGCTTTGCATAAAGTCCACAAGTCCTACATACATTTCAAATGTAAAACTCAAAATGTTCTCAAAATAAAGATAACAACAACCCATGCTAACTCAAGGTTGGGAAGGTTGTGCCATGTTCTTATCATTACCTGAAACCACACGCTTAATAGAAATTTCTAAAACATGAATCTGCAAGTCATTTATGTACCACATAACACATAATCATATAATCATGTTAAACACAAATCATACATATAGAATTATCCATGCCATGCATCATATTTTATTATGCATAATGTCATGTTCCTCATAAATGTCCTATACACACACACACGACCTAGAATACGAGCTCCAATGATGGCCCACTCGATATCCATTTTTCTTTCTCTTTTTGAACATCCGAACTCCATTATGTTGTGTTTTGTTGTCGGCCCACCCAATGATGTTGCTATGGGGCTCCATTGTAGGCATGGTGTTGGATAGAGTCCAATTATCCCATTCCTTTTTTCAATGCCTCAAGATTGGGAAGAGGTAAATGTCTACTGCATCAAAATAAAGTTTTAACTATGTTTAAAGAAATTTATTGATTTTAATCAAATAAACATAAATTATTCAATCGTATTTATATCCAACTGATCCAGCTCTTGACCTCTATATCCTACCTTGCAGGGTTTAATTTTTGTCAAAAATCTTGAATCATTTCTCTAAATTAGTCTCTTGATCTATGTTTCAAGTTTTTGTATCAATTGCAAATTTAGGTGGACATATGAAATTTTTTATTAAAAATTTTTGATTTCAAAAGCTAATAGAAAACAATCAGGAGAAAAAAAAACCAAAGAAAAGAACTCACATGGAAGCCGAGCCGAATTGAATAGTTGTTGATGAAATTCAAGAGAAAGCTGAGAGCCACGATGAGAGCTGTGTTGATAAGAGCCGAGAGGAAAATGATAGCTGAGAGGAAGAATGGAGAGCCGTAGCCAAGAAGAAGAGTAATTTTATAGGTGTTTAGGGTCTCATTGTACACTTTTCCTCGTGGGAAAGGATTTTGCTTTTTAAAATTTAAAAATTGGAAATAAAAAGAAAGCATTAATAAAAAAGTAAAGGGTTTTGCTTGAAAAATAATTTAAATAAAAAATTAAATTTAGAAATTAGAAATAAAAAGGGATAATAAAAGAGGAAAATGAGAGCAGAGAGAGCCGTAGTCTAGAGGAAGAGTGATTTTATAAGTGTTTAGGGTCTCACTGTACACTTTTTTTCGTGGGAAAGGGTTTTTTTTTTTAAATTTAGAAATTAGAAATAAAAAGAAAGGGTTAATAAAAAAGGAAAGGGTTTTGCTTGGAAAATAATTTAAATAAAAAAGTAAATTTAGAAATTAGAAATAAAAAGAAAGGGTTAATAAACAAGGAAATGATTTTGCTTGGGAAATAATTTAACTAAAAAAGTAAATTTATAAATTACAAATAAAAAGAAAGGGTTAATAAAAAAGGAAAGGGTTTTGTTTGGGAAATAATTTAAATAAAAAGTAAATTTAGAAATTAGAAATAAAAAGAAAAGGTTAATAAAAAAGGAAATGATTTTTCTTGGAAAATAATAAATAAAAAAAAGGAAAAGGTTTTGCTTAGATAATTCTATTTTTTTAATTAAAAAATAAAAAATAGTGTAATGAAACTAAAAAATTCCTTTGTACTTTTAATAATAGTATAGATATATAATATATAATTACATATACATAAATAATCTTAATCATTAAATGGAAGCACACTTTTGTATCGGAAGAAAGTGTAATATGTATCCCAATAAAGGATTTTCTTGTGCTTGTTCAATATGGTCAAAGTTGCTATCAAGTAACCAATCCGATTTTTATCTTATATCTCCTAACAAATCTTTGGAATATGTTCCAATCTCTCACACGTTTTCTTTTTCCACATCCATCAATTACTTGCATGATTTGTATATTATTATATTCATAGTCATTTAGGGAAGTTATTATCTAGATTAAGACATCTCACCCAACGCCAAATATTATAAACCCCCCTCCTCCCCTGCATTCTCATTTATATAATCTCTGAAATGTCCTTTAATTTTTTTTCTTCCATTTACTTTTCTTTTTCTTTCTTATTTTTACTTGTTCAAGCTCTTGAAGTTCACAAAATTATATTTTATTTTTTCTAAACTTAACTTCAAGCTCCAATTAAAATAGCAAAATAAACCATGTAAATTGAAAAATAACAGATTCAAAAGCTGCTGAAGATATTCTCAAAGTTCAACCAAACTTGTTGAAAAGGAAGCCAAAAGACTAAGAATTTAGACACCATCTCCAAGTTTAGTTTCAAATGCTTGATAATAATGAATTGGATGCCATAGCTATCATCAGACCAACCATACAACAACTGAACATAATTCTTCACAAATAACTTTCAGATCAGAAATAACATTAGGACAGTGAAGATAGAATATTATATATATAATTTCATGAATAACAAACAAAATCACAATTTGTGTCAACCATATATGCATAAAGTTCCTAATCTTAAACTTTTAGGAAGACCAAATAAATTGGATCACCTTGGTTTAATTTTATTTTTTAAGTGAATTGTCACCACCCATTAGAAATAAAATGATCAGACAGGTTGGTGTACATACCGCAAAGCAGATGAGAAGTCTGGTGGAAGGCAAGGTGTTGGATGGAGTCCAATTATCCCATCCCTTTTTTCAGTGCCTCAAGATTGGGAAAAGGTAAATGTCTACTTCATCAAAATAAAGTTTTACCTATGTTTGAAGAAATTTATTGATTTTAATCAAATAAACATAAATTATTCAATCGTATTTATGTCCAACTTATTCAGCTCTTGACCTCTATATCCTACCGTGCAGGGTTTAGTTTTTATCGAAAACCTTAAATCATTTCTTTAAATTAGTCTCTTGATCTATGTTTCAGGTTTTTGTATCGATTTCAAATTTAGGTGGACATATGTAATTTTTTATTAAAAATTTTTGATTTCAAAAGCTAATAGAAAACAATCAGGAGAAAAAAAAAACTAAAGAAAAGAAGTCACATGTAAGCTGAGATGAAACCGAATTGAATAGTTGTTGATGAAATCCGAGAGAAAGCTGAGAGTCGCGATGAGAGCCGTGTTGATGAGAGATGAGAGAAAAATGATAACGGAGAGGAAGAATGGAGAGTCGTAGCCGAGAAGAAGAGTGATTTTATAGGTGTTTAGAATCTCACTGTACACTTTTTCTCAAGGGAAAGGATTTTGCTTTTTAAAATTTAGAAATTAGAAATAAAAAGAAAGCGTTAATAAAAAAAGGAAAGTGTTTTTCTTGAGAAATAATTTAAATAAAAAAGTAAATTTAGAACTTAGAAATAAAAAAAAAGGGTTAATAAAAGAGAAAGATGAAAGCAGAGAGGAAGAATGGAGAGCCGTAGTCGAGAGGAAGAGTGATTTTATAAGTGTTTAGGGCCTCACTGTACACTTTTTCTTGCGGGAAAGGGTTTTGTTTTTCATATTTAGAAATTAGAATAAAAAGAAAGGGTTAATAAAAAATGAAAAGGGTTTTGCTTAGAAAATAATTTAAATAAAAAAGTAAATTTAGAAATTAGAAATAAAAAAAAAAGGTCGCGAGAAAGGGTTTTGCCCTTTTAAATTTAGAAATTAGAAATAAAAAGAAAGGGTGAATAAAAAAGGAAAGGATTTTGCTTGGAAAATAATTTAACTAAAAAAGTAAATTTAGAAATTACAAATAAAAAGAAAGGGTTAATAAAAAAGGAAAGGATTTTGTTTGGGAAATAATTTCAATAAAAAGTAAATTTAGAAATTAGAAATAAAAGGAAAAGGTTAATAAAAAAAGGAAATGATTTTGTTTGAAAAATAATTTAAATAAAAAAGGAAAGAGTTTTGCTCGGATAATTCTATTTTTTTAATTTCAAAATAAAAAATAGTGTACTGAAACTAAAAAACTCTTTTGTACTTTTAATAGTAGTATAAATATATAATATATAATTACATATACATATATAATCTTAATCATTAAATGGAAGCACACATTTGTATTAGAAGAAAGTGTAATATGTAGCCCAATAAAAGATTTTCTTCTGCTTGTTCAATATGGTCAAAGTTGCTATCAAGTAACCAATCCGATTTTTATCTTCTATCTCCTCACAAATTGATGAAACAAAAAATTCACCCCAAACTGGTCAAACGCCAACCTGAAAAAAAGGACAAGAGAAGGGTAATCGAAAGGGCACCGGTGCGATGCCAGCCGACTATGCTCCGACGACCAAGTCAGAAATCGAAAGGGCACTCAAAGATGTAAAAGGACTAAGGTTATATTAGTTGCGTACCTGGTATACGGACCGTAGCTGTATTTATAATGGTCAAATGAGACTGTATTATAGTAGGAGACTGGCTCTTCAGAGATGAAAAAGTCCAACTCGTAATAGACCTCCTCTCCACGTCACCTTAAACTCAACTATCATTGCATGTTTCAAAATTCTAGTCAAACGCTCTATCACAAATCTTTGGAATATCTTCCAATCTCTCACATGTTTTCTTTGTCCACATCCATCAATTACTTGCATGATTTGTATATATTCTTATATTCAGTCATTTAAGGAAGCTATTGTCAATTAAGACATCTCACCCAATGCCAAATATTATAAACCCGACAATACCCTCCTCCCCTGCATTCTCATTTATATAATCTCTGTAATGTCCTTCCATTTACTTTTCTTTTTCTTTTTTCATTTTTAGTTGTTCCATATAAAAAAAAAAAAAAATTTTGTGCATTGGTATTAATAATGTGTAGTCTGCTCCATACTCACGAAAAAGATATATACTTTTCTGTCCCATAATTTGAGTCCAGTATTTGATTTTAAGATGTTTCAGAGTACATGTTCATTTTCTAAAATAGATGTACAATCTTTTTTATATGATTCCTAAACTATCCTTTTCAAACTCTACTATCCTAAAAGTTGGTTTCATCATATAATAATAATATTAACCTTTAAATAAGGACTCATGTGTAAATTCATTCATTACCGCTATAAAAAATTAGCTCCTATCATAAAAGGTTGAATTCTCAAATATTCCAAAAAATTATGAGTCGAACGGAGTGTGTATATGTGTGTGTGTATATATATATATAGATAGATAGAGTAGTATTCAATTACTTTTTTGATAAATAAGATTAGACAGACGATCAATACACTGTTAATGTCACCCTTGAAATCTAATCCACTCACTAATAATAGCTATAATTGCCTTTCTTTGCATTAAATTTGAAATCTACTCATTCTTTTTGTCCACATCCTTTGAAATATTCCCATCCTTTTCGCCCACATCCATCAATTACTTGCATGATTTGTATATTCTTATATTCACATTCATTTAGGAAATTAGTACCTAGATTAAGACATCTCACCCAATGCCAAATATAATAAACCCCACAATCCCTCCTCCCCTGCATTCTCATTTATATAATCTCTGAAATGTCCTTCCATTTCTTTTTCTTTCATTTACTTTTTTTTCTTTTTTTCATTTTAAAGTTATCCATATAATTTTGCTTTCTTTTTTTTATATTGATTTTAACAGTGTGTAGTTACTTTGTACTCACGAAAAACAATTTTATATATATATATATATATATATATATATATATATATATATATATATATATATATAGTAGTGTTTAATTACTTCTTTAATTAAGAAGTAGACTGGTGATACACTGTTTAATGTCACTCTTAAGATCTAATCTAACGAGTAATAGCTATAATAACATTTCTTTGCATTACATTTGAAATCTTCTCATTCTTTTCGTTCTGAATATTACTATTAAAAAAACCATTTACTTTAATGAAAAATCAGAGAAAAAACTTGAGTGATTAATATTAGAATTGAGGTGTAAAGTCTTAAAGTTCATTATTTACTTTATTGGAAAAGTTAGACCCACCCGTGAATGATCGGTCCTTTAAGGTAAATTCACATATGATTCTCTTTTCACATGATTAAGCTAGGAAGTGGTAGTGGTAGTGGGAGGAACAAATTAAAAGAGGTACTTGGCATGTGGGTTGTCTGTGACATATATACTATAAAAACTACAGTATATATATTACTATAAGAAAACACTTTCGGTATAACAGTAATGCAGTTTAGTACGTCGGTATAATCTCTAACTAGTTATATTTGATGAGCAAATACTCTCTTCTAGTGATTTTTTATTCAAAAATAATTATTGATCATCATGTTTGACTTAATTTTTTTAAAAGTTTTGATTACCCTTTGCACTTTATAGGTTGAAGTGCAAAAAACCCCTCACCATATAGAAAATGTGCAAAAAACTCTCTTGCTATATAAAAAATGTGCAAATAGTCCCTTGTTCGAAAAATTCCTTGTCCATTTTGGACATTTTAGATTTTCTCCTTCTTTTTCTTTATTCTTTTTAATACTATAAGGGTAGTTTTGTCATTTTTTAACTTCGATACCGGGAAATTGATGATTTATCCTTATTTGTACCATTTGAAAACTGTAAGGGATTAATTAAACATCAATGGGGGTATTTGCACATTTTATATATAGTGAGAGATTTTTTTTTTTTTGCACTTAACCCTTACCATAAATAAGTCCCACTTTTTCATCCTCCTTTCTCTCTCTCTCTCTCTCTATATATATATATATGTGTGTGTGTGTGTGTATATCTATATTACATTTAAGTATTGTCTCTCTCCTCCCTCCTCACGATCTAACGATCAAAAATGCTTAAAAATTCAATCTTATGGTTAAAAATATCTATAGTAACTCTCTCTATCTATGATCTAACGGTTAATATATGTGAGTATGATAGTGTCGTAGGCATGGGCATACGCTAGTATATATTACACTTAAGTAATGTGTTTGAATCTCCCTCCAAAAAAGATCATGATTTGTCAAAATTACTTAAAAAACCAATCTTATGGTTGAAAATATCTATCTATCTTATCTACGATCAACGACCACAATTCACCCACAACATTCACACATAAATTTACATACACATCCACCTACCTTCACATCTAAAATAACATTATATTTTTATAGTATCGTAGGTACGGACAATACGATAGTATATATATATATATATATATATATATATATATATATATGTGTGTGTGTGTGTGTGTATGTATGTGAGTATCAGGTCAACACCATTTTTTTCCTCCGCTTGTGAAAAGTGGATAAAAAAGTCGTGGTAAATAAAAAAAGTGACCAAAAAATCTAACAAGTACGATACTATTTACTTTTAGACAATACTTACCCACTGAGAGGTGAGTAGATGTTTCCTCTTAAGTGCTGATATAATCCAATCACAATTACACAAATCTTCTTTAATTAAAAAATTATAAAAGTAATAAATAAAAAATTCACACCTTACGCATTTGAAATTTTATTAATGTGATTTTATTTATTTATTATTATTTTTTATTTTATAATTAATAGAGATGTATACATTTGCAATAAACCAAAGAACATCTTCTAAGTATTGTCCTTTACTTTTTGTAGAAATAAAAAGAGTCGGATAAAAAAGGCGAATTTAATAATTTTCAAATGAGGGAAAGATCTAGAAGATGAATTTTTTTGTACGTATTATACACCCATCACTTATTGTAGATTTTTTTATTATTATTTTTGGCTGATATTGTTAACCGACTGGCGGCGACAGCCTACATTTAAAGAACTATCTGTTGAGACTTTTTTGTGGGCCCGAAAGTGCCACGTCTCTCTCTAAACGGAAAAGAACTAGTATCTCCACCACTTCAGCTAGCATATATTGACGGCTTGACGCTCTCAAATTTTCGAGAGTGCGTAGACCATTACCAGTACCACCCAATGAGTGCATTGTGCAGCACGTGCGACTCATCCTTCTTGCGTCTTCTTTGCACGCGCGGACCTCATTTAACAGGAGGCCGCCGCGGAGTGGTGGTGGCTGGCGGCGTTGAGCGGCCAAGGAAACGGTGGCGGATGGCTATAACAACGAAAAGTGCGACGACGGCTGAACCGGTGGCTACGGAGGGGGAGGAGGAGGAGACAGAGAGGTTGAAGAAAGGGATAGCAGAGTTCTACGATGCATCGTCGGGGGTTTGGGAGGACATATGGGGTGACCACATGCACCACGGCTTCTACCAACCCAACGCCACCGTCTCCATCTCCGACCACCGTTCCGCTCAGATCCGTATGATTGAAGAGTCTCTCCAATTCGCCGCTGTTCCTGGTTCTTCCTCATTTTTCGTCTTCTCTCTCTCTAAATATACATACATATATAATTTGCGTGTATATATTTGTAGATAATATATATAGTACTTCAAAATATGTACTTTTTTATTAATTAGTTCATGATATTCTTGTTTTTAATAATGTTATGTTCTGTTTAACTCATTCAATGAAACATCTTAAAATTTTGTTTGTTCAAAGTATGGAACATTCAGAAGAATCGAATTTCAAAATTGTACCCATCTTATATATTACAGTAGTGTTTGATTAGCTCCGTACTTGTTTCCTTTCTCTATAATGTTAAACTGAATAAGAAGATAAGTTATATGCATATTATGACTACTAATGGTATAAATTTTACTACTCCTGTATAAAATCAATTGATGTTTAGTTGGGCTGGACAATATTACAGTGATGTGATGGGCATAGAAAGAAGTTCAGGACAAAGGATGATAGCATTTCACATGGAGGATCTGTTTTACAATAATATTAAGGGAAGAAGGGTTCTTCCTATTTTGCAACATTTTACTCAATTTTTGTCTTGGGAAAACTTTGAAATGTAAATTACCAAATTTGAGACAGACCAATATGGAAATCACCAAATCTTTCACCACTTGTGGAAAGAGGGACAAAGGGTGAGGTTTTCTATAGAGAAACGAAAATGAGAAAATTCCTAAAAGAATACATTCAAAAATTTAGAGACAAATCATCAAGAAATGAATGAAAGACCAGAAGGCTCCTTAAAACATTTTTTCTCTTGCTCAATTACTCCATTTTCTTTCCAGTAATGTGTGCTTCTCTCTTCCTTTTAAATTAAGGAAGCTGTAAACGGTATTAATTCAATGGTTTGATTTAAAAAAAAAAAAAGAGAATTAGGGATAGACTGCTATATTAATTCAATATAATTAATTCAATGGCTTGGGAGAATGTTACTTTGATTTGGTTGTGAAATAATGCCTTGGCATGCATGCACACAGACACACACACACACAGATTCAGGTATTGCTTTAATCGCATTATCACACTTTTTTCAAATTGGATTTGTTATGATTATCCTTATGAGTAGATCACATAGCTAGGAATCATGTGAGGCAAAATATGAAAGGTAGTTTATATAATCTTATTTGATTTCTTCTATTGCCAAGAATAATAAACTTCAAAAAGGCCTTATCTGATCTTTTGATGGAAATCCTTTGAATTCAAAATCTATTCGAGAAGACATTAAAAAATACTTTTGATATGCTCTGTATCATGCACATGTTGTTTCCTTAATGCTCCTTCTAGTCATCATGCAAGATTCTGAGTCTTTATGTTGTCTACATCTGAGAATGCATATGGAAAGATCTGATGAAGTTGTATGGATAATTGGATATAAAACGTGTGAAGTGTTGGTGTAGTTGTTGGATGCTTGAATTTGATTTGAAGATCTCTCTGTATCCGTTTGTGTGTGTTTGTGTGTGTTCTCAGCAGCCCATGTGTGAATTGATTTTTTTTTTTAATAAAAAAGAATTATGCACTTCTAGCTTTTGATTTTATATTGATGAATTGTTTTGCAGAAGACCCAGTAGAGAAACCTAAGAGGATTATTGATGTTGGGTGTGGGATAGGAGGCAGTTCTAGATACCTAGCAAGAAAATATGGGGCCCAATGCCAAGGCATTACCCTGAGCCCTGTCCAAGCTCAGAGGGCTCAAGCACTTGCTGCTGCACAAGGATTAGAGGACAAGGTACATGTGAGCTTAACAATTCCCATTTTTAGCTAGTTTTTTTTTTTTTTTTGAAAGGGAACGTATTAGGAACCTTCCTCTGGCTCCTACCTCAACTACCTTCTTAGAGATCTCTTCATCATTTATATTATGCTAAAATATGTGAGTATATGGATTTGAAAATTTAATTTGAACCCTGTTTGCATATAGGTTTTTGTTCGTTTAATTTCTTGAAATGGATATATGGATTTGAAAATATGTTTTTGTTTGGATATCAGGAAAGGCTGATGATTTTTGAGCATCTATCAGGAAATTTCTGATATCTAGGCTACAGTTATGACTGAAAAATTATGTTCCAGTATCTGATAACACCCTCAAACCAACCTGCAAAAAAGAGTTGTAACATGGCATTTAAAAGTTTATCTGAAAATGTGAGCCCTAAAAACAGTGCGCTGGGATAATTGTAACCTTTGCTTGCAGAAAATTTGACGAACTGTATTATTGTTCGGCTTTTACTTTGTAGCAAGGGTGTATGTGTGCAGTGCATTGATTTTAGTTTCCTATTTACTTGCATCCTTTAGATTTATCAGATAGTAACTAATGAAAAAATAAGTCCGCTCTCCATATAATCATCCATCCTAATGGTTACTTCACTTTTTTTTTCCTTTCTTCCTTGAAGTGTAGACAAGAAATACAAGATATTGATTATTTTTATGTAACGATGGTGAACAATTAGCAGGTATCATTTCAAGTTGCAGATGCTTTAAACCAACCATTCCCTGATGGGCAATTTGATCTGGTTTGGTCCATGGAGAGTGGAGAACACATGCCTGACAAAACAAAGGTACTTCATCTCACTCTTACACCACTGCAGATTTAGTTGGGGTCCATGGCTCCAGGAAACTTCAAGTTTAAATCAACAAACTAAAAAGAACAGTAGCATGCAAGTTTGAATTTTCTTTTTACTGCCTTGTGGCTAATTCGATCCTATTGTCTCATGTTATACTATCCCCTTTCGAACTGGTAGTTTGTTCATGAGTTGGCTCGAGTAGCAGCCCCAGGAGCCAGGATAATAATAGTAACCTGGTGCCATAGGGATCTCTCCCCTTCTGAAGAATCCTTGCGGGCAGAGGAAAAAAATCTATTGAACAAGATATGCGATGCTTACTATCTTCCAGCTTGGTGTTCGACAGCTGATTATGTGAACTTACTTCAGTCTCTCTCTCTTCAGGTAATAACTTCTTGCATTAAGAGTTAAATATTTGGATTGATTGATCTTTTGTGTGTGTGTGTGTGTGTGAACAACCCCCTTAAAGTGATCTGAATTTGCAATCAACATAGCTTCTTGAATCCTGACTGTTTCGCTTTGCCAAATTTTATATGCAGGATATTAAGGCAGCGGATTGGTCAGAGTATGTTGCCCCATTTTGGCCAGCAGTGATACGTTCAGCATTGACATGGAAGGGATTCATATCATTGCTGGGATCTGGTAGGCTAGCGTACTTCACGAGCATATATCTATATATGTATAATGCATTTCTATTATCCTCTGATACCTATTTATTTCATATTGTATTGTGTTTCTTGATGGGTAAACTTGATCAGGATGGAAAACCATAAAAGGAGCGTTGGCAATGCCATTGATGATTGAAGGATACAAGAAGGATTTAATCAAATTTGCTATCATTACATGTCGAAAGCCTGAATAAATAGATCAGGTTCTTGCTTGGTAAAAGTTTTTAATGTACTAGTTCTTGCTTTTGCAGTTTTTTTTTTATGTCAAAGGCAATAAAGGTTTGCAGTCTCTTCCAGAATTGTGAATCTGTTATTTTTGGGCTGTGATTCCATTCACAATCTCAGGTTCTTATCCTCATTTTTATTGCTTTTTTAGCTATTTTTGTTCCCATTTTTTTTTAGTAACCATGGTATCTCCTTGAAGGATTCAAACCATTTGAGAATGAAAAGTTGAGGCAATTAGTTTGAGCCTTGGGGAACTCTGCCAGAAAAAATAATAAATCTTCTTGTTTAGGAAAAACAGGATTGTTTGTTTACCAAAAGTTGAGTTTTGAAATTTTCTGCTATTAATACCAAAAGTTGAGTTTTTAAATGCATTTATATTGATACAGGATATTTATATTAATACCAAAATTTGTCATTTTAATTTTTTAATTCTAACTTAACTCTTTTTTCTTACTTTTTTTTTTTTGGACAGATTTTATAAAAAAAAAAGGGGTAATTCAACCTAAGCGTCTGAGAATCTGACTTGTTCCTTGAATAATTGGCCTTTTTCAAATCTTAAAAATTCTTTGCTCAAAAAAAAATAAAAAAATTAATGCATTTAAAACTATTTAGTGGGACGTAAACAAACATTTCATGCACAATTTGAAAAAGATGCATACACTTTAATTCATTAATCATTTAGTAGATTCTCCTATTCGTTGTAAATTTCTTTAGTATATTAGTTTGGGCGTGACACTGCCTTTATGCCACTGGACCAATTGGTCTTCGGCAATTAAACTACACCCTTTATATCATGTAAAACACAACTTTTAATAAGCAAAAACAAATTGAATTGAAACTAAAGTACAATAACTAAAAGTAAACACAAAACTCAGAAGTATGTTTTTGATAAAATTAGTATTATGATTGACAAGTGACTTGAAATTATTTTAATAAAAGGTAGTGGGAAGATTAAGGCTTTTGAGAGACATGGGCTTGTGTTTGACTCGTTTGTGGTTTGGAAATGTGAGCATGCCAGGAATTACAAAAATTTTAAGTGTGAAGCCTTACAAATATTCCAGAATGGCAAAGACTTCGAGCAACTGCAAGAGAGTCTGGAATGACCACCCTCCAAGATTCTTTTTTGACTTTTAGATCAAAGGACTTTGGAATGTTTACCATGACTAGGAAAGAAAGTAAAGTGTTGGACTTGGAAAGTAAAGAACTGTAAAGTAATTGCATTTAACAAAGGAATTGAAATACAATGCAAGAAAGTAAAGTGTTAAGCTAAAGGATAATTGAAATTGCAGATTGTTGTGTGGTTGAGGAACAATCTTCAAATAATCCCAAGTCACTTATTTATAGAATCCTAGGTAGGTAGTTTCTAGCAGTTGTGTTGGCACTTGCATCTTCCACGTTCCACCAATTAAATATCGCCATGTGTCCCGTGCATACTCCTTCTCAACTTGTTTCTCACTTGTGAGCCATGTTTGTACCCATATTTTGTTGTTCATGGCTATTTTTCTAAATAACCTTCCAACATGATCTTCCACGTGTCTTGGAAGAACTATTTGCAACTTCCAGTCTTCCACATCCTTTCAATCAAATTTTGACGTGTCTCATGTTCTGAGCCAACTACTCTCCACGTACTATGTTCCTGTTTGACGTCCCGACGTGATCTTACACGTGTCGTGAAAGAACCACTTGCAACTTCCAGTCTTCCACGTCCTTCCAATCAAATGTTGACATTTGTACCGTGTTCTGGGCCAACTACTCTCCACGTGTTATTTTCCTACATGACCTTTTGACTTGAACTTCCATGCACGTGTCCTGGAAAGACACCTACAACGTCTAGTCTTCCACGTCCTTCCAATCAGATACTGCCATATGTCCCATGTTCCAAATCTTGTGCTCAACTTATAGTACTCGTGTACCCCACGTTTTGGTCCACTTGACCTCCATGAACTCCTTATTTTCAGGAGGAGTTATCCACGTTCCATGTCCTTGGGTGGTCAACCCATGTTCCAAAATGGCTGTAACTTCTTCCTTAATTATAGGGAACGGTCCAAGTGCCATTTCCAGCTTGTGCCAAGTGTCTCTTTAGCTTAGAGTTCTTTTTCGGACGTGCTTGTTGTATCAACTACACCTTGAATTAGTCAATCAATGTCACGTGTCAGCTTTCTATTGGCTCTTCTACTCACTTGGAATATTGGCACAACAATCTTCCACTTCCATTTGGAAGTCATAATCGGTCAGCTGCCAACCTTCAACTGGAAGTTGGCGGTGGTAGTCTTCAACTAGTAATTGGCAGCAGCAGCCTTCTGCTTACTGGTAGTTATCAATTTGGATATGAACAATTTGTATCAACATATTCCTAACTTTGTTACTGCAAAGCTTATAAAAATTAAGAATTTAGGTTGTTCAATCAGTTAAATTTACTAAATTTCAAAAGGGAAAAGAAAAACATGAAATAGTTTGCTTACAAAAAAATTATGTATATTTTAAATTTTATCATATTGTTTCATGTATTTCATGCATTTGTTTACAAAGATCATCCATATGAAAAAAAAAATGAAGAAATATATAATCATTTACTATGAATGGGACCTTATTCAGGTGGAGGCCTTGGGCCATTCCCTCAATGGTGTTTGGGTTGAGCCGCCCTTGTCAAAAGATATTATTACCTTGGGTAAATTTTTTTTTTTTTTTATAAGTATAAATTCATTAAAAGACGCCCTTTGGGGAGCGAACCTGAAGAACAACAAAAATAGCCAACTATAGTTTTAAGCTATCTAGAAAGTCCACTACTTGATCATCCGATTTACAATTTTTCCCATATATCCAAAAAAAAAAAGAGATAAAATATTGTATTTGAGAGACCAAATAAAAGACTCCACATCCTCAAAGCGCCTCGTATTCCTCTCTTGCCACAAACCCCACCATAAACAAAGGGGAGTGACCCTCCAAGCATCCCTAGCTCGACTATCCACTGTGCACTCTCTCCAAGCCTCTATCATCTCCTTCGTGGATCTAGGAAACACCCAGTCCATACCAAACGCAACCAAGAACATGGACCAAATGTCCCTCGCCACTGTGCAGTGAAGAAGAAGATGATTCACTATTTCCTCTAACCTTTTGCACATGCAACACCAATTTATCATAAAACGGCCTCTTCTCCTAAGGTTGTCAAGGGTAAGAATCTTTTCCAGGATAGCTGTCCAAGTGAAGAAGGCCACCTTCAGAGGGGCCTTTGTTCTCCAAATAGCCTTCCAAGGAAAGTTAGGACTCGTAAAATCCAAAAGGAGTCTATAGTAGGAACGAACCTCAAATGTTCCCCTCTTGAATCCTATCTACACCATCTCATCCATCCCCTCTCCCTCCAGCATGTTACTATACAAAGTGGTTAGCAACTCCACTACCTCTAAAAGCTCCCAGTCTTGAAAAGTCCTACGAAAGCTCACAACCCAAGACAGTCGTCCGCTATTACCTTGGGTAAATTAGGCTAAATAGCAGGAACTTTTTTTGTATTTTCAAAAATAACATTGCATTTCCTTGTCAACAATATGAGATACTCAAATTGGTGAAATGACAATTATATTCATGTACTTTTTATTACTTTTTAAGTGAAATTTTTTTTTATGCAAAATGACCAAAATAACCTTTAGTTTATCATCAAAGAACACATGAAAATGTAGTGCCCACACAAATCCCCAACTTCTCTCCCTTTCTATCTCTGTCGGCCTGACTTCTTTCTCCATCTCTCTCAAATTATTATCAATAAATAAAGAACATAGCTATTGTAGTGCCATTACACAGCTTGCCAACTTCTCCTCTCCTTTCTCCTTTTTTTTTTCTCTCATAACTAATGTTATCCTCTCCTTTCTTTTCTCTCGCGTCTATCCAAACGGAGCCTTAGAGTTTCTCAATTTGCAAACTTTATCAATCTCTCTAAATATGCTGTTGTCAAGCCTTATCTGGTACTGTCATTCTGTTTTTGTTAAAATTAGGGCTCTGTGTTGATTCTAGCAACTTTATTTCACTATATTACATCTGTACAAGCTAGTATCAAGTTGAAATTGAGGTAAGTATCTTTTCTGCATGTCTGAAACCTCAGTTTTAGCCAAACTATTGTTGTTGTCATGCTCAACATGCTATTGTCTAGATATAATTGTTAAAAGGGGGCTATGCTTTGATACAAGCAAGTTTATTTCAATGTCAATCATGTGTATAAGACTTTATCAAGCAGCAGAAATTGAAGTACCAAACTCCATACAACTCTTGTCTTTGACTGTGATTCTAATTATATGAACTTGAGTATTATGTAGAGTCATCTCTATCATTTCTCATTTGTATTTGTTGGTGAGAGTCCAAGCAAGGGTTGCTTTGGACAGGGGTAGTGTAGAGTGAGTTTTGGTGAGTTGGGTGAGAGTGGTTCAGGTCATTAGGGGTTGTGAACTGGGAGAGTGCTGGAGTGACTTATGTGTGAGCTTGGTGAGTGTTCAACAAAGTGTAAATCAACCTCGTTATAGTGGATTGTTTGGGCCTAAAGGCCAAGAGGACGTTTCCCCATTTTGGGGTTTTACCGCTATAAATTCTGGTGTATATTGCTTATCATTTTGGTTGAAGTCTTTTATCAAACACATACAAGGTATTAGGATTTGCAAGGGACTTTCATCAAACACTTTTGAAACCAGTAATACGACTAACCTTTAAACCTCTATAATTGATTCTTAAGACTTCTACCCATTATATTAATATATGTATGCATCCAAACAGCACCCATAATCCTTAAGAGTGTCTCCAAAAGTTCAAAATGTGTAATTTTATAACAAACATCAAAATCGTACTCATTATATATTATCAGTAGAGCCAGTCCGGCGGACTCTCCTCCATGTGGCACTACCAGTTTGACGACATCGCGTGGATCTGCTTCGTCGTCGACCACAACTTCGCAACGCTCCATAACAGCGGTCGGAAGTTCGCTGCAATCCTGTCGTTGCTGGCGGCGGCGACTCCCCTCCGCCCAAAAGACCATGTACGCTCTGTCGATTTTTCGTGGTTTCCCTCCTTATCATCAACTTGTGCAGAGTGTTCACGCATAGATTGAGTAAAAGTATTCTGCAGTGAGAGAGAGCGTGTTCTAGTGTAAGACTGGAGAGTGTATAGATTGAGTAACAAATATTACGTTAAAGCAGGTTATTTCAATCATTTCCAACTGTTGATGTGCAATTTGAAATTTTCAGGTGTTAAATACCATCACATAAGTAATTTTTGTATCTAAAATGTTGACAAAAGAGGTCATTATTGCAAAAAAAGTATGATGAGAAACGAGTGCATTGTTATTTTTGAAAATACATGAAAAGTCCGTGTAATTTATCTTATTAACTTTTATGTTTTTCCTTTTATTTTTTATTTTACATTTATTTTTTATTATGTAAATATTTTACACACACCCTTACAAATGCCCATTGTAAATTTGTATAACTCTTCAACCCTCCACATCTCCCTTTGAAGAAGGGGTTGGGTCAATGACCCAGTTGTATTTTTGCTTCTTTTTTTTCCTTTTTAAAATACGGAAGAATGTTCCTTTTCCTTCAAATTTCCATTTTCCTTTTGCTTCCTTTTAACGCTTTCATATTATAAAGTAAAGGTTTCTTTTTTAAGTTAGCTCAAATATTATTAAGGTCTTGTTTGGATTGACTTTTAAAAAGCGACTTTCGATTTTTCAAGCTCAAAAGTCATTTTGAAAAGTGTTTGGGTTGATAAGGTTTAGAACTTCAAAGTCTAAAAAGAGCGTTCAAAGGAAGTTGATGGATTAGCAGCTTTCTCATTTAGCTTCTGCTTCTCTTCTTCTTATGCATAAAAGTCGAAGGAAAATTTTTGCTAAACAGAGCCTAAGCGAATACTATTTTTACTTTTATTTACAAAATTACATAAGGTTTTCATTTTGAGAGATTTTAAATCAAAGGCTTGTTTGAAGAAGGGTTTTTATTTATTTATTTTTTTATATAAGATTTTTGTTTTTCACCTCTTATTTCTTATTATATTCTGTTAGTATAGAAATAGTGGAATTCCTAAATACACAATACATCCGTGGTATTTATAATGTTGTCTAAGAGAAGGGGTCAATGGGCCATCAATATCTAAAACTTTGAAATTCACTTTAATTATTTGACATTCCAAAATATTTTCAAATGCCACCATTCATATTTTATACTTTGATTAGTTCAATCCCCGAGACTTAAAAATTTTTTATTGTACTAATATATCTATTGATAAAATATATACGGAGTAGTTTTATTATCTGAATTTTGATTAACTATTTACTTTGCTTTATACTTCAATTGGACTACCTTATGTAACTTGATGATAATTTTATGAATTAATAAATCTTAATATGTTTGTGAATTAATAAATCTTAATATATTTGTAAAAGGGTACTCATCCGTGACTACTTAAGTATTCTCATTTGTAAAATATATGTTTATGAGTCTTTTTTAAGTAACGTAAACTATTCTGACCTTTTTTGAAGGTTGGTTAATATACACTTATATTTTCTTTCGTTTATAAAATTACGCCATTTTTTTCTATCAAATCTATTGAGAGAATGTCATTAACGATTCTTGTATAATTATGTTTTTATCCTTACAATATCACATAAATTAATGATTATTGTATACATGTTGATCAACACTGACTCTTAACGACCATTAAAGAAAAGGAATACAATGTTACAAAAATGCAAACCTCAAGGGAGATTAATGTAATTTTGCAAACAAAAGGAGATATCAATATTATAAAAATACAAATTTTAAAAGAGGTCGGTATAATTTATCCTTTTAAATAATACTTGTAATAAATTAATGTAGTTAACAAAATAAACTAATACACCAGAAAGGAGAAATAAAAAAGGGAAGGTAAAGGGAAAGGGAAAGGGAAAGAGAAAGAAAAGAAAAGTGGGGTACTTTAGAATTAATTAATGTAGTTAGATTAGAAGAATAAAAATTTAAATTGAATATAAAGGAAAAGGATAAGCAAATAAGAATAAGAATAAGAAGCAGGAATCATATCTCTTAAGGTGCGCAAAAATCTTGAAATGAAACTTTACAAATTCATTGGCGTGCATTTGACGTTTACATGAAACGAATAAGTAGATGCCAAAAAAAAAAAAAGGAATAAGTAAAAACTAAACAACATTACATATTCTTTCTTGGATTCTCCTCTCCACCGTTTTTGCTCGACTTGTCCAATGTCAAGGAAATATGGACACAAATACGAATACAACATGATACGAATACAAATACGATGATAAGAAAATTTTTAAAATAAAATAGAATACAGACACGACAATGATACGTTAAATAAATAAAAATATAATATTATATATAAAATATTAAGTTTTATTGTTCAACTATATAATAAATATACTTAAAGCAATTATTCAAAATATAAAAAGTTAAAATCTATAAATTCTCTATCTTTTTTTATATTCTTTACAATGACTCACTTGTTTGGAGTTTTAAAAATATTTTTGTTTTATTATAAAATGACCCTTATTTTCTAACATATAAAGTTTGTAATATTACAATCTCAACCCCACTTTATAGAACAAAAAATTACAAATTTGTCCCGAAAAGTATCCTAAACTTATCTCAAACGTATTCAAAACATATCTCGGCGTATCTCATACGTATCCTAAAACGTATCATCACGTATCCCAAACATATCCGACATTCAAAAAATAATTTTAAAAAATATAATAATTTTTCGATATATCGGACACGTATCCGACCGTATCCTGGTCGTATCTATATCAGATATATGTCCAATATAACCACGGAAGGTTGTTTGAAATATCCATGGTTCTCAGAATTCGTTTCATCTGTCTTTATTTCAAAACATTCTTTTTTTTACTTTTTCCTGTATTTCAAAACATTACTCTTAGGGGAGGTTTAGCAAAATTTTTTCTTTATTTTAAAAATAGAATCAAGAGATGAAAGCATGTGTTTACATTTTTCCTATTCACAGGCAAGTATTAGGTAAACCGTGGATACCGTGCAAATAGGTATTACACAAATACAAAGTCTTATTTCCTATTTTTTTTTTCTTTGAAACATTGTGCAATAAATTTAAAAGGTAAATTAATTTGACCTCCCCTAAGATTTATTTTAATTATTCTCAAATTAAAGTTTTTGCAAAATTACATAAACACATCTATTAGACTAACGATCTGGTTAACAAAATCACATTTAATATACAATTATAAAAGTACCTTCAAGTTATAATATTTTTGTGCAAAAATAACCTCAATTTATAATCCTTTAATTGAGATTAACATATTTTATAAACGTATTTTCTCCATCAATGCCACACTAACACTACCACCACCGATGATAGTTGGAATTTTGATTTTTTATCCTAATTAACTTTAAATTAGCTGATTGTCAATTTAAGACAGAGGTAACTCGAAGTAAAATCAACCAAACTTCATAAGAGGTTGACCAGTATATTTTAAAAACTTTAATTTGAGAATAATTAGACCAAACCTCATAGAATGTCAAAGTAATTTACCCTAAATTTAATTATTAAACATGTTTCTGTTTCGTAATAAATTAGAGTACAACAAAGCATTGCTTCTGTTTATATGAAATCAAAAACACAAAATAGATTTGAAATCCACTTTTTACAAGTTTTGACTTTAATATTTGAATCCAAATTCAAGAATAGGTCAGATATATAAATATTTTCTTGAAAGATTCATGATTGATTTGGTCCTGATTTGAATATGGACCAACTTCAAATGGAATTGGTTAACTTAAGATCGGATTGAAAACAAACATCTTTTACTTTATTAGGATTTGCTAATATTCTATTGGTTTATACATATGATCTCGATAGGATTCAAATTCAAATATGCATCTATTACAAATCATGATCCTAAAATATGAATCTTAACCTAAAATATGAATCTTAACTTGAATTCAATTAACCAATTGTTATAGTTTAGTGTATTTTCTCACATTCAAAAATAAAAGATCAATGATTCAAATTCTCATAAAAGCAAAATGCACGAATGAGTAAAAAAAACTCAAATTCACATAAAATTGCTCCAAATATGCTCCATTTCATCCTTCTTCTTCTTCTTTTTTTGTTTTTTTGTTTTTTTTTTGTGGTATCAAAGGCAGTATTTGGTTGTAGGAATTTTGTGTGATAGAACTTTTGACAAAAGTAAAATAGGAAGTTTTGAAAGTCCCTTTGCATAAAATAACAAAAAGATTTTCTTAGATAATTTTGTCCTTGTTTTATTCTTGTAAAGACAAAAACGTAGCATTGATATAAAGGGCATATATTTTGTAGAGGAATGTTAAGTACAGTCGCGCGGGCGACTGTCTCAGTCGCACTTCTGATTGGTTGAACAACCAATCATAACTTCTATAATTAAGGCTATTAATTAATTGTCTCCTACTTTTATGGAAAACTAGAAACATTATATTTTAGGACATTATTACCATTTTAATAATATCTTCTTTGTTAATTAGTATTTTTTTTCAATCAACTAGTGTGAATGGATTTGTTTTCTCTCTTCTTTCTTTTTTTTCAATTGCTTTTTATTGTTTATATTTATATTTATATATATATATATATATTCAAGCCAATTGGATAAATTTTTGAAGTTTTGATTGAAGTAAAAATATGAAATTTAGTTTTAGTTGAAGTAAAATTGTGTAATTGAGTTTCAATTACCTTGTAAGAGATGGGGATGGTTCATTGATAGACAAGCAAATGATAGATGATAGGAAATAGGATATATATATTGAAAAAAAAGAAATAATCAATTAACAAGAAGACTAACTGATTGAAAAAAAAAAATTTCATTAACATAAAACTTAGTAGTTTATTAACACACGCATGTAAATAGAGAGAGAGGAGCAAGTAAAAAGTCAATAAAATAGAAAAGATATTAAAAGGGGTAATAATGTCCTAAAATATAATATATTTAATTTTCCATAAAAGTATGAGACAACTATTTAATATGTTTAATTATAGAAGTTATGATTGATTGTTCAACCAATCAAGAGTGCGACTGAGGAGGGATAGTCGCGCGCGGGACTGCCCTTAGCATTCCTCATT
The DNA here is from genome assembly GCA_026545225.1 of Cornus controversa. Taxonomy (NCBI): domain Eukaryota; kingdom Viridiplantae; phylum Streptophyta; class Magnoliopsida; order Cornales; family Cornaceae; genus Cornus; species Cornus controversa. The sequence continues at coordinate 11,918,505 of CM048850.1, forward strand.
TTGTATGTCCTCAATTGTTCTTGTTATGTTATATTTTGCAAAGATAAGTCTATGCTTATTGGTATGTGCCTAGCACGTGAAATGTAGAAGTTTCACCTTATCCAATTTGAAATCCTTATCTATATGACATAGAAGCTTCGTATAATAAAGAAAAAAAGAGGCAATTTAATGTTCAAAAGTGGTTAAAAAATCAATCATGTGATCCAAAATGTCTTTTGCTATCTACAATCTAAAATCATTTCATCTAACGATCACGAGTGGTTAAAAAATCAATTATGTGATCCAAAATGTCTTTTGCTATTTACATTCTAAAATCACTTCATCTAACGATCACGATTACGAGTGTGTGATATTGTCGTAGGCAAAAAATCAATCATGTGATCCAAAATGTCTTTTGCTATCTACAGTCTAAAATCACTTCTTCTAACGATCACGAGTGGTTAAAAAATCAATCATGTGATCCAAAATGTCTTTTGCTATTTACATTCTAAAATCACTTCATCTAACGATCACGATTATGAGTGTGTGATATTGTCGTAGGCAAAAAATCAATCATGTGATTCAAAATGTCTTTTGCTATCTACAGTCTAAAATCACTTCTTCTAACGATCACGATTACTAGTGTGTGATATTGTCGTAGGCAAAAAATCAATCATGTAATCCAAAATGTCTTTTGCTATCTACAGTCCAAAATCACTTCTTCTAACGATCACGATTACTAGTGTGTGATATTGTCGTAGGCACGAACATACACTAGTATGTGTGTGTGTTGGGGGGGGTGTCGGGGAGTTAGTATCAAACATAGGTCGGGCATGAATATTTCTTGAAAGATTCATCCTTGATGGATTGTGGTAAACATGAACTATATTTAGTTTAACTTGTGATCCGTTAGAAATGAAACATGTTTTGTGCTTGTTTGGGGAGAAATTATAATGTACTCCAAGGTTAATTATAATACCTCTTGTTTGGGAGAGCTTTCTGGAAGAATGAAACGGACTTTCAAGTCCAAGAAGTCCTCTCCAAAAACTATTAGTGTTTAGTGAAATAAGAAAAAAAGACTTCTAATGAAAATTGAAGTACTAAAAAGTCTATTCAAAGAAAGTTGAAAAAACTTATTTTTCAAAGGAAGTCAAAATTATTTTAAGTAACCAATTTTATAAATAATTTTGCCCCCTTTTATTTCGTGAAACGGCCCACTGCGCGAGCACTTCATAGACGACTGTGATGACCCCGGGGTAGATTATAATTTCTCATGTTTGAAAAAACTTTCTGGATGATTAAAACACACTTTCAAGTTCAAAAAGTCATTTCTGAAAAAATATTAGTGTTTGGTGAAATAAGACACAAAGACATCTAATGAAAATCGAAACTCCAAAAGTCTATTCAAACTTTCAAAGGAAGTTAAAAAAACTTGTTTTTCGAAGGAAGGCGGAATTATTTTAAGTGAAAATTTTATAAATAATTTTGTTCCCTTTTATTTTGTGAAATTTGTCCCTTTTATTGAGATTATTTATTAAAGATAAAATTGTTAAGTTCAAATTATTGTGTTAATTGTAGAATAAATTTCAAAAAATGCATTGACCAAATACTTTTTTTTTTTTAAATTTCTTTTATTAAAGGTATACTTTAAAGACTTTTTAAACAGAATTTTTTTATTTTTTTTAAAATGTGCAACCTTCAAACAGGATGATGTTAGGCTTATGTGGGTCGTGTATCGTCATGTGCATAAGATCGTATTCGAGTTTAGATATTGGCACTAAATTATGAGTAATATTGAGTATGAACTTGGATTACACGTTGCCTTTGAGGATCGATATAATATTTCATTTTCTATATGTGCCAAATATTATACCAAAAAACATAAGCACATGGAAACTTTTTTTATTGTAGATTAGCGCTTTAGGTGACATTATTTTCAAGTAATAAAAAGGGATTCTAACATGAAAGTGATAACAAATATTATCAATTTTTCCAATTAGACATCACTTTTTTTTTTCCCTCTCTAATACTAGCTTTACAAGAAAGAAAAAAAAAAAAAAAAATTTCATAATGCCAAACAAGCACTTGAGAGTCATTATTTTCAAATCATAACGGAACAACTTTACTGTTGTTGTTGGAGACTCACCAATTTTTATATCAACAAGCAAATATATTAGGAATAATTTAACCTAATCACATACATATAAAACTTTTCAAAAATCTTGAGCTCAACTCTTTTTTAACCATTTTGGACTAACAGATGGTAAAAATAGAAATGATATTACTCTTTTACCCTGATTATTTAATAATAAAACAAATAAAAAATCTAAACTTGTGAATTGACATTTTTGCCCAATGCATTATTCAAATTATTTCATCACTCCTCTCTCTGTTCACTCCCTCCTCTTAACCACATACAGTATACCACCACCACCTCTTCTTCTTCTCTCTCTGCCTTCTCTCTCTTATACATGCACATATATAAATATATGTGTATATATACACAGACACAAACACATACCATTTTACCTTTATAACGTGTATATATATATATAATGAAAATGAAAAGCTGATTATGGCAGTTTGTTGAATTCCCATTTTGCATAATGGCAGATTGTTGAATTCGAAGATGGAATCTTTACGAGGCATTATATCAAACATCTTATGCGCCAATATAAACAAACACAAGCATTCATGTGCAGTTTCAATCACCGGTGCAAGAAATATAATCCAAGAATCATTAAGAATATATTGTATCAACTTAAACTAATATAATCCAATGCAAAAACAAAAAATCTCTCCCACAATTATATACACCATTGATACACACATTAATATATGTATACATATATGTACACACCCACATTTTCCACGATGGCATGGCATGAGGTTGTTCATCCCACGTGTCCGTCGCTGGCGACATGATGAACCAGTCAGTTGCCTCCGAGCAACCCATCTCTGTTGCTTCCTCCAGTCTCACCATTTTAGGGACACCAAGAGATCCAGACTCAGTTTCGGGTTCAAGGTGCGATTGTTCGAACCAGAGGCAAAAAGTTTATATTGATTTGGGTTTAAGGTAGTTCAATGCTATCTTGTCAAATATTATACTGGTATTTTTACTCTTTTGCTATGTTGTATGCAGATAACCGACTACAACTTTATAATTTTTCGTTGCTATAACACTTTTGGTTTGAATTTTTAAATTTTTAATAAATAAAATATCCTAATTGTCCCTAATTATTTAAATAAATTTTAATATAAAAATATTAAAATTAAGAAATAACAAAAATGCCCTCATGATTGTATCTCACCATTTCTCTCTACCTTCTTCAACTACAATCAGAAACTCTTGCCGCCACCTCCACCACTTTTTTCTCTCTCATCTCCTCCTCCAACTGCCACCGCCACCAACCACCACCACCACTATTGCTTCTCTATCTCTCTCATCTCTTCCACCAACCACAACTACCACCGCCGCCGTCACCAACCACAGCTGCCACCACCATGTTTCTTTCTCTCTCATCTCCTCCTCCAACCACAACCACAATCACAACCACCAGTTAACCACAATCGCCACCACTACCGCTTATTTCTCTCTCATCTCCTCCTCCAACCACCACCGCCACCCACCACCGCCACCCACCATAACCACAACCACAACCACTACCAGTTAACCACAGCCGCCATCACCGCCACCACCATCGTTTCTTTCTCTCTCATCTCTTCTTCCAACCATCACCACCACCAATTAACCACAACCACCACCCCTAAAAATCTTTTTTTTTCCTCCAACCACCACTGCCACCAACCACAACCACCACAATCATTCCCAGATCAATCAAAATCCCGAATTTTTTGCCGTTGATGACTGAACTTAAGACCTAATTTTTCGCCGTTGAAGACTAAAATTAAGAGCTTGAGGGTAGATGATCGAAAATTAAGCACAAATATATATGGAAATAAATAATTAAATATATATGTTAACATTAATATTTATGGAAATAAATAATTAAATATATAGGTTATATATTATAGTATAAATATATATAGCTAGAGAAAAAGAAAAAAAAATAGTTCAATTTTTTTATTTTATGTTAACATTAGTATTTATGGAAATAAATAATTATATATATAGGTTATATATTATAGTGTATATATATATATATATATATATATATATAGAGAGAGAGAGAGAGAGAGAGAGAGAGAGAGAGAGAGAACTTTAGTTCCTTTTTTATTTTATGCTAACATTAGTATTTATGGTAATAAATATTTATATATATAGGTTATATTATTGTGTGTGTGTATATATATATATATATAGGGTTGATGAAAGGGACATTTTGGTCCATTAGACATGGTTAAAAGACTAAATTTAGTATCAAAGGGGTTAAATTAAATGTCAAATGATAGCATGGTCATTTCACCATAAAAAAGTGGTCTGACAAGCGTACTTTTGGCAGGAGAGGGTGTATGTAATATACGGCACAAACTACAGGGGGTGTTGGTGACAAAATTACACAAAGTTGTAGGCGCGTGACAATACCTCAAACCTCAGGGGGTGTCAATGAAGTTTACCGTAAAAACTTTTATCCGTTTGTAATTAGGACAAACCTCAGGGGAAGTCAATGTATTTATCCCAATATATTATTAAGAGCATTAATACAAAGGTTTATGTAGCAAACTTTATCTCAGTTAAAATGTTTGTCGGTTCCGTATGGGGCTCTCCAAAATGCAGACCCCACAATATTTTTGCTACATATAGCAAAGCAAGTAGTGAATGGTCAAATTTTTTTTTAAAGGGTAAAGGGCAAAAAACCCTCCCGCTATATAGAAAATGTGCAAAAAATACTCTTATTATTTGGTATGTGCATATAAATTCCTACAATTTTAAAATTTGGAGCAAATTGCCGTAAATTGCATATGATGATGTCATAAATTTTTGAAAAACTCAAAAGTACCATTTTTGTTATTTCACTTTTTAGCTTTTTCTAAAAGGTAAAGTGCAAAAAACGCTATCACTATATACCAAATATGCAAAAAACCCCTCACTGTTTACAAAATGTGCAAATAAGGACATTTTGTCAATTTAACAACTAAAATGTCTAAAACAGCCTTACAATCTAGTGCCATGTTTGGATGTCCGAAAAAGGCTCATCTGAATATTAATTTCTTATTTGTTTAAAAAATGTGAAAATACTCCCTTATTTTTACTCATCAAACCCATATGAAATAATAAAATAATTAAAAAATATTTTTAATTAATATAAAATAAGAAAATATGAAATATTGCATCCAAACATGACACAAGAGTTTTAAAGGTTGTGAGAGACATTTTGGTCATTTAAAAATGAAATCTTGACCCGGGGGGGGGGGGGGGTGTTTGCACAGATTATAAAAGCGCAGAGGGGTTATGTGCACATAATAAAGTGCAGAGGAGTTTTCTGCACATTTTGTATATAGTGGGAGGTGTTTTTTGCACTTTATCAATTTTAAATAATTTTTTTTATAAAATAAGGGTACTTTAGTCATTTCATTGTTTAATCTCTTCCAAATTGAAGATTTATCCTTATTTGCACAAATTAAAAAATGTAGGAGGTTTTGCGCACAACAGGGGTTATTTGTACATTTTTCATATAACGGAGGTTTTTTTTTGCATTTTACCCATTTTTAAATAATTCTCCATTTAAATATTTTTATAAATAAATTAAAACATAATAAAATGAACTGTCGAAGAGTGAACTCCGAATAAATAGAGTAGACGTGACACTCCAATTTTTGAAAGTGGAGCGAAAATGGCTCTGCATGCTTGAAGAATTCTAATCCAAGTTTGGATACTTTAGATTGAAAAGCAATCCTACTCACAAAATGAGGGACTGAGTTGCATTGGCGAGAGACCCATCCAAGCTTGTAACCCCCTTCCACATTTCAATAGAATTTCCACGTCCTCCAATTGATCATGTGATTGGTTTCATGGACATCACAGACACGGAGTCCCCTTCAAATATTAGTGTTGTAGTACCACTTTTGACCTTGTTTGCCAAATTCAAATAGTTGGGGGATTAATTTTATTTAACCCCAACATGTATAATTCTTTATATTTTTGGAAAAAAATTGTCAAATTAGCCAAAATAAATAAAAATGCAATGTACAAAAGTTGTGTATATAAGTGACGAGGGACCTTTCTCTAGGTAGGTTGAAGCGAAGTTTATGCAAAGTGGAGCCCTGGTATATAAATACTTGTATGCGCAGCAACGCAATTTAAGTAAAGAAAAGGGTTCAGCGAATATATATATATATATGTATGCATTTATTCATAGAGAGAGAGAGAGAGAGAGAGAAGAGGGGGCAAAAGGGGTTGTAGACTGGATAGTTCCCGTGGTTGGTGTATATATATGCTGGTATACGACGTCGTATTGATATATGGATGAGGGTTCAGCGCAGCTGGTGTAGAGCATTTTCTTACAACATTCGTAGAGCGGCCTCTTCACCTTCTCCTCCTCATTCTCATTCTCATTCTCATTCTGGTGTGTCTGCGGCCTCTTCTCATCCGATCGGCTTGCTTTCTTGTAGATCTTTCATTTTACGCCGCCCTATTTTTCATTCTCCGGAGACGACAGCCTCCGCTATTGGGATGGGTTCGCTGCTGCAGGCAGAGGCGGAGTGGCCGGCCAACAAGGTCAGAGACACCTTTTTCAATTTCTTTGAAGACAAGGCACACGTTAACTGGACTTCAAGCCCTGTTGTCCCTGTCAATGATCCCACTCTTCTCTTTGCCAATGCTGGTTTGTTTCATCATTCATCATCATCTCTCTCTCTCTCTTTCTCTCTCTCTCTCTCTCTATATATATATATATATATATATCTATCTATCTATATCTATATCTATCTTTGGTCACCAAAACTAAACATGAAATCGGCAAACAGGAGGACTACTCTTGAACAAACCCTAGCTGCTTTTCGTAAAGATTCATCTTTTCTGTCAGCTTACTCTTGAAATTCTCACCTCAATTGTTGATTTTGTTCAATCAATTTTTCGGATTTTAGCTACCAACTTGTGAAAGTATGTCTCTGGAGTTTCTAGCATGCTATAAATTACAGTCAGTTCACCTGTCACAAATGTTATTTTCCCTTACTATAATTTTAAAATCTGAAAAAAAAAAATGTTGGCTGGGTGTTCTTTTACATTGCCGAGGCATACATTTAGAGACGCATCAGCACTATTTTATTCTCGACTCATGAGCATATGCAGGGGTTGGGTTGGATTGACATGTAATCCATTAAAAAGCCCATATGCCGGGGTCGGATGCTAATTTTTATTTTTTATTTCTTAACACTGTTTAATCAGTATAAATTTTTTTATTAGTTTTTTGTGCATCATTTCTTCTTTTATTTCTTATTTTTAGGACATAAAAGTTGAGTGTATCTTCCAATATCTCTTTCTTATATAGATTCCTGTTGTGCTATTGTAGGATTATGTTTTTTTTTTATATTTTAAATGTGTTATACGACTGTGTTAATGTGGACTCGTTCATATATGCCAGGTATGAATCAGTTCAAGCCTATCTTCTTAGGAACTGCTGATCCAAACACTTCCTTGAGTAAACTCACTCGTGCTTGCAACACCCAGAAGTGCATTCGAGCTGGTGGGAAACACAATGATCTTGATGATGTTGGGAAAGACACTTACCACCACACATTCTTTGAGATGCTTGGTAATTGGTCATTTGGGGATTATTTCAAAGCAGACGCCATTGGATGGGCTTGGGAGCTTCTTACCAAGGCAAGTGAATGTATTACGTAGTCCCCCAGGCTCCCCAAGTTTCCACCCTTTTTTTTAATCTCTTTTTTCCCTATAATTTTACTTTTTTGAATCCATCCGCTACGATATATTCTGTGCATGCTCATGTGTTTATTTTGTTAATGTATGTGATAAGTTATTGATTGCTTTGTTCCTTTGCTGCTATCTCTAGTTTGCATGGAAAAAAAAAACTTGTTCTTAGGTGTATTAGTGGTATATTTTGAAGGGTGCATAATGCATTAGTCAGCAAAAGAAAATCAACAAGAACTTTTTCCAAAAATGTCAAATGAAGACTGGAAGTGTATTTGATATTCAAATATCGCCATCAATATTTCATTCAAGTCAACCCAAAACGCACTACCTCTTCTGTTCGGGGTGCCTTACAAGCCTCTTTTGGGAATCTGTCATAGAATTCTAGCTAGGGCTATATTTGTGTCAAGTTGTAGTTTATGTTATTACTGTGAATAACGATGTGAATTAGCTAACGGTGAAAGTAAATAACCATGTGAAGGGAGAATATAAGTTATTTTTTCATACACATAATTGAAGACAGCCAAGAGTTTTATCCAGCACATAAACCTATGTAAGTTGGCAATAGGCTTGGTAAGTGAACAATTTAGTTTCTATGAACTATAAATAGAATTGCCATATATCTGTTTTTGCAGGGGATGATATACATATTTACTTCGTGCTTGTATTTGCATTGGATAGGATGGTAGATTAAAGTTGCTGTTTTTTGTTAAATTCTTAATCAGCTGTCTTGCTATGTACGGTTTGTGCAATTGATTCCTGTCCATCTTTGATCAGGTTGAATAGTTTTCAGAATTCTTGCAATATTTGTATCTAAATAGTGCTTTTAACTGTTCAAATCCTCAGCATTAACCTTTTATCTCTTACATTAAGTTAATGCATATGCTGTACCACTTATAAAACTATATATATTTTTAAAAATGCATATGTTGTAGCACTTCATTGGGTTATTCGTTGCTATCACTCAATACTAAGACTTCTTGTTTATCCCGTACCGTTGGTGAATTTATAAGAATTAGGGTGTAAAGTTATTACTTTAGTGTTCAAATCTTGGCCCTGGAGTCGTGCGTATTTGTTTTCAATAGAAAATGCGTTATGGTTGATAATGCATTCTTGACAATAAAAAAGTTCTCTTTGATTGGCTGAATCAAGAATCTGTTCTTGGAGAATAAATTGTCTGACTTTATGAAATTATGAGTGCGACTTCTAAAACTCATCTTTTTCACTTTTATGAAATTATAAGTATGACTTTTAAAACTCATCTTTTTCACTTTTATGAAATTATAAGTATGACTTTTAAAACTCATCTTTTGTCCTACACCTTATATTTCACTCCAAATCAAATTACGCTGAATGCATTGATTGATTGGTTGTTGGCCTGCAGGTGTATAAACTACCTACGGATCGGATTTATGCCACCTATTTTGGCGGTGATGAGAAAGCTGGCCTTGCCGCTGATGATGAAGCCAGAGATATATGGCTCAAATTTTTGCCTCCTAGTCGCGTACTGCCTTTTGGTTGTAAGGTATGTTTTTTTCTTCATTTTTTAGGTTTTTATTTTATCTTGTGATGACAAGAAAGTTCTTGGTGAATTCTATGTTATGAACATCATAAGGATTCATTTTCTGCTTTAATTCTAGATGGCTGAGAACCTGAACTCTAGTCTTGCAGATGATTTCTTCTTTGAAAAGAATATATATATTTATTTATTTTTAATATAGAAAAAAGAATTATAAGTAGAGAAGACCTCTTTTTACTGGTCAAAAGGAAGAAAAAAAAAAGGAACTATGGAAGAAAGAGAGGGATAAAGAAGGGCTGCTTTATCTTTTGCCATTAGGATTTCTATGATCACATATATTTTGCAAAGGGTTGCTTTATCTTTTGCTATTAGGATTTCTATGATCACATATATTTTGCAATTTGCATTGGCTTTTCTTATGGTATTTAAGATTGGTTAGTAAGGCTTGATTTGGAAATTTATGGCTTCATGTAGTTTATTTTTTTGATAAATAAGGTTTTATTAGAAAGCATTCAAAAGGGGAACCTGCATAAACAGTACAAGGGCTAAATAGGGTCCCTAACCTCTCAATCTGTCCAAAAAAATCAACTATCTCCCCCTGGATTTACAATTTCTCCTAGAAACTCAACAAAAAAGAGAACTAAAGAGAATTTTAGCGCTCCAATTAGGGCTGCAACTCGGGCGGGTTAGAGGTACAATCCAGGCTCAACCCTACATGTGAAATGTTCAACCCTAATCCTACTTCCAACCCTAACTACTCAACCCTAGCCCAACCCATCCTTAAATTTTTAAACTCGGGTTGAGATTTGGGGTTAGAAAGTCGGGTTAATTCGGGTTATCTATATCACCAATCTCCATGTTGAAGATTTAGAGTGATTTTTAATAAGTTTCACATTAGATTACTCCTAAACACACAAAAAATTAAGAACTTAATAAAAATTTCTAAAAAATTACAAACAATTTTTTAAGAAATTAATTATCCAAAGTGTTAACATACAATAAATTAAGATTTAAATAAAGGAAGTTGAAAAGAAAAAGGTTATCATAATTTGAATATTATATATAATATATTTAAAATAAAAAATATGCATAAAAATAATATTATAATTCAGGTTCGGGTTGGGCTCGGGTTGTTGGCACCTCAACCCAAGCCCAACCCTAATTAAGTTTAGGTTGAGGTTTTTGAACGCAAACTCAAACATAATTGTAAAAATAGTTGCCCAAGCCTGTAAAATAATCGGGCTCGGCTTGAGTTGGGTTCGGGTTGCCTAACCCAAGTTGCACCCCTAGCCCCAATAGGAGTCTCCTCATCATCGAAGGATTCCTATTCCACTCCTACCAAAAGCACCACCAAACACATAGGGGTGCCACCCTTCAAAAGTTACGGGCTTGGGAGCCTACTGAACAACCTCTTCAAGCCTCAATCGTGCCTCACGAAGACTGGGGCATAATCCACTGGACTCCAAACAAACTGCAACTGTCCTTGGCCACAGGGCAATGCAATAGGACTCTTCATCTCTCTAACACATGCAACACCGGGTTAACGATGATCTGTCTTCTCCTTCTCATATTATCCAGTGTCTCAGAATCCTTCCCAAACTTGCCATCCAAGCAAAGGAATGCAACCTTAAGAGGGGCCTTCGTACGGCAGACGACCTTCCACGGAATTCTCTTTGTAAGAAAGCTATTAAGAAAAAATAAGACACAAGAAGATCAAACACTTTTTTTTTTGGATTTGTACATGGGATGATGATATTGAAGAATTCACTTGTATGTTACGGTGATCAACCTTGAAACTTTTTTCTTATGTAGATGAATGGAAAATTTGGGAGAAATAGTACGGAAGGCCTCCATATGGTTTCTATTAACTTACAGAAAACATATCAACAGAGTCTTTGAAGATAATTTGTGATTTTTTTGAATGATAGGTATTGAGAATATGTGCACGCAATACTACATGAGAACACTAGATGAGAGACAAGTGAATTATAATAATACAAAGTTACATCATGAATGTCTTTTTATCTATCTTTTTGCATCGGTTATGGATAAACTTTTTGGAAAAAACCGGGAGATCTTCATTATGTATGTTGGTTACAAAATGTTGGACTTTTAATAAAATATATGTTCAAAACAGGAGTCTGTACAAAATCAGATTTTTAAGGTGGAGGACTGGCAAGAAAAAGAGAAGATAGGATAAGAAATGAGTACTTTTAACATGAGGGATGGTCACTTCAGATGGTTTGACAAGTCTGTAGATAGTTTATGTATTACAAGAAAGGAGAAAGGTGGTTCAGAACTTGAAAGGGTAGGACATGCTAAGGCTACAATGACATATATATATTTTAATTTTGTTCTTATGAGTTTTTTTTTTATAAGTAATGTATTATATACAACGCTTAAGAGGGGAGCGCATCCCAAGAACTACACAAGGGCCAAATAGGGCCCCTAGACACTCAAAAGTATCTACAAAATCCACCATCTCCCCTATAGATTTACAATGTCCTCCCTTGAAGCCAAAAAAATAATATGTGTAGAGAACTTAAGCGTACTAATAGGAGTTTCCTCTCCCCCAAAGGATCTCCTATTCCTTTCCCTCCACAAAGACCACCATAAACCCAAGGCCACAACTCTCCAAGCATCCCGGGCCTGTGTACCCACTGGACAGCCTCTCCAAGCCTCAAGGGCACTCCTCGCAGAAAGAGGCATAGCTCACTGGACCTTGAAAAGGCCAAGGAACAAATCCCAACAATCTAGAGCCACCGGACAATGAAGAAAACGATGATCCACCGACTCCTCATCCCTCTTGCACATAAAGCACCGGTTCACTAGAATCTGTCCCCTCCTCCTCAGGTTGTCTATTGTTCTTATGAGGTTATTAGAACTTAGTGTTGGCATATTTCGTGGCAAAAGCCGGAGTTATTTTTATTTTATTTTCAAAATTAGGCTTAGTTATTTAGGTTTAGAATTTACCTCAAATCCGTAAACACCAAAGACAATTTTTGAAGATCAAAAGGGTAGAAAAGGTAATGACATCTTGAATTAGTAACTCACCAATTAGATTTTTTATTTTTTACATTCATATTATTGTACATACTAGGGTTTGAAGATTGTAAGGTTTGATCCATAAAAACTTTTTTCAGAATGCACACAAATGTTTTAGAAAATTTATATTTTAGAAATCCTAAAGGAACAACTAACAAGGACAGGGAAAAATTTATCGAAGTCCACTAAGTTTTGATCAAAGGCTCAATTGATTGAAACCACATCATAGAGCTTTGATCGAAGGGTCGACTGATTGAAGTTGTGAAGTTGCTCTCGATTGAAAGCTCAATCGACACGAAATATTTCTATGAGAACTTCTCAAATCAGAATTTTAGGTTGTATTTTCCTTTTCTGATTACAATGTTAAAACCCTAATTTCTTTGGACTCAAACAGTATATAAACACCCCTAAGCTCTCAAATTCATATAGAGAGAATATATACAAGTCAAGAGTGAGTTTTTTATTGAGAGCAAATGGACACGTAGAGAACATGTATTTCTTTTCATCATCTTGAATGTTGCATTAGATGGTGAGTTATCATTCAGAGTATTGATCATTAACTTCTGGGGCCTAAAATGTCACAACACTAAATCACTCAAACAAACAGCTGGATGTTAATTAGTCATGAAGATCAATTTGCTAAAGGAGAAGTGGATTGCTTGACTGACAACAACAAAAACTCGAGTGGAGAGTCTAGCATAACTCTGAGTCAAGAAGTAACTAGTTGATTCTAGGGTTTGGGAATCTGGCTAACTTAGTTGTAATCTTCTTTCTCATAGTGGATTTGATCTGCCTGGAGTAGGTTAAATAGTTTTCCCCGTTGGGGTTTTTTCATGCAAACATAGTGTGTATTTATTTTTGCTCTCTGTACTCTAATTGATTCATATTGCCGCGTTTTGAATATAATTGTCAATTATTGTTAGTTAAAATAAGACAAGATCTATTCATCCCCTCTAGCTCTATTTTGGGCATAGTGCATTTTGATGTATCAGTGTTTGGATCAACAATCTTACATTTTTCAGTTCTTTTTGTACGTAAAACATTTTAACTAGTGATTGACCCAGTTGTTTTTGGTGTGCAAGCCAATGAGTTGTTTAAGAATGGGATTTTTTGTACTTTTATGAGGATCTTTTATGACCTCATATTCTTTCTTTCTCGTCCGAAATGGCAAGGATTTGTAACTTAATGGAAAAAGCAGTTGGCTGTGAGCATCATCCAACTTGGGATTGCCTACTGCTCTGGGACTTTTAAGCACACTTGAGTAATTGAACTGCATGCCATAGTCATTATACGGACAGATTGCTTTTGGCTTTGCAAGTTGATCTTCCTCATACATTATCTTCTTAAGAAAATATTTACTTCTGAGTTCTGACCAAACACAAATGATTATAAACTATAAACAATTTTTGCTGTAGCAGATGCTAAAGAATCGAATTTGGCATTTATGTCGTCTAATTGTTCTCTCTATCTTTCACAAAATGAAGCTATAATTATCAACACAGGAGGGCCATGGAAACATAAAGAAGTTTATGCAAATTGATTCCATTCATTTTGAATTTGAATCATAAGAACTGAAAAGGATGAGCAAATGAAATCCGTTTATGTTTAGTGTTTGTTGTTTATAAAAACAAATTTTTAGGATAAACATGTTTGATAATTTTTGTTTTGTTTATAAATTTTCAAAACGCTTTTAAAACAACACTGTAGCTAAGCATTCAAATCCTAAACACCAAAATGATGTTTATTGTTTATGTTTATTAATTTTTTTTTTATTTTTGATCTAAAATGGTGATTATATTAATTTAATTAAAAATTGAAACTAAAAGTGAGAAAATGAAAAGAATTTTTTTTTATAAAAGGCTATTATTTGATACAACGATAAAAATATTAGAATGATCAAGTGTGGATAGAATTAAAGAGCATCAATTACCTTGAGAAAAAAATATTGGGTACAATATGAATAATTACTAATATACTTGATAATAAGAAATAGTTACTTAGGGGCACCCATGCTAAAAAAAAACCTTATTTGAGGAAAAAGAACAAAGAAGTCTCAACCATCTCCTTGTCAAAGAAACAAGAATGATATTTTGTACTCGTCTCATTCATTCATTTTCAGTGTTGAAAGGAAAATAGAAATCAAAAAAATAAAAAGAAAGTAGTAGCATAAGAAGTTCAAGAGCAAGAGTATGCCCTCCAAATCCCTCTTTTCACTCCATACAAATTGGAAAACTTTCAACTTTTCCATAGTTATATATATTTTATTTTGTTGGTAGGGGTTCACAAAGAACTGTGGAACTATAAAGAACTTTAGCTGAATCGAACTGAACCGAACCGTTCACTACGGTTCAGGTTCCGGTTCCGGCTCCAAATTTTAGGAACCGTTCACTACGATTTCGGTTCCAAGCCTTGGAACTGGAACCGTTGAATATATATATATATATACACACATATAACTGTTATAAAATCATTGTAATAGTTATAATAACCTTTTGTTATGTAAAAAATTTTAAACAATGGAGTTATTATAACTATTATAAGGTTAAATACAACTCCTATAATAACTGAATTGAACCGAACTCATTTATTCTGGTTTCAAAATTAAAGAATCGTTGGGAACGGTTCTGGTTCCGGTTCTCCCAATAATTGTAAGGAACCGAATCGTGTGTATCCCCCTACTTGTTGGGGACTTCAGGGTTGTGGGTCATTCTAGTTTTACAGTATAATTTGCAGTGTGTAGATATATATGTAACCCAATATTATTTATTTCTTTTTTATGCATATTTCTTGCTTTGTTATTGTTGTATAGATTTGTAGTAGCATGAACTTGACTTTTTATGCAGTTTATTGTGTTGATTTTTTATTTATTTATTAAAAAACAGTTTAAGGTTAACAAACATGTTTTTCTGTTTATGATTTTTAAAATAAGCCAAACGTTTTTTGTTATCAAACAACACTCATGTTTATGGATAAACAAAATCGTAACATAAACGCTGTTTATATAAACACTTAAACAATAAACACTAAGCATAAACGGTTACCAAACGGGCCCTTATTTAGAGAATTGTTTCGGTTCATCTGTTCACATTGAAACAGCAAAATACTTGAAAATTCATTATAATTTTATTACATGACAGTTTTGCCCTTTTTATTCTGTAAAGGACCTTGTAAACCAAATTTTATGTTGGTAGACATGTCGATGTGCGCGCAGGTGTTGATAAGTTGATATACGTGTCAATGCTTCAATTATAATGTCAACACAAAAATAGTGAGGATATTGATGGCACATTGGTAATGTCACTATGATGTGTCATTAGGTATTAGTTGAATTTTTTATTTGTATTCCCCAAGATTTAAGATATATTGAAAAATATTTTTTGATAAATTATAGAGAACATCTTAATAAATATATTAGCATGCTGTTGGATGTTAAAACATATCCAGCCACTAAGGTCCCAAACCTTGTTTGTCCAATATATTCATATTTGATATCCTTATTCTACTATGATGTTGGCATCTCTATCTTTTTCCTTCTTTTTTTTTTTTTTTTTTTTGCATATACATGCTATATTGAGCTAATTAAAGTTTTATTGCTGTTGCTTTGTCCCTTTTGTAACTTCAAACAGGACAACTTTTGGGAGATGGGTGATACTGGACCTTGTGGACCCTGCACCGAAATACATTATGACCGAATTGGGAATCGTGATGCTGCATCATTGGTTAACAATGATGACCCTACATGCATCGAGATATGGAACCTTGTATTTATCCAGGTATATCTTTCACCAATCTTGTTCAATGGCTTTCTATCCATTGTGTTGTTTGTCATGTGAGTTGTCTTACATAACCTTAAGACTTCAAATGTGTTGGAACTTGGAAGTATTGGTCTGACTGGCTGTCGTGCATCTGTGTTTTGTGACGACCGGTGACAAGACATCAGAGCTCAACATAGCATTTCTGTAGTTGCATATTGCATGTTGTTGTTTTGGTCTAGCCGAATAGTTTGCTACCAGTTTGGCAAATTGTTTACATTGGTTTGTTGTCTCCTGCAGTTTAACAGGGAAGGTGATGGTTTGCTTAAACCTCTGCCTGCTAAACATGTTGATACTGGACTGGGTTTTGAAAGATTAACTTCTATTCTCCAGAACAAGATGAGCAATTATGATACTGATGTGTTCTTACCCATCTTTGATGCCATCCAACAGGTAAGATCATGCTGCAATGAATCTTTTAATGAGTAATATTAGATAGAAGAGTTTCTTTCAGACAACTGACAACAATGGCCCTTTTGGAGTTGAGTTGTTCTACTGGTTTTTATGTGAAGGACACAAGCCTGGTTTTTCTCAAGGTATTAGGAATGTTAATGTTTCTTTTTGTGTGTGTCCACGCGCATGTGCTGCTGCCTTGGAGGCAATTCTGACCGAATAATTTGGGGAGGAAGTGTAAAACTGATTGCCAGTTAAAGCTGCATTTACAGAAGTGCCAGAGTGCACTAGTCACCTTCTTCGTTGTTTGATGGTGCCCGAGTTGTATATGTTTTTCTTTTTGTTTTGTTTGACTTGAGTTATGCATCAAGTTTTTGAGATCTCATTGAGTGTTGAGCTGGTGGTTTTGTTGGTATTTTTGTTTATCCAGTTTGACAGGCTGCACCTTCATGTTGCACGTGGGATGTGTGGTGGTAGTAAAACGTGTTTGCTCTTGAGGATGCATAAATGCTTATTCATTAAGAATTGTTTTCCGGATAATTTTCGTTTTTGAATTTATTTAGTTCCCAAATTCTATTTATTGTTTATATATATATATTTTCTTGGGTGAGTCTTATATAAGGGGAGTATAGGCTAGTGACTCTTGTATGCTGCCATGCATGTACATGAGTTACAATTTTTTTTAATAACTAGATTGAATTATAGACAAAAGGGACTGTAACTCATGTACATGCATGGCAGCATACAAGAGCTACTAGCCTGTACTCCCCCTTATATAGGACTCACCCAAGAGAAAAAAAAATATAAACAATAAATAGAATTTGGGAACGTAATAAATTCAAAGACGAAAATTATCTGATAAAAAATTCTTAATGAATAAGCATTTATGCATCCTCAAAAGCACACACGTTTCACTACCACCACACAGCCACACACCCCACGTGCAACATGAAGGTGCAGCCTGCCAAACTGGATAAACAAAAATACTAACAAAACCGCCAGCTCAACACGCAATGAGATCTCAAAAACTTGATGCATAACTCAAGCCACACAAAACATACAACTCTTGCACCATTAGACAACGAAGAAGGTGATTAGTGGACTTGGCCCTTCTGTAAATGCAACTTTAACTGGCAATCAGTTTTACACTTCCTCCCCAAATTATCCAGTCAGAATTGCCCAAGGCAGCATCACATGTGCACGCGCGTGGACGTTCACACACACAGAAATATTAACATTCCTAACACATTTAGAAAAACTAGGCCTGTGTCCTTCACATAAAAACCAGCAAAACAGCTCGACTCCAAAAAGGCCACAGTTCATACTGTCTGGCATAAATAAACAAAAAATTGGTGTGTTATGTATCCAAGGGCTGGTTCCACTCTTGCACAGTCTTGTTTGATTATCAAGATGGTGGTATTTCTATGGACAGAGTAGAAAGGATAGCGTATTAAAATGGTATTGGTCTTAAATTTTTTTAACTGGTCCTTGCTGTGGTTCTGTCAAGAATCATCACATTTTCTATGAGATTTCTCTGGTCTTGACACACCTCTTTGTTGGAAAAATAGTGAATTATGTGTCCAATTGCTCTTCAATTTTCTAAATGAACTGCTATGCCCCTCTACATTTATATTTCTTTTCATTTCTTTGGTAGGCAACTGGAGCTCGACCATATTCGGGTAAAGTTGGAGCAGATGATGTTGATAAAGTTGACATGGCGTACAGGGTTGTTGCTGACCACATCAGAACTCTTTCAGTTGCTATTGCTGATGGTTCTTGTCCAGGTGGAGTGCCAGAAACTTGGACATTGGTTCTACCTTTGCTGTTTGATTTTTAGCATATGGGCCTTTTTTTATTTTGATAAGTATGATATTTTATACAAAAGGAGCTCAAGAGGGGAGTCTCCCAAGAGAATACAAAAAAAGCCACAAGTGGCCACCTATAGCTTCAAACTATCCACAAATTCTGTAAGAATTCCCGAGGATGTACAATTTTGCCCATTTACCCAAAAAAATATTTGAGAGATCAAATAGGAATCTCAATTCCATCGAAGGACCTCCTATTTCTCTCGCACCACAATCCCCACCATAAACAAAGGGGAGTAGCCCTCCATGCATCTTTGACTTGGCTCGCCACTGTGCACCCTCTTCAAGCCTGCAACATATCCACTGTAGTACTGGAAGACACCCAAAAAATGCCAAACATAGTCAAAGACACACCAGTTAGCTATAACATGTCATCTCCTTTTGAGGTTGTCTAAGGTAAGAATTCTGCCTAGGGCCGCAATCCAAGTGAACAAGGCCACCTTAAGAGGGGCTTTCGATATCCAGATAGCCTTCCAAGGGAAACAGAAGCCAGGAGTTTCCGTCAGGTTTTGGTAGAAGCGGCGAACTGCAAATGTCCCTCTCGGGGAACCCACCCAAACCATCTCATCCATCCCCTCACCCTCCACTACCTGGTTGGCTATAGAGAACTGCCAAGGGCTCTGCTACCTCGTCAATCTTCCAGTCATGAAACTCTCTCCGAAACCGCACGTCCCAACTCCCAAGTCATCCTCCTGTTATCGAGCCGATAACTGTCGGCTACCAAGGCGCGTCTGTCCGAAGCAATCCTAAAAAGCCGAGGAAATCTTTGAGCTAAAATAGTGTCCCCGCATCAGAGTTCCTCCCAAAATCTGACAAATCTTCCACTCTTGACTCTGAATCGGATGCATTTAGAGAACTCGTCCCAGCCTTTCTGGATAAGCTTCCAAGCTCCCACACCAGACGGGGAGTTCACCTCCCTAGATATCCAACCGCTAGCTCCTTCCCCGCTCCGACAAGCAATGACCCTCATCCATAACCTGTTCCTCTCTCCCCCAAACCTCCAAAGTCATTTGCCCAACAAGATATGGACTCAGTAAAATATGGACTGAATGCTCTAAAGTCTTGTCTTAAGTGGTATGTCCTCCACCTCTCCAAAGGGGAGGTTGGGGATTTGGGGCACGTGTGTGAGTATATATACCCATTAAAAAAACCAGATATGGACTCTTATCTGTAATTAATGAAGTATGGATTCCCCACCCAGTTAGTGTAGCATGTACAATTATTAATGGGACATTTGTTTTTATTTTGTGTATTCTGTTTTGTCCTTTTTCTTTGTTGGTGGTGGTTTTGCTCGCTGGTGTTTCTTTTGTTTTCTTGGAGCTTGGCTATGTACAACATATGGAAAATCTTGTTCTCGATATTGCAGGAGTTGTAAGTGGCTTTGTTAGTGCTCTACATGGACAATTTATAACTTTGCCTATATATATATATATATATCTAAATGGATCTGGTCTGCAAATCTTTAGGATGTGAGTTTTTGAGT
The DNA here is from genome assembly GCA_026545225.1 of Cornus controversa. Taxonomy (NCBI): domain Eukaryota; kingdom Viridiplantae; phylum Streptophyta; class Magnoliopsida; order Cornales; family Cornaceae; genus Cornus; species Cornus controversa. Next base: position 11,938,432 of record CM048850.1, read on the forward strand.
TTGTATAATTACTTTGAGTAATTAATATCATAACTTTTGTGCCCAGTCCTTCCCTCTTCCCTCCCACTGCCGTTGATTGACGGGAACCAACAATCTATACTGATATATAAAGTGTTTACTCCTTGGTTTGTCTTCACTTCTCTCAATGCTGTCAGTTGGCATTGTGAGATAAATTTTTATGAATATAGATACTTGAAAAGAGTAGTAGAAAATAATTAAATGCACACGGGATATGATGAGGTAAGGAACTCATGTGTGGTCCGCGTCACTATAAAAAAAGAAAGAATGCACTTTGACTTTCTCTCCTCTTTCACTGTTCTCTTGTTCCTCACTGGAACTTTTTACTTCGACAGCCATAATATTCACTTCTCCTTTGAGGTTCCTTTTAGGCTTTGGGCTGTGGAGGCTTAATGTAATGGAGAGCACATAAATTGATTGGTTACCAAATCTGTTAAACGCATTGGACTTTTACAATCTTTTTGTGTTGGTTATGCTTCTTTGGTTTTTCTTTTTATGAAAGTGATATAGGGCAACATACTAATGGGGAATACTTCCTTTCATTTTTTTATTGGTCTCCTTATTTTGTTGCCTTCTGTAAGTTTTGATGATTAGATCTTTAATTTTAATGCAACGAAGAATGAAAGTATTATAATTTCTTTCTGAGGCAGCCAAGATTTAAAATCATCTAGTTGACCTGTTGGGTCTACTGCTATATATTTAGTGTTCTTCGTCCTTCATTTGAATTGCTGATGTTCTCTTGAACATTACTATTACATGTTCCTTTCTAAATGGGGAGTTGTTTATTTATTTATTCTTTCTTTTCTCTACCAGTCTTGAAACCTTGACCTTGTGGCTTGGGAGTCGTTTATTTACTTTTAAGGATATCATTTTTGTTGTACTGGTTAATTATCTCTTCAGGCAACCACTTTATGCAAATTATGCCGAAGGATAGGTTTTTATTGGTTGGGCTAACGGTGTGCAATGGCCTTTTGTATCTCTTTAAATCTGTTTTCAAGTGGAACTCTTGATAATCGTACTTGCTGTGTAGGCAACGAGGGGCGTGAATATGTTCTGAGGCGTATTCTTCGCCGTGCTGTACGTTATGGGACTGAAGTCCTCAAAGCTCAACAAGGATTCTTCAGTGGGTATGAATGACAAATTTTGCTTCCATCTCGTGATTATTCACTGTATATGTATCTGTTATAGTTTTGTACGCTGATTTTAATTGTATTCCTTTTCATTTATAAAAATAAAAATTAGGGGCAATTTAGAAATTTAGGGTTACATCTGTTATTCGTAATACCCATATATCATTTCTGATGTTATTTTGTTAATAATTATGTAAAAACAGGCTTGTAAACATTGTGGTGAAAGTGATGGGTGATGTTTTTCCAGAGCTGAAACAACATGAAGTGCACATCAGGGACACAATTGCAGCCGAGGAAACAAGTTTTGGCAGGACATTGCTTAATGTAAGCTCGAACCTTATATCCAAAATTATCATATATATACATATATTATGCTTGGCAGTTGTAATCTTATATACTGTGCTGTTCTTAAAAAATGACACGCTTCAGCAAATTTTAATTGCAGACGGCAGTAATATTATATAATTCTTTCATCTAATTTAGATCTTTACAAAATGAACCACTTTTGCAGTCAAAGAGCTTTTGTGTGAAGTTAAAGTTTGTGTCTTATAAGCCTTGGTTTGATGTTTAGGTTGGACTTTTAAGTTTATCGAATTTCTTTGAACTATTGTCGAGGTTCTGGATTTAGTTTCGTCATAAGCAAGCAAATTTTGCATTTGGGAACTGCCATTGTTAGTGCTCTGATGGTTTGTTTAATTCACTGTATTAAATAATCCATAAAACTTTATCAGAAAATTATCCCTCAGAATTTCAGAATTTTCACTTCTTCGAGATGTAAATTGATTAATAAATCACTTGATCTAGAAGTCAAATGATCAAACACGTGTATGTATCCATATATAATTCTCTCTTTCTTCCTGGTTTGTCCTCATGGGTTTGTTACCTAAAGTTTGCTTTCCAACGTGAGATTCTTTATTCTTAACTTGTGTAAATACTGTTTACATGTTAAGGGATTTTGTTGGATAACTACTGAACATTTCTTAATTGGACTGATTTGTCTCCTGTCTTCAGGGAATTGAAAAATTTAAGAGGGCTGCTCAAGATGTTCAGGGGAAGATATTCAGTGGACAGGCAAGCATATAGTTTTTTAATTTCTTTGTTACTGTACATTCAATGTTATCAAAAAACAAAAATAAAAAATAAATAAAATGGGGAAGAAATTTTTTTGTTTCCCACCAAACATTCAGCGTCTTGGTTTTCTCATTGTATCGTATGTTAAGAATCATATCATGCAATAATTCAAAATTTGGTTTCAGTGTGCATCATTTTTTACACTAAGATTTTGATCTAGTGGATCTGTTTTATAATTGCATTCAAGATTCATTTGACTATTCAAGATTCATTTTATGAGACATGCATTTGTTAATACCAAGTAGAATTACAATGATGCAACAGCATTAGTTTCCCTTTCTGTGAGACAGCATGCACACATTGCTATTCCAGTTGTCATGCAGTTTCCTTAATCTAACGTTAACCTCTAAAGTACGGTCTCATATAAGAAAAGCCAAAGAGGTGCATAGTTTTTCCACCTTTTTTTCTGAACTGCCTGTGCAACCAATTTCTGTTCTCTCATTTTGAGATCCCATAAAAGCTTCAAGAAACATTTAATGGATGCCATAAAAAGTCTTTTCTAGATAAATTTTGCATTATGTTGTGAAAAGGTTTTGTTGAGCTGAGCTGTATAAATCTTGCATTATGTGGAATTGTGACGAGAGTTTGAAGTGTTTTAGATAAAGGTTTTTTGGTGGTGTTTGTGAGGCTTGCCTACAAGTTCAGGCAGTTATATAATACCTTGTGGTTTAGGATTATGCTGATCTAGATTGGTGTACATCTTATTAGTGGATGAGGGTTAGTTAAAGGAACGTGTCCTTATAACCATCAATCTGTAGCCAACCCTTTTTTCCTTTTTAATTATTTTTTCTCCCCCCGACCAACAATGAATTACATTTGTCTTTTTTGGTATTCATATGAACACACTACAAAACTTTGAGGAATATATCCTAATGTTTTTCTAATATATTTAGCGCTAAATATTTTTAGCAAGTTTTATATTTGGTTGAGCTATTTTCAGAGAGTATTTTTCTGTAGCCTTGAGCTTTTTCCCACACTATTGTACATTGAGTGATTAGTTTGTGTGAGTTCTCTTTGAAGCATAGTTGTTAAAGGCTCAAGGCACACAACAGTCTCAAACTACTGTTAAGCCAAAAGCATGAGAACATCAAACCAGAAGGATTTCTAGTCTTTTTTGTGATAATATGCTTTAGCAACTGTTATACGCATTAGAGAAACAAACTACAAAACATAAACAAATTAAAGTTCATAAAAAAATTAAAAAAAAGGAAAAAAAGAAAGAGAGAGAAAAGAACAAAATGACCATAAAAAGAAAAAAAAAATTGAACAGAGAATAAAAAAACAGAGCAATAAGGATGAAAAAAAAGAAACAAAAAACAGAGAAGAAGAAGTTGCCAGAGAACTTGTCCCACTGTATATTAACTTCTAGAAAGCCTTAAATTGATTGATTGTATTGAATCTATCGATCGTCTCTTTTTATTTCTTTTACCGTTAGGGACTGTATTATATGGTTAGAGTCCACCATAACACAAAAATACATCACATGCGCTAGTAGGGAAAAAAAATAAGTGTTTTATATTAGGCGCGACTTGCACCTGGGGCCTCAGATGCAATAGCGCGTGCCTTATTGAAGGGGCTTGGCCTGGCCTTGGTCCAATAGTTGCGCACAACTACTGAGCGGAGCCTTGAGCCTGAGGCGCGCCTTTGACAACTATGCTTTGAAGTCAAGCTACTTGCATTCAGCTGATCATGATACCTTAGTAGAAGCTAAAATCGTTCAACAACCAGAATTGTCTAAACTATCACTTCGAGAAGCGGATCATCACGTGGTGATTGCGGTTGGTGTGGATCAGTGTGGCTGGAAATTCCGAAGGCATTGGAACTGGAGCGCACTGATTGTCCGAGATAAATCAATCACAATTCTAATTTTAGTCCCCATGTTTTTCCTTGATTGGGTTTCGACATTAAAAATTGTGGTGTCTCTCTCTCGCTCTTTATATTTCTGCAATTTTTAGGTTTGTATGCTGGTTGCTTGCTAATTGGTTAACAAACTTAACAAAATTTTAAAAATCAATCAAATTGAGCAAACGGGACCTATTCACCCCACCCCCCCTGCTAGGTTACTGTTGCAATTATTTCTTGAGGCCTTTTCACTTTTCTTTTCTTTTTTCTTGGATGGAAGGGTGGGGGTGGGGGGAAGATTATATGCCTTGCCTATGATTTTACTTTTGAAAACTCTGGTTGTCATTATTTAGCAACCTCACATGGGTTGTGCATTGATTTTCCTTCTTCTGTAGTTTAATAATGAAATGATCTGTGAGAAGAATTTTATCAAGAGTTCTGTTGGCCAAAGAAATATAGCCAATGGGACAATGTGTAGGTTTAATTCCTTCACCCTCCACTTTTGCTTAGCTAGGAAAGTTGTCTTTACCTATGTGCCAAGATGAGGCAGTTTTATTAAACTCTGGGATTATATGAAATTTAAAATTTGATTAATTGACGCTAGCATCTGCTTGGTTGCAGGATGCGTTTGTCTTGTGGGACACATTTGGCTTTCCACTAGATCTGACTCAGGTGCATGGATTGCTACTTTGTTTACTTTTAATATTGTGCTGTATAAATTCGACTTCTCATGGCTTTTTTCTACCAGTTGATGGCGGAAGAAAGAGGCTTGGTAGTTGATGTTGAGGGTTTTAATATTGCTATGAATGAGGCAAGGGAAAGATCAAGGAATGCTCAGAATAAGGTAGTAGGTTTTTTTCCTTTGTTTTTCTTTTCATTTTTACATCTATCATAAAAGGAAGTGTCGGTTATATGCCACTTTTTAATATATATATTGTGAGTGTGTGTGTGTGTGAGAGAGAGAGAGAGAGAGTGGAGTAGCTTCTACATGAATTTGTGAATGTCAATGTCACTTTATGTGCTAAAATAAGTTCTTTGCAGGAAGCTGGTGGTACAATCGCCATGGATGCTGATGCCACCTCTATATTGCACAAGAGGGGGGTTGCTGCTACAAATGACACTTTCAAGTTTACATGGTTTCAGGTCAGCCTAAATCTTAGTTTAATGAATTATATGCTTGTGTGATGGTAAAAGCTCAGTTTGCCGAGCGTGAAAATCGAGGTTCAAGTGTGATGCAAATATTGCTAAATGTTAGGTCTGTACCTAATAGTGTTGATTAGTGGGGATCAACGCTGGTCGTGGCCGTTTTAGAGTTGTGGTATTTGTCTAATGGTTTACTCTTTGACCCATAAAAAATCATGTTGTTAGGAAATATTGACATCTGTTCAAGGTTCTTAAATATTAAAATAACGAGTTTATATTTCTTGGAATTATATTATGAGAAAATCCTCACATTCTTAAAATGATCGTTGGAGCAGTACCAATTGGAGATAAAATGAGAGAAAATTGGTTAAGATGGTTTGGACATGTGCACAGAAGACCTTTAAGTGTACCAATTAGGAAGAGTGACATAGTCCACTTTAAGGTTAATACTAGGGGAAGAGAAAGACCGAAGTTAACGTGAGTAGAGTTAGTAAGGAAGGATATTATAATATATTGTTTGACTGAGGCCATGGCCTTAGATAGCATGGAATGGAAAAATAGGATTCATGTACTTGGGAAAAAGGCTTTGGTTGTTGTTGTATATTGAGAGAAAAATACTTTTAGCGTAGTTATTGTGTGTGTGCATGTAGTTGTGCTTTTGCATGTGTCCCCTTTTATTCTAAAATTTTATGCACAAGTATGATGTAATTAATAGCTTAGAAACTTCATCATAGCTGAAGTTGTATATTTTATCAAAGCTATTTATTTATTGTTTCAGGATCATGAGAGTGTGATAAAAGCTATTTACACAGGAACTGAGTTCTTGGAAAGTGCTGCTGCTGGCAACGAAGTTGGTATTATACTGGAAACTACAAGTTTTTATGCTGAGCAAGGTGGTCAGGTATCATGTGCGCTGTGACATGATTTGTTTGGTCTTATTATCATCATAACTTAAGCTTTTATGCTTGCCTTTTTCAACTCAGATGTTTTGATCTAAATATAAGATCTGCGTTGTTATCATGAGTGTATTGTGTTTAGAAAGTGGCTAGGATGTTTAAAAGTTGTATTATTCTTGTTTTTTGGGTTGGATAATGGTACTAAGGAAATCATAAAACTGGGAGTTTTGGTACATTATCTCAAATAGAAGGTGGTTTACACAACCATCATTCTTTGGTTGAGAACTAACTTCTACGCCAATATTTTCCTTACTGCTTCCTACAAGAATTCTACATACATGTACAAAGTTGACAAGTCCTTGAATTCATTATCAATAACTGAATGTTAGAAAACTCAGGACTTCAGTTTCAAGTGTGAAATTTCTAGTATGATACACTCCGGTTAAATTGTTTGTCCTTTTTAATTGAAGGATGAATGAAATGGCCCTTCTAAATATCTGTAAACCCAGTAAAAAGAATGGTAGTGTGCTCTGGATCTGTCAAATTTTCCTTTATGGTACAACTAGCCCTTCTTACTACAATCTGGATCGGTTCTTTATTGGTTTGAAGGGGGAAAATGCTGTTAGACAGTCAGATGTTTCACTGTTTCAAAATTTTAAGGTGGAGAATGCTGGAGTGAGTTAATTTTCAAGGAAAGCCGTGATTTTCTTTTGCGAGGAGCTGAATGCTTGTAATGATGAGACAAAAAAATTGAAAGTTATTTGAGTTGGTGGATTTCCCTGCCAACTTATATTGTGGAAAATCTGCATTTTTTTATCCCAAAAGCCAGGGCTTAGATTTTAACATTTTCCGGCACATAATATAATATATAGAACATCTTGAATATTTTGTTTGTGAAATCTTTGCATCTGAATTTTCTTTTATGTATACATGAATTTCATGATATGAGAGTTCAGATGCACTTGGATATTCACAATAGATATGATGTGTGTACACTTTGGTGGTTTTCAAGAAAATTTTTAGTTGAAATTGTTTTAAAATCATATATTCTGTCTAGAAGTACTTTAAGGTTTAAAATGCAATCAGGGTCTCTCTTGCTTTGTTCCACTTCCTCTGCTGAGAAAGATCTTCCCTCTACTGCGGTCAGAATGTAGAGTGATTTCATGTTTTCTGCAATTAAGGAAGCCTAAATTCTGTAACCTTGTACTAGAAACACAATGAGAACTTGCCACGGAAGATGAAAATTTACAAACTTGAATTTTTTCCTTGGAACTTGGGAACACAACATATGTACAAGCACATCACACTTATTATCCTTGATTATAGAACTTCGGTGGATAGTTGAACCCGTAAAACCACATTCATTTATTTGGTTTTCTTAATAGACACATTGGATTCTCAAATATATTGTGTTACTATTGAATAACATTCACATGTTTTGAATCCTCTAATTCATTTTACTTCATGTTATTAGAAAAAATATGTTTAATGTTTTTAGGTCTGGAGTCCTGCACAATTTCCAAATTTTATTTAGATAATGACGTGCATATATATTTTTTCCTTTCAGAAAAAGTTGTTTTTATATCTGACATAGTTTGTGGGGTTATAGATATTTGATACTGGATCACTTGAAGGCCCCTTTGGATCATTTCAAGTTTGTACTGTTCAAATTTATGGAGGCTTCGTTGTTCATATTGGTTCTTTTGCTGGTGAGACTGGCAGGTTTTTCGTGGGTGATAAAGTAACTTGTAAGGTAAAATTCCTTCTAATACTAGACTTTTACTTAAATACATGCTTACATATATACATAGTTCCCTAAATATAAGCTATGTTTGCTTGAAACTGTAGCTACTTCTGTAATGACTTTGCAGGTTGACTATGAGAGGCGTAAGCTCATTGCTCCTAACCACACCTGTACACACATGTTGAATTTTGCCCTCAGAGTAATGCCCAAGATGATATTGCTTTGCGCTTCCAATCTTTATTCTCTCTTGATTCATTTGTGGATTGGTTCTCTAAATACTCTTAACATGAATGCAGGAAGTACTTGGTAATCATGTTGATCAGAAGGGGTCCATAGTTCTTCCTGAAAAATTGAGATTTGATTTCTCTCATGGTAAGGTTATTTATAGTTGGTTTAGTGTAGTGGCCAAAATCAATTTTGAATTCTGCTGAAATTTGAACAGGCAAGCCCGTCAAACCTGATGAATTGAGAAAAATTGAGTCCATCGTTAATGATCAAATCAAAGCTGAACTTGATGTATCTGCGAAGGAGGTAACGCTGGCTGATGCTAAGCGTATAAATGGTTTACGAGCTGTTTTTGGAGAAGTAAGCTGTTTCAGTTCTGTCATCATTGTCTTTTGGAGTTGGTTATGAGTTCAGACACAACCAATAGCAGAACTGTGCTCGGTTACAAGCCACCTTCAAATTTTTTTTTTCTTTCTGTTTTTGTTGTAGGTCTATCCTGACCCAGTCAGGGTTGTTGCAGTTGGTCGAAAAGTGGAAGATCTCTTGGCTGATCCAGAAAATGAAGAGTGGCTTTCAATTTCAGCAGAGCTTTGTGGAGGTATATATCTTCTTATAACTCTGATGCCTCTTATTGGACCTTTTCCATTAAATTTAAATTGAATCTGATATTGTGGATCTGTTTAGGGACCCACATATCAAATACACGGGAGGCTAAGGCATTTGCTCTTTTATCTGAGGAGGGAATTGCTAAGGGAATCCGTAGAGTAACTGCTGTTACAACAGATTGTGCTTTTAGGGCCATGGAATTTGCACTCTCTCTTGAGCAGGAAATAAACGAGGCATCCAAGGCAGAAGGAAGCTTTCTGGAACAGGTTTGGTTCTGATTTTATAACATTTTGTTAATCAATATCACTTTATGTAATTTATTATTTTGAAATCTAAATCGCATGTTTCAACACTGGCTCTGTGTATGGAATATAATCTTTCTTAATTTTCCTTTTCTGGAGTCAGCCTGACTCTTGTGTCTTTCTCTATTGCATTTGCTACTAGCACCAATATCTTCTAAACAGTGCTTTCGTTGTCTGATTTTGCACATCTACTTTTCCCAGTTAGTAGTATTCCTTCTTCTCAGTGCCAGTCTTAAAACTTCCCACGATGTACTCACTTACCTTTTCAGTCAATGACCTGTGTCATGTTTACTACCTTACCTTTACGAAGCTGGTCCCAACTCGCAAGGGCAAGAAAAGGAAGGGGGTTGCGTTAGGTAGCTTGACAGCCATCAATTTTTGTCAGGTTCAATACGAACATGAATCCAAAGCATAAATGAGTAAATGTTAGGGCGTTTCCCTTGCGCGATGTGTTGCATAATCTTCTGGATGCTTTGAGAAATGGAAAGGTAACCTCATTTTTCTTGTCGAGCGCAGGTAAAAAAGTTAGCTCAGGATTGTAGGCTTTGGATGTGGACTTGAAATATAGGAACATTGATAGGTAAAGAAATGAAGTTGGTAGACAAAAACTATGATTAGAAGAAGAGTTAATATAGTATGTCTACAAAAAACTAGTGGGTAGGAGAAAAAGCTAGAAAAGTTGAGGGGGCAAGATATAACCTTTATTATACTAGAAAATATAGATGGTGAAATGAAGTTGGGATAAACTTACATAAGAATTTAAAACATGCACCCCAAGTAGGACTAGATAACACAATAAAATTTTGGAAACATATTGATGAATTAAAGGATACCTGAAGGAAAAAAATTATACATAGTAGACTTTAATGGTCATGTAGAAAAAGATTGTGGTGGGTATGAGATAATACATGGTGGGCACGGATTTGGAGATTGGAATGACGTTGTAGAGGCTATCTTAGACTTTGCAGTGACATATAATCTTAATTAGGAATGCCTATTTTAAAATGAGAGGTGAACATTTAATAATATTTAAAAGTGAATCAAATATGAGTCAAACGATTACTCTTTATCTAGAAAGGTAGATCGTTTAACAAACAAAGATTGCAAGGTTATCCTAGGAGAGTTTAACATCACAACATAGACTACTAGTTTTAGATGTATTTATAAAAGGACAATCTAAAAAGAGAAGTAAAATTATAAACCCAGAACTAGGTGGTGGAATTTAAGAGGGGAGAAAGTAAAATTATTTAAGAATAGGTTGCTAAAAGAAGAAACATGGAATTTAGAATATGAAACAAACTTAATGCGAAATAGGATGACTTCATGTATTAAAAGAGTATCAAAAGATGTTCTTAGAGAATCAAAAGAAACAAGACCATTATCTATGTAAACTTCGTGGTTGATTGAATAGGTCCAAAACATCATAAACATAAAACGGGAATGCTATAAAGTTAGGGAAAAAACATGAAATAGAGAAACTTTGAAAAATACAAAAAATTAGACAAGCTAAATATAGAGAATACATTGATCTCTTTTTCTAAATTAGGCACAAAAGATGGGGACAAAAACATATATATAAACTGCTAAACTAAGTGATGTAGACAGAATTGTCGACGAACTTATTTTGACTCGAAGAAACCCATATTCGATCGGAAACGACCCAATAAGCAAAACCCGCCCATGGTGTTTTTCAATCGAATTCCATCGTCTAGGGCCTCGAAAGTGCGTTTTTTTGTCTTATAAGAGACTTGTTGAATATTTTGGGAATTTTGTTCGTGGACCAAACAAAGTCGAATTCGGGTGAAAATTTATATTTAGAAGTTTTTAATTATTAGGTTTCTTATTTAATTTTTTCGGAATATTTGGAGAAAGTTTTATTTTTAGCAGTTTCCATGTGCTACTAATTTTCCTTTTGTTTTTAGGTTTCCTTGTATTGTTAGGATTATGATTTCTCTATTATAAATACATGTATTGCATAGAGTAGAAGACACATTCAATTATCAATAATATATGAGATGATCTCTGCAACTTGTGTTTGCAATATACCCTAACTTTGTGGATTCAAAGTTGTTCTTGTTCGTGCACGAACGTTCATAGCTTTCGCTTCATCACTAAGGGAGGGTAAAACTAGGAATTATAGCTATATTAATTGCATCAAAAGTGATGATTTAAGGCTTTTAGTAAAGTTGACAAAATTAAAGAAATGAAATTCATATAGGAAGTTTAGAATTAGACGAATATAGTAAGCTTAGGGATAATTTATCAAAAAAAGTAGTAAGCTTAGGGATAATATATTTTTATGTAAGGTCAAAGAATGCGTGGTTAAAAATGTATTAAGGTTCATGAAATCAAGAATTACTTTAGGGCCGACTGGCATCCCTATGGATGGATATGCGACTATAGTTATCTCGATTGTAGGGAAACAAGTGAATTTGTAGTTATCATCGGCTTACATCAAGTGGCAGCGTTAAACCTATATCTTTTTGCTTTTAGTTATGGATGAATCGACAATAGGATGAGATTCCATGGTGTATGTTATTTGTTGATGATTTTATTTTAATTGATAAAATAAGAGGAGTGAGTGCTAAGTTGGAGGTTTGAAGGAAAGCTCTAGAAGTTTTAGATAAGTACGAAGAAAACTAAATATATGGAGTGTAATTTTTGTAAAGGTAGAAGTACAAATAGGGATGTAGTGAAGATAGGGGATTCAAAGGTACAAAAAAGAAAAGAATAAGTAAAAGAAATAAAAAGTTGAACATTTCAGTTATTTAGGCTCAATTATTCATAATGAAGGAGAAATTAGAGATGATGTTAATCATAAAATCAAAGTAGGACGAACAGGTCATGTTTATGTCAATTTTTGGTTAGAGAGGAATGGTTTGCTACTCTCAAATGGTGTCTTTGAATTAACAATGACAAGGCTTGAGCGACAGTCATTCTGAGCTGGCGAGACTTCCACGTCTCCCCACCTCTGGGGACGTTAGAGTCATCAATTCCAAATGAGGGATCACATTTAGGGTGGACGAGTGAGGGGTAAACCAGAGGCAACCGGGCGTTTCGACAGGAGAGTTAGAAGCTTAAGTCAGATCAGTGGGTGGGTTTCGATGACTTGGAAGGTTTCCTGTGGTGTGGGGGTAACTGACTTGCTGGATGATCTGTATTTATTCCGATTACCTTCACAGAATGAGGCTAGTAGGGTATTGAAAGAAGGGAGTAGAACATTGGGTGAGGCTTTTTCGTTTCTAGATGTGTGGGTGCCTAGAGCAGGGTGCGCAGGGAAATTTTGGAGGAAGGAGAGGCGTATATTGTTATACGGCTTACCACTGCGTTTGTGGACCCAGTCCCTCTTCGTAAAGGTTAGAGATCTATGTGGGGGTTACAAAGGTGTGTTGGCGGGCGAAGGAGTGATGCCGAGAAGGTGATAATCATAGTTGGTGATGATGGGGAAGCTTTGGCATTCGTCATGGTGGAAGATTTTCATGTTAGCTATTGTGTGACTGTTATGGAGTAGTGTCTGCTATCATTAGGCCCCATTGAAGACTCTTTAATAGGTAGAGATGAGAAATCCTTGATCCTCGAAGATGAATGGTGGTGTTGTCAAAAGTTGTCGGCTTAAGAGAAGATGGAGAGGAAGTCTAATTTTCCGCTTTTGGCTCCTCCGAATCAGAGACTTCCCAGGAGGTCACCCATCTTGGTACTACTCTCGCATAAGCACGCTCAACTACGGAGTTCTGATGGATTCACGACCATCACGACTTTAAAACGCGTTGTGTCATAGAAGGGTGATACCCGTAACCTGCCAGTGTGGTAGCTCGCTCAGTGCCTCACACTTGCCCACATCACACCCGCCTATAGAGGTCATCACAATCCACCCCCCTTGGAGCCCAACGTCCCCGTTGACACACTTCCGGCTGGACTCTGGCTCTGATACCATTTGTAATGCCCCACCCTACCCGACACAATATTGTTTCCTTTTGTCTCCCCCGAACTAGAGACTTCTCAGGGGGTCAACCATCCTGGTACTACTCTCGCTTAAGCACGCTTAACTGCGGAGTTCTGATGGGTTCACGACCATCACAACTTTAGAATGCGTTGTGTCATAGAAGGGTGATGAGCATACATCTAACACTTCACCTTCACCTGTTAAGGTGATGTGGGATCGTGATACCCGTAACCTGCCAGTGTGGTAGCTCGCCTAGTGTCTCGCACTTGCCCACATCGCACCCACCCACAAAGGTCGTCACAGGAAGAGTGATCTAGTGGAGTTGCGAAGGGGACGAGGAGTGGTTCACACGCTAGGGGAGCGTGGGAGGAGGGGCACTCAAGGAGGGCCACATGGGAGCTTGAGGGCCATGGACCGTTTGAAATGGAAAAACTGGCTTGAAACGTGGCAAAAATTGGGTGGGTGTGCATGAGAGGTCATGTGAAAAGGGCCAGGGTTTTTTAAATTCCATTGGGTCGGACGGGTTGAATAAGTCTTCTGGATCCTTTTATTTTGTCCCATTTGTTGAAGAGGAGGTTATGAGCAAGGATATTTCTGGGTTGGGCCGTCTTAGTAATCCAATTGAGCTCACTAATGGCCCAAATACAATGAATTTCTCTGAACAAGAAACTGAAGCGCAGTGGGTTGCCATCAGTTAAGACCTTTGGGTTGGGCAAGACAACTGAGTTGGTTGGGTATAGAGGAGCAGGCCCGAACATAGGCTCGATTTGGGCATGGAAACAAAATGCAAGGGACCCAAAATTGAAATAAGATTTAAGGTTGTCTAGGGCCACAGGGGCGACGAATAACGCTTTTTAAAGAGGGAGGGATCAACAATAAAAGGGTCGCAACAGGTTTAATCCATAACAAAGATTCTCTCAAGCAGAGAAGCAGAAATGGGTTGCCAGGGAGAACATCCACTAGGTAAGGTTGTTTTTAAACCCACGAATGGTGTGCCCCTCTGTTCTTTTTCTTTGTTTGCATCGGGACAATTTGAAAAGCTGGGTGGAGGGAGCGACAGATTGGCCAGGGGGTGGGTTCAACTAAAAATGGGGATAGAGTGAATGGCAGTTCAGAAAAGGAAGGGACTGACTGGCTAATGGGAGGGGGTGGGGGTGGGGGGTGGGCGCAAGTTTTGCTTGGGAAGAGGTCAACAGAGACTCTGTTAGCAGAATTAAAGCTGCGCGATAGCCTGAGGAGAAGTATGGCAGGACCTGAAGGGTCTGAGGGAGATCAGAGAAGATAGTGACTGTCGTGGCGGAGCACAGGGAACGTGCAAGCCTGTTGTGATGAAGAGGAGACAATTGCAGATTTTGATGGTTATCCTTTCAGTATTGCCTCGTCGGTGTGGGAGAGTATTCGAGAAGAGGATGGTCGGATAATCCCATATTTGGAGGAGATGAATTGGGATGAGTTTGCTAGAAAGATGGGTCAATTGTTTGGGTTTCTCATATGCTGGGGATGACGCATGTGGCTTGATTCAAACCATTGAGAAAGGTTTTGGGGGGGGGGGGGGGGGGGGGGTGGGGGGTTTGTTCATTGGGAGGCAATGTGCAAACCTGTTGTGATGAAGAGGAGACAAATGCAGATTTTGATGGTTATTCTTTCAGTATTACCTTGTCGGTGTGGGAGAGTAATGGGGTGGTGGGGATGAACACTCCACTGGCAGCTGTTAGGCGTTATCTGAGAAGAGGATGGTTGGATAATCCCATATATGGAGGAGATGAATGGAGATGAGTTTGCTGGAAAGATAGGGCAGGTGTTGGATTCTCATATGATGGGGATGACGCACGTGACTTGATTCAACCATTGAGAAAGGTTGGAAGGTGGTGAACCAAAAGAAGACTCCTTGTTGGAAGGGGAGAGATAACTTAAAAATCTTATTTTCTATGGGAATTATGAAGGGAGGAATGGAGGGGGGGGAGTGAGAGGAGAACTTGGGGGGGGGGGGGGGGGGGGGATGGAATAGCGTGCCTATGAAGCTCAAAATCGTGTCATGGAATGTCCAGGAGTTATATGACCAGGACAAGAGAAATGTGGTGAAGGCGGCTATTCGTAGGTGGAATGCTCTAGTTGTTTGCTTGCAAGAATCTATGTTGCCACGTGTCCCATGTTCCAAATTTTGTGCTCAGCTTGTAACTCCCATGTACTCACGTTTTGTGCTCAAATTTTGTCCCATGTTTCCTTATTTTTATGAGTTAGCCAAATTCTGAATCAATCAACTTGTCACGTGTCATCCTCCCATTGGCTCGTCACATGCTGAAATTTCTGGAAGATAGCAACTTCCACTGGAAAGTCCTAATTGGCCACCTGCCAGTTTTCCACTAGAAATTGGCAGTGGCAGTTTTCTACTAGGAATTTACCGCGAGAGTCTTCCACTGGAAAGCGGCCAACAATTTGGGTATAAACATTTTATGTGCTTGATATTCTCTGAAGAATAGTAAGACATAAAATTTTATAGTGAGTGAGAATTTGGCATGTGCTATCCTTGTTGGCTTATGAATGGGATACTAAAAATTTTCAGCCTTAATATACCGTTTGGCCAAAAATTTTAATCGGCCTATTGTCTAGTCTGAAAGTTGCAATTGTGCGGATTAAAAGCCTTCCGTCCAATTTCGTTGCCCCTCGGAGTCTAGAAGTTTACGTGGAGGACGAATTTGTACATATGCTGCCCCAATACTTAGTTGATTGGCCATATTTTGCCTTCCAAGTTTTACAAAGTGTGAATTTGGGACAAAAAATATTCTTGAATTTTCTTCCATAATTGGAAGAAAATAGCTTTCACATTAATTTTCTTCGAATGGAAGAATATGCAATGACTAAGAAAACTTAGTCATTTCTAGAAGAAAATATGTTTGTGGAAGATTTTCTTCCTGTGGAAGAATTGATAACGACTAAGGTTGAATATTATTTTCTGGCCAACCTTGAGGTTGGTTGGCCATTCCATGCCCCCCAAATGCCACTGGGAGTGGATTTGAGTCTACCAGAGCATTCTTCCTCCATCTAACTTGGTTACCTCCTTGGTTAGGAGGTTTCCTTGGAGAGAGCTGTCCTCCAAATTGTAATGGTGGGGCCATAGGTGGCCTTGGTTGTTGTTGATAGTAGTTGTTTGGCCATTGGATGCTCCCAAACGCCATTGGAAGTGTGTTTGGGTCAGCTAGAGGGTTGTTCTTCCATCACTCATGGATCCACCACCCCCCCCCCCCCCCCCCCCCCCCCCCCCCCCCCGCGGGGGTTGCCCTACAAATGGCAAATGAAAGGCCATAGGTGGTCTTTGTGTTGGACTGCAGGTTATTGAACATTTGGAATGTTTTGCCAAGTCTGAGGGTGGAAGGTACGCCGAGTCTCGGGTGCTGGTGGAAAGTACGACTGAATTGCCTGCTAAGGTGGAGGTACTACTGGTAGTGAGTTTTATGCTTGATGTGGCACCTGTTGGGGAATTGGTTCCACTGGAAGTGGAACCGGCGCTGGCGGTTGTGGCTGAGCTTGTGGAAGGGTTTGCTTCCGCTGTCGGGACCATCTCCTTTCTCCTAGTATGTTCATAAGATCGACTGTTTATCTTTTAATAAACTCTCGGACAGATTCCTCGAGTTTTCAGAAAGATAACTCAAGTTTTTTCTCCATTTCCTCGAGTTTACAGTAAGATGGCTCAAGCTTTTCCTCCATCCTTTCGAAGAAATCTTCATAATTGTCTGAATGAGATCTTCCAACCATTTGGACAATCTTTAATGAGATGTCGCACTGGGCGTGTCAAAACGTTTGGCTTGAAAATAATCTTGGAAGTGCGGGCGAGCCAGGAACTTATGTAGTTCCAAATAAAGATCCAAACTATATTCCAGTTGGAAAGTGAGGATCAGGCATTGTATGAAGGTCTGGAATGACCACCTTTAGGGTTCTTTTTTTGCCTTTGGAACAAAGGATTTCGGGATTGCAAGTGGAAAGGAAGATTTTGCTACTAAAAGTGAGTAAAGGAATTGAAGTGCATGACTGAAAGTAAAGTGCTGGAATTTAAAGTGCATTAATTGAAAGGAATTGAAAGTACATTGCGGAAATGAAAAGTGCTGAAATTGAAATGAATTGAAAGTACATTGCAAGAATATAAAGATAATTGAAAGGTGCTGTATTTGTGTGGTGTTGAACAGGGTTTGAAATGTAAATAGAAGTGTGTTATTTATAGAGTTCTCTGATGGCTGTTGCTGATGATAGTTTCTAGTGGCAGTTGTGACCTTCCACGTGGAAGTGACCATATTTTGCCAAGTGTCCCATGCTCTCTTTAATCTTCTCATTGTTCTTGCACGCCTGAGCCCATGTCTCCTCTTTTATAGAGCTTCAAATCAGCAGTTCTCAAGTGGCAGTTTACGATTCAAATGGCGGTTGAGACCTTCCACGTGGCGGCATTTAGAATTTGCAAAGTGTTCCACGTTTTCCTTGCTCTTCTCATTGTGCTTGCATGCTTGAGCCCATGTTCTCGTGTTCTGCAGCTTCTAATCAACAGTTATTGGAAGTTATAACTTCCACTGGAAGTTGTAACTTCTGCTGGAATCTTCCACGTGGCCGCAATCAGAATTTGCCAAGTGTCCCATGTTTACCTTGTTTTTCTCATAGTGCTTGCATGCTTGAGTCCATGTTTGTATGCACGTCTTGCACTCCTTTGTGCTCAAGTTCTGGTCCACGTTTTCCCCATGAACCCCTTATTTTAGGAGTTAGCCAACATTCTGAATCAGTCAACTTGCCACGTGTTACTGTCCCATTGGCCCTTCTCATGCTGAAATTTCTGGAAGATAGCAACTTCCACTGCAAAGTCGTAATTGGCCACCTGCCAGTTTTTCACTGAAAATTGGAAGCGGCAGTCTTCCACTGGAAATTGGCCGTGACAGTCTTACACTGGAAAGCGGCCGACAATTTAGATATAAACAACATGTACATTGAGCTGTCGTGAAACCCCTTGGATGCTAGTGCTAGGGTAATCAACAGTCCTCATCTATGACTAGGTGACTAGTTCTGGTGGCAATAGCATAGCAGACTTATGAATTTTAGACCTATTCCTCAATTGTTTTGTGGCCGTATGCACTTCACGTTTTCAACATGCACAAGTCTGATTGATCAGTTTGAACTTATGTTACACGTGTTTGTATCATTGGGTTGGTGTGTATGTGTGGTACGTTTATGTTCTTGCTTCGTATTAGCCCTTTTTTTCTAAATAATATTATGGATTAGTTAACACACTTTCTAATGCATTTTGTGCAACGAAATGGTTCCACAAATAAGGGGAATGAAGAAATTGACAGAAGTAAAATATTATTTGAGTTCAGTTTAAATGGTAATGTTCTTATAGGTTTTCCATTAACAACATGAGCATTTAAATGTGGGAAGAGAAGGATATCATTGCTGAAGGATGAATCATTTACAATTCTATGATTTCACTCTGCTTTTTTTCTTGGATACTTCATGTAAGCATAGTTGTATGAGGCATTGACAACTAATCTAGTTTCTGGAAGTTGCTCCAAATAAGCAAGTGTAGCCACTTATCTTATGGAAATGCTATAAAAAAATAGAATCTTTGTGCTGTAAACATGTTGGTTATTATGTAAGTTGTCAACAATTGTTCCTAGGCATTTTGCTTTCTTTAACTCTAAACAGAACCCAGTTCTTTATTTAAGGGATTATCATTTGTTAAATTTGAAAGTTTTTATGCTCTGGTATGTTTTTCAGTCAGCTAAATTTCCTTTTTCTCTTTCCAGAAAGTAACTTCTTTAAATGGTCGTGTGGAATCAGCTCCTATTCCTGCAGCCAAGAAAGCTGATCTTAAGGCCAAAATTTCGGTGCTCCAGGTATTTTACTTATGCTGAACAGGAAAATATGTCATCTCCGACTTACAAATACTTTTCTGCTCATCTTTATGGGTACATAATGATAATAAGTTAATTTATTTCTTCAGAATCAGGTAATAAAAGCAAAAAAGAAGATTGCCGAAGAGAATATACAGAAAGCTGTCAAGGTTGCAATTCAGATGGCAGAAATTGCTGCTTCTGATGGAAAGCCCTTCTGCATCTCACATGTGAATGTTGGTTCAGACACTGCTGCAATCCGTGAAGCAGTTGTTAAAGTAATGGAGCAGAAGGTTGTTAGCTGCTTTTAGCTTCCTAGTTGACTAACTTGGTGCTATCTTCTTTCTAAATGCGATTCTTATTTCTTTGAATTTCCCCTCACTGTATGCTCGGTGGATGGACAGGGGATGGCAGCTATGGTTTTCAGCACAGATGAAACTGCACAGAAGGCTCTTGTGTGTGCTGGGGTACCGGAGAAAGATGACAAGTGCAAGCATTTAAAAGTGTTAGAGTGGTTGGTGGCAGCTTTAAAGCCTCTAAAAGGAAAGGGGGGAGGAGGAAAAGGCGGTTTTGCTCAAGGCCAGGTTAGCAATTTTCTTATGATTACTGAACCAAGACATTTTCGGATATTACTATTTTTCATGCTTTACTATATTGAATTTGAGCCCTACAACATCTCTATGAACCTATTTTTAGAGAGAGTGGCTGGCAAAATTTGTTACAACGGTCCCAATAACATATATATCTATATATATATATATTATCCACACACAAATTTGAAAAGTAGAAGTATATTACTAAAAAGCACCAGCATGGAGGCAACCGATTTGCATGGTTTATACAAATGAAAAGCTATTACACAAGCTATAAATGAATAGAAGACTACAACTTATCTAGAGGGGAGGATTCGGCGAAAAGTAACTTTCATGGTTTGTCCCACCTTCTTGTCTACATTGTATGAAGTCTCATGTTAATCAAATATATCTTTGGATTATCATAGAGAAAAAAAAAAGATTTGGTAGGCCTTCTGGGGAAAATGAGGCTATGGAATCTCAGGACCTAAAGAGAGGTAAATAGGTGTGTTACATTGCTTATACCAATTTAAAATGTTATAATAAAATCAATCAATCTTATGTGATAACAGAATAACTCATGGGTTAAAAGAAAAATATTATAGGACCGTTATTAGACCAACTATGCTATATGGGAGCAAGAGTGTTGGGCTTTATAAAATAAACAAGAACAATGCATTTATGTTGAGGAAATGAGAATGCTAAGATGGATGGTTGGAGTGACTAGAAGAGATAGGGTCACTAATGAAAGGG
Organism: Cornus controversa; assembly: GCA_026545225.1. Taxonomy (NCBI): domain Eukaryota; kingdom Viridiplantae; phylum Streptophyta; class Magnoliopsida; order Cornales; family Cornaceae; genus Cornus; species Cornus controversa. Next base: position 11,958,604 of record CM048850.1, read on the forward strand.
TAAGAGGAAAATTAGGAGTGACGTCTATCAACGAGAAAATAAGAGAGATTATACTTAGGTGGTTTGGACACATACAACGGAGGCTTATAAATGCATCGGTAAGAAGAGGAAAATTAGTTTCTATAGGAGGAAAGAGGCGACCTAAGATAACATGGGATGAAGTTACTAGAAACGACTTAAAAGAGTTGAACATATTTTGCGAAATGACGACTAAAAGAAAAGAATAGAGAAAGAGAATTCATGTGGCCAACCCAATTTATATGGGAATATGGTAAGAATGATGATGATGATAATGATGAGTTCTCCAGGTAAAGGAATACTGAAACTCGTGACAGATTTCTGTAGATCCTCTGGCTGTCCAGACCCCACCCAAACATTTCACTCATGTTAAATACACACACACAATATGCATGTAGCAAAAGGTGCTTACATGGCACCAATCTACAACAATTTAATTGCTACATAATCATAAACAAGCATCCAAGTTTAAATCTATAATAATTGTAGTTATGATGGTACTGGACAAATCAAAATCTAAAATGCAATAAATCTCAAATCAAGTTGAATAAACTACGATGTTGAAACCTCGTTGCCAAACACCTAATTAAACCACATGACAATTAGATGTTCAAATTACAAAAATCTAATAGTAAATTGAAAATCTAGGATATACTAGATCTCTAGTCAATTTAGATAGTCAACAAGATTGAAACTAAATTGTGTGGATCCCTAATTTGCTTTCTTATTGTCTGGATTCATATTAGACCTAAGAGAAGAATAAAAATACCACTTACAAAAGTTTAATTTAGATTATTTAAAATCTAATAAGAACTGCAACATTTACTTGTAAGATTTGGAATTAGATTAAGTAAATATGTCTACTTCTAAAATGCCATGTGGGGATATTAAAATACTTCTTCCTTCCCCCTCCTCTCTCTCTCAATTCGTGCATTACAACTAGGGTTTCTTAGTCTGATTAATTTTTTCGGTTATTACAAAAGCTTAGATAAAAGTTGCTTCATTTTTCATTGATTAGTTTGGTCACATCTTACATCCTTTAGTTAGTTGATGAATTTTTCTTCTTTTATTTCAGGGAACTGATATTTCACACATTGAGGAGGCCATAGACGTGGCAACATCTTTTGCTGCAATGAAATTGAAATGATGAAGAATGCCTCAGTGACTGTATGCTGGCAGAGGCATGTCTTTGATAGTGATTCGTTTGGAAAGAAATAGTGATTCGTTTCTCTTTTTTTTTTTTTTTTTTTCCTTGTAGGTCAAGGAAATAATAAAGTTGGGGGAAGAAAATATTAAGATAGGTATTATGGCAACACAAGGTTACTTTTTTATTGGCCACATAAGAAAGGGTAAAGGATTTTTTTTTTTTAAAATTTTTTTCCCCTTGTGCAAGTTCTCATAATTCAATCTATTTTTATTTTGTATTATTATTATTTTTGGTGTTGTTTGTTGTATTGAAAGGTGACAGGGATGGCTTGTACAAAAAAAAAAAAAAAAAAGGAAAAGAAAAAAAAAAAGTGTGACGTGGCTAACATTAGTAGAAACAATAAAAAAAGTGTTTCATACACGTATACCAACGAAGCTAACAGATGATGGTATTGCTTCGAAATGACATGGTGTTGTTTGTTGTGGTTCAGACCACAACTGAGCTTTTTTGCCTCTTAAAATGGACATTAAGTGTGCTTACAGATGTCTTTCCTTCTATACTTGTTATTGTATTTACATTTGATCTCTTTATGGTCAAATGTCAACCAATTTTTACCTTTTACGTGCACCATGTGTGCTTCTTTCGTGTCCTTGTCAATTTCTTTGCCTTCCAGGGCTGGACGGAAGGAAGAATGACTGAAATGCCACCCTAGAAGACTGAAGTACTCTATTGGTTGCATGGATTCGAACATTTTTTGTGTGAAAAATGTTTTAGTATAACAATTTTTTATTTTTAATGTATGCAATCAAAAACCAAAAATTAAAAAAATATTTTTCATGTATGGAAGACAAAATGTCCGTGTAATCAACTCTCCCTTTCTCCCATTGATTTACAATTTTTCCAAAGAACATAACAAAAAAGAGAAGGGTATTGGGCGAAAAACCCTCCTGGGAAGTATCACATGTGTAAAAGTATCCTTTACTTTTTAAAAGGAGTCGTGTGGGTTCTTATTTTTGCAATAAGGTGCGAATACCCTCCTATGACTACTTTTAGACTTAAAGTAATAGTTTTATTCTGATTTTATCCTTTTAACATACCCAAAATGCCCCTATTTCAAAACTTCACTTTAAATTCCATTTTTTTTCCACATTCTCACCCTATCTCTCTATCTTTGTGTGTTCTTTCTCTCTCTCTTTGTTTACTGATTTTTACTTGCTTGTTTTTGGATAAGATTTTTTCTCATTTTTTTTTTTACATTACATTTGTTGTCTCATATATTTGCTCCCTCTCTCTCTTTGTCACAGGGCATGTATCTCCAAACATGACATCATCTTCAAGTTCAAGAATTCATTGTTATCCATATGGAAGGCTGTTGAAAGAACACTACTATCATTGTGGAGTTAGAAGTCCTTTAAAGGTTTCATATACACAACGAAATCCTGGTAGAAGATTTTATAGCTGTGCAAATTACAAGTCTAATCCATGTGATTTTTTAAAGTGGGAAGATAGTGAACTGCCTGAGTATTATCGTAAATTCATTTAACTATGCATCAAAATGAAGACAAACTTATGGAGTTGGAAAATATGATAGCAGAATTGGGAAGAGAAATGAGGAAAATCGGGGATGTGCAGCAGATGCAAGAACCTGCTTCAATTACCATGTAGAAGCTAAAAGATGAGAGTGACATTCATAAATCCATACTCATACACATTCATATTTGCTTTCTGTGAAACTGCTTTATTACTCTCAATCTAATGTAGTGTAATGTGAGAGTCACCAACCAACTATAAAGACGCAATAACTAACCTAAAAAAAGATTAAAAATTCATAATCTTTAAACATTAGACAATGCACCACTACAATAAACATTGTCAGAACCACTAATAATAATTAAAAAATATCACATTCATTGTCTAACTAATTAAATATAAATACCAATCACAAAATACCACCAATACAATAACACTGCTAGAACCACTAACATTCCTTAACAAAAGCCACATTCATTTTCCATCCCCAAAATACTACCAACCATAAAATACCACCAACATAATACTACCAGAACCACTAGAACTCATTAACAAAAGCCACATTCATTGTCCAACTACAAGATACCACCAGCCACAAAATACCTTTAACAAAAAAAGATGACAGAAAGGTACCACACTACACCAAATAACCAAAAAAAATACCACCCTACAGTTAGATCCAGTTCAAACAAAAGTAACTGACTGAAAATGCAACTTGTAATGAATACCTAACCTGCAACAATTAGGTCCAGTTCAAACTCATTACTAACTAATTGAAAATGTATATGCTTTAAATAGAAAAGTCAAGAATTTGTCACCCTTACTACTGCCACTGCCCAATGCACTCTTCCACTGCCACCCCTTCCACTACCACCTTTGCCACTGCCCAATGCACTTCTATCACTACCACCCCTACTATTGCCTAATGCACTCATTTCACTGCCACCCCTACCACTACCCAATGCACTCCTTCCTCTCACAGAACTTGTCCCAGTCCCATTCATGCTCCCAACACTTATGCCACCACTACCAGCCCCTCTCACAGAACCTCTCCCAGTCCCAATCTTTCTCCCAAGACTTGTGCCACCACTACCTCTCCCTCTCACAATACAATTGTCTAATGCACTTAAACTACTCCCAACACTTGTGCCAAGACTACTGACAATCTCATTCCCACTTCCAACAGCTTCATTATCAGCCTTATAAACATGCAAAACTCCAAGTTTTGGATTTTTAGGTCTGCCTCCTTTGTTTGCAGGTGGTGTAGGTTGTGCTTGTTCATTCTTGCAGATCCTTGAGTTTTGACCAATTAATTTGCACATTCTACAAATAATGTGAGACCTTTGTCTGAGTACATTCCTAAAACTTGATATAGTTTCATCAGAAGCTCTCCTCCTTACTTTTTTTGGCCTTCCAGGGGGTTTTCTAACTATAGGAGGAATCAAATGAACTACACCAATTACTTGTTTCATGTTCCTCAATGTCAATGGATAGACCATTGGTGCATATGACTTCAAGAATGTTTCTCTATGAAAGTAAGGGTCAACATATTCTTCAGGACTTCCCCTTCTCTTGATTATAGATGTATATGCATGTCTGCATGGGATACCTGTCACTTGTCACTCCCTACAAGTACAAGTTTTCTTTGCCAAATCAACAGTCTCATTCATACCCCCATCTTCAACCTCAAACAAAGATTTTCCATCAAGGTGAGCTTGACATCTTCTTGAATACTTCCTATTAATTTTTAGTTATTCTGCTACATTTGGACACTACAATCCCTCTTTACTCTCCATGTACTCTCTCTTTGCTTGAAACCTCCTCAATAATGACTTACGAATCATCTCAAACATTGTTATGATGGGCTTGTCTCTTGCTTTTAATATGTGTGAATGCTATGATTCACACATATTATTGCTATTTAGGTCACACTTTGCAAATTATGTGTACTTACACTTAGCCCACAAGTGAGATAGGATCTTAGCCAACCAATCATATGCCTCAGTGTTGATTTTCTTGATATTGTCCATATGGATCTCAAAGTCTGTAGTTGTGAAAGAATTTGCAGCATTCCACACCTCTTGCTTCAACTCCATGCCTGAGAACTTCTTTTTGAAATTGTCATACATGTGCCACACACAAAATCTATGATCTGACCCACCACTAAGTTTCTCAAGTGAGTCAACCAAACCCTACAAAATAAATTTAAATGTTAGTATATGTATCATATTAACAAAATGACTCATCATAAAGTAAAACAGTTTGGAAATATATCTTTTGTTTGTCTGAAATAAATGTTATTGCTTTGTGGGGCATAATAAGATGCATAAGGTTATCTATGAACCATTCCCAACTGTCCTTTGTCTCTGCTTCCACAATACCAAGTGCAATGGGGTAGAAGTTGTTGTCCCCATCTCTACCAACAACACTTAGTAAATGTTGATTGTAAGGAGTTTTCAAGAAACACCCATCTAAGCCAATGAAAGGCCTACAACCCTCTTTAAACCCTTTCCACATTGCATCCAATGAGAAAAATACTCTTTCAAATCTTGTAGACTTTTCATCTGGCTCTAAACATGGATTTACCCTAGCCACACTTAGGCTGCAAATGAACTAAGCTTTTCATGAACAACTCGAACTTGGCTCGTTAAAAGCTCTACTCGAGCTCGTTTGTTAAGTAAACGAGCCGAGCTTGAACAATGTTGAGCTCGACTCGTTAGGCTCGTGAATAAGCTCGTTTATATATATATATACTTTAAAATACAATAGGTTTTTTAAATAATATTAACTCAGCCCATTATAATAATTGTAATGTCCAAATCAGAAGCCCATTAACTTGTGATAGCACAAGAGGCCCAATATACTTGCCCAATAATAAAAATACATACAATCTATATACTAGTAGTAATCTTATATAGTTAGTTATATTATATCAAATATAAAATGGCCCAATTTTTAAAACCCTAAACTCCTTTATTATTCATTAATTGTGGTTGCTTCACATAGATAGTGCGAGAAACCAACAGTCATGCTTCTGCAATTCCACTTGCCTTTGTAACAGAATTTCTTCCACTGCACTGTCGTTCTACTCCACCGGCAACATCAAGGACCTCAAGGTTAATTAGTTTGCTCTCTCTCTCTCTTTCTCTCTCTCTCTCTCTTTCTCTCTCTCTTAATATTCCATCTCATAAGTGATGAATCGGATATTTATGGTTGGGATTTGAAGTTGGTGAAGGAGACGATGAAGATCAGGGGAGATCGGTGTACATGGAAGTCGATTTAAAGGGGATGGTGGCATTTTTTTCTCTGAAAATGGTTAGTTTATTCATTTGATATATATATATATATATATATATATATATATATATATATATATATATATACACATCCGGGCTCGAGCTCGTAAAAAAATTACCGAGCTGAGCTCGAGCCTGGCTAGGCCAAGCTCGAGCTGAGCCTAAACACCTCTCTGAACTAGGTGAGCTGAGCCTAAGCAACCTAAAGCTCGACTTGGCTCAGTTCATTTGCAGCCCTAGCCACACTTCCAAGGTTTGTCTGCAATACAAATTGGCAGTATTCTCTGATTTTTTAAAAATTGGTCCTCATGGTTACCTTCAATCATCTCCAAGGCCTTCCTCTTTGCCCAATAAATTTTGTACCTAGTCACGTCAAGCTCCAATTCATCAAAAATATGTCCCCTAAAAGCATAATTTTTCCATTCAGGGTCCCTCCTAAACTTATTCACATACATTTTTGCAAGAATGGTGGAAGTTGCTTGTTTGCTTCTCTCAATTTTAGAACAGTTGTGTTCAAAATTAAATTTCAGATCTCAAAGGCTCCAGTTGCTTTTCTCTTAGAGGCACGTATCCTTCACCTACACTCATTCTCACATATATCACATATACATGTTGATCGGCGTTGAATGTTACACATTCTAGCCTCTTAATTTGCATATTTTATTCTCTTAGTGATAGGTTATATGTGATTTTACTCTGTTTTTGTATTTTCTGTCTTTTTCAGGGCCTTAATGATTATTTCAGATAAAACCATGATGTTGGGCTTTTAAAGATGATATCCAAGAAGGTTATATGAAGCCTACATCTAATAGGTCCATTCAACTCCATATTTCAACTCAAATCAGCCCAAGGAAGAGGTTCTAGAGAATTACAACTGCTTAAGAAGATTACGGGCCTGAAGCCCAATTCTACACTTAATCCAGTTTTAATCCCGTTTTGGAAAGTAGACTGAAAATCTTATTTCCAAGCGTCAATTCGACTTAATTCCCGCGTAGGTTGAAGGAAATTCGATTCTGGACACTTTTGTATTTCACGTAAATTTCGTGAATCGGACTTCTACTAGGTCAAAACTTGGACCGAATGTCAGCAGAAAAATATACCTATTTTGGGCTGCGGGAAAACCCTAATTTTCTCCTAATTGGATTAGGACTTTATCTCCTAATTGGATTAGAACTTTATGTATTCTCTTGGGGTATAAAGAGGTGAATTGGAGGCTGTTTTGGGGGAGAAAAAGAAGAGGAGAAAAAAAGTGGAGGCCAGGGCAGAGAAGACAGAGACAATCCGGGTTTTATTTATTCATTATGTCTTTTATTATTTTGTTATCTTCTTCTTCTACCATGTGTAACTAAACTCCTCAACTAGGGTTGAGGAGGAAACCTCCATTAATGAAGTGAAGTTCTTTTGTTCATTAATTGATTCTCATGTGTGTGATTTAATTGCTTATGATTTTTGCTTCTTGTGATTAATTATTTTATAATTCTTTCACCATCTATATCATGTATATGTGGTAGTTAGAAAGTATTATAATTAATCTAAGCTTGAGTTTGTATTTCTTAAAAGTGATAATCTTTGATCTTATGTTTTTCATTAAATTGGATACATAGGATGCTTAGAATTTTACACTAGTGAAGCGAAGAAAAATCTACCTTTTAATATATTTTTCATAGTGCTTTATTGTTAAATCTTGAGTAAGCAATAGATTGATTTCTTGATTGCTACTCTAACTTTGGGAATTAATAAATGAATATTAGAAACTTCATGGATTTAATGGTGGTGGAATCTGAAACCTTAGTTATTTTCTCTGTTTGATTTCAATAGTGTTATTTTATTTTCATGTTAGTTTAATTTCTCTCAAATCAACTAAACTTGTGTTTAAACTAGATTAGTTTTAAATTAATTTGAATTTGTATTAGTTTTTCTTCCCAAAGCATTCCCTTGGGTTCGACCTCGTTCTTGCCGAACTATACTTTAATAGATTCGTACACTTGCGAGTTATTTAACAATTTTAAAACAACATCAAGTTTTTGGCGCCGTTGCCGGGGAATTGCAAACAAGAAAACTAATCAAATTTTGATTGATTTAATTCTTCTACTAGTTATAATTTAGTTTTTTTTTCTTTCTTTCTTTTGTTTTATTATTATCAAAAAAGAAAAAAAAACTTTCCAATTTTAATTATTTGTACTAGGTTTTTTTTTTTTAAAAAAAAAAAAAAAAAAAACTTTTTCTTTATTATTATAGTTTAGTTTTAGTTTTAGTTGTAGTTTTAGTTATTTTATTTTTATTATTATTATTTTTAGTTTAGTTTTAATTTTATTTTATTGTTATTGTTTTGCCTGATACTTCTTGAATTCTATAGGTGGTATTGTTGAAAATTGTCTTTTTCGCATGTTCTTGGGCACTACTTTGGAATCCAAGTAAGTACAATTTTTTTCCTTCCGTTTATTTTTATTTTTATTTTCTTTTTTTTTTCTTAGATTAGGAAAACATAGATTTTTGTTTTAGGTTGATAACTTGTGCATGAGAACTCTAGGATAGAATAACTTAGAAATAACCCTAGGGTCACACTTTCTTCAAGTTTATTTTTTATTTTATTTTTAATTTTTTTCTCTATTTAAAGAAAAAAAAAGAGAAGAAAGACCACACACTCACTCACTTTTATTTTATATTTTTTATGGTGTGTTTTGTTTGTGCATTTTATTTTAGCATTCTTGCATTAAAATTTTAGTAAGGGCACAAACCCCCAACAAGATAAGGATTGGATTTCATCACCAATTCCTTGCCCAACTAGGTTAAAAATCTCCTTGCATTTGTCTATCCCAAGCCAAATTTAGTTTAAATTTAAAATCAAGTAGACATTGGCCATAGGAATTCACATAGCTTATAGGACCCTCTTGGACAGAGTTAACTTTTGGTAACTCCAGTGAGCACCTTCCAACTTCACAATGTCTAGGAAAGTTCTGAGGAGATTGGTTTTTAAGTGGGACCGTTTGTGACCCCTCCAATCTATCTTAGAAACTTTCCTGGTTGTATTGTTGGTGGGGCTTAACTGGTAATCCTCTAGTTCCTCTGAAAGGGAGTAGAAGCTGTCTAACTAGGTAAGAATTATTTTGGAACTAGTCCAGATAATTCTTTAGGAAAAAAAAAAAAAAAATTAGAAATCACTAACCTTGAATTAAATTTGAAAAAAAAAAAAAAATTTGCTTGTTTATTTGGTTGGTGTTTTTGTGAGTTATTTTGTTAGATCTTGAGATTGAGAGAACCTTTCAAAAGGGTGTGAAAAATTCTAGTGTTAAAGATTCTTCTTTACCCAAGATGGCAGATCCTGTTGAAACTAAATCCCTTAAGGACTATTACACTCCCGTGCAGATTACAAACCCGTCTTGTATTGTGTTACCTGCTACCCAACAGGGACATTTTGAGATAGGGGCGGCAGTAATTAATTTACTGCCCACTTTTAGAGGTCTTAGTTCTGATGACCCATACCTCCATGTTAAGGAATTTTTAGAGATTTGCTCCACACTACAATTTCAACATATTTCTGAGGAGTCAATTAAATTGCGGTTATTTCCATTCTCTTTGAAAGAGAAAGCAAAATCTTGGTTATACTCACTGGAACCCGCGTCTGTCAATTCATGGGATGGGTTATGCACTAAATTCCTTACCAAGTTCTTTCCCATGCACAAAACTAACTCCCTTCGTCGAAATATCATGCAATTTACTCAAAAAGAGGGTGAAGAGTTTTACATATGTTGGGAGAAATTTAATGATATTCTCCTTAAGTGTCCACATCATGGTTTTGCCAAGTGGCAATTAGTTCAATTCTTTTATGAGGGATTGTCACCCTATAATCGTCAACTAATTGAGTCACGAGGTGGGGTAGAATTCATGTCTAAGAATGAGGATGAAGCATGGAAATTTCTTGATGCGTTGTCAGAGAACTCTCAACAATGGGAGTACTCAGGGAGGGTTGAAAGGAGTGGTCTATCAATGCTCTCAGAACCCCAAAAGGGAGGAATCTATGAGGTCCGAGAGGATACTGATTTGAGTGCAAGGATAGCTAGTCTAACTAGGAAAGTAGAGGCTATAGAGATGAGTAAAGGAAGTAATTTTTCTGTTCGTGCAGTTAATGAGATGTGTCAATTGTGTGGAAGTTCTTCTCATACGGCACAAACTTGTCCATCTATTGCATCTTTTCATGAGTGTATAGCCGAACAAGCCAATGCACTTAATTCATATAAGAAACCATTTGGCAACCCCTATTCTGACACATACAATCCTAATTGGAGGAACCACCCTAATTTTTCTTGGAGGCAAGACCAACCTCGGAACAACCAAGGGGTGCAACCTACGCAACCCCAAGGGCAACCACAATTTTCATATCCTTCTATGTCCCAAAATGCCCCTCCGTATGTTCCCCCACCTCAACAAAGACCAACTTTAGAGGATACTCTCCAACAGTTCATGCAACAGACCAGTCAGTCAATTTCTAAGTTAGAAACTCAAATAGGTCAATTAGCCACTGTTGTAGGAGAGAGGGAGAAGGGAAAGTTTCCTAGTCAACCTGTGCCTAACCCAAAGGGCCAGTTTCATATTAATGATCAGTCCACTTCTAGTTCACATGAGCAGGTTCACTCTATCACAACCCTAAGATCAGGTAAACAAGTTGATAATGGAGTCCAAATGTCTATATATAATGAGAAAATTGAAAAGGACCATGTTAGCGGAAGAGAGGATAAAACTACATCTGAAGTTGAGACAGAAATTCAAGTCCCTAGTCTTGACCCACTATCTCAAATACGTCCACCAGTTAGGAACTTTGTTCCTACTGCACCATATCCTCAAAGACTTCAAAAGCCTAAGAAGGGGAATCACTATAATGAGATTATGGAAGTGTTTAAACAAGTCAAAATTAATATTCCATTTCTCGATGCAATTCAACAGATCCCCTCTTATGCAAAATTTTTAAAGGACTTGTGTACGGTCAAACGTGGCTTGAATGTGCACAAGAAAGCCTTCCTAACAGAGCAAGTTAGCTCTATCATCCAACATCGCACTCCACCTAAATTTAAGGATCCTGGATGTCCTACAATTTCATGTACCATAGGTGATCAAAAAATTGAGCAAGCTTTGCTTGACTTGGGTGCGAGTGTCAATTTGTTGCCTTACTCTGTTTACAAGCAACTAGGTCTTGGTGAGTTGAAACCCACGAAGGTGGTACTCCAATTAGCAGATCGTTCAGTTAAGGTACCTCGTGGTGTTATTGAAGATGTGCTCCTTCAGGTTGATAAATTCTTCTTCCCTGTAGACTTTATTGTCTTAGACACTCAACCTGTAGCTAATCCTACTAGCCAGATTCCTGTCATCTTAGGTCGTCCATTCCTAGCTACTTCAAATGCTTTAATCAACTGTAGGAATGGTGTTGTGAAACTCTCTTTTGGAAATATGTCGGTTGAGCTTAATGTTTTTAACGTAAACAGACAACCACCAGACTCTGAGGATATTTGTGAGGTAAATTTAATAGAGAGTCTAGATCAGGATACTTTTATTCATGCTAGTTATAAGGACCCTTTAGAGGCAAGCTTAACTAATTTTGGTTGTAATTTTGATATTGATAGTGCTTGTAAAGATGTGAATGCTTTATTGGATGTGAATGTTTCATTGAATTCAGTCCATTTTATAGACACCAAAAAATGTAATGTCAAGATGGAAAGCCTAGGTATCGGTTGAGTTGTTGACCTATTTGGTCATCATTGTATATTATTAGTTTTAGGATTTATAGCTCTTGCGTCTTTTTATTTTTAGTTTGTGTATTTAATTTTTAATTTTTCTCTAAAAAAAAAATTCATCATAATCCGGTATAGCCGCCCATTCTCTGACTATGTATGTAGTACCAATTCTACAATTTGTGATATGATTGATAGAGTTGATGATTTCCGTTTATTAAAGTCTGGTTTCAATACCCAATATTGTCGAGATTGCTTCAACACAGTATGGCTTTAATAAAGAAAGGCAACCCCTTTATACTCTATACGTTAGCGTATCTGGATAATCAATATCTTATCACATATACATCTTGAAAAATTGGGACCCACCAGTTCAGAGAATGGAGAGCAAAGTAGTTCCCATGATTTTCACGTAAAGATTAGGTTTAAAAAAAAAAAAAATTACTTTCTATTTCATATTTATTTTCACCCATGTTATTTTACTTGGTCGTTGGAGTATAGTCGTTGTTTTGACAGGATGTAGCATCCAAGTTTGGGGGAGTGGCCTCATTACCTTCATGCTATTAGTTTGCTCTATTTTCTTGCCACTACTCCCGTTTTCTGGTAATATTGTTCTAACCCTTCTCTATGCTTTGATTGGATGTACATTGAGGACAATGTACAGTTTAAGTTTGGGGGTAAGGTGATGCCTTTTATGTGCTTTATTGAAGTGGGGGAAATTTTTATGAAATTTTTCTTGTTCTAGGACTTTTGGTTATTTGATTTTCTTAGTTTTTTATTTATTTTCTTTTGTTTTATTTTTAGAGAGGATGTTTTGACATTTTTCAAGAGATTAATACTCTATGTAGGTGCTTAACTTGCAATTTTTGAGTATATTTTAAATTTTTAGAAACTATGATTTGAATTAGTGGTTTAAATCATTATTTGCATTGACATGCCTTGGGGTGATTGGTTTTAGTGTCCTCACATGCACAGGCACACTAGCATAATGTTATGGGGTATAAACTTTGGCTTTGAGTTGTTGGGTTACATATACTTGATATTAATTGGTATCCCTTGAGAATGAGTACCGATGATGTGAGTTACATGACTTCAATGAAAAAAAAAAAAGAAAAAAAAAAGAAAAAAAGAATATGTGATGGATAGAAAATCAATTTGATCCTTTTCATGAGTAACCGGGCCTCTATGCCTCAGGAAGCACGGAGTGTTCGCGTCAAAAGTGAAAGGGTGAGAAAAGATGAGCATTGGTTGTCTTGATTTGTAGCCTGACTGATTCGAGTAATTAGGTCTTCAGGGTATCTTAAAGCCTAGTGCCCTAAAGCCATCTGGTTTGGGAGTCACTGACTGAAAGCTTGCTACATGAATCTTTCAGAAAGCTTAATAAATCAAGACATTGCACAACCAATGAAGCAATGAAAAAAAAAAAGGAATAATGAAAAAAAAAAAAAAAGAATGAAAAAAAAAATGAAAAAGTCATGTATTCATGTCTGGAAGTATAATTTCAATAAGGGGAGCTAGTGAGTTGAAGGGGTATGTGTCTTAATATATTCGGAGTTGGGTAATGCCATATGAGAGGATTGCTAGTTCACTTTTCACGAGGCAGCTAGAATTGGTTACTTTGAGATATGTTGATGTGAATTATGTGTGGGGACCATTACTTTGAATTATGGAATTTGAAAATTTGAAATTATTCTTGAATGCAAGTTTGTAACTATATATTGTAATCTTCGTCTTGATTAATGTTTAAACAGAAATTTTGAATGTTTGTGGGTAACATTTCTGGAAACCCTCACGAGACTATAACTCGTCCACTAGGGGGAACCTAGGGGTTCAAAGGCTTGTTGCATATGCTAAATGCAATCGTTTCTCCCACGAAAGAGGAGTTGGGTAGTTTAGTTTGTGTTTAGTTAGTTTTCTTTGTTCTAGTTTCATTTTGTTCTATTGCTAAGGGACTAGCAATATGTAAGTTTGGGGGTGTGATCGGCGTTGAATGTTACACATTCTAGCCTCTTAATTTGCATATTTTATTCTCTTAGTGATAGGTTATATGTGATTTTACTCTGTTTTTGTATTTTCTGTCTTTTTCAGGGCCTTAATGATTATTTCAGATAAAACCATGATGTTGGGCTTTTAAAGATGATATCCAAGAAGGTTATATGAAGCCTACATCTAATAGGTCCATTCAACTCCATATTTCAACTCAAATCAGCCCAAGGAAGAGGTTCTAGAGAATTACAACTGCTTAAGAAGATTACGGGCCTGAAGCCCAATTCTACACTTAATCCAGTTTTAATCCCGTTTTGGAAAGTAGACTGAAAATCTTATTTCCAAGCGTCAATTCGACTTAATTCCCGCGTAGGTTGAAGGAAATTCGATTCTGGACACTTTTGTATTTCACGTAAATTTCGTGAATCGGACTTCTACTAGGTCAAAACTTGGACCGAATGTCAGCAGAAAAATATACCTATTTTGGGCTGCGGGAAAACCCTAATTTTCTCCTAATTGGATTAGGACTTTATCTCCTAATTGGATTAGAACTTTATGTATTCTCTTGGGGTATAAAGAGGTGAATTGGAGGCTGTTTTGGGGGAGAAAAAGAAGAGGAGAAAAAAAGTGGAGGCCAGGGCAGAGAAGACAGAGACAATCCGGGTTTTATTTATTCATTATGTCTTTTATTATTTTGTTATCTTCTTCTTCTACCATGTGTAACTAAACTCCTCAACTAGGGTTGAGGAGGAAACCTCCATTAATGAAGTGAAGTTCTTTTGTTCATTAATTGATTCTCATGTGTGTGATTTAATTGCTTATGATTTTTGCTTCTTGTGATTAATTATTTTATAATTCTTTCACCATCTATATCATGTATATGTGGTAGTTAGAAAGTATTATAATTAATCTAAGCTTGAGTTTGTATTTCTTAAAAGTGATAATCTTTGATCTTATGTTTTTCATTAAATTGGATACATAGGATGCTTAGAATTTTACACTAGTGAAGCGAAGAAAAATCTACCTTTTAATATATTTTTCATAGTGCTTTATTGTTAAATCTTGAGTAAGCAATAGATTGATTTCTTGATTGCTACTCTAACTTTGGGAATTAATAAATGAATATTAGAAACTTCATGGATTTAATGGTGGTGGAATCTGAAACCTTAGTTATTTTCTCTGTTTGATTTCAATAGTGTTATTTTATTTTCATGTTAGTTTAATTTCTCTCAAATCAACTAAACTTGTGTTTAAACTAGATTAGTTTTAAATTAATTTGAATTTGTATTAGTTTTTCTTCCCAAAGCATTCCCTTGGGTTCGACCTCGTTCTTGCCGAACTATACTTTAATAGATTCGTACACTTGCGAGTTATTTAACAATTTTAAAACAACATCACATGTCACCCTTGTAGATTCATTTTTAACAAACTTGAAGTCATATTTGTTCTTCATAGAATGCTTTCTCAACATTGTCCTGGATTTTGCTGCGTTAGCAAACTTCATACCCACTGTCAATGTCTTTTCCTTCTCTATATCCCTCCTAGAAATAAATTCTGGTTGTTTGCCATAACCGATCTCATCATCTAATTTACTATGGACATTCCATAGTTCATCACTTGGTGCATAAACTGAGACATCATCCAAATCCTCACTTTCCAACCACCTTCCCCCCCCCCCCCAATATCAATTCAATGTCAGGATTCTGCATATTTTGTTCACCACTTGTAAGCTGCACTTCTTTAATGTTATGCACATTCTGTCCACTTACAGGCTGCATTACTTCACTTAATCCATTCTGGAATGCTGTCCACACTTGATGTTCATTATCCACATTGTCACCATTATTGATATAGATCTTAATCAAACAAAAAATTTTGTATGCCTTAAACATGTTCATAACAACCCTATCATTAACTATCTGTAATAAGTGGTTATGGATAGGGTCTCTGTAGAACATCTTACTCCCAATACCTAAATGAAGGTCCTCTATCATATCTTCCAATTCAAAAAAAGACATTATATCTGGGTCCACATTTTCAAGTAGAGTGATGTCACCACCAACATAGTTGTTATGCTCATTAATATTACCCGAATGATGCAGCTGAAGTATATATCTTTTTTTCATTTATTAAACACTAGGGCTGCAACTCGGGTAGGTTCAACCCAGCCCAACTCAAACCCAGCCCAAAAATTTTCAGGCCTAGGTTGTGTATATTGAATCACGGGCCAGGCCCGGACTAAAATTTTAGAACCTCAATTTAATTCGGGCCGAGCCCGAGCTGCTATGAATCTCAACCCGAGCCCGGCCCGTATTGCAAACCCAAGTAACCCGACCTCAATATGTATAAAAATTTAGCTGTCATAAAGAATTGAACCTGGCTCCAATTTTCTAAATGCAGAGGCTCTGACCATAATGCCAACACCTTCTTTTATATAATATTTGACCAATAAATATATTTAATTAATTTATCTTGGAAGCTAATCACTTCAAAAATACTAGTATAAGCTTTTCTTTTTTTTAATAACACCTTAGTGTTAATATTTATTAATTTATTTTCAAATGTATAAGATTATTTTATTTTCCAACATGTTATATATTGTATAAATACTCGTTTACAAAGAGCAATAGTGTATGAAATTAATCAACAATAAATCAATTTTAAGAGAAGAGAAAGTTGAATTGAAGATTAATATAACACTTACAATTCAAATCATTAGTACAACCAAAGATCTACACTAGCTTGCATGATTTATACATCAATTAATAAAAATTCCCAATTGAAATATAAATAATCTACATAACATACTTATATACATTTTATTCCTAGCTTTACAATACATACATATATCTATTTCACAAATCCGGAAGATAACTAAGTGGAACTGACTAATGATCACCCTAAAAGTACATATTTCGTTTCCGACAATTCGACCAACTTTCCACCTTTTCAGGATTTTTTTCTTCTTGCCGTCGATGTGTGTGTGTGTGTGTGTGTATATATATATATATATATATCTTGTATCTCCCTTCTAATGTCCTCTTTCTATTTCTTACTCACTCTATGTGAATACACAATGTCCAATTGCCATTGGGATTGGAGCCACTTTTGTCCATAAAAGTAATAAGTAATAAGTTATCATATAAGAGTTACAGTATCCCAAGATATATAGTATATTATTCTAATTAGTTAGTCACGTGTCTAAAAACTCAATTAGATTAATTGATGGGTTTAAACCATTTAATTTGAATATTTAATTTTATGAATTAATTTTTTCTTTAGTGTCCCGAGATATATAATATAGTATATTAGTTAAAGTAATATAAGTTATACCACTCCTTTATTTTTTGTCAATAATACTTCAACATTAATATAATGTTAATATTGTATTGTGATCTTTCTGAGTTGCTGAATTTAGTTTCCGATAATCTATGCAAACTCTCCATCCCGTGGTGGTGCGTTGGGGAACCAATTCACCTTTATCATTTGGTTGCACCGTAATACCAGACTTGGAACCACTTGAGTGGGACTAACCCACTTACTATCTGAGATGGGGTAAATGATTCCCGCATCTAGTAACTTCACCACCTCCTTCATTACAATGTCCTTCATATTTGGATTTAATCGACGTTGTGCCTCTCTTGAGGTCTTTCCATCTTCTTCTAAGTGTATGCGATGCATACAAATAAAAGGATCTATTCCTTTAAGATCTGCCACACTCCATCCTATTGCTTCCTTGTGCTCTTTTAGCACTTTTAGAAGTTCCATATCTTGATCATTGGTGAGATTGGAAGCAATAATGACTGGAAGGGTTTCGTTAGAGCCCAAGAAAACATACTTGAGGGTAACCGGTAAAGGTTTGAGCTCAAGTTGTGGCGGGGAAATTAGAGAAGGAGTTTGGGAAGTATTGGACAAAGGAGGCAAAGGTTCTCTCGGAACTCTCCATTTAGGCAACTCCATGATGGTCGTGACATCGAGCATTGAATTAACTTCACAAATGGATTGCTCAATGTCATAATCATCATAGTTGAAATGATTTAGGCATGCCTCTAGAGGATCCTGAGAAAGAATGGAAGGAAGCGCTTCTTGAACGAGATCTTCCACTATATCAACACAAAAGCATTCACTTTCATCGTCGGATGTGTGGTGAGAAGCATTAAAGATGTTTAAGCGGACTTTCATATTCCCGAAAGAGATGTCCATTACTCTGGTACGGCAATTAACGCAAGCGTTTGCCGTGGCCAAAAATGGACGACCTAGAATGATAGGAATATGTCTATTTGGATTTTGGATCGGTTCCGTGTCAAGGACTATGAAGTCCACCGGAAAGTAAAATTTGTCCACTTGAATTATCATATCCTCAATGATGCCACGTGGTTGCTTCACCGAGCGGTCGGCAAGTTGCCACACAACTGTGGTGGGCTTAAGTTCCCCCAAACCTAATTGTTGGTAAACTGAGAACGGAAGCAAATTGACACTAGCCCCTAAATCAAGAAGTGCCTTTTCAAAAGCTTAATTTTTGATGGTGCATGAAATGGTTGGAGCACCCGGATCTTTGAATTTAGGAGGGGCTTGGTGTTGGAAAATGGAGCTTATTTGCTCAGTTAGGAGGACTTTCTTAGGAACATTATTCCTAGATTTGCGCTTTTGAGTGCACAAGTCCTTTAAGAATTTAGCATAGGAGGGAATTTACCGGATTGCATCAAGGAGGGGGAGATTGATCTTTACTTGTTTGAAGATCTCCATCATGTCTTGAATTTTCTCTCCTTGCTTCCCAAAATGAGAAGGTTCCTTCAATCTTTGAGGAAAAGGAACCGAATGTTCAAAAGAGGTGTCAAGATTTGGAATAGATGGTGACACAACTTCACTTGCCTTTCCTTTTGGATTTTGTGGGACTTTGGTCACATTTGGATTTGAAGGAAACACATTTGGATTTGATTGGGATTCTTTTGAATTTTTGGATTGCTTAATGGATTCCTTTTTTTCTTTCCTGACCTTGGAATTTATGATTTTACCACTCCTTAAGGTGGTGATTGATTGAACTTGCTCCGGAGGAGCATTACAAGATGAAGATGACGGATCATCAATCACATGAACACCCTTAGGATTTGCCACCAGTTGACTTGGCAACTTACCTTCCTCTCTTTTATTCAAGGCATTAGCTAGTTGCCCGATTTGAGCTTCTAACCTGGCCATAGATTGAGCGTTAGCTTCAAGCTTAGAGATCGATTGGGAGTGAGATTGCAACAAGCGAGTATTAGCCTCAAGATTGTTTATCACTCTTTCTTCAAAACCTTGGCTTCTCGAAGGAGGTGGTGGTTATTGGTAGTTGGATCTTTGATGGTAAGGTTGAGGATTTGGCCTATATTGAGGCTGTTGAGATTGGGAATTAAAGGAATTTTGTCCTTGAAAAGAGGGACTTGGTTCTTGAGATTTTCATGAAAATGCCGAATGATTCTTGTAACCAGGATTGTAGGTATTTGAATATGGATCATTAATCTGCTTAGAATACAAGACATTCGCTTGCTCTTGAGCATAATCGGGAGATTGACCAGCAATAGAACACTCTCGCACATAATGTGAAGTGCTATAGCAAAACGAACACCTTCCTGATTTTGAACAGGTTGGCTTGGAGTAGGCAGCCCATTTTTCATGATTTGGTCCATTTTTCGGGTTAAGGGTTCTACTTGCATGGCAACCTCATCTACCCTTGAAATCTCATGCACTCCTCTACAAGGTTGGGTGGATTTCCCTTTTCTAGTGGAGGAGCGTTGAGCTGAATTATTACTTAGGGTTTGAAAAAGTTTTCATGCATCATCTGGGCTTTTCAAAAGGTATCCACCTTCACAAGCAGAATTTATCATTTGCCTATGTTGCTCACTTACCCCATCATAAAAGCTTTGCACTAGCTGCCATTTTAGGACAGCATGGTGCGGACAAGATTTAAGAAGATCTTTTAATCTCTCCCAAGTCTCATGAAATTGTTCTTGATCAATTTGGGTGAATCCGGTGATTGCTCGCCGAATATCACTTGTCTTTCCCATTGGGAAGTATTTTTTTAAGAATTCAATTTGCATCTCCGCCTAAGAATGGATTGAGTTAGGTTCTAAGGAATTGAACCAACTTCTAGCTTTATCCTTTAGGGAGAATGGAAACATACAAAACTTTAGATCATCCTCCGTAAACTGTGGTACCCGGATGGTGGAACACACAAAAAGGAAGTAATCTAAATGCCGGTATGGATCTTCATTTGGGAGACCATGGAAGCTATTAAGAAGATTGATGGTGGAGGACTTTATTTCAAATTGATTTGCCGCTACATCTGGAAATTGAATACATGAAGGTACTTCAAATGTAGTCGGAAGATAAAAGTCCATAAGCAATTCTCCTTGAGGAGGAGAAGGTGGAGGTTGTTGTCCATGATTAAATGGAGGTAGTCCGGGAGGTTGTCCATCATTTGGGTCCATGTTTTCAGTCCTAGGCAATATAGGGTCCCTAGAGGTTCCTCTACGTTGTCTAAGTGTTCGTTCAAGTTCAATATTACACGGAAGCAAAGGAAGTGACAATGACCGTTTACCTAGCATGCATTAAAAGTAAAACAACACCTCAATATACAAAATAAAAATAAAAAAATTTTTTTTACTCAAATGCACAATTTTAGACTTTATACTCACAAAGGGTTCCAACTTTGATCCTTTGATATGCCCACTATGTGGTATACCTAAAATCAAGCAATTTGAGAGATAAGAACAAGATATATACAAAAAAGAATGAAAGAATTTCTAGTCTAAGAATTAAACCAGATTTAATCTTTCAATGGCGATAATTAAACCGTAGTCCCCGGCAACGGCGCCAAAATTTTGATGTGGCTAAACTTGATTGTAATTCTTAGACTACAGATTCATCAAATACTACATGAATAGATTCCTCAACTACTAGAGTCCTTTTGTTGAAAACCCTAATGCCTTACTTCTTGTCGAATATCCTAGGAAAACACCCTCATCGGATTTAACATCAAATTTTCCTAGGTTATCCTTGTCATTTAGCACAAAGCATTTACACCCAAACACTTTAAAATACCCAATATTGGGTTTCTTACCATTTCATAGTTCATAGGGTGTCTTATCAAACTTCTTTCGAATAATAACTCTATTTATGACAT
The DNA here is from genome assembly GCA_026545225.1 of Cornus controversa. NCBI lineage: Eukaryota > Viridiplantae > Streptophyta > Magnoliopsida > Cornales > Cornaceae > Cornus > Cornus controversa. The sequence goes on from CM048850.1 coordinate 11,979,466, forward strand.
AGCAAGAAGTACTTACGGCTTCGGCCCAAAAATATCTAAGTAAATTGTGCTCATTGAGCATGGTCCTACCCATTTCTTGAAGAGATCTATTCTTTCTTTCAACAACACCATTTTGTTGAGGAGTCCTAGGTGCTAAAAGATTGTGATCAAATCCATTTTCATCACAAAATCTTTCTAAGTCTTGGTTTTTAAATTCTCTACCTTTATCACTTTTAATGGTCTTAATTTTGTAGTCCTTTTCGTTTTAAACTTTTTTACAAAATTTGGCAAAGATTGCATGTGTCTCATTCTTGTTAGTAAGAAAGAAAATCCAACAAAGTCTAGTAAAATCTGATGTGGCTAAACTTGATTGTAATTGTAAGCTTATTTTTGCCCTTTTTCAAAATATAATTTAACCACTCACAAGAGCACGAATCTTTGTAGATACGGTTCTATATAGAGGCTATCGATCCCACGAGGACTAGTTGTTAATTGTCTTGAAGAGAGATTAATTCCACTTTAATTGTAAAAACAAGGTTTTGATTTTCGTTTTAAAACTATTGCATGAAATGTAAAAACACTAAATTTAAAGAGTTAAAAGTTGGGAGAGAGAACTTGGGGTGGTTTCTACCTCTAGCCCTTCACATGTCCATAAATGTAGCAAACTTGGGATTTATAAAATTAAATGCTAACAATGTCATTAGGCTTGTGACCTCAATAACATATCAAAAGATTAATGTGTGCACAAACCTATCATAATCCATCTTCAACAAGAATAGTTCTTCAACCTAACTAATTACCCTACTCTCTAAGTGAACCTAAATGCATCCAAACTACCTTATCTTGGCATGGTTTATACAAGCAAGAACAACACATTCAATTTAAATACCATTACCTAGCCATCATTTGCATTTCTTGTGGAAGATGCAAATGTTGTGCATTCACATGATAGATTCTACTATAAGACAAGAATAAAATCAACATCAAATGAATATATATAAGAAATGTATAAGTGTACATTGTCACTAGACTAAGTAATCAACATTTAAATACAAATCCCAAATAATGCTACAAAAATGAACAAGTTTACATGGCTAGGGGTTTCACCCACACCCTAGTAGAGAAGTTAGTTGATCATGGCAGCCTTGCACTCTTCCATTGATGGAGAAAATGAAGCTTCAAGGTCTGGTTCAGCTCCCTCTTCTCCTCTCCCGAAATTCTCTATGTATGGATATGTTGTATGAGAGAAAAATGGATCCTTTTGTGCTTTTTGGCTACCTTTTCATCCTTGGGACCCACCATGTGTATATATATAGCAATATATATACCAACTATATCACTAATATCTCCATGTGTCTTATTCAAGTTAGAAAATCCCTCCAAGTCGTGCAAAAAGGTGGATTTTGTTGCAAGTGGGAAGAGCAGGTGAGCAAGTGGGCAAGTGGGTCTGCAGAATCTCGATTGATCGAGATTTCGATCAATCGAAATGCATGCCTCGATCAATCGAGATCTCGATTGATCGAGATCAACATCTCGATTGATCGAGATGCCTTAGCTTCATTTCTGCATTCTGCTCTTCAACTGCAGATGGCCTCAAACATTGCTCCTTTTGGTACAAAACCTACAATACATCAAAAACACAAAAATATCGTAAACGTACCTCGGTAAACGTAATAACGGGACTAACATATGCAATAAAGAGGGTTCCAATGCATAGTATTGAACACTTATCAAAATCATCAACAATCACAAATGCATAAAGCTTTCCACCTAGACTGGCAACTCTTTCCGGACCAAATAAATCCATGTGGAGTAGTTCTAAAGGTCTAGAGGTTGTGATGTCCTTTTTCCTTTTAAAGGTGGATTTGACTTGCTTCCCTAATTGGCAAGCACTACAAGTCTTGTCTTTTATGAACTTAGCCTTTGGGAGGCCTTTGACTAAGTTTTTCTTGGACAATTTTGAAATCAAATCCATGCTAGCATGACCTAATCTTCCATGCCACAACCAACTATTATCACTAGAGGAAATAAAGCAAATAACATTTTGATCAAGCAATTCACAAAGAAGGATAGTGTACAAGTTACCATGTCTATGAGCAATGAAAATTTGTAAACCATCTTTTTCAATAATGCAACTTCCCGATTTAAAGATAACATCAAAACCTTTATCACACAATTGACTAATGCTAAACAAGTTATGCTTTAATCCTTCTACAAGAAAAACATCATCAACAGAGGAAGAGGAAGATATACCTATAGTGCCAACGCCCATAATTTTACCTTTTGAATTGTCTCCAAAGGTGACATTGCCTCCATCATAGGGTTTGAGGGAGATGAATTTAGAGCGATCTCCCGTCATATGCCTTGAACATCCGCTATCAAGAAACCACTTGTCTTTGGAGATTGAAGAGAATTTCAAGCAAACCTACAAGACAAACTTAGGTGACTTCTTTTGGTACCCAAATCATTTTGGGTCCTATTGGGTTAGTAATCATAGGAAATGTTCCTTTTGGAACCCAAATCATCTTAGTCAATTTTCTTCTTCTAAATGGACAAGCAAAGATCTTATGTCCCATTTTCCTACAAAGATTGCATACAAAGCTATTAAAGCTAAATTGAGATCTTTTGACAAAGAAGTGATTCAATGGTTTGAACTTGTCATTCTTGGAAAAAGGCCTTTTGATCAAGGATTTTTGTTTGTCGTAAGGATTGTAACCAATCCCTTCTTTGTCATAAACATCTCTTTGTCTACCAAGAAGAATAGTTAAATTCTTTCTTCCTTCGGTAAATTTTGCAAGAACATCCACTTGATCCTCAATAATTTTCTTCAAGTTATCAATTTCGGATTGAGAATTATTTGAAGAAAATATGTTTGAAGAAAAAATTTCTCTTTCACTTTTTAACAAAACATTTCACTTTGGATTTTTGAAATAGATGAAGAAAAGCATTAATTTTCTTTTCTCAAAGAATCATTTTCATTTTGAGCATTAGAAATTTTTTGAGAAAAAGATAAGTTTTTTTCTTTAAGAGTGGAGTCCTAGAAAATTACTTTTTCTAGCTCACTATGCAAATCCTCAAAAGCACATTGCAATTCATCATATGAAATCAATGGAGAAGTTTCAAGGTTAGAATTTACCTTATCATCAATTGCCATATGGCAAAGATTTGCAACCTCATTGCTTGTGTCGCATTCTGAATCGCTTGAGTCAGAATCATCCCATGTGGCTTTCATAGCAACTTTCTTACTTTTATCTTTTCTTGGCTTGCGACAATCTTTTAGAAAGTGTCCCAATTTGTCACAATTGTATCAAGTAGGAGGTTCCTTTTTACTTGAATCTCCTTTTGGCTCATCTCTCTTGAAGGGTCTTCTCTTGGGGAAAGGTTCCCTTCTTAAAAACTTCTTGAATTTGTGAGCAATGAATGCCATGTCATCCTCATCATCACTAGACCCACTTTTATCAATTTCTTTCGAATCTTGGAGAGATGATTTCAATGCTAAGGTCTTCTTTTGATTAGCTATTTCTTGATGACTACCAACTTGAATCTCATGAGTCATAAGCGATCCCATAAGGTCTTCAAGACTCAAGGTGTCAAGATCCTTAGCTTCTTGAATAGCCGTTGCCTTTGCATCCCAACTTGTAGGAAGACACCAAAGCACCTTTCTAACATTGTCGGAGTTAGAATAAGTTCTACCAAGATGAGACAAGCTATTAACAATATTAGTAAATCTAGTAAACATTTCATTAATAGATTCACTTGGAAGCATGCTAAAAAAATCATATTCACAAATCAACATACTAATTTTGGTAGCTCTAACTTTCTTAGCGCCCTCATAGGTCACTTCTAATTTGTCCCAAATTTCTTTGGCCGTTTTACAAGTCGAAATTCTATTGAATTCGAATTTGCTTAAGGCACAAAACAAATTAGTAATAACTTTAGCATTGATTTGGATTAGTTTTCTATCACCATCGGTCCATTCTTCCTCATCCTTGGGAACTTTCCCATTTTCAACATTCTTCATAGGAACTAAAGGCCCTTTACAAACAACTTCCCAAACTTGATAATCAATGGATTGGAGAAAGAATATCATTCTAGGTTTCCAATAATTATAGTCGGTGCCATCAAACCAAGGTGGCCTATTGTGTGATTGTCCTTCCATATAAGAGACACCTTGCATGTTTGCCATGATCGAACTCTAAGACGGTTAGGTCAAAAACTAGAGCCTTAGCTCTGATACCAATTGTTACTCAAGAAATGACCCTAGAAGGGGGGGGGGGGTGAATAGGATCTTTGGCAAACAATAAAATCAAATCTCAGAATTAAAAAAGATATGCAATGAATAATGAGATAATGAAGGAATTAAACAAACACAATATAAAAGGTTAGGGATAGAGAGACTCAAACACAATCAACACAAGGATGTAGCGTGGTTCAGAAACTCCTACTCCACGACTCAAGATCCCTCTTGAGATTTTCCCCAATCCACTATGGCTCTTCCTTGTCGGTGGAGAGCAAACCCTTACAATGGAGAACACAAGCTCCCTCTTGTTAAGTGAACTTCTTCACTTAGTCTTCTAAGGTTCAGCAACCCTTTACAACTGATGTAGAACAAAATTTGTGATACAAAGAATGTCTCTCAAAGAAGAAAACACAACTTCAAGCTCTCAATACTATAGTTAAAGTTGAATCACAAGTTTGAAGCTCAAGTGTATTGAATGATGGTAGATTGCAATGAATGTTGCTCAATAAATGCTCAAGAGTATCGGTGTATATTCATAAATGCAGAGCATATCAATATATATAGAGCATTTAAGAAATATAGCTGTTGGAAGGTAGTTGTGAGCATTAAATGCACTGAACTAGCCGTTGTATTCAAATTCAGCTACTTTCAGTCGGCTAAAAATAAGCTTTCAGTCAGCTGAAAAGGTGCTCTACAAATCTCAAAGTGCTGAAAGTGCATTTTCAGTAGCCTGAAAAATCACTTTCAGTCGTCTGAAAGTGCATTTTTAGCAAGCTGAAACTGCACTTTCAGCAAGCTGAAAGTTGACTTTCAGTAAGCTAAAATTTAGCAAGTCTTAGAAAGATTTTCAACAAAGTGGGAAAGACTTTTGATCTTTGAAAAAAGAACATCCTTAAGGCTTTAAAACAATTTCTTAATGATCAAATGACCAAGAATAATATTTATGAAAATGCATCATGGTCATGCAATGCAAGTGAGCTTCAAACAAGTTATTCAAATAACTTTGACAAATTAAGTACTATCTTTTACCAAGCTATAACTATCCCATTTCTTCATGCTTGAAAATGTCTTGAAGCTTTGAGGTACTTCCTTCTTCATCAAAGAATGCTTCTCTCATGTCATTGTCTCCTTTCATGATTATTCCACAATGTGAATGCTTTCTTTGATTGTGATAATTATCCTAAGCTATCACTCAATTTAGATGTTAGTGTTTAACATCATCCATGTTTTAATGTTTTGATGCTTTTTATGAAATATCTTTCAATATTATATCACGATTATGCTTATTCTTGCGAATTCAATGATGATTGTGTGATGATTAATGCATACATGAGTTGCATTATGAATGCTATGAGAATTCAATGATATAACTTATGATGATTTTTGCTTAAAGGAGGATGGGATATGATTGATGATTTATTGGTTGAGTTGTGAACTTAAAATAATTTTTTTTCACAAACTTCACATTATATGACTTATGAGCTTACAAATGCATATACCATGTAAAGACATGCTAGAATTGTTATTTCTTCAATATTATGTTCAAATTGTGCATATTGATAGGGGGAGCATTTTTAGATGCAACTCCACGTTTGCTTAGACCACATCAATGATTTGTCACCATGAAAAAGGGGGAGATTGTTGACCCAAAGGTTTTAACCTAAGGGCAATCCAGTAATTTTGATGATAACAAATCATTAATGATGTTAAACACTAACATCTAAATTGAGTGATGACTTAGGATAATTGTCACAATCAAAGAAAGCATTCACATTGTGGAATAATCATAAAAGGAGACAATGACATGAGAGAAGCATTCTTTGATGAAGAAGGAAGTACCTCAAAGCTTCAAGACATTTTCAAGCATGAAAAAATGGGGTAGTTATAGCTTGGTGAGAGATAGGACTTAATTTGTCGAAGTTATTTGAATAACTTGTTTGAAGCTCACTTGCATTGCATGACCATGATGCATTCTCATATATATCATTCTTGGTCATTTGATCATTAAGAAATTGTTTTAAAGCCTTAGGGATGTTCTTTTTTCAAAGATCAAAAGTCTTTCCCACTTTGTTGAAAATCTTTCTAAGACTTGCTAAATTTCAGCTTACTGAAAGTCAACTTTCAGCTTGCTGAAAGTGCAGTTTCAGCTTGCTGAAAATGCACTTTCAGATGACTGAAAGTGGTTTTTCAGGCGACTGAAAATGCACTTTCAGGAGACTGAAAGTGACAGAACACTATGAGATTTGTAGAGCACCTTTTCAGCTGACTGAAAGCTTATTTTCAGTCAACTGAAAGTAGCTGAATTTGAATACAACGGCTAGTTCAATGCATTTAATGCTCACAACTACTTTCCAACAACTATATTTCTTAAAGGCTCTATATATATTGATATGCTCTGCATTTATGAATATACACCAATACTCTTGAGCATTTATTGAGCAACATTCATTACAATCTACCATCATTCAATACACTTGAGCTTCAAACTTGTGATTCAACTTTAACTATAGTATTGAGAGCTTGAAGTTGTGTTTTCTTCTTTGAGAGACATTCTTTGTATCACAAATTCTGTTCTACATCAGTTGTAAAGGGTTGTTGAACCCTAGAAGACTAAGTGAAGAAGTTCACTTAGCAAGAGGGAGCTTGTATTCTCCATTGTAAGGGTTTGCTCTCCATCGACAAGGAAAAGCCATAGTGGATTGGGGAAAATCTCAAGAGGGATCTTGAGTCGTGGAGTAGGAGTTTCCGAACCACGCTACATCCTTGTGTTGATTATGTTTGAATCTCTCTATCCCTAACCTTTTATATTGTGTTTGTTTAATTCCTTCATTATCTCATTATTCATTGCATATCTTTTTTAATTCTGGGATTTGATTTTTTTGTTTGCCAAAGACCCTATTCACCCCCCCTCTAGGGTCATTTCTTGAGTAATAAACTCGAAGTTGTCAATGATCGATACAAAGAATAATATGAAAATTACAACTCGATCAATCAGGTTTTGATCACCGAAATATGCCAATTACAAATATATGTCACACATCTACCTTACATAGTCTCGTTTTATATATATATATATAACAGTTATAGTTTGGTAGGTAGTAGTTGTAAGAGTTAATGAGAACCATTTAAGGAAAACAATCCATTGAAACAGAAGAGAAAACCAACAGTCCAAACATTAGAAATCAAGTTTCAATACGTTCATACGTTAACTTCAAACCTACGTAATATCTCAAATTTATACAACAGATGGATCGTCTTCCACAAGAGCTTGTCGGTGAGTTGGCAGAACTTTTAGCTTCCTTCTCTTTCAGAGACCTCTACCGATTTCACTTAAGGTTATTGATATTATACCCTTCCTTTGTTTCGTTATTTTATATGCATGATATATACCCTTCCTTTCTCTGTGATCACTCGTGCTCCTGATAGCGTTCGTCGACTTTCATTCGAGTTGGTACACAATTTAAGTAACACAGCCCCCACTTGGTTTTCCTTAGAAGCAGAACTCAAGCGTGACTAGTTTAAATCGTGCCTTGGAGCACATAACTTAAAGGCTATGTTTATCATAGGGGTGGTATGCATAAGTTCCTTAATATGCTCATGTTCTGTGCATATATAGGATGTTTTTTTTCTCTATAATGATAGAAAATCATATCTGTTATCATCGTAGGAATTGTATTGCTGCCAAGGGTTACTCAATCCAACTCTGCAACAACTGTATGCTGCGTTGCCACACCATCCCCCTTCTCTATTTGCTACTGCAGTTTGTTTTATATTCAAAAATGCAGAGGAGAAGGAGATAGGAATATGACTATTGGGATGCATAAGGAGAGAGATACTACTCCACCCAGTTATAAAGACAAGCATCTCTTATATATTAGTGATTTTGAGTCATCATTGGATAAATAACCAACGATTTCTTATCCATGTTCCCACTGTTGTCCCCAAGGAAACCATTTCACAATTTCTTAGGGTTGTGTCGATTTAGAATCAGTACATTGTGATAGTTGTGCTTGTGATTAATAGTGACTGTATTGCAACGCCGGAACACAACCTTTACATTGATTTAGGGTTTAGTTGTAAGTACATACACATTTTTGGTATATTGCTTTTGATATGTATTCTGTCCACTTTTAGTCTTATGAATGATTGGGATGTTTAATTTTATAATATAGGATGTAGTTTTAATATTACACTACTTTCTCATACTTTGAACACTGACAAATAGTAACTGTGAATGGAATATTCTGATCAAGATCGTAGGAATATTGTGAAAGCAGACATTTCAAAAATAATTATTCTTAAATTTCTCCAAACCTGCGTAAATCAGTACAACACAAGAAATGGTTTAGATGCTATGAAGTACCACACGATGATACCACAAATTGCTAAAAAATATAATACATAGATTTTGTTATAATACAATAGTCAAAATATTTATAATATATTATTATGTCTAAAATAATAATTATTTTTGTTAATTCAATCCACGTTATTAATTTAATTACTAATTTAGATATTACAGTTATATGTATATTGTTGGAAATATTCTGAGTTTGCTTTATATTGGTTAACTAATGATTGAAAATAATATTTATAAATAAATGAAAATTATAGTTTACTTGTGAATTAAGAAGTGGTCATTTTGAATTTTTGTTGAAATATTAGTGATTTTTCATTATAATTCATTATTTCATTGCGATAATATTTTAACAAATAACCACAATCAGTGACACCTACAGATAACTACAGATATACACAAGGCATGCGAGGACAATAAAGATAACTACAGATATACAAGGCATACGAGGACAGTAAAGACTGATATTTTTGAAGTCATTAATTGAAGCCTATTATTCATATATATAAATGTTATTCAATACATTTGTACAATTGTGCTTCTATTTCATTTATGGTGAAAGTAGTTGTAGGATCTTTAATGCTATGTATTAAAGGTAGAAACAGATATATATTTGGTTACAATCCAATAGTCCCACCATTACAAATCAATTGTCAATCCCTCAGATTGTCTTCCCTTTGCCTTTTTCCTTCAACCAAACTCCCTCTTCAGGTTAGCTGAATGCCAAACATTGTATGCAATGGTGAAGGGTCACACACGGTGAGTGTGACAGAAGGGCTAAACATTGTATCTAATGGTGAAAGGTCACCACCACTTTCACAACCTACAACAATGTCACAGACTCAATGTCAACTCTGTACAAGGTATAAGGAGTTAACACAGGCGAGGAGTAATATAGTTGCGCAGTGTAGAAGACTTGGTATAGCAATTCCCAGATCACGTCATCTTATAATGCTCAATTCAAAATCTGCTAAAATAGATTCGGTTATTCTTCAATTGCAACGCGAGATTCATCAATTACATATGAGATGGAGGAAGATTGATCAAATTGCAAAGGCAACTCAAATATACGAAGATCCTAGTGAACATATTGCATCCATTTTGAGTGATCCGATTCTAAAATTAGATTCTGACTTGTCTAATTTTATAGACTCGGGAGATGATGACTTCGTTATCCCACCTCCGAGCTCTCATACGAGGAAAAAACTGAAATTCATGGTACATTCGACTTAATTTTTATGTTATTTGTAAATATTTTTGCCAGAGTTTATATATATGACACTTGAACGTCCAAGTTTAATTTATATAGTTTGTAACTTATAATACAATTTGTTACATGGTAAAACCAATTGGGATATTTACTATTATAAGATGGGATGCAAGTTGTTCATGCTCAATATAAGTTTAAACCCTAAATAAAAGAAAAATATAAGAGCTTGTAGTTGATATTAAGACAAGTAATGGTCAAATCAATTTATGAGGTAATCTGCAAAAAAAATCTATCAGAATATTTAAATGAGATGTTCTCTTGAATTCAGTTTGACACGTATTCATTAAAATTGGGATGCTTAGAATATTCAAATGGGATGGCAATTGTCAATGCTCAATATAGGTTTAAACCCTAAATAAAAGAAAGATATAAGAGTTAGTAGTTGAATCTCAGTGATATTAAAGCAACTAATGGTCAAATCAGTTTATGAGGTAATCTGTAAAAAAATTTATTAGAATATTTAAATGGGATGTTCTCTTGAATTCAGTTTGACACGTATTCATTAAAATTGGGATGTTTAGATTATTCAAATGGGATGGCAGTTGTCAATGCTCAATATAGGTTTAAACCCTAAACAAAAGAAAGATATAAGAGTTAGTAGTTGAATCTCAGTGATATTAAAGTAACTAATGGTCAATCAGTTTATGAGGTAATCTGCAAAAAAATCTATTAAAATATTTAAATGGGATGTTTTCTTTAATTCAATTTGATACTTATTCATTAAAATTGGAATGTTTAGAATATTCAAATGGGATGGCAGTTGTCAATGCTCAATTTAATGCTCAATATAGGTTTATACCCTAAACAAAATAAAGATATAAGAGTTGGTAGTTGAATCTCAGTGATATTAAAGTAACTAATGGTCAAATCAGTTTATGAGTTAATCTACAAAAAAATCTATCATAATATTCAAATAGGATGTTCTCTTTAATTCAGTTTGACACATGATTATAAACATTGGGATGTTTACTATTAGAAGATGTGATGTAAGTTGTTGAGACAATTTAATGCTTAATATAGGTTTCTGTTTAACCAACTAAATATATAAGAGTTACAGTACAAAAAGAGTTCATATTATCCTACGATTACTATATTATTCTACTTCAACATGGACCGTCTCCCCCAGGATCTGGTGACTAAAATTGTATGTCGAGTAGCAGCAAATAGCTTGGAAGACCTAATGAGAATGAAACAATGGTTTGTATATTCATGCTCAATTTTGTTACTTTCTTAACATGGATTTGGCTATTAATAGTATCTGTTCTACTGTTTGAGTTTGTTTATTTTTTCTATTCTATTGAAAAGTCTAATATCAAATGATATTTTACAACAGTTGTAGGTCAATGTATTTACTAGGTTCAGAAGCTGAGGCAATGAAGGAAATAAATTACCAGGACTTGTATGAGTTACACTATTAAGGAACTTGGGAAACAAGCAATAACCGATGGTACTTCTTCAATAGATGTATTGACTGTCAAAATGTAGAGGCAATGTTTATTTATGGGATAGTATATTGAGCTAAATTCGAGTATGTATTTAGACAACTTTTTCTCAATTTTTATTAAATGTTTAATGCTCAATTGTAGGAGCTTATTTTTGCTGCTGACAACTACGCCTATGGTCTGGGAATCCTCTAATGAGGATATGAGGTGAATAATGTTAGTTGTGAATTCGCGCTCGCCCTTGGTAAGCTATATGGGGATGATGCTTCCAAGGAAAATGGAATTCAAGGTCTTATCAACATTAAGAACAATCTTTCAAAGAATCAGTTTATCAAAAATATTTAGAAGAAAATTATCCAAATCATAAATGCTGGGGGGGGGGCGCTATCACTGGAAACTTTATGCATAAATTCCTGAATGCTGCCCTATAAGAGGCCACATTGAGGATTTATAAACTATTCTTGTTGACGAGGACACTGTTGAGTGCGAGCTATGCCAATGTGATATCCATCTGTGGGTGGTGACTGATAAATTATCAAAACAATGGCTCATATAACAAATCGTATGATCGTGTAAGGTTTTATTCAAAGCGAAGTGGGGTATTAATGATTGTTTTACATTAAAACTTTGCTTAGGTGAGTTTGCTTATTTTATGTAAGGTTGTATAATATAATGTAAGTAATCTGCCTCTTCAGTTTACCATGATAAAATAAGCTTTTATTTGATGAAAATCGTACACTTCATCATACTTAATATTCAAACTCAATTCACTGCTCCAAATTAAAAGAGTCATAATCGAGTGTCATGCAAATTAGTTAAAAATTGCAACTTTCACAAAAGGACTATATAAGGTCAAAATGATTACTTTGGTAAGGTTTAAACCCTAAATCAAACAACATCACACCAGAGGACTCTGTTTTTACATCATGTTAATTAGTACCACACAGATCAAGTTGTTAAATAATGACTCAATTTTTGAACAGTCGTTGATGAAATGGATGATTAACCTGGGACAATGGCATTTCGGACACTGGCGTGACAATATTTTTTTTTGACGTTGAGATCAAGTGTCTTTGATCATGAACATAGGAAAAATAATGTGTTGTCAGGTAATACGATATTTCACACTAAAAATAGTCAAACATTTAATAGAGTATGATGAAAATGAAATGTAAATTATTCACTTGCCAAATCAGGCCAGCGTGAACCTTCATGGGAAGAAGTATTTAAGAGTCTGACTGAAAACATACTTGAATCGCCAATATTAGACTGCAATTGATTAAAGTGATCATTATACACCAATGTAGTAATAGGCATAATAAATGTTCCATCAAGCAAATGCAATGGTATCACTTACGTCGTTCCTCAATGGAGTAATGTGTTCACCAAATAAGGGACTGAACGGTGAATCCCAGTCTGTATTTGCAAAAGTGGGGGATGTCGCATAATCCTCGCCGTCAATCTATGAAGAAAGATAATCAGATGAAATTTTACCTCCCTACATCATCAAGTAATCATTAGGATATATCAATAATCTAAAGATAGAAAGTTAATGAATTACTCATAGATCATTCAAATAATGTAGTGGATTTCAAAGAGTTGTCACAGAACATACATTGCTCAATATATATGAGCGGGTTTCTTTGCTACCAGTGCCACCTGCCAATTCGAATGGCCCGAGCCTACTGGATTTCTAAAGACAATAACAAATATATTACACTTATATGCATGATTGTAATGATAACTCTATATTAGATATTAAGACCTGATGTTGTCGTTTAGCAGCATTTGTCCTCTTTTCAACAATAGATTTTATCCTACAAAAGGGACTTTTACATCTGTCTTTAGTCCTTATTCCCCTAGCATTTACTCCAGTGCTATTTTGTACATTGTCGATGACATTTACAGTAGGAGATGGTCGACTAGTTGTTGCTTTATCGGTGAAACTTCGAATTCTACATTCTTGACCATTCTTTTCCCACATCATCGTATTTAGTAATAAATCATTGAAAGCTCCATTGTTCTCCAATGCATTGGAAGATATTTCGATCAGAAGCCTACAAATGATTCTGTACCATCGACTTACTTCAAGTTTGGGATCCTTTATAACATCACTGACAATAATTTGGTTGATAGTCCCGTCTCTAGCATTTCTACTCCATCTTTTTAATAAATACCGAGAAGGCAGTTCAGTGAGTAAAATTCATCTTTCATGACTTTTAAACAATGGCAGCACAGAATACTCATCATTTCAAACTTTTCACAAGAATAATTTAATTGATTGTCCTTTGACTTTGTAACTTAGCATTCATTTTTTCCCCATTCCGGACTACTGCATAAACAAGTAGACCATTATTATCCATTTATTCACTTTTGATATTAGTGCTGACACAAGCTACTAAGAATTCTTCTTGGAGCATCTGAAATATCCTCTTTGTATACGTGTCTCCTGCTTGAACTAACATGTCAGAAGGTGTTGAAATTATAGGTAGTTTGTTGAGCAAAGCATACTCAGCCTGAGTCTCCTTGTAACACTTGTCGTACAACAGACTATCAAAGTGCTTGAAGAGTTCAGGAAGTGTGAGTTGTTTGGTTATGTAAGCCTTCAAACTAGCATTTATGATTTCACTCAGCTGCGTTGTACGCATCCTCGCCGTCCAAGATTGTTCGTATGACTTGACCCATCTTTGTCTCAAATCAAACAAGTTAAACATCCATTTGTTACCAACAACATTAAACTTTTGTTCCATTTCCTTCCATTTCTCCAAAAATTCTTCCTACTCCTCAATGCAGAACATTAATATGGATATAACACTTTTAATGTTTCCTTCCTTTTTACACACTTGGCCAAGATGCTTTTTTGCATTTTGCATTAAGTGCCACGTACAAAGATGATGAGCAGTATTGGACATGACAGGCTTTAACGTCTTTGTCATTGCAGCATCCTAGTCAGTCAGAATTGTCTTAGGGGCTGGATAACCCATTGCTTTCAAGAAGCTGTCAACCAACTATGCAAATGATTCTATCATCTCATCATACATCAGAGCTGCTCCAAATAGTGCAGTCTCCCAGTGATGGTTCAGACCAACGAACAAAGCAAAATGCCGGTTGCCATGGGTTAGTTTGTACGTTGTGTCAAATGTTACGTCTCCAAAATGCCCATAGTCAATTATCATTCTCGGGTCTACCCAAAATATATTCGTAATCATTGCTTCATTATCCAATTGAACTGCATACAAGAATGACAGATCTTCACAACACTTGGTTTGAAAATAATTCAACAGCCAAGCCTTATCTCCAAATTCAAGCTCACTTTGTCTTCTGGTCTTTATATAATTTTGCACATCAAGTTTAGTATACCCTACTGATGGTCTCCCACCAGCTTGCATTCCCATTAGCTCAAAAGCATTGAGAACAGTGACTCCTGAATTGACAGCGAACTCCACATCAAGGGCTTGGCTAGCCATAATTTTTTGCTATGACCGTATCATGTGGGTGCATTGTTCAGTTATCAAGGGGTGGTTGTGAGCCTCTACAAATTAGAAATGATATACTTCTCAAAATTGCTCTTATAATGAATGACTATGCGCGCACCGTAGCCAGTTAGTGTTTCTGCCCTGGGAGTCTTTGTAAATCTGTCCCTTTTGTCCTTCCCCCTCCATCCCTCCTTGGTACAGACAAACAATCTGGATGTAATTTTACTGTCAATTTTTCTTTTGTTTCCGTACTCTCTTCGGATACTAAATTCGACTCTACCCCCGTACGCATTGTAAAAATCATACGCATCTACCTCGGATTCAAAACATATATTCGCCAATGGTTTAAATTCAATTTGTTGGCTCTCGACAACTATCGATGGTATGTCTTTGACATTAATTAAACTAACTTCCATCTCATACAATTAAATAAGAAGCTTGGGTCATTAACCAATAAAATCATGATGGTCGAGTTAATTTGTAAATCTTAAATGGATTTTATGCCATGAATATATGTGTGAAAAGGTGTAAATATGGTATAAGAAAGTGCGAGAGTAGATGTATATCGATATACATATTTGTGTTAGGAGCAATAATTTAAATAAGAGAAATGGAAAAGGTAAAATGTGTGTCTGGCTGTGGAAATGAAAATGTAAGGAAAATGTGTCTTGACAACAATGAACAAACAAAAAGCCAAACAAGTGCAGCCAGCGAAGACTTGTGGTGTGAGAAAATTAAATGTGCAACAAAAGTCAGAATTTTGCAATCCATTTACGACTATTTGTGACTTTAGTTAAAGAGGCATGTGTATGATATATATATATATATATATATATATATATATATATATATATATATATATGTACCAAGTACAAGAACAAAATTCATCCAAACATCTTGAAATGAAGAATGGAGAAATTAATATTATAACTCTTTTGAGTTTGAAGCTTTTGCTTCATTATTACCTTAGTGTGAGATTTTATCTTTTGGCTTCCGCTTTGTCAGTTGTTATTAATGCATTGATTTATCCTGGTTTGATGGCAAATGATAATTTTGGCAGTAATTGCTTTGTCGACAATGATTGCAAAATGTAGGCCCTTTAAACAGTCATTGAATCTCAAAAATAACGATTTGATCAATGGTATGGATAGATTGAACGCATATTGTGGGAGATGTAATAGGCAATCACTGGTCTTAGAATTAATGGTAACCAGAATTGTGAACCGGTTTGGATTCGTGCCGGAGATGTTCAATGTGGCCAATTGAATATGGGTAATCTTCTTGTAGCTCCATGTGAGTATTTCAATAATGAGGAGTTTAGAGGATTTGGGATGAATCGACGTGATCGAGCTAGGCCCAACCAAAATCGAAGTGATCCAGACACCCGTGATTTTTGGATGAAAATCGATTTGCCCATTTTCAATGGATATTTTCTAAACTGACTTAATGATGTTGAGAATTTTTTTGAGTATATAAATTTACCCGAGGACAAGTAGGTTAAGCTTGTACAATACAAGGCATAAGCTTAAGGGAGGTGCTTCTGCTTAGTGGGAACATACACAAAAAAACCGAAGATGGCAGGGAAGCAACCTATCCGAACGTGGCATAAGATGAATAAAGTTATTGATGGCTGATTCCTACCACCAGATTAAGAACAGAAGTATCAAAAGTACCAAAAATAGGCAAAAGTCTCATTTTGTTAGTGACTATACAAAGGAGTTCTATATATTGAATAAATGCAATAATCTCTCAGAGACAAAAAACCAGCAAGTGGTGAGATATATTGGAGAATTGTTGGTGGCGGTCAAAAATCAAATTAAGATGCCTATGGGAGAAGAACCACCCAAAGTGGTGAGATATATTGGAGAATTGTTGGTGGCGGTCAAAAATCAAATTAAGATGCCTATGGGAGAAGAACCACCCAAAGCTTCTAAAGTATAGGGGCGACCTTTTCTTACTGTCGCTAAGGCACAGTTCACGGAAGCAATGAAAGATTCAGCTAAGGTTATAATGCTTATTATTACGAGTGAAGAGGCTAAAGAAGAGACACTCATTCCTGTTACATTGCAACCATTTTTGGAAGAATTTTAGGATTTCACCCCATATGGTTTACCGTCAATGCAAGATATTCAACATCACAAAAATATGGTGCTCGAAGTGAGTTTACCAAATTTGCAACATTATTGTACAAGTCCATGTGAGAATGAGGAGTTACTAAGGCAAATTAATGAATTGGCTCATATACCACGTTCAATGATATGTTGGATAAGGTGGTTGGTTTAAAAATATTTTTGAAGATTGAATTGAGCGATTATCATCAAATTCATATTAGCCCTAGAGATGTGTGGAAGACCTCTTTCAATACAAAAGAGGGATATGTTTATGTTGTTGATATTCCTCAGACATGTCTATTTTTCCTACCTTTAATGTTGCTAATTTATTTGAGTATCATCCACTAGATGAACCAGTTTATTCATAATCAAACTCAATCAAACTTGAGGATGAATTTTTCTGAAGTGGAGGGGTTTGATATAGGACAATAGTAGCTTAAAATATATAATATAGTGTATATATATATATATATATATATATATATATATATATATATATATAAGGTTGGTATTAATTAAGGTGAGATATGTGGGGTCTTCAACTATAAATGTGGAAGAAAGAAATGAAATGGAGTCGAGTGTGTATCATATATATAGTTATATGTGTGTGTATGTGAGAAAAAGGTGTAAAGATGGCATAAGAAAGTGAGAGTAGATGTACATCTATATGTGTGTGTCAGGAGCAACAGTTTAAATTAGAGAAATGGACAAGGTAAAATGTGTCATCTTAAAATAGTAGCTTACAATATATATATATATATATATATATATATATATATATATATATATATATATATATATACATACTAGCGTATTGCTCGTGCCTACGACACTATAAAAAAATTATTGGACTGAAATAGAAATTGATTTCAAATAATCAACGTGTCAATAAACAAATGTTTACAAAACATCATTGACCACAATAGGATAATGGTAGGCATGGTATAAAAGAGAGAGATTAATCCCTAAAATATTCTTAATTACTGTTTCCTTAAGATTGAATTTGCCACCTCTGCAGTTCGAAAATGATACAAATTTCTACACCTTATCCTTTCAGAGCACCAACCTTTCTCCCTCTTTTTCTTTTCTTTTTCATCTTCTCTCTCCTCTCAATTTTTATAATAAAACGCATCTCACCTTGTGATTTGTTTGTTTTCTTTAATAACATCATTTTTATAATTTAACTTCCCAAAAAAGAATTAAGAAAAAATAAATGAAAAGGAATCAAGTGTTGTTTGATTTTTGTGGTTGCCTGCGTTTTACCACCATTATTGGTTTTTGTGTTGGTCACACAACAATGAGTATATAGTGAGATATATATGCACTAAACAATTAATAAACTGATGAGTATATAGTGATATATATACACTAAATAATTAAAACAATGAGTTGTATGAGACAACAATGATTTGTATCAGACAACAAAAGGTACTTCGCTTCTCAAGAAATAATTTTGGGTAAATACCATTTACAACCCCTCAGTTTAGGTTATATCCCGACTAGACTCCCTCTTGTTTCAATAATCCCGACTACACCCCCTCAAATTTTGGGTTCATGTATCGATTTGCCCCCTCCGGTAGTGTGACGTCACCAACAAACGAAATCAGCACCAAAAAAGTGTATGAATGGTCTATTTTACCCTTCTCATGCATAAAATGACATATTTAACCTCATTAAGCAATGCTCAATTACGAAAATATCCTTAACTTATAAAACAAATGTATAGAAGTGCGCCCATCACTTTTATTATATATATATATACACTACACACTCTCTCTTTCTCTCTCTATGGTATAATATCTATACAATACGTTATATATTCTTATATATTATATATATATTAGATATTATATATTATTTTATTATATTATATTATATTATTTATTTATTTTATATTATATATATATATATATTATATTTACAGATATACTTAAAACTTTACTATTAAACCTTCATCATCATTGAGCACACCTATGTCCACCATAGTCGAAGCTTTAAATTGGTTTCCATGGCCAACACACAAACCCATACACCAGAAGCTAAGATCTCGCTTTCTCTCTCTAGGAATAAATCATTTATGATATTGATTGGTTCAAAGATCTGGTGAGAGGAAGAGACTGCAGATTGATCGACTGAGAGAGATTCCTTAGCCGTGACACTGGCAGTGGCCAACGCCTTCCCCTTTGCGAGGACTCGCCCGATCGACAGGAACCGTCGGTGATTCACCGGAGAAGAGCAAGGAATTAGTCGTCAGCTACAAGCTGAAGGATTTGTTCGTCTCTTCACCGCTGTTCGACGATATAAGTTCAGAGAAAGTTACCAGCAACCGGTGACGACGCTACTGGGCAGCGTGTCAATAGACATCGCTTGCTAAAGATGTTATCGGTGACCTTACAGCAGCCATTACTAAGAAGAGTTCACATCCGTGGAGATTTGCTCGGTGCTGGGTCTATTCAGTAGAGGCTCCCTTCTCAGCAGGATTTCATTTTTTCGGCGATGGTGCTCCGGCATATGATGGTGGCCGATTGAGCTTGGTGGTGTGCTTTAGCAGTGGAGAGAGAGAAAGGAAGAAAAACAGAAAGGAAAGAGAGGGAGAGAGAGGGGGCAACTTGGTCTTTTTAACATTATCAATTTTTATGAATAAAATTAAATATTTTTATCAGGGGTAAATTCATAAAATTATCAGAAATCGTTAGTTTAACTGACGGACGTTAGTTAGAGGGGGGTGTAGTCGGGATTATTGAAACAAGAGGGGTCCAATCGGGATATAGCCTAAACTGAGGGGGTGTAAATGGTATTTACCCAATAATTTTAAATTTTTTACAATATAAATGGGCCTAGTTTTTCTTTTTTCCACAAAAGTTAAACCTATATATTTGAAAAATGTGCACTCTCTCCCACACAAATGATATACAGTGATAAATATAATACACTAAACAATTAAAGCAATGATATATATATATATATATATATATATTATTTTCTTTTTTCTTTTTCTTCCACTTTCTCACTCTTCTCACCACTAGAGATCATCATCTTCGTCCATTTTCTCTCGCCAGCTGCTGCTATCCTCATCAAGCTCCACCACTCTCCCTCTCTAATTGTGGGTCTTCTAATAGAGCTTCGGGTGGGTCTTTTTTGTGGCAGTGGTGGCTGACCGGTTGTGTTGGCATGCAGCTTTAATTTGCCAGCTTCAACTTTATCCCTGTTGATTCGTGTGTGAGTGTGACTCAAAAAGTATATCAATTAAAAATTTTCACACTTCGCAATAGAACGAATTCCTTGCAGAATAGGGCTATCGAAAGGGGTATCGTACCTCAGGGACTATGGTCTGACTGAGTTGAATTGTTAGGAATAATTCTAATTGAATTTAAAAGAAATAAATTCTGATTTTTAATTCTAAATTAACTAATGAGGAATTGAACAAAAGCAAGAAAAACTAAAGAGTGTAGAGAATATAAGATAAATCTAGGGTTATTGATTTCACCACTAATTTCACAATCAATGGTCAATTGAACTAACTATGGGGCATCATATCATGCATAAGTGGTGTCGGTGGCTACAAGCTCACCTCCATCCGTCAAGAAGATAACATATGATTAAAGCTAAGTCATGGACTATCTTCGATTGACATGTGCCATCTGCCTAACTACTCTAATCTAAGGTGCAGTATGGTTCATCTTCTCTAGGCATAATCCATTAAAGCTTTTAATGATATATTCAGTGAAAACCATTGTGTAATAATCACTCTCATGATCACAGAAAATAAGAGGGACGAGTTCAATAACAACAATCAAATATCTAAGACAAGATAAGAAATCATTGAAACTGAATTTATAAGACTTTTATTGTTCAATTCTATAATAAGAATCCTCTAAATTACACAATCTATGAATGAATACAAAAATCCCTAATAATTAGAACAATCAAACCAGTGATGTTTAGTTAGGGCTACATCAAAACCCTGGTGGCTGAACTAGCCGCTCATGATACGCCTTGTTCTCTAATGATTCTCTACTCCAAAAGCTCCTCAAAGCTGCTACCAAGCCTCTCTAATACAGCCCTAATTTGTCACTTTAAATAGCCAAGAGAATACATCAAAATCCTAATCCCATTAGGAATAAATTAGGGTTTCTCGCAGCACTAATCAGGTGGGTTTTTCCTGCTGACTTCGGCCCAACTTTTGACCCACTAGAAGTCCGATTTACGGAATTGTCGTGAAATACAAAAGTGTGTAGAATCAAATTTCGTTCAACCTTACGTGAACATTATGTCGATTTGAGGCTCGGAAATAAGACTTCTGGTCTATTTTCCAAAACGGGATTAAGACTGTATTAAACGCAGATTTGGGCTTCAGGCCCGAAACCTTCTTAAGCAGTTGTAATTCTCTTGGACCTCTTTCTTGGCCTGATTTGAGTTGAAATAAATATTTGAATGCATCTCCTTGATGTAGGCTTCATCTAACCATCTTGGATGTCATCTTTAAAAGCTCAAAAACTTGATTTTAACTGAAATAATCATTAAGGCCCTGAAAATACAGAAAACACTAAAACGAAGTAAAATCACAAAATAATCTATCACCAAGAGAATAAAATACATAAGTTAAGAGGCTAGAATGCGCAACATTCAACACCGATCACCTGTCCAGCACTTAATTTATTAATGTTATCAGTGCATTTCCACAGCCTTTAGGTTGAAGTCAAATTTGTATCTAGAAATAGAGCAAACATTCCTGTAATTACATACATAAAATGAATGTAATACTTGATTGAAAAATGATTTAAAATCCTAATCATTCTGGACATACCAAGGATGCCATTCATGGGTGTTCTAATTTCATGAGAAACGGTAGCAATAAACTGGCATGAGCAATGAAAATAAAATTGCATAAAAAAAATTTTAGTTTGAATTTCTTATAACATTAACTAAATCTTGCTTTTTAGGAGCTGAATTAATAACCTAGTGAAAAAGGAAAGAACATGAATTGCATGGAACCTAGGATTTGGCAACACCAGCAGCTTCTGCTCGGACTTTTAGTTCCAGCATTTCATGGAAATCAACCTCAACTTTGACAATGTGAATAACAACACCACTCACTTTATAGACTTTACGTTTCTTTTGTTGATTATAGAAAAGGAATGGTGTAGTGCCGATGATAAGACCCCAAGTTGTACTCTGCCCCCAAAGCACTACTAATACTCTCTTTATCTCTCTCTCTCTCTCTCATCACTCATCACTATAAACATTACTTCTGTTCTCTTACTTTCCTCATACCCACCTCTCAGACTTAGTTTTTCTCCAAATTTTTAGAAATAAATTCTCCAATTTCCATCCACATTTTCTTCAAAATTCATCGCAGTCTCTACTTTTTACTACAAAGAAATGAAGACAATTACCTCCAAATCAAAGCCCACTTCTGTGATTATTACTCTTCTCATGATATTATTATTATCAAACTTATCGCAGTCAACCTCTTAACTCATGGGTTAGATCTAAGTACCAGATCGAATGAACAATGTGTTCTGCCTGCGACAACCTATATAACCCATCTCCGCTGCCTCCATCTAATCCTCTGCCGTTGCCATCGACAGGCCCTTGAATTAAGTTATCAGTTGCTCTTGTTCACCTAAAATAGAATGACCCAAACACCTCCTAATCAGCCTCTCTACTCCCCCAAAAATCCAAAAAAGTAAATTGACACATCCATGATCCAAATAACAACCACCCATATGCCAAAGATACACCTGAATTAACCACTAATTCTCTCAACAACAACAATACACCAAAAAACCCCTCATTTACATCGCCAAAAAAGTGTCTTAATTATCTTAACATCATTAAGAAAAATAATAGACACACACAACACTCAACGACAGTTGTAATTCAATAACTAAAATGATGAGAACAGAGAATTCACTTGTTGAGAGATTGTAGGTATAGAAAATTGTTCAACTGGTTACTGCCAAACAATTCAATGCACACACCCAAAAGTAATGAATAAAACATTTTCAAAGAAAGAGAAAAGATATTGTGAGAGGTGGATTCGAGGATCCCTTTCATTCATAATTTCATGAATATTTATACAAGTTGGAATTCAAATCCTTTTAGGACTTGAATTCCCTTATTTATAGCTAACTTTTTTCTTAAGGAGTTTGGATTCCTTTTCGAGTTGTAGGTCTGTAATTGATTTGGGCTTTCCAACCTTGGGACGGGGTGACTTGGCCCTTTGTAACTATTGACCCAGCCTTTTTGGTCTTTCTGCTGATACATGGGCTCAAGTCGACGTGGGCCTGGTCCGTTTTCTGTACCAGTTCAGCCCATTGGATCGAGTGATAATTTCGCCCCTACACATTGTCCCCAATTCCCTTCGGTTATGAAATTCATCATAATGGAGGGAATTTGTTTGGGTTCTATCATGATTTCTTTATTTGCGTCAAGGTTCCTCATTTGTTTCCACATAGCCCGTAAGTATCTCCTTCATGTTTCCTCTTTGCATTTTGTTTTCATACTTGTCATTTTCAGCCACAAATCTTCTGCAACTGCCTGACTTGCTTCCCAGATTCATTTTTCTTGACTTTCTTAGTGTCGATTTGTCTCTTCAAGTTAGTTTTCATCAGTTTTCTTTCATCTCCTTTTTCTTTTGAAAATGTCTTCTAGTGATAGTGACCGTACTTTTTCTGACAATCCAGAAATCGCCATATCCAGTTCCTCTCACCCTATTATGGAGACTATTTCTTCTACTGGGGTGGCTAGAGAAATGATCACATCTAATCAGGGTGTGGTTGTTGCTTTGGTGACAAGGCAGTTGGTTGACCTTGATAGGGTAAGAAAAAAATGCAGAATTCCTAGTGAGGTCACCATAGAGGGTTACCCCTTGGACTTTGATTATTGTACTAGTGAAGGAGTTAAGGATGGAGAAGTCCTTTTATCGGTTTCCCATCTGAAAACCTTCAAATTTCCCCTTTATCCTTTTTTCATGTTTGCTCTATACAAACTGAAGCTTGCGCCGCTCCACTTAAATGCTTGTGTTGACAACTGCTTTAGCTAGATGGGTTTGATTTTCTCCCTTGGATTGGGAAGATCTTTTTTCCTTTTTACCTTAGGTATGCTGGCGATCAGTAATTGGTTGTTTAATAAACTCAGCAGGGGACAAACTCAAATGATCAACATGCGACGTTATTCTCTTTTGTGGCAGACTGCCCTGAATGGGCCCATGGCCTTTCGGTCGTTCAGCTCTAAGCTTGATTTGGGCCAAGGGCCTTTTTCTATTTTAAGCGATCAGTCGTTCAAACCTTAGCTTGATTTGGGCTTATGACCTCTTTTTTTTAAGCGATCGGTCATTTAGACCTTAGCTTCAATAAGCGATCCGTCGTTTAAAACCTTAACTTGATTTGGGCCTATGGCTTCTTTTTATTAAGAATTCAGTCATTTAGACCTTAGCTTCAATAAGCAATCGGTCATTTAAGACCTTAGCTTCAATAAACGATCGGTCGTTTAAGACCTTAGCTTGATTTGAGCCTATGGCCTCTTTTTATTAAATGATCGATTGTTTAGACCTTAGCTTCAATAAATGATCATTCGTTTATGACCTTAGCTTCAATAAACGATCAATCGTTTAAGACCTTAGCTTGATTTGGGCCTATGACCTCTTTTTATTAAGTGGTCGATCGTTTAGACCTTAGCTTCAATAAGTGATTGGTTGTTTAAGACCTTAACTTCAATAAACGATTGGTTGTTTAAGACATTAGCTTGATTTGGGCCTATGGCCTCTTTTTATTAAGTGATAAGTCGTTTAAACCTTAGCTTCAATAAGCGATTAGTCATTTAAGACCTTAACTTCAATAAAAGATCGGTCGTTTAAGAGCTTAGCTTGATTTGGGCCTATGGCCTCTTTTTATTAAGCGATCGATCGTTTAGACCTTAGCTTCAATAAGTGATAGTTTGTTTAAGACCTTAGCTTGATTTGGGCCTATGGCCTCTTTTTATTAAATGGTCGATCGTTTAAGACATCAGCTTGATTCGGGAAAGTTGATCACTCTTGCTGGCCTAAAAGCGGGTGTGGGCATGTTCTGACGCATCTTTTTTCTGCACCGTACCATGTCCACGTCGTGCCCTTAAGGGCTTTTGTTTCCTTTTTTATATGCTAGAAGATAAGAACTTTTATTCGATGTGGGATTTTGTTCGTACATATTTTTATAATGACCAACTTAAAAATGGCTCTCATTAGATTTGGGGCCCGTCATAAGGAATGTGTATTCCATTCCATAAAAGATAGTGGAGCTGAATTGCCCCTATTTAAATTTTAGACTTTCTTTATATTATAAATTTCCCGTTATTCCTTGAAGAAAATTGGGAATTATACTTACAAAATATGTCATGGTGGCCTTAAAGGCTAAAACACCCTTGAAATAAAGGCAAAAATAGGGCAAGGCATTGTCGTTGTGTATTTTAAGCTTACACAGCGACCATGCCTTGCCACGACTGTAGGACTTCCATTATACACTTTACTTAGTATAAAGTACGAAGTCTTTTGTTCAATGTGGGACCATGTCCTCTCTCCTTTTGGCAGTGATGTACTTTCTTTTAAAGATATACTCTTTATTGATTTCTTCCATATTTCTTTGAGAATCAAAAGATAGTCTGTCAAAAAGGAAAAATGTAATTTAAATATGCTGGAATTTACACATAATACCTTTTTAAATGGGTTGCACTCCAAGGTTTGCAAATTGCTTCTGCATCGCTAACTTTGCAAAGCATGTATGCGCCTTTCCCAATCAGTTCAGTGACTTCGTACGGGCCTTCCCACTTTGTTGTGAATTTCTAGAATTTTGTTCCTTTGTGTTGTCGGTGACTTTTCGTAGCACCCAGTCCCCAAGACTGAACGCTCAATGGCTCACCTTTTTGTCATAGCTATTCTTGACCATTCTTTGGTAGAAAACGAGTCTTATTTGGGTTGCCTCCTTCTTCTTTTCTAGGAGGTCCAGATTTCATTCCAGCAACTGATCATTCTGCCCCCTCTACAGTACCTTTGTTTGGATGGTTGGAGCTGACAGCTCGGTTGGTATTTTCTCCTCATACCCATACGCTAGATATAACGGACTCTAGCCGGTCGGACGCCTTGGAGTTGTTCAATATGTCCAGAGAACTTTAGGTAGCTCTTTCAGCTACCTACCCTTACGATCTTTTAGCTCCTTTCAGACGCACTTGGAGATGGTCCAATTAGTTATCTCTACTTGGTTGTTGCCTTATAGGTATGATCTGGCAGAGAACTTATAGTTAATCCTATATTTCTTGAATAACTTATTTATCAGCTGGTTATCGAAGTTTGTGGCATTATCCATGATAATGGATTCTGGCAACCTAAACCGGCAGACGATATTGTTCCTGATTAAGTTCTTGACCTGAACATGAGTGATTGTCGCATACGCCTCCGCCTCAACCCACTTCATGAAATAGTCTGTGGCTAGGAGTACATATTTTTTGTTATTGACAGCCGTCAGGAGAGGCCCTACTTGATCCATCCCCCATTTTGCAAATGGTCAGGGACTGGCCATGGTTGTCAAGTCTTTCAGGGGCTGGTGTGGTATACTGGCATTCCGTTGGCATTTATCACACTTTCTAGCATACTCTTCGGCTTCTCTTGCCATGTATGGCCAAAAAATCCTTTGGTAAGAACTTTATGGGCCAATGATCGTCCCCCTGAGTGATTTCCACACAGACCTCCATGGATCCTAGAGAGTATCTCCCTCGCTTCTGCCAGGGCCACACATCTCATGCAAGCTTATCGGCATTCAAGTTCAGGTCTCTTGAGACTTGAGAGATTTTGAATTAATCGAACCTCATAAGCAGCTTTTCCACCAGAGTTTTGTAGGCTTTCATTCAATCATCTTTCAGTAAGTAGTTTCCACTGACTTGTTTCACAATTAGTTGAGAATCACTAAAAACTTGCAAGTTCTTTACCTGAAGTGTTTGTGCCAATCTCAATCCTGCTAAGAGGGCTTCGTACTCAGCTTCATTGTTCAATGCAGGAAATTCTAGGTGGATTGCTTGTTGTAGGGTTGTTCCATCTGGGGTCTGGATTTCCACACCAACATCTGACCCTGCTTGTGTTGACGACCTATCGACGAAGAGCATCTATTCAGGATGAGACGAAAGCTCTGTCTCTTCGTCACTTTTAAGCTCGCATTCTAGCAAGAAATCTGTAACTGCCTGTCCATTTATGGCAGTTCGTGGTTCGTAGGTTATTTCGTAGACGCCTAGCTGATTCTTGTGTGAGTGCGTCTCAATTAAAATTACCACACTTCACAATAGAACGAATTCCTTGCAGAATAGGGTTATCGAAAGAGGTGTCGAACCTCAGGAACTGTGGTCTGACTGAGTTGGATATACGGAATTAATTCTAATTAAATTTAAGAGAAAAGAATTCTAATTTTTATAAATAAATTAACTAATGAAGCAATTGAACAAAAGCAAGAAAAACTAAGGAGTGTAGAGAATATAAGATAAGTCTCGGGTAATTGATTTCACCACTAACTCACAATCAATGGTCAATTGAACTAACTATGGGGAATCATATCATGCATAAGTGGTGTCGGTGGCTACAAGCTCACCTTCATCTGTTAAGAAGATAACATATGATTAAGGCTAAGTTATGGACTATCTTCGATTGGCATGAGCCATCTGCCTAACTACTCTAATCTAGGGTGTAGTATGGTTCATCTTCTCTAGGCATAATCCATCAAAGCTTTTAATGATATATTCAATGAAAACCATTGTGTCATAATCACTCTCATGATCACAGAAAACAAGAGGGAAGAGTTCAATAACAACAATCAAGTATCTAAGACAAGATAAGAAATCATTAAAACTGAATTTATAAGACTTTTATTGCTCAATTCTATAAGAAGAATCCTCTAAATCACACAATCTATGAATGAATACAAAAATCCCCAATAATTAGAACAATCAAACCAGTGATGTTTAGTTAGGGCTACATCAAAACCCTGGTGGTTGAACTAGCCGCTCATGATACACCTTGTTCTCCAATGATTTTCCACTCCAAAAGCTCTTCAAAGCTGCTGCCAAGCCTCCCCAATACAGCCCCAATTTGTCACTATTAATAGCCAAGAGAATATGAAGAGTCCCCACCTAATTAGGAGACAATTAGGGTTTCCCGCAGCCCCTCATCAGGAGGGTTTTTCTGCTGACTTTCGGCCCAAAATTTGACCCAGTATAAGTCCGATTCACAAAATTTACGTGAAATACAAAAGTGTCCCGAATCGAATTTCGTTCAACCTACGCGAGAATTGAGTCAATTTGATGCTCAAAAATAAGAGTTACAAGCCATTTTTCAAAATGGGATTAAAACTGTATTACGCGCAGAATTGGATTTCAGCCTGAAATACCGTTCAGCTGTTATAATTCTCTTGGACCTCTTCCTTGGACTGATTTGAGTTAAATTATGGAGTTGAATGGATTCATTTGATGTAGGCTTCATCTAACCTTCTTGGATGTCATCTTTAAAAACCCAAAATCATGGTTTTAACTAAAATAATCATTAAGGCCCTGAAAATACAAAAAACACTAAAACGAAGTAAAATAATAAAATAATCTATCACTAAGAGAATAAAATACATAAGTTAAGAGGCTAGAATGCGTAACATTCAATGCCAATCACTAGCTCTATTGCCCATTTGGCTACTCTTCCCGACTGATCAAGCTTATGAAGGATCGCTCTGATCAGAAATTTAGTTGGGACAATGATCGGGTAAGCCTCGAAGTAATGCCTGGGCTTCCTTTTTGCCTAAACTAGGGCTAGCACAACCTTTTCCATTTTTAAGTATCTTTATTGCCTTAGTCATGGTCTTGCTTGAGTAGAACACCGGGCACTACTTTTTGTCAAGTTCTCTTATCAAAATGGCGCTGGTGGCCATGCAGGATACTGCGAGATACAAGTATAAAGACTCTCCAGTATCAGGTGCCGAGAGCGTTGGCAGTTGGATTAAATACTGTTTCAGCTTTGCCAAGGCTTCATTTTGTTCAGCTCCCCATACTTCCTTTCCTTTTGATCGGATGGCATCGAAGAATGGCTAACATTTATCCGACAATCGAGAGATGAATCTACTCAAAGCGGCAATGCGTCCTATCAGGATCTGAACGTCTCTGTGAGTCTTCTACTCTTTGTTTTAGACAAGGTCCTTCACTTGAACTGGGCTCGCCTCTATCCTTGTTCGATTCATGATGTGCCCTAGGAACTATCCTGAGGAAACACCAAAGGTACACTTTGATGGGTTCAATCTCATGTTATGGCTTTTCAGGATGTTAAATACTTCCTGTAGGTGCTCCAGGTGGTCTTCCCTCTTGGGGCTTTTCACCACCATGTCATCTATATACGCCTTAGTAGTTCGGCCCATCAAGTTTTTGAAGACTTTGTTGATCAACCACTGGTAAGTTGCTACTACATTCTTGAGTCCAAATGGCATTACCTTGTAACAGTGGGTTCCCTTTTCAAAAATAATGGAAGTCTTCTCGTAATCAGCCGGATTCATTGGGATCTGGTTGTATCTTGAGTATGTGTTAAGGAATGTTAATTGCTCGTACCCGGTTATGGTATCGACCATCTGATCGATCTTTGGCAAAGGGAAACTATTTTTAGGGCAGGCCTTATTTAGATTGGTAAAATTTATACAAACCTGTCACTTGCCATTCTTTTTCTGGACCACTACCACATTCGATAGCCAGTCTGGGAACTGAACTTCCTTGATGAACCCTGCTTGTAAGAGCTGATCCATTTCTGAAGTGTTGATTTAATTCTTTTCTGGGGTAAACCGTCTCTGTTTCTACTTGATAGGGGGAAGCTGGGATTGACGTTAAGCACATGGCATGACTCTTAGGGGTCTATGCCAGGCATGTCCGTGTGGTCCTAGGCAAAAATGTCAACATTCTTTCTCAGCAACTGTATCAACTGCACTTTGTCTGTTTGGCATAAAGTGGTCCCTAAATTTGTGGGATCTTCGCCAGGGATGATATCTACCTCCTCGAGCAGGTCCTCGGTCGACTTTCTCTTTCCCGTTCTTGAAGAACGCCCTTCGACAGAGAGCTCTGTGACTGCTATTTGGTAGGTCCTTCCTGCACCACTTTCCCTTTTAGCGTAAGGGCGTAACACTTTTTGGCAGCAACCTAATCTCTTATGATATCGACTGTGTCTCTTTTATTTGGCATGATGCACCTCATAAGTTGGTGAAGCGTTAAAGGGACTCCTTACATCCTATGTATCTAGCCTATTCCCATTATCATGTTATATAAAGAGTTGAAGTTGACAATAATAAAGGCCTCAGTCAATGTTCTTGAAGCTACAGTAACTGGGAGCTCCACCACCCCTACCGGAGTAACTTGCTTACCATCGAAGCCTACTAAAGTCTCAGCGTAAGGCCTAACACGTTCTGGTTCTAGACCCATCTGCTGGAAAGCAGACAACGTCAGAACATTGGTGTTACTCCCTACGTCAACCAATACCCTTTTTACCTCATAATTGGAGACGATGAGGCTAATCACAAGTGGATCTTCGTGAAGAATTTGGTTCTTGCTCATGTCCTTATCCATGAAGGTGATCGGCGTACTGGCTAAACGATCATGTAGTGAGTGAACTTCTTCAATTCTCTGGAATTTTTGGGCACTCCTGAGATTTGATCGCCTTTCGGACTCGCTCTCTTGGTTTGAGGCTAGTCAACCATGAATTGCATTAATTACCTGGACTGGAATGGGATTGAGCTACTTGTTTGCTTTTTGTTGGGGCTGATCAAAAGTTTTTACCTGTTCTTCCCAAATGACATACTCTGACAAACCCTCTTTAGTGATCAGGGCTTCGACCTACTGTCTTAGGCTCCGGCACTCATTGGTGGTGTGGTCGAAGTCATTATGGAGGGAACAGTGTTTATTCTTGTCCCTCTGCCCTAGCGGTTGCTTGCTATCTAGAGGAGACCGAAAAATTCCTTTGCCCTTGTTTTCATAGGAGAGTCTGGCCAGAGATACTTTTATAGAGGTGACCTTCTCCTCAACCTTCTGCTTTTTCACGACCTCTGGAGTAGATGAGGGAGGCGCCCGAGGTGACTTTGTCTTGTCCACTTGGTTTTTAGTTTGTTATACCACAAAGATCAAGGTTGATCGTTGCCTTCTGGCTGCCTCATCCTCATCTATCCTTACGTATTTTTGGGCTCAAAAAATTAATTTGCCCATATCCTTCGGAGCATTCTTTATTAGGGATCGATGGAACCCTTCTTCTGGGGAGACTACTATCTTAAAAGCTTCCACTGCATTGGTCTAATTGCATTAATCTATCATGGACATCTCCAAGTTAAAAAGGGTTAGGAAAGATTTCAACGTCTCCCCTTTGGTTTGTCTCATGGTGAACAGTGAGGAGATCGTCCTTTTGCGTTCCTGGTTTCCTGCATACTGAGCTACAAACAGATCGCACAATTTATCAAAGTTTGGTATCAAACAGGGTTATTGTTGCTTGAACCAAAGTAGCGTTAGCCCAGCTAGGCTGGATGGGAAGATTTTGCACATGAGTGCATCATTTTTGACGTCAAGTGTCATTTTTTGTTGGTACTGGTAAACATGCTCTATCAGGTCCATTTTTCCATCAAAGGTAGTGAACGTCGGTAGGGTGAATCTCCTCGGCTTTTCAATTCTGAATATATTCTCGGTGAAGGGGGACTCGTTCAATTTGGTGGTGGCAAGAGATCAGTTGGCTGGATAGTATGATTGGTCGTCCTTTAGCACGTCAATCTCCCATTGCATCTGGATCCTCCATTCCGGGAGAGGTTGTGGGGGATCGACCTAATCCTCACTGGGTTGGTTGGGGTGAGGCTGTCTATTACCGGACCAGTTGTGGTGTGAGGCGCTCAACGAACGGTTGCTCGAGCCAGCCCCTTCGTTCCGTTGTCGCCCGGGGTTTCTTACGCTTTCGGCGCGTTCCACCCTAATCTGTGATCTGTTGACGTAGGGCATCATTCAGTTTGGTTAGCTGTTGAACGCTAAGGCACGCCAGCGAGTCTTGAGCCTCTGGTTGTACGTGTGGCGCCCTCCTTTGGTTCTTGGGGGGTCGACCCAACTCTGCCGCATCGTAGGTATTTCTTCTCGTATCCACCATGATCGCAAGTTTTTCGAGATCTGGAAAATGACCGAACGCTTCCCATAGATGGCACCAAAGTGTAGGTACATAAAATTGTTCAACTGGTTACTGCCAAACAATTCAATGCACACACCCAAAAGTAGTGAACACAACGTTTTCAGAGAAAGAGAAATGATATTGCGAGAGGTGGATTCGAGGATCCCTTTTGTTCATAATTTCATGAATATTTATACAAGTTGGAATTTAAATCCTTTTAGGACTTGAATTCCTTTATTTATAGCTAACTTTTCTCTTAAGGAGTTTGGATTCCTTTTTAAGTTGCAGGTCTGTATTTAATTTGGGCTTTCCAGCCCTAGGACAAGGCGACTTGGCCCTTTATAATTATCAACCCAGCCTTTTTGGGCTTTCTACTGATACATGGGCTCAAGCTGATGTGGGCCTGGTCCCTTTTCTGTACCAGTTCAGCCCATTGGACCGAGTGATAATTTCACCCCTACAGAGATTCAGTGGTAGGGTTTGATCCAAAGGCGTGTAGGTGGTAGTGTGGTTAGTGTGTAAAGATCGTCAGTGAAATGGAGAGAGAGAGTAGCATGAAGAGGAAAGACAATATCAGGGACAACCAAAAAAGTGAAAAACAAAAACAACAGATTAAGTACACGCTTTTGTTTATCAACTTTCTTTACTTTCCTCCACTTTCTCATAAACCACACAACGGATTAAGTATAAGCTTTTTGAGTGAATTTCACTTATATCGAATTCTACCGATCTCTTGTCCTCTCCATCCAAACCTGGATATTGCAGAGCTCTACTTCCACTCTCCACAGCTGTAACTAAAACATTCCAAATGCAATCAATTTTAACAACAAATCAAATAGGTCAAGCCTCAAATCACAATAATTATGACAATGATTGAGATTCTAGAATCGAAACTCACCTTTACTATAGGAGATCTTAAGCAACCACTCGATCACCTTCCGATCGACGTGACTATCATTGACGGCGAGCACATGGAGGTTTTGTCATCGACGCTAATCCTTTTCCTCTTCCTCCTCCTCCTCTACCTCCACCATCGCTTCCACGTGACTAGGCCTCGTTGACGGTGATGTTGCGACCATCAAGGTTCTGACAATTCATCCCCTCGATTGCGATGACGGTAGTGATGAGTACCACTGTCGGTTCGGGAGGAGGAAGGTGGGAACTTAAATCATGGAGAGAGAGATGGTTTCGGGCTCTTGCTTGGTGGTGGCAGTGTTTTTGTATGGATGCCAGATCATGGAGAGAGAGATAGAGAAAGAGTGTGATATAAAAGATGAGAGAGAAAAGAAATAAACAAAATAATGAGTGAGAGAGTGTGATATAGGTTTAAATTTGAATTTAAGTGGGAGTGAATGATGATCGTTATATCGTAGATAGAGAGAGTAATGTTAGACTGTAGATAGGCATAGATATTTTGACCCGTAAGATTATTTTTTTTTAAATTTTTGACCGTTAAATGATAAAAAAATTCAAATGCAAAGCTCAAATGTAACATAGATATATCACTATCTCTCTTCTCTCTCACTACACAAAGAAAAGAAAAGCTAATAATCTTCTAGGGATCGCCAAAAATTCTTAACTTTCCCTTTTCCTCTCTCAAACCTTTTTACTTTTTACTAAAGCTACCCTCTCTCCTCACTCTCTCTCTCTCTTTAAATTTTCATTTTCCAATTCTACCCCTGTCAAAAGTAAAATTCCATTGCTTTTTGGAAGGATAGTGAAGTTTGGGAGAATAGAGTGATGTGTGCACACGTACAGATGTCAAGAAATGAATGGTGATGGAGATGCTACCCTATGGTGGTGGACAGAAATCGTCTCCAATTAAGCTGTGTGCATTTCCTCTCCATTTGGCTAAAAAACGGTGTAGTTTTGGTGGATGGTAAAAAAAAGTTATAACTTGAGCCTGGCAAATACAGAAGATGTATTTGAACATTTATATAGTATAATCTTCAAAGCAATTACCAAAAATACCCCGAAGATTAAATATTGTAAGACTATAAAGAAAATACCTAAAATACCCCCCAAGCATTAAATGTGCCCACGTACCCGGACGAGACACATGAAATAACCGAATTGTTCAAAAATCTCCCCCCAAATTTTTAGCTTTATTTGCAAAACCCATAATCTAAAAGATGCAAAACCCATAATCTGAAAGACCAACCATTGCCATCTTCCTAAAATTTCCTAAAAAGGGTATTAGAAGTCGTAAAGGTTTTCATTCCAATTTGAATATGAAATTAAATTGGTTAGTTCACTTTCTCTCTCTATGAATGCATTCCAACTTGAACGTGAAATTAATTTGGTTAGTTCACTTTCTCTCTCTATTAATGCATTTATGGATTTTCATTTATTGATATGAATTTATTTAGTTTGTTTCCATTATGGTGTACTATTGAATGTATTTGACAGGTTCATTCATGTTAAAAAAATTTGTGAACAAAACAGACGAAATTTCCTTTTATTTGTATTCTCCACTACATTATAGATGCATTAATTTTTGAAATTTTGTATTGTATAAATTTACTCTTATTCATGTATTATTTACTCATGAATTGACACCTAAAACTGTCCAAAATAAAATTCATAATGAAATAAATTACTATGTTAGCCCTAAGTCAGTTATTGGCACAAGGTGTGAGAAAATTAGAAAATTTATTTTACTTAAATGGGATGTGTTAACTAACTCAGTCATTTACATTCAATCTGAATTTCTTTTATTTATAATGAAATAAATTCAGAATTTATGCAATCAGTCATTGACCCACGTCATTGGGAATTGTAATGATATAATTCAAAATTTTCCTTTATTTAGTCATTTACACTAAAAATGTGAAATTGGGAATTTTAGTGACATAAAATGGGATATTACCTTTACTTGAGAAAATTGAGAAATTTATTTGACTAAAATGGGATGTTAGCCTTAACTAACTCAGTCATTTACATGAAATCTGAAATTTTTTGATTTGTAATGAAATAAATTGTGAATTTATGCTAAATCAGTCATTGACTCAAGTTAGTGAGAAATTGAGAATTGCAATGATAGAATTTGAGATTTTCCTTTACTCAATCATTGACACTGAAAATATGAAATTGGAAATTTTAGTGAGATAAAATGGGATGCTACCTTTACTTCAGCGATTAATCTTTTGAATCAAATATGACCGGGTGGTTACTCTACATTATTGTTTTATTCTATTTGTCATTCAATACTAATCAGGCCTAAGTTGTCCATTATAAACCCTAGACATTGCATATATTTCTTCCACATTTATGGCATAAACTCCACACGTCTCACCTTACACACACACACACACACACACACACACACACACACACACACACACACATATATATATATATGTCTCATTTGCGTGAAGTGCGAAAAAGAAAAAAATATCTTTGTTGAATGCTCTTCTAAAATATTTGTTTTCTAAGATTAAGAGAATTAGGCTATGTGTTAAGGACTATTTATCAAAGCAAGAACTTTATCAACTCATGCCCTCAACTTTAGGAACTGATGAGGAAGATTGAGAGGTAACCAGCAGACACATAAGATAGGGGTAATGAGGTGACGATATGGAGGGCGATTCAAATTCAAAGAGTGTAGTCGTGTTGTTAGTGGGGCTTATTTCACATTAGATCCGAATAAGGAAGGACTTAAACATATAAAGGTAGGTATGCATCACTGCCTAATAGATTAGATTTTTTGATTAGAGGGTAAGCACCTGACCCGTTAAATCAGTTATTCAAATTCAAAAAATGGAAATTCCAGAATGAAAATTCCTCCTATAAAAACATGTCTTTTTCATTTCTATAAAACTTTCCATCTACTCCTAGATTGTCTCTATTAAACTTTCCATTATAGCCTCTTAATTTGCATATTTTATTCTTTTAGTGATAGGTTATATGTGATTTTACTCTGTTTTTGTATTTTCTGTCTTTTTCAGGGGCTTAATGATTATTTCAGATAAAACCATGATTTTGGGCTTTTAAAGATGATATCCAAGAAGGTTATATGAAGCCTACATCTAATGGGTCCATTCAACTCCATATTTCAACTCAAATCAGCCCAAGGAAGAGGTTCAAGAGAATTACAACTGCTTAAGAAGATTACGGGCCTGAAGCCCAATTCTACACTTAATCCAGTTTTAATTCCGTTTTGGAAGTGGACTGAAAAGCTTATTTCTGAGTGTCAATTCGACTTAATTCTCGCGTAGGTTGAATGAAATTCGATTCTGGATACTTTTGTATTTCACGTAAATTTCATGAATCGGACTTCTACTGGGTCAAAACTTGGGCCGAATGTCAGCAGAAAAATATACCTATTTAGGGCTACGGGAAAACCCTAATTATCTCCTAATTGGATTAGACTTTATCTCCTAATTGGATTAGGACTTTATGTATTCTCTTGGGGTATAAAGAGGTGAATTGGAAGCTATTTTGAAAAGGAAAAGAAGTGGAGGCCAAGGCAGAGAAGACAGAGACAATCCGGGTTTTATTTATTCATTATGTCTTT
Source organism: Cornus controversa (assembly GCA_026545225.1). NCBI lineage: Eukaryota > Viridiplantae > Streptophyta > Magnoliopsida > Cornales > Cornaceae > Cornus > Cornus controversa. Next base: position 12,016,026 of record CM048850.1, read on the forward strand.
TATTTTGTTATCTTCTTCTTGTACTATGTGTAACTAAACTCCTCAACTAGGGTTGAGGAGGAAACCTCCATTGATGAAGTGAAGTTCTTTTGTTCATTAATTGATTCTCATGTGTGTGATTTAATTGCTTATGATTTTTGCTTCTTGTGATTAATTATTTTATAATTCTTTCACCATCTATATCATGTATATGTGGTAGTTAGAAAGTATTATAATTAATCTAAGCTTGGGTTTGTATTTCTTAAAAGTGATAATCTTTGATCTTATGTTTTTCATTAAATTGGATACATAGGATGCTTAGAATTTTACACTAGTGAAGCGAAGGAAAATCTACCTTTTTAATATATTTTTCATAGTGCTTTATTGTTAAATCTTGAGTAAGCAATAGATTGATTTCTTGATTGCTACTCCAAATTTGGGAATTAATAAATGAATATTAGAAGCTTCATGAATTTAATGGTAGTGGAATCCGAAATCTTAGTTATTTTCTCTATTTGATTTTAATTGTGTTATTTTATTTCCATGTTAGTTTAATCTCTCTCAAATCAACTAAACTTGTGTTTAAACTAGATTAGTTTTAAATTAATTTGAATTTGTATTAGTTTTTATTCTCAAAGCATTCCCTTGGGTTCGACCTCGTTCTTGCCGATCTATACTTCAATAGATTCGTACACTTGCAAGTTATTTAACAATTTTAAAACAACATCAATCGCTTGCAAACTTGTAAAGTTCATTTAGAAGAATCTGACACAATACATTATATGGCAATTGATTATTGGCCAGTACACATATGAGGTGGTGGTTACCGGACCACCTAAGAGCATCAGCAATGGGTTCGCTAGAGCCCATTCTAGCGACCCAATTGCTACTGTAGGCCAACAATGGCTTGGCCAAAAAAGTGGGCCAGACCATTGCTTAGCTAAGTGGTTCACCAATCCAGCGAACCACTTAGCCAACCCTGTTCATGTGAGCTCGCTTTAATGTGGGCCCATATTTAAAAAAAAAAACCACTTAGCCAACCCTATTCATGTGAGCTAGCTTTAATGCGGGCCCATATTATTTAAAAAAAATTCACTTATCGAAACGACGTTGTTTCGATAAGTAGTTTTAAAAAAAAATATGCATCGCTTTGTTAAGGATACGCATGTCCTGCAACGGTCATATGACCGTTGCACGTCCAAACAGGCCCTAAGGGCCTGTTGGTTGCCCAGAATCCATTTTTTTGACTTTTTTAGCTTCTTTTTTTTCTAAAAATTTGAGCTTTACCAAAGAGTTGTTAAAAGCCAAATAGTGCCTAAAACAGCTTTTTTGGCTTTAAAAAAAAATTATTTAGTTAATTTTTTCATCCCTATAAATACACCACCCCTACATTCACTAATTTCACAACTAAAAATTCATATTTTCTCCTCGTAAGTCTAGAATTATTTTTCTTCTTCTTAATCTTAGTTAATTATTTTTTTACAAGTTCCAATTTCATGGATCCAACATCACCAAATTTCAACTTTAACCCTTTATCAAATAATAATTTTTTATCATTTGATGGCTCTTATCAATATTATGGTGGCAATTCTCAATTTCCATCTAATCAAGCAGCCGCATTTTATTCACCAGTATTGCCTCAAACTAGTAATGTCAGACCTTCCCGAAAGCAACTGGTTCCTCGAATGCCTAATTGGTCCAACGAAGAAGATTTGGCCCTATGCAATGCGTGGCTGGAAGTTAGCAGTGATTTGGTGATTGGTGCAGACCAAGCGAAGTTGACGTTATGGCAAAAAAATTCTCATTGAATTTCAAGTACAACTTGGTGGTTCAACTGTCCGAGGTGATGGAGGTTTGGCAAATCATTGGTCCACCATCCAAGGAAAAATTAACAAATGGTCTGGATGCTTGCTTACAATTGAAAATAATCCGACCAGTGACTTCAACAATCATGATATGGTAAGTTCATAATTTTAATTAATTTCTTTACTTTATCGTATTTAATAAGTAATTATTTTAAATAATTCGGTTCTAATTATTGTATAATTATTTAAAGCAGATTACAGCAGCTCAACATCTATATAAATCCACTATGAATGAGGATTTAAACTCCATGCTTGTTGGAATATTTTGAAGGACTCTCCAAAATGGCATGCATATTGTCTTGATCAAGGAAAAAACAAATCTAAAATTGCGCGCACGAAGAAGAGGAGTACTGGAATCAACATCAACGAGCCTGTTGCTCACTCAAACCCATCAAGTCCATTAAGTAATGCAGCGTACGAGGGTATTCCTTCTGAAGGATCACCACAGTTCGTCATAAATGAATATTCACCCGATATTGTTGAATCTCAACCATTAGAGCGACCAGCAGGACATAAGGCAACAAAGCTGAGCTGAAATAAGAAGAAACAGCTAGAATATGAGATCACACACTCATCGTTTGAGGTCAATTTGCAGCAAGCAACATCCAAACTTGACTCCTAAACAAATCTTCTTATAGAGACAAAGTTGAAGCAGATGGAAAGACAACGGGAGAGAGAACTACATGAAGAAAAAATCTGAGAAGAGGAGTTGATGCTAAAATATCCAAATTCAATGACAATGGAAGTACAGAAAGCATGGCTTATCCGAAAACAACAGCAGATATATAAGCGAATGTGTGCAGAAGCAGATGAGAATTTGCACAGTCCATAGGCCTTGTTTAATCCATAATGGATATTGTATTGTTTTAAGTTATGTTTTTTTATCCATTATGGATATTGTATCGTTTTAAATTATTTTTTAATCCATTACGGATATTGTATCGTTTTAACTTATGTTATGTTATTTTTTAATCCATTATGAATATTGTGTCGTGAAAAAGACAATTTCAGAATCAAAATTTTATTACATAATATTTTATAACATCTTACAAGCATAAAAATATAACATAACTTGAAATGCCAAAAACATAAAATGATAACAGAACTTAAAGAAAGGAGTGCATAAAAATTCAACATAACTTAAAGAAAGGAGTACATAAAAAACCAACATAACTTAAAAAATGGAGTACATAAAAAACCAACATAACTTAAAGATAGGAGTACATAAAAAATCAACATAACTTAAAGATAGAAGTACATAAAAAAAACATCACTTAAAGATTTTCATATGAATCACCAATCTGATTCCACATCTGTTATATCAGATCCTTCCTCAATTGCGTATTTGTCTCTCTACTACGGTACTAAGTTTAGCGAGCGTAGATGTGTGTCGCAAAAATATTGGGGTCTAATCTTCGAGTGTGATTCAGAATACTCTTTTTCGGTGGTAGCCAAATTCCAGTATTGTCGTGACGCTCATCTTTAATAATCATGTTGTGAAGGATTATGCACGTTCTCATTATGAGACACAAGTCCATCTTCTCCTAATATTTAACTAGTCGTTGCAATATTGCACACATAATTTACAAGACCCCAAATGCTCGCTCCACATCTTTCCTGCATGTCTCTTGTCTTTCCTCAAACATTTTTTGTTTTGGAGTTCTTGGATTTGGGATGGTCTGCATCAAAGTTGCCCATTTTGGGTATATACTATCAAACAAGTAATACCCCGTGCTATACTGATGCCCATTCACCACATAATTAACCAGAGACATTCTGTCACTGACAATACAGTTGAATACGGAGGAATGATCCAACACATTTTATATCATTGTGTGAACCAGCCATTCCAAAAAAGGAATGCCAAATCCACAAATCTTTTGAGGCTACTGCATCTAATATTAAAGTAACCTTATGGGTGTGGCCCTTGTGTGTGTGCCATGCCACACCACTGGGTAATTTTTCCACTCCTAATGCATACAGTCGATGGAACCAAACATACCTGGGAGTCTTTTACCCTCCCCTTCTTGAAGCAGTCGTGCGATGTCGATTTCGTTTGATTCGCGCATGTACTGCTGCTCATACACAGCAACAACAACAGTACAAAATGCCTTCAAACAACATATTGTAGTATTCTCACCGATTTTAATATACTCGTCAAATGAATCGGCTGGTCCACCATATGCGAGAATGCGTATTGCAGTTGTTATCTTCTGTATAGAAGACAACCCCAAACGACCACTCGCGTCCCTTTTTTGGACGAAGAAGTCGTCATAAGCTTGAACATCATTCAGGATACGAAGAAATAGTTCTCAGCACATCCTGAATCGTCTATGAAATTGCTCGGGTGTGTATAAGCAATTCTTGTCAAAGTAATCTTTCATTAGCTGACGGTGGCTTCCTTCTCGATCATGATGAATAAACCGCCACCTATGAGCTGATGGAAATCCTTGCGCTATAATCTCCGGCGTACAGCAACTCATAATTTCTTTGTAGGTAGATACATGATTTTCAAGCAATTTGTCAAGATCTATGGATGAAAAAGATGACGAAGAACGTGGAGAATTAGAATCTGGTAAATGAATTTTTGAAAGAATAAAAGTAGTGATAATTTTATGAATGAGCAAATGAGTGTTTATCTAAGATGAAAAATATAGTCGTTGGAAATATAGCCGTTAGTAAATAAATAAATAAATATTTAATAATTTAAAATTTAAATTTAAAAAAAATATATTATTATTTTTAGTTGGCGGAAATCTGGAGAAGTTGTTGTGGAGCCAAAATTTAGAGATCCTGACATGCTGATGTGGCTAACTAAAATCTTAACGTGGCTGGCTAAAATTCAAATTTGGAGAACCACTTTTGGCTAAGCCATTGTGGATGGCCTAATAATTTCTCCTAACCGAATAGGCTAGCCAAGCACCTCTGGCCCCATTGATTGTGTGAAGTGGGACCAATGATGAATTTGTCTTTTAATGAAAAAAATTATAAATTTACTATTTCAGAAATTTGGCTCAAAAATTTGGCCAAGTGTTAGATTTCAATAGCAAAATCATAAAATTTTGAAATCAAAGTCCCTATAATAATTTCCTATAATTTATCATGATGATCATTTGAATTTCTTAAGCTCCAAACAATTTGTTTTGGTCATTTAACTCGCAAGTTGAATCTGTAACTCAAAGCAAAAAAGTCTATTGTATACTAAAATTGAAATATAAGATTTTGATTTTCTTGGAATTTCATTTTGCAAGTATTTTTATTGAATTGAAATAGAGGACAGTTTGCTTAATTACATTGAATAACTTAAAGTAAATCGAAATATAAGATATATGTCAAAATAACTTAATTCATTTCGATTGTTGGTAAATGTGTGTGGATTAAGAAGTTCTGTATCAACTTATGAGATTTGTAAGTTGACTAACAAATAGTGGATTAGAATTTGAGTCTAACAGCTCATACTTGTGTTTAATGTTTTATGTGATTGAAGAAAATTTTATGTAGGACCAATTCCTTCTCCCCCTTCTGGTATCATTTCTCAGCCTCTTCATTTCCTTTTTCCTCTGATTTGGACATCTTCAATGGTCATTGGTTTGCATAGTTCTTTAGTTTCATGGGGCTATAAACTTTTATAAAAACATTGACATGAGAACTTGATGCTCACTTACATCCAAGGATATGAAGCAATGTGCTATATTTGAAAGTTCATTGTCATTTCTATTATTGTGATCAAGTGGTGTTGCTCAATTAAATCATTTTTGCATTTCCTTATTATGCAAGGACAGTTTGTATGTGTTGCATACAATTCTGGAATCAGAACTGCCAAATGCATTGATAAATTGTTGAAAGATCTTCAATCAGACTCTGGGCTAGTTGTGAGTCATGAAAAAAGTCAGCTTTTGCTTTCAAGATCTGTCAGAAGACAAAGGGGGTTGAAGAATATATTAAATAAAAAAACTGAAAAATTCCCTATGTGGAATTTTTTTTGAGTAAAACTGATTGTGCAGATCTCCTGGACAACATTTCAACCAAACCAAACAACCAAATCTGTCATCTCCTCATTTTTCTCTCACTGGTATTTTGCTTTTCAACTTCCTGATCAGGCTATTGTGAAAATTGAAAGGATGTTGAAAACATTCATATGGGGTAGCAAGGACAATACCAAAAAAATCCATCTTATGAAATGGAGCCAAGTGACTAAACCTAAGGCAGAAGGTGGATTTGGTATTAGGAAGATAAAGGAGATTGATAGAGCTGCAAAAGGGGTTCTGTTTTGAGAATTTATACAGGGGAAAAATAGATTCTGGATAGCATGGTTTCAAGCTTTAAAGGCCAATAATCCATCAGTATGGACTTCTATCTACAAGAAAAGTATTCTCAGTTTCTTATTTACACAATAAGCCAATACGCGAAAATCCTCAACTCCCATTTTTTCACCAATCTCACTCTCGGACCAAATAGATATCCCATTTTAGATTACAAAATAAAATGATAAGGATTTTGTTAACATCAACAGATTGGTTTTTTTGTGTGAATCAGTTGTTCAAATAACAAACGCAATTACTGGGATTATTTCATAAATCAAAAGAAGTTATATATCATGCAACCTTCAAAACATGAAAACTAGTGGGGGACAATTATAATTGTATTGAATAAAAATAGGGAGTTGATATTGGCGCTCCAAAATTGTATCAAGCGTTCCACTTCTATTTATTTATAAATTGATGGACAAAAGTAACCCTGAATTGTCCCTTCCCATTTTTCTCTTTCCTCTCTTATTTGGTCTTGTCTCTTTTCTCTCTCTTTTATTTCATTCTTAAATAGAACTTCAAACGGATACATCTCTTTTTTATTTTCTCCTCCTTATTTCACTCTTTTCGCTCTCTACTATGTGCTCCATCTCACGCCTCTCTCTCCCTACCATCTTCCCTCTCTTACTAGAATCTAGATTGCCCTCAAACACAATCAACTTGAAATTAAGTGAAGTATAGAGATTGATTAGAACAGTACCTCTGATTGATAAGGCACTCATTAATTAGAGTGTTTTATTGTTCTTGTTGTTATTATTATTATTATTTTTAAATTTTTATGTGAGTAAGGAAGAAGACCCATTAAGTTGAGATGCTCCCTCATGATATATTTTAGACTTTTTATCACACTCTTGTCGGGTGCATATATCTTGCTTGGGATTGGTCAAAAAAATTGTGTTCGTCTTGAACTTGGGATACATGAGATGTGCAACTTCTGTCTATTACTACTTTACGCCTCTTTAACGTGAGAGTGGTGCGAAATGCAAGAAATATGTAATAGATGAAGCAGACAAATGTCAATTGGACATAAAAAAAGGAAAGAAAAAAAAAAAGTGACTCATCAATGTTCTTAAATATTTTGCACCGAAACCTAAAATTTGGGCATGGGTTTCTAGAATTATACAATAATAATTAAGAAAAAAAATTGAGAGACAGATCTACGAGAATGATATATTCGTACATTTTACCGATCCTTAAATAATAATTGGTAAATAGGTATTTGTAAATGAAATGATGAAAATTAGTGTGAATGTGTTAATCGATAGAAGTTGTGACTAATGGAGAGATGATTCTGTTGGAGTAAAAAAGAAAGCATATAGAGTAAACAAGAAAGGAGAGAGGGAAAAAGAAAAGAGATGGAAAAGAGAGTGAGTTGAGAGAATTGTACGTTGGTAAGAGAGGAGAGAAAAAATAGGAGAATGTTAGGATAATTCAGAGTTACTTTTGTCAATTCATTTATCAATAAATAGAGAATGGAGTGCTAATATCAGCTCTCTAAAAATATTATCATTGAATATGTTTTTGTATTAATTATTTTCGTAAAGAATATCTTGACATTGTTCAATGTCGCCCCCACTAGATTAAATTCTTCCCCACTGTAATAAAGAACAAGAACTTACATCAGTAGTAGTTCACCACGTAAGTACCGGATAAAGGAAAGAAAAGTGATGATGAACACTACTCATTGTTGAAGTGAACACTACTCATTGTTGAAGTTACAGTGATGATGAACACTACTCATTTGCCTCAGCGGTGGCAAATGAAGAATGTTTGCACTAGCGTTCAGATAATATGTCTTGATTAAATTACAGGCATCACATATTGATAGTACAGCAAAATGATTTAAAAGGTGATATCAAGTCTTCAGGTATATTGCTATTTATTTCCTAAGGTTAGCATGGGAAAACATGGGACATCATAGAATTTACTGATTGATTATAAAATAAAAAATATAAATATAAATAAAAAAGAAATGAAGTGGTCGAGGAAGAGAATATTGAGGGTTTGAACTAAAATACGTACCATACCAAAGCTCATGTAATAAAGTGGATAAAAATAAAAATAAAAATAAAAAATTTTAAGAAAATAAAAGGAGTTGAGAACTACGAGGGTTGTTTGAGGTCAAACTCCTTTTAATGGTAATATTTTAGTTAGAACACTACTCATTGTTGAAGTGACAAGCCCCCCGGCCTCAATTTTGAATGGTTAAGAAGTACTGGAATGGACACGGAACACGAGTACGACACGACACGAATATATTGACACGATAAATTTTAAAAAAAATAGGACACGGACACTGCAAGAATACGGCTATAAAATAATAATATATTAATATATATTCAACAACTTAACCAATATTCATAATACCATAAATCTAACAATAAAAAAAAATTACTCAAATAATTGAATTTATTATCAAGTAATTAATGTATTTTCAAAATGAGTGTTTTCATTATATTCAAACCCACTATTAGAACCTTACACATTACTCATTTTTCTAATAACAAAAAAATAAATTTAAATACAAAATACCAAACAAACTGACATGACTTTATGTTAAATAAAGTTCTATTGAATTTTTTATTTTATATTTTCTAAATTTATTATTTAGAAATTTTTTCTAACTATTTCTTATTTTTTAAAATTTTTATTTTAGAAAACACTATATTTATAAATAAAATGACATAATAGTCATATTAAATGATATATATGTCATTATAATTCTTCCAGATGTTAAGATGTTAGCTTTTAGAAGATGAGGGACTGGAGTGCTCAAAAAATAGTTCAAAATGGTCTTTTTGCAACTTTGGAAAAGTTCAGAGGTTTTTTTGCACTTTTAAAAATTACAAAATGTACCCCGCCGTGTCCCCCGCATGTCCTATTCGTGTTCCAGTCGTGTCCCCCGTATGTAAAAAAAAAAAAATTAGGATACTTCTAAGGAGTGTCCGACAAGTGTCTGATTGTCCAACACAGATACGACACCCTTATATGAAGTATTCATGCTTAATTAACATAATCGTGAGTTATTTTTATCCTCGTACATAAGGCCAGATATGAACCCATAGACAAATTTCTACCATAGAATTTAATAAATATAAGTTTCTAATAAATTTTAATGAATTTTGTTGAACTTTTAAAGATAATTTAATACAAGTAATGACTCATGCACGAATTTAAGTCACTCTTGACAATAAAGGCTTAATAATTTAGCCTTTTTATTAAATTAACAATATAAATAATAGTCATCACGTGAAACACATTGCTACATTATACAACATATTACCCCGTGAGATAGGATCTAAAACAATAGCAGATAGATCAAAAACATTATAAATTATACAAATAAAAGATTGAATGTTTACCTATTTCTTGAAAATTCAAATAAATTTGAATAATTGGGTGGATCCAAAGAAAACTTGTAGATCTTGTGTAAATCTAGCCCGAATGAATATGATTCATGCTATATATTAGCAATTTAAGTGAAGAAACCAAAAAAAAAAAAAAAAAGAAAAAATTGAAAACTCATTGATCGAAATTGTTTTTGATTCAAGATCTTGTTGAAATTGGTGTTTGAAGTTCAAATCTAACTTGTTTATGAGGTTTAGAAAGAGAGAATGTTGGTAGAGAGAAAAAAAAGTTGACGAAATGGACCAAAAAATAGAACCGAGTCTTCTTTAAATTTTCAATTAAACTCGGCCTGGTTGGCCCGAGTCACCCCTAATTTCTCTTTTGCTCTTCCTGTTGATTTCATTTTGAGTCGTACCAAGTCACCTCGGGGCACCAAGTCGCAATATCGGCATGACTTGGGACTTGTTAGAGCACAATTAACACTGGACCGAGTCTATGAGCCATGACTCAAATTATTCATGTATAGCATAGTTTCATTTGTAGTTCATTATAAAGTAACCACAAAGATATTGACGCTCTTCAAATCGAATGGCTCATCCATGTAATTTTTAGCATTGATCTTACGAGAGAAAAGCCATGGACGATGAAAATGGTCTAGCCCAATGAACACTGTAGTTTGGCCCAAGCTCCAATCCATAAGTTTGTTCGGCCCATTTCATATTTTGTTGTGAGAGGTGCTTCTCCTTTTGAGGGTCTAATGAGAATATTGGGCCTGAACTGAAAGATAGGCAAGTTTAAACATCTTGCCAAAATCATCTTGTTCATTCCAAGAAATTTAGCAAAATTTAGGAAAATAAAATTTATGCATGGGATCGAATTTCTTAAACTCTTTAGGCACACCTCCAAAATTTTCCTTGTTGAGCAAGGAATTAAGCAACTGATGAATTTCTTTTAATTGAAAATTCATAAATTTACTGTTTCAAGAATTTGGCCAATTGTTAGATATCAATGGCAATCGTGTAAATATTTGTTTTTTCAATGAATTTTGAAATTAGAAGTTCCGGGAATATTTATTTATTTTTGAAAGATCATGCAATTTTATATATAAAAAAATAATTACAGGACCTTGGGCCCAAGATGGGCCCAAGTAACTAAATGTTAAATAAAGAAGGCAGTCCAATGAGGAAGGCCACAAAACAAGCCCATAAAGGGCATTACCAAGCCCAAAGAATTTAGCATAACCAACAATTGCCATAGCAATGTTAAACACTAATCTCATCTTAATCCGGTGACCACACTCTGAGGAAGAGAGCTCCATGTTAGCCAGTCCCGGTAATATTTGCTTATAAAATATCATGATCAAATGAAATTTTTTTTTTTTTTTGCTTCAAATGATTTTATTAGGTCATTTAACTAGCAAGTTGAATTTGTAAATAGTTTATTTTGTACTAAAACTGAAAAAATAGATTTTGATTTTCTTAGAATTTGATTTTGCAAGTATTTTTATGGACATCAAATGCAAAATATTTTATTTATTTATATTGAATAACTTAAAGTAAATTGAAATATAGTGGAGTATAAGATAAATTTAAAAGAGATTTACTTAATTGTTTTCAATCAAAATAAGGACAAAACAATCCAACAAAACACGAACAAGACGTGTTGAACGAGATTATTCTTGAAAGAGTTGAGCATATTTATTAATTCATGTGTAGATTGAAAAGCTCTCTCCGAACTTATGAGATTTGCAATTTTTTTACAAATAATGGATTAGAATTTGAGCCTAACAGCTTTTTGAATGTTTTCCCGCGTTAAAGAGTTTTACCAAGTTAAAATTAATATTCATTTTGCTATTTTTTATTTATTTATTTGCTTGTGTTTAATGTTTACATTCTTGTAATTTGAGCTTAATTGCTCTCTGTGAGCTTATGAGATCTGTTGGAGCCTAAGAGCCTACTTGGTTCAATTCTCAGTTTTCAAAAATTCATAAAACAGAAAATTGTATTAGAGAACTATAAAAGACAAGTCTTTGAAAACAAGCCCCTTTTTAATTGAATTTTTAGAAAACAAATTTTTCTTTGAAAACATGCCTTTTTTAACTAATTTTTTTAGAAAACTATCAACCAAACAATTTTACAGTTTTATAATTTTAGTTCTCAGAAAATTGAACCAAACAGGCCTTAACCTTTCCATCATTCTTTTACTACCTTGGACAATGACCTGCTGGTTTGTAAGATCCATATTTTCCCCTCTGATTTAGACATTTTCCATGGTTTGTATAGTACTTTAGTTTCATGGAGCCAGGGGTCGACTTAAGTGACAACCAAGGGAACCCAACCCTCCCATTTTTTTTTTTGTAAAATATCTATAATTTAGGTTCCTATAAATATTTAAATGGATATTTCTAATGAGCATAGGCCCCCCCCAACCCCCTCCAAAAAAAAAAATTTCAATTTGCCTTCGTCTTATTTCTAGAGTCTACATTTAAAAGAATGTTAAAAATTTCCAAATATAGTTCCTATCTATATTATTTTTCTCATTTTCTGCACTTAGTGATTTATGAAATACTCTAAATAATATAATAAATATTCTTATTTAGATCTACTTTCCAAAATTCTAATGTTAAAAAAAGTTTACTAAATATGAGATAGTTCATTGTCATTTCTATTAATGTGATCAAAGTGGTGTTGCTCAGCTAAATCATTTTTGAATTTTCTTATTATATAAGGATAGTTTGTATGTGTTGCATATAATCCCACACAAAAATCTCCAAAATGATTTTCTCTATCAACAAGCATGGCCCTTTACTCCATTGTGATCAGGAGATTACGGGTTCGAAATACGAAAAACAGTCTCTCCGCATGCGGAGGCAAGGCTGCAAACATATGACATTTCCTAGACCACGCAATGTAGGTAAATATCTTGTCTTTGTTGAATTGTTTTTGTTGGTACATGGACCCTCTAAATTCTTAAACTCCTTTTCTATGTTCGATCGACAAGTAAGCCAGCATTAGTTGCATTATTACATGTTAGAATTTGCATAAAATTACTGCCTTGATGCTCAAACTACAGTTATGTTAGTCTAGTACTTTGAATTCCATGGAAGATAATAAAATTGCAAGTTGAATCACTACTCGAACAGCTAGATAACCTTGGAAAGAAAATAATTTTGTTTATGAAATGTAAATATGAGACAGAGAAAAGGAGATAATAAATATGGCTTATAGCGATGGTCCAAACCATCACTAAAAGTCTCAAAAACCGCTGCTAAAAGCTGTTGTGGCAGCCTAGTGGGGGCTACTACATTAGCCGCAATATATGCGGCCGCTATAAGTATTTAGTTTATAGGTCAGAATCAACGATGATTTTTGAAAGTTACAATAGTGGCTTCTACATTAGCCGCAATATATGCGGCCGCTATAAGTATTTAGTTTATAGGTCAGAATCAACAATGGTTTTTGAAAGTTACAATGGCCGTTTTGTATTTTTTAATAGAGGCGCTGAAAACTGCTTCTATAGGGTAGTCTTTAATATTGATTTTGAAATTTATAACATCTGTTTCGACCACCGCTAAAGGTCTTCTTTTTTTCTTTTTTTTTAATTTTTCAACTTAAAAGCTAAAACTCCTGTTTGTTTGTTTGTTTTTTTATTTTTTGGGAAGGTTAAAAATCTAATGGCAAACCTATATAACAAAACAAATCATATACCAGTAACCCAAGTTTCACCAAACTTTTACTTTGTAAGTACAAAGGATGGGCATTGTAGCACAAAAAAATGTGCCTTCAAGCTTCTTGGAAGTTAGAAACAATTACAAAATTTATGTTATGTGAAATTCCTATAGATTGCTCTAGCAAGACCTATAGTACTGAATTAACAAGTGTAGTCACCATAAAAAAAAAAAAATTAGAGCAAAAGGAAAAGAACACCAACAAACAAACGAGCAAGGCTCCCAAACAACATTACAACAAAATAAGCCATCACAATAAACAATAACCTTAAGGCCTAGGAATTTTTAAGTCACAAGCTCTATTTTGGAGATCAACCTGTTTAAAAACCTATGCCTAAGTCACAACCTACAAATACAAAGACAAAAAAAATTGAAGAACCTAGAGGGGGAGGGGGTGAATAGGTTCCGTCCAATTTCTTTTCAATTCTTCAAGTATGACAACTAAAAATTATGGGTAAAAAACTCCAAAATGGGTAAAAAACTTACTTGGCCCTACGGCTCAAACCAATCCACTAAAATAGAACTAAGTTACACTTGTATAACACTCACACCATGCTCATATACAAGTCACTCCAGCTCTCACCCTAGTTTACGTGAACCACTCTCACCAAACTTACCACAAGCACTCAGCTCTGGCCAACTCAATCTTCCATAAGCTTGAGCTATCTCACACCAAACTCACAGTCACTCCACCTTTCAAAGCAACCTTATGCCTGGACTACAAGTAGTGAGTGTGAAGAACAATACAATGGAAGTGAACAATTCTCAAGTTATAAGATCAGCAAGTACAAAGCTTAACCTGAAATTAAACAACCACTTAAACTTGGCAGATAATAAAGTTTGAGTGCAGCATCTATTCAATTCCTTCTACCATATGTAGCAAGCACAAGGAGAATATGGATGATGACAAGGCAGGCCTGCTCAATCCAATTAAGTACAAAGTAGTTTACTTTGTTCTTGCAGCAACATAGTCCTCAATTCAGCATAATGAACAGTACAGCAAGCTGATCTGAAACCCCTATTTATAACTTGAGTTAATTCTTGTAAGACAACATCTAAAACAAGCTTAATACATGAAATGAAGCATTTTCATATACATTTGACATTTAAAAGTAACCCAGCAATGTAAACAGCCTTTGAAAAGGCCTTTTGACAGAAATTTTAGATCTAAAGTGGACTTCTAGTTAGTAAAAAACAAAAGCAACTCTAAACATAACTTTAATACAACTAAACCATTTTTATCATGATCAAATTAATATGTATGCGGGAACATCAATAGCAACCCAATAATTTATCTAAACAAATCTGTCAACTCTTTGGACCAAATTCTGTAATAATGTTGCTGCAAGTAACTATGAATAGTCAAAAATTGATCCTATGCTATTTCTGAGAATGTATCAGCTTAAGCAGACTTAAAATGTGAGTTGAAACATGCTCATATACAATAAAGCCTCAAATATCAACTAGTGACATGATCTGAGTTTCTAAAGGCTTTCGACAACAACTTTTAGATGGACGAGTGGAGATTCAGAAGGTCATAAATTTGATTCAGCTTCTAGTCCAATCTCTTGCAAGCATATACAGATAATATATGATGTATTACACATGTTTAATTCAAAAAATGCAAACCAGGAATCATCAAGATCAGATTTGACAAAAACATGAGTTTTGACAATGATTTTGAAGATCAATGATGAGGTTCAAATATCCAAAACCTACTGCAGCTCCAATACAAGTATAAATCTAGCTGGGACATGTGACATAGTATAAAATACGCATGCTAAAGTCATTTCTAAGCCTTAACCTTATCAGAAGCATACTGAAAGTAAGCTTAGAGGCAAGACAACTACAGTTTTAGCCAAAAATGAGGTTACAAATACAAATATGCAGAACATTTACTAGATGTTTGGACCTATGCAGCCTCCAAGGGACGTGTGGTAGTTGCCTGTAGCTCCCTGCACAAAAACACACCCAAAAGCCAAACAAAGCTTAATGAAGGCTGTTAGTGTAAATACCTCATGTGTATATTGAGGTGGCTTGAACATAACTATGGAATGACTTCAATAGACATGAAATACTTCAAAAATCAATATGGAATAGCCAAGCATAGCCGTAAGAGTGAAATTACATAAATTCCCCCAAATGGGTTGTTTGAGTAATTAGCTGGGAGTTTAGGACATCTTTGATTTAAATGCATTTACAAGTATAATATAGATGCTTAAAAAGAATATAAAACTTAGTTAACCACTGAAATCCATCCAAAGAAAATTGGAAGATCTATCCAGGAAGTGATATACCTCTGCTTTCTTCTTATTTGAAGCTTACTCTTTTTTCATTCATCAAAGAGAAAGAGTGGTTTATCCCAGCTAACATTCCGACTGGACCAAGGATTCAAGCAGGTTCTACTGGTCATTATACCTCTTTCTGACCAACGGGATAAACTGGTTTGGAGGCTAGACACCCCCCGGAACGTCTTTGATTACTGCCTTTTTTCTTTTTCGAGCCGGAGAAGATATTCGAACCATCCGGGCCTCTCTCTTTGTTTCGATGAAAGCCCCCCACCAAGCGAAGGTTGCCCGTTCCACTCCCACTCCCAAAGCCAGCTGCCTTAACTGCAGGAATAACAGCTACAAGCCGAGCTGACAGAGCGAGACCAGCAGCAAAAGGGAGATTTGGACAACCGCGTAGAGTCTTGTCTTCAATATATAATGTGAAATGACCATTCTGCCCTTGCTATAGAAATGTGGACAATATAAGGTATGAAATGAGCTTGTAATGCACACATTAAATTCTTTTGACATTAAACTAAGCAAACATGCTCATGGACCATCAAAAGTGCAGTCAGACATCACTTAAACCAACTTAATCAATACATGCCATACATATCTAAATTGATCAATTTACACCATTGTTGAATCTTAGCTACCACAGTTTGTCTCCAAATTTGTGACTTATCTGATTGCCCAAAACGAATCATCCAAGACTTAAGTAATGACTTTTTTTTCCATGACTAATATTTGAACCGGAAGCTCTAAAACAGTTTCATTCTCAATTTATAAGTTCTGTGAGGTGTGTCTAAATGGTCATTGTTAGAGAGTTGGGTTACTAAGGGTGTTTTTGTCTTCTTACTATTGTTTCTTTATTATTGAGGAGAGTATAAAAGGTTTTGTATTAGGTATGAGATTAGAAAATATAATACAGAGACTTTCCTTCTCCTTCTCTTCTTCTTCTTCTTCTTCCTTCTCATAAACCCTAACACACAAGTATATCAATCTCAACTTGGTATCAGAGCCTCATCAAGACCTAGAATTCATTCCTATTCACTTGGCCAACATCAGAGAGGAGTGACGTCAGCATACAGGTGCTGACGTCATGATGACGTCATCATTTACAGGTCAAGAACCATGCAATCTGGTTCGCCTGAATTTTTCAAGAATTATGGTGGTGTTTATTTCATGATTTGAAGCAGATTGATAGGAGTTTTCAATTTTTGAAACTTTTTCTGATTTTGGGTCTCATTTTTTGTGATCTGCGATTTGAAGGCTTTCCGGTGGATTTTGTTGGTTTGGATTCCTCCAAAGGGTGTCGCCTAGACCTAGCAAGGGTTCGTGTGATGGTTTATGGTTGATTTAATGGTTTTTGGAGTATTTTTGGTCCACTTGGAGGCTCGGCTGTAGCGTATGGCTTCTGTCCAGTGCGTGTGCTGCTGTTCCATGGTCGTTCTGACTGCTGCAGAAGTTGTGGAGACTTGGGCATGACCAGATTGAATGATCCCTTGTCTCTTTGATCAAATCTGATTCATATATGCTCCTTTAACTCAATTTTTTTGGTTCAATTTTTTAGATTGTTTTCTTTATTTAAATTGTTCTTCTTGAGTTGTTGAGTGAATCTAACATATAATCATGGCTGATAATCAACCACAACCTGTCAAGACTGATGATATGCCTCGGTCAATTACCTCAGAAAAATTGAATGGCCTTAATTACCTTGCTTGGGCTCATGCTGTGCAAGTTTTCCTTCGTGGGCGAAAGAAAATTAAGTATTTAACAGAAGAACTTCCTGCAGACACAAAGAAACATGAAGATTGGATTTGTGAGGATTCCGTTGTTATGGGATGGTTGTGGCACAGCATGGAATCCAATATTGCCTCTACTGTTGCGTTTTGCGATTCCTCTAAGAAGATTTGAGAGTCTCTTGCCGAATCGTTTTTGCAACAGAGTAATGTCTCTCGGGTGTATGAGTTGTATGAGAAGATTTTTGCTTCTAGGCAGTCTGGGAAATCTTTGTCTGAGTATTACAGCATGCTTAAGAATTTGTGGGATCAATTATTGCAGTATCGTCCGTTTACCACTGATTTAGAACAACAGAAGCGTCATTGGGAAGAGTTTATGATTGCTTCATTGTTGTCTGGTTTGGATTCTGATCTTCGTGGCTTTAAAGATCAGATTCTTGCTAGCGAGAAATTGCCCACTGCTGCTAATGCATATTCTCGCTTATTGAGGTCTTCCTTAGGGCAACATTCCATTGTGCCTCCTTCTGAGTCGTCTGCCTTAGTCTCTAGCGGCGGTGGTCGTGGTAATTCTCGTGGTAGCTTTCGTGGTGGTCGTGGCAGTTGTGGCTTTCGTGGTGGTTTCTGTGGTGGTGGTCGTTCTAGTGGACGTGGTGACAAGAAGTGTGATCATTGTGGTGGTACCAATCATACTGAACCTTATTGTTGGATGAAATATGGGAAGCCAGATTATGTGCATCAGGTCACTGAGAGTTTTTCACAGCCACTGCAACCTAGTACAACTCGTGGACATGTAGCTTCTGATTCTGGTTCTCGGGATGCACTCACTACTCAACTTAGCGAGTTGATTCAGAAACTACAAACTGCTCTTCCATCCACCTCCACTGCTCTTCCATCTACTGCTACCTTAGCCAATTCAGGTAATATTATATGTGTGGCTCAATCCGCTTCTTGGGTCATTGATTCTGGAGCGAGCTCACATATGTCTGGTAACTCATCTCTTTTCTCTGCTTTAAAACCGATTAACCATCACATTGTTCTAGCTGATGGTTCTTCTAGGCCCGTTCTTGGAAAAGGATTCCTTCATCCCACTACTTCATTGTCTTTATCATCCAGTCTATATGTTCCTAATTTTCCTTTTAATTTGCTTTCTGTGAGTCAATTGACTAAAGCCTTACAATGTTCTATAACCTTTTCTCCTACTGCTTGTGTATTTCAGGACCTCCGAACGAAGAAGATGATTGGTTCGGGGCATGAGAAAAATGAACTGTATTATTTGGATTCTGATGAACCTTCTTTGGTCGAGTCGTCGGCCTTGAGTGCTACAGTCTCTCCTCTTCAGTGGCATTTTCGTTTGGGCCATCCATCATTGGCAAAACTGCGATTATCTATTCCAGGGTTGAGTCATGTGTCTGTTTTAGAATGTGAGGCTTGTCAGTTAGGCAAGCATCACCGTAGTTCATTTCTGAGTCGTAGTCAGAGTCGTCAGACTGAGTCTTTTGATGTAGTCCATACGGACATCTGGGGTCCTTCTAGAACTGGTAGTTTGAATGGATTTCTTTATTTTGTTATCTTTGTTGATGATTACTCTAGAATGACATGGTTATTTTTGATGAAAGAACGGTCTGAGTTACCTCGTATTGTGACAAAATTTTATAATGAAATTTTTACTCAGTTTGGTAAGCGCATTAAAATTTTTCGCTCTGATAATGCCTTGGAATATACGCAGTCTATCATGGATTCTTTTTGTGTTGATCGTGGTATTATTCATCAAACTAGTTGTGCCCACACTTCTCAACAGAATGGTGTTGCTGAACGAAAGCATCGCCATCTGTTGGATGTTGCTCGTACCCTGTTATTTAATATGTCAGTACCCAAACAGTTTTGGGCTGATGCGATTCTTACTGCGTGTTATCTCATCAATCGTATGCCATCTACTGTTGTGGGTAATCAGACTCCTCTCTCTCTTCTATATCCTAGTACCTCTCCTTTTCAGCTCACTCCTCGTGTTTTTGGCTGTGTCGCTTTTGCTCATGTTTTGGATCCTGGTCGTGACAAATTGTCTCCTCGTGCTCGTAAATGTGTTTTCCTTGGATACTCCCATACTCAAAAGGGATATCGATGTTATAGTCCCGAGTCTCGTCGATACTATGTGAGTGCTGATGTTACTTTTTTTGAATCTACTATGTTTTTTTCATCTTCTGGTCAACGTTTGTCTCTTGATCTTCTCTCTGCTCGTCAGGGGGAGCCTTCCTCGTCCTCCTCACCTTTGCCGCTACCCTTATCCTCCTCGTCTGATTCCTCATTGCCTTCTCATCCTCCACTGCAGGTTTATCAGCGATCTAAATCTCGGCCCGTTGTTTCTTTTGGTCCGGACACCACATCTTCTTCACCAGAGGTTCCTGATCCTCCCTTACTCACTTCTTCTACTGATGATTTGCCCATTGCTCTACGTCGTGGTAAGCGTACTTGTACTCAACATCCTATTTCTAACTTTGTGTCCTATGATCATCTTTCTTCCTCTTTGCACACTTTTGCTTTTACCCTGTCCTCTATTTCTGTTCCTTCCTCTTATCAGCATGCTATCTTTGTGCCTGGATGGAAACACGCTATGGATGAGGAAATGAGTGCCCTTCACAAGAATCAGACTTGGGAACTTACTAGTCTTCCTTCAGGAAAACAAATTGTTGGGTGTCGATGGGTCTATACTGTTAAATATCTTCCTGATGGTTCTGTTGAGCGCCTTAAGGCACGGTTGGTTGCCAAAGGATATACACAGACGTATGGAGTGGATTACTTAGAAACTTTCTCTCCTGTTGCTCGCCTTAATTCCGTTCGAGTCCTTCTTTCTGTCGCAGTTTGTTGTTCTTGGCCTTTATATCAGCTTGATATAAAGAATGCATTTCTTCATGGCGATCTCCAAGAGGAAGTGTACATGGCCCAACCTCCTGGTTATGTTGTTGCTGGTTCTGAGCACCTTGTTTGTAGATTGCGCAAGGCTCTTTATGGTTTGAAGCAGTCTCCACGTGCTTGGTTTGATAGATTCAGTGCTGTGGTCATTGCCTTTGGTTTTCAGCGTTCCACTTCTGACCATTCTGTCTTTATTCGTCGCTCTTCTGCTGCCATTATTGTGTTAATTGTTTATGTTGATGATATTATCATCTCTGGTAGTGACTCTATCGGTATTGCAGCCTTGAAACGACATTTGGGTCAACAGTTCCATACCAAAGATTTGGGTGTCTTACGCTATTTTCTTGGTATTGAAGTTGCCCGTTCTGCTCAAGGTATCTCTCTCTCTCAACGTAAATATGTCCTTGACCTTTTATCTGAGACTGGTATGTTAGGAGCTCGACCTATTGATACTCCTATGGACTCTACCGTTAAACTGGATGGTGAACAGGGGGAATTATTTACTGATGTTGGACGCTATCGTCGTTTGGTTGGGAAATTGATTTATCTCACTGTTACTCGTCCTGATATCACCTATGCTGTTAGTGTGGTTAGTCAGTTTATGCATGCTCCTCGTCATCCCCACTTCGAGACTCTTTGTCGTATTTTGCGTTATCTGAAAGGTGCTCCTGGGAATGGTTTGTTGTATAAACCCTCTTCCTCCATCTCCGTGACAGGTTTTAGTGATGCTGATTGGGCAGGTAGTCGCTCTGATAGGCGGTCTACGTCTGGATATTGCACGTTCGTTGGTGGTAATCTTGTTACTTGGCACAGTAAAAAGCAAACTGTTGTTGCTCGTTCTAGTGCTGAGGCTGAGTATCGTGCTATGGCTCACACTGCTTCTGAGATGTTGTGGGTTCGCTCTCTTCTTCGGGAGATGGGTGTTGCAGTTCCTGCTCCTATGCCTATGCACTGTGATAACCAAGCAGCCATTTTTATTGCTAGCAATCCTGTTTTTCACGAGCGCACCAAGCATATTGAGGTTGATTGTCATTTTATTCGTGATTTGTTGATGCAGAAGCATATTGTTACCCCCTATATTTGTTCCGACGATCAGCTGGGGGATATTTTTACGAAGCCATTGGCACGTGGTGCCTTTCAGAGATTGTGTTTCAAGCTGGGCATGTTCAATCTGTATGCTCCAGCTTGAGGGGGAGTGTTAGAGAGTTGGGTTACTAAGGGTGTTTTTGTCTTCTTACTATTGTTTCTTTATTATTGAGGAGAGTATAAAAGGTTTTGTATTAGGTATGAGATTAGAAAATATAATACAGAGACTTTCCTTCTCCTTCTCTTCTTCTTCTTCTTCTTCTTCTTCCTTCTCATAAACCCTAACACACAAGTATATCAATCTCAACTGTCATATAACTGCTTTCCTAGAAATTTCTTGCTTTGTGTTTTCAACCCAAATAATTAAGAATTAAGCAGTTGTCACATTTAATTGGTGAAGAAAAATAAAGAGCATTTGAGGGTATATATACATTGACTGTTGCAACCTATCCTACTTCAATTCATGAACTTAATAGCCAAACATATATCTGATGCTTGATGGTGAAGAAACTTTAGCATTTAAAGTCATCACATGACAATATATTAGACTTAGATCTTTCCATCTGACTATTATGTAGAAATAACTCAAACATGGTTTCCATCTGACTATTATGTAGAAAGTTGCTATGCTTAGATCTTTTGAACTGAAATCAAAATGGAAATTCATCCAGGTGAACTTGGGTTATGCATCAAAATCAGGATAGCTGCAGATGCATGAGTAAAAACGGTAAAGAATAGTTGCAGATGAGTTCTATATTGAGGGCCAAGATTCAACTCACAATCATCCATAAGCTACCCATTCTTCCGTCTATGGGTAATTATACACATATCTGCCCGGCTTAAATCATCTCAATCAGGTCTCTTTTTAGACTACTATCAAATAACATAAAAAAAACATTGAAAATCTCCTTCAAACAACATATAATACTGAAGTATGCTACATAGGAAATAAAATATTACCTCTTCATCACTCAACCGTGCGAAACTTTTTGATCCAGCGGTATGTGTAGTGGGCTGCTTGGCGCGATTTGCCTTATTTGTAGAACTAGGCTTTTATAAAACAACATAAAAAGATATCAATGGTGGCAAAGTATAGATTCTCAAAAGTTATACAACATTTTCTTCTTACAGGTCAGCGCTTTTTTTGTTGACTAGAGAGGTGTTCCCACAAGATGTTTTTGAATATGTGATGTATTAATTTTAATTTGAAAAGAATTTGGAGCAATGTTCCAATTTCCAACCTCAACTTGGCTGGTCCAGCTTTAGCAGTATACCAATGTTTTATAATGAAAGTCATTATCCAATTCTTCAAAACAGAAGGTGTCATTCACTTGAAACCCCTCACATTCTCAAATTATTTTGTTCACTAGATCCAACACCTTTTCAGAATTTTGAAAAGCCTAATCAGAACACAAATGTAAAGTACAATAAGACTTAGAAGGTTAAAGATTATCATCCATTAAAATTCATCTTGAATCATGATGTTCAATCGTATATCTTTGACAAATTAAAATTAAAAATAACAGAGAACAAAAGAGCATGTTACGAAAACAAAATACATGTTTGACAAGAAAATAATTGTCCCTCGACTGAGTTCCAAAAGTGAACTAGGAACCATCATTGATCTGGAAGGACTCGATCATCCCAATCTGCTAGACGTTCTTCATCAGTGTCAGTGGCTGCTGTGAGGCCAAACTGCCTGCAATTATTTGACCAATAACCTTGTATATATATCTACTTTAAACTGTGAAACAAAAAGAAAAAAAAAAAGAATTTCCTTCTGTTTGCCCATTATAACCATACCTTTAGGATGCCCTTTTCAACAACTAATCTCCCAGCTGCAGATGTGGCTTCGCTAGCCAAGAAGTCTAAGACTAGTTCCTTCCTTCCACAAATCCCAGGCTCTATAACCCTCTGCTTAAAACTGGCTTGGCATCATCTTAAACTGCCAAATTTGAACAACTAGTTAATTTCATGCAGTATTATTGAAGATTCACATTACTTTCTTTTCAAATGTTTAACAAATTTCAAACTTTCCAGCACAAACATTGAATAATACATCCACTGAATTAGCTAAACTATACTAAAATTTAAGTGTGTTCAGTTTCACATTTTTATACATTTTTTTCTTTTCTCGATAACTAGCTTAGTGGTTCATTGTAGCGATCATAAGAGAAATATATATAAGAAGCTGTGAGCTCTAAGATAAAAACGGAACTTTAAAAAATTGAATAAGAGAGTGGAAGAAGATTTCAAGGCAAAAACTGAATCAACACAACTATAATAACAAATTTCAGAAAAAAAATAGATCTAAAATTTTAATTGTTAATAAATAATTGACCATTGAAATATGTAGGATAACAGAATTAACTTTTATCAATTGTTTGAACAGTGCGTAGATATGTAATTGAGTTGAGAGAGAGGCCTGTGCACATTTCATGAGAGGCGATCGATAGAGAAATGAAAGGGGCTACATGATGCCACTAAAATTTTGCTGCTGCATCACTATGAAAGGAAAACCAAAGTTACTTGACAGTAATGGATTTGTGCCTGAACACCTTGTTAGCTTTATATTTAATAAAGTATATATGTATATGTATGTAGATATACTGTAAATATAATATTTGTTGCTTCAATTGAAGTTTTCATTTCAATAGTTCCAACTCCTAATGCTTCAAATACTATACAAGATACAAACAACCATATACACTTGTATAATGTAACTTGTGTCAAACGTCTATGTAACTTACTGACTATACAAGAAAATGAAGACAGAAAGAATAGAAGATCAATAAAGCTCAAATTGAGGTACTGATATATGCAGCATGGCTACTTGGGAATTCTTCCCTGATGGTGATGCCTCAGGGTTAGAAGTCAGTCTGTCAACATGACAACAACGATACCTGACAAGCACATGACACACTAATGGTGACAAGTTTCTTCATTCATGACAGCAATCTCTTTCTTATAGTTGAACGTTGAGTATAAATACGGTTGCACGCTCAACTCTTCAACGTTGAGTATAAATAAGATTTCAAGGATTCAGTATTTTGGGTTCCCCTGCCTTTTTCCAAGGATTGTCTCATTTACAAGCATATATGGGCGACTATGTTCATGGCATCGAAACAAAATAGCAAGTTAAGAATGTCGCCAACCAAATCTATATAAATATTATAGTTACAGAAAGGACTAGGGAAATTGTGTTCCTCCCAAGGAGGCTGAATAACGCATGGGGCGACATGTTCCTCCCAAGAAAGGATAGTCTCATTTACAAGCATGAGGAGACATGTTCCTCCCAAGGAGACCGAATAGTGCTAAGAAGCTAAAACAATATCACACCTACGAATAGGCAAAGTGTACAACATTGCAAGAAATCAAAGACCTTGTTTTCAAGAAAATATTTGCAAAATACACTGGGTTAAGCTACCACACTGACAGGGTACAGGGTGCTCAATCCCACATCGTCTGGGTGTGAAAAAGAGGATGTGCTTATATGTAATATGTTCTCTTCAAATGGTATGAGGCCTTTTGGGGTAAAACCCAAGAGCAAAACCGTGCGGGCTTAGGCCCAAAGCGAACAATATCATATCATGTGTTGGAGCGAGGTATTACACTGATCCTGTTGGATGCATGTGTTTATGCAGTGATAAGCATACATATTAAAGGCAGATCTTTGCTTACCTCATGGAAAGAAAAACATATAAATGGGATTTGCCCGAAATTCATAGGCCCTAATACCAAGCAATGTAGGATGCATGTGTTTATGTAGTGATAAGCATATTAAAGGCAGATCTTTGCTTACCTCATGGAAAGAAAAACATATAAATGGGATTTGCCCGAAATTCAGAGGCCCTAATACCAAGCAATGTAGGAATTAGATTCGTCAGTTTTCTTTCTTTGATTCTTTGGCTAATCGAATGGTCATTAGATTGCTGCAAATTTTTAATGTTTGTCGCAACATTGAATTGTCCCGGTGCAATGGATGATTTATTTTCTTGAATTCCTTTTGACTACAGAATTATTAAAATTAAGAATGTTTTAACAATGCTGTGTCAGTCAATCAAGAAATTAATAATGAGATATAGTCAGTTCTCAATTCAGGACACCATCTAGAAAAATTTCCAATCACAATGCAAGAAATAAGTGCCACCTCAAACTCAATTTTAGAGGTTGGTAATGTTCAGAAGAGAATATATCTTAAAAAGAACAACGTAGGCATCCTCGATTACCGAATGAAAGGATTGGAAACTGGATAACAAGAGTACTTGTTTGAGTTGACCAGTGTCTGAAAGGAATTTATCATCATGGAATGACAATGATCTGATGCTCACGTACATCTTCTATTGGTATATCATGCTAGCTCAGGCTTATATATCATACACCTTCTTTAAGAGATTAAGCTTTGAATTAACATGTATATGAGTCAAACGATATGTACCTAATAATTAAAATAGAAGTACGAGGGGCTCAAAATATTGAAGGAAAAACAGAACCAAGCTTACCTAAAAGTAGATAAAATCTTTGGGATCTGTTACGACGTGGGGGATGTGGGCAATGTTGGGCCAGTAGTCACCTCCGTCCTCCAAGCACCCTTCTGTAAGATGTGGACAATAAATGATCTGAAGAGTTTGAAGCGTGGAAGGCAGGCCTTCCTTTGGCAAGGATCGAAACTTAGGGCAGTTGGAGAGATATAGATGTTGAAGAGAGGTGAGATTTTGGAAGGCCTTGAATGATATTGATTCTAGATTTGGCAGACTTCCGATCCATAATGTGGTTAGAGTTGGAGGAAGTAGACAGTACTTGTCATTGTCATTATCATCTTCTTCTGGAGGAAAAGGAAAGGAGACCAGCTCTGGATATCCACCTTCAATACAGAGATGTCGAAGAGATGTCGAGGGGGGAAAATGAAAATTGCCTTGAGGAAAGGACGTCTCAAGACATGGACAATACCTTATATCTATTATTAGGAGGCTTTGAAGAATATGATCATCAAAAAATGGAAACCACCTCAGATTTGAGCAATTTCTGATTTTAAGCGTTCTGAGGCTGGGGGTGGACAAGCAGAAGCAGCCTCCTCTTTCCGGGATGGACAACAAGGACTCCAGACTTTCACAATTTTCTATCCAAAGATATTCTAGGCTTTGAAGAAGAATCTGGTTGGTCGTAGCGGCCAAGGTTCGGAGATTCACGCAACTGATGATAACAAGTGATCTGAGGTTGGGTAAGTAGCCTCCTCTTTCAGGGAAGGACAAGGACTCCACAACATTGCAATTATATATCGTCAGTTGACGGAGACAAGCGAAATTATTATTATTATTATTTTTTACGCACCCCCCAACCCCTAGTGGTAATAACATCCCAATCTTTGACCAGTTGCTGATCCATAACTCTTCAAGTGATGACATATTAATGTTGTTAAACTCCTCCCCCTCCTCCTCTGAGAAGTACTCCAAATTCATGCAATCCCAAATTTGAAGCGTCTTGAGGGTGGTTGGTAACGTGGTGTCGGTGGGCCAGGACCTCAACGATGAACACTTTTCAATTATTAATTCTTCAAGACCAGAGATGCCCTCTGGCAAGGACTTGAGCGCATCGCAATCCTCTATCCGAAGCTTTCTAAGCGTGGGCGGAACGCCTCTCCTCGAAAACTTCTCAAGCTTCACACAGTTTTTTATTTCCAATTCCTGAAGATTAATGCAAGCCACTTCTTCATCATCTAATTCATCTTCTCCAAAGGAAACAAGTTGGGGGCACCATGAAACACGCAGTCTCTTTAGACGGACAAGATTCTTTTTCTTTACCACTTCCCCGCCATTCTGCCACAAAGCCACCAGTTGGTTGCAGTTCTCAATTACAAGACTTTCAAGTGATCCCAGGGACGACTGCACCAATACTTCATCTAGTTGAGATAGCCCTATAATATTCTCAACTCTCAAGCTGGTTAATGATGTCAAACCAACTATATTTTTTAGCACCACCTCTTGACACCCTTTCAAGTCTAATTTTTGAAGAGAAGGAAGGCTCAAAACTGAAAACCTAACCAACTTTGGACAACCACTTATTATGAGCTCACGGAGGCAAGAAAATTGTCTTCCAGCATCTCCAACACCAATACAACAAGACCATTCTTCCCATGCGGGCATGTCTCGAATGCATAGCTCTTTGAGCATGACAAGCTGCCCAAGTGGTGGTAAAGATGTGCAATTTTTACACCCTTCTAGAGTCAGGTTCACCATTTTAGAGAACAATGGATCACCTATCCAACTTGAAAATTGTGTGCCCCCGTAGAACTTAATTGTAAGCTTTTTCAACTCTCCATGAGGTTGTAGCTTGTCCAACACATCCAATTCAAGGTTTTCTTTTCGAAAATCTTTGAACTCACTACACCATGCCAACTCTAATTCTTCAATGTCTTGCTTGTTCCTTAAATTTGCCTCATTTGCATCTCGGACATCTATTACATTTTGCAATTCTGTAATAGAAATACTTTCCCGTAAAAGCCTTAGATTCCTCAACTCTTTTACTCCTAGTCCATTAGTTTCGCCCACAATGAACTTTGATAATGTTTGCAAATTCGTCAGTCTACCGATCCCCAAAGATATCTCTCGTAATTCATCAGTATCAGCAATGTCAAGATGACGCAAGTTGATTAAATTCCCAATGTTAGGAGACAACATACAAAGTTTTTTGCAATTGCGCAATAACAATGTTTGCAAATTATACAGAGTACTCACTGATTTCGGCAACAGGCTGATTGAAGTCCCAGACAAATTAAGATACCTTAGATGTTTCAAATCACCAATTGAGTCGGGTAGCTTAGTTATGGCATAATCAGACAAAGACAACACCCTTAAATATTGTAACTTTGGGAATAGATCAAGCAAAACCTTGTTTGCCAAGTAGCCTTGTCCATCCCAACCTGACAATGGTAGAAAAGTTCGCAAATGTTGCACTTTATAAAGAGTCCTGAACTTGTGAATGTCTTCAAATCGTTGACGATTATATGAAAAGTGTCGAACTCGTTTAGGAATTTCAAATTGCTTATCACCTTTCAACTTATCCAGCCTAAAGCATATATCCCCAATGACATGTAAAGCTAGATCATTTAAAATGTCATGCATCACAAATCGCGATTTACTACCACCTGATTGTTGGAAAAATGACCTTGATAATAGATCATCGAAACATTCATCGCCAAAATCTTCCATCCGCTTCTTTTCTTTTGATAGCTGCAAAAGACCTACCCCCATCCACAACAAAACTAGCTCATCTTTGTCAAATTCATAGTCTTTTGGAAATATTGCACAGTAAGCAAAACACTGCTTCAAATGAGATGGGAGATGATGATAGCTCAATATAAGAGCAGGAAGAATACCACTTTTTTGATTGGGTAAATCCCATATCTTGCTATTCAATATATTCTTCCACTCTCTTTGATGTGATTTATTCCGCAAGAGGCCTCCTAGTGTTTTTGCTGCCAAAGGCAACCCTTTACATTTCTTCACTATTTGTTCGCCAACTCCTTTGAAATTTGGATGTGCATCAAAGTTTGCTTGCCCAAATGCATGACGAGCAAATAAAGATAAACATTCATCTTTCGACAGTTTATTTAGAGGGTAAACCGGAGACAAACTCATCGTTGATGCAACGGCTCCATGGCGAGTTGTTACAATAATTTTGCTCCCAGGGGCCCCAACCATTAAAGGACGTTGTAGGAGCTCCCACTGTTCATAGTTCTCGTTCCAAACATCATCCAAAATAAGAAGAAACTTTTTCCTTGACAAGTTTTCCTCTAGTTTTTGTTGAAGCATATTCAGAGCCTCCAAGTCATGATTTTTTGAAGTAACCGCCTCAAGAATTCTCTTGGTCACTCTAAGAACATCAAAATCATCAGAAACACAAACCCATGCCTTGAGATCAAAAAGACCCTCTAAACATTCATCATGGTAGACCATCTGAGCGAGAGTTGTCTTACCAATACCTCCCATGCCCACAATGGGAATGACAGAAACTTTGTCAACACTAGCTCCATCCCTCAACAACAATCGAAGTATATCCTCTTTCTCGTTTTCTCTGCCATAAACATCAGATTTGTCTACGGAAGAAGTCGATTCAGGTCTATTATCTCTTACTCTGTTGGTGGACCTAATCCCTCCAACATTCTTGATCAAATCCAGGCTACTTTTTCTGGTTTCAATATCTTGTAATTTGGCATTGATTTCCTCTACCTTGGACATCATATTGCGATCAAGCTTAACAGCACTAGGAGGAGTACTAGTACTAGTAGTGAAGGAAGTGCAACAAGTTGGGATGAGTAGTTTTCGTACCTTACTACTACTACTAGTACTGCTGCTGCTGCTGCTGCTAGCTTGAGATATTTGTGGCATGATCAGCAGCTCCAGTCGCAAAGCTTCAGTAGCTACATCATCAAGCAAATCATCCAAATCATAAGCCAAGTCGGTGAGATCCTCCATCCATGATTTTACTCTAACATTTGTCATTTGCTTGTCCTCTGCGTCAGCAAGAACATCACGAATATCTGGCAACATTTTCTCCAACTTCTTCAACTGATGATGGATTCCCTCTCGACGGGCATAGTCTGACACCGCAAGAGAGACCAACTTGTCGAGCAACACCTCAAAGATTGGCCCGAGAAGGATCCCCGCAACCTCCATGGATGGATCGTTTGTGAAATCAAAACAGTAACCAAAGGATGAAATCAAAGAGATGGGTAAGTACTTTGTGGAAGACTGAGCAATGCAATATGATGATCAAAATAGGTTTGGCAACTAATCAAATTCAAACCAAGTGCAAGACAAAAAGGGTTGACGGGAATATTCAATTAATGTCTTTGGACATACTAGATCTACCAAAAGGTTGGTATAGCTATTTAAAAATGCCGGCCATAATACAATACATGGAAAAAGTAGTTGATGGAGAATCAGACAAGCAAAGTATCCGTCATTTACGGACAACCAATGTGAATGGAATCTTTAAACTCCATTTCAGTCTCTATGTAAGGCTTTATTTTAATCATATATATGTTCCTAAATCTAGGTAGTGTTCAATTAATCACAAATTAAAAATACAAATAATATAAAAGAAAAATAATCACACACGAGACACACAAATTTACATAATTCGACAAAAAAACTTTATCTACATCATGAAAAAACCAAAAATTTATTATCAACAATAATAGAATTTACAATAGAGAACTCTCTCAAAAACTTCACAAGAAACTGTTGTCTATCTGCAACCAATATTAAACCCTAGATGTTTTAATACACGTTAAAGAGAGCCCACTAAACAATATTTGGGCCACAACAACATTTGGTCCGCAAAGTGATAACATAAGCCATAATTCAGACTCCACAACCTAGACAGGTAGTTGAGGGGCATGAATTCATATCTTTCTTGCTTTGATAAAATAATTCTGAATATATACCTGATACTCTTAAAAATAAATTTTCTTTTAACAAAAATATAAATATTTTTTCTTTTCAGCACTTCACGCAGATGACACACATATAATCAGTAATGTAAGCCTGTGTTTGTGATCTTATTCAACACTAAGATGTGCTTTTGTTTTTTGGGATGTGAAGGATCATTCATATAAGACCTTTACTTGATATACCAATTGCAAAATCCTCATTTATGCCTGAATAATGCTCTATTTAAATGAATGTCCAATAAAAAGTATTTTTTTTTTTTAATTTCATTAAAAGGTAACTTGTTCTATGAATTTTGCTACTAGAAAAAGTCAACTTTGAAATAATTACTTTGAGAAATCTGAAACATAAATTGAAAGTACAGTCCTTTATTATTCAAATTCTGTATATCTTAAAAGAAAATCTTAAACATTGATTCAGGGAAAAAAATGGAAAAATAAAATTCTAAAGATTGTCTAAGCACTTCAATGATTCCATCGATAAATGAAAAGGGAAAATTACACCCTAGTCCTACTTTTGCACCTTAAAAACAACTAAATCTTAAAAATTTCATTATGACAAAGAAGTCCTACTTTTGAGAACTATTTCCAAATGAGTTCAAATTTAAACTTTTTTCCACTTTTACCCTTATTACTAAAGTACAAAGTATAACACTCATTAATTCTTTTCTTTAGATCACACTATAATAGGAAATGACATCTTTTGGAATTAATATAATATATTTTCATATTTATGGTTCTTATTGTTCTTGTTGATACTTTACCAACTAATGCACGCTTGAGAAATAAAAAAAAAAGAAGATAAAAAAGCAAAAAATTATGAACAATTTGTGACTCAATCTATCTCAAATATTACAAAGGAATATAAAGAAAAGGGGGAATTTTCAACCAAAGATATAGGAGCTAAAAAGAAAAAAAATTATCATTACAATGTATTTTAAAACAGACACTGTCTTTTTATCTATTCGATGTGTGTGTGTGTGTGTGTGTATATATATATATATATATATACATATATATAACTTTGATATGACTTTCTCATGCAAACTGGATTTATTATCACACTCATCTATGTAATACCCCGCTCCAACACATGGTATGATATTGTCCGCTTTAGGCCTGAGCCCGCACGGTTTTGCTCTTGGGTTTTACCCCAAAAGGCCTCATACCATTTGAAGAGAACATACTACATATAAGCACATCCCCTTTTCCACACCCAGGCGATGTGGGATTGAGCACCCTATACCCTGTCAGTGTGGTAGCTCAGCCCATTGTCTGTCTTCGCACCCGCCGACGGGTGTGAGTGGGCGGTTGCGAAGACAGACACTGGGCTGAGCTACCACACTGATAGGGTACAGGGTGCTCAATCCCACATCGCCTGGGTGTGAAAAAGGGGATGTGCTTATATGTAGTATGTTCTCTTCAAATGGTATGAGGCCTTTTGGGGTAAAACCCAAGAGCAAAATCATGCGGGCTCAGGCCCAAAGCGGACAATATCATACCATGTGTTGGAGCGGGGTATTACAATCTAGAGCTTCAAGGACTCCATGGCGGATAACAAGCATGTTGTTAGTTTCGGGCCATATGGAGGCAAGGGAGGAGATGAATTTGATGATGGATTCAATCACAAGCCGAAGAAAATAATAATATACTGCGGAGATGTAATTGACTCCATTCAAGTTGAGTATGAACACAAAAAAAAAAAAAAAACTAATGCTGGCTGGAAAGCACGATGGTGAAGGTGGAGCAACACATGTAATAACCCGAAAAAGGGGGTTAATACATATTTAGATAATTATATATATTGAAAATATATATATATATAACTTTATCTAGTGAATATATATATATATATATATATATATATAATGCAAGTGGGGCGGCTGACTTGTTTATATGTTAGGTATATATATATAGGTATAAGAGACATTGTCTCCAGAATTAGTTTCTTCTGAATCTGAGTCAGAAAAAGATGAAGCAAGTTGGATAACAATTTGTTGTCGTAATTCTTCTTTGGAAATCTTTGGATTCTTGCTAAGGATCTTAGCTTTGATGGTTTTCCTTCAGATGGATAATTTATCCATATCATTAGGGTTTGGAGGTGGTTAGAAAGGTTCAGTCTTGATATAAAAGTCAGCCATTCGCTTTATTTGGTTAGGGTTAATGTAATCATAATTAAATTTGTCCCAGCATTTGGAAGCCATTTGTCTACAGAGACTTGGGGGAATTTCATTAATATCCACAACATATTTCCATGCAATTATCCATGGAATGACAAATTTTCTATGAAATCTATAAGTGAGTCATCTGGATAAGAGGAACTGGTCCTTAACATTCGGTCATAGGCATTGAAATATTTTTGGAGAGGAATTGGTAGAACATCAGGATCTGGTCCGAACTAGGCCCACCAGCTAGTGAACTATGTGAGAATTTCCTGACAGAACTTGTGCTTAACAAAAGTGATGAACCAAGAGTGTTTGAATTTGTCATTTTGAAGAAAGATAGTGTATTTTCAGGCTTTCTGGTAATCAAAAAAGTTAAATTCTCAGAGAAAATTATTGGATGAATGGGGAATTCTTCTTGTTCTAGATGAATCACCCCACTCTTTGGGTGAAGTGGGAAGAGGATTTTTGAGAAAAGATTGATCCAGAAGAGGCTTTATGTTTTATTTCTGCTGATTTTATGCATGTGAGAATTTCTTCATAATACCATCTGTCATTTCCAGCTGCATTAGGTGGGTAATGGTAATTTTCAGGAAAATAAATTTGAATAATTTTTTTGATGGAAAGATGGACTTTGTTTTTCTCTATTGGGATAACAGGCCATAAGGTCTCGTGGGTAAAGTATTTTGGTAAAGGGGTTAATTGTTCTTGTTCTTTGCCTTTGGACTAGGTATTTCCGGTTCTTCAGTATTAATAGGAGGTCCATGTGGATGGCGTCATTGACTAGAGGATGTTGGTGACCTCATTGTCTTCCCTGCAAAAATTCACGAGTTAAAAAGTCAGGGAGGGAATTTGATTCTCCTTTGATATATTCAATATCAAAATCGAAGGCAGAGAGGAGGGCCTGCCATCTAGCAAAAAATTGTTTAGAGGCAATATTTTTGATATCCTTTTGGAGAACATCTTTGGCTGCCTTATAATCAATTCTTAAAAGAAAATTTTGATTGAGAAGATCTCCTTCAAATTTAAGGATGCTGAGAACTATTGCAATGATCTCCTTTTTGATAGTGGAATAATTCTTTTGAGAACTTTTCTATGTTTTGGAAGTGAATCGAACTAATTGTTCTTTTCTATCGTCTGTCTTCTGTTTGAGGATTCCTCTATAGCCTACTTCTAAAGCATCTGTTTCAACAATCTTAAAGGCAAATGAATTAGGAATACATAAGCATGGAATGAATTTTGCCTTAGCCTTAATTTTTTGAACTGCCTCAGTATGTCGGGAACTCCATGGAGAGGGATTCTGTTTTAACCTTTGATAGAGGACTGCTATGTCTTGTGCCAGATTTTTATAAAAATCTGAGATATAATTAAGGCTTCCCAAGAATCTCTGAAGTTGTGTTTTATCTTTTATTTCATCTGAAAACTTTTCAGCAAAATTGATGGATCTATCAATTGGGATGGTTTTTCCTAAATGAATATTATAGCCAAGGAATTTAACTTTGGTTTGGAATAGGCTAATCTTGGGGGCAGAAACAACTAAATCATGGTGTTTCATTATTTTGACAAAGTGGTTTAAATGTTTCCAATGTTGGTCAATAGAGGTGCTAAATATTAAAACATCATCAATATAGACAATACTAAATGTAGTATAAGGGTTGAAGATATCATTCATAATCTTTTGAAATTCAGAGGGAGCATTTTGAGACCAATAGGTATGACATTCCATTCATAATGCCCAAATGGGACAGTGAATGCGATCTTGTATCTATCTTTATTGATGACTTGTATTTGCCAAAATCCTGATTTAAAATCAAATTTGGAGAATACCTTGGGCATTATACAACCGATTTAGAAGGTCTCTCTTGTTTGGGATAGGATATCTGATCCATTGCAAGACTTTATTCAATGGTTGATAATTGATGACTAGTCTTGGTGACCCTCTCTCCCTTTCAGCATTCTTCATGACTGATGTGGTCGAAAATGGATTATATTGTAAGCTTAATTTTGCCCTTTTTATCAAAATATAATTTAACCACTCGCAAGAGCACCAATCTTTGTATATACGGTTCTATATATAGGGTATCGATCCCACGAGGACTAGTCGCAATTGTCTTAAAGAAAGATTAATTCCACTTTAATCCTAAAAATAGGTTTTTGAATTTTTGTTTACAACCTATTGCATGAATGTAATGACAATAAAATTAAAGAGTAAAGGATGGGAGAGAGAACTAGGGTTGGTTTCCACCACTAGCCATTCACATGTTCATAAGTGTAGCAAGCATGGGATTCATTAATTAAATGCCTAACAATGTCATTAGGCTTGTGACCTCAATGACATATCAAAAGATCAATGTGTGTGCTAACCTATCATAATCCATCTTCAACAAGCATAGCTCTTCAACCTAACTAACTACCTAATTACCCTACTCTCTAAGTGAACCCTACATGCATCCAAACTACCTTGTCTTGGCATGGTCTATACAAGCAAACATCACACATTCATTTAAACACCATTATCTAGCCATCATTTGCACTTCTTGTGAAATATGCAAATGTTGTGCATTCAAATGACAAAATCTACTCTAAGACAATAATAAACTCCATATCAAATGAATATATAGAAGAAATGTATTACTGTACATGATCACTAGGCTAAATAATCAACATTTAATTACAAATCCCAAGTGCTACAAGAAGGAACAAGTTTACATGGCTAGGGGTTGAAACCAACACCCTAGTAGAAGAGTTAGTTGCTCATGGTTGCCTTGCACTCTTCCATTGATGGAGAAGATGAAGCTTCTTGGTCTGGTTCAGCTTCTTCTCCTCTCTCCCGAATGTCTCTCCTCTTGATGGTCTGATGTGTGTTGAGAGATATGAGATATATGTGGCTATTTTGTGCTTTAAGGCTTCCTTTTTCAACCTTGGGGCCCACCATATATATATATATATATATATATATATATATATATATATATATATATATATCAATATATACATCTCTTATATCAAGAAGGTCCCCAAGGGTCTTGTTCAAGTCAGACAATCCCCTTAAGTCGTGCAAAAAGGGGGATTTTGTTGCAAGTGGGAGAGCAGGTGAGCAAGTGGCCAAGTGGGTTTAGCAGAATCTCGATCAATCGAGATTGGATCTCGATTGATCGAGATTTCGATCAATCGAAATGAGATCTCGATCAATCGAGATTTTGATTAATCGAGATCAACATCTCGATTGATCGAGATGCCTTTGGCTGCAATTTCTGATTTTTCTCTTGAACTGCAAAAAGCCTCAAACTTTGCTCCAATTACTCCAAGACCTGCAATACATCAAAAACACAAAAATATTGTAAACATATCTCGGTAAACGTAAAAATGGAACTAGCATATGCAATAATTGCTAGTCCCTTAGCAATGCAATATTACAAAAATAAAATTAACTATCTTATACAAAAGTTTAATCATGCTCAGTCATCAACTAGATAAAGGGCGATCATCCGTTCATTTCACAGTTGACAAATGCAACAAGTATTACAGAACTATGTGGTCATTAGCAAAAATGGACTTCCACAAGCTAGAAATAAACGACGGTCCCCACATGATGGCCAGTCCGAACAAACGTACCAATTCCGACCCCAAAATCCTCTTTGAAAAGTGAACATGCATTCTAACGCGTGGCTTTTGTCATATTTGGAGAAGAAAACGAACAAGTCTGTTTTTAAGAGAAAAACTCATTGAAAAAGCTCAACACTGCCGTTCATTATCACAAAACATTCATGATTGCTCATGTGCGGATGACCGTGCAATGCTTAGCTCTTTTTGCTTTCTTGTAAGCCCATGTAGCGGCATTGGGCCAATGACTCCCAAACCAATTGGCTTTAGGGCATTAGGTGAAGAAACACCCCTCGGATTTAATAACTGAACTTACAAGGCGATGAGCGTAAGCAAGCCACCCGCTTATTATTACTCAACCTTGCACACTTATACGCGAATACTCCCTGCTTTGAGGCATAGAGATCCGGTTTATTGAGTGAGAAGGCTTATTGCAAATTTTTCTCTTTTTCTCTCTTTTTTTTTTTTTTTTTTTTTTACAACAACCGGAAGAACTTATTCTTTAAGTTGTTCAGATAAAAATAGAAATTTACAAAATTCTCCCTCAGACTTATACCCCACAGTTTAAAATGCATGTGTGCGAATTTGTGCGGTTAAGGACAAATTTAGGGCAAGAACTATACGTGCTCGTATTTGGACAAAAATGTAGACCGTTCTAGCCTATTATATAGCTTGCAAAAGTGCGGGTATTTACAATGTTAAAGTTCTTAACTACCTGCTGCATTTACCTCGGACCTTTATTCGAATGATCTTCCTTTAAAAAGCAAGACATCATAGCAAGCATGCAAAAGTATCAAGAAAAAGAAAACTGCTCTACAATGACACCCAGTATAAGACTAAACATTGCATGCATATGCAAGTGGTATAGCATACCGCACCCCCAAACTTATATGCAACATTGTCCTCAATGTTTGGACAAGAAGAACAAGGAAAGAAGTTACCGGGATTGCAGAATGCGACAAAAATGGTATTCCACAGTAGCGGTCATCCTGCAAATAAGGAAAACTTGCACAGAACACCAACTGGATACCACGAGCATTAACAGGAATAAAAAGTAGATGAAAAGATCATAATAAAATAATTATGCACAAAGAGACACTGCCAAGATCGCTGCATATCTAAGGGTCTGAACTGGTGTTTCCCAATTGTCTAAGAGGTCTATGCGATAAGATATTGACTATCCAGGCACGCTAACGTATAGCACGCAAAGGGGCTGCCTTTTTTTATTACCGCCATACTGCATTGAAGCAATCTCAACAGTATTGGGAATTTAAACCAGGCGGTAATAAACGGAAATCATCAACTGAATCGCATATAACAATTAGGCAAGTGGTACTACATACATAGTCAAAGTATAGAGAACAGATATATTGACAGAAAGCAAAAATAAAGACAGTAAAGATAAGACATGGTATAAAAGAAAAGATAACTGTATTCCATAAATAGATAAAATGAGTTCAGTACAAATCGTACATGCATCTGGAATACTCAAAAAAAAAAAAAAAAAAACTAAAAATGAAAGAAAACATGACCAACATGGCCTATCAACATAGAGAAAGAAAAATACAGAAAGTAAAGCATAAAGGACAACTACAAGCAGCTACTCGAGGGCGGGTGGTGGTGGTGGTGGCTCGGTGGGAGTAGAAGTGGAGGTGGAAGCTCGTCCTGCAAACAGGAACTGCAGGTCCTGCCGGAAGGCTCGGAACTCGTCTAGAATCGACCTCTGACCCTGTGCCAGAGAAGAAATGTCCGAACGAATGCCCTCCAGCTGACTCTGCGTCACCTGGACGTGCTCGTCAAAATCCTGTTGGAGTCGCTCAACATCAGCTGCCAGGCAGGAATAGCCCGTCGCCAGGATGTCATGCCGCTCTGCAGCAATATCCATCTCCTCATCCTCCATCTCCTCGTCATCGGACCCATCCCCTGCAGGCTCTCCCTCATCCATCTCCACCGGGGCATCCATATCTACATCGTCTGGTGGATCGCCCTGGTGGTCCTGTCGCTCTAAGTGTCGCCTCACCCGCTCCCAGTGAGTAGACGTGAAACGGGTGGGCGGTGCCAACTGAATGTCAATATCACTGACCGGTATACTGGCACGACTAAGAAAAGCGGCGACCAGGAAAGGAAAGGGAAGCCGCCAACTCGCTGCTCGCCGCATCCTCTTGTTCACGAGGCCGTCCCAGACCTTGAACATCTGCCCCCAGATCAGTGATGGGACAGAAAACCACGTGCCCGTGTGGAAAGAATAAAGGCAACGGAGGAGGTCGCCCCTACGCTCTGCCACGTGCTACAGGGGACACGCGTTCTTGATGAGAACGGTGTCCAGGAACCACAGTCTGCTCGGGCACATCGATTTGGACGTGCAATTGTGACTGGACGTGGTAAACACCCCGCCACACATGTCCATCACGATGGAAAACAATGTCGAGTCTGTTGGAAGTGCGGCCCTGAAAAGCGGTTGACCGTCCTGGTCAACCAGATCTGGCGGCTGCTGGTGAGGGATGCCGAGCATCTGTGCAATCCGGCTCGGCGTGATCGTAATCGTCGTGGTGCCCACGACCATCTCTAATGTGTCCGGCGCTGTGCAGGAGTAGGTCATGCGCTCGTAGAAGACCTACACTAAGCGCTCGTGTGCCACATCAGTGGGAGGCACACATAGTCGGTCGAGGCGACGCCTCCTGAGCTCGGCGACAGTCCACGCGCTGTCGGGACGCGTCTCAAACTCTCTCAAGTCAAATGTATGCTCCGGGTGAAACTTCCGAGACTGGAAGACTCGCCCGGGCACGTCTCTAGCTGCACCGGGTGCATTCTTCACCCTTGCCATGATCTCGGAGCGGTTTGCACTTTATTCCAAAAATTACGTAAATAAAAAGAAAATAAAAGGAATAATAACCTAAGAATAAAAATAAAAGAATAAAAATGAAAATGAGGCCCTAGTCCATGGTGCTGACATGAGTTCAAAAAGTCGCTCTCAAAGAGGCAGCACGAGCGGATGCAACCGAAACGAAGGGTCGTGGTTACAAACCATGTAGAAAGCATTTGAAACAGAGAGAATGCAGTATCTTATCCCTACATGAATTCCTACCCCCCTAAACCCGCAAAATCCCATTACGAATATCGCAAATGCACCCATCCAACCCAACATCAACTGTATATGTTTATTACACCGTAGAACTATCAAAAATAGCGAGAAAGTACGCAAAATGTAGCCATGCATCACTTACCTCAAGGTGAAGAAGATGAACGGCACACGAAGGTGAAAACCCAACTCGCAGCCGCGAAGAGAAGAGCGTGCGAGTGCTAGCGGTGGTCTCGGACGATGTTGAACGGCGGTGGATGATCGGCGATGGAAGATCACGTGTGGAATGGTGCTTGGAGAGCTCTGGATCGCTCGGAGAAGAGAAGGAAGCCGGATGGTTTGAGGAAGAAATGTGGAAATGAGAGGGAAGCCCAACAGTTTAAATAAGATTTCGGCTCACGTGCAGGCATCGCGTGCATCTCGATTAATCGAGATGTGCATTTCGATCAATCGAGATTTCGATTAATCCGAGTCTTGAAGGTTTCAGAAAGAAAGTCTTGAGCGCCTTCAGAGAGATTTGAACACTTCTAACAACTGAAAAGCAACGAGATTTTATATAGATCGATCGATTAGGGTGGGGTTTCAAAAAGAGTTCGGTTAAAATAGATTAGGGTTTAAGAAAAAGTTTGCCTCGAAGAGGTTAGGGTTACATAGAATAGAGGGTTTCAAAAGAATATTCTGGTTCAATCGATCAAGGTTTCAAAAGGAGATTATGGGTTCAATCGATCGAGGGTTTCAGAAGGAGATTCTAACACTTCGTTTCGTTGGTTTGAATGAGAGAGTTTATGGTTCATCTGCTAACACTTAGATATGTTATAGCCTGGTGTTGTTCATTTGTACAAAACGACTTTGTTTTGGGACATGTCCCAAACGGTCATTTTACTTAAAGTTAATTTTTTAATATTATCTTAGTATATTAATACAAAGTTATTTTAGTCTTTTGGTATGCAAAGGTCCTTATTTGCACAATTTTTGAACATGTAGGGTGTTTTTTAATACACAGGAGGTTATATGCACTATATGTATATCACTGGAGGATTTTTCGCATTTTACCCAAAAGAGAACTAATGAAAGTGAATTTCTATCGACATTTAAGGACCTTCTATTTCGATCCCTCCATGGACCCCACCACACACATAAGGGTACCAATCGCCAAAAATCACGAGGTTGGTACTTTTATGAAATGAAGCTCAAATAAATAAAAAAATTAATTCTGGTTCCGTAAACCTTGTGATGCACTCAGAAAAAAAGAGGGAAAGAACCACCCCATCACAAAAGAAAAGGTGTTAAAACTAATTAAGTTACAAGAAGGCATTACTTTAAAATTTTGCAGTTTCCAAAAATGAACCAAACAAAATTATTGTTATTGTTTTGCGTGAGAGAGATGCGACCCTAACCTGTATTGGTTCTATTCCGTCTAACCAGTAACTAGACTGAGTACCACCTCTATTCTTGCAGCAACTACTACACACAAAGTGAACAACTTTTGAACTTTGAATACAAAAAATAATGCAAATAAAAAGTTCAAATTGATTGGAATGCCAAACAGCCTTCTGAAATACCAAATATTAATTTATGAACATACTTTAACAGACAGACAGACAGACCACTGGGTGTCAACTTGATAGATCATGCCACTATTTATATATTAATATCCTATCCCTGAAATGACAAGAATTTCACCTATCCATCGTAAAGATGATCTACCCACTTGAACTTATAGCCCCAAGTTTTTGATTTTCCATACCATGGCAATTCCTCCATTCAAATGCCCAGGTTTACCTTGTATTCAAATCAAACTCTCCCACCTCACGCCACTCGTTGCCTGTGTCACCATTTTCCGTCTCCTCGTCATTCAAGAAATCCTCGGATGGCTCTTTCTCATCTCTCTGTGTATTGTTTCCCCATCCATTAATCATTTCATCATTATTAACTCCTTGTTCCTGTTCACCCATGTCATCACCAATGGGAACATCATTGCCTTGTGACCCAAGTGCACTCGCTCGTATTGGTGCTCGAGCCATCATCTCTGCATGAGCATGTGACCCCACCCGAGCTTGCTCTTGAACCATGGCCGCCATTCTCAACTTAGCCTCGTGAGCCTCTCTGCCAGCCTTCTCCCTTGACTCCATTTCTGCCCTCACTTCCAACAGAGCTCTCTTCTCTTCTTGTAGGAGAGCCTGCTCAATCATCAACCTCTCCTCTGACCGGAATTCACCAAGAGCACGCTTGCGGGAAATTATATTGAAAGCAAGGGCCTGCTTCTCAAATGTGACCATGAACTCTGCAACTTTGGCAGCAATGTTGTGGTCCCACTGCTGGGAGCGAGACAGCATCTGGCCCGTTGTGTCAGAATCAAGGATTCTATCATCCTCTTCTGCTTCATAGTCTGCCACCACATGATAAGGCAGTAGCCTGCAGCAAATTTTGAGGACAAATTCAATTAGCATTCAAGTAAATCATATTCTAAAAATGTCCCCAGAAAAATTTATTGTAGTAAGATCTTCTGTTTTGAATTTTATATTACTTTTTTCACATGTAAATGTTTCATATGAGAAACAGGTGTCATGTATTCGAGTCATAAGCTAAGCAATACGATCCCATCTTAGGACATTGAGTATCTTATTACAAAACATACTACATGCCAGTAAGAACCATTCTTCCCTGAAGTATTTCAGATCATGAAAATTCTGAAAATAAATTAAAATGAAATTTCTAGAATCTGCAGCTTTAAAAATGTTATAATAGCAGGAATGATGCAAAGTAGCCAAATTAGTGTAAAGCTATCCAAATGATGACACAATGAACTCAGTGCACCAATTAAACCCATAGCTCCTCCAATTAATAATTCCAGAATAAATTTAGTGCCCTTTGCACATGCGACAAGCAACAAAGATTCAAGAACTTGTAGAAAAACTTATTTGAACCAAGACCAGAAGCAACAAGATTTAAGTGAAACAAGTGCCCACTTGCACATAGTACAAGCTATCAAGTTATGGTTAAAGTAAAATTCTAACGCTCTTATTAACACTAATAGTAATCCCCAAATCCCAACCCCTTTCATCTCTCTTTAAACACACTGAATTTTGTCCAAGTGCTCTCTCAGTCATTTTATTTCGATACTTTGTTACAGCAAACATGACGAATTTTACCTTTAGAAGACAAACAGCACAAGGAGCGATAGTTGATAGCATCTCTATTGTGGAAGGTGGTGCCTCTGCTCTTCAGCGACTATGCTGGTGGCGACGACCCTCCTTGCAAATTGTGCAATGGTCTAACTCACTGGGTTTTTCTTCCATTGGGGTTGATTAGTTCATTCATAACGGCTGTGGAGGGGTTCCTTCTTGGTTTTAACCTCAACTGAGTATTGAGGTTTGGGGTTTTAATTAATTGTGATGTAAATGATAAAGATAAAATCTTAGGAGAAAAGGTACTGAAGGCTTAAGCTTGGAGAGAGAATGTGGAGAGAGGTACAAATTACAAACTTAAATGTAGATATGAGGTTAATATGGATAATACAAAATAATAGATAGCCTAAATTCATTAATAAAATATTTATTACTTAAATGTGTCATCTAACTTCGCAAAAGTCAATCCACTCTGAGAAGTAAGTTTGACAGATTCCGTGAAACAGGCATTTAAATGGTTGGGCTTCCATTAGAAGGAAGCGCATTTAAGGAAATTCACTAAACACTCATTTTAGTTGAGGAAGGACTAGAAGCAACGTCTCTATCCCATATTTGGACAAAAGAACACAACAAATTCACAATCCTATGACCGAAAAAAAAAATTGCAAAAGTTATTCTTTTTGCCCCTCTTCTGTTTTTGTAAATCAATAAATCAACCACTAAAGAAAATCAATATAACATTGTACTGTTATTAATGTTCTCAGAGAGATTTATCACCCCTTGAGGAAAGAAACACCTTCAAAAGCTGCCACACACCAAAGTAATACATTTAGACAAGTAAAACTCATGAATACTCTCACAGAAACTTAGAAGTATCTCGAAACATGACAATAGAACTTGGTGTACAACAACAACAACAACAACAACAACTAAGCCTTTTCCCAATTACTTGGGGTCGGTTACATGAATCCGATGTTTCCATTCCGCTCTATTTAAGGTCATCTCCTCAGTTAATCCACATGCTATCATATCTTTCTTTACTATCTTTACCCATGTTAGCTTTGGTCTTCCTCTTCCCCTAGCATTGCCCTCAATTTGGACTATGCCAC
Source organism: Cornus controversa (assembly GCA_026545225.1). Lineage (NCBI taxonomy): Eukaryota > Viridiplantae > Streptophyta > Magnoliopsida > Cornales > Cornaceae > Cornus > Cornus controversa. The sequence goes on from CM048850.1 coordinate 12,059,789, forward strand.
TTTTCCTGACCAGCACAGTTAAAGGTCTTCTTTGCACATGTCCAAACCATCTTAACTGATTTTCCCTCAATTTATCTCCAATTGGAGCTACACCAACCATCTCCCGAATGTGTTCATTTCTAATTCTATCCTTTCTAGTCTTCCAGCGCATTCATCTCAACATTCGCATTTCTGCGACACTCATTTCATGCAAATGTTGTTGCCTAACTGCCCAACATTCAGTACCATAAAGTATGGTTGGTCTAATAGTTGTTCAATAAAACTCCCATTTCAATCGTAAGGGGATACGCCTATCACACAATATACTAGATGCACCCCTCTAATTAACCCATCCTACCTTGATTCTATGATTAACGTTATCTCCAATTTCTCCCTCATTCTGAATAATTGAGCCTAAATAGCAAAAATGTTCACTTTTTTGTACCTCTTGATTCTCAATCCTCACTACATCCTCATTTGTCTTCCTAGATTTACTAAAGTTACACTCCCTGTATTCAGTTTTATTTTGACTTATCTTAAACCCTTTTAGTTCTAAAACTTCTCTCCAAACCTCCAATTTGACATTAACTCCTTCTCTAGTCTCATCAACTAAAACAATATCATCGGCAAACAACATACACCACGGAATATCATCTTGGATGTGTCTTGTCAGCTCATCCATCACTAAAGCAAAGAAGTATGGACTTAATGCTGACCCGTGGTATAAGCCTACAATGATTGGAAATTCGCTTGTTTCTCATACAGGCGTTCTCACTATAGTTACACACACATCATACATGTCCTTAATTGTGTTGATGTATACCTTTGTGACTCATTTCTTTTTTAAAACCCTCCATATTAGGTCTCTAGGTACCCTATCATAGGCTTTTTCCAAATCAATAAAATTAATATGGAGATCTCTCTTCTTTTCTCTATATCTTTCCATTAATCTCCTCAACAAGTGAATAGCCTCCATCATTAATCTACCCGGCATGAATCCAAATTGATTCTCTTACACTTCCGTCTCTCATCTTAGGCGTTGTTCAATCACTCTCTCCCAGAGTTTCATAGTGTAACTCATTAATTTAATACCACGATAATTATTACAGCTTTGTACGTCCCCTTTATTTTTATATATAGGTACAAGAAAACTTTGGCGCCACTCATCTGGCATCCTCATAGCTGTTATAATTTTATTAAACAATTTTGTTAACCAAGACAAGCCAACTTCTCCTAGACACTTCCATACCTCGATAGGAATGCTATCGGGTCCTAAAGCCCTCCTCGATTTCATCTTCCTTAAGGCATTCCTAACCTCCCACTCCTTGATCCTACGGAAAAATATAATAACTTTAACATTTTCCTCCACGCCTAAACTTCTTATATGGTTTTCTTTTAGCAATTTCTCAAAATAGTTTTTTCATCTTTCTTTAATTTCTTCGTCCTTTACTAAAACCCGTGAATCTTCACTCTTAATACATTTAACATGGCTAAAATCTCTAGTTTTCCTCTCCCTTAGCTTGACAAGTTTATATATATTCTTCTCTCCATATTTTGTACCTAGTTTAGAATAGAAATCGTCATAGAACTTGGTGTACATTTTACAAATTCAAATCCATGATGAATATATTCTAAACAACAAGATTTGAATTTGGTACTTGATGTCTTTATTGTTGAATTATAGTTCCACGTCGTTAGAATGACTTTATTTAAATTGACCAATAACAAACTGCAGCTTGTTTCCTTTGAATAATTGATCAAAGAAAACAATACAGCAAGATAACAAGAGAATTTTCAAGACTTCACAACATATGAGCAAAAGTAAATGTTCCCAAAACAACAATAAGAAATGAAAATGCATTGTCATACCACTTGACCATTAGCCCATATGGTATAATAGGAGTCATATACCCACAGTACCTAACATTCACATGGTTACATAAGCTGTAGGCTTCTATCAAGTCTTTGTAGGCTTCTATCAAGCCTTTGAAATGCTGTTGAATATTGTGTGGCTGATATTGTATTTATATGCCATATTTGTTTCAAGAAATTTATTGCTGCATGACAATACAATTTTTTTAATTAGGTAAATACTCATAGACGTGTTACACTCACGGACCCCCACAAATGCCCACTATGGGAATTGAACCCTCATCCTCTCCTTTAAGGAAGAGAGATTATACCATATGGGCTAAGGGTCAAGTTGTATGAAAATGCATTTTTGTTGTTTTGAGAACATTTACTTCTGCTCGTATGTTATGAAGTTTTGAAAATTCTCGTCGTCTTGTTTTCTTTGATCAATTATCCAAAGGAAACAAGTTGCATTTGTTATTGGTCAATTTTATTAAAGTCATATAACTATGAGGAACTATAATTTGACAATAAAGACATCAAGTACGAAGTTCAAATCTTATTGTTTAGAATATATTTCGTCATGGATTTGAATTTGGATAGATTAGCCAAAAGGAATCGGCTTATCTACTATATAGAGAAAGAGAGAGAGATGACGAAATTAAAATGAGGAAGAACCAGGAATGGCGAATTGGAGAGTCTCTTCAATCATACAGATCCGAGCGTAACGGTGGTTAGAGACAGTGTCATTAGGTTGAGTTCGGGTTCGGGTTAGAGAATAAAACACAAAAAATGGGTTTCGGTTAGAAGCGTTCTAACCCGAATTCAACCTGAAACGGGCTCGGGTTACTTGCATAGATTGGACTAAAGGAATCGACTTATCTATCAATTTCCTTTCCAAAAATATTACAGTAGCCTTTCCTAGAAGGAAAATGATAGTTGGGCCGAATAGTTAGGCAAAAACTTTTGCATCCACATGGGCAACATGCATGAATTGGACTCTACATTCTACAGTAAATGAGTTAATCCCATAGAGAGGGAGGGAAGGAGGGAGGGAGAGAGAGAGAGAGTAGGAAAGTATGAAGTATTTCCATTATATTATGCAAGGATAAAACAATTTCCGCGAAGGAAAGGCTACTGTAATTTTTCGGGAAAGGAAATTGATAGATAAGCCAATTCCTTTAACCTAATCTATGCAAGTAACCCAAGCCGTTTCGAGTTCAAACGCTTCTAACCTGAAACCCGATTTTTGCGTTTTATTCTCTCACCAAAACCAAACTTGTTGAGAAATAAGCCCCCAATCACGAACCACCAAATATTACGATGTGATGATAAGTAAACAAGTACGAAGAAATTTGCAAGAACACACCAAGAATTATACATGGTTCGGCTAAACAAGCCTACGTCCATGGAAAGCCTGATTTCACTATATAGATTGTAACAGTACAAGTTGAAGAATTGTATCAAGAGTACACTCAACTCTCAACCCTTAACCCTTATACACCCAATCTCACTCAAAAGAAAATCACAAATTCTAAACAAGAATTCTCTCTCTAAGTGTCCTCTCAATAACAATGAGAGTATTACCTCTACGCAAGAGTTGTCCTCTCAAAACAATGAGAGTAACCTCTCAAATACAATGAGAGTATTGTCTATTTTCTTCTCACTTGTTTCAACCTATAACATAGGTAACTATTTATAGAGAGCCCAAAACTTAATTCCTTGGTGGACAAGGATTACAATTCCTTAGAGCCCAGAGCCCAAGACTTCCCTAACAAGTACTTTCCTTCCTTGAGACCAAGACTTGCCTACTAAGAAATTACCTAATAAGATACAACTCTATAATAAAAACCTAATCACAATAGGAATTTGAACCAACCTAACAAATCTCCCCCTTGGCAAAATTTTTGACAAGTCTTCAATTCACGAGACTCCCGTCTGCAAATCCACAAACGATCCATCGGCCTTTCAAACTCCAGCTACATAACCCGAATCAAGTATGAAACAATACTCCCCTTGATCCACACGGCCAATGTATATATTCAGCTGTATCAAGTCAACACTATCAAGTGACTTTAGAAGGGGGCTTCGATGCAACCCTTCTCTAAGCAGGAACTTCCATCTCACCCACGTCTATCCGAAAACGTGCAACCCATGTCTTCGATAAATCAAGCGAAACACGTCCCAAGATCTAGTTATCAATTGCACCCCGTTTCCTATCCACAATCGAAATCTGAGTGCCATTGGCACTCCCCACCAAACGATACAAACCTCCACTTTGTTCTCCTCGCATTAATACCATGCGGCCCTTGGTGATCTTCATGACTCCCCCTGCAATGGAGCACTTGCAGCCCATGGAGTCCAACCGGCTCAAGGAAATTAAATTACACTGCAATTTGGGTGAATCTAAAAATCACTCATGTTGAGTAAGAGTGTTACCTTTGTAAACTGTGAGAACATCTCCCCAGAGTCGAATAGTGCTAACACACCTTGACTCTATATCCTGCCAATCATCAACTGACATTTTTTCCAGCTTTCCATCCTTCCCTTTCAACGCCCGTGCTAAGCCTTGTTGAACTAGGATGTCCTTCACTCTCCTTTGCCATAGGGTGAAGCTACCCTTACCATCATATCCCTCCACCTTGTATTGTGTAGCAATATTACCGGCCATGATTGCCACAAGTACCCAAGACGAACAACACCCGTATTATAAAGAAAAATCTAGACATGACATTTATCAAACACCTTCTGTGTACCTTGAAGCTCTGATACCAATTTGTTTAGAAACAAACCCCCAATCACAAACCACCAAATATTACGATGTGATGATAAGTAAACAAGCATGAAGAAATTTGCAAGAACACACCAAGAATTATATGTGGTTCAGCTAAACAAGCCTACGTCCACGGAGAGCCCAATTTCACTATATAGATTGTAACAGTACAAGTTGAAGAATTGTATCAAGAGTTCACTCAACTCTCAACCCTTAACCCTTATACACCCAATCTCACTCAAAAGGAAATCACAAATTCTAAACAAAAATTCTCTCTTTAAGTGTCCTTTCAATAACAATGAGAGTATTACCTCTACACAAGAGTTGTCCTCTCAAAACAATGAGAGTAACCTCTCAAATACAATGAGAGTATTGCCTATTTTCTTCTCACTTGTCTCAACCTATAACATAAGTAACTATTTATAGAGCCCAAAACTCAATTCCTTGGTGGACAAGGGTTACACTTCCTTAGAGCCCAAGACTTGCCTAACAAATACTTTCTTTCCTTGAGACCAAAACTTGACTACTAAGAAATTACCTAGTAAGATACAACTCTATAATAGAAACCTAATCACAATAGAAATTACCAATTTTTGTGTTTTATTCTCTCACCAGAACCAAATGTAACGCCACCGTCTCCGACCACCGCTCTGCTCAGATCCATATAATTGAAGAGACTCTCCAATTCGCCGTTGTTCCTGGTTCTTCATTTTAATTTTGTCTTCTCTCTTTCTCTACATAGTAAAAATACATACATTTATAATTTGCGTGTATGTATTTGTAGATAATATGTACTACTTCAAAAATTGTACTTTTTTATAGTTTTTTAGTTCATTATATTCTTGTTTTTACTACAGTTGTTTGGTTATGTTATTTTCTGTTTAACTTGTTCAATAAAACCTTTTAAAATTATATATGTGATTTGTTTTGTTCAAATAAACAGTATGGAACATTCAGAAGAATCAAATTTATATCAAAATTATGCCCAGGATATAAATTATTTGATTAGCGTCCTTACTTGTTTCCTTTCTCTATAAGGTTAAACTAAATAACAAGATAAGTTATATGCATATTATGATTACTGATACCATAAATTTTACTACTCCTATATAAAATAAATTGATGTTTAGTTGGGTTGGACAATATTACAGTGATGTGATGGGCATAGAAAGAACTTCAGGAGAAAGGATAACATTTCCACATGGAATATCTGTTTGCAATATTATTAAGGGATGAAGGTTCTTCCTATTTTGCAATATTTTACTCAATTTTTTCTTGGGAAAGTGTTGAAATTCAAATCACCAAGTTTGAGAATGACCAATATGGAAATCTCAAAAACTTTCACCACTTGCTTGTGGAAAGAGAGAAAAATGGTGAGGTTTTTTTTTTTTAAGAGAATCAGAAATGAGATAAATCCTGAAAGAACACATTAAAAAAATCAGAGACAAATCATCAAGAAATGAATGAAAGACCAGAAGGCTCCTTAAAACATTTTTGCTCTTACTCAATTACTCCATTTTCTTTCCAGTAATTAGTGTTTCTCTCTTCCTTCTAAATTAAGAAAGCTGTAAATGGTATTAGTTCAATGGTTTGATTTTAAAAAGGCAAAAAGGGGTAGACTGCTATATTCCAAGGCAGGCTGGAGCTCATAGCTTGGGAGAATGTTACATTGATTTGGTTATGACACAATGGCATGCATGCTTAAGTCTTTCCTTCTGGTGATGGGTTAAAAATGTTGTAAAATATACTTTAGTCAGGTCTTTCCTTCTGATGACTAAAATATGCTTTAGTCAGATCCTCCTTATGAGCAAGAATAACTTAAAGTTTGGTTAAACGATAATTGTCAAAGGCGTGACCCCAGTGTTGTTAAAGGCGTGCCTGGGCACGCCAGGCGCATATAGGCACAAGTTTTGCGCCTGTACTGTGCACAGGCACAACAACCTTTATAAGGCACACGCCTGGTCCTCACCTGATGATTATTTTCAGGCGCTACTAGACATGCCTGACTGTTGCCTTCTTTTCTTACCATTGTTAATTTGTTATTTTTCTCTTTTGCCTTTTAATATTGTCATTGTCTTTTCTTTTGTCTTTTAGTGCCTTTCCTTTTGTCTTTTAATATTATATTAGTGCTATTGCTTTTTGTCTCTTAAACCAAAAAGGTAAGTTTGATATGTTCTGGAACTTTGCTCAAAATAAAAATAAAAAAGAGAACGACCTAAAAGACGTGAATGACTGAGTTTTCTTCTCTTTCTTGGTCTACTTCTTCTCTCTTCGTTTTTTTATTGATCCGTTTTGTGCTGCCCCTCTCACTCTCTCTTCATCTTCTTCTACTCTCTCTCTCTGATTTTTCTTCTTCTTTGACAGCAAATTGTGCTTTGTAACTCCGTTTTTTTTTTGTGCTCTGTAACTTTCTCTCTCTCTTCGTCTTCTTCTCTCCCTCTTTCTAGGTTTTTCAATGTTGTACACTTGTACTAAATTATTAGATGCTGTTTTTTGTTTTTTGCTCCTTTTTTTGTTCGTTATCAGATTGTCTTGAACTTGGGTTAAGCATAAAATAGCTTAAGCATCAATCAACTTTGTTTTTAAGCATATTATTGATTATGAGATATGAATTATTTTATAACACTTTAATTTTTCAATTGTACGCCTCACTTCACCCAGGTGCACGCCTGGCCTTGTGCCTAGGCTCCAAAGGACCTTTAATAACTCTGTGCAACCCAGACGCGCCTCTGGCTCAAGGTTCAGTAGTTGCGCCTGGACCTCGTGCCTAATATAAAACACTTTTTTTTTCCTTCTACTTGTTAGCATGTGGTGTATTTTTGTATTACGGAGGACTCTAACCCTATAATATAGTCTCCCTAACGGTAAGAGAAATAAAATGGTAGATTGATAGATTCAATACAATCAGTTGATTTAAGACTTTCTGAAAGTTGATACACAGTGGGACGAGTTCTCCGACAACTTCTTCTCTGTTTTTTGTTTTGTTTTTTTCATCCTTATTGCTCTATTCACTTTTTTTTCTTTCTTTTTATGGTCTTTATGTTCTTCTCTCTCTTCCTTTCTTCTTTTTTTTTTTAATTTTTTTTTTATGAACACTTAATATGTTTATGTTTGGTAATTTGTTTCTCTAATGCGTGTAACAGTCGCTAAAACATATAGCACAAAGAACACTGGAAATCCTAAAATTGGAATATTATGTACTCTCATTTTGTGGTTTGATGTTCTCATGCTTTTGGCTACACAGTAGTTTGAGGCTATTGAGCAACTGTTGTTGCTTGTTTTGTATTATTGGTTACAAATTTTATTTTATTTTCAACTTGCACCTCGCTTCAGTTTGGCCCGCGCCTCAGGCTCCAAGAGGCCTTAGCGCCTTTGTGCGCCTTGAGCCTTTAACAACTATGGGTTGAACTGAGTAAGTGGAGGAGGATTCCATATAACACACACAGAGATTTAGGAATTACTTTTAATCACAATATCACACACTTTTTTGAAATTGGATTTGCTATGATTATCCTGATGAGTAAATCACATAGCGGAATCATGTGAGGCAAAATATGAAAGGTAGTTTATATAATCTTATTCTTATCTAATTTCTTCTATTGACAAGAATAATAAACGTCAAAAAGGCCCTGAAATTGTTGGAAATCCTTTCGAGTTCAAAATCTATTCGCGTAGACATTAAATAAATACTTTTGATGTGCTCTGTATCATGCGCATGTTGTTTCCTTAATGTTCCTTCGAGCCATCATGTAGGATTTTAGGTAATTATATTGTCCAAGTCTGAGAATGCATATGGAAAGATCTGATGAAGTGGTATCGATAATTGGATATAAAAGCTTATCACTCCGTCTCATGGAATTTTATTTTTAAGATCATGCAGTTGTATGGGTTCGGTGGTACTTGGATTGCGTGGATTAGAAGTTGTATTTCCTCGGCTAAGTTTTCTATTCTATTTAATGGAGTGCCTACTGGTTTCCTCTCAGCTTCTAGAGGTCTTAGACAAGGATGTCCTTTGTCTCCGCTTCTTTTCACTCTAGTCATGGATTATTTCTCTAATCTGATGTTGGAGAGGGTGAGGAATGGTGGGATCAGTTTGTCTAAGAATGTGGCCGCTACTGGTTTAAGTATCACCCATGCGTTCTATGCAGATGACCTATTCCTTGTTGATAAAGCGAATTTAAGGTCTGCCAGGGCTATCTCTAATCTGTTTAAAGAATTTGAATTGGCTACAGGGCTTCAGGTTAATCAAGAAAAGGGCATGCTGATTTTTTTTAAGGCAGCGCATTGTAGGAGGAGTAAAGACATGCTCAAGTTTAAAATGGGTTCTTTTCCGATTCATTATTTGGGTGTTCCCATTTCGGACAAACAGTTGAAGACTCATGATTTCAAGACGCTTATGGATAAGATGAATAGCAGGTTATCTGGGTGGCATTCTTTGAAACCTTCGCTGGCGGGTAGACTTGAACTTGTGAAATCTGTTATCCTTTCTTATATTATTATTGGAGTTTTGTTTATAAAATTCCTTGGAGTTGCAGAGTCAAGATAGAAAGGCAATTGAAGCTGTTCATCTGGGGAGGTAAGGAAGATCTTAACAAAATGCACCAGCTTAGTTGGAAAAGGGTCACTTCTCCTAAGGCAGAAGGTGGATTCGGGTTACGGAAGATTACTGACATTAATTTTGCAGCAAAATGTATTTTTGTGTGGGATTTTATTCAGCACAAAGAAAAACTTTGGATTGAATTTTTTAGAGCTAAATATTTCAAGATGTTTTTTTGGTATGTTGTATCTCAGATAACACATTCATCCATATGGAAGCACCTTTTGGACGCTAGAAATTTCATGTTATCCAATATTTCTTACTGTGTTGGAGATGGAGCAGTGGTTAATCTCTGCTATGATCCGTGGTTGGAGAATAGCAGCTTGGAACTTGGTTCAAAGGTTCGGAGCAGCCAGGTGCAGACACTTAGACAAGTTTGCTACTGTTTCCTCTATCCTTCAAGATGGCAGGTGGTCATTCCCAGATCATTTTCCTCAAGAAATTGCTACTTCTGTTGGTTTGATTCCAAGACATCAAGGATTTGATTTGATTAAGTGGAGTAATGGTCAATTCTCTTTTAAATCTGTTTGGGATAAATGCCAAGAGCATAGGCAGAAGGTTGATTGGTTTAATTTGGTTTGGAAGTTCTCCAGGCCAAGGATAGCTGTAACGGTTGCTCTTATAGTTCAGAACCGAAACCTTTCTTTGGTGAATTTGAGGAGAAGAGGTATAACTATTACTGCAATCTGCCATTGCTGTTTTCGGTGGTGCCATGAAAATGATCACCTTTTCTGGCAGTGTTCTTATGCTCAATCAATTTGGAGTATTGTTTTTCAGCGTATAGATCAAACTCTTCCGGTTGTGCATGAGCTTCATCAAGTAGTGCATTGGTTTTGAATCCGGGCTTCTGGCCATTCTATGAGATCCAAGCTCTTAAGTTGTATCTTTTCAACTACTGTTTCGAAGATTTGGAAAGAGAGGAATTCAGTTTTCCATCATGGAATCAAGAGTAGAGCAGAGGATGCTGCTACGTCTATTCTTTGGGATGTCTTAACCTTTTTAGGTTTATCTGTTGAGGAACTTTCATGTATTTGATTAGTAGACAGTTCTTTATTGGGCTCTATTCTTTTGATGCCCTCTGTGTCCGCATGTGTGTGTGGAGGGGTGTGTTTCCCAGCAGCATTTGTGAATTGGTTTTTCCTATACATATATATGCACTTCTGCATTTGATTTTATATTGATGAATTGTTTTGCAGAAGACGCAGTAAAGAAACCTAAGAATTCTGTTCTCCATCATGGTGTGTGCTCTTTTGTTGATGCTGCTGTGCTGGAAATCTTTTGGGATGTTTTGCATTCTTTGAATCTCACATTGTAGGATTTGATTGCTCTTTTTTGATAGCTTCTTTGTTTTCAGCTTGTATTGGAAGTGGGCCTTTTCCATCATCCTTTGATTGGTTTAGGGGGTTTGCCTCCTTTCTTTCTTGTACTATATTTCATATTTTTCAAAAATATATAAAAATATCCCATTTAGGAAAAATATATATATATTTTAATAAAATTGACCAATAACAAACTGCAGCTTGTTTCCTTTGGGTAATTGATCAAAGAAAACAATACAGTAAGATGACGAGTGAATTTTCAAGACTTCACATCATATGAGCAAAAGTAAATGTTCCCAAAACAACAATAAGAAATAAAAATGCATTGTCATACCACTTGGACATTAGCCCATATGGTATAACCTCAAAGGAGAGGGTGAGAGTCCAAGCCCCATGGTGGGCATTTGTGGGGGTGTGCTTGTGTCAATGAGTAATTACCTAATAAAAAAAAATTGTATTGACAAACAACAATAAATTTCTTGAAACAAACATGGCATATAAATACAATATCAGCCACACAACATCCAGCAGCATTTCAAAGACTTGATAAAAGCCTAAAGCTTATGTAACCATGTGAATGCTAGGTACTGTGGGTACATAACTCCTATGCTACATGTGACGCCAAATGACATCTTATTTTGACAAGCTATGTTACATGGACCCTCCTGTTTCTCATCACGTACCTGTGTCGACATGACACAACATGGATATGGGTATGAGATATGTGTCCAACACGTACCTAAATTTATACTGGAAGAAGAATAAAAATTCAGAGAGGTTTGAGGGTTTGACACATACCAGCATCCGATACTCATACCCGAGTCTATTTAAAATAGTTGACAAGTGTCAACAACATGACACGACAAAATGGACACATGGCATGCAAGCGATATCTTATTTTGACAAGTATCAATTACATGACACGACGACATTTGTCTCATCTATAAAAAAGACAACATCTATCTTTGGCTCACTTATCTACTTAGACTCATTGATTGATATCTCCAACAGACTTATGACCTTCTACTTAGCTTGAAGGCTACAAAAAGTCCTCTCTGCCTTATCTACAAGAACATGTAGGTTGTAACTGAGCCCCCAACCTTCTGAACAGTCATTTAATTGTGCCACATACATTAGGATAATCTCCTCTCTAGAAATTAGCCTCGTTAACTTCCCTATGGGTATATCTAAAAATTACCCAAAAAAACTTCCACTTTATGAATAAACCTCATTTGAAGAGCGGAAGGCTATTGCGAGGACTCTCTACAAATAAGCATAGTAGGAAATGCACTAGCATGCAATGACAAGAAAGACCCGAAGCCTACTGCGAGAACTCTATACATAAAAGCCTTGTATAAAAATGCACCAGCAAGCAATTACAAGAAGGAAGTGATGATGAACGATAGTAGCATGAGATATGCACGGGCACAGTACAGCACGCAGAAACCAAAACAGACAAAATTGAATTGTGGGAAACCTTAATGGATTAGAAATAGTTGTAAAGAAAAAGAAAGAATGAGTGAATGAAAGGTACCTGTCACAAGCGTCTTCAAGGGAAGAGAAAGGGCGTTTGAAGTCGGGATGACAGACTCGCCACGCATCCTGGTAAGACATCTGGAGCTCCACGGCCTGGTTCTGGCTCTGGCTCTGGCTCTGGCTCTGGCTCTGGCTCTGGCTCTGGCTCTGGCTCTGGCTCTGGCTTTGGCTTGGTGGGGGTCGATGATTGCCCTTCTGTTGCTGCAATTGCAATTGATGCGGATGAGGGGGATTTGAGTTAGAAGGGTTTTGTTGTTGCAATTGCTGCTGCTGCTGATGATTAGGGATGGAATTAAGGTTAGGGTTAGGGTTTGGAATGTGTTGTTGTTGGGGATTGATGACGGGACGGTGAAGAAGTCCTGGAGGTCGGAGATGAGCATCGATATTGGAAGGGAAACGAGAGATTGCCTGTTGTTGTTGTTGCATGTGTTGTTGTTGTTGTTGTTGTTTGTGGTGGTGGTGTTGTTGGATCTGTTGTTGTAAGAGTAGGAACTGTTGTTGTTGTTGTTGTTGCTGCTGCTGCTGCACCAACATTTGCTGTTGCTGTTGCTGCTGCTGCTGTTGTGCTAACGCCGCCTTCGCCTCTTCCATCCTGATAACGATGAAGAGGAGGATCTTCAGTTCAAACACCTCTCTCTCTCTCTCTCTCTCTCTCTCTTCACCTCTTCTATGAATGCGACAGCCTCTTCCCACGCTTAAAAAGACCAAAACACCATCAACTAACTCTCCTAAAATATTTTAAGGACTCATTAATTTCGTAATTTTCACTTCCTGTCTGCCATGCCACATCATCCGTACCCCCAACATATTGTATAATTTCTCCGACGTCTCAGCGAAACCCACAAACTCAAGCACGAGTCGTTGAGTTGGTGTCAACCTGTTCTTGAACTCTTTCACTTTGTTGTGACTTGTGAGGCCTCCGTAGTGGTTCAAAATGATGTCGTTTCTATCCATTTTATTAAACCATTAAAATTTCATTTTTTCTCCGTTACGCTTCCGTCCGTTAACTCTAAAGTTTAGTCAATTAATTCTCCTTAGAATATATTTGTTATTACTCTCGCCAAATTATATCACATCCCATTACCCGTTAACTCTAAAGTTTAGTCAATTAAGTCTCCTTAGAATATATTTGTTATTACTCACGCCAAATTATATCACATCCCATTACATCTATCATATTTCTCTTTCTCCTCCATCCCAATATCTCTTCCTCACGTGTATGATATTGCCAGCCTCCTTCTTCAACAACAGCTCAGTATCTCTCCATCGTCACTTTTCTCCATCCCAACATCTCTCCATCGTCGGTATCGTTCGCCAGCCTTGTTTGGTCATTCTCTCCGTTACGCCTCTAGTTCTTCTCTCCGTCACTCTGTCCATCGTCGTTGAGTCTAACGTAATAGGTTAATTGCAAATTGTTTGGTCATTCTCTCCGTTACGCCTCTAGTTCTTCTCTCCGTCACTCTGTCCATCGTCGTTAAGTCTAACGTAATAGGTTAAATGCAACCGTAAAAGACTTGTGTTTTAGGTTTGCTAGCTAGATTGGTTATATGTATCATTTTATTTTTATCGTATAGCTAAGCTAAACAAATAAAGTTTATTGTCTAATAATTAGTATAGTTGATTTTGTAAACTAAAATCATTTATTGACTTTTTCAACAATTGATTTCTATTTATTAACACTTTAATTCGCCAATTAAACTCATTTGTTCTCTAATTAACCACAATTTATTCAGCATGATTATCTTCACATAAATGACATTGACCTATTTTGTATTATTAAATATTTTGTTGTTAAAAACATTTATTTATATAGACATATGCTTAGCAGGATACTTACCAAGATTTTTTCAATAATTGATTTATATTTATTAACACTTTAATTTGGTAATTAAACTCATTTGTTCTCTAATTAACCACAATTTATTCAATATGATTATTTTCACATAAATGAAATTGACCTATTTTGTTCGGTTAAATATTTTGTTCTTAATATTAGAAGACTTATGTACACTTTTTCAACAAGTGATTCCTATTTATTAACACATTAATTCTGCAATTCAACTCCTTTGTTATCTATTTAACCATAATTTATACGATATGATTCTCTTCATGTAAATGAAATTAACCTTGTACTGTTAAATATTTTGTTATTAAAAATATTTATTTACATAGATATATACTTATCAGAATACTTGCTTAGAGTTTTTCAACAATTGATTTATATTTATTAACACTTTAATTCAGCAATTCAACTCGTATTTTCTTTAATTAACCACAATTTATTCGATATGATTATCTTCACATAAATTAAATTGACCTATTTTGTGCTATAAAATATTTTGTTATTATTTATTTATACATATGCTTATCAAAAACCTACCAACACTTTTTAACAATTGATTTCAATTTATAAATACTTAAAATCATCAATTCAGCCCATTTGTTTGCGAATTATATAAATATTAATGCCTTGATATCAATTGTCATGCCCCGAATTCCAACATCCGAAGGGTATGGGAACTGGGGGTGATTAAGTCAAACATTGACACTTCTCACACACAATTCCATTTCAAAACGAATGACCTATGAACGTTTGAAATTCATTATATGAACAATACCTTCAATTAATCGAAGAGGTACTTTTGATTAATCGAAACTACAATTAATCGAAGTTCTATTGAAACTTCAATAGTAACATACGGGTTTTGGAACCTAATTTCATTCAGTTTCTACGATTAATCGAACACGCACCTTCGATTAATCGAAGATGAGCTTGCGATTAATCGAAGCCCCTTTTTGGGCAAAAATTCCTGTTAAGTCATATTTATTCCTTAAGACATCCAAAACTTATTCATCGTAATGTATTTACTCCACCTACATCCTCATACATTCAAAACATCTAAATACACGCGCGGAAGCATTTGAAATCATAAATATAACTCTATTACATCATAATCATCGGATCGAATCCGGAGAATGTATACATTGTCAAGTTTCTCAAAAAAAGAACAAATATACATCAAAGTACATTTCCAACATCCATATTACATTTCTCAAAAGGTGCTAACATGACACGTACATATATGGATACTCAAAACACCAAAAATGTCATAGAGTACCCCACTTAGCTACTTAAGTCCCGTCTATCGCCGATGTCTTATCTGTAAAACAAATTGGGGGGAGAGGGGTGAGCAAACAACTAGCTCAGTAAGAATGCCCCAACCCACCTAGGCATTGGCCCGACACCGACCTACATGATATGCAATCATGATGTCGTTATTTTATAAGATATGTTCAACAATTGCATATCAAATCAACTCAATGTAATACATAAATGCATTTAAAAACATTCAACATGCTTAACAGTTAAACACATAAGCATCTTTAGATTTATATTTTCTTCGGTCATAATCCGATACATAAATATGATTGGTTAACTTTGACGGTTATGTAGTATTGAAAACTCCGACGACACTCGTATGATTGGACAACTCCGAAGATCATACACTTTTGACAATATATTGGTTTTGCCATTGTGATTGGACTACTTCGACAATCTTGTCACACCCCGATCTCTGACTCCCAAAAATCAAGGGTGATTGAGTCACAAATCTACACTCGTAATCACAGTTACCCTTTGATATCATACTCTGATACCAAGTTGTCACACCCCGATTCCCGACTCCCAGAAATTGAGGATGATTAAGTCACTGATCATCACCTCATATCAATAATCTCACTATGATATCCTATTCGGTTACCAAGTTGTCACGCCCTGATTCCCGATATCTAGAGACCGAGAGTGAACCCGTTTATGTATCCCTAATGAATCATCTTAACCTTTAAATTACCTCACAAGCTTAATCATATATATATATATATATATATATATATATTTATAATTCAACGTCAACTAATCCCAATGGGCCCCAAGGATGGTCACAGATGCACATTCAAGATCACTCCAATCCTCAACTAGTTGTGGACTACAAGTTAATTAATCGAACCCGGTTCTTCGATTAATCGAGCTGAGTCCTTCAATTAATCGTCCTTGAACCTTTGATTAATCGCAGTAGCGATCAATCATTGGTATATTGAAACTTCAATCGGAACACGTAGGTTTTTGAGGTTCGAAATCATCAATATTTTTTATTAATCGAAGAGGGGTCTTTGATTAATCGAAACTATTTGATTAATCAAAGAGGAGTCTTCAATTAATCGCGGTCATTCGATTGGAAATCCTGCTGTCCCATACTTGGTCAAAAACATATCCAATTCTCATTCTAACACCTTAGAATCTTCCATATAACCTTGTAACATAAATGAAATGCTAAACATAATTCATTCCATACAATTGATCCTCAATTCATAAACATAAGTTTCATTCATACATTTCATTGGTGTGGTCTCCCAAGTTCATAGTCATTATATGAATTACATGTATATGCTCCAAAAACACTAGCAATTCAAGTATGACTACAATTATAACAAAATTAACACGCCATAAGCCGACATGGATAGCCACATATACAATATTAAAAAATAAATCCAAAGTACCACAAGGAACTCCACTTGGATGTTCATGTCCCATCCGTCATTGGTACCTTATCTGTAAAAGGTTTGGGCGAAAAGGGGTGAGCAAATCAATGAGCTTAGTAGGAATACCCCAACCCACCTAGGCATCGACCCAACACCGACCTAGATGATATGCAACCATGATGTCGCTACATTATATAACATGTATCAAATTCTCATGTCAGCCAATGCAATGCAATTCCACAAGTATGTATTTAAACCATATAACATGCTTAATGGTTAAAACACATAAGTATCAAGATATTTACAATTTCTCCGATCATAATCTGATACATAAACATGATTGGTCAACTCTGACGATCATATGGTGTTAGGCAACTCCGATGACACCAAAGTGTTGGTTAAATCCGACGACACTCGTATGATGGGGCAACTCCGACGATCATACATTTATGGCATTATATAAGCCTTACACTCGTGATTGGGCAACTCCGATGATCACTACACTTTGGGGTATGATTGGGCATCTCCAATGATCATCCTATTGTGGATAATCTCACCACTTCAAATATTTGGTTGGTCATCTTTGAATTGCATGTATGTCACACTTGGATAATGCTCTGATATACCTATATACATGCTCATAAGGCATAGATATATCATATAGCATATACTTCTTATGCTCTTCAATGCACATTCTTGCTATAATTAAAATTTAGCACGCTTTACGCTTTTACATACACCACATATATGTCCAACTAGGCATACATTTCATATATGCATATATTGTGAGTTGCGCGATGCGGAAGCGGTTGCGAAAAGTATTTTAGAACCTAGAGGGGGATGAATAGGATCACTTGCTCGCTTGCTTAATTTTTAATTAATTCAATTTTAAGTCCAATTAATCAAACAATTAAAGCAAGCAAATAAATAAAGTGCAAGTAAAGAAAAGAATGCATCAGATATACGTGGAAACCCAAGGCGGGAAAAATCACGGAGGGAGGCGGCACGCCTCAGGGAACCAATTCACTATGATGAAGCAAAGTACAACAGACTCTGTCTCAGTCTCACACCCCTCTTCACTTTGTCAAGGATCTGATGCGGAACACCTCAGGCTTATGATTACGACAACACGTCCAATTGCTGCAAACTTCCGGCTAACGTCACCACCCTTACAGAAAGGTTGCTGGAAGAACCAAAATACTCAGCAAGTATTTTGTTCTCTTCGTAGTGTAATCTGGTCACCTTTCTTCCTCAGCAAGCAAGCAAGCGAAGAACCTTCAATCCAATGTTCTGATCAGCAAATAGATTTGATGCAGTCTCTAAGCAGCTAATCAGAAGTAGAACACCATCCTAAATATCACTCGTGAAGTATGGATGTGTGTTCTTAAAAATATATAACCCTAATTATATTGTATATACTTTCTCTCTCTAAAATATTAATTTTCCAGGGCTCACTTGTAGAGAAAATATGAATACATATATATAGGCAAGGAAATTCTAATTCTACTTGGAAAAGAAGTTGAATACCAAAATAGAACTCTCCTAGAAGTTTCAAACCCAATAGGAATCAGGATTTTCGTCAAAATTTGTTTCCAATTTGGAACAGGCTAAGTTGGACCGGTGCCAAATAAATAGGACTGATGGGACTTTTTGAAAACCTGCAGAAACTAAACTGCCGAGAAAAGTTGGACCGGTCCTAAATATTGGGGACCAGTCCTACTTTGAAAAACCCTAAAATTTTCATTTAAACCCTGATTTTTCAAAATAGGCTCGGAACTAAAAAGTGCACAGTGTCCTCACCATACTTACCTGTACTATATGGTGTTCTTACTGATTTGTCGGCTTCCATGCACTTGAGTGTCAGCTTGAAGATGCCGATGATCGATACAAAGAATAAATCAAAAATTACAACTCGATCAATCAAGTTTTGATCATCGAAATATGCCAATTACAAATTTATATCTCACAATCACATACATGACACATCCTACATATAATCAAATATGCACATATACTAGCATAAATATAATCATGTTATCACTCAACGTATACATTTACTACAAGCAACTAGCGTGCATTCAAATCACAATATATAATCACATATATATTCTACCACCAATATATGTAATAAGAACATATATATAATGCTTAGCATATTATATTAATGCATCTCAAATACTCATCAATGCTATACTTATATTTAGCATGCATTTCTACTCCCATATCAATATATAAACACATATATATTTTATCCATGCATAAAAGTCACATATGCATACAAGACAACGCTTAGCTAAACATATATTATTTAGCATACTCTACATGGCTTCAATTTGCATGTACACATATCATAGTGTAAACAAGCATTTTATTTAACATGCTTTCATTCTCAAATACACACACACATATATATATTTACTCACATCCCCTGTATACCCACATGTACATAAAATCACATTTATATATATATATATATATATATATACACACACACACACATGTGAACAATTAAGAGAACATATGTAAATTAACAACATAATTAAAATATATATAGGAGACAGATGCAATAATCAATTTGCCTTAGGTCTCGCTTTTTAATAAGTTCGCGCCTGCAATGCGGCCTATATCCGATCCTGATCCAGTCCGGTGTTGTAGTTCGCACAACCGATCCAACTGAATCCAATTCTAAAGTCCAAAGCTAATTGCAATCTAATTTAAAAGTCTATACAACTCACTTTCCATGACAGTCCAATTTAAATCAATTGAAAATCAAATCCAAACCTTTAGGCCCAATTTAATTAGGCAGCCTAAACAACCTAACCTCCTACTAAGCTAGTCCAAACTTCATTGACCTAATTTAAATTCCAATTGGGTCAGAGGAATTGTGAGTCCAAATTTACAGAAGTAATGGACCAAGTCAAACAGGAAGCCCGGTGTCCAAGTCCACGAGTCCATAGCCACCATCTTCTTCATTCACCAACATTTTACACAGACCAGACCATTATGCACATGCCATAACCAATCACTTACTGCCAAACCGAGTCCAAAGAACCAGCTGTAAGCCACCATGTAACCATGGCTAGAGTAAGACCACCAACCAAGAATCACCCCAAACTGAACCAACAACCACCTCCCACCTTTGCTGCAAACACACCATGGCCACACTCAAACCGTGAGCTCCATTAGCCACCTCGAGCCATAGTCGGCCTCACCCAACCACTTGAAACCTCTTCGACCGCAAGTGAAAATTCACCTTCCATTTACAAAATGGCCTCATCATCATCGAGACCACCATAGTCATAATCACCGTCGGCACCACCGCCATAGCCACCCCTCAGCCGAACCCACAACAGAGCCCACACCAACCAGCCTCTGTGCAACCCAAAAATCGTGAGCTCACCTTATGTCACGTCACACCCCTAAATTTAAATAATAAAAATACTGGTTCTATACTTAAATAAAGTGCTTGATTTGTAACAACAACCACCTCACACAACATAGTATAACTCTCCCAAAAAGAATTTTATTGAAGACATAAATAACTACAAACAAATGTAGCATCGTCTAATACAATCCATAAAAAAATTCTCAACATTATTACATAAGTTCATATCAACTTTATTGAACTACAAAGAAGTAGAAAAACAGCAAAATCATCTCCATCCAGCTCACATTACTCCATCACGTTCCAATCAACGTGTACCTAAAAATTGTTAAGGAGTGAGCTCACAAGCTCAACAAGGGATTGCTAAACACATTCCCTCCTCAACAAATTGATTCACCTTATATTTCCATATATAAAAGTAACTCGTCAAAATACATTAATTACATGTATTAATCTCAGGTCATAAATTCTCATATGTCATAATTACCAAAACAAAAAACAGAACACCATTTCCATAATTTCACACCATAAACATGTTAACCATCTTGATTAACTTATATTAAATTCCACTTATCTCACATGAACCCTAGGCTCCCCTCCAATCAATGGTGTGCATCGCATAGTCCCAGATTACCGAAAACACACATGTGGTTGGGTTATACGTCTACTCACCCAGATGGTCCCGGACCACGTCCATATAATAAGGGCATGCTGAGTCCAATGGCCATAACAAAAGGGTAGTGCGCTCCCAATAGGTAGATCCCTAACCTTACCTAACAAAGTCATCATAGGAATAGTCCCAGACTACTCCTCGACTACTCACCATTATCCATTACTTACCTTAATGTAATTTCATATTTTTCAGCAAATTTGAGTTAATTAACCTGAGATACATTATTCTGAAATTTTCCATAATTTTAGAAATATTTTTACTATTTTTTTCTAATTTTCATTAAGCTTGCATAAAAGAACCCAAATAAACATTTTCTTCTATATAATAACATGTCCAGAATATTATACAAGAAATGCCTGGATATATCTATACACTACTAGAAATATCAGGGTGGTAAACAGATTCCTTATAAATGACCAGTTCTGTTAGCAACTCATTTTACTCGCAGTATAACGCCACTTTGAGTGTCACTCTTAGTCTCTAAGAACAACAAATACACATACGATCACTGTACTAAATATAATCGAATCAATATATAACCACTGCCCTAAAGTAAATATACGGTTCCACCGCCCCACTTCCCTAAGATAAATATACAGAACACTGGATCCATCATGCCACTATCCTAAAGTAAATATACACTGCATCCATCACGCCACTATCCTAAAGTAAATATACAGAACACCTACGCCATTATCCTAAATAAATATACAGAACACAACGTCACTATGTTATATTCTGTACATATACCGCAACTACACATTGCATCCTAAAATAAATAAGGTATATATAGGGCCACTATATATCACCACATTATATCCTAAATATAATTCTACGTATATAATTCAACAACGGGTCATTTCATCAGAACAGATCCTAATATCATGATCTAGACAAACAATTCCTTAACCATGACGTTGGTTTGTTAACCTCATCAGTATTCCATCAGTACGCATAAATACATAAATCTGTATTAACACCAGATAGCATATATATTTATTTAAATCATCATAACAGATTCTTATATCATAATCTAGATAAACAATTTCCTAACCATGACGTTGGTTTCTTAACCTCATCAGTATTCCATCAGTTCGCATAAACACATAAATATGTATTAACACCAGATAGCATATATATATATATATATATATATATATAAACACAGCACAACTAATTGACAACAATAAACTAGTAGCCATAATCGTCCATCTATACAACCATGTTTAACCCCAATGATTTTAAAATCTATTAATAGACCATTCAGTCAAATACAAGGCTCCTAGTATAATCATGTTTCATCATTAAGATTAATAATAGCTTAAATCCATTGATATAATCCTCTACACCAAAACTGTCAACATGATTAATTTATTTTTCAAACTAAAAAAAAAAAAGAAACAAGTCTCAATCATATACAAAAATATAAAACGGATCGACTTGCCTGCTATAGCTAATCCAATTATCGTCTCTCTCTACGCAATTCTTCGATCAACGTTTCTCCTTCCGGCTACTGCAGAGATTTGACGTATATCGGTGATCTATTTGTGTTAATAAAATATTATATATATTAATAAAATATTATATCAAACGTTTATATAAGAGACGTATATTATAGTTAAGAGATATAAGGGGTCTTTTGAACTTTAAAGGACTCCTATTTATCTCCATCACTTATCATTTCAAAATTTGAAATAATATAACTCTATATGTATATTATACGCTATATAGATTTTTTTTTCAGGATATTACATCCTACCCTCCTAAAAAGATATTTCGTCCTCGAAATTTTACGTACCTTACTCAAAGAGTTGTGGGTACTTTTCCATCATCTTTGACTGCAACTCCCATGTAGCTTCTCTCTCGTTCTGATGATTCCACTGCACTCTCACTAGAGGAATCTCTGTCCGCCTCAACCTTTTCATCATATAGTCCACAATACGAACAGGTGTCTCCACATATATAACATCAGGACGCAACTCTACTTCGCTACAATCAATAGTCTGAGTCCCATCTCTCAAACATCTCCTCAACATAGAGACATGGAAAACATCATGCACAGATGATAAACTGGGAGGTAGAGCCAATTTATAAGCCACTTCCCCAATTCTATGTGTGATCTCAAAAGGTCCAATATATCGAGGAGCTAACTTTCCTTTCTTTCCACCGAACCTCATAACCCCCTTCATAGGCGAGACTTTCAGAAACGCCAAATCTCCCACAGTAAACTCCAAAACTCGACGTCGTTGATCTGCGTAGCTTTTCTGTCGACTCTGAGTTATACGAAGTCGATCTCGAATGATAACTACTTTCTCTGTGGTCTCTCGCACCAACTCGGGCCCTAATAGACTGTTATCACCAACCTCAATCTAACATATCGGTGAACGACAAGGTCTCCCATATAGTGCTTCAAAAGGTGCCATGCCAATGCTAGCCTGATAGCTATTATTATAGGCAAACTCAATCAACGGTAAATGATCCTCCCAACTACCCTGAAAATCTAACACACAAGCACGCATCATATCTTCTAATACCTGAATGACCCTCTCTGACTGACCATCAGTCTGAGGATGAAAGGCGGTACTCAAATTCAAAGAAGTACCAAAAGCGTTCTAAAAAGTACTCCAGAACTGAGATGTAAAACGAGGATCACGATCTGAAACAATAGACACTGGCATTCCATGGAGCTTGAGTATCTCCTTAATGTAAAGATCACACAACTTTTCCACCTTGTCAGTAGCTCGAATAGGCAGAAAATGAGCTGATTTAGTCAATCGGTCCACTATTACCCACACTACATCGTGGTTCTGTTTTGACCTTGGTAACCCCACTATGAAATCTGTTGTCACATGCTCCCATTTCCACTCAGGCACACGCAATAGCTATAATGGTCCAGCTGGTCTCTGATGTTCAATCTTCACTCGCTGATAAGTGAGACATCTAGATACAAAGTTTGCCATATCACGCTTCATGCCTTCCCACCAAAACTGCCTCTTAAGGTCATGGTACATCTTAATGCGACCGGGATGCACCGTGTACCTAGAGTGGTGTGCCTCCTCTAAAATTTCTCTCTTAAGGTCTATTAAGTCTGGGACACATAGCCTACCTTGAAATCTCACACCTCCATCAGCCCCATGAATCCAATCTACATTACCTTCATCTTCAGCAACCTCAACTACTCTAGCTTGAACCCTCTCATCCTGAGTCTGTGCCTATATAATTCGACTGATCAAGGTCGGTTGTACTGTCAAACTACAAAGAAGAGTACCTACACTATGAGAAGTCTGCATAATGGAGAACTCTACTAATGCCTCCAACATCATCCACTCCTGTATCATCATACATCATCCACTCTTGTATCATCATAAAGGCAACCAGTCCTCTCGGCTTCCGGCTCAATGCATCAGCTACCACATTTGCCTTCCTAGTGTGATATTGAAGGGTTATATCAAAATCCTTCATTGTCTCCATCCACCTTCATTGTCTCATATTCAGCTCATTTTGAGAGTAAAGAAACTTAAGGCTCTTGTGATTGGAGAATAACTCAAATTTCTCACTATATAAGTAATGCATCCACACCTTCAGTGCCAAAATCACTACCGCCAATTCTAAGTCATGTGTAGGGTAATTCTGCTCATGTGGCTTAAGCTGTCTAGAGGCATATGCCACCACCTTACCCTCTTGCATCAAAACACACCCAAGACCCTGATGTGATGCATTTATGTAGATAACAAATTCCTTACTACTGACAGGAATGGTAAGAACTGGAGTTGAAGTCAATCTAGTCTTCAACTCCTCAAATGCCTGTTCACAACGGTGATCCCAAACAAACTTGACATCTTTCCGAATCAAACGAGTCAAAGGTGCAGCAATCTTGGAGAAACCCTCAATGAAACGCCTATAGTATCCTGCCAGACCCAAGAAGCTACGAATCTCAATGACAATAGTAGGTCGTTTCCAACTTAACACAGCCTCCACCTTAGCAGAATCTACTAAGACTCCATCCCTAGAGATCACATGTCCCAAAAACTTTATATACTCTTCCAAAACTCACACTTCTCAAACTTAGCATATAGCTGACTCACGCAAGGTTTGAAGTGTAATGCTCAAATGTTGTTCATGCTCCTCCTTACTCTTGGAATATATCAGAATGTCATCCACAAATACTACGACAAACTTATCCAAATAAGGTCTAAACACCGGATTCATTAGATCCATAAAAGCTACTGGAGCGTTTGTCAACCCAAAAGGCATAACTAAGAACTCGTAGAGACCATAGCGAGTCCTGAAGGTACTCTTAGAAATATCCTCCTCCTTAATCCTCAACTGATGATAACCAGTTCTCAAGTCAATTTTAGAGAACACTTGTGCCCCTCTGAGTTGGTCAAACAAATCATCAATACATGACAAAAGGTACTTATTCTTGATCGTCACCTTATTTAGTGCACGATAATCAACGCACAAGCGGAGTGACCCATCCTTTTTCTTGACAAACAGAACAAGTGCTCCCCAAGGTGATGTACTAGGCCGAATAAACCCACGATCTTATAAATCTTGGATTTGACTCTTCAATTCCCTCAGCTCAACTGGTGCCATCCTATAGGGTGCCCTGGAGATAGGTGATGTGCCAGGAATAAGATCAATACAAAAATCTACTACCCTCTTAGGAGGCAAACTCAGAATATCCTGGAACACATCAACATACTCTAAAATAATAGGAACTCTCTCCACAGTCATATGCTGTGCACCCACCTTAATAAGGCCAAGAAACCCCATGGTCATAGTACCCTCAAACTCTTCATATCTAAACTGATAGGGTAATTATCCCGAAAGTGAGAAGGTAATTATCTTTTCATGGCAGTTCAACTGGGTATGATATCTCACCAACCAATCCATACCCAATATAGCATCAAACTCTCTCATCTGCAGTAAATCAAGTCAACAGGAAGTTCCAACTCCCCAATCCTAATAGGGCAAGCTTGACACACCCTATCAAGTGTCGTCGCGCTTCCAAGTGGAGTCATAATAGGTAAGACATCACTCATAAGTTTAGGTTCTAATCCAAGTGTGTTCACAAATGACAAGGCAATGAAAGAATATGAAGAACCTGAATCAAATAGCACTCTAGCTATACTGCCATAAATAGTAAGTGTACCTTCCACAGCAGGTGGTGTAACATCTTGCCTAGCCTCTGGAACCACAGCATAAACTCTTGCGCCTCCATATTATTGTGGTGCCTGAACCCTCTGCTGGCCCTCTCTGTGTGGTTTTGTATAATAACGAGCCATGTGTCCCTTCTCTTGGCAATTGTAGCAATGCCCAAGAAACTGACGTGGTTGTGTATTATGAGGTGTAGCTGGCACTAAAGCCGTGAACGTTCACCTCCACTAATTCTCTACCGTTTCTCTGCTTGCCAATCCTGCCTACCTCTCTGCCATGTCTGACTTTGCCTGTCTCTTTGAGGTTATTACTGCTGCTGCCCCCTCTGATTCGGCTGAGAATTTTGAATAATCTTCCCCTTGCCTTTCTGTTCTGCCTTCTGTTCCCTCTGTCTCTGATACTCCATGTTGTGCTCCTCATGCCTCATGGCACATTGTACCACATCCGAGTATCTTGTCAATCCCTGATCGATAACCATCCTCTTGATGTTAGAAGCTAAATCTCGCACAAACATTGAAATCTTATCTTCCTCATTTGCTATCATATAGGGAGCAAATCGTGAGAGTTCAGTGAACTTAACCTCATACTAAAGAACGGTCATAGTGCTCTGCTCCAATTGCATGAACTTAACAACCTTTCTCTCCTTTAATGCACGTGGAAAATATTTATTGTTGAACTGATTCTTGAACTCGTCCCAGTTCATCTCTGTGATGTCAATATCTCGGGTCACAGACCGCCACCATTGGTACGCCTCACTAGACAAGAGAAAAGCTATAATCTTCCTCTTCTATACCTCAGTGCACTCCATAATCTCAAAACATTTCTCCATATTCTCAATCCACCTTTCAGCATCTAATGGATCAATAGCACTTGTAAATTCCACAGCACCTAAAATCTTTATCACTTTGACAAGAGTATATGTGGGACCCTACCCTACCTCGGGATTTGGCATCTGCAATGCCTCCTTCATCTGAGCAACTCCACGTCCTACTCCACCACGGCCGACACCACCACGACTGGTGCTACCACGTCCAACACGTCCCCTACCTCTACCAGCTCCAGACATCCTATTTTCAGTAATAAATAACATTATCATTAATCCCACAATAAGTCATAATTAAAACTGGAGTATGGTAAGAAAACACATAATCTATCCTTTAGCCGGGTAATCTTAAACCTAGGCTCTGATACCAAACTGTCACGCCCCTAAATTTAAATAGTAGAAATAATGGTTCTATACTTAAATAAAGTGCGTGATTTGCAACAACAACCACCTCACACAACATAGTATAACTCTCCCAAAAAGAATTTTATTGAAGACATAAATAACTACAAACAAATGTAGCATCGTCTAATACAATCCATAAAAAAATCCTCGACATTATTACATAAGTTCATATCAACTTTATTGAACTGCAAAGAAGTAGGAAAACAACAAAATCATCTCCATCCGGCTCACATGACTCCATCACGTTCCAATCAACGTGTACCTGAAAATTGTTAAGGAGTGAGCTCACAAGCTCAACAAGGGATTGCTAAACACATTCCTTGCTCAGCAAATCGATTCACCTTATATTTCCATATATAAAAGTAACTCGTCAAAATACATTAATTACATGTATTAATCTCAAGTGATAAATTCTCATATGTCATAATTACCAAAACAAAAAATAGAACACCATTTTCACAATTTCACACCATAAACTTGTTAACCATCTTGATTAACTTATATTAAATTCCACTTATCTCACATGAGCCCCAGGCTCCCCTCCAATCAATGGTGTGCATTGCAGTCCCGGACTACCGAAAACACACATGTGGTTGGGTTATACGTCTACTCACCCAGATGGTCTCAGACCACGTCCACATAATAAGGGCATGCTGAGCTCAATGGCCATAACAAAAGGGTAGTGCGCTCCCAATAGGTAGGTCCCTAACCTTACCTAACAAAGTCATCATAGGAATAGTCCCAGACTACTCCTCAACTACTCACCATTATCCATTACTTACCTTAATGTAATTTCACATTTTTCAGCAAATTTGAGTTAATTAACCTGAGATACATTATTCTGGAATTTTTCATAATTTTAGAAATATTTTTACTGTTTTTCTCTAATTTTCATTAAGCTTGCATAAAAGAACCCAAATAAACATTTTCTTCTATATAATAACATGTCTAGAATATTATACAAGAACTGTCTGGATATATCTATACACTACTAGAAATATCAAGGTGGTAAACAGATTCCTTATAAATGATCAGTTCCACTGCCCTAAAGTAATATACGGTTCCACCGCCCCACTTCCCTAAGATAAATACAGAACACTGGATCCATCACGCCACTATCATAAAGTAAATATACACTGCATCTATCACGCCACTATCCTAAAGTAAATATACAGAACACCCATGCCATTATCGTAAATAAATATACAGAACACTACGCCACTATGTTATATTCTGTACATATACCGCAACTACACATTGCATCCTAAAATAAATAAGGTATATATAGGGCCACTATGTATCACCACATTATATCCTAAATATAATTTTGTACGTATATAATTCAGTAACCTATGTCATCATATAACCAATTATAATTATAACCCCTGTAATATTACTAAAAAAAATGGGTCATTGATTTAAATCATCAGAACAGATCCTAATATCATGATCTAGACAAACAGTTCCCTAACCATGACGTTGGTTTCTTAACCTCATCAGTATTCTATCAGTACGCATAAATACATAAATCTGTATTAACACCAAATAACATATATATATATATATATATATATATATATAAACAGCATAACTAATTGACAACAATAAACCAGTAGCCATAATCGTCCATCTATACAACCATGTTTAACCCCAATGATTTTAAAATCTATTAATAGATCATTCAGTCAAATACAACGCTCCTAGTATAATCATGCTTCATCATTAAGATTAATAGTAGTTTAAATCCATAGATATAATCCTTTACACAAAAACTATCAACATGATTAATTTATTTTTCAAACTAAAAAAAAAATAAGAGACAAGTCTCAATCACATATAAAAATATAAAACGGATCGACTTGCCTTCTATAGCTATTTCAATCACCGTCTCTCTCTACGAAATTCTTCGATCACCGTTTCTCCTTCCGGCTACTGCAGAGATTCGACGTATATCGGTAATCTATTTGTTTTAATAAAATATTATATATATTAAATACAATATTATATCAAACGTTTATATAAGAGACGTATATTATACTTAAGAGATATAGGGGGTCTTTTGAACTTTAAAGGACTCCTGTTTATCTCCATCACTTATTATTTCAAAATTTAAAATAATATAACTTTATATGTATATTATACGCTATATAGATTTTTTTTTTCCGGATATTACACCTTAACCCTCCCATGGCATACCCACCATGAAAACCCACCACGTACTAACCGAAACCACCATCACTAAGCTTCGACACCTTCAGCCCACCACCATGGCCGGAACAGTCTTCACCCAAGGCCACAAGATTGAACGCTACTAGTCGAGAAAATCTGCCATGGACGAACCCAGTTGTGAAAACCCAGCCGAGTCTCCATCGTCGGACACCACCATGGTCAAACCATCTCACAACCGCTGCCACCACGACCCCAAGGTGCCACCACCAGCCGTTACCAGCAGGGCGTACCACCATTAGCCTCTTCCTCTCTCTCGGCTATCTCTCTCTCTACTTTCTCTCACGGTTTCCCTTTCTCTCTTTACTGGTTCCCTTTCTCTATCCCATTTCCTTTCTTCTTTTCTTTCTTTTTTTTCTTTCTCTTCAGTCAACCACACTTTCTCCTTTCTAATCTTCTTTCTTTCTTCTGATGTGTACCATACGTCTTCACCAACCAATTTTGGTCCACATAATATTATATACATACATATATATATATATAAAATACAATATATATATATATATATATATTCACACCCTTCCGAAATTAATTAATTCAAAAAAAACAAAATCGATCAAAAATAATAATCCAGAATTGGTCAAAAATATCTCAATCCTTACAATGTAAGTTGTCAAAAATGTTTCCTAGGAATTTTGCTTTCTTTAACTCTAAATAGAACCCATTTTTTATTTGAGGGATTATCATTTAAATTTGAAACTTTTTATGCTTTGGTATGTTTTTCAGTCACCTAAATTTTCTCTCTTTCCAAAAAGTAACTTCTTTAAATGGTCGTGTGGAATCAGCTCCTATTCCTACAGCTAAGAAAGCTGATCTTAAGGCCAAATTTTTTTGTCATGCCCAGATTTTCAACACCTAGTTAAGAGCGAAGGAAGACGAGGGTGAACTGTGAAAGTTAAACCGATTCACACTCATGAACCCCTCAAGTCAAACACTTAACTCTTCGCACAATGTGAAGGCATGTGCCCATTAATCAATCTAATGGACCCATCATGGGTTTATAAAGTGTACATATCCCTTTCCCCATGCATAAAACAACTATTTGCATTTTGGAGCAGCTTTGGCTGGCTGATGATTTCATCAGCCAACTGAAGACATTATTTCAATCAGCTGAAAGTCCTTTTTGGCCTGCCAAAACAATGTTTCAATTGAACCCAAATTTTTTGAACTCTCGAGTTTCCATTTTAAAATCTATTTCAACTGAACCAAATTTTCTGAACTCTCGAGTTTCCATTTTAAAATTAGTCGGCCAACTAATAGGGTCTATCAAGCGATCGAAAGTGCCCAGATACTGATACTTTTCAAATTTAACTTCCCTTATGCCCACATGAATATTCCAACTCAATTGTATAATAATTCATTCCCATAAAAAGAACATACGAAGAGTTCATACACATTCATCCATAATCTAATACATATCCAAAATAGAAATATACATGTCTTTATAGTAAAAAGGAGAGAGACTAATGGGGAACAACATCAAAAATAGGAAATACACATTTTCATAATACCAACATTCATTGCTCCACCTCATTAATCTAATTTCTCCAAGGATGCCCCAAACATGGCATAAATAGATAAACTTAAACAAAACTCAAAAAAGTATCCAATACTTCTCACATAACACTTCTAAGCATCCTCTATAGCCAGTGTCTTATCTCTAAAATATTTGGGAGAATGGGATGAGTGACAACTTGTCCAGTAGAGATGCTTAGACCAACCCTACGATGACTCAGGTAGTCATGCATGAATGTAACATTTTATATTTATTCATCTACATGACATGATGACATGCTTCCAATACTCATGATAACAATGTCATTTTCATGCCACATGTGCAATTCTTTGTAACCCAACAATTATTCATATACATATTGTACACATTCACGAATTCAATATAATGAACACCGCCACAATTCAACTACATCAATTGAGCTCAAAACACAACTAAAACTCAATTATGACATAATACTCAAAATTAACTAATTAGGGAGTTATCGACTACAAAAACCACAGTAAGTGCCTTGAATGCCAAATACTCTTCTTACGCTTTACGAGTTGCTAACTCGATAGTAGCGACATCTGTTTGGCCAAGTTTTGAGCCTTCATCCTAAAGCTTCGGGCCCTTCTTGCTTCTTATGACATTTTCCAATATCATCAATCATCATGTAGACTCACAATTTCATCAAATACAACATCAAACTAAAATTCTACCAATTTTCCACAAAAGTTATCAATCAACATATTTCCAAGCTACAACCACATATGAAATGATGCAATCTCATTCACCTCAAGATATTTCAAAATCATACAATTTCATTAAAATTTTATTCGTTCATATTTTTTATCATACACATGGGGTACAAAATGCACTTAGTGCTCACATAGACATGAAATAGGTTTTAAACAAACCTAGCATACTTTCAAGCTATACCTACATCATGCTCGTTCACATTATTCTTACACACTTGAGCAACCAATTTCACATATCTCACATACATAATCCCCCAATTGAACACATAATACAAATATGTTTCACAAAGAAGTAAGGGGCATAACATTCATGCTTTAGACATAATTTAACATGTGAGAAGCTTAAAATTCAAAGACTAAGTCTCTCTTATACAAAAGAAAATGCTAAAACCCAAATATTTCACTTAAGTGACCTATAGAATCAAATAGGAGAATGAACGAACACCCCTACCTCAATTCTAAGCTTTATAACTCAAACCCTAGAATCACCAATCTTTAAACTCCATTAATTTTGACTTTGAACCGATCAAATTGAAGATGAAGAATAATAGAGCAACTTCTCCTCTTAGAGCAAGCCTTGAATCCAACTCTTAAGCTTCCAAAATAAAGAAAAAAAAGAAGAAATGAAAAGTGGAGGGTGGGAGAGAGGGGTGGCTAGACAAGAGGGAGAGGGAGGGTGTGTTTGTGTGTGTGTGGTCTCAAATAAACCTATACACATGTAAATATCTAAAGTCTTGTAAGACTTTGCAACTAAACCTCTCATCTTTTTAATTTTGCTCATCTACCCTTTTTGAACTCTCCCTTAATCTCCTACTAGTTTTTCCTCTTTTCTCCAAACTTCAATTACGTTCCTCTAAGTTCACTTATACCCTCACGTCAATTATAAAATCTCGTAAACACTTTCCGGGTTATTTGGACCATTCCCAGCCCCACACCCGAACATGAAAACTACAAAGACTCAAAAAATCCTTAAGCATGAAATTAAATAACTAAATAATGCTTAAACTCAATTTAAAATGAAATCAAATCGAGAAAATTTTCTAAGGCTTTACAATTTCGGTGCTTTAGGTATGTCATCCCCGACTTACGAATACTTTTATGCTTATCTCTACGGGCACATAACGATAATAAGTTACTTTATTCCATCAGAATTTGGTAATAAAAGCAAAACAGAATATTTTCAAAGAGAATATATAGAAATTGTGTTATGATCATGGAATTAAGTATGAATTTTGTTGGCAAATTTATTGGTTTTAAGATTATGCATTGGTGAATTTTCTTGAATTTTTCCAAAAATTTTAGAACTCATTGTTGTTTTATGTGAAAAGTTGGTTTTAATGATTGTATAATTATTATATTTTATTTTATTTTCACATAAATAAAAATTCAAAAATATTTTCCTATTTTCTTATTTTTAGGAATTTCTTTTTATTTTTCGTACATTTTTAGCCTTTTTTTTAAAAAAAAAATTGTAAAAATGGTCAAGGAGGTCAAAGATGGTCAAAGTGGCCACATGGACCACCTTAAACTAGTCCATGGGATAAGCTAGACCGATCTAGGCTCGACCAAAATGGATTTTTATAGTGCATGTGTGTACATTGTGTTCATAACTCACTTTTCTCTCTAACAACTCGATCTCTACATCTTTTATGTGTCTTTTCTTTCCAACTTTTAACATACTTTGTACTTTATATATAAATCATAATTTCTTGGTTTGTGATTGATTCTAAGTTGAAATTGGTAGAAGAGATTGATCTTTGGAGGATTTGCGTTGATTTTGGGAGATTTGGCAAACAAAGTTTCATTTAAGCTTGTGTTTTCAAAGGTTGCACACCAAGTGTTTGTAGAAATTCCTCAACGGCTTTCACATTGTTGTTTTGCATTCCTCTCATTGTGCCAATGGCCGGTGGATCAAGGAGACTAAGAGTTGATGTTTCTCTCACGCTGGAAGGTAACATTATCTTCACTTTGAATCACTTTGATGAAGAAGGTATCTTTGAAAATTATAGGAAAGTTACCGGTTATAGACCAATGAGATGTGAAAAAAGCTTTGATTTGGAAAACATTTGGCAAGGATATCATTTGGAGTTTGTGCATTATTTCAGAAATAATGGTTGCAATTCTTTAACTAATCTAGGCAAAGTTTGTGTTTCCAACATAGTTCGTTACTTCTATGGCAATGTGCTTGCTTAAAGTGAGAATGAATTGTAAAGGATTGTGAAGTGCTTTGGGACTGAAATCAAAATGACAACCAAATTAATTTATGAGATTATTGGTGTTCTAGATGGTTTAATTCTTCTATACGATGGTATTGAGGAGAGCATACCAAGCATGGAAGCAATCATTCGAAAGTTGTGTGAATCTAATGCTCCATTGCTTGAGAATAAAGTTCCTAGTGCTTATATCACTGACAATGTCTCTGCCTTGAATTTGAATATGTCTTATACTCTTGATTCTCATGATCATAAGGGTGATTTGTCAAGGCATAAAGGTGAAATTTTGTGTCACATTGTGAATGGTGATAAGATTAATGTACCTACTAGTATTTTGAGGACAATGATTCAAGAGCCTAATGATTTTAGGCCCACCAATGCTTTACCTTTTCCATTGATCGTTATGAAGATTTTTAAGGCAAAGAAATTGAACATTTGTTCAAATGCATTAGTTGAAAAGCTCAAAGGAAATTTTACGACTTCTAATGTTAAGTCTTCAATTACTAATAAGATAAGGAAATAGCACAAAAGGAAGTTGTTAAGCAACATGTTGATGAAGATGTGAATGAAGATGATGATAATGCTCCTATTCTTGGACTTTATGTTCCGAATTTCAATCGTGCTTTAACTGCTAGTAAGTATAATCAATCCATGAAGGGTTTGGATAGGTACTTGAAGAGGAAGTTTTCAAAGCTTGAAGTATTGATTCGGAAAGCTATTATAGGGAGCTCTAGCAATGATGGTGATGAAGAGGATGAGGATTATGTCTTGGTGTTGTGGACCTAGTTAGTTTCTTTTGCTAGACTTGAGTGTTTACATGTTATGTCTAGAATTTTATGTTTATTTGGTTGGACATATTTATGTTTATGTTTAGACTATCTTATCTATATTTCTTTATTTATGTTTATGTTTAGACTATCTTATTTATATTTCTTTTGGAAATTTGGTATGTAACTCTATATTACTTTGTTACTTGTGCTTGGTTATGTTCTTATTTTCTCGCTTAATCGTCTTGTGCTAATTTATCTTTTGTTTTCATTATTCTTACTTTTTCAATTTGTTCTAAAAAGAAAGAGATAAATATATAATTGAAAACAATGTTATGCAGCCTGAAGGTGATGCTTTATTGTTCATAGTTGGATTATATTTCTTTATTAAACTTTCAAAGGTAATGTTATTTTCATAATGTGCAACTTTTACAAGTTTTTAACAATCACTACACAGGAAACTTGCCTGTGATTGTACTTTGAGGAGATGTTTGGAGGCATACTATGGAAGAGCGAAGAGCACTGCAATGTGGCACTGATGTTGCTGTCACGTTTTAATTGGGTAAGACTTTCGGCCTTACTAGTCGGTGTTTTATATCATTTTTAAAAAATTAATTAGGCTTTCCAGACTCTGTTTTCTTTGTAGCACGCCAGATCACTGGAACAGTATTATTGCTTCTTAAATATATATAAGAAAAACACAACGTTCTCTTCCTTCCTTCCCTTCATCTTAAGGGAGAAGATGTCTGTCAAAATCGTAAAAACGAGTAAACTCCTCCTGCTACACACACCATTTAAGTGATACAAGCCACTACAAATATAAGAAAAAACTCTAATTTCCTCATCTTAACTACATAAATTAACATCTGAGGTACATGATGAATATGACCCTCTTCCAAATTCAAGATATTGTAAACAAAAACATGCCACCTATCACTCACAGCAAGTATGACTCAACAACAGTCCGCCCAAACTTCTCCTGAACATCTTTGGGAGTTTCAACCTGGAAAATGTAAAAGACAGAATAATCACTACATATTGAAATTTTGGAGTTTAAGAAAATCAAAGGAAAACAAAAAAATATCTACTTACCGCATTTAGAGCCTTAAAAACAGCTTTAACTGTATTATGCGGATTCCTTGAGCCAATAACCTACAAGAGGATTGATTGAGGTTAGAACAAGTGCAGATTTTCAGTACCACCACCCTTCCAATACAGACTAAATTTAGCATATTACCTTAGACTTTATATTTTTGAAGCCAGCTAAATTTAAAATGGTTTGGACAGTTCTGCCAGCTTTCATACCCGTTGTAGTAGAGGCAGGCCAGAGATACACCTAGCAAGATATATGAATTCAAGCTTAAGTCACTTTCTGCAGGAAAATAAAAGAAAAATGGCACTTTTGTGCATATTGCGAACGGAATTTAGATGAAACCACTAAATGGGTTGAAAACCTTGGTTTTCTTATATGTTGTTTGTACTGCATGTGCAATTGTATGCTCCTCATGCCGTTCTACATAATGAAGATTCTGAAAGCATTTTTGATATGCCTGTCCAATGAAAAATCAATCAGTGAACAACACAAGTCATTAACATGCAACTAAAATTGAAACTTTTAATGAATTGCAAATACAGCTTATACAAAAGAAACTTTAATAACTTATTCAATTGAAAATTTCAACAAACTGTTCGGTCTCTAACCTGCCAACCTTCAAAGCACCCTCAATTAACCGGGACAAACACTGGGTAATTTTTTTTATTAAATGCCCTTAAGGGGCATAAAAGAGAAGTTTGGAGAAATATGGGAATTTTCAATTGCACTCAAGCAAAGAAACCGTCTAAAGTGTAAGAAAATTTAACAAAATTACTGGTCAACAATAGACATTTCTGTATGCTTTTCTAATCAGTTTCCAGAAAGATATTATTCCTATCCTAACCTACTATTTTGGCAACTAAACGTTGTTTAGACGAAAGATCACCGCTAGTACCAAATTACTTTGTAATACATGAAAAACATTATTATTAAATATCCAAACGCATAAATGCTACCAGCTGCATAGTTAATCCTCTCGAGATGGTTATGTTACGGACAACATGCTACTACTGTAGATTGAAACTGCTAGTTACAGCCCTCTTGGCAAAGCATAAATCAGCCAGAAACCAAAAAGAAAATCACTAAACTCATACATGTTGAATATGACAGCTCAGATATCTGCAAATGACACTTTCACCTTTCTTTCAATGTTATGAAATAAAAAATTAATAGATCTCTGACTGCCACTAATAAATAATAAAAGACACTGCCAGAAAGGAAGGGGGAGGGGGAAAGGAACTTCATGAGCAATGAATTTTTTTTTTTTTAATCAGGCAAGTAAAACCACATTCACACAGTGCCTCCACTGAAGCTCAAACCCTGGACCTCCCATTTGGGAGGCCAGGACTTATACCGCTTGACCACTTGGTCTTTGGTGCAAGGAAATTAAAAAATAAAAATGTTAGAAACTAGTAGAAAGAATGGTGGCAATAAAGTTACAACTCACACATGTTTGGATAAATTAGTTCTCATCCTCTCTTACCCTCCAAGTGTGTTTGGTCCCAAGAAACTAGTTATGCTTTCTGTGAAAGAACATAGGGCAACCAAGAAACATTTCCATAAAGTGAACTCAGGCAAGGTTTGGATATAGATATGGAGAGACTACACAAATTATTAAAAATGGATGAATTCCTGATATATGTTTGGAGCCTCAGAGGCAGCACCAATGAAGGAAAAGCAAGAAGGTGAGTGAAAGTTAGCTGAGATGCTTTGGTCACTGAGGATATGGCTCAGGATAATTACATAAATGAGGGACAAGATGATAAAGAATGTTAGCCACAATGATTGCGTCAAAAGTGAAGAATTCTAGTGATTGCATAAATGGTTAGTATGGCTCAAGCAAAGGCACTACAAAAACATGGGAAATGATATAAGTTCACTTTGAAATTTAGTTCATGGGCACAATGGCTTTTAATTTGAAAAGATAAGTTGCCCTGGATAGAGCAAAATGGTTAAGAGAGAGAGAGAGAGAAAAGCAAAATGCTTTATGAAATAATTTAAGGTCTATGTCCCTCATCTGAAATAAGGAATGCGGCATTATATCCAATTATCTGCAGAAGACTGCATATAGTTTATTTATCAAAATAAACAACCTTTTCACTGTCACCAGCCAGAATTTTACTACATAGCACAGAGGAAAACTGAAGGTCCAGATGACCAATAACGAACTATAAATGAGGAAATGTATAAATGACTACACATGAGTATACATGCTCACAGAAAGCTAAGAAATGAATAAGTTCCTACACAAGTTATCTGATTAGACAGGCATCACATGGCGAGAATGCTAAGTGAGGATGATGCAAGGAGCTAAGAACCAACAAGTTTCGATGACCCAAGCAAACTACACATCATGCACTTATTTATTTATTTATTTTTGATAAATGTAGCAGACATGCATTTTAGAAAGTAGCGAGGAGTTAATCAGTAAAGAGGAAGATGTTAATTCCTCTAGACCAGACATCCCCAAATAACATTAAATAGATACAGCAGGGATGCATACAATGAATCTTGTTCACTAAAATATTTCCAAAAAGCTTCAAGTGTGACAATAAACATAAAAAAAGTAGAAGACATTTTCAATATTTGACAAATTTAGGGGTCATACTTAAGAGTACTTCAGCAAACATTAAAGCATTAATTCAGGAGATTAACTGCTGCATACCTGTCTTGCTAAAACAATAGAGGGTGATAAACAGACCAAAAAGAAGCAATTGCTGCACTATCTTTACTAATATGAAGAAAACAAATTATAGTAACTGTAAAATTAGAGGATTGTTACTCAAGGCTCTGATATTTCAAAGTGCACATGGTTCAATTAGACTTAAAAAAAACCCCTGTTCGAAAACTCAATCAATCTCTTTGAGAAATTTTAGGATCAAAACCCTAATTTTGAAAAGCAAGTTTAAAACATAATTTTTAGTCTTTTAAAGATTAAATCAAGGTAAAAAATGTATCTAAGATCTCATTGACCTTTAACCTAAATATGTTGTCGAGTCTTGAGAGATTTTCGGTGTGTTCTTCATTGATCTTCATCTCCATCATTGTGGTTGTAGAAAAATGACTCAAGACATTTGACATCATTACAACCCAATTTTTGAATAGTAATTTGCCAACATGACTCAATATCCTAACACTTGCAAAAAAACTATTTTTGAAGATTTTTAA
Source organism: Cornus controversa (assembly GCA_026545225.1). NCBI lineage: Eukaryota > Viridiplantae > Streptophyta > Magnoliopsida > Cornales > Cornaceae > Cornus > Cornus controversa. The sequence continues at coordinate 12,098,549 of CM048850.1, forward strand.
CATGAAAGGGCCAACATTATGATACAATTCACAACTTTAAGAACACATGTAGATTAGTAGAATTGGCATTAAATGATTGAAGAGATGAATCTTTAATCATATTCAATATAGATAATAATTAGCAGTACATGTAGGAGCCAGTTGATTCAAGTTAAAGGTGACAAATAAACTAAAGAAAGACCTATAGAATAGAAGTCAAAATGATGAGAGAAGATATAACAAAAGATTTCTCTTGACTAACAAATTGGTTCATGTAGCCAATGCTTTGTAGCTGAGATTTAAATATTTATTAAATTTAAAAACAACAAAGAAAATAAAGGTACTAATTGATAACAAATGCCGCATCTTAGCATCTGTAGTATACTTGCAAGTTAATCTGATTAAGCAAGTTTACCAAGAGGAGAATACAAATAAGATGGCTGCTAATCATGGAACAAAAATATCTACTGATAGCAATGAAGATCCGTCCTGTTTCACTGTTTCATTTGTGTTTCTAATTATGTTTGGCTATTTTATCATTATTGTGGATCTTCGCATCCTTCTTTTTGATGAACCCTAAAGTATCACCATATACTAAGAAACCAGTTGATCCCAAGCAATTGAGGCGGCTAGGCCTGTAAATGATATGTTGTCAAATCTAGCTGAATGGATTGGATGATTATCATGATCTGAAACGTAGATTGGCTCGCCAGAGCCTAAATGATGTTTGAAGAATACCTAAAGTTCATGAAAAACTCAAAGCACCAACAATACCTTCTCAAGGGCGATTGGAACTGCTGGGGCTTTTGCTTTTGCAAAGCCAACAACACCATGATAATTCCCACAAGCTAACATAGCAGTGTACTTGACCACTTGGCCCCCCTACAGTAAAATAAGATTTAAATTAAAGTGTAAAGATGTTCATCTAAGATATTAAAAAAATTCAAAATAAGTCGCAACAGTACCTTTGTAACTTTACAAGTCCGATTAACATCAATTAGTCTTACATCAAAGCCCTGCCATCATTTGACGATATGAGTTAAAGATTAAAAAGCATGTAAAAACATTCACCAACATAATGCACACAGAGACAACAAAAATGTTAAAAAAAAAAAAATTGTTGAAAAGCACATAGGCAACAGTGAGGACATGCAAAAGAAGGTAGACGTGAGACAGTTAGAATAAAAAATTACATAGATGGTGGCACAGATTACAAAGTTTATTCAGCATGGTTAAATAATAGAGAAAAATGTTAATTTACAATAAACAGAGAAATACATCTAAATCAAGGTAGCATTTGGGGAAGCTTTCTGAAAACTCATAAAGTCCTTCGAAACTTCAAAATTCCTTTAACAGAAAAAGTGTGATATTTGATTATGCATACTGGAAGGACTCATCATAAAGTCCACCATCAGGAAGTCTATTAAAACAACCACTTTGCATATTTCGCGCATATATGTTAACCTGAACAGCAAGGGAGTTAGCAACAAATATATCTGTTTTTGAATGTGTCAAAACTGATTGTTGTCCCCAACAAAAGAGGATCTACAAGACAAACATCATCAGGGATGGTAAAGGCAGTGTCGTCAAAAAGCTCATCATAATATTGAACGTTCCAGAAGATCTTTCACAAACAAATGCCCCTCCCAGCTACACACCTAGCTCTCTCTAAGAAAAACTACTTCAAAACTAAATACTCCATGGTACATTCTGTTAGTCACCAATACATACAAGTCCTTCCCTTTATTTTTGATCAAAATTATAACGTATAACCCAAAAAAATAAAAGCAAAAATGCAAAATGTATTTAAGAACTTCTATATTAGAACACAATCAGTCATGTTGATCTAAAATCTTAGAAGTTACAGGATATAACATTTTAAGCAAAATGGTCATTGCCTAATGGTATTCCCATTAATCAGGATAGCTGGAAGGAGTAGTAATGATTAAATGTACTAACTACGAAGCATCCAAAGGGTGCTTGGGACAATGGGAATATTATGCAGGTCCATTGGCCAGTTAACCGTGTTAGGATTTATCATGTGATAGTTTATTATATAATGTTATTAAGGTCACAATCTTTATTTAGAGCCACATGCATCTTGAAAGGTTATTAATCTTAAGTCATGTGATTCTATTAAGTAGGAGTAGAAGTGTCTTCTCTTCCATTAGGGCAATAGGATCTTTCTCCTAGATTAATTTTGTTTAAGCCAGTTATAAGAGGAGCCTCCTGTCATTCTGTTATGGAAAAAAAAATGCAAATAGACTTCTGAGGTAAACTCTTCGTATTTTTCTCCCCTTTATACAATTGTATTCTTGTTGTTTCTCTTTCATTTCGTCCAGGTTTTTCCTATTTTCTGCACTAAATCTAGTATCAAAGCAACATCAACATGTCAATATGGCTGCCTATGGCATATGAGATACGGAGGGAAAGCATAGCAAGACCAAACTGTAGAGATGATTAGAATTAAGATGCATGTTGGTGATTTGTCACAGATTATTCAAATTCTCAAGCAATGAAAATGTGCAAGCCACAAATAGAAGTGACAAAGGGCAATTACGATTCCTTGGAACACTGGAAAGTGGCCTTAAGAATGAAGAGACTGATCTCAAAGAAGACCCCTTCTATGTATGAGTATCAATAGAGGAACTTAAACGTGGTGGTGGATTTGAGAAGATATTAGCTCAATGACTTAATATAAAACAATAAACAAGTCAAGATCAAAGTTAATTATTTCTCTGGTAAGATGCATGCAAAAGACTTTGCATTGAGAAGCGAGATTAGAGAATCATTGCAAGAGGAAATCTACAGCCAAAGAGAAGAAGGTCCTTTTCTAAAGCTCAAGTTGAAAGACACTAAGGTTAAGAGAGTTGAAGAACAGCATGCCCGACAAAGAAAGCCAAAGATAAGAACTTGGTAACATATGAAAGCGAATATATGGAATCAGTTTTTACCCACTGATTTTTATTTTATTTTTGATAAGTTTTACCCACTGATTTTTATGTGATGGAGTTGCATAAGAGATTAATTTTGTTAAAGCAAAAGAATATAAGGATCAAAGAGAACACCTCTAAGTTCAATTCTCTCTCCATTCAAATAGGTTTAAACACAATGAAAGTACCTCTGGTTTTCTCTCAGATTTGGATCTGTCCATTAGAGATGAGGATTTTTCATTTACTCAAGCTAGAAGATTCTTGACAATATGCCTTAATGGCGAACAAAAGAGTATGGTGCCATGGTGTGAAGAAGCAACTATCTTAACACGTTAACAGCATCGCCCAACGGATTAATGTGCTATTAAGATGGTGAAAGTCAACAAACAGGCCAAGCAACTGACCAAGGAGCTGCTATAGTTATCCAAACAAGTGGAAGAGAAAAAGGTGATGCTGATAGGTGCAAAGGAGAAGGAAATCACAAGAATTGATGACCCGAGCATCACAGGTGGAAGAGTCGATTGTGACAGATTAATCAGATGTTTCACTTGTAAAGAGGGGACGCACATCCGATATATGCCCATAGCAAAGGGTGGAAGTAGTTGAACTCAAAACCGAAGAGGATAGATTTCAGAACCAATTTACATGACTGATCTCGTAATGAAAACAAAAATGTGAATGCTTCACCAATACAAGGGAGCCTTTGGTAGTGCAATGAGTCATGACAACACCTGAGATTGAAGAAGAGGATTTGAGGTGCTGCAATATTTTCTGCATGAGTATTGAATAATGGAAAGAAATGCACTGTCATCTTTACCGGGGTGCTATAGCAAGAACATTTCTAAATAGGTTGCATAAAAGTTGAAAATTTCAGCAGCAAGACGTCCTAATTCTTACAAAGTGGTGTGGTTTCAGGAAGGATATTAGATGGGTGTTACCTCCTGTTGTTCAGTTAAATTCTCTATATGTGATAAATTTGATAATAGCATGTGATGCTGTGCCTATGGACGCATATCATATTTTCTTGGGAAAGCCATAATTGTATGATAAAAAAATATAACCCATCTCACTAGCCTAATACATATGTGTTTAAAATTTAAAAGAGGCACCGAAACATTAACTATGCACCCAGTCAAGTAAGAAGTCACTGATACTCCTAGGACCAGCACGGATAATGGCTTTTTAACAGTTCAAATAGTTAAAACTAAAGCAGGGAAACAGAACTTATGGAGTGCTAGCTGGTAGGGGTATGCAGGCAGGTTTGGTAGTAAATTTTATTGATTATCCACCAGAAATTCAGTAATTATTAGAGAATTTCAGGAACTAATTACTGATGTGCAATTGATTTAGTATCAGGTGCAGCTCTACTGAAAATGCCTCCTTACCAAGTGTGCCGTCCACTCGTAAAACTGAAAGGAAGAAGCAAGTGGAAGACTTTATTCCAAAGGAATTAGTTCATGAGAACAACAGCCCATATGCTGTTCCAGCATTGTTGACACTGAAGAAGGATGGGCGATGGACAATGTTCAATAACAACAATGACATAAATAAGACTACCATCAGGTGAATGTTCCTGGTTCCAAGGTTGAAAATCACGCTTGATAAGTTGATATGCTAATTAGCTCTAACGTGCTCTCAAAATGAGTTTTGAAGTAGCTATAATCAAATTAAGATAAGAACTGACAATTAATAGAAGATTGCCCCCAAGACACTAGATGGATTGTAGGAATAGCTGATGATGTCATTTAGACTCTCTAACATGTTGAGCACTACAAGCAAGTTATGACTGAAGTACTCAATCCATTCTTGGATTTTGATGACTATTGCTAATACAATCAGAAAATTGAAGAGGACTTGGTGGAATGGAACTTATGTGATGTCATGAGGGTTTTCTGCCAGGAGAAACTATGAATGATCATAAATAAGTGCAGTTTTCTAAAATTGAAGATTGAACCCATCAGGTTGACATGTTTTACAGTCACTTACTTTCCTGTAAAGAGGTCTTCTCTTTTTCTCTGTCAATGAGTTCCTCTCCTCAGCAAGATCTCTGATCTCCTCCTCTAGGACTCTTCCCTTCTTTCCGAATGTATGATCCAACTGTGCCAGCTTCTCTTCAAGTTTCTTGTCAATTGCATTAAGCTTCTCTAAGAGTATATCATCTTTCTCTTTCATGTCGTTGAACTCCTCATCGTCGTCGTCATCTTCATCCGGTCCAGCCCCTTGTATAATTTTCTTTTCATCATCAGATCCATCATGTTCCAAAAGATCAACGGAGGGTTCCGATTGTTCTAGCTGAATGATTCCGTAATTGCCGGGGTTATTAGGATCATAAGCTTCCTTCCACTCCACTAACCTTATTGCCCTATTCAATTTGTGTTGAAGAAGAAATTTCTCCTTGCCAGTGGCTTCTTTCAGACGGTTCATTAGCTCGCCAATGACCCGGTATTCTGGCCGTAGCTGGAAGTGCTTTTGCTCAAACTTGTCTATTTTGTTCATCCATCTAAAAGCTTCATCAAGTGTCTCTGCTCTCCAAAAATTATGGACGAAAATATATATATATATCAATCCAGTTACAGCTCGAAAACATTGGAAGCAAATGTATGTATGTATGTATGTATATCATTAACTAAAAGAAAGTAAAAAAAAAAAAAAAAAAGTTGAAGTAATTAAAGTTTAAGGATGAGTGCGTTTTTTACCAGCTTCAGTGAAGTTCTCGAGGAGCACTTGGTGTCTCTTGAATTTCTTCTCGAACTCATCGTTTCGTTTCTTGATGGCGTCGGCAGTGAATCTCTCGTCGTCGTCTTCTTCGCTGTCGGAGTCGGTGGGCTCTTCGTAGAGGTTGAGATCGCCGGTGGCTTTGAGCTTCTCCTTCTCGAGCTTCTCAATGAGTGGACCCACACCCATGTAATCCTCTTCATCCTCCGCGTCAATGTCCGCAGTGTCCAACCCACCCCTTCTCCTCGCCTCTCTCTCCTTCTGCTTTTCCCTCTCCACTTCCGCCAGAAGCTCCTGGATTGTCATTGCCGATGATTCACAGAAGAATCGATTCCTTCCCGGAAAAGAAAATCCCAAACCCAGGAATTGCAATCGCTGCTGATGAGAAAATTTGATTTTGGACCATAATGGTAGATTTTGGAAATGATGATGAGAACGCGAGCAAGTTGAGAATGTTTTGGGTTGTTGTTTGAGGACCAGCATTGATTGGGTTTGTTGTATGAGGCGAGACCATGTCAATGCCTGCACTGATTTTTTCATCATCATGATGCTTGAAGCCATTAGGTAACCATAACAGAGAGAGAGAGATGGAAATTTTCAGAAAGAAGAGAAATGGATAGTGTGTTTTCTTGAAGCAGCTATTAGGGTTATGTGTTTTTCTTCTAAACCCACAGCCAAACGCTCAATATTAGACCCGCTCCAGGATTGAACTTGTAGCAGCTAATACATTTACAAACTTTACCAAACTAAAACCTTACTATTGTTTATTCACAACATTTGCTTATAGCATAAAAAAAAAAAAAAAAAAAAAGGTTTGAATCCTCACATTCATCTCTGGTCCGTTTTGCTAGATAATAATTTTTTAGTACGTATTTAGTTTGTATAAAACTTTTTTCAAAAAAATTGTAAAAAAGCCCCCATTTCATGGTTTGAATTAAAGTTACAAGAAAATATTATGTGTTTATCTAAATTATTTTTATAATTATTAAATAGGATAATAAGTTTAAATAAATTTATATCAAATAAATAGTTTTGTCTTTTTAAAAAAAACAAATATATATTGAGTCTGAAGACTCTATAAATATAAATAAATGTAAGGTTGAGATGATAAAATGGATCTATCTATATGTCCATTTACTGTATCATGAATTTTATATATATATATATATGTGGATCTATCTATATGTGATATTTAAATATTGAATTGATTCGGCTATGAGTATATTATAGCTATATATATTTGGGTAAATTACACTTAAGACTCTTTATGTTTTGCCTTTATTTCATTTTGACTCCCTATGATTTGTAAAATTATACTTAGACCCCTTACTTTATGAAATAATAAGCACTTTGACCTCCCCATGTCACTTTCTCAAATGACCAGAGCATCTTTTTCCTTACATCATCCAAAAAGTAATTTGTTATATCCAAATTGTCCTCTAAACTTAATTTAACATTTACCCCCTTCATTCCCTCTAATTTGGCATTCCCTCCAATTCACATGTATTTTTCTATTTTTCTTCTACATTATAATAAGACAAATTCTATTCAAATACAAACCCACCCTCTCTCCTCTCCATCATCATCCTCAACCTCGGGTCCAACATGATAGAAATTGTGTCTCAAATTCCTATTGTAATTAGATTTCTATGTTAGAGTTGTAATTTATTTGATAATTTCTTGTTAGGCAAGTCTCGAGGTTCAAGTAATTGTAATCCTTGTCCAACAAAAAATTGAGTCTGAAGACTCTATAAATAGAGGTGAGGTTGAGAAGAGAGGGTAGAAAATAAAAGTGTGAAGAGAGATAGAATCGTAAGAGAATTGAGTTAAATTTATGCAAGATAGAAAGAAAGAGAGTGTGTAATATTTATATTAAAATAAAGATAGTCATTCTTTGCCCGTGGATTAAGTGATTTGTTGAAACACATAAATCTCGTCTTGTTTGTGTGTGTGTTTGTTTGTCGTTTACTTCCACTGTGTCGAACCAAGGGGATTAATTCCCAACAAGTGGTATCAGAGCTATGGCGACAACTATTACAGATGTAAAGTACTCGCTTGAAAGGTTTGATGGAAGAAAATTTTTAGTCTGTGTCAAGTTTGGATGTGAGATATACTGATTCAGCATTGTATAGAAGAGGCACTTTATGACAAACCAAAAGAGATAGATGGTGCAAAGTGGGAGAAGATCAAATATAGGGCGATGAGTGCGATTCGATTGGCATTAACATATGATGTTATGTACGATGTAATAGAAGAAGTTTCAGCAACAGGTATGTGGAAGAAATTGGAGGATTTTTATATGTGAAGGAATCTTACCAACCGAGTAGTCTTGAAACAAGAGTTGTACTCTTTTCATAGGAAAGAATATGTAAGCTTGCAAGAATATCTCAGGGAGTTTAAGAAGATTGTTTGTGACTTATCTAATGTTGATGTTAAGTTGAGTGATGTGGATAAAGCTATTGTATTGTTGACATCGGTACGCTATACTCATAAGCATTTATTTAATACTTTGCTTTATGGAGAGATAGAATCACGATGAAACAAGTTAAGAGTCCTTTATTCTCTAATAAAAAATTGAACAATGAGGATGAACATAATCAGTCTCAAGCTCTTATTGTACAAAAAGGGAAGATGTTTGAAGCTCAAATGAATTTTGTGACGAATCCATTGTTGGAAAGAATGTGCTACAATTATAGGAAAAAGGTGCATTTTCAGTTATCGTGTCCTAAAGGAAAATGGAATGCGTCAGTTGTTGTTATGTCTGAGGCTATGAATAAAGAAAGTGATATTAATGAAATGTTATCAATTATAGATAACAAGATAGATGTTAAGGAGTGGATACTTGATTCTGCTTGTTCCTTTCATGCATGTCCTTATAAATAGTGGTTTACTAGCTACAAATCTGCATGTGGTAAGGTATTTACAGAGAATAATGTTTCTTATGATGTTATAGAAATTGGAACAATCAAAATCACAATAATAAAATGGTTTAGTAAGAACCCTAATGAATGTACACCATATTCCCAAGTGTTAGAAGAATGTGATCTCTATAGGAGTTTTGAATTCGAATAGTGGTTAGTGTGAAGTGAAAAAGGGGTTGATGAAGATTAGAAGAGGGGCCATGTATCATGCTTTTGGGAAGGAAGGTTAATAATCTTTATATTTTATTGGGGAGTACTCTACTAGGTCGAGCACTTGCAAAGACAGAATAGAAGTCTGTTTGTAGATCAACTAGAGTCAGGGCTAGCCTTGAGTTTCCAAAAATTTTGAGAGGCCCTAGGCAAACTTTTAAATGGGGGGTCTTTATACATAAAGTTTCACATGTGCATAAATTTTATAAGAGTGCAAAATTTTTATTAAAATGAGACGATAAGCACATAAAATATATTAATGTTGAAAATAAAAAAAAATACCTTGGTCTTGGTACTTTATAAATAGCACGATCCAATTCACGTAAAAAAATTAAAAAAAAAAATTCAACACACCTTAGTCGCAAAAATCAAAATTGAACTTCATATCAAAGTAAATGTGATCGTCTTGCATTTTGAGCTGCAAAATTATCAATTAAAGTGTTCCAGTTAAGTTTCTCCAACATATCTTTTTCAATAGATATCATAGTCAATCCATTCAATCTCTCTCGTGACATCGTTGACCGTTAGTAAGATTTGATCAACTTCAACTTTGAAAAACTTCTCTCAGCAGATGCAACTATAACTGGGATAGTCAATAATACTCTATATCCAATCCAAGCATTTAAAAAACAATAATCTAGCCTTTTTATAAAATCCAAAACTTCAATTGCCTTTTTTGATCCTCTTAGTAAAGCTTTTTGTAAGACTTTTAACTCAGAAAATAATTATATCCCATCAATATCAGAAACCATGTCACGTTTTAGGAGATCTTCAAGGTTATGACATGAACACTTCAAACTATCATTATTTATGAACTTCAACCTCTTCAAATTAAACAAAAATTTAAAAGAGTCATTATATTGTTGAAATTGTTCAAATCTACTCTTGAGTGAAGAAAGAGTTTGATCAACTATATATATGAAGTAATTAACTTTAAATGATTCTTCAGCCGATTGTGTGATCTCTTCACTAGCACCCTCGTCAAAGTATGGCTTTATTAAGTAATAGACGGAATAGAACTAACCTTTGACAAACTTAAATATGCATAATTCAATCTCTAACATATTAGTCACTTTCTGTACAAAAATTAAAAAGTTTGATATATCTTCAGTCTCCTCCCAACATTCCCAAGTCTTTTATGTTGTTTGATTGAAGTAGATATTGGTGTTTTGAAAAAAAATGTTCTTCACTTAGAGAGAATAAGTTGAACAAAGTAATATATATATATATATATATATATATATATATATAAAGGCTTCTATAATATCTAAATCTCCTTAAACTAGCTGGAACATTCATAAGCAGTACATGGCCATCACTAAAAAGTTTATCATTGTCATTTCCTTGTTACATTCAAAGATACTTACCGACTTACATGACCTATCACGGCTAGAATCAATTAGTAATTCAATCTTTTATTAGCTAGTTGTCTGCTAAATGAGTAATATTTGACTATATCTATGATGAGGCGGAGAGTGTAAGCCATTGATTTCAAGACTACAAACAAGCAATTCCAAGAAAAATCAGCAGTAAAACATTTAGCAATTCAATCTATGATGAGCTGATGAGGTGAAGAGAAAATCTCCCAAATGTTGAAGTTGAACACTAATAGTATGTCATAGTAATAGAAATCTCCCAAATATAATGTGATTCTAAGTCACAGAGATTTCACACACACACATACGCAAAGGATTGAAAATTTTAAACCCTTAATTTTTGAAAAAAAATTCAAACCCTAAACCCCAAATCAAATTATGATAAAAGCTCCCACTTACCTAAGAGACGAATTGAACTTTGCTGGTCGTGAAGAAAGAAGAGGAAAAATGAGAGAAAACAAGTCGCTTGCTGCTGACATGAAGAAAGAAGAAGAAAAATGAGAGAAAAAGCTTGTTGCTGGCGTGAAGAAAAAAAGAAGAAAACGAGTTGTGACCTGTGAGGAAAGAAGAAGAAAAAAAAATTAAAATGAGGCCCTGTACCCTGATAGAGTAATTGAAGCAATAGTTAGTATTTTTTTTATTTTTAAAATGAGGCCTAGTTGTATTTGTTTTAGATGAGGCCCAATAGTATTTTTTTTAGATGAGGCCCATTAATATTTCTTTTAAATGAGGCCTAGTAGGGTCGCCTTGACTAGAGTGATGGATGATCAAAAGAGCGACAAGGGAAGGAAAAAGTATTGACAATTATAATAGCACCAACTTTCATCCTAGAAGCAACGAAAGTTTGTTTCAGTAATGTGAGAGTAGATTTTAAGTTCGACTATTTGAACTTGAAGTTTGCTCACAATTGATGAATGTGATGGAACGACAAAGAATGACAAAAAGGAAGAAGATGTTAGGTTCAAGGTGGAGGGATTTCTTCAGTCAATGTGGAGCTATAGAGAAGCGTGTGAAGATCAAATTTTAGCCAATGTGAAGATTGTTAGGAATTGTGTCTCAAATTCCTATTGTAATTAGGTTTCAATTTTAGAGTTTTAATTTATTTGGTAATTTCTTGTTAGGCAAGTCTTGAGCTTCAAGTAATTGTAATACTTGTCCAACAAAAAATTAAGTTTAAAGAGTTTATAAATAGAGGTGAGGTTGAGAAGAAAAGTGTGAAGAGAGAGAGAGAATTGTAAGAGAGTTGAGTTGAATTTGTATGAGAGAGAAATAAAAAGAGTGTAATATTTATATTGAAATAAAAACAGTCGTTCTTTATTCGTGAATTAAGCAATTTACTGAACCACGTAAATCTCATCTTGTTTGTGTATGTATTTATTTTTGATTTACTTCCGTTGTGCCGAACCAAGGGGATTAGTTCCCAACACATCACCATTATTGAACTCAAGCCACTTCTTTCTCTTGCACAACTTTTCCAAATAGTACAACCCAATTCCACCCACAATTATCAAACCACTCATCAGATAAACAATCTTGCTAGTTATCACCATGGTCAACACCAAAATTTGAAGCCTAGAAGGCTTTTGTATTAAGAACAGTGAACATTGGCTACCCTGTTAGTACCTTCCATTCGGTAAGGTTCTACACCATAAATTACCATATTAACACTACATATAAATGTTGAGACAAAATACATTTGAGATGAAGAAGAACGACTTCTCACTTTAAAAATGTTAAATCTTTACATGTCTTGGAAAATGTTCTCTCTTCTTGCGATATACTTAATAAATAAAAAATTAGAGAAGAGTAGCGAGATCGCATAATTTTACAAACACTAAAGGGTTAGCTGTGAGAAGATTTGACATTATATTTATATATTAGAATTACATCATTCTAATACTAGAATTAAATCTACAAATATACTAGTAACATTTTTTGTTCACCAAGAAGGTATAGAGAGAAAGAGAGTAGTCTATTTTTACGAGTTTCTTTGCAAAATTTCAACAACAATAGAAATTCCAATAGTGATAGAAGTTTAGAATTGTTGTAATTTCCAAATGTAAACACGTGTTTGGATTTTAAAATCATGATATAAACATTACATTGGAAAAATTTGTGATAGGTCAAATTATTGTAATCATAAATTGAAAGACCAAAATCAACAATTGAGCGAGTAGAAGAGGAAGATTGGGTCTGCTTAAACAAACATAAAAGATGATAGGGGTCATAGTGTAATTTTGCAAAGGTAAGGGGGCCAAAGTGAAATAAAGGCAAACCACATGGATTCTAAGTGTAATTTACCCTATAAATTTATATACACATCAAAATTCCAATCCTCCTCATTGCTAATATGAGTGGAGATGGTAAAATTAGGGGAAATAGTTTTCTAACAACTACATAAGGTAACACAAACATTTTTATGAGCAATAAGTTTTTCTATACTTCCTAGTATCCAAAACATACATTCCTAAGTGGCAGCTCACAAAGTATTCTTTTATAATATGAGTGGAGATGGTAAAATGAAAATCAGATACTCTTTTTTAGTAAAGAGGAATAGAATATAGATACTCACAACTACTGTCACATTTTTTTTTTTCTAAAACAAAATTATTCTTATTTTTGGGATAGGATGATTAGTATAGGTTAGCAAACTCTCTTACTCTTTTGTTTTCTAATTCTTAAGCAAGCATTAGATAATGTATTTTTAATACAAGTCATTTTAAAAACAAAGTCGATTCTTAGACAATTGGTGAATAATAAGAGAGATAAGTTCAGGTTAATAACATTGTTGTTGAAGAAACTTTCAATAGGAAGAAGCCAAATGGGCAAGATATTTTTAAAGTAATAGCATTATATTTAAATTTATTTATATACATACCAATTTGAATCAATTCATTTAATTAGGGGTATTTTAGTCATTTCAGTTGTGAGATATTTTTATATCAGAAATCAATTAAATAAGAAAGAGCAATCTACACAATTCACAGCTTTTTTAAATGAAAAATCTAACATGGGATGTTTCTGCAAGATTTTTGATAAGTTGTATCTAAGTGTAATTAGAGCAAACCTCAAGAGGCCTCACCATTATTTACCCTTATTTTTTACCATTATACTTGGCCATCACTATCTGTAGTACTGCTTTGGACCTTTATTATGTTATAAGTCCTGTTCATTTCACTCTAACTGGTTCATGCATGAAAAAAAAAAGTAGCCCACTATATATAGTTCTCATTTGAACCATTATTATACTAATGTAATGTACAACTCATTTTATTTGGTTTGTGCATGCTTGCTAACTTTGATTGTCAATTGTCTTTTTATTTATTTATAAGGAATCATGTTACTTCATGAAAAAAAAGAAGAAAAAACAAGTAATTCACATACTCATTTGGGTATATTTTCAATAGCGATGGAGAAATGATTATCCAATTAATTTGTGAAATTGGGTTTATATTTATGATTGAATGAAATAGGTACCATTAGCTAGATGTATTAATTTAAAAAATAGAACAATCTATTCTATTCACTGTTCCATGAGACTTCAATTAGAAAAAGAAATTCAACTATATAACAAGAACTGGTAGTTTGCGTCCAAGTAACTAAAATGATGAACACTTGCCAAGGCCAAAATCCCAAATAGATATAAATAATTTATTATCCTTATGAGGAAAATGATAAAACTAAATAAATAAGAAGAAAAAAAAGAAAGAAAAATGAATTTCAGCTTAGTTGTAGACTCCGAAACAATATTTTTCACGAGTTGTTTGCTCGATACATCATCTTGTACAAAAATTCATGCACCTCTCAGATGGTACAACAAAAAATACGCGTTTGTGTGTCTGACTTTTATAAAAATGCATCTAATTAAAGTTGCTCAGGTACCCCAATGTTCAAAAGTTTTACAAATACTTCTTCATTTGAATAGTTACATGGTCGTACTCCCTTAGCAATAACAAAAAAAATTTCTGCAATTGCAAGCCCCCTTTCTACAATAAGATTTCCCTTTTCAATTGTCTCAGCAACTTTGTTAATTCCACATTCGATAACTTCAAACTCTTTCTCAAATACATCAATCATCGACTCCTTTCTTTTGGAGCCCCTTAAAGATGTAGCAACCTTTGAATTTGGTTGAGAAGGTACACTTAAGGGAGAATTTGGCTCATAGTTGTTTAAATTATCACTTTCATTTCTTACCCATTGGCAAACTTTTTCCTTTACACTTATAGCACCTTCATCATTAGATCTATTTTTTTTTTTTGCAAAAAAAATCATACAATTTATTATAAATATTATTTTTTTTCTAAATAAATTCATTTTAGTATGCCTCTATTTTGATGTTGATAGCTTTGTCCGCAAATAGAACACAATATATATTAGGTATAGTAAAAAAAAGTATAACAATGTAAATAAACTAATTGTAAGAAAGAAAAAAAACAATAGTTATTCTAATAAATAGTGTCATACCTCTATAAGGGCTTTCTAAACTTCTGGTTTAATCTCAAACAATTTTGTTTTTGGACTCCATGAAAATCTATTTGAATTTTTGAATAGATCAAAACATGTATTAAAGTTAAGTTTCAAAGTTTTCATGCAATTTTTTGTGTTCCTTATAAAATGGATAACCAATTTTTTCAGTGCATTTTTTTACAACATTTGAATATGGTGTAGAGGTGAAAGTTCCATCAACTCTATTACCACTTTATTGTTGCTCCAATAGTGCATCAAGTAATATCTCATCCATTTCTTTTGTCCATCTTATTGCATACTTCTTAGTTTCAGATGCGTTCATATCTTTATTCATTTTTTTTTATCATTTTCAAATGATGCATTTCTCAATATCATATGAAAAATAAATATAAGAAATAATTAATCACATTGATTTCAAGAGTAACTCAAAAATTGCACAACATTAAAAAAATCACACAGCTATACACATGGAGGAGGTTTTATTGCTCTACTAATATGACACCAATAGGTAAAACATTAAAATAGTTTTAAAAGAAAATAAATAAATTATGCTCCATGTCTTAAATAATCCTCCTACATGCTAGCTGCTATAGCATTATTTATAGTCGCTCCTTCGTTAGCATCTTCTTCATTATTATTTATATCAAAGTCCTCTCCATAGGTGTACATTATTGGCAATTAATCGATTACATTAACATATTGCACTCCACGTGTTAAATAATGTGTAGATTATCCAAATATGCCTTCAAGGCCATTGTAGACACCCCATTTTTGCCTTCCAAATTTCATTGCAAGACCCTCTAAAAAGCACCATGCCCATATTTTATTTCTCAAGCGCAACCCACAAAGGGACCCATATGAGCAGTCCAAAATAGACAACTTAAGATCCAATCGTCAAACCGACAAATGGACCTTACCAATGTGTCCAAAAGGTTCCAAAATCTTAGGAAACAGTACTCATAGAATCACGAGTCCCTAAATAGGGCTAAAATGGTCATTTCAAAAAGTCAGCTTGTAATTTGATTAACCAAATGATAACACAGAATTCACCATTGAGTCTATAATGGTGAAAATTCCCAAGAAAGACTACTCATGAGGATCGTGAGTCTTCCCAAATAGTCTATTGAGCAAACCCTAAAAAGGGACCAAAATGGTAAAACTTTTAACGAACCAATTTTCAAATCAGCAAACAAACCTCACCATTGTGTTTGAAATATCCAAAAACCATGAAAACATTATAAACATTGACCCAATCCACTCCAGACATCTTGTTGACCAAACCCTAAATTAGGGTCAAACTAGTCAACCCAAAAGTTTGACCGATGAACCAAGCATCAAATTAACAAACGGACCACACAATCATAATCTTAGGGTCCAGAAAACCTAAGATACACTATAATATTGACACTTTTCCAGTCCGGAGACTCTTTGGACCAAAACCCTAGCTCAAGGGCAAAATAATCTTTTTGCTGCAAACACAGTCCAAGACAGGTCTGGGATTTTCATTCATGGATAAAGTGATATCATTTTATTCAATGAAATCAATACAGTGATATCATGAATAAGGTAACCCCAAAAATTTCCCAAAACAGCCCTTACAAGGGCATTTTAAGATTTCCAACCAAATTGTGCCACGTGTCACCATCCTATAAGGCCACATCACTTTTGCATACTAGTGTACGAAATTTTCCGCACCCTAGTATGCAGAATATTTTTCATATCTCAGTGATTAAATTCTTAAAATTCCTCAACGGCCCAGATCTGCTTGATCTGACGGTTCCTGTTCACCCAACTTCAAAATCCACTTTTAATAGCATAGATTTGCTCGAGAATGCACCAATTTTCACAACTTTTCAATCCTATAGCAATACTCATTCTATACAATAATTTTCACTCTCCACATCTCTCTTTAATTCAAGGGACTTTATTCATTTTCGCAATATCCAATTGTTGAGATTGTTTGGAGACCAAAATTGAGATTGTGTAGATTAGACAAGACCAAAATTGTCCTTTCTATCTTTCAATCCAATGGTTCTCCTCCACTCTTCAAAATCTAATGGATAGGATTAGCTAAGACACCACCCTTTTGCCTATAAACAGAGGCCTCTTCTATTCATTTCCACACACATTCTCTCACTACAATTATTATGATTAAATGCTAGTTCTCCCTTCTCTCTAGATATTTCTCTCTACAACAGTCTTAGGATTCTCTCTCTCTAGAGAAGCTTTAGAGCTCTCTTCCTTTCTCTCTCTATATCTATATGCTAACAAGCCTCCATTTCCTTCTACATTCAACCATCAAGCTCTTTTACCATGAAAATCCACTAGACGGTTGTTTGGTGGAGAAATCATTCTCCACCATTTGTATGTCATTTTAATTTTATTTCTTTGCATTTAATTCATGTCTTTTACATTTTTATTCATATTTCTACATTTCAAGCCTTTTCTTTTTAATTTATGTCTTTACATTTTATACACTTTAATTTCCTTTTCTTTTTATTTCTTGTCTTTACATTTTATGCATTTACATTCCATGCACTTTAAATTATTTACATGTTTGTTTTATTTTATTATTTTCATTTGTGCTCTCCCTACTATGTTCTTGCATATTCATTGCATTGAACATTTTATTGTCATCATCATCACTTCAATCATCTATTTATGAAGTTTCATTAAAAGGTTGATATTTGAAAGAGCAACAATTTTATTTGTTGAAATATATTAGTATATTTTATATTTAACATTTTCATATTAAATTAGGATTCCTATGATTGGGGACTTACCATGTATATGATAACTTGCTCCTCACTCACCTACCTCTTTTCCTTCTCCTATATATATAATCTCACTGTATATTATTTGATATATCATTCATTAATATAATTCAATTTCTTTTCCTCTTATTTTTAACATGGTATCAGAGCTAGACTTTTCAAAACCCTCATTTTCTTCTTCCACTTAATTGTTCTCATCATTCAAAGAGAACTCTTTTCTATTTGGTGTCAAAATTCCATCTTCTGGAACTTTTTTTGATCTTCTGAACATACCATAATGAAGCCCTCGACCAGATGATCATGACGCTGCAAAAATCAGCCCGAACGAAGCCTCCACGCGCTACCAGAGTCTTCTGGGTTTTTTTCCAGTGACACACGTGCAACCACGCATCATCATGCACCACTACGTGCTTCCACGTGCCTTTAGGCGCTGCCACACATGCCAAGTTAGCGCTGGCTCAAAATGAGATTTTTTACTCCATTTTCGTTACACTTGATGGGGACAACTATATTTTTTGGACTCAATCTATGTGCAAATTTCGTAAAGGACGCAAGCTATGGACCTATATCACAGGAGATTGAAAATCACCTGTTAAGGATACCAATGAGAAAGATGAAACCTTTGCTTCTCGTGTTGAGGACTAGGATAACAATAATAATAAGATTATCACATAGTTCTGCAACACAACCAATTCTTCTATTAGTATGGAATTTGAGAGTTATGAAACTGCTAAAGCGGTTTGGGACATGCTTGTTTTTTGATATTCTGGTTCTAATGGTGTTCGTCAGTATCAGTTAATGGTCCAGCTTTGTCATCTTAAATAACAGTCCGGTTAGAGAATTAATGAGTTTTTTGCTCGCATAAAGTGTCTTTGGGATCAACAAACTTTGTCAAAACCATTATGGACAGTTACTTCATAGAGCAAGAAATTTTATGAGGATCATGATCAGATGCATCTTTATCAATTTTTGATGAATCTTCATGATGATTATGAGCCTGTCTGTGGTCAGCTTCTTCATTACTCATTTCTCCTATCACTGGATCAAGCTCTTAATGAGCTTGTTCGAGTGGAGATACGTCTGCAGACCCTTCGTTCTACGATTCAGACTCATCTCCTTGTCTTGGCTACACCATTTGCTCCTTCTCAGTTTGAGCACCCACGGTCTTCGCAATCATAGTCTTTTCAGTTTGGGCCTTCACTCAACAGATATTCTTTTTATTTTAGTTGCAATGGTGGAAAAAAATAGCGATCACAGTCATTCAACCCAGAACTAGTGAGCGTTCTTACAGATACTGTAACAAATCAGGACATACAATTGATGAGTGCTTCAAACTTACTAGACCTCGTAATGCTGCAACTATAGCTACCACAGAGACAGTGTCATCTCATTTTTCTCTTTCTACAACAGTTACTACTCTTTCTGAGGAGTCCCCATCTATATTTTCTGTTGTTGATCTGGAGACAATTCTCAACCAGTTTCTATCCAAGCAATCAAGTTTAAGCTCATCTAACTATGCTTTTTTAATCACACCAGGTACACTTAATTCATGATTTTTTTGACTCTACTTGCTGTAATCATATGACATCTGACCATAATTTTCTCACTACTCAGACTCCTATATCTCATGTACCTATTATTTACACATCTAATGGCTTCACTATGACCATTAGTCACATAGGCACTGTCACTTAGTCAAATTTGTCTATTTTCAATGTTTCTCTTATTCCCAATCTTTCTCTTAATCTTTTGTCTGTTGGTCAACTGACTGAGCTAGGTTTGAATATAACCTTTTCCTTTAATGGCTGTGTTGTATAGGATCCTCAGATAGGTCAGATAATTAGAATAGGTCATAAGACAGGGAGACTATTTGAGCTTTCTTCCTTACATCTACCTACTTTATCTATCACAGTTGCATCTACACGAAGTATTATACCTACTCTTGAGTTATGACATTCTCGTTTGGGTCATGCACCGGTATCTCGAGTCAAAAGTCTAGTATCTAAGGGTTTGTTAGGATCAATTAAAATCGAGTCTTTTGATTGTATTTCTTATCAATTAGGCAAATAACTTGCTTTACCATTTAATGAAAGTGAGTTAGTTGCTTCTTCTCATTTTGATCTTGTTCATTTTGATGTTTAGGGACCTTCTCCTGTAGCCACCATGGGTGGAGCATGATATTTTGTTATATTTTTGGATGATTTTTCATGTTTCACTTGGATATTTCTAATGAAAAATCGTTCTGAATTACTCAACATCTTTCGTGATTTCACCAAAATGGTTTCAACTCAATTTTTCACAAATATCAAAACTTTTTGTTCTGATAATGCTACGGAATAAAGGTAAAATTATTTTCAAAATATCCTCAAACATTATGACACTATTTTTCGCTCTTCTTGTCTTAGTACATCACAACAAAATGGTTGAGCTTAACACAAACTTTGACATATTTTAGATTTGGCTCGATCACTTGTCATTTCTCCTTATGTGACATCATCTTTTTGGGGTGAAATATCTTTCACTGCTGTCTATACCATGAATCATTAAATAATTTTTTGGTTTAGATCAAACAAAATGTTTAATGAGTTAATGAAGCAATTTCGAAGCCATAGTCGCTTTTAAAATTGAAAACAGAGGCCGGGAAGGTATGTTAAGTGACCTGAGAGCATTTTAGTCATTTCGTGCCCCAAGAGGATATAAATATTTAGGAGTTGGGATCCATCCATTAGATACACAGAAATATCTCTCTCTAACTATCCTTCTTCATCCCTCTTCCTTCTCTCTACATTTCAAAAAGGTTGGGCTAAGATTTGGAGAATGCCAAAGGCAAATGGTTTACTCTACTTGGCAAGGGCTACACATTGAACCGAACAAAATTCATTTTCGGTAAGATAGAAATGGTTGAAAAATTTGGAACTTGCTAGGATAGGCTTGAGATTTGAGGTAGGGGTGTGAATCCTTGCTTTGTTTTGATTCTATAGGTTATGTAATTGTGACATAAAATTTGTCTTTGGAGATTTTGTGAAAATGTGATTTATTGCATAT
This sequence comes from Cornus controversa, assembly GCA_026545225.1. Taxonomy (NCBI): domain Eukaryota; kingdom Viridiplantae; phylum Streptophyta; class Magnoliopsida; order Cornales; family Cornaceae; genus Cornus; species Cornus controversa. The sequence goes on from CM048850.1 coordinate 12,118,969, forward strand.
ATATTTATTGAATTTATGTATTATGCATGGCTTTATGATGTTTGTGAATACATAACATGAATTTGTGTTCGTTGAGAGATTTGTGAGAATTGATCCCATGTGTAGAGTAAAATGCATAAAAGAAGTTTTTCTTAAAAATGTATAAGTGTTGTGATTTTCATGGGTTGAGAGTGATTGCATTGAATATGCATGAGTTGAGTTTTGAAATGTATTGACTTGGTATATGTTATGCATTTGGTGAAAATTGTGACAATCTTGAGCTTTGGTGCATTTATGTGATAAAAGTGCATTATGTGAGAATTTGTGATTTTTAGGGCATGTGTGAAAATTAAGAAAGGTCTAGAGTCCTAGGGTGTAAGGCCCAAACTTAGCCAAGTGGATATCGCTTCCGTCGGATTAACAACCCGTAGAGTATAAGCAGAGTTTATGATTTGGAAGAAATCCTTACTATGAAATTGTAATAATCTGAAGTCCCCAGTTGAAATGATTTCCGAATATACGTGGTGTGAGTTTATTTAATAATTATGATTCCTTAAAAACTGTTTTGTGATTGAAATGTGAGACATCACGCATGATTTTGAAAATATGAATGTTTTGAGTATGAAGATCCATTGAGACATGACATGTAGTCATTTTTAAATTTCATCGTGCATTCATGCATGACTGCCTGAGCTAACAAGCAACCTTTCTATAATGCAACATGTAAATAAATATATATATTGACAACATTGTTATGATACCATCCATGCACATTTCTTTAACAATTAGAAATTCAACCCAATTTATTTCCCAAACAACTATTTTTTCCGTAACTTTTAATGAATGTAATGTGCATCGAATGATATCAAAAAAGGTAGCAATTATATACATGAATACATCAGTCACATATATAATTTAAATGTATGATTTGTAGCATAATGCCATCCAATGAATTTATCAAAGAAATATGTTATTGATTCATATGATGCATTGATAAGAAAACCACCCCAAAACAGTAACATATTTCAGACATTATTATTTATTATTAACGATGAAAAATTGTCCATAAAAGTCAGTTTACACCGAATCAATGCATTAAAATCCCTCAATTTCCTGTGTGAACAAATGGAGGTGCTCATTTGACTGTTGTTATTAGTCAACACAGATTCTCTAATTGCAATGCCAAACAAGCACCAGCAGCTTGCAATGTCAAACAAGCAATAGCATCTCCCTGTTGTAAAGGAGAACAGTTGCGGTTTCACGCTTGTAGCCCACCGAACCATGTTATTTCTGCATCAATTAAGCAAGCACCAAGAACAAGAACATCGATTGCAGTATCAGGAGCACTTTGCTAGCGATATTAAGGTCCATAAACCAACTCCTTTAAAGATCTCAATGGTGAGGTGTATCCATACACTTTATGGTCTCTCCAAAGAGCAAATCCTGTTAGACAAAAAGTTATTTAATTAATCAAAAATTTTGAGATGCTTCGTCAACATCACGCTTATTATATAATATTCAACAAGAGAAATACATGTTCATGTATCAAACAGTTAACTATAATCAATTTACTTGATATTTTGCAAGCATGACTGGTACAGGAAAAAAATAATCCAGAGTTGAATTAAAAAAGGACACAGTATTGAAAGTATAAGGCCTGTAAAAATAACAAGGTGTAAGCTAGTAGTAACCCCTATATATGTGTATATATCCGATTACAATTACACACAGGATTTTGTTATAGCACTACTGAGAAACGGAAATAGAAATAAGGATCGAGGGAGAACCTATCCAGATGAACAACCCAGTCGTTGCTGCCAAGAAGAATTCCTTGCTAATACTTTTAAACCTGAGTCCAGAGGACAACACAATCCGGTTAACAAGATATAAGGTCACTGCTCAAGAAAAAATTGGCAAATGCAACTGCACATGGTGATTCATCAATCATAAATAGCTTACCAGTACAAGCATATAAGGTTTCCCCATCCGTAAAAAATAGATGCCCAAGTTGAACCAGTGAACCTACAATCAACAATTAACACCAGCCAATGTTTTTCAGATATATATATATATCATTATCAGCAGAACAATAACCGATGGCACTTAAAAGAAGGATAAGACTTGAATACTAAATATAGCGTTAACTACAACCTCAACACAGGTCTTCGTTATGACCAGTGGTGGAGGCAAAAATTTTCTTTAGTGGGCGTGATTTGAGTAATAATAAGATTATAATTTTTTTGAACCAAAATAATTAATACAAAATTTTAATTGTTGATTGATAATATTTAAATTCAACACCATTTAAAATTTTCCTCGGCGAGTTTTCATGTTTTGAGAATGTTGCATGATAACCTTATTATCAATGTATCAATGTCATTAAACATATCTTTGTTAATATGTATATCCTCATTATCAATGTCATTAAACATATCTTTTTTAGTATGTATAAATTACAATCAAATATGACTCTGTCATGGTATTTTTTCTTGTCTTTAAAAAATATATATACACAGAAACACAAGCCATCAGACAAACGAACTCATTAAGTTGCGTAAATGTGCTCAGATAAACAAGAAAAATTAAAATAACAAAAGATTTGAGTAGGGGGCAGCTGCCCCCACTGGATCCAACATGGCTCGGCCATTGGTTATAAACTACTCACAACACATAGATGCTTAAAATATTTGTCCACAGAGAAAACTTGCTTGCAGTCTAGGTGAATGTCAATTGATTATTACTTCATTTATTGAGGTGATAACCCATATGTTAATATAATGTTAATGTCGCTTCCTCCATCAACCCAACTAAATCATTTTTTTCAACTATTTGGGGCCGACTACATGAACCTAGTTCTCCATTCTGCTCCAAAGTCATAACGTCAGTCAAAGTACATCATCATCCTTCGCCGTCGCTGTCAGTCACTGGTCGCCACTTTGGTCTACACTGCAATCACAGCCCTAAGCCTCTACAATGATCAATTTGGGAAAGGCAAGAATTTTGTTTTATAAGTGATAACCCACAGTTGAATCCATTACCCAAATTTTCATTTGACCCAGATTCATTAAACCATAATCAGGCAGGCTAATTCTTTAAAAAAAAAAATTCAGCCCCTACTCTAGCCCATATTAAAACAGCCCAGCCCAAGTTGAAATTACCCATACTTAACAGCCCATCCACCTTGTTTGGCTACAGGTTCAGACTTAGACCAGTTCTAGAACCAGACAAGAACTGAACTAATTCAGCCCAGATCAAGCAGTCTAGTCCAGCGCAACAGTAAAAAAAAAAAATAAAAATAAAAAGAGGTAAATTGGACTTGGAAAAGGTATGTTTCTCCTTTAAAATTGTGATTAATCTCTTTTATCTGTTGGTGAGTACATAAATTTGCAAAAGGTTTCAACTGATTTTTATTTTTTTAAACCTCACCTTGCCTTTCAAAATCCAACAGGCAAAAATAAAAAATAATAATTGTTTCATTCCTGATCCTTCAATTTACCATTTCACAACCACTTTTATCTCAACCATCAAATTGGTGCATGAGCTTCATATAACTAATTTTGTTGGCACTTTTGTTTCTTATTTGAGTATTGCAAAAGTTTTTCATTCAATTTGAGTTGATATATCGGCAAAATACCTTTTGACCATTGCATGCTCACACCATTCCCATTGAAACCATTATGACAATTCGAGACTTGACTGAGGCCCAGACCGTAATGGAACAAAGAGTTCAAGTTGTAGAATAGGACCTTGCCAGTTTAAAAGAATTAGTAAAGCAACTCCATAATGTGATTCATTCAAATCATGGTGCCCAATTGACTGAAATACGTAAGCAACTTTCCCAGTTGGTAACAATGCTAGGAAAACAACCTGTTGAGGTTCAGAGTGAAAATTTTGATTCCCCAAATTTTACACACGGTCCTAGTGATAGTCAGCAACAGTTTCCTCACACCCAACAGGGGTTACTTCCCACTCCGAGAGTCCCTCAAAATCATCAAGGTCAAAACCCCACTTTTAGGGAGAGTCGAGTTCAGGGGAATAATAGGGGATCTCAAGTTGTTCACCCACATCGGGTAACAGATTGTAGACATTTGCCAGAGAGTTTAGCGGATATAGATGAGATTGAGTCCTCTTTAGGAGATGAGCTTGACAATTACCAAAGACCACCTCATCTAGAAGATAGGAATCAGAATAGGGGTAATCGACACCATCAAGGCCCACATAGAAATTTTGGTAATGATTTTGGAGACATAATGAAAAGGGTCAAAGTTGATGCCCCTAGCTATGAGAGAAGATTAGACCCCAATGCATTCTTGGACTAGCTAGTTGAAATGGATGACTATTTTGATTGTGACATGTTAGATAACCATCATGTCCACTTTGCCTGGATGAAGTTAGTTGGTTCTGCCAAGCGTTATTGGCAAGGAATTACAAAAAATCTCGATCGTCTAGGAGAACCACCTATTACTTTGTGGACAGAGATGAAGCAAAAGTTAAAAGAAAAATATATTCCTACATATTATAGAAGACAGTTGCTTGATCAATGGATGAATCTACAACAAATGTCTTCTAGTGTCTCTAATTACCTAGCTCGCTTTGAAGAGCTCTCCATGCGATGTGACATTCATAAGGAACCTTGGGTAACTGTAACCAAGTTCATAAATGGATTGAGACCTGAAGTCAAGAAGGAGGTCAATTTACACTCGCCTGATTAGAGGAAGCCTATCACAAGGCTTTAGAAGTTGAGAGATATAACAGAGTTCCTACCACCAGGCGAATGACTTCCCACGTCAGCGAGTCTCAGTAATCTAGAATAGTTACCTTTGAGAGGTCTAGGGGAGTTCCACAGTCAGGATCAACTATCTCTTGAGGTAGCAACAATCTAACTTCAAGAGATGACACTTCTAAGGGTACGGAAGTTGTAATCTCAAGCTCCCGTCAGAATGGGTCCGCTATTGAGTGTTTTAATTGCCATGGCAAGGGTCATATTGCTTCTCATTGTCCATATCGTACATTGATCCTAGGCAATGAGATAGGGGATCCTACCCTCGACAACGATGTTAACCAGGTGGTTGACCCCTTAAGAATGTCAGGTTCTCAAGAGGAAAACGAGGAAGAATGGCGAAATGACGACTCCTGCATCAATGTCGTGAGATGCCTCTTATCGATCCCTGCGGGGAATGATGATTGGAAGCACACCAGTATTTTTCACACTTTTGTCAAATGCAGGGAAAAAGTTTGTAAAGTCATCATCTAAGAAGCATGGACACGGACACGGGACATGGGTACGACACGACACGGACACGGCGACACGGCAAATTTCAAAAAAACAGGACACGACACGGCGGGGATACGGCTATGAAATAATATATTAATATATATTCAACAAGTTAACCAATATCCACAATACCATAAATCTAACAATAAAAAAATAATAAATCACACAAATACTTCAATTTATTATGAAGCAATTAATGTATTTTCAAAAAGAATGTTCATTATATTCAAACCCACTACTAGAATCTTGCATATTACTCATTTTTCTAATAACAAACAAATAAATTTAAATACAAAATACCAAGTAAACTAACATGACTTTATGTTAAATAAAGTTTTATTGAATTTTTTATTTTTTTGTTTCTAAATTTACTATTTAGGAATTTTATCTTACTATTTTTTATTTTTAAAATTTTTTATTTTAGAAAATACTATATTTATATAGAAAAGGGCATAATAGTCATATAAATGGTATATATGTCATTATAGTTATTTTAAGGGGTCAAGATGTCAACTTTTAGAAGATAAGGGGCTGAAATGCTCAAAAAAATAGTTTAAAGGGGTTTTTTTGTAACTTTGGAAAAGTTCAGGGGTTTTTTTGCAGTTTTAAAAATTACAAAATGTACCTCGCTGTGTCCCCCACGTCCTTGCCGTGTCCCCCGCGTGTCCTTGCCGTGTCCCAAAAAAAAAAATTCCAGGACATTTCTAAGGAGTGTCCGACACTTGTCCGAGTGTCCGACACGGACACGGCACCCCTATACGAAGTGTCCGTGCTTTCTAGGTCATCATTAATGGAAGAAGTACTATGAATGTGGTGTCAAAATCAAGAGTTGCCAGGTTAAAGCTTAAACCTGAATCACATCCACACCCATACAAGGAGCTTGGGTGGATGAGACTTCCTTACCAGTCACAGAGAGATGTTTGGTCCTAATTCAGATGGGGACTATATCGACTAGATATGGTGTGACGTCCTACCTACAATGGATGTTGCTCATGTACTCTTAAGTCGCCCTTGGTTGTATGATTTGAATGTGATCAACTATGGAAAAAAGAACACCTATGTCTTCAAGTATAATGGAAAAAACATAACTCTAAATCCTACAAAACTCATTGAAAAAGACAAAGGATGTAGGTCTTCCCCTCAACCCCTTAAGAAGAAACAACTCCATCTTCTAAATGGGAAGAATCTTGAAAAAGAAGGCAAAGACTCTGGCTTCATGCTTAGCCCTTGTGGCTACATAAGTTTCTTCAGTTCCATCTAATATTTTAGTGACTCCCTGAAGTCACTAAATTGCTTGAGGATTTCCAAGATGTGATACCGGAAGAGTTACCAGATGAGTTGTCACCTATGCGGGATATCAAACACACCATTTATCTAGTCCCAAGATCACAATTGCCAAATCTTCCACATTATCGCATGAATCCTAGGAAACGTGTTGAGATGAAAAGGCAGGTTGATGGACTATTGCAGAAAGGTTTCATTCGAGATAGTTTGAGTCTATGTGTCGTTCTTGCACTTCTAACTACTAAGAAAGATGGCTCATGGAGAATGTGTGTGGATAGTTCTGCCATTAATAAGATCACTGGTCAAGTATAGATTTCTTATTCCTCATCTTGACGACATGTTGGATCTAGTGGCAAGCTCCTAATGGTTCTCCAAGATTGACTTGCGCAGTGAGTATCATCAAATCCGAATTAGGCCTGGCCATCCTGTATGAATGATTAGTCATGCCTTTTGGATTGTCCATCCTAGTACATTTATGAGGGTTATGACTCAAGTTCTTCGTCCATTCATTGGAAAATTTTTGGTAGTTTATTCTGACGATGTATTAATTTTTAGCTGGTCTAAGAGAGAGCACTTACGTCATCTTAGTCATGTTCTTAAGATCTTAAGAGATGAAAAGTTATAAGTGAATCTCAAGAAATGTTCATTTATGCAGACCGAAGTGGTTTTTTTAGGATTTATTATATCTGCGCGTGGTATAGCAGCTGACCCCCAAAACGTTAAAGCTATTATAGAGTGGCCAGAACCAAGTTCTATCTCTAAGGTTCGCAGCTTTCATGGTTTAGCCACTTTTTATAGGCTCTTTATCAAGGGGCTCAGTTCCATTATGGCTCCCATTACAAACTGCATGAAAAAAGGGGAGTTCCAATGGCTCGCTGCTGCATCTAGAGCCTTTATGGAGGTTAAACAAAAGATGACTGAGGCACCAGTCTCACAACATCCTGACTTTAATAAAGTCTTTGAGGTTGCATGTGATGCGTCAGGATTAGGTATCAGCAGTGTCTTAAGTCAAGAAGGCCACCCTACTGCGTACTACAGCGAGAAGTGTAGTGAGGCTAATCAGAGGTACTCCATGTACGAAAAGGAATTTTATGCTGTTGTACTAGCACTTCGCCATTGGCGTTACTATTTGTTACCTCAGGAGTTTGTCTTATATTTTGATCATCAAGCCTTGAGGTATTTTCAGTTTCAGAGAAAATTAAACGTCAAATATGTGAGATAAGTTGTCTTCCTTCAGGAGTACACTTTCGTACTCAACCATCATGCTGGTAGAAAGAATAAACCAATTGATGCCCTCAGTTGAGTCGTAGCCATCCTTCAGGCTATAAGTACTCATGTGATAGGATTCGAGAGGGTGAAAGACGATTATGCTACTTGTTCTAACTTTGGTATCATATTTTTAGAGGTTCAAAATGGAAACTGTCGTGATTATGTTAATTTTGTTATTCGAGATAGTTATCTATTTCATGCCTCTCGACTTTGCATTCCCCGCACTTCACTTAGAGACTTTCTAGTCTGGGAGTTACATGCACGAGGACTTGCTGGTCATTTTGGTTGGTTCGCACTTGTCAATTAGCGAAAGCTAAGAAACGAAACACTGGTTTATACACCTCTCTTCCTGTACCATACACACCATGGAAAGACGTTAGTATGGATTTTGTCCTTGGTCTGCCTAAGACCGCGAGAGGGCATGATTCTATTTTAGTTGTGGTGGATAGATTTCTAAAATGACACATTTTATTCCTTGTAGTAAAACAACTGATGCCTCGCATGTGGCTAAGTTGTTTTTTAAGGAAATTGTTTGGCTCCATGGGTTGCCTACTTTCATTGTGTACGACCGAGATGTCAAGTTTGTTAGTTACTTTTGGAAGACACTCTGGAGGCTTTTTGGGACGAGCTTAAAATTTTCCTTTGCTTTTCATCCTCAGACTGATGGTCAAACTAAGGTTGTTAATCAAAGCTTAGGAGACTTGCTTCGATGTCTAGTAAGAGAGCATTAGGGTCCATGGGATCTATTGTTGCCAACTGTGGAATTTGCTTATAATAATTCTGTCAATCAATCTACTGGTGAGAGCCCTTTTGAGATTGTCACCGGATTTTTCCCTCGCCAGCCCGTTAACCTTATTCCGTTACCACCAGATTCTTTTCCCTCTGCTCAGCATATTCGTGATTCGCATGCCGATATTCGACGCAAAATTGTTATGAGTAATAAAAATTATCAACTTGCTGCAAATACTCATTGTAAAAATCAGGAGTTCAATGAAGGAGATTATGTCCTAGTTCGTGTACGCCCAGAGCGTTATTCTAGAAATTCCTTCAAGAAATTACATGCCCGAGCTTCTAAACCTTACCGTATCCACTGTAAGTTGGGACCCAATGCATATGTACCTGACTTGCCATCAGATATAAGTATTAATCCAACTTTTGATGTGGAGGATTTGTCACCTTACCGAGGCACCTTTGAGCCTCCTTCTTTCCCTTCTAGTTTGTCCACAGTTGGATCTCCTTTGTCAGCAGCTCCAGTGCCTCCACTTCCAGCAGTCCAGCCACAATCTACTGATCAGATAGTTGATATCCTTGATAGTTAGCTCATTACTTCGCCGCAGGGTGAATTACAGCGATTCCTTGTTCGTTGGCGAGGTCGTCCCAACTCAGATTGTACATGGATCACAGAGGATGACTTTCGCAACATTGATCTTGATCTCTTAGAGTAGTATTTTCACAGTTGCTCTCTAGAGGCGAGTTCTTTTCAGCAGGGGAGAGTTGATGGAGAACATGGAATGTTTTGCACCTATGTTAGGCGTCGGCACAGAGACATCTTATTAGGAATATTTTAGTATTTTTTATTTTAATGTTTATTTGATATTTTAGTAATTATTGGTTATTTTGTTTTCCATTAGGGTTTGCCTATAAAAGGCTTTCATGTAACAGACTATGGTAGCTTTTGGAATTATTAATATTATTGATCTTTGAAATCTCTCTCTATTTCTTCTCTTCTCTCTTCTTCCATCTCTCCCTTTCTTTCTTCTCTTCTCCTCTAATTTAACATAAAGAAGGAAATGTTGACTACAATTGGAATACAGTTGTACAAATGACATACTTCATTTTTTTAAGTCAATTTTCATTACTTCATCCCATTTTTTATCAGTCTTGTGTCTTTTACCTTCTATGCAAAATAATATTCCTTTCACTAATGTATATACAAATGTATGTTGTATATGTTCATACCCACTAAGTTCATTTTTTCTTGTTTTATCAAGAGGCGTCAGTCCTAGTTTCTCCATCACACATTCATTATTAATCATATCTCTTTTAGTCACTTCTATCATCCATCTCAACATTATCATTACAGCTATATGTATACGCAGTTCATATTTATTTTTTAACACCCAACACTTAGCTCCGTATGAGATTTGGCCTTATAACTGTCCTATAAAATATATTAATATTTCTTTATCTACATGAATACGCCAATCAAATCACATGCTCTCATATTATTCCTTTATCTTTAGCACGACCTTTAATGCGAGCAACATCACTCTTCCTCGCTAATTCAATTACTGGTCTTTGCTGCTCTAGTCAAACCATGTTAATCAATTTTCTCTTATCTTATCCCCAACACATGCTTCTTTAACCATATCATGAATGTGTTAATTTCTAATTTTATCTTTTCTTCTTTTACTATACAGCCATCTCAACCTTCTCATTTCAACCTCTTCCTTGTGCATTTTAATTTTAGGCTTAATTTCACAAAACCCCCTTGAACTGTCTATATATTTTTTATACCCCTTGCACTAATTTTTTGTCAAGTCAACACATGAACTCTTGAATTTAGAGTCAAAAGCCCCGCCGTCAATTGTCGTTCCAAAAGTAACAGTAATATCATAATCCTTTTTTGTCGACCAATATACCCCAAGGGGCAAGATGAGAAAACGATGCTTGTTATTTTCATTCTTTTTCTTTTTGGCTATTGGTTGAATAATATAGCATTGTCATGATTTATAGACTAAAAAAGATATAAAGTAGACAACTTCATATTCATTAATAGAATCAATTGTACAAAACCTCTCGAACTATACAAAAATTACAAATCACCCCTATATTAAATTTTTACGAGACGATACGAACGAAGTCACAATTACTTTGGAAATCACCTTACAACGAATGAAATAACAATCAACCTCAATATGTTTGGTTTGGTCATGGAAAACTAAGTTACTTGCAATGTGAATAGCTGTCTGGTTATCACAATAGAGAAGAGATGGATCTTGAACTAAAAACCCAAGTTCTTGTAACTGAGTTCTCAACCAAGTTAGCTCACAGGAAGTATGAGCCATGTATTCAGCTTCAGGACCGTGCTACAACTGACTGCTTCTTACTTTTTCAAGTTACTAACTTACCTCCTATAAAAGTACTGTAACCAGTTGTTGATAGTCTATTCGAAGGAGAATCTGCCCAATTAGCATCAGTGTAACCTTCGGTGCATAGATGTCCAGATGATTGATAGAGAAGACCATGACCCGAAGCTCCTTTGAGATACTTCAAAATCCGTATAATTGCGTCTATGTGAGGGATTTGTGGGCTAGCCATAAATTGACTCATAACACTGACTGCATAGGAAATATCTAGATAAGTAATGTTTAGGTAAATCAGCTACATCTTTGGATCATCAACCATGCCATGAACATCAGGCAATAGCTTCAGAATAGTTTTCGTGGGTGTTGCTACAGGTTTAGAGCCAAGATAACCTTTATCCCTTAAGATATCAAGAGTATATTTTCTCTAAGATAAAAAAAATGTTTTTCTTTGATCTCCCAACCTTGATACCAAGAAAATAACGATACTCGTCCAAATCTTTAGTGAGAAAATTCGAACCCAAATGACAAATCAAGATCTGAATCCCCTTCTTGTCACTCTCAGTAATGATGATATCATCCACATAGACTACCAAAAAAGCAATGCCACACTTTATCTTTTTAAAGAAAACTGAATGATCAGCTTGACTTCTAGTCATGCCATGAGCAACCATCACCTTGCTAAATTTATCAAACTATACACGAGATGACTGTTTGAGTTTATAAATAAACTTCTTGAGGTGACAAACACACTCCCCTTGGACTCAAACCTAGGAGGTTGAGCCATGTATACTATCTCGGTAAGATTGCCGTGAAGAAAAGCATTTTTGACATCGAGTTGATGGAGAGGCCAATCAAGATTGGCAACAAGGGATATAATAATGCAATCTGAGTTCAGCTTGGCCATAGAGAGAAAGGCTCAATGTAGTCGATGCCAAAGGTCTGAGTGAAACCCTTTGCAACAAGACGAGCTTTTAATCTGTCAATAGTACCATTTGGATTCTATTTCACTATGCAAACCCAACGATAGCCAACAACATGTGCACCTGTAGGCTTAGGATTAAGATCCCAAGTGTGATTCAATTGTAAAGCATGCATTTCTTCTTCCATAACTTTCCTCCAGCTAGGATGAGAAAGAGCCTCCCTGTAGAACTTAGGAATAGGAATAGATGACAAGGATAAAGAAAAAACTTTAAAGGAAGGGAACAAATGATCATAAGAAACAAAATGAGAGATAAGATAATTAATGCATATCTTTGTACCTTTGTGAACCACAATGGGAAGGTCCAGATCAGACTCAGAAGGAGGGACAATTAGATCTGCAGGCGCTGAGGAGGATGGTGGAGGTTGCAAGGAAGTCTCTACTTAGTTCAACCGTCAAGGCAAGTGGTAGAAGAGGCTCGGCCTATGCAACGGCAGGGGTAGAAGTGGTATACTGGTGACGACGCTGAGTATACACCCTAGGAACTGGAGGAGTGTCAAGAACCAGAGTAGGTAGAACAATCTGTTGAAGAATAGGCTCCTTCAATTCACTGCCTCTATAGAGTAACATGGGACATTCTCAAGACGATTACATCGGCGCACACAAAATGTTTTCTTAGAGAAGGGATATAATATCTATACCCTTTCTGAGTACGAGTATATCTGAGAAATATGCATTTGTGAGCTTGAGGGTCAAGCTTGTCCCACCTCAAACTTAAATTATGTACAAAACAAATGCACCCAAATACTTTTGGGGAAGAAAATGTCATTTGAAAAGGTGATTTTCCTTTAAGGATCCGAGATGGCATTCTATTCAACAGGTATGCCGCAGTAAGAGTTGCATCTCCCCAAAAATATTTAAGTACATTCATTTGGATCAGCAATTCCATTTTGTTGAGGAGTATCAACACATGAAGTATGATGGGTGATAGCCCTCGACTCAAGAAGTTGCTGAATTTACCTTCTTGTATTCAAGAGCATTGTCAGTCCTAAGAATATGTAACTTGGCGTCAAATTGATTAGTGATTTCAGCATAAAAAAAATTTTAAAGTATGACACACTTGAGATCTATCTTTAAGCACATATAACCAAGTTAAACGAGAATATTTATCAATAAACAAAACAAAATATAGTGCACCAAACAAACCAGTAGTTCGTGCTGGACCCAAACATCAGAGTGAACTAGTTCAAAAGGGTGCAAACAAGGCCCATCAGTCCTAAGCTTAAAAGAAGTTCTATGATGCTTACTAAGCTCACAAGTTTTACAATTAAAACTAGAAAAAAGAAGGTAAAGAGGAAACTAAATGCCGAAGATCGTTTAACGAAGGATGTCCAAGATGGTAATGCCACATATACAGAGAGGTCGTGTTATGAAGTGTGGATGGAATAGGTGAGCGAGAAGGTTGAAAGTAGTAGAGACCATCTCTCTCAAAGCCCCCACTAATAATCCTCTTCGTTTTTAGATCTTGAAAGATACTTGGGATGACACGTTATCAAGCAATTCAAGGCAGAGGTAAGGAACAAATAATAAATTAAAGAAAAACTGAGGTAGGTACAAAATAGAGGAGAAGGTTAGACTAGGTGTGCTAAGAGTACTGATTCCCTAAACTGGAGATTTGGATGAGGAAAGAAGACAAGTATTACCTTAACCGAACATAGTGGTTGTGGAGGTGGATGGAAGATTGATACGCTTCACAATTGAATCATACTCTATATTGGGAATAAGAATATGTTCCTTAGCTATGGAGTTAAGAGTTCTCCCCTGTAACCTGATTTGTCAGCTTGTCATGGAGTTCCCACAGTAATCAACAGAATGATTGGTGTGGCCACAATGTGTACATTTCTTGGTACCGCAACCACCATGACCCATGATATCCAAGACGAGAAGATTTGATACGAGTCTAAATCATATAACCGAGAGGAATGGTGTAGGTATTTTTACCCATGATAATTAAAATGAGACAATTTAAGTATAAGTTTCAAGCAAGAGAACTACAAGTTCTAGGTCATCTCTGTCCAAATGAGAGAGAAAAAGAAGAAAAGCCGACTATACAAAAAAGGGGACATAAACTGAGAAGGAGAAAAAGAAGAGGAAGAAGAAGAAACTCACGTTAGGTCTCCAACTTTAACCTTGATGCTCTGATACCATGTAAGAAGTATAAACTAAATTAAGAGAGAAATCTTAGAGAGAGAGAGAGAAAAGAATAGACTGTTTAATTTCAATACTTCAAAGGATGATTACAATCAGAATATATAATGTTCTCAAGAACATAAAATAAGGAAAGCAACAGTTTAGGAAAACAGAAATTAAGGAAAGTAGAAATTATGCCCCTAATTATGGAATGGCTAATCGTGCCCCTAATTAAGGAATAGCTAACTATTTGTTGTATTCACGACAGCCTTATTTGCAAACTTTTAGTAGTTCAGAGGGAAACTTTTTGTCTAAGGGGATAACATAAAAAGTTTCATGGTTCAAGAGGTGTAGCAATAAATTTATTCAAAACTATTTGAAGGACTTTCTTATCTTTTTTGCAATTTCACGTTTCATAACTTTTTTTTTTCCTTTTTTCAATATCAAAGTTACATATAGTTCATTTGGGCTATGTGAAATAACCCTTTCCTTTTTATTTTAAGTGCATAAAGGCAAACCTATCATTTCCATTTGTTGTAATGCCCGTGTTCTCTGGCGTTAATTGATTTTTTTTTTTTGCTTCACTTAGGGTGTTTATTGATACATAGTGGGCAACATGAAAAACACATAGAGTTTATTAATTCTCTGTGAAAGTCTAAATTCTAAGGATCTCTTGCATTATAAACAAGAACAAGAGGGATTAATTAAATTCAATCAATGGGATTTTTTTCCATAGTTTACATGTTAAAATAATTTTTTGGGTTCCTTCTCGAAAATCATATACTCTTAGTACATAAGCAAGAGTTATTTTGAAAATGGACTATATTTTGGTTGTGAATTATGGATTGCAATTTCACATCTACCAATGCATGGAAAGTGCTTATATAACAATCTTATATTAGTAGAGATTGTAGGAGTAAACAAAAAGACTTATAAATGGTTTTTATAGATGTAGAGAATGCATATTGTTGATTTAAATATTTAAGTTGCACCCTCTCTATCAGCTTAAGCTTTTAGAGTAGATGGTTATTAACATGGTATCAGAGCAGGTTTCTACCACAGGCAAAGTCCTGAGTTTGAACCTCACTGTTACCCTAATTAAAAATTGAAGCACGTATTGAACCAAAAGAACGCCACACGTGAGGGGGCATGTTGAGAATTTAAATATTTAAGCTGCACCCTCTCTAACAACTTAAGCTTTTAGAGTAGATGGTTGTTAACACATATGATAAGAGTGCCAAGGAACATAATTTGGTGAACTTTATAAAGAAAAAAAGTCCGAATAAAACATAAATCTTATTCAGGATATATATAATGAGACATTGACTAGAGTTCATACTATATGCAGAGAAACTAGTATATTTCTTATAAAGGTAGGATTACACCAAGGATCAATATTAAATCCTTACCTTTTTACAATAGTGTTAGATGAAAGACATCCAAGAAGACATTCCATGGTGTATGTATGTTATTTGCTGATGACATAGTATTTTTCGATACCTCTAAGGAAGCCTTAGTAATCAAATTAGAAACATAGAGAGACTTTGGAAGCAAAAGGCCTAAAAATCAGTAAAACTAAGGCAACATATATGAAATGTAAATTCGATAAAGTAGCAAGAGATCGATAATAAATATATTATACTTCAACACCAAACAGTTACTCAAAATAACTATTTTCATCAGCATATATGAAATGTAAATTCGATAAAGTAGCAAGAGATAACAATATATATATATATATACACTAGCGTATTGCCAGTGCCTACGACACTATAAAAAATATAATGTTATTTTACATGTAAGGGTAGGTGGATGTGTATGTGAATTTAAGTGTGAGTGTAGTGGGTGAATCGTGACTGTTTGATCGTAGATAGAGAGAGTTATTTTAGACCATAGATAGACATAGATATTTTCATCAGTAAGATTAGTTTTTTAAGCATTTTTGACCGTTAGACATTGATTTTTTTTGGAGGGAGATTCAAACACAATGCTTAAATGTAATATAGATATATTACACTTTAACACCAAACAATTACTCAAAATAACTATTTTCATTATTTAGGGTCAATATATATATATTTTTTTTTGACAAGTAAGATTCATTAAAGGCGCTCAAAAGGGAAGCGCTCCAAGACAATACACAAAAAGCCGGCAACGACCAATTATAATTTCAGCCCATTTATAATTCTTTTCTTATAAAACAGCCCAGCCCAAATTTAAATTAGCCAGACTTGACCCACCTAACCCACCCAATTCTGAAATCAGATTTGACCCAGGCTGTAACTAGATTCTATTCACGCTTAAAATTCAGTTGAGCCTGTCAGTCCGCTCACAATTTAAACATTGTGGAGGTCAATATACTTCAGTTTGTGGAGCTATTTGGAGCATTCTTGACTTAGACACCTTGGCAGTCCAGCAAGTAGAAGGAAAAAAAAATCAGAAGAGGTATTTCACACTGGATTGATCTACTTCCGCCTTTGAAGCAACTTTTGGAGCCTTCTCTGTTCAAATAGCTATTTTGGACTTCAGTAAAGGCCATGTTACCCGAACTCGGGTGCGGGTGCGGGTGCGTGTCTAGAGGTCGGATTCGTCAATCCAACAATATACTGGATATAGGGACTCGGCTAAAAAGTGTCCAATATTTAGACATGGGTACTTGGACACTGCTAAAGAAAAAAAAATGGAAGCTTTTGTATGCACAAGACATCAGTTTTCTAACAAGAATAAAAAAAATAATATTTCAGCAGTATTTTTTATAAGAAAATTTACTCCTATTTTATTACTTTATTTGTTTAGCTCCTTTGCAAATCAAAGCATCATTTAAAGGTAAGTCAAAGCTGTATATATACACGATACATATTACTTAAAAAGTAAAATGAAAGGACAGGACAGCTGTAACCATTATCTGCAGCTGTAGATAGTGGTTGACAGCTGTGAAGTGTAAACCATTACTTTCTGTTAAAAGGCCAAAAGTTTATATCTCTTCACATCCGTAGTTTATAACTCTTTCACATCTGGATAGGCTAATAGACAAGTGGCAGGCATCAGAGCATTAAAACCATTTCGGTCAATCAGTCAAGCAGCATGAAAACACACTCGGACAGTCAAGCATGCTCGGAAAGGTACCAAAACTTACGAAAAGCTAGCGTGTATCCCCAAAGTCGTGTTCAACCTTTCAAAGACGATGATTTCAAACCAGACACCATTTTTGAACCAGAAGCTTCCCAACACCGAGAATGGCAGTCGATCTCACAAATAAAACATGAAAAAAAATTCCTAATCCTTAACAAGCATCAACTCAGACATCCTTTTGTGCATTTTTTACATCAGCTGTGTCCAGTAGCCAAGATGACGAGTCTGACTCATATCCCGTGTCCGAATCCATGTTGTGTCGTGTCAACACGGGTACTCTGGCCGGCACCAGCGAGTCCAGGTAACACAGAGTAAAGGTACACTACTCTCTTGAAAAATTGTGATTTATATTTTTATTTGTTTGTTGAGTTGAAAAAAATAATAATAATGCAAAAGGTCCTTACTTGAATATATATATATATATATATATATATATATATATATCTGTTGTCTTCTTTTCTAGTTCTGCCATCACCAATACTACCTTCCAATTTCCCACCTTTTGCATTAGTTCTCATGCTCTAGTTTGCAATATTCATACGAATCCCCTTGTTTGCATTTTTGTTTCTTGTGTGAACATTGCAGTAATTTATAATCTGGTTTACTTAATTAATTTGAGTCATATATCGACATATCTCCCATAATCCTTGCCGTATTTATCCCATTTCATTAAATCCACCATGACTATTAGAGACTTTTATGATGCCCAAATTGCAATGGGCAAGAAAATTCAAAATATAGAACAGGGCATGAATAGTATTGTAGACTCCATGGCTCAACTCAGGGAAGAGGTGGCTAAACTGATCATTGTAAGGACTGTGAGCATTTTTGGCCTATTTTCCTTTAATTTCATTTATTGTCATAATAATGCTTTAAATGATTATATATGTGTTTTAAATGTAAAATATATGTTTAGATAACTTATTTAAGGTTTTGAAAAATTTTCGGGACGTTTGACAAAAGTTAACTTTTTCGAGTCCGGTTGACCTAGGGGCGCGAGTCCCGTGGGCCTAGAAAATCCAAAAGTGTCGGAATGACTCCAAATTGAAGGGTAGCTTAAAAAATATATTTGACGAGCTACGGAATCGATTACGTGTCAATAGGAGTTACAGAACTCCCGAAAATGAGCCCAAGAAGGTTTAGGGAAAAGGTGATGGCATTTTTGTGAATAAGTGTAGGTCATTTTGCTATAAATAGCAAAGTTAGGAATTTCAATTCATTCTCCTTCTTCCATCAGCCGAGAGACCTCATAAATATATATATATAGATAGCTATATATCATCTTCTTCCTTCTTCATTAAATTAGAGGGACTTAAGATGAGAATTAGAAGAAGCCGAAAAAGAGAGAAACGGTCTATGCGTTGAGGGCTCAAGATTGGTCCGATCAAAATCATCTTCGAACAAAGTTAAAGTTTTTGGGAGATTTTAGCTTGGAATTGAGGTGGGGTTGTTCTCTCCTTCTTATCATCGATTCCTTAAGAATTGATGTGAATTCCATTAGTTAGTATGTCTAGAATTGCTAAAAAATGAGTCTTGCACTTTTAATTGGGTCAATTCATGTTAATTGATGATATTGTTGAATTCATGTGTATTAAATTGTGTTTACATGCCTAAGTGTTGTTAATTGTGGAGGAATGTTGCTTTATAACATGAATTATAGTGTAGAGACCATGTTATGCATAATGCATGCTATAATGCATGCTATGTGTCTGATAAGATGCATGAAAATGATCATTTCGTCAAATGTTGCATTGTGATATGCATGGAATTACATGTTTTAGCATGTGAATTAAGTGGCTTATGATGCACTTGAATTATGGGATTGTTGCATTGTGATATGTATGAAATTACATGTTTTAGCATGTGGATTAAGTGACTTATGATGCACTTGAAATTGTATGTGTTGCCATACTTGAAATCTATTTGATTGGTTGTTGATTTTGGGAGTAGGTTGGAAATGAAAAAGGGCTCCGATCCCATAACTTAGCCAAGGGGTTTTGTCTATGCCTTCGGGTTAGTAGCCCGTGAAGTAAAATATTTGAATTTTGTCTACACCCTTTGGTTTTAGCCTGTGAAGTAGAATATTTGAAAAAATTGCTCGAAAAGCTTTAAACTCGCAACCTACAACTACTCCCACCCTTATGTGATTTCGAAACTTATGTGACTTGGTGTTTAAGTCTTGTTGTTGAATTGTGATATACATGTTGATATTTATGTAACTTTCAACTTTATATGAGTATTGCTGAGCATGTATTTCATTAAGTGTTGAGTTGAGATTTTCTTGAGTATCTGCATTGTTGTATGTCATGTAGTGTGTAGGAATGCCATGTTAACACCTCACGAGCATTAGGAACATACTATGTATTGTAGAGATGCCATGCTTGCATTCATGTAGGTCGCGTCGAGTCGATGCATAAGTTAGTTTAGGTATCTCTACTGGGCATAGTTGTATGCTCATCCCGCTCCCCCAACCATTTTTACAAATAAGGCACCGGTGATAGATGGAACTTGAAGTGCTCGGGTCGTGGGATTTACTCTTCGTTGCTATCTATTAGTTCATGTTTCTATATGCCATGCTTAGGCATTTATCGAACTTGTAATTCGGATTATATATGTATGAGTCGTGTTTGGCACTTGAAACCAATTGAGGACAAGATATAGGATTTATATTCAAGTTGAATTTCTTTCCTTTACATAGTTAAATTGCAGTTCTATTATTAATTCCACACGTGCAACTTGTGAGAATGGTGGTGTTAATGAATTTTATTTTCATTAATGTCCAAGAATGTTTATGATCTAAATGTTATTTAAATAGAGTGTATGAAATGCATGAATTATCATTGTTGGGTTCTAAGTGTATGATGAGGAGTATAATTGTGGTGAATTATCATATTGTGGATATTTGGGATGTGTAAAAAAAAATGATAATTATGTTCTATGATTATATGTTTAGGATGATGCATTGGGATAAGAATGACAATTGTAATCACTTGGTGAATTTGTTAATGTTCTAGGGTGAGATGTATCGTAATTTCGATGCATCGTAACCAACATTACAGTGCATCGTAATGTGTAGCAGGGTGGACAATTGAGATAAAATTTGAGAATTGTTTAGGGGCATATGTGAGATCACGTGTGGGGTCATAATAGATTATTTAGGCTGAATCACACATAGGTAAATGTACGCATGTAATTATGATTCCGTATTGATTAGTGATTGAAGTAGTGTATTAGATTTTAATAGATGAAATCGCCCTTATAGTTCGAACAAACTCCGAAATTGGTCCAAACTTCAATCGGGTATAATTTCTTTGTTTTAAATCGGAATTGAGCATGGTTTTTTTTTTAAATTAAGTATTTTTAAATCCTCTTTCCATTGGAATTGGCTAATGTTGAGTTGCACACATATATAAGTGCGTACATAATTAAACTTCCGCGGTAATTATGAGTTAAGATGGTTCATTGGGGTTTAATAGACAGGCTCACTCTCGGGATTTGGACTTGGATCAGGGGAGTCTCGGTGGTCCAGATTTTGGGGCGTGACACCACTTCTATGGGTAAGCATCCTATTGATGAACATGAGGCATATAGTGATGACATGATGTGCATCCCATCTATCCTTATAGGGAAAGATGACTGGACGCACACTAACATATTTCATACATATCTCAGATTTGGAGAAATAGTATGTAAAATCATTATAGAGGGAGAAAGTTTAATTAATGCAGTGTCAAAATCAGGTGTTGCTAGAATGAAGCTTAAGCCTGAACCTCACCCACAACCATATAGGATGGCCTGGGTTGATGGAACTTTATTGACAGTCACTGAAAGGTGTTTAGTTCCTATTCAAATGGGTGCTTATTATGATAATATTTGGTGTGATGTTTTACCTTTAACTGTAGCCCATGTGCTACTTGGTCACCCTTGGATCTATGACCTAGGTACTAGTGTGCTACTCATTGAAGTAGAGACAACACTTACGCTTTCAAATACGGTGGTAAAACTATCATGCTAAGACCTAAAAAATGACCAGAAAAGGATTCAAAAACACTACATAGGGTTTCTCCTCAAATTAATGATGACAGACATTTGTTGACAAGAAAAGAAGTAGTGCTTAAGGAAGTTTTCCATGATCCATCTGAAAATGTGTGTAATTCTCCACGACCTGATTCTAATGTCCCACCCATCCCATGCATCCTAAGGAGTGTGTTGAACATGAACAACAAATGATTAGATCTTCAAAGAAACATTTATTCTTCTATTGTGTCAGAAAAGGATGTCAAGTATAAAAGTCATTTTTGGATAACACTTTGGACATCTTTGGACACCAATTTGAACTTTTCATTTGCATATTGGCCTCAAACTGAAAAGGAAATTGGGATTGTGAACCTTTGCTTAAGAAAGTTGGTTAGTTATTTTGTAATAGTGCACCTTGACACTTGAGGCTTATTGTTATCTATTGTGGAGTTTGCATATTATAGATTGGTCAAATGGTCTGTTAGTCATAGTTCTTTTGAAATTCTATCTGGTTTTTCCTCTCGCCAGCACATTGACTTTATTCCATTGCTTCCACATTCTTATCCATTTAAAATTTCTGATTCCTTTGTCCAGCTTGTCCATGAGCTTCATGCTGATATGAGAGGGCAAATTGTTGAGTAATAGAAATTATGATTTTATTGCATATGCTCATCATAGGAATCATGAATGTTTGAAAGGAGACTATGTTATAATCCGTAAACCACCACAACCTTATCCTTATATCTCCTTTGAGGTATTGCAAATCAAGGTCATTGGACATCTCCACATCGTTCATAAATCTGGACCTAATGTATATTTATTTTACTTTCCAATCAGATAATAGTATTAGTCCAAATTTTCATGTGAAGTATTTGATGTCTAGCCGTGGTACCTATGAACCTTCTGTGTTGTTAGCTTGTGTTTACAGGTGGAGTTATATTTTCTTCGACATCAATACTTGTTTTCCCAGCATGTCAATGGTATTTGGATTGGGTTGAGGATGTTCTTGATCCTAACTTTTTAGCGTGGTATCCGCTTTACTCTTCAGAGAAGAGTTCTTCTGAGCCAGGGAGAATTGATGCAAAGCGAGATATGATTCATAACATGTGTTGCTCGTGCTTCAACATTATTTATAGAGAAGAGGGAAAGAGAAATAAAATTAAGTATTTTAGTAAATTAGGGTTTTATTTATGCTTGTGGTTATTTTTGGCAATGTTTGAAGTTTAAGGTTATTTTGGTATTTTTTTATAGAATATTAGGGTTTTCTTATATTTTTGCCTATATAAAGGCTCATATGTAATTAGAATAGTCACTTTTGATGATTATTGAAAATTAAATATTGAGTGAATACTTCTTCACTCTCATTCTTCTTCTCCCTCATTCTTCTTCTTCTCTTCTCTCTCACTCTCTCCTCTTCTCTCTTGTCCTACTGATTTCGAAGCAGCCCTTACCTGTTCCGCATCACTTTATCTATGTATTCAATAAAATATTGAAAGGTAGATATTGCTAATTTTACTCAATCAGAGGGAAGCTTGTAAAACACAATAACTACATTTCTACCAAAAAATAAGCCCATAAACTGAGAGATTCAAATACCTCACCAGAAAATTCAAGGAATTTGAGAACTATAAAATAATATGGCAAGTAAACCTGGACCTATAATTATTGATATAAAAGAGGGAGGACGAAAGGGAAGGAAAAAAATCATACCACATGAAATCCCGAATAAAGAGCGCACGTGGGATCATAAGTCCATTCCCAATCATGGCAAGCAGCATTGAGAAAGCCGATAAACCTTTGATGTTATCAGGATTCAGGAAATTTGTCCACTGAACAGAAAGCACGAAACTTGTAAGAGAACTAATGTCAAACAAATGTTTTAAATTTCACTCAGTAGCACAATGCAGATTACCATTTGTGAAACAGGCATCCACATGAAGAGAAGTGTGGCAGTCCATCCAGATATTGACCCAACAAATTTGACTCCTTTCTCTGGAAGTTTTCCAATTCGTGCCTGCAAAAGTTAGCAGATGCAGGTTTAGAGATGTGATAGATCCAACACCCTTTCTATAATTAAGTTTTCAACCACAAAAATAAATAAATAAAGAAGTTAACAAACAAGTTTTTTTTTTTTTTGTAAATAGAATACATTAAAGAGCGGTCGAACAGGGAGTGCAACCAAATACAACTGCACAAAACCCAAAGAAACTGCTAAGCTCACAGACTATCCACAAAATCTACAAAGTCATCCATATATTTACAGAGCCACCCTCTAACCCAAAAAAATAGAGAACTCAAAATGGAATGTTTCAACACCCAAATAGGAGCCTCCTCCCCATGAAAGGATCTCCTATTCCTCTCCCTCCACAAGCCCCACCACAGACAAAGAGGGGTCACTCCCTAAGTATCTCAGGCTTGACTATCCACTAGACAACCTCTCCAAACCTCAACCATGCTCCTCGTGGAATCCAACAAAACCCAATGAACATCATAAATAGAAAAGAACATAGACCAAACATCTCTAGCGACGGGACAATGCAAAACTAGATCATTCACTGATTCCTAATCCCTCTTGCACAAATAGCCTTCCAAGGAAAAGGGGAACCCCGAGGCTACCTCCTATAAAATGATCTGACCTCGAAGACCCCATGTCTAGAACCTGCCCAATAACACTAATCCCCATCCCCTCCACAACACAATCCACATGCTGACAATACAATAAAGCCAAAAAACTCAATGGTTTCTTACAATTCCCAATCCTGCAAATGCCGCTCAAATTGCGCGTCCCAAGTCACCCACCTATTATCATGCTAATATTAAGCTACTATGCATCTGTAACACAATCTCATCTTCTTTGATGCAATATAATACCAAATTCTAGTAATCACTTACCTCGATGTGACAAATTGCAACTGTGTATTCTGCCTCTTGTGTTTCTACGCTCATGCTCTGCTCCTATGGCTAGTTCTCATCAATCTAACTCTAACTTGTCACACATCGGATCCGGATGGGGAAGGACTTGGGCATATAAGGGTGGG
Organism: Cornus controversa; assembly: GCA_026545225.1. Lineage (NCBI taxonomy): Eukaryota > Viridiplantae > Streptophyta > Magnoliopsida > Cornales > Cornaceae > Cornus > Cornus controversa. Next base: position 12,143,161 of record CM048850.1, read on the forward strand.
AATGCAGCACTACCTAATACAACTTAGGCTTTTGGGTCATTGGTAAGTGTCCAACCCATTATAATTGGTATCAAAGCCAAACCCACTCCTTAGTCCGGTGTCACGCCAAGCGCCCAGCTTGGAAGTGTTAGGGTGTGCCCGCCCGGGCAAGGTAGCCTGATCGTAACGAGATTGTTGCGAGTTCAGGTGGAGGAAAATGTTAGAGAGGCTAACTTGTCCCATAACAGATCCGAATGGGGAAGGACTCGGGCATATAAGGGTGGGTATGCAGCACTACCCAATAGCTTAGGCTTTTGGGTTAGAGGGCAAGTGCCCGACCCATTTCAGTTAGTATTAGAGCTTCGTTTGACATTCATGGCTGGCCCAATAGCTTCTGAACACTTCAGGAAACGTGTTGCCAAATTGGAGGACTTTGTTGGTCCACCTCAATCCAATGATGTTGTTGTTTTATCGGTGCAAGCAAAGCAGACCATTGCTGAAATGCAGCAGATATGTGTTAATGTAGATGAGTTCATCTTGGAAATAAACAAGAAGCTTTCCACCATCGTGGAGGATGTTCTGTCCTTGACAAAAGTCTTCAAAGCTAATTTGAAGGACGTGGAGGATGAATTGCTCTTGTTAAGAGAGCTCTTCATAATCAAACAGTGCTGGGAGAAGCACCACCTTCAAAAGATCGAGGTTCCAGAACCCAAGCCTTTTGGAGGCACTCGAAGTGTCAAAGCTAGAGAATTTCCTATGGGACGTGGAGCAATACTTCAAGGCTGCTCGCGTACCAGAGGCTGAGCGGGTTACCATCACTTCCATGTGTCTTTCCGGTGACACCAAGCTTTGGTGGCGTACTCGAATGGAGGACGATGCAAGTGTTGGAAGGCCCAGAATTGAGACCTGGGATGCCTTGAAGAAGGAGTTGAAATTCCTCCCTTGCAACACTACCTGGGTTACTAGGGAGTCCCTTAAGAAGTTGAAACACACTGACACTGTACGGAACTATGTGAAGGATTTCAGTTCTTTGATGTTGGACATCAAGAATGTGTCAGAGGAAGACAGACTTTTCAATTTCATGTCTGGGTTGTAGACCTAGGCACAAGTAGAGTTGAGGCAGCAAGGTGTGCGATACCTTCCTATAACCATGGCTGCTGCCTATGGCTTAGTGGACTTCAAGATTAGCGGGTCTAACAAACGTTCAGACAAGAAGAAGTCCAATGGAGGCCAGAACAACAGTAAGAATGTCTCTAAATTCAATAAGCAAGGTGACAAAAAGAAGAAAGTTGTTGGTAACACCAACAAATACAAGAAGGACCTAAAACAAGCCAGCACGAGTGGCGCCAAGCCATTCTCTAGTGGTTGTTTCATTTGCAGCGGACTGCATCGTGTCAGAGATTTCCCAAAGCGTTAAAAACTTGGTGCAGTTGTGGCTGACAAAGATAGTGACTCTGAAGGAGATGTCCCAACCCGAGGTCAATCTATTGCAATTACTCAATGCCATCACTATGGAGAAAGCCCAACCACAAAAAGGGTTGATGTATGTGTGGGCATGGTTTAATGGCAAAGAGGTACCTAGCCATGGTTGACACTGGTGCTTCCCATAATTTTGTTGCAGAAAAGGAAGTTGAGCATCTTGACTTGAAGCTCTCTGAAAATACAAGCAAAATCAAGGTGGTCAATTCAGCAGCCAAACCTATCCAAGGCATGGCTACTACCACTCTCAAGGTGGGGGAGTGAGAAGGAAAGGTCAGTATTATAGCAGTGCCATTGGATGACTTTGATGTTATCCTTGGCAATGATTTCTTCTTGAAGGCAAAGGTGGCACTAATGCCACACTTGGGTGGGATGCTGATTACGGATGAGCAAAGCTCATGCTTTGTACCGGCGGTTTCCAAGGTACATTGCAAAGACAGTAAAGGTAAAGGCATACTTTCTGCTTTACAGGTGAAAGCAGAATTGAAGAAGGGGGAATGTACTTGTCTCGCAGCCCTAATTGAGATCAAGCCAAATGTGCATGCCGAAGTCCCAAATGCAATAGCAGACATACTTGGTGAGTTTTCTGATGTTATGCCCCCAGAACTCCCCAAGAAACTTCCCCGAAGGCATGCAGTTAACCACAAGATTGAGTTGGAGCCTGGCACAAGGCCCCCAACACAAGCACCATACCGCATGGTTCCTTTAGACCTGGCGGAATTGAGAAAGCAGTTGAATGAGTTGTTGGATGCAAGTTTGATCCAACCCTCTAAAGCTCCCTATGGTGCTCCGGTCTTATTTTAGCGAAAGCAAGACGGGTCTATGAGAATGTGTGTTGACTACAATGTTCTTAACAAGGTCACTGACAAGTATCCAATTCCTAATGCAACAGACTTGTTTGACCAGTTGTCAAGAGCTTCCTACTTTACCAAATTGGACTTGCGTGCAGGTTACTGGCAAGTCAGAATTGCAGAAGGAGATGAAGCCAAAACTGCTTGTGTTACTCATTATGGCTCATATGAGTTCCTTGTAATGTCGTTTGGGCTCCCGAATGCCCCGGCTACATTCTGTAATTTAATTAATGATGTATTTTACGAGTACATTGATCAGTTTATCGTGGTATACTTAAATGACATTGTGGTGTTCAGCGAATCCTTGGAGGATCACTTACGTCATCTAAGATGGGTGTTCTCACGGCTTAGGGAGCACTAGCTTTTCGTCAAAAAGGAAAAGTGTGAATTATGTTGCGATGAGAGCATGTTCTTGGGGCATTGGGTTAGCAAGGGCACAATCCAGTTGGATGAGCAGAAAGTGCAGGCTGTAGTTGACTTGCCAGCTCCAACTAAGGTAACTGAGTTACGTTCCTTTCTTGGTCTTGCTAACTACTATCGCAAGTTCATCAAGGGCTATTCAAAGAAGGTAAATCCCTTGACGGACTTGTTGAAGAAAGATTAGAAATGATGCTGGACAGAAGCATGCGGCTTGCAGACTTCAGTTTGCCATATCAAGTCCATATAAATGCCTCTGATTGTGCTATTGGCGGGGTACTGGTTCAAGAGGGTCATCCTTGTGCATTTGAAAGTCACAAATTCAAGGATGTTGAACAGAGATACTCCACGCATGAAAAGGAAATGACGGCAGTGGTTCATTGCCTTGATGCTTGAAGCATTATTGTTGGGCACTCAGTTTATTGTCGTGACAGACAATGTTGCCAACACCTACTTCAAAACACATAAGTAGTTGTCCCCGAAGCAGGCACAGTGGCAAGAGTTCCTAGCAGAGTTCAATTTTCAGTGGGTGCACATGCCTGAAAAGCAAAATCAGGTAGCAGACGCACTACGTAGAAAAGAAGAGCGAGAGTATGTGGCTGCACTCACTACTATGTACACAAACTTCTTGGAGTGAATCAAACAGGAAGCCACTAATGATACTGTCTAAACCAAACTCAAACAGCAGGTGCAGGAGGGTTTGGTGCGCAGATATTGGATAGAGGGTGAGCTCCTTTATGCCAAAGGTCGTAGGTTGTATGTTCCTAGTGGTGGGGTACTGCGCAAAGAACTAACGAGGGAGATGCATGACACGTAGTGGGCTGGACATCTAGGTGTGGAGCGGATGCTTGTTCTCATCTCTAGAAGATTTTATTGGCGAAGGATGGAAGATGACATTGAATCTAGTCAAGTCAGCTTGTGCAATCTGTCAAAGGAGGTTGCACAACACTTGCCCATGACTCCCCCAATTTAGCATATATAGGAGACATGGTGCAATATGCTGGCCACCACTTGCACCACCACCTATTGTCATGCCTATATTTATTGTTGAGCATATATATGTGGTTGCCAACCACTTCCCCATCTCCCCATAATGTCAGCATATGTGAGAGAAGTGCTAGCAACTACTGGTAACCACTTGTTGACCAACCCACTGAATGCCACATGTTCATGTCATTTGTCAAGTTAAGCTTTGTCATGTGCCCATGGTTTAACCCCATGTTCATACCCATGTTTGTGCCCATCAGCAACATCTGAGACCAACCGAGTGGAGGCCTAGCCCAATGCCAAGCCCAATCTTTCGTTCCCTTTGTTTGTGGATCAATACCCATTTGTCTTAACCAAGCGTAGCCCATGGCTTAGTTTGTTGGGCTATGCTAGTGTCATGCCCATAATGAAATTCGTCCTAGCCCATACCTTCACGCACATGAGGCTTGCGAGCCATAACCAAGCCTAATGCATATGTCTTAAGCCATCACCTTGCCTAAGGGCAAGTTTGCACACCCATGGGCCCATAATGCACGTGGCATGCTTGCCATGCGCATGGCTTGGGGAGCACCAGCAAGTGCTGCCCACCCATGAGGCCATCGCCGCCGCAACCATCATGTGCCACCACCTTTGGGGTGGTGCATAACCATGCCAAGGCATGTTTGGCGTGCTCCCAATGTCTTCCTCGTGTTAGGCTTGCCATAGCCTAGTCAAGTCTGCATGGGTGCCGGAGGGTGGAAGTGAGAGTATCCATACCTTCTATATATGCAAAACGAAAATTCAGCACTTTGACAGGAACAAACATCACCTATGTTTGAGGAGTCGTAATGCCCATAAATAATTATAGATATTTCCAAATAATACCAAACTTTAGGACTGGGCTTCAAATGATATTAGGAGACTCCAATAAAATCCCCAAGTCAAAACTCCATGGAATTCCCGAAATTCTTGATATTTGCCAAAATGCAACTATTGCATGCTTGTGGCATGATGACAGCCCCATTATGCACCAGAAGGCTATCAAGGGCTTAGTCATGGGTATACCATGGCATAACCCCTAGCATTAGAGGTTGTCATTCGTGTAACAAACCTCCCCCACCAGAGGAGTCTGACGTCCTCATCGAGAGCTTTCCCAAGTAATCCCGCACCTGTTTTTCAAACTGCCATAATGTCACATCTTTCTCCCATATCTTATGGACCCCTAATGAAAATTACTTCATCCAAGTTAGGTAAACTATGGTAAGTGATTTCATGAGGATCAAATGGTCACAAATAGGGAGTCCTTGAGTAAGTTCCTATCCGTTCAAAATAAACTCACAATTGAAGCAAACTGGAGTACCTAATCATTCTACTACACGAAAGGAGGAATAGGATTTATTGGAATGTGGTACCACATGTACTTTAAGACACGGTGTGGAAAGGGGTAGGTGTAAGTAGATTACATGGTTTGCCATTTCTAAACACGAGAGTGATCCTATTTTAATAAGTGATTGAGTAATTATACTTTCCACAAAATTTGTTATATCAGGGTATGGAAGTGCATAAATTGTTTTTGAGTTAAGTTATTGGTGTGGCATGTTCTTTCCTTTAATATTTTCTTAAGAAACTATCTTGTTAGATTTTGATTCATTTTTTCTTCTCTCACACTTAAAATTTGAGAAGTTCACAGAAGAATAGGATAAAATTGTATGAATTCCATAAACTTAATATTACGAAGCAGAAGGCACTATTGTTTGGAACAAGTGATCCATAATGTAAATAGCTTGGGTATAAGTTCTCTCTCATAGCCGTGCTCAAAAACAACTTTTACTTGAAAAATCATTTAGATTCCTAGAGGTTTCTAGTTCAATTTTAAAGCTGTTGGAACCAGAAACAATCTTAAAAATGCGAAATACCAACCATGTATTCAATATGATGATGGATGTTTAAAAATTTGGCATCTATTGTTTCAAATTCGAAAAGACTAAATTCATAGATTGGCATACAAGGAATGGAACTCTGTGAACTTTATAGTTAAATATAAATTAAAAACTCAAAATGGAGAAAGTAGAAACCAAAAATAGTTTTATGTACTTGATGTTGAAGTGATATTAATATCTTTGAGACTTTCTAAGTTTCTAACAGAGACATGGCGATTATGCAGTCTATCAATTAATGCAAATTAGAAAAATACATTAAATATGTAATTAAATCATATTAGCAGTTTCATTTTTCTAATGAATAATTTATTGCACCAAGTGGCTCATATACCCAATGGAAATACAACAGATCTCCCTTACTTGGACTAAAATAACACAAATATTTAGAAAAGCTATCCAAAGATGAAAAGAAAATGCACACAGCTCCTTTTAATTATACCAGATGATCACCCATGACACCCAAAGCCTAACTTTGCTATGGAATAGTAGTGAATTTGGGGTGCCAATGCTATGTTTATGGATATAGAAAAATAGGTTTGTGATGATATGCAAGAGACTTACTTGGGCTGAACAAGACAATTTATGCATTTGAGGAAGCTATCATCACAAGACTATAAGTTATTCAGAATAAGTGAATCTGTTGTTCTATCATGTGAGGATTTACTTAATATGCTTGGTCATTTCCCCTTATCCTTTGAAATGCACCTTGTATGTTTTATCATAATATGTGTGTTGATACATTTTCCTTATCCTCCAAGAAAAAGAAAAAATATAAAAGAAAAGCAAATTAGTAACAGGAGTTGCCAGCTAAAGTAGCCTTACCAGAAACTTGCCCGAAATCACAAGGAAGATTAATTGATGTGCTAAGAATTATGCTGCATATAGCTTTGTAAATGTGCCAACAGACTGCCATACAAAGGACACTAACACAAATTAAAGTTGAAAGAAAATCCTTAAGCAACCTACTTTTTTAGAGAGATAGTAGAAAAAGTAGATCTACACAAAATTCATTCTTTTTAAGTATGTGGTCACTCGTTTAAATAAATGGAGTACCCATTTCAGGTACTTGGCAATCAAGTATGAGTATGGGATATGAGTCCAACATGTTTGGTAAGACATGCACAATGAAAGCATATCTGACAATCTAAGAAGCACGGATACGGATACGGGACACAGATACGATACAACACGGACACAGCGACACGGCAAATCCTAAAAAACTAGGATACGGACACAGCAGGGACACGCGACTAATAAATATATTGTTTTATATATGTGAGATCAACCTAACAATGAAAAATTCACAAATCATAATAATTAATGAGCTATAAAAATAATTAGTTTATCGTTTAAAGAACTACACAATTGAATCTACTCCACAATAATGATAATAGTTGTTTTCTAAAAAAAAATTGAAATATTATATGGTATGACTGCTATATTTTATGAAAAAAATTCAAATGAGTCATCATATTTACATTTTAAACTATCTTTCTTTTTAAAACTTTCTAAAAACTCTCTAACGATATGACACGCGTGTCGGACACGTGTCGATGGTGTGTCTATGCCGTGTCCGTGGTGTGTCCAAAAATAAAAAAATTAGGACACGTATTTTGGCGTGTCCGACACGTGTCGGGGCGTGTCCGACGAGTGTCGGCGTCCGATACGTGTCCGACACGGATTCTTCAACCTTTTAGGTGTGTCCGTGCTTCCTAGCTGACAATTCACCATTGTACCTAAAACCCTCTTATTATATTTCTTTTGTTGCATTATTACTTTAAAACAAGTGAAGTATCAACATTGTACTCTCACAGGCTTTATTGATAGTTTGATACTATGTTGATAAAAGCACCATTAGAAATTAAAAGAAGAATATTAAAGGGAATGTGTCACACTCAATACTTTGTACTGCTGCACTCCAATTGACTTTTTAATATAGGAAATTACACAATTATACTTAAAAATGGAGCGTAAGAGTAAGGAAACTTGTGAAATTTCAAAGTAACTGGAGTACAAAAGTATAAAATTAAATGTGATTAAAGAAAAAGAACATTTAGTCATGTCCTTCTATCCTTGGGTTTGGAGATTTGTAATACCCGATGCTTAGATACATAGACATAACAGACGTATGTATGTCCATGTAACATAACCTTTCAGCATAATAAAAAGCCGTGTCACATAACCTAAATGATGAATGGGATTATGTTTAATTATGAAAATCATCCCGGGATACTGCTTGATCATCTTCCTGGTACTAAAACAATGAGACAAGAATAAAATAAAATTAATGCAGGTTTTTTGGTGCATTTACCAAAAACATTGTGGAAGATTGTGTGTACCCGACCCTGCCACTCTACATATTGTCGAGGTGGCAACCAACATGGCATCTTCAATCAGCCACATGCATCTCCATAGAACCCAATCACCAATGTCTGTTGACATATGGATGCTGGCTGTTCGTTTAGCTCCATTTATGAACTCACACCATGTATCTGTGGCTGAGCCAACTTTTCCAGCTCAATGAGGTCTGACTGTACACACTTCTTCAGTCATGAAATCAGACTTCCCCAGAGACAAACCTCTTCAATGGAAATCCTCTCAGCAGCACCCTGATGCTCCTACTGCTCGGGACCAGGACCTGGGAACTCCAATATCTTGGTACGCTGCCATCTTTTGGTTACACTGGTGATTAAAATATAGGTTCATCAAGGTTCCCACTAACAGTTTACACCTTGGCACGTCTTAAAAAAAGAGACACTACTTGACCCTCAACATGACATGTCCCAAAATAATGTGGCATCATCCTATTGGACCACACCAGCTAATACATGGTAGCCTCTCATGGGACGTTCCACTAATGTGTGATGGCACCCATTAGGCGTTGACAGTGATATGAAAAAGATGCCTCACGGCCTTCTAGCCATCTAGTGTTGTGCCCTCCTAGTGCCACTGCCACCAATGCTCATCTACCAACTGCGTCTTATAAAACTCCTAGGGACACATAAGAAACACTTGCCTCCACTAAATTGGTTTCTCCCTTTTCACATTAATAAGTGAGGATTGACTCTTTGGCACATTTAATATAAAGCATGACCATTTTTCAAGGGCTAAGAACAATCCAGAGAAACCTCAACCTCTTCAAATCAAAGCCAATCCCAAAGGGCAAAGGGGCACCGCCCTACTAGCCTACTACCACTTTCTCTTTCTCTAATATGATAGTCTTGGCTTCCACCTAGGTACTCCACCTAAGCCCCTATCATTTAATGTGTAAATCCACTTCACCCACAAGAATCCACAGGATGAGTGATTGGAGTTCAACAATTGAAAGATCCATTAAGATTAAAATCATTTTTCCCTCCCACTTATGAGTTCAACATTTATAAAGATTCCACCACTGCAAAAACATACTGAAGCTCCAAGTCTAGAAATCCTCCTAGCTTCTCGAAATTGTCCAGTTGTGTGATACCTAGAGAACTTTAAAAAAAAAAAAAAAACTACAATAATTGTATAGAAAATTTGCCCGCCTTTTACCTTTTCATTTCTGAATCAGTAGATCCAATTGTCAGGGTTATGGATGTGTTTATTTACTCCTATTCATTAGCATCTAGCAATGAAATAATTCATTAGACTTCTAATACTTTTACCTTTCAAAAATTTGTGGCTGAATGACTAAAAATCTTCATATTCTTTGCAAGTAAAAGAATTAAGCTCTTCTGCTACTTCTATGGGATTAGATTTGTCAAAACCAGAAGAGGTGCATAAATTGCAAGATCTCCTTGGCCACAATTGAAACAAAGACAAAGTAATAGACAATATACCATTTGTTCTTGTTTCTGATAAACCACATCTCCCGAATTAGGATCCAAATATCTCGTACTTGCAGCTAAACATAGAACTTATACATGCATTTCCCCAGACAACAAATGATCAATTTGTTATTCCTCTCCACCACTTCTTGAATCAAACAGAATTGACCAACAGCTCAAACTATCTGCTGATTTGAGCCCAGCACCACAATCATTAGTTTAGTTAACTGGGAAACTAAATTGCAAATCATTTTTTAAATGAATGCTTAAATAATTAGAAAAGGAAAATATGATGTTATGCATTATAAAGGTAACAAGAAAACTAAACACACCTCATTCTGGCAGTGGATCATTCAATCATTATTTCCTTCAGTATTATATGTTTGGGTAAACTCCTCACTGAATCATTATCTGATTCATGGTTGAAAAACTAAATATTACAACCAATGCATAATTCTTTAGTTGATGCTACGATTTTGTAACACATTGATGTTTGAATGACAACAACAATTAGATTGTGAAGACAACAACAGATCATAGGAAGTGGTGACTGTTGACACAAATATTATCTAAATATTATCGAGTGTCTATCTGCATAGAACAAAATCCAATGACTTTGGTACAAGTCAAAACTCCTGGATGATCACAACTTTCACATTGGTATTCTCATAGTTTACTCATAACTGAAATTCTTTCCTTTTAGGATTGATTAATCTTGATTTTTCTCTCCCTTATATTACCCTTTTGACAAAGAGAACTCTGTATGACATGATTATAACCAAGCAATCCATGCATCAGTGTTTATCAATAATAGCAGAATAAAAAACTTACCATAATAACAGCTACCACGGCTACAATGAAAGATATCACTGCTGGCAAAATACTATTTGGAATATAAGGGACGAATGTCGACCACATAACCTGGATTTTGGTCCACAAAAAGAAAAAAGAAAAAAGAAAAGGTCAGAGACAGAGTAAAGAGGGTTTAGGAATAAGGGTTTGTGTGAGTTATAAATATAGAGAGAGAGAGTACTTGAGGAAGGGCAGAGAGGCCAGCAACAGTGATGAAATCCTCCCAAAAGGACCAAATTCGATGATTAAGCAAATCGAAGTAATTCATAAAATTCAAAATGAGACCAGAAGCCACCACTACAGAAGTTATGGCGAATTGAGGGAGAGGCATGGCTTCAGCCATAGCAAGCTGAGTGATCACCACATATATGGAGACCACTCCCAATGTCTGCACCACAACCACTTCTTTCTCCTTCTTGTTCGCAAAATAAGATAGCAACGAAAGATTTCCAAGCAAACCGGTGAACATCCCCTAATCATAATAATCATCAATTGGACTAATTTAGGAGATTCATCTAGATTGATGGTTGTCAAGAATTCAAGTAACTAAGCTTATATATATGACATATACATATATGTTTGTATGTGAAAATACAAAAGAATTGCAAAATGAAATGGTGGGGTTTAAATTAATTACCAGCCATGGAACAGCAAAAAGTGCAGACTTATTCCCTGCGAGAAGATTACGCGCATTAAGTATGATCTGAGGCATCTGCAAAACCAGAAATGGAATGTTCGCAGCTGCCGAGAATTTTGCCGTCAACGAATCCCATTGCTCCAAGGTGTTCCCACTCTTCAATTGGGAATTCTTCTTCTTCTTCTTTTTCTTTGAAAATCAACAACATTCAAATCAAATGCATTAATCAATCAATCAGTAGTGTACATATATATATACATATACATATACATATATATATATACCTCATCCTCCTCCTCCTCCTCCTCCTCCTCCTCGTGGTGATGAATGGGACGAGGGAATTCGGCGTCAAGGGCATGACTTGGTTTGAGTAGTGTGTGATGTGCTGAGGAGTGGCCGACGAAGAAAACCAACTTGTTGAAATCGCTTTTATTTGATTTATTGTTGTAATTATGGGGCTTGAGAAGCAGGGAATGCGAAGCGTGGGAGCAATAATTATTATTATTATTACTATGATTATGTCCAGAAGAAAGCCTAGGCCGAAGTAGGGTTGGGGACCTATGTAACAAGGGCAGTAGAGACTCCGCCATTGCTGCTAACTTCACTTGCAGAATATATTGAGAGAGAGGGAGAGGGAGAGGGAGAGGGAGAGAAGATTTTTTTGTAGTCAGGTCAGAAGTGACAGAAATGAAAAGGAAATGTTGGGTGAGAGTGAAACTGAAACCGTCCGTTGTTGTTGCTATTAAATATTACTAATATTAATATATGGTACTACTTTACGTGCCAAGTATTATTACTGGTAGATTGGGCGGTGTCAGATGAGCGAATATCGGGAGAACACGTGGCGTACATGAATGATAGTACTTGAATCAGTACTACTACCGACCATATATGTGCGGTTTTGGCATGGGAGGGATGGGATAATTAATTGTCTGGGGATCTGAATGAGGATTCAGATATTTAATACTAGCAACTAAATTGCAAAGAATGATGAGCCATTTCAATCAATAATGCAATTGCAATCAGGAGAACCAAGCTATATGAATTTCAATGCTACTTGCGTTTGAAACTAGACCACCTGCATTTGTATAAATATATAATGGACTGCTGTCACATGAACACCATGTGCTCTCTCATCTTCCAATATTACATCACTGGCCTCGCGTTGTCCACTCATCTTGTCTACTTCTTCAATCATGTTGTCAATCCAACTAGGGATGGCAATGAGGCTTGTTTGGAGGGTGGGATTTAAGTTTTCTCATCTTATTTTCATCTAAAACCGTTTAGCAACCGAATGGATTTGGGTTCTCTATCCCCTTTTTCATTTAAGTTTCATCATTTTTTTTTTAATCCAAAACTGTTTAGCAACTGAACAGATTTGGAACACAGCCCTTCCCTATTCTTGGCCCTTAAACTCTTTTTCTTAATTTTGTGACTCAAATTTTAAAGAGTCATATTTAAAAAAATAAATTAAATAAACATTCTTTTAAGTCAAATAATATTAACATTCATAAGTTTGAAATTTTCCAACATACTAAAGTAAACTATTCAAATTATATTTTTTCGATAATTTAAGAAATGAAAATATTACGGAAATTTAAGGCATATCATATAGGGTGGAGTGTTTTCTCATCCCTAATCCAAACAAACCACGTCCAAACTTTACCCACTCTAACTTGTTACTACAAGTTTTGTAAGATGTTTTTATGTAATTTTTACAACTTTCTATGATTGTTAATTTAAAAAATGTGAAACCACATAGGCATCAGATTATTGGACAAAAGCGGGGTGAACTCTGGGAGTGAACGAGAACTATTCTAAGGCTAGCTCAAAAAGTATTACGATTAGGCGAAGTAATAGAGTTGGATGTGTTATTATCTAAGCAACAAACGCATAAATGGAAGCACTTGGAAGTTGTCACCCGGAGAAAAAGAAGCTCACTATTCATTGTAAAAGGAAACAAGTGATGGACGTCAGGAAGAAAATACTAAGGCTTTCATGAAAGAATAAAACTTTTCAACTCTAGTCAACAAAAATTTGACCTAATAACAATCTAGCAACATTTGAAGCCAAACAACTTATTTTTCCTCAGAGGTGGCAAAATGAGTGCAAATCCGCCATATCCGTCCACTTTTTAATGGATATGAATAAACCATTTTAAAATATGGATCGGATAAATCAAACTCATTTTTATAGAGGTTTAAATGGGTTGAATATCCGTGCTCATATTTCACTCATGTTATAAGAGACCTAAAAGCATTCTACAAAAGAAAAAATTTATTCATTATATTAAGAAAGTAGGATTCTCTCTTTGTATATCACAATCCTCTCTCTCTCAAATTCTCTCTATATCACAATCCCATCTCTCTCTCTAAATGATTTTCTCATGATCCCCTCTTTTATATATATAATCTCTTTTTCTCTCTTCGGCTCTCTCCCGATGCCCCTCTCCCTAAGATTTTCTCTCTCTCTCTCTATATATATATATATATGCAAAAGGCCCATGATTTTCTTGAATCAAGTTACAGGTGACGATTGATAGATACACATACATATATATGTGCATGCATAAGTGTGTTATTAATTGAATTTTATAATTTTTCGGGACTTACATAATGGGTCATGTCGGGTTGGGTCTTACAAAATGGGTCAGGTTGGATCTAAATATTTGAAGTTTATAAAAATTAGAATTATTCTAAGGGGTTGACAAATTGGGTCATGTTAATAGATCGTGTTGGGTCAAGTTGGGCGCTACAAATGGGTAAGGTCAAAACACATTATAAATTGTTATTTCTCTCTTTTGTTACATATTAGCCTTGATAATATATATTTATTTTTTATTTCTGAAAAAAATAGTTTTTTTGGGTAAACGGGTCGGATCAAAACACATTATAAATTATTATTTCTCTCTTTTGTTACATAATAGCCTTGATAATATCTATTTATTTTTTATTTCTGAAAAAAATAATTTTCCTGGGTAAACGGGTCTAATTATTGTAATGGATCGGGTTGCATAAATGGGTCAGATTCTTATAAACATATTGGAATTTATATAAATGGATTAGTTCATACTAACTTGTTCTGTTAGCTTCGAATTTTATAAAATAGTACAAAATTTAAAATAATTTTCGAAAAAGGTTATTGAATTTAAGTGATCAAGTAAATTTCTTCATTTCAATCTACACAGTTAATATGGGTTTGTGTTTTTATTCATTCATTTTTTTTTCTATCGGAATATGACCACGATATTAGCCCAAATTAAAAATGACATTTACATTTTTTAAATTTTAAAAATGGGCAATGGGTTAGCGAGTTGATCCGACCCAATTTGACTCGTCCATATTCAATCCGTTATAATAAATATGAGTCACAACAATATGATCCACCCATATTCAACCCAATTCAAACCCGCCCAATCCGTCCATTTTGCCTGCCCTAAGAAGCCTCTGTAAAGACAAGCTTAGCAGTAGAAGAAGGGTACCCAACCACACAAAACTACCTTAGTTCACTCCAACCTAGTGTAGCTTGTCCAACCTAGTGTAGCTTAGTCTTTGGCCTAGCATGGCCTAAAAATACCCCCACTACGCATTGATGTCATTTATCTTGCTAGTGGTAACTCCGGAGGATTGTGACACTTGTTGTGAAGGGAAAGTTAGATGGTTTCCTTTAACCTAACGCACTTTTAGCCCTAAAACCTCTTAAGATTTGACATTCAAAAACTACTTTCATGTCTACATTCATCTGCATTTTTGTGGTTTACATGTCAAATATGTCACGTTTAAAGAAAATTAGCATGTTAAAATTTTTATAATTTAAGAAAAAAATTTGTCGCATTTTCATTATAATCAGCTACATTCAACCATAGGTTAATAGCACTATTTAAACGTATTTAGGTAGAAATTCCATCATCTTTTCTAGGCTCAATCATTAGTTGCATATATCTTTAGGCTCCATGCATTGGTCATAATCTTATGACACTACCATTGCTTTGTCAAAATTGTGATAAAACTCAAAATTGACAGTTTTGCAATCATTTTTAAAAGAAGGTTTTCATGCTATTTTTGAATAAAATATCATCTCTATAAATTAGTTATTGCATCCCTTTCGAAGCCCCAACATTTGCTTCAAAACTGTTATTCTGCCAAAATTTTGGTAAAAAGTACATAGTGCCAAAAATTGTGTTTTTTAGTATTTTATAAACGGTGTTGTTTTATTCAAATTTTAGCAATTTTTCAAGTCAAAATAATTATGTAAACATATATTTATATGACCTCCATAAAGTTATCAAATTGTGAGCTTAATTAAAATATTGTATGAATTACAGTAATGTCAGTTCTGCACTATTTTAGACATTTTTGGTGTTTTATGTTTAGCTACATTTTTAGCATCATATTAAGTTTTTTAGGCTTATTTTGATTCTCAAAATGTCATAAAAAAATTGTCTTTGCATTCATGCGTACATTAAGACGAATTCTGCCAAAAAATTTGAAAGAGCCTATTAATGTATCCAAAATCACTGTTTTCAAAATACTTTCAAATTGAAATATTTTTGGCACTTTTCCATGAACTTTTAAATATTAATCCACTTCTGAAATATCATTTTTGTGGCCCTTACTAAAGCTCAAAATTATACTCAAATTGAAACTTTGGTAGAATTGCAACTTGGCATTATAGTGCATCATTTCATTATCTTGGGTCATCCAATATGAACATAGTTTAGTCATATTATTAGGCATTTTTAGTAACAATAAAGTTATGGTCATGCCATTAAATTTTCATTAAGTTTTAGGACACAAACCTAGGATGATATTCTGTGAACATTTTGTTAGAAATTGTTTAAACAATCAAAAATGAGTTTTTTTTTAAACTTTTGCAAGTCTCCACACATTTTTTTTAATAATTCATAAATAATTTTGACATCATTGTTACCCAAATATTGACCCAAGAAGGAGGGGTAAATTGAGTCTACGACAAACAATAGAAGCTATTGCCCAAACAATAATCCAAGAGGGATGGTGAATTAGGTCTTTTGCCAAACTATGGAAGTATTTCGATTAAATTGTTCACAATAGCAACTAAGAAAGTAAATAAGTTATGAAAAATTAAAAAATCTAAAGATAAAGAGAGATAAGGGTAGAGAGAATCAAATACAAGGACACCAAGCTCGTAACATGGCTCGACACTCCGCCTACATCCACGCCTCAATAACACCTCTTAAGGATTCTCAAATTTGTGACGTATATTTTTGTAATTGGCAATCTTTGGTGTCAAACTAAACATGACCAAGTTATAATCTTTTATTTATATTCTTGTAATTAATCATATAATTGAAGTCTCATAGTAAGTATATTGTTCTACACCAAACATGGACATAATCTTCAAAGGCATGAAGCTTGAATCTTCAGAAGAAGACATCAATAATTTGAACAAGGATGTAATCGATTAAAGTTTTTGGATGGGTTCAATTGCATGTGGACATCATTGATCAAAGTATTAGAGTCACGTAATCTGGGTAAAGTGGTGAGAACACATATATTTCAAACTGAAAGGTTCTGACTTTGAAAAGTAGAGTTTTTGAGTTGTTCAAAAATTTTAAGGTTGGACCGGCCCAAGCTTTAGCTGGACCTGTCCATAAAGTCTCAGGACTTTAATTCTTCAAGGCAGAAGCCTTCGACCGCTCCAAGCTTCCTCGTCTAGCATTTTTGTAAAAACCAGGTTCATTTTGGACCGATTTTGTTTTATTTATTTATTTATTCAAAAATAGTTATAAATGGTTTATGCATGTGTTATATATGTGAATTACATAAATGGGGACTTATTTTGAAGTCTGAAGAGCTTTTAGAGATGCTTGGCTCATTTTGAGATTTCAGGTCGGTAAGGCCCGGGGTGCCGGGGAACCGAAAATATTAATTATTTTATTTTAAGTTATTTAAGGGATTAGAAGAGAGATGGGATGATTTTTAGAATCGTAGTGGTTTCTGAGGTTTAAATGAAGTCAAAAGAGTACTTTAAGTGACAAAAGGGTATTTTGGTCATTTCGCGTTAGAGATATTATAAATATATATTTTTGGCATTAAGGATTAGATTTCATCAAGTTAGGGATTAGTTCTCGCTTTTCTCTCTTCTCCCACATTTCTTTTCATCTTCTCTCTATATTTTTTGAACCCTAAGAAGTTAGATTTGAAGGTTGTCAAAGAAGGAAAATTTGTTCTACGTGTTGAGGGCTTCCTTTTGATCAGTTTATCTTTAGATTTGGGTGATTCTTATTCTGGCAGATTTGGGGCTTTTCACTAGAATTTCTTATAAAGTGAGGTATGGATGTTTAAACTACGATTTCTGGGATTTTCGTGAGTATGTCGTATGTATGTTTACATATGGCAAGATTTATGTGAAATTGTGATAGTTTCTCTTTCATATAGATGCTATTTTTGGGTACATATGAATCTTTATGTGCCAATGTGTTAGAAGTGGTAGAAATATGCTATACTTGATCTTATGTGTAGTGTATGGACTTATATATGCTTAAGTGATGGAATTGGTGAAGTTTAAGATTGAAATGTGATTTTTTTTTCTAAATTTTACCAAGTGTTCGATAAAATGTTTCAATGAAAAAAAGTGAAATGCATGCCAAGTGTTTGATAAATTGTTTCAACAATGTTATATGTGCATTTGGCATGGGAAGAGGTGGAAATGAGCATATCTTATAATTGTTCATTCATTGCATGTACACAGTGTGAGAATGTATGTGAAAAAGTTTATGAAAATTGAATGGCCAAGAGTTGGGATCTAGAAGTTAAAAGAAAATTTTATGGAAACCGGGTAGCTAAGAGTCGATATCTAGAAGTGTCAATCAACTTAGGAGATGGTGTTAACTCGACCCGAAATGGAGGTGGACTGTGTTTAGGCCAAGGGAGGGTTATCATTCTCTTCGTGGTTACCATTACTAAATTCTGAAGGTAATAGGATATGCCTCGTTGGATTAACAATTTTGGTGATGTTGTGGTGTTGGTGAGTGTGTGGGTTCATGATAACATTGTATACTCATCTTTAGTCTGCATTATCTCACATGATAAATGTATTGTTTGCTTTCATTTAAGGTATGATTTCTTTAAATGGATTTAGTTATTTATATGGTATTCACGGAACTTTAGAAAGTGTGTTTTAAGCATTTTTTACTGAGCACATTCCTATTATACAAACATTTTTCAGGTAATGACAAAGAGGTGACCGAAGTGTCCAAACTATGATTGGAATTGCATGGAATTTGGAGTTTTGTTTTAATTTTGGACACGTGGATGTAATTAAGCCACTTTTTGGATAATATGTTTTATGTTTGACATGTACACCTAAACTTAAACATGTTGTAACCTTTGTATATACATGTATATAAGTTGTGGAGTGGTTGTTTCCAATTGATTTTGAAATGTCCAAGTTGGGTTTATTAGGTAAAGTTTAGAGATGAAACAAAAGTTGGTATTATAATAACTAATGAACTAAGACGTGCATGTGTAAACCAAAGTGGAGCCCATTAGTGTGAATTGTTAAAAAGATGTTTATACATTAATACATGTAGGCATGCTTCTGCGTTTATAAGATTTTGAGTTGACATTGATTAGACCATGAATAGTATTCATGGTTATTTCTACATCACACCCTCGATTCTCTTGCTCTTAATCGGGTGTTAGAATTCAGGGCGTGACAGCTTGGTATCAGAGCATTAGGTTCGAAAACCTAAGGACGAAGGGTAGAGTTGGCCTAGATTGGGCAGAAGTTTGTTTTATATATGTTATGTGTTTAAATGCAAAACATGCTTATATGGCTATGTGCTTATGCGATAACATGCCTATGTGACTATATGCTATATGTGTTGCTCCCGACATGCGTAGTGTGAGTATCCTATGCATATGATATGGGATTTATTTAAATGTCTTCTTGTTATTAATAATTGATTTGACATTTATAGAAACATGCCTCCAAGGAGACAGAGAAGGACAAATAATTTTGCACAGATTGGACCCTATAATAAGAATGGTTTGGTTAGGGGTATGGCAGAAGCATTAAGGGACTTAATGTGGGCTACAGCCGCAGAAGTCCAACAACTGTACCATAGTCGAAAATGACTGAAATGGACAGAAATATGAACTATATAACTAAGTTCAAAAGACTACAACCCCCTATGTTTGAGGGAGGTCCAGACCCTTTGGTTGTAGATAATTGGCTCGATTAGGTGGATAAACATTTATGTGTTATATCTGTACCTGATGATGGTTTAAAAGTTACTTTGGCAGCTTATCTCTTTACAGATGGTGTTAAAATATGGTGGAAGACAGTTAATGAGATGCATAATGTGGACATTATGGATTGGGATACTTTCAAGGCTCTTTTTTTGGAAAGGTATTTTCCTAAATCAAAAAGAAGAGAGTTAAGAAAGGAGTCTGATGCTCTGAAATAGGGAAACATAACAGTGATAGAGTATAAGAATAAGTTCACTTCTCTCTCACGCTTTTCTCTTGAGGTGTTGAGAAATGAGGAAGAGAAGACATGTAGGTTTTTGGATGGTCTTCATTTTTCTATTAGACCTGTGGTGGCTCTTCTGGAGTTAAAATTTTATTCAAAGGCCATGAGAAGAGCCTTAGTTGTAGAGGCCAAGGCTAAGGATAGGCGGGAAACTAGGGAGTCGTGGAAGTAGAGCAGAAATGTAGGTACCTCTTCTGAGGGTCCAGCGAAAAAGTAACCTAAAGAGAATCCTTCTCAATTTGTGGGACATTAGATAGTACAATTTGCACCTACTACTCATATTCCATTAGCATATGTTAGGACTGGAGTAGTATGCTTTCGGTGTAAGCAGTTGGGGCACTACAAGACAGATTGTCCTGTGGTTTAACCTAGTGTGGGAGCTTGTTATGAGTGTGGTTGGCAAGGGCACACGAAAAGAAACTATCCATGGATGGGTGGGAATGCAACTAGTAGTATGGGTTCACAACTGAGGCCAGCTCAGCCTACTATAGTACAATTAGGGTTTAGAGCACAACCTCCACCACAACCAGTTAGTTCTACCCAAAGTTTATGACCTATTAGGGGAGCTATTCCTTCCGTGTCCACTCAATAATCAGGTTTTCAGGTGGTGGACAGCAGGGACATAGAGTCCAAGGTTGGGTCTTTGCAGTCACTCCTGCTGATACTTTAGTTGGACCTTCAATTGTCCAAGGTATTTCTCTTGTATTTAGTTCATGACCTCGAGTTCTAGTTGACTCTAGTGCATCTCATTCCTTTATTGCATCATCATTTGCACGTGCATTGGCATTGGAGTTTAGTTGATTAGAAATATCTATTTGTGTTGATATACCGGTTGGGAGTACAATGGTTTTAGACAAAGCTTGTCGAAAATGTGCTATTGAGATAGCAAGATGAACATTTGACTTTGATTTTATCCTTCTCGATATGACAGACTTTGATGTTATTCTTGGGATGGATTGGTCGTCAACATTTTATACGACTATAGATTGTTTCCAAGGGAGAGTGATAGTTTGTTCCTCTGAGGGAGATTGTTTTCACTTTGTGGGGGATCGATGTGATTTCCACACTTCCTCATGTTATGGCATTAGTAGTCGAGATCGCCATATTTTATTTTTGGCTAGTTTTTTAGCTGAAGAAGAAAATGATTCGAATTAAATTTATCCAACAGTTGTTTGTGATTTTTCTGATGTATTTCAAAAAACTTGACGGAATTACCTCCTTAAAGGGAAGTGGAATTCTCCATTGATGTTATACATGGTACAACACCTATTTCTAGGTGCTTTATCGCATGGCACTGGCTGAATTAGAGGAATTAAAGAAGATGTTAGATGATTTGAAAACAAAAGGTTTTATTTGACATATCGTTTCACCATGGGGTGCACCGGTCTTATTTGCAAAGAAGAAAGATGAATCTTTGTGATTGTGCATTGATTCCCGAAAGTTGAATCATGTTACAATTAAGAACAAGTATCCATTACAGAAGATAGCTGACCTGTTTGATCAATTGAAAAGAGACATTTACTTCTCTAAAATTGCTTTGAGATCAGGGTACTATCAGTTGAGAGTAAAGGATGAGGATATTCACAAGACAACTTTTTGAATAAGGTATGGTCATAATGAATCTTTAGTGATGCCATTTGGTTTGACTAACACACCGACGACATTTATGGATCTAATGAACTATACCTTCCACACTTATCTTGATAGATTTGTAGTGGTGTTTGTGGATGATATATTGGTGTACTCATCTTTAGAGGAGGAACACGAATGTCACCTGAGGATTGTGTTACAAATCCTAAGGGAGAATCAGTTGTATGCCAAATACGAGAAATGTGATTTCTGGCTATAGGAAGTGAAGTTTCTTGGCCATGTTGTTTCTGGAGGTGGAGTCTCAGTTGATCCTTCTAAAATTGAGGCAGTAATGATTTGGGAGCGTCCAAAGAATGTGTTTGAGATTCAAAGTTTCCTTGGTTTAGTGGGCTATTACCGGAGATTTGTGAAAGATTTTTCCTGTATAGTAGCTCCTATGACACGACTTAGCCACAAGGAAGTCAAATTTGTTTGGAATGAAACTTGTGAGTTACTCTTTCAAAATTGAAGAAGAGGTTGACTACAACTCCAGTTTTGATGATACCTGAACGTGGCTTAGGATATATGATTTATTGTGATGCCTCACATAACGAGACTTTGCACTTGGATTTGAGATTTTTCAAAGAAGGGTAGATTGTTCCTCGGGCTAAGGGCGTTAGTTTGAACCGAACAAAAGTGATTTTCAGCAAGGTGAAAAGGTCTGGAAATTTGGGAACTTAGCTTCCATGCTTAAGATTTGAGGTAGGGGTGTGAATCCTTGTTTTATTTTGATTCTATAGGTCTCTTACTTGTGACATGAAAGATATGTTGGATATTTTGTGAATTAGGGTTTTATGTATATATGTATATATATATTGAGATTATATATATGAAGTATGATTTGGTGAGGTTTGTGAATGCATTTCATGACTGTGTTCATTTGAGGAGTTGTATGAGTTTTGATTCCATGAGTTGAGAAAAATGCATGAAATGAGTTTTCCTTAAAAATGTATTGGTTGTGATTCCATATGAAATGAGTGATTTTTATTATGACAATCTTGAGAATGACATGCATTAACTTGGTTATGTTATGCATTTGATGAGAGTTGTGATAATCTTGAGTTGTGGTGCATTATGTGATAAAATACAATAAGTGATAATTGTGAATTTTGTTCATTTATGTGATAAGTGTACATTATGTGAAAAGTGCAATTTTTGGGGTATGTGTGAGAATTAAGAAGGGCCCAGAGTCCTAGGGTGCAAGACCCAAATCTTGGCCAAGCGGGTGTCGCTTCCGTCGGGTTAGTAATCCGAAAAACGTAAGCAGAGTTTTTGGTTTCGAAGAAATCCTTGCTATGGATTGGGACAAGCAAAGTCCTTAGTTGAATTAATTTTGATTTTTGGAATACGTGGTGTGAATTTACTTACGAGTTGTGAATTCATTCAAGTTGTTATATATTGAAATGTGAACCATCATTAATGTTTCCAAAACTTGAGTGTTTTAAGGGTGAAAAGCATGAATATTTGTCATGTAGCTATTGTAGAGATTTCATTTGCATTTATGTATGACTGCCTGAGTTAAGGTAGAGTCAAGTAGATCATTCTTATTGGGCATAGTTGTATGCTCACCCCCATCTCCCAAACTCTTTTTTAGATAAAGCTCTTATGGAGGATGAGGCTTAAAGTGAACGAGCAGACTTTCGAGTTCTTTTGGATTTCTACCTTTTGATCATGTAGATAGATGTCACTAAAATGTAATCCCATTTCTGAGATATCTTCCATCATATTCCACTCCCGTATGGCTATGCTTACCAAGTTACCATGTAACTTCCAACTCAATGCATCAACTACTACATTAGCCTTTTTCGGATGATATTATAACTCAAAATCATAGTCTGCCATGTACTCCATCCACCTCCGTTGCCTCATATTCAAATTCTTTTATGAGAAAAGGTATTTGAGGCTCTTGTGATTCGATAACACTTCAAACATCTCACCACACAAGTAATATCTTCACATTTTGAGTGCAAATATCATCGCCACCAATTCCAAGTTGTGTGTCGGGTAATTCTGTTCGTGTATTTTCAATTGTCTTGAACCATACGCCACTACTCTTTCGGTTTGAATCAACACGCGTCCCAAATCAAGTTATGAAGTGTCACAATAAATTGTGTACCCCAACCACATTCCGAAATGATCAAAATTGGCACCGAAGTCAAATGACTTTTCAATTCCTTAAATGCATGCTCGCAAGCATCATTCCACACAAATTTCACTCTTTTTCGGGTAAGCTTTGTCACTGGTGCCGCTAACCTCGAAAAGTCTTTCATAAATCTCCGATAATATCTGGCTAATCCCAAGAAACTTCATATTTCAAATACGCTCTTAGGTTTTTCCTAACTCGTCACTACCTTTATCTAGGATGGAACCCCTCCTTCGAACACAACATGCCCAAGGGATTTTACCTTCGCTAGCCAAAATTCACACTTCTCGTATTTGGCATATAATTGATTCTCCCTTAGAAGTTGCAATACAATCCTCAAGTGCCCCTCGTGCTCCTCTTTCAAAGACTAGTACACTAGGATGTCATTAACGAACACAACCACAAACTTGTCAAAATAAACATTGAACACTCGGTTCATCAAATCCATGAATGATGCTGGTGCATTCGTCAAACCAAACGACATCACCAAAAGTCATAGTGTCTGTATCGTGTACAAAAAGCGGTTTTTTGAATGTCCGACTCTCTAACCCCCAACTGGTAATATCTGGATCTTAAGTCTATCTTTGAGAAACATTTAGAACCCTTTAGTTGATCGAACAAATCATCTATCCTTGGTAAAAGATACTTATTCTTGATTGTTACTCAATTCAACTTTCGATAGTCAATTCAAAAACCCGTCCTTTTTCTTAGCAAAAAGAACTAGAGCTCCCCAAGGAGAAGTACTAGAACGTAGCTCTTGTAGTTGGTCCTTTAACTCTTTTAACTAAGTAGGTGTCATTCGGTACGTTGTCATAGAAATAGGCGCGGTACCTAGAGCAAGTTATATGATAAACTCCATTTCACGTTTCGGAGGTAACTTTGTCAAGTGCCTCGGAAATAAATCCAAAAACTCACATACAACACGAGGAAACTCCGCATGTGTCCCATCATCACCATCAACTAACAAGCTTGCTAAGAAATACCCAAGTCCTTTCTGATCACTAGGACTATACGAAAACGACAAGTAGAAGTCATCCCACTATCCTACAAAACAAATACTAACACCCTCCGGTGTACACAAGGTCACTCTCCCTGATAATAATTGATATTGGCTTTGAAAGTGGATAGCCAATCCATATCCAAGATCACATCGAAACTGGTCATATCAAGGAGAATGAATCAAACACTAGTTGGTGTCTCGCAATCTCGATTTCGCAAAACTGACATACCCTACTTAAAGTTACTCTACCACCAACTAGTATATCAATGGATAAAATTGAGTCCAAGAATGACACCTCCAACCCCAAAGCACAAGCAAATGCATATGAAATGAATGAATGTGATGCACCCGAGTCCACTAAAACCTAGCCCACGAGTTAGATACAAGAAATATACCTCGGACCACTGACAATTCTACTGAGGTCTTAGCTGGAACAAGAGTGAAGGCACGTCCCTGTGCTCTCTGGCCCTGCTGCCCAGTACCCTGATACCCTGACTACTGGCTAGGAGCACCAGACATGACTCCTTTAGCCGGTGCCTGCAAACTCTATACCGATGGCACTGTCTGTGGAGGTGGCAATGCCCTAAAGCCCGACTGTGGAGTAGTAGGCTGCATAGAACGCTGTTGTGAACTAACCCCACTCTGTGTACCCTTCTTGAGAGGACAATTCCAACTAATGTGCCCCAATTGCTGATAATGGAAGCACTTATTGTCTGTCACAGAAGTAACCTATTTTTGAGTACATTTAGCCATTTTATGTCCGGGCTTTTGGCAATTAAAAGAATACTATTCTAGACCATGAAGATCCAGTAGGTATAGTCACTGATGGAGTCAATTGGGTTTGTTGCCCTTGTGAGAACGACCCACTATCCTTTTGCTTCTTCTTAGCACGATTGTCCGAAAGGGACCCTATGCTCCTTGTTTGGTTCTTTGCTTCCCTTATTCTATGATTATCATTGTCGAGCTCCTCAGCTATCAATGCTCTCTCCACCACTACTGCATAGCTAGTCAAACCCAAGACCACCACTCGATCTTGTATAAGGGTTTGCAAACCTCTTATGAACTGTTTTATCTTCAGCTCTTCTGTTGGGATCATTTTTTGTGCAAAAATGAGCCAAAGATGTGAATTTGGTCTCGTATTCCATCACTATCATTAACCCTTGAACCAACTCATAGAATTCTCGCCTCAGTTTGTCCTTTATCGTCACCAAAAAGTACTTCTCAAAGAAAAGTACTTGGAATATGTCCCAATCCATCGCCTCGATGTCATGGTAGTTCCCTAGAAAATTTCACCAATGTTTGGCCTCATCCTTAAGGTAATGGGCTGCCACTTTCACCCTTAGGTCCTCCTCTATCTTAAGTACAGCAAGGAGTGTAACAATTTCGTCCAACCAATTTTCTGCCACCATAGGGTCAGACCCTCCTGAATATGACAGTGGATTGTGCTTCTTGACATGTCCCAATACCGTTATCATTCAAGTAGGAGGCGCTGCTCTTGGTGGAACTTGTGTCGCTTGAGTCTTCTCTTGAGTCTCCCTAGCTATTTATCGCATGGTCGCAACATGTCACGCATAAACCGCTCTCCATCTATAAGAGATGTTGTTAGTGCTCCTTCAAGAGCTCTACGAGGTGGCATCTTGCTATACTGATAACAAGAAGGCACTTTAAAAAAATTCAACTTGAATATCATTGTCCAATTTTATTCATGCACACTCACAACATGTTAAGTGACTTCAAAATAGCATGTTATATCAAACAAGTAAGCACATAAGCATTCCATGTAATATGCACTTAGTCTTAACTTACACTCAAAATCCTCAAATCTATGATCATAACCTCGAATTCACAATTCCTTAAATCATCAAGTCCTTTCAATTCAAAACGTGGTTTGACCTTTTCTCATCGTCCCAAGGTATTCAAACCCGGTTGCTTTGATACCAACTCCCAATTTCCATCACCTAGTTAAGATCGAAGGAAGTGAGGGGTGAACAGTGAAATCAATATCCTAACCACTATTCATCAACAACTTTACTATGATATCATGCTCTGATATCAAGTTGTCACGCCCCGATTTTTGCCTCCCGGAATCCCAAGGTGATTAAGTCCATTAAACCCTAATGAATTTCCTCGACCTTTAACATAATGCGGAAGCATATTTACAAGCATACGTATGTCCCAACATTAACCCCTAGTTAAGGCCCCACACATGGCCACATGTGCATCACACTAGTTGCTAGTCACCATTTTCGCACAATTGGAATGTGCATTCTGCACAATCGAAATGTGCGTTTCGATTGATCGAAGTGCCATATTTGCACAATCAAAATGTTCGGTCATGCGAAGTACTATCGAAGTCTTTCATTATTCAGGACTTTTACCATCTCAAAACCCTATAACTTTTCGATTAATTGAACCTCTCCTTTCGCACAATCGAGATATTGTGATCATGCGAAAAGGGTATTTCGCACAATCGAAACCTCCTCAACAGAAATCCTGTATTTTTACAAAAAGGGCATTTTCATTCTAATCCATCATTCTTCAATACTATACATTCTCTCAAGGATTCTAAACATTCTAAATGGTTCACAACACAGATAACATGATCCAAACACATACATAGATTCTCCAAGCGATTATGTCCAAAAATTGTAAGCTATAAGGTCCAAACCAAACATTCTCCATCAAGTTCCAAAAGTCATATACATTCATTTTCTCAAAATTTTACATATGCCACATATAGCGATTACCTTTGAAATCCAAATACATCATGGCAAATCAAACGTAAAGACAATATCTTTAACATAATCCATATGTCACAAACTGGCAGGAACATCAATCTACATGATCAAAAGGTAGAAATTCAAAAGAACTCAAAAGTCCATCCGTGCACTTTAAGCCTCATCCTCCATGAGAGCTTTATCTAAAAAAGAGTTTGGAGGATGGGGGTGAGCATACAACTATGCCTAATAGGAATGATCCACCCGACTCTACCTTAACTGAGGCAGCCATGCATAAATGCAAATGAAATCTCTACAAAGCTACATGACAAATATCAATGCTTTTTACCCTTAAAACACTCAAGTTTTGGAAATCATGAATGATGTTTCACATTTCAATATATAACAACTTGAATGAATTCACAACTTGCAAGTAAACTCACACCACGTCTACTAGGAATTAATTCAACTGAGGACTTCGCTTGTCACAATCCATAGTAAGGGTTTCTTTGAAACCACAAACTCTACTTACACTTTTCAGGTTACTAACCCGACAGAAGCGACACTTGCTTGGCCAAGTTTTAGGTCTTGGACCCTAGGGCTCCGAGCCCTTCTTAATTCTCACACATGCCCCAAAAATTGCACTTTTCACATAATGTACACTTATCACATAAATGCACAAAAATGCACAATTCTCACATATTGCATTTTATCACATAATGCACCACAACTCAAGATTATCACAACTCTCTTCAAATGCATAACATTACCAAGTTAGCATGCCATCCTCAAGCTTTTCATAATGAAAATCACTCATTTCATGTGGAATTACAATCAATACATTTTTAAGAAAAACTCATTTCATGCATTTTTCTCAACTCATAGAATCAAAACTCACACAACTCCTCAAATGAACACAATCATGAAATGCATTCATAAACCTAACCAAATCATGCATCATATATATAATCTCAATATATATATATATATATTGAGATTATATATATGATGCATGATTTGGTTAGGTTTATGAATATATATATACACACAAAACCCTAGTTCACAAAGTATCCAACATATCTTTTATGTCACAAGTAAGGGACCTATAGAATCAAAATAAAGCAATGATTAACACCCCTACCTCAAATCTTAAGCTTGGAATCTAAATTCCCAAATTTCATCCGTTTTCACTTTGTTGAAAATCACTTTTGTTCGATTCAAACTGATGCCCTTAGCCCGAGGAACAATCTAGCTTTCTTCGAAAAATCTCAAATCCAAATGCAAAGTCTCCGAAATGTAGAGAGAAAGGAGAGAGATGAAGTAAGAGAATTATAGAGAGAGAGAGAGAGATTTTTGAAAAATGAATTATCTTAGCCCCTCCCAGATATTTACATCCCCTCTTGGGTGCAAAATGACTAAAATGCCCCCGAGTCACTTAACGTACATTCCCGACCTCTGTTTTCAATTTTGAAAGTTCCTACGGTCTCAAAATCACTTCCTTAACTCTCTAAATATTTTGTTTGGTTCATAATAAAAAATCATATTTTTCTAAAAAAATTTCAAATTTTTGGGCCCACTAGACCTCATCCTAGGGTCACGTTAGCCCAAAAAGTCAAACTTCATCAAATGTTTCCAAAAACTTTTCAAAACCTTAATGCAACTCTCCAAACATATTTTACACAATTAAAGCATGCCAAAAATTATTTAAAATACAATTAGGGCAAAAATGATGCTTAAAATGAAAATCGGTCAAAATTGGACCCGGTCTCTACACATACCTATTGATATACCATTTCTGTGCACTTTTGATCAATCGAAGTGCATTTTTTTATTAAGCAAAACTCCCACATTTCGATCAATTGAAATTGAGGTTTCGATCAATCAAAAATCTTGCATGATCAAACTTTATCGAAGGTCCATCGAAAACCTGTTGGAATAGATCACTCAACATGCCTATCATTTCGATTAATCGAAATGGTGATTCTAATCAATCAAACTGCCTCGAACCTGTTTCCTGCAAAAAATTATAAGTGTCCAATCTCACCTTTTAGTCCCTATTCTCATCATACATAATCCTCACTTTACCAATTCATCAACACGACCATTCTCACAAGTTTATACATGTAAAATGGAACATAAATACAAAATTATCATTCGCATCACCTAGCATTTATCATGCTCAAATCCGTGTTTAAAATTATGCAATCATAAGGCATAATATAACACGTTCTCAAAATATATTAAATCTTATACATGTTCATCACATGCATATAGTCCACAATTCGGACATGTATTCAAATAAAGTAATAAATATCTTTAAGGGAAGACTAACTACGCTCCACGCCAACTCATGGTTGGGGAGACTCCATCACCTCTTTATCGTTTGCTGAAAAGAGTTAATACTCATGGGATGAGCAATTACACGCGTAGTAGGAATGTCTAAAACATAATTTCGTAAGTCTCGTGAATACCACAAAACACAATCATATTACTATGTTAATCACAATTCATATACAAGTAATCATACTAACAATCTTACCATGAATGTATGTTTACCATGTCATGCACTCACACTTATCTGTGTAACGCCCCATCCTATCCCGACACAATATTGTCCGCTTTTAGTTCCCCCAGACCAGAGACTTCCCAGGGGGTCACCCATCCTGGTACTACTCCCAGCTAAGCACGCTTAACTGTGGAGTTCTGGTGGGTTCACAACCATCACGGCTTTAAAACGCGTTGTGTCATAGAAGGGTGATAAACATATATATAATACTTCCCCATTCCACACCCAGGCGATGTGGGATTGAGCACCCTGTAGCCTGCCAGTGTGGTAGCTTGCCCAGTGTCTCGCACTCGCCCACATCACACCCGCCCACAAGGGTCACCACAATCTGTGTCTCACACACACGTGAATTCCATCGCTTTGACCTTGGCTCACTGCCACAATGTCAATGATAACAACTAGCCCTGATCCCGACTCTTGGCAATTCGGTACATACAAACCTTTCCACAACACTCTCCTGGATCCTGACTCTTAGCTATCTAGTTTTTGCAACCCTTTCACAAGCACACTCGCACTATATATATGCATTGCGTGTACATTATCACAATCATGCTAAATGTGCATATACAATTAAAACTAAATAACACTTAATTATCATGCTTGCACATATTTCAAATGAACTTCACATGCCTTCACATTGAACATGTTTCACATTCTCCACATTCCATATCATTAATATAGGCAATTACACATGTTTTCACGTCCAAACATCCTTTTAAGGAAAATTTATCAAACATATAAGTGTTATTTTCACACATACACATAAATTCTCCATAATTCAACCTCAACATACTTATATAATCATTTAGGGCAATTTTAAACATGTAATTACATCATTTAACATTGATAATTCACTAAGTAGTATAATCTAGCATGTTTTAACCTTGAAAGACATCTAATTATACCCACATAACCAACTGGTTGTCATAAATAACCAATATACTCACAAAAGCTCTGAATTGTATGGGTTAGGCATCCTTACCTCAATTTGGAATAGCTTCCAAATATAATTCCCAAATTTTTCACCAAAATTAACTTTCTTCGAATTCAATTCTGAATGGATCAAAATTGAGCCCTCAATGCGTAGACCAACTCTCTCTTCTTTGGTGTCTTCCAATTCTCACCCCAAGCCTCTCAAATTCAATGGAGAAGGGAAGAAAGATGATGTAAAGATATCGACACACACACTGGAGTTGGGATTGTCATTTTGACATAATTTTGTCTATTGACACACGTAGTGGTGATTCTGGACACAGTTTTGTCTGTTGTCACAGTCGTGGTGGTGAGTATTGTCATTTAAAAATAGTTTTGTCTACTGACACACTCACTGGTAATGGAGCGTTGTCGTTTGGACACAGATTTGTCTATTGAAACACATGGGAGTTAGGGTTGTCATTTAGATACAGTTTTGTTTATTAATATCCTCAACGTACCAAAAGTGGGTTAATTAGACACAGTTTTGTCTATTGACACATGTAGTGGTGATTAGAGACACAGTTTTGTCTATTGTCACACTAGTGGTGGTGAGCGTTGTCATTTGGACATAGTTTTGTCTACTGACGCACACACTCACTAATGATGGAGCATTGTCGTTTAGACACAGTTTTGTCTATCGACATTCGCGTTGGAGTCAGGGATGTCATTTCGACGTAGTTTTGTCTATTGACATACTTGAACTAGAAAGGGGTCATTTAGACACATTTTTGTCTTTTGACACATGTGTGAGTGGTCATCTCTAGATGCAATTTTGTCTATTGGTGAACCAAATGGGGATTAGATCTACCTAGGGAAAAGTGTATCCATTTTTATGGGATTGAGGTGAAAGGTGGATTGATTACTACTTCGCTTTACGTTTTACCGAATGTGGGTTGAGATATCCTAGGTATTGTAGCATTTCACATTATGGTTTAGAATGTGATAGAGGCACGGATGCAAACTAGTGAGTTAGAGATTTTCCACTCATAGATTTCTAGTGGTATAACGGTAACGGATTGGGCCTTGTATCACTATGATTTTGTGATGGGGTTCCATGGTCGAAAAAGGAAAATGATACAATTTGGATCATAGTTGGCAGGTTGACTAAGGCAGCTCACTTCCTTATAGAATGACGCGAGGAAGCTTAGTAGGCAATATATGGAGCATTTTGTGTAACGGCCCGCTCCACCACATGGTATGATATTGTCCGCTTTGGGCCTAGCCCACACGATTTTGTTATTGAGTTTTACCCCAAAAGGCCTCATATCATTTGGAGAGAGCACATCACATATAAACACATCCCCTTCTCCACACCCAGGCGATGTGGGATTGAGCACCTTGTTGCCTGTCAATGTGGTAGCTCGCCTAGTGTCTCTCGCACCTGCCTACATCACACCTGCCCACAAGGGTCACTACAATCTACCCCCTAGGAGGCTCGACATCCCCGTCGGTACACTTTCGACTGGGTCCAGCTATGATACCATTTGTAATAGCCCGCTCCACCATATGGTATGAGACTGAAAGATATATCAATCGACTGGAACTACCCATCAGTCGATCGAAAGACTTCTTTCAGTTGACCGAAGCTGAGGATCACTTAACCGATGAATTGCCCAGGTTTTAGTCGACTGGTGGGGTACCCATCAGTCAACCAAAACCTGAATATGGGATTAATGTGTACTGTTAAGTATGGAAGGTTCATGTTATCTACTTAGGGGTCCATGATGAGATTGTAAGGCTTCTGCTGTGTTATAAAAATGATGAATAATTCATGAAAGTGGTGCTTGATAAATTTTAAGTCTTTTGTTGATTGTTTAGAAGTTGGAATTGTGGGTTATTACTTAATCACCCTCGATTTCTGGAAGTAGAAAATTTGGGGTGACATTTTGTGAGGTTACGTGGAGTTTTGGATTTCTGAGAAATATTTATTTTTGATTTTAGGCCAAATGAAATATTAGAAAATGAAATGAATTGATTTTGGAGCCATATGAGTTTTCAAAATCGAAGACGGAGGTCGAAGGAAAGTGTGTTGTGCACAACGAAGGCTTCCATTTGATCGAAACAAAATTGATTTTGGGGGAAGTTGATTCGGTGGGATTTGGGAGTTTTGTTTGGAAACTCTTCCAAACCAAGGTAGGGATGTCCAACTCTTGAATTCTTATGTTTTTGTGAATATGTTGGATATTTAGAGCATCCAACTAGTTATATATGCTTGTGTGGCTTAGTTTTGAAGTCTAACATATATATAGGTGGAATTGCAAGATTTAAATAATATGAAAATATGAGTTATGTATTTATATGCCTTCTATGTGATTTATGTGGGTATGACTTGGGAAAATTTAGGGTTTAAGGATGATTTAGTTCACATTGTGGATTTTGGAGTTTATGTGTTTGATAAATTGCCTAGAAAAACATGTGAGCATGACTAAGTGTCGTAATATATTTTCTTACGAGCAATTAAGTTTCAAAAGCATGCTAGTTGTATTTTGGGCATGAATGTGCATTATAACATGAAATGTGTCATTGTGTATTACACTTGAGAGAGGGAAACATAAGATTTGGCAAGGGAAAAATGATTGGTATTGCTAAGTTTGGTTGATGAAGGTCGGATGATCCTTTAGGAATTCGAGTCATGGAAAGGTTTGGCATGAAAAGGTTTTGGTCAAGGAAAGTAGGATGGTTTATAGTTGGAATTTGAGGAATGATAAGGATTGGTGTTGACAGATTTCAGTTGGAAAGGGTTCAAATGGTTCATTTGGAATCCGAGTTATTGGTTGCATTCGTGTGATACGCATGGTAGAATTGCATGATATATGCATAGGGCATACATGATAGGTTTCATCGTCTATTGACTTGCATTGAGCATGTGATTATATGTTTTTGACATGATGTATGTCTTACGTGGTATTCACGGGATTTATAGGAAATGTGCTTTAGGCATTTCTACTGAGCATGTAGGAGCTCAGTCCCTAATATATTAATCTTTTTTAGGTTTTAGAAAGAAGGTAGAAGAAACTTACCAACCATGAGTTGTTTTGGGCATAGAAGAGCTTTTGATAATTTTAGAGTTCCCATTGAAATGCATGTCCGGATTGTGGACCAAATACATTCTTGATACGTATATAAAGTTTTACGTTTATATTTATAAGAGTAAATGATGTATATGAATAAATATGTGATATGAATGGATGCAAGGTTTAGAAGTATGTATATAAGAGCATGTGTAAGAATTTTAGCTTATATTCATGTATGGATTTTATGGAAAGATGAATTCAGCTTTAAATCATGATTTTGTGTGGTATGTGTATGAGCATAGAATAGAAAAAATGATAGGTTTTGAATTTCCATTGAGTAGGAAATGTTTAGTGCCTAAAGATAGCATTGAAATGTGAAAAATAGCAAATTTTGGAGAGTTTCGGCCAGCTAGGTTACCTTTCAGCCGACCAGTACCCTTGAGATCCCGAGAGATGGAAATTGTAGGTTCTGTAGGAACATGTCTCGGCCGACCGAAAAAAGGCCTTCAGTTGGCTGAAGAATTGATCAGTCGACCAAAGAGAGGCCCAGTTTTTAGCCGACTTATGGAGAGTCCATCAATTGACCGAAACTGACAGAGTGATGAAATGTGGTTTTTTAGGCATAGTTGAGCAATGATAGAGTACGTCCTTCATAGTGTGCATGAGATTAAGCTACCGCTGAGTTATGTGAATTAAAAGTGAGATTAGAACCCAAATGTTCCCTATAGGAACTTAGGGTGAATCGGTTAAGCTTCCGCGAGAGATGGTCTTGGTGATCCGAATGTGAGCCCAGGGTGATAGAGTAGTGTTTATCGTGCTCACTAGGGGTCATGGGGTTAGTGATCGGGCGAGCGTGGCACCTCACAAACTCGGA
Source organism: Cornus controversa (assembly GCA_026545225.1). Taxonomy (NCBI): domain Eukaryota; kingdom Viridiplantae; phylum Streptophyta; class Magnoliopsida; order Cornales; family Cornaceae; genus Cornus; species Cornus controversa. The sequence continues at coordinate 12,177,523 of CM048850.1, forward strand.
GTTCGGGCTCAGACCGGGGGAATTCCGTTGGCTCAAATTTTGGGGCGTGACATGTGAAGTCTTAATTAGCATATAAATGTACAATGAAAGATGCCAGACTCACAATTTTCTCTTCCTAATACTTCTAAACATACTAAACAATTCAAAACCAATATCAATTCCTAAGGAATCGATGATAAGGTGGAGAGAATTCCCCTACCTCAATTCCAAGCTTTAATTTTAAAAAGTCCCAATGAAATACTCCTTAAATTTTCACGTATGAGTTAGCTAGTCTCACACATAAAAACATAAGGAATACCCACAGTTGATAGCATACAAGCACGGAATACAAAGACAAAAGAAGAAGAAGAATAAATACAAAACAGAAGTTCTAACTGAGATAATAAATAAATAAAAAATTAATTAATAACATTCCCATCATCCAGAAGTCATATTTTTTTTTTTTTAAAAAAATTTGAATCCGTAGCAAAACAATTTGGAAGTCTTGTAACTCAAGTACCCCTAAACTAATAAAAGTAAAATTAAATAATTTAAAATAGTATCCTAAAATAATCCACATCCTAGGCATAATAATAATAATAAAAAGAAATCAAGTCCCTACACTGAAGTTCGGGAAGGATAGATGGCTGCCACGGTCTACGAATTCTAACACTCTAATCTCGAGGCAGCAATGACTTGAAACCTGAAATATCAACAAGGTGGGTTAGACCCACAAGCAAATCTCTCTACTACCACCCAACAGAGAACCGATAAACATACCATCTCCAAGAGGAATGATGATATAGCATTAAAGATATAAATATGTATACATTTTTCAAATTTAATCTCCATGACCCAATAGTAGAATCATTTCACACGCTGTATAAATCCATTCGTTATCACGTCAATAAAGAATAAGTTTTCAAATTTAAACAAGAGACAATCCTAACTTTCCTGAACACATAGTAAGTGATTATCTTACTAGGTAGTAGGCAATCTTGACATGCCTTCATCTATATTTTACAAATACTTTAATAGGTATTAGGCAATCCTGACATGCCTCCACATATGTTTTACATATACCTTATTAGGTATTAGGCAATCCTGATATGCCTCCACATAGGTTTTACATATACCTTATTAGGTATTAGGCAATCCTGACATACCTCCAGACTAATTATTATTATTTTTTTAAAAAAGAAATACTTAAAATGCATAATTAGCAACATATAATAAGACATACCAATCTCCACAAGGACATATATATATCATTTGACCCTAAAGTAACAATCGCATATACATGGGTCAACAAATACAGTTCATCAGCCAAATATATATATATACATATAGATATAATAAGAAAATGAAGATCCTATGTTTATAGGATTCAAAGAGAAGGTGTACAATTGAACTTGTCATTGAATTCGAATGAGAAGTCGTAATATAGCACGAAAGGAAGAATAGCCCCAATCCTTGCCTTTCTCCTTCTCTCTCCCTCCTCTTATGCGCCTACAATTCTCTCCTTCTCTGTGCGTGAAAGCAGCTGAAAAACTGTTTTTATTTTATTTTTTTTTTGAAAAACCCTAGTATTAAACAAATAAAATACTAAAAGAAATATATATATATATATATATATATATATATATATTTAGCCCAATATAAAAATATATTCAGCCTAACACAAAAAAAATAAAACAAAACATATATAACAATAATCCGGCCAACCTAAAATAAAATAACAAAGAAACATAAAAAGGTCCAACCCTCTATTGATTCAAACATCTCCCGGCAACCGCACACCTATTTATTTGTGTATTACATAAATACATGAACATCACATATGCATATGTCGTACATTTATATATATATATATATATATATATATATATAATATTTACAGCAGGAGATATCAATCTACCCACATTTTTTTTTACTTATATATAAATGCATTTAAAAGAAAACACTACACAAACAAACAATCTAAACAAATGAATGACCCAAATTATCAAATCTTCAAACTCCTCCGAATTTGAATTTTGAACCGTAGAAGCGTAGATCATAGCAAGGAGAACAACTTTATCTTCTTGAGCTATTCCTAAATCCAAACTCTAGTTTTACCCATTTCTTCAAACTTCACCAAATTGAATTTTGAACCGATCAAATTGAAGAGAATGACGAGGAGAACAATCTTTCCTCTTGGAACAATCTTCAAATCTCACCTTAAGCCATCTAAGTTCTAGAGAGAAGTTGGGATAAAGTTGTAGTGAGAGAAAGATGAGAGAAATTTTGATTTTTGGGGTGAAATAAATGTCATAAATCTATTTATATTTACAACCTTTTCAACTAAGTCCCTCTCTTTCTCTTAATTTTCTCTTTGTTACTATTAACTTTATACTTATCACATACTAACATTTTCTTCTTCCAACGTATTGTTTTAAACCTCTCAATTGTTCATATATGCCCTTATATAAATTTTCAAGACTCGTGAAAGTCTTCTAGGTCATCTGACTCATTTCGGGTCCCACACTCGAATCCAAATTTTTTGAAAAAGTCTCATAACTTACAAAACACATATTTAAACCAATTCCTCATGTTTTATCACAATTAAAACATAATTAATTGTAATTAAAATAAAAATAAAATCCAAGGCTTTACAAAACTAAAGACTAGAAATAAAAATGCAAGAAATTAAAGACTAAATGTACCTTAGAACCACCAAATTGAAGAAAGAAAACCAAAGAAAAATCAATCCTTAGGATTCTTCAAGCAATCCTCAAAAATCTTTCAAGCTATCTTTTTTAAGTCTTCAAAGATGACTTGTGTGCAAAATTTGAACTAGAAGGGATGCTTTCCTTAAAGCGGGCCTCCCAAGAAAGAAGAACTAGAAGAGAGGCCTTCTTTGAAGGTAGCCTCTCAAAAGAAAGAGTAAGATAAAGGTGCAAACCTTGAATGATGTGCTTTGGAATGAGATGTGAGTCTATTTGCAGTGGTGGAGAGGAGGCAATGTTTCTATTTGCAATCAATGTGAGAGAAAAGATACACATGATATTTTTATGCTAGTTTCGTGACGTGGTGCCATGTTGGCAATCTATGTGGAGTGTGTGTTTGTTTGAGATGATGTGGTGCCACGTCACTAATGACAACATCAATGATGGAAAAGATCATTTTGCCCTTGTTGTCATATGATCAATCCGTGGGCCCATCCTAAAGTTTTCAAACGTTCCGAATGCAATGGTGGGGTCGAATTTGTGACTCGGGGACCCGATTTCACTATAAAATTATAATTTTACCCTTTTGGTGATTTGAGACCCAAAGCTTACTCTTAAGTGAACCCTATGATTTTTGAATGTTCTGAACGTTATGGTGGGGCCAGATTTGCAATTTGGGGCCCCAATCTAGCCAGGGCCCCTCATTGGTGGAAAATTTTAAAACCTCGTCATGATACGACAATGGGACCTATCCTATGGTTTTTGGGTATGTCGAGCGTCGTGGTGCGGTCAGATCGTTGATTTGTCTAAGGCAAAATTAAGATTTTGCCCCTGGTGAGATTGGGGGTGCAGAGTCCTATTATGATGTGAGACTAAGCGTTTTTAAGGTTTTGACATACTACGAATGCGATGGTGAGGTCAGATTTTTGATCCGACATTTGGTGGAAAATGACAATTTTACCCCTATGGTGATTAAAGACTTGTGATCATTCTCTGGACCAATCTTGAGCTTCCATAAGGCTTTGAGATACTCCGAACATGATGGTGACGTCCAATCGTTGATTGGATGGTCAGATTTATTTGAATGTGAGATCAAAAGTTTGTTTCTTTGATTGTTGTGGTTTTTAGATGATGTTATGGTGTGATCTTGGCTGATATCAAGTTTTTTTTTTACATACTAGATGTGATGGAGAAATTCGATCATCGATCAAACGGTCGAATTTGTTTGGGTAAAAAATTATGATTTTACCCATAGGATGATTTGAACGATCGGGGGTCATAATACGATGCGGTGTTAAAGGATCCAAAGGTTTTTGGTCATTTTGAGCGCAATGGTAAAATCAGATTGTTGATCAGATGGTCGGATTTTTCTCGGGTGTAAAATTACAATTTTACCCCTGATATAAAATGAGAGATCGGGAATGTACTCTGACGTGATCCTAAGCAATCCCATTGTTTTGGGACTTTTCGGATGTAATAGTTAAATCATATTGTCAATCTGATAGTCGGATTTTCTTAGGTGCAAAATTACGATTTTTTCCTGTGAGATGAACTGAGAAATCGGGTTGGTGATTTGACGTGAACCTTAGGTTTTGGGACATTCTGGATGCAATGGCGAAGTCGAATTGTTGATCAGATGATCGAATTTTTTTAGATGCAAAATTATAATTTTGCCCCTGATATGAATTTAGAAATCGGGATCGCGATTTGATGTGATCCTAAGGTTTTTGGGTATTTCAGATGCAATGGTGAAGTTCAATTTTTGATTTGACGTCTAGACGTATGGATGTGCATTAGGTGTGAAAGATGACCATGTTACCCCTCTCGTTGGTGTGGTGTTCGGAAGAGTGGGATGTGGTTAATCTAAGGTGCTTTCTAGATTTTCATGTGTTCTGAACTTAATTGGTGAAGTTTATTTTTTGATCCAACAGTCGAATCTTGCGGTCAATTTCTCAAGTGTGAATTTTGGTCCTTGTGAAATTTCGTGTGAACGGGTAAGGCCAAAATGGGGTGTCTACAACCTCCTCATTCTCAATTATGTAATTTTTTTTCTTCTAATTAATGAAAAATTCAATATTTTACTTTAATTATTATGAGTTTAGTTTTCTTTTCTTCAATTATTGGGAGTTTAATTTATGTATTAAGTTTTTTTTAACTCATAGTAACTTTAAATGTTTTAAGAATCAAAATCTCATTGTGGGCCTTGTGGCCCCAACTAAGATCACATAATTTTCATATGATTGAGGACAATACAAAACAGAGGATTGTGGCTGTATTATTGCACCACCAACTGGCTGCACCGTGCATGCATGCACATACAATTTCAATTCCAATCGGTGGTCTATTAAAAATTTGACATTATTCTATTATATTTCCTACATGTTCAATGATGAATCAACATTGAGGTGCAACTGTGTAAGCTTTGTTTGCCTTTTTTTTGGCCATGATCGGATGCTCTCGTCTACAACTTTACAACTTTGTGATTCAACACCACACTAATTTTTTTTTTCCAGTAATTCACTCAAGTACTCACTTAATAAAAAAAATTAGTGTTTACTTAAAAAAACAAAAAGGAAAGCCGTTAAAGCCCGCAACCCGCCCATCCAAAGCTCAAGGGCCGAGCTTGGGATTCTCAAAATGCCTTCCACTCCGTTGAAAAGTTAAAGCTCGTGAACTTGGATTTGATGGGCGTGGATAGCCAGAACCACGGGCTGAGCCGACCCGTTATGCATCTTTAGTTTGTTTTATACTTTCAAATTGGGATTGTTGAGGAGGTTTAGGATGAGTTTCAACCATTGTTAATAAAAAAAATTCTTGAAAATTTAAGTGTCTAGAATCTCTTAGGTATACTAAGAGGGATGTATTTAGACCTTCCATAGTTAAAGGTCTAACTTGGACTAAACCAATATGAATATATTTATATTTAGACTTAAAGTTTCTCTAAAGCAGATTGGCTAAAAGTTGGAATGTCTTATTCTCACTAGTATCATCAACTGATTGTTCAACAGTGTTAATGGAATATGATTGACTTAGTTCATTTTTTTTTTTTTGATAAATATAATTCACTAATTTTTCTTATACCTTTGGTATATCATAATTTAAGAAACAGTGTTCACGTCTCTTAATATTTATTTCACTAAAATATTCTTAATATTAGAATTTTGTTCAGATTTAAGAGATATCAATCTTAATAGTTTGTCCATGTTAATTTTATATAAGTTATAAAATTTATATGAGTGTATTATATAGTTATAAAAAATATATGTGAAGGCACAAATTATAATATAGTTATAACTAATATAAGATATTTTGCCTATTTCTATAAGATTATAAGTACAAGACTTATTAATACTTATTTAAGTTATAAACTTACATTAAGTATGCATAAATTTACATTATTACTTTTATTAATATTAGTTTTATATTATCATGTATATTATTATGTATATTAGTGCAATTAGGTTCTAAATAATTTCAATTGTTCTCCAAAAATTAATCAAACTTCAGTCCAATTAGGGTTTACATGGATTCTTGTAAGCACATGCAGAATAATCGTTCAAATTTTTATATTGTTTCTTTTTCTATAAAATTATCATTTTTAAGAAAATAAAAAAAGAATTGAACTAGAAAAGAAGATTCAATTTTTGATAATTACAAATTAAAAAATTGTACAAAAACTTGTTTGGTTGAAAACTCATTTAGAATTGTGAGAATTGCCTTGTTGAGAACCATACTTAACGCTATGGTTATCACAAAAATGATTCAATCAATTTTTTTTTTTGAGAATTATTGGTGATATAAAATTTGGATTTTTTTTTGGGTAAAATAAAATTTGAAAGTCAAAAGTTGTTTTGTTATTGGTTTTGTTTAATATAAATATCAAACATTCATTTATATATATAAATAAATAAAAAATATCAATTTGCTTTTGGTAGTATGGAATTCTTGTCTTACCGTACTAGAAAAGAAGATTCCATGTTTTTAAATACAAAAATTTACCGTTCGATCAAACGGGTTGGGTAATTGCCTAATTGGGTTGTGTAAAATATAACCCGTTACTACTGGGTGCTCCGTCTGAAGATCCATAACTAATCCAACCCGCCTGTTTTCTGAACATACTCGTCGTCAACTAATACAAAACAAAAGCCCTGGTTCTCTCTCCTTTCGCTCCAAACTCACAGCTTTCGCGAATATCTGCCCTTCTCACGCTCCAAACTCAAACCTTTCATAACAATCAACCATTTTCCAGAACCGACCCAGGCTGTTGACTGGTAAGTGGCCCGACCCGGACCGGACGTTGTCGACCCAACGGCGATGGTGTTTCTCGCTTTCACACCGAGCAATCGAATCATTTCTTAGAAACCTAGAAGTTGTTATGGAGGATTGTTGTTTGGCTCAGACCAGAAGCGTACAATCAACCGACTATTAGCAACTTGTTCATCAATTCAAACTTCAAAGGTAAGTTCAGCAACTTCAATATTCATTTTCTTGTTCTTTATATCTTTCATTGCAGTATTCCTCTCTCTCTCTGTGTATGTGTGTATATATATAAATATATGCACAATTCGATTTTAGGGTTTCTGATTTGCTATCTTGGATTATTGCAAATTAAGTGATATATTGTTATTTTTTATTTTAGGGTTTCTGATTTGGTATCTTGGATTATTGCAAAGTAAGTGATATATTGTTACTCGACCGAAACAAAAAGAAAGAAAAAGGAAACAGAAAGAAAGAATTATGGATGAGTATCAGGAGATGGACAGGTTTGGGACAGACAACGATTTCGAGGACGGTCAGTGGATTGGTGGGGAATTCTACTACCGGAAGCGCAAGGACAAGCGTTCCCAGACCAAAGACGACGTACTCTACGGCGTTTTTGCCTCCGGCGACAGCGATTCCGATGACGACGATTACCAGAGAGGCAGGAAGCAGCGCAGGAAAGATCTCTCCAAGAAAGCCGACCTCACCAAGCCAGTCAATTTCGTCTCCACCGGCACAGTCATGCCTGACCAGGAGATTGACCGCAATTCCAAAGAGGAATTAGACAATGCCTCTGTCCCCATGGAGGAGGATGAGCAGGAGCAGGAGCAGGATGAGGAGGATCCCAAGCCGTTGGGTTTGGGGTTTGGGTCATCGAACTCGGGCGCTTCTGGTCTGGGGTTTCATTCAAAAAAGTCTTCCAAGAAGAATGAAAATGGACCTGGAGATGATGATGAAGATGAATTTCTGCCCACGGCTTTCGGCAGGAAGATCAAGGAGGGTGCCCAGCAGCGGCGCGACAAAGAAAGGGAGAAGGCCAAGTTAAGCAAGAAATCTCAGGTAGGGACTGGGAGGAAGGAGCCAGAGTTGGGTAACGTTGGTGTTTTCGAGAAACACACCAAAGGGATTGGGATGAAGCTGCTTGAGAAGATGGGTTACAAGGGAGGTGGGCTTGGAAAGAACCAGCAGGGGATCGTCGCTCCCATTGAGGCCAAGCTGCGGCCGAAGAATATGGGTATGGGTTTTAATGATTACAAAGAGACGAATTTGCCTGCATTACAGGAACTAGAGGAGAAGAAAACTCTGCCTCAGGTGGCTCAGTCTGTGGAGGGTCGCTCGAAAGAGAAGCGCTGGTCGAAGCAAGCTCGGCAGAAGAAGAAGGATAACTATCTTACGGCCGAAGAGTTGTTGGCTAGGAAGCAAGAGCAGAGCCTTGAAGTTGTTCATAAAGTGTTTGATATGAGGGGACCCCAGGTTCGCATCTTAACAAACTTGGAGAACTTGAATGCAGAGGAGAAAGCAAGGGAAAACGATATCCCCATGCCTGAGCTTCAGCATAATGTTAGACTTGTTGTGGACTTAGCTGAGTTGGATATACAGAAAATAGACCGGGATTTGAGAAATGAGAGGGAGACAGTGGTTGCTTTACAAAAGGAGAAGGAGAAGCTCCAAATTGATGCAGTCCGCCAGAAGAAACAGCTGGATAGTATGGACGAAATAGTTAGCATATTGGACAGGATAGGCGAGGAGAACTCTTTGGGAACATTGACACTAGATTCGCTTGCAAAGTCATTTGTGGACTTGCAGAAGAAATATGCCGATGACTACAAGCTCTGTAACCTTTCTTGCATTGCCTGCTCATTTGCTCTGCCTTTATTCATTAGAGTATTTCAAGGATGGGACCCGCTTCAGAATCCATCTCATGGGTTGGAAGTGATATCCTTTTGGAAGAATCTGTTGCAAGGGGAGGATATTTTTGATATATCAGATGTGGCATCGCCATATACTCAGCTGTTTATGGAAGTTGTCTTTCCTGCTGTGAGGATATATGGCACCAATACTTGGCAGGCGAGGGACCCTGAACCAATGCTTCGCTTTTTAGAATGTTGGGAAAAGCTGCTGCCTCCTTCAGCTCTTCAGACCATACTGGACAATGTTATTATGCCAAAATTATCAGCTGCCGTGGACTCATGGGACCCGCGCCAGGAAACTATTCCAATTCATGCTTGGATGCATCCATGGCTACCCTTATTGGGACAGAAGTTGGAGACCTTCTATCGAACTATACGTAATAGATTGGAAAGCGTTCTTCATGCTTGGCACCCCAGTGATATGTCTGCTTACTATATATTGTCACCTTGGAAGACTGTTTTTGACCCAGCCAGTTGGGAACAACTAATGGTTCGATACATTATTCCAAAATTGTTGGCTGTCATGCATGATTTTCAGGTAAACCCAGCAAATCAGAAACTTGATCAGTTCTATTGGGTCCGGACTTGGGTCACCGTTATTCCCATTCATCACATGCTTCGGTTAATGGATATATTCTTTGATAAGTGGCAACAAGTTTTGTATCATTGGTTGTGCTCAAACCCAAATTTTGAAGAAGTGACCCAATGGTTTAAGGGTTGGAAGGAAATTATCCCTGTGGAGCTTCAGGCAAATGAACACATTCGGCATCGTCTTAATCTGGCTCTTGGCATGATGAACCAAGCTGTTGAAGGCATGGAGGTAGTACAACCTGGTTTGAGGGAGAACATTAGCTATTTTAGTGTGCTTGAGCAAAGGCAGTTCGAGGCTCAGCAAAGAGCAGCAGGCCAGGCTCACCAACGAGCTACTGCAAACCTGGGTAGCGCACCCCAGATGGAAGGTACGGGTGGTGGACTTGAGATGAGCATGAAAGAAGTCATTGAAGTCCATGCTCAGCAGAATGGGTTGCTATTTAAGCCTAAACCTGGCAGAATGCAAGATGGTCATCAGATCTATGGCTTTGGTAATATAAGCATAATAATTGACTCTCTAAATCAGTTGGTATATGCACAAAATGAGGACAGGTGGTCTCTGGTGTCCCTTGATCAGCTGCTGGATATGCACAATTGTTCTGCTCCAAAGCGACGCTGAATTGCTGAGTACCTTGTAGATGATCTACTGGGGAAGAAAAATAACTCCAATTCGATATTAAGCAGATTTCAGCTTCATATTCTCCATGCACCAAATGAGATACTCTTGGTAACTCAAGGTTAGCTTGTCTCTGAACTTTCAGTTTCTCTTGTGGCTTTGCAGCTCTTGTAACTTGTGATAGTGACAATGCTGACTTGTTTTCTTTCACCATTAGCTTAGATCAACATCGGGCTTTATATTTATTTACATTTTCTTATTAATTAAACATCTTGCAATGCATAACTTTGTTGTGATTTTGGATCGAGAAGCTGAGTTTGGGATTTAAATGTCTTAGAAATGTTTAATTGTTCTTAACATTTCTGCGGTGGCCTAAAAGGTAGTCTTGGATTTAAAAGAGTTCTTATTTGGATGCGCTGTTAGTGGTCTAATCCTATTAGTGTGTGAATGTTTCTGCTTGAGATTGTATTATGGGACCTAAATGCATGAAAGATTTGCTATAGCATTTGGTTGCCAAGGGTAAAGATCATCTATAAAATCTAGTCAACTGAATAAGGGATGTTAATTGAAAAACGAAGATTCTTGCTGATCTGTGTCAAAAGGGTGTAACACTTTTAAGTGTTTTTTACAACATTCATGAGATAAGATAACAACATTCACGAGATGGGATCTGGTGATTGAGAAGTTTGAGAGGAGACTCGCAGATGGAAAGAACAGTATCTTTTGAAGGGAGGAAAGGTCACTCTGATGAAGAGCACCCTGTCGAGCCTTCCCACATATTTCATGTCTCTCTTTTAGATCCCTTTTTCTGTGGCTTTAAGGATTGAGAGGCTTCAACACAACTTTCTATGGGGTGGTTTGGGAGAGTTTAAGTATCATCTCGTTTTCTGGGAGCAAGTTTGTAGTCCAGTTTAGTCGGGTGGGGGGTTGGGTTTCAGGAGGTTGGTGCCCTTCAAGTGAGCCACTCGAATGGAGCAACTAGCCACGGTAGCTCTATTGCTCTTCCTCCAACAATGGGTCGTTATAGTTGTTCACTGTGAAATGTTCAGAGGTGTGCACCGTTTTCTCCCTCCACGCATGAGTAATTGAGAAGTGGGGTACATACACAACCCTCGGGCTCAATGGCTCTTTTGGGGAAGTGGTTGTGGAGATTTGGTGTGGAGAGGCAGAGAATTTGGAGGAGTCATCTCTAGTAGATATGGGGAGGCAAGGGGTGGTTGGTGCTTTGTTGAGGTGAGGATTCCAAGAGAGATTGGTGTCTGGAAATTTATCCGAAAGGGATGGATTGAATTTTCTTAACACATCGGATTCAGGGTCCGGGATGGCAAGGGAATTCGCTTCTGGGAGGACACTTGGTGTGGAGATAGCTCATTGGCACTTACCTTTCCTAGACTCTTCAGGATCACCCGGAATAGACATGCCTTGCTTGCTGTATGTAATCGGCTTGATAGCAGGAGGACGACTTGGGATATGCACTTTTTGAGACACTTTCAAGATTGGGAGTTGGAGGATGCTATTTGCTTTTTGGAGTTGCTTTATCGCCAGGCGATTGACGGGGATGGTCTGGGATTCGCTAGTGTAGATTTCCTCTTCTTAGGGGCGGTTCGATGTTCGCTCCTTTTATAGGAGTTTCTCGAATGCTTCGGGGGTTGTTTCCCATGGAGGGCTATTTGGCACACAAAGGCCCCCCTCGAGGGTGGCTTTCTTCGCTTGGACAATAGTTTTGGACAGGATCCTTACCCTTGACAACCTGAGAAGGAGGTGTCATGTCATCTCCAACTGGTGCTGTATGTGCAAGAGGGACGAGGAGACCGTTGATCATCTTCTATTACATTGTCTTGTGGCTTGGGATTGTTGGGGGATTGTGATTTTTGGTGATTTACACCCTTGTGCGTGTGTAGGGGTCTATGGAGGGAACGAAATAGGAGTTGTTGGCGAGGAAACTCCTATTGGCATGTTAAAATTCGCTATCATTAGTTTTCTTTTTTGTTGGGTTCTTGGGAGAAATTGTAAATCAATGGGCGAGATAGTTGATTACATGAACATAGTGAGATATTAGGGCCCTATTTGGTGCTTGTGTAGCTTTTGCGGGTTGCGCTCCCCGTCTTGAGCGCTTTCTTTATACAATCTTACTTATCAAAAAAAAAAAATTATCTTGACGATGGGACTTGGGAAAAGGGGCAGAGCTAGGAATTTTTACTTGGAGTGACGGAATAAAAAGTATGAAAAAGAATTAAAAATATATGAGTATAATATTTTTCTTCTTCCGAGGACGTAAAGTTGATTGGCCTCTGGAATCTTGAGGTCTATTTGTATATTCTAGCCTTCACTTATAATTGTATATATAAATTTTGTGTATATATATTAAGTTGTGAAGAATGTGCCATGTTTCCTATGTGTCATATTCATTGTTCTAAGTTATCTTGTTTTTGTGAGTGTTTCAGATATTTTGTTAGCTAATAATTATAAATTGCTAATGTTGTGATTTGACGTGTTGTTGCTGATTAAGTGAGATTGTTATTAGGGCTTTTCAAGCGTGGTGCAATCATGCCTTTCTGATTTATCATCGTTATCATCATCATTATTTTGCTACTTCCTTTTACATCAATACTCCCATTGAATTTTGCAAATTTCATGCTCCGTTTTCACAGTTAAGGACCTTTAAGTGTGCTTTAAAAGTAACTTTTTTACTTGTTCTGCTTTCATCCATTGTTTAGGTTGCTTTTCCAAAATTTCAAATTTTATTTTTCACATGTTTTTTATATATTTATAATTATATCATAATAGATCAAGGATAGTATAGATATTCTATCAAATGTGGTTGTGAAGAGATGGGAGTCCAGCATGTTGCTAATGGTTGGATCATGTTTCAAAGTTTATTTCTATGTGAAAAACCATGCGTGATGCCAGAAGTTAATGTTTTGGAATTGCAGCAGTTGAATTTTTGTTGTATGGTTATGGGATTTTCATAATTTATTCTATTTCGTTTGAAAGATACATTTGAGAAGTTTAATAATGGGGACTGGATTGATTGATTATACACACAAGTTGTTGCATTAAAAGCTTATGTGATTCTTTGTCATGTACCATACATAGTATTGATGATATGATTTTGTGAATTTTAGTCTCACTTTGTCATTATTTGATAAATCATGACAGATTAAAAAAAAAAAAAACGCGTTTTGGATTCAAACTCTACTATCTAAACGCGTTTCTTTTCATCACCAAACACTTCTGAACGCAATTTTTTGGGTTAGAAGTACTTCTCAATGGTCTCTATCAAATATTTGTTGTAAATAACCTAAGCCCAGTACGTTATGGTCTGTAGGTGTACCATTTTGGTGGTCTCTAGACCTGATTTTTTTACCAGGACGTTAAAGAATTTATACGGATGTTATGTAACAGTTGTAACGTCCACAACAACATCAACCATTACTTCATGGCCGTGACTGATTACTGATATGTCAAAACATCAATATCTTTGTCTTATCGCGACATGAATTCGTGAGAATTCCTCAAAAATATTTGATATAAGTTTTACTTTGTCTTATCGCGACATGAATTCGTGAGAATTCCTCAAAAATATTTGATATAAGTTTTACTTGACACTAATTCACTTCTTTTTCAGTCTTGGTTATAGGCAAGAGTCAAGACAAAATAAATAAATAACTAAATAGGAAAGTAAATTATGATATTATTCGGAAGAAGGAAAGGTGGGGCCAAAAAAAATAACATTGGACTAGAAGACAAGGGAAAATACAAGTTCAGCACCTATAGGATGAGAACAGATGCATAAGTTCAGCACAATGATATACCAGAAACAATTATTTCCAAACTCATATTTTAGTTATTACTTGAGTGGTTAATGCATTATTATTCACAATAAATGCTATTTCATTCTTAATTTGATTTGAAACCATTATAAGTTTCAACACAATTAAATAAACATATTTAAAGGTGTCATCTAAAAAGCACGGATAAGATGCAACATGGACTCCGTGTTGACACGACAAATCGTAAGCAAGAACATGATGAATAATATATATATATATGATGTAATTTATGTAATTTAAGTAATTAAGAGTAAATTATTTTTTATAAACCAAACAATAAAAAAAATTGTGTTTTACTGAGGTTTTGAATTTGTGCTTTGCTGAAAAAAAGAAGAAAGATTGAAAGAGGGTTAAGAAAGAGAAAAAATAAAGAAACAAAGAGGATTAGGGTTTCGTTAGAAAAGAGTTGGGGCTTAGTTAAAAATAAAGGTAATGTTAGAAATATAGAAAGATTATATATTGTATTGAATTGTTTTTGTGAACAATACATAAAAGACCTATTTATATGCACATAATATTGGAGACTAAGTAAACTTAGGAGACAAAAAATTTTAATCCTAGATAGTTTAGGAGAAGGTGTAAAAAACCTATGTGGTTTAGGAAAAAGATATATAATCTAACTGTAGATATAATAGAAAATATATAATCTAACATTCCTCTGCAAACTTAATGTAAGTTATATGAAGCCAACTTGAGTTTGGAAACAAAATTTTGAATGCGACTCGTGAAAGTAATCTGATGATGTTACCAACTGTGATTTTGAACACATACAAAGAAGCTGCAAAAGAGTGGCTCGGTAGATAAATGCAGCTCATTGGAATGACGAAGAGACCGAAAGTGACTCGTTGGAGCGAAAGCTGATAAAAAAATGAGCTTGTAGAAATCAACGATTTTGACATACAGATGTTATGGCTCGTGAAAGTAATCTGGTGATGTTACCAACAGTTATTGCGAACACATACAAATAAGTTGCAAAAGAGTGAACTCATTGGAGTGACAGTAAGACCGAAAGCTGTTTGTTGGAGTAAAAAACTAATTTGAAAATCAGAAAAGAGGCTCGTTGAAATCAGCGACTTTGACACACAGATGCTAGTGGGAGCTGATGAATTGAACTTGAGTTGGACTGTCATATTTTTCTTTTATTATCTGCATAATATATATAAGGAGAAAGCTATTTTCAACAATTGACCACCGGGAATGAAGCGAATGGTGTCATCCCCGGCGGTGAGGGCGATCGATCATGAAGACTACTAGAAATTGATAAGCTCTGATACCATGTTAGAAATAAAGAAAGAATTGTATTGATTTGATTTATATTGATATTGTGAATAATACATAAAAGTTTATTTATAGGCACGTAATCTTACAGGTTAAGTAAACTTAGGAAATAAGAATTTCTAGCCCCAGATGGTTTATGAGAAGGAGTAAGAAACCTATGTGGTTTTGGAAAAGATATATAATCTAATAGCTGATATAATAGGAAATATATAATCTAACAATTAAGAATTCATAGAAGAGAAAAGTTCATGGAAACAAGAGGAAAAAAGATTATTAGGGTTTTGTTAGAAAAGTGTTAGGGTTTAGTTAAAAATAAAGGTAAGAATCTATAGAAGTAAAAAAGTTCATGGAAACAAGAGGAAAAAAAGAAGAGACAAAAAAAGAATTTTGTTGAGAGGAAAAAGAAAAGAAATATAGAGAGTTTGTGAAGAAAAGGAAGAAAGAAAAGAGGAGGAAGAGGGGAGAGAGAAACTGCCCTGGATAGAACGAACATCCACTATCAGCACATCAGTGGGAGAACAAGATAGAGCCAAAATTGATCGTGCATGAGTTTGAATCTTTGAATTAAAATATAAGCCTAAATATATGAATGTTTTAATATAAAATTATTTTATAAACCAACAACTTTTAAGTAATTATGTAATGACCTCCATAGTATTAAAAGTTATTAAAGAATTCCTCATATTTATACTTTATCCCAACTTTCTTTCAAAAACTTTCTTAAAAATCTCCAAGAATGTAACATGTGTGTTGGATAGGTATCCATAACATCTCAATTTTTTTTTTTTTTGTGATCTAGTTGTAGTTGCATTTTCTAGTTATTACTTGGCATACGACATATTACGCATAATCACATTACATATATTCCAAGACTTAGAACAAAAATGTACCATCATTTACTCCAAAACTCATATAAGATCCAACCTCTATTCAACTTTTTCCCATGATTCCAAGGTATTCAAACCTAGGGCTCTGACAGTACTTCTAGCACAACCTAAATTCAAAGACCTAAATCTGTGATCATAAAAGAAATTCTATGAGAATATCAATCCTTCATAACTTTAAATTTAATGAATAACAGTTCACCAATCCAATTCATTGTCATTAATCAATGTAAAAATTGTACTTCTACAACTTTGGGTCCGTATATCAACAAACCAACTCCATTTTTCAATTGTCATCAACATAAACATTGAAGATAAAAAGGGGTCCTTTCACATGACCACAATTAAATCAAATTGTATCCACACTTCTTCACAAGTTCAAATCTATCATCATACAAGATATTTAAATCTTATTACAATAGTTCTAAACCAAGATCATTTCTCCTCAACATTAACAAATTATACAAATGAAGGAAACATTACATAAAAAGGTCGTATCTAGGGCTCTCACTTAAGCGGAGAGTTTGGGAGAGGTGGATGTCGGTAAGCCTTACCTCTATTTTTGAAGAGGCTGCTCCCAAGTCTCGAACCCGTGACACATCGCTTTCGGCGAGGGCATTTGCCATCGCACCAAGGTTTGATCTCTCTATACACAAGGAAACATTACATATGTTAACTAAAGATAACAAGGATAGACTTTCTATACACAAAATTCATCAATGCCCGTCACCTCCACCTTTTTGCATTGTTATGCTTCCGTATCCAATCTGTAAAATGATAGGGTGAGCAAGCACTACCCAATAGAGAGATTCTAAACATAAGTTTATTAATATCGACATTTAACAATAAAGTATACAAGTATGACATCAATATATATCGTTATAAAAGAAATACAACCACCATGTGAAAACATGGCAAAATATGCTCATCATAATCATATTCTCATATCTCGCCTTACAACACTTCATAACTTCGTTCATTCTCCCCAAGAAACCAGGTATATATTCTAAGAACTAACCACTTTGTCTAGTATTTATGATTTCATGTCATTGGGTCCTAGCCATCCCAACATTTCCATGTTCTAGTCAGATTAGAACCTAACCATGAAATCATCGAACCCGACTTCTTAAACAAGACAAGTTAATTTCAATGCTTACTAACCATGATTACCATTTACATTTATAACCTATATAACCCTTGACAATTTCCATAACACATGTGTAGACACCCCATTTTTCACCTCCCATATCACAAGGGGAAAACCTTTAGGATCGAATCGTATTGTGATCTCAATCTGTCAAATCATCATAGGGGCAAATCGTAATTTTTCATCCAAGCAAATTCAACTGTTTGATTAACGATTGCACTTTGCCATTGCATTTGAAATGTTCCAAAACCTCGGGATCGCATCGTATTGTGATCTCGACCTCTCAAATCATTATAGGGGCAAAATTGTAATTTTGCACCCAAGCAAATTCAACTGTTCAATTAACGATTGGACTTTGCCATTGCATTTGACATGTTTTTAAACCTCGAGATTGCATCGTATTGTGATCTCGACCTCTCAAATCATCATAGGGGCAAAATCGTAATTTTACACCCAAGCAAATTCGATTATTTGATCAACGATTGGACTTTGTCATTTCATTTTAAATGTCCCAAAACCTCTAGGTCACCTGGGATCGCATCGTATTGCGATCTCGATCTCTCAAATCATTATAGGGACAAAATTATAATTTTATATCCAAGCAAATTCAATCGTTTGATTGACCATCGGACTTTGCTATTGCATTTGAAATGTCCCAAAACCTCGAGATCGCATCGTATTGTGACCCCGGCCTCTCAAATTATCATAGGGTCAAAATTATAATTTTGCACCCAAACGAATTCGACCGTCCGATCGGTGATCGGACTTCACCATCATGTCTGGCATATTTGAAAATCCTGAGCCTAGTCAAGATCAACCATAACACCTTCTTGAAACTTTGAAGATCAAAGAAACAAACTTACAACTGCACATTCATGCAAATTTGACCATCTGATCGATGATTGAATGCCACCATCTCGTTCGAAATACCTTAAAGCCTTAGGGAAACTAGGGATCGTTTTGGAAAGTGATCCCAGGCCTTCATTCATCACAAGAAAAATTTGTCATTTTACATTGGATGTTAGATCAAAAATCTGACCTCACCATCATAATTGTAGCATGTCAAAACCTTAGGAACATCTAGTCTCACATCGTAATGTGACTTCGTACTCTCGATCATATGAGGGGCAAAATTATAATTTTACTCCAGAATAATTCAATTTTGCCCTAGAACAATCCAACCGTTTGATAGAAAATTTGACATCGCCACGACGTTCACCACACGCCAAACCCTAGGGTAGACTTCATAACCATATCAAAATAAGGTTTCAAAATTTTCCACCACCTAGAGGGTAAAATTGTCATCTTACCTCGGGGTAAATCCAACTATCGGATTGGAAATCTAACTTGACCATCTTGTTCAGAAGGGTCGAAAAACTCGGGTAGGCTTAACCTTAGGCCCGAAATCGAACTCCAAACACTGCATTCAACCCAAGGACAAAATGGTTATTTTGTAAAAATACCCTTTGCCTCACTTCAACATGAGGTGCGCGCCAAAAAACACTAAAGTGAAATGATTTCTCATCTCAAGTTGAAGTGCACACCAAAGCACTAAAGTGAAACGATTCCCCATCTCAAGTTAGGGCGTACACCAAAAAATATTGAATTTGCATGCTGCCTCAGCTTTAGTTGAGGCAAAAAATTGACCAAGGCCAAAATGGCCTTAGACCACACTGCCCAGTCATTTTTAACCTATTTTTGACTGGGCCGCGCCTTGAGGTGCGGCCCTGGGCGAAATTTTCAATTTTTTTATTCTTTGATTTTTCTTGCATTTTCTCATTTACCCTTTCACCCCTCACTTTTCATCGTCTATTTCACTCTCTAAACCATTATAATTATTCTATTAGCTATCACTTCTCTCTAGAAAATCTCTACAAAAAAATTCTCTCTCTACCCAAATAGAGAGGAGCTCTTCCCATTTATATTTAGCTTCCATTACATTGAAGAATCAAGTGAAGAAGCCTTCCAAGATCTACAAAGGAAAGCTAAATACGAAGATACAAGATCAAATCAAGTGAAGAAGCCTTCTAAAAACAACAAAAGAAGGTAAAAAGAGAATAATCAAAATCAAGTAAAGGTAAGTAGAAAATTCATCA
Organism: Cornus controversa; assembly: GCA_026545225.1. Lineage (NCBI taxonomy): Eukaryota > Viridiplantae > Streptophyta > Magnoliopsida > Cornales > Cornaceae > Cornus > Cornus controversa. The sequence goes on from CM048850.1 coordinate 12,196,825, forward strand.
CTACATTCTTCTTCTACTCATATTTTTCTTGTGTGGATTTATCCACCCCCTTTTTGCATTGCATCATACATTCATCATCATGTTCATCTTGCATTGATCCATATACTACTACTATATATATGTGTGTACTTATATACCACCCAATATTAATCGGTCTATACATATATATTATTATTAGTACTACTATGCATATATTACTACTATACATAAATATAGATCTATACTTATATATCTACTACCCAATACTAATGGGTCTATATATATTATTATTACTATTATGTATATATTACTACTATACATAAATAGATATCTATACTTATATATCTACTGCCCAATATTAATGGCTCTATATATATATTATTATGTATACTACTACTATTATTATCTATATATTACTATATTATTATGTATACATAATAATATATATATCCTTATATTATAGATCTATATATATGTGTCCATGTATTTGGGTTTTCTTGCTCTCATATCATTCATGCATGCCTCATATTTGTGTGTGTTCTAAACCCTTGTCTCTATCATTGAGTTAGTTCAACGAGATGTGTGGAAGCGGCGTCACCGTGGAGCCCCATTCGTTGGATATCCGGGTGGGGGCAATCAATCCAAGCCACCTAACAACCTAATTAGAATTACGGAATTTTATTTTCTTTTGAATCCTCATTTGATTTTTGATATTCTGTGCATTCATGTTTAAAAATGGATCTCTAAAATACAACTCACTCACTTGTTTTCAAAAATTCAAAGTACATAATCATTGGATCTCTAAAATACAACTCAGTCACTTGTTTTCAAAAATTCAGAGTACATAATCATTGTAATAGTTAACATTTTTGTTATACCATTATAGTGCTCATTTTTCATGCTAGAGATGATTCACGACTCTTTTGAATGGTCACTATGGTGTTCTGACGTACGGGTAACTGGTTTAAGTTCGGGATCATTATTTTAAAAAATGCACTCTCTCATGTAAAGACTCTTAAAACCTTCTTACGTCATTGCACCGTTAAAATTAACCCACAAATTAGGACTTAAAAACTCACTTTCCAAAATCAACAATCTCTAAAAATGTTCATTTAGAAGATTTTGCTCTCATTTTCTCTCTCTAGAAACCACTTGCATGGAAGTGGGTCTTTTCATCTAAAATTCATTTTCTACAAACAAAAAATCAACTCAAAACTCTCATTTTCTCTGTTAAAAAAATCATTTACATATAAGTGGGTTTATTTTTATACTTCAAAAACCATTTCTCTCTCTCTAAAACACCACTTACATATAAGTGAGTCTTTTCATCCAAAACTCCAATTTTATTAAAACAAATCATTTTCATCTCAAAATCATTATTCTCTCTCTAAAACCCCACTTACATGTGAGTCTTTTCATCCAAAACTCCAATTTTATGAAAACAAATCATTTTCATCTTAAAATCATTATTTTCTCTCTAAAACTCACTTACATGTAAGTTGGTCTTTTCATGTCAAAATTTTCATTTTACATCTATTTAAAACCACACTTGTATGTAAATGGGTCTTTTCATTCCAAATTCGATTTCTACAAAAACAAACCATTTTTAAGTCAAAACTCTCATTTTAATCTCTCTACAAAATCCATTTACTGCAAGTGGGTATTTTTGCTCTAAAAGTTCTATTTTCAATTCAAATGAACATTTTCAATTTAAAGCTTCAATCTTCATCTGTTCAAACCCATTCAACTCAAATAGACATTCTCAATTCAAAATTCTCATTCTCTCTAAAACCCATTTTCATGAAAATGGACATTTTGAAAGATTTTCACTTCCTCTTTCTAAAAAATCATTTTTATAATACATTTTAAATCCAAAATTCTCAATTTTATCTCTTTAAATCCCCATGATAAATGGTTATTTTTCACTCCCAAAACCCACATCATTACAAGTGAACATTTTCATGTTAAAACTCTCATATTCATTTTTTCTTCTCTTTAGAATGCTAAAAATTGACACTCTCAATTCAAAATTGACATTCTCACTAAAAAAATACATTTTCATTTCAAAACTTTCTTTTTCAATCCAAAAATTGACATTTTCATTCCAAAAGCCATGTTTTCAACTCAAAATTGACATTTTCATTTCAAAACTCTCTTTTCAATTCAAAATCGACATTTTCACTCAAAAATACATTTTTATTTCAAAACTATCGTTTCAATCCAATATTATGATTTTCATTCCCAAAATCATGTTTTCAGCTCAAAATTGACATTTTCACTCAAAAATACATTTTCATTTTGAAATTCTGTTTTCAATTCAAAATCGACATTTTCATCCAAAAATACATTTTCATTTCAAAACTTTCTTTTCAATTCAAAATCGACATTTTCACTCAAAAATACATTTTTATTTCAAAACTATCTTTTCAATCCAAAATTACGATTTTCATTCCAAAAATCATGTTTTCAACTCAAAATTGACATTTTCACTCAAAAATACATTTTAATTTCAAAACTCTCTTTTCAATCCAAAAATTGACAATTTCATTCAAAAATTACGATTTTCGTTTCAAAAATTATGTTTTCAACTCAAAATTACATTTTCACTCAAAAATACATTTTCATTGCAACATCCTCTTTTCAATCCAAAAATTAACATTTTCATTTCAAAAGTTCCCATTTTCATTCCAAACTTTATTTTCAACTCAAAATTAACATTTTCATTTCAATTCCTCTATTTTCATTCCAAATTCTCAATTTTTATTCCAAAAGTATCATTTTCATCGCAAAATTCTTCTTTTATTTTAAAAATACCATTTTTATTCCAAATTCTTCATTTTTGTTCCAAAAATATCAGTTTCGTTTCAAAGTCTCCACTCTTAGAAATCAAACATGCACAAACACACTCTTCCTTAGAATTTATCATGTTCAACTCAAAGCATACATTTCCTTAGAAGTCATTTTGCATAATTTAAAACAAACATTCTCCCAAAATGACTTTTAAGGAAATTATCAATGACTTTCATACAAGTCATTCTCTCTTCATAGACCTTCATAGAAATAAAGAGAAGATGGGGATATTTATAGCCAAAGGTGGGGAGGTCTTGGTTGATTTCAACAATTGGATTAAAGTGATTGAATGAGAGCCTTAGGATGAAAAAGGAAAAATGACCAACAGAGTCTCATATATAATGTGTAATGACACTTGATGACTCTATGACAATCTATACCTTTGATTTTTGCAAGAATGAATGTGAGCCATTGGATGTGAGTTGAGTGATAAAACTTGTATTGGATGAATATGAGCCGTTGGATTAAAAAATGGTGAGATTTGTTCAATCCCAAGCAAATCCTAACCCTCCAAAGTGGGTTTTGAGACTGGGCAAACGGGAACTGTCGAATGAGATCGATCTAGGCCGTTTAAAATTTTTATGAATTTTCTCATAGTAGTCTGTGGAAATTTCCATAGACTAGTGTGCGGAAATTTGGCAGCCAATGATTGGCTGCCACATGTCACCCTCTAGTTGGTTATTCCGAAAATCTCTTTTGTAGGGTTGATTTGGGAATTTTTGGGCATCCTATCATTCATGATATAATTGTATTAATGCAATTGAATAAAACGATATCACTTTATTCAAAAATAAAATTTTAGATTTTTCTTAGACAATGTGCGTAGTGAAAAGACTATTTTGCCCCTAAACTAGGGTTTTGGTTAGAAGGATGTCCAGACCAAAAATGTGTCAATATTAGAGTGTTTCTTAGGATTTTTGGACCCTACGATCATGGTGGTGAGGTCCGTTCATCGATTCAACAAACGGTTTGTCAGTCAACCTTTTAGGTTGACCAATTTGACCTTAATTTAGGGTCTTTGGTCAACAAAATGCCTGGATCAGAAATGTATCAATATTAGAGTGTTTCCTATAATTTTTGGATCCTACAATCATGGTGGTGAGGTCCGTTTGTTGATTCAATAAACGGTTTGTTGGTCAAACTTTTGGGTTGACCAGTTTGACTCTAATGTAGGGTTTTGGTAAACGGGATGTCTAGATTGGGAATGTGTCAAAATTACAATGTCTCCTATGGTTTTTGGACCCTAGGATCATGGTGGTGAGGTTCGTTCATTAATTTGATAAATGTTTTATCGGTGAAATATTTGGGTTAACCTATTTAGGTTTTTGCTCAACGGGACCTTTGGATTAGGAATGTGTCGATATTACACTGACTCCTTTGGGTTTTTGGACCCTAGGATTATGGTGGTAAGGTTCGTTCATTGATTCAATGAATAGTTTAGGTTGACCAGTTTGACCCTTTTTTGGATCGGGGCAGAATTACGTGTTTGGGAAGAATCACAATCCCCGTAAGTAGTCGTTTATGGGGTTTTTATTATCTATGGACTCATTAATGAAGTCAATTTTTTATTTGGACAAACGGTTTGCGAAATACTTTTTGAAATGACCGTTTTACCCTCTCTAAGGCTCGGATCAAATTAGGGTGTTCAGGGATGCTCATGATTCCCAAGAGTACACTTTTCTAGGGTTTTGAAGCCTATTGAACACATTGGTGAAGTCTACTTGTCGATTTGATGATCGGATATTTGGTTGTTTATTTTGGGCTATCTATGTAAGCCCTTTCTAACCTGTACTTGAAAGGTGGGATCTAAGCTCCGGGCTCATGATATATTGTAGGATTTGGAATGGAAATGGGTGGTCAAAAATGGGGGTGTCTACAAAGATTATAAATACAATTGTCTTGAATATTTAAAATTAGTTGTCACGCCCCGATTTCTGACACTCGGTTAAGAGCAAGGGAAATGAGAGTGATTAATGAAAGTTAAACCGATTCATCCACATGAAACCCTCTATTTCAGAACTCAAATCCTTATGTGTTTGGAATTTCAAGCGAAATCTTAGTTCATTGGAAAGAGGATTGAAAAATACTCTATTTAAAAAAAAATCTCACTCAATTTTGATTTAAAACGAACGAGTTATGCCCATTTGAAGTTTGGGCAAAATTATGTCTCTGCTTTGAATATTACCTACGATCAATTATAAATGACATTATGATCCATTGTAATTTGCGATAGATCGTAGATGTATCATAACAAGTATCATAACTTACTGGTTTGGGACCAAATTTCAAAGTTCATGGCTTCAAAACCTCAATAGAACTACGATTAATCGTATTTGGGAGTACAACCGATCATGATACTACAATCCATCGTATTAGGGAGTACGATCGATCCTAATTTTCCTCAACAAGAAAATTCTAACTTCCCACACTTAATCTAATTTATGCCCAAATCTCATCCCTTAGCATGTATATATTCTCCTTGATTCAACACACATCTAGAATAATCCATAGCACGCATTTACAACATCAAGATCATAATTACATTATATGAAATGGAACTCGTCCGAAATGTGTACATTGAATTCAACATACAAGTTTGTCCATCCAATATACAAAAATGTTTTTAACATCCAAAAGAGAGAAGATACATTGGAACAATAACCAAAATAATAAAGTATAAATGTTCATGGTTCTAATACACTTGTTCCATAACTCGATTTCAAATCTTCTCTAAGTGCCAACTTGGCATACATAAATATATATCAACAAAAACATACAGAATTTCCAAAAAGTGATCTAAGTGCTCCAACCTTAGCACTTTCACGCGTTATCCATGAACGGTGCCTTATCTAAAATGTTTAGGGGAAGGGGGTGAGTGACAACATGCCTAATAAAAATGCTCCAACCAACCCAACAATGACTCAAGCAGCCATGCATAAATACAATATGGCATTCCTATCCAACTATATGGCATACTTGATTATGCACATGGTCAAAGCTTAAATAACTTCATAAACAATTATGAAAACATGAATATCAATTTTATTAAACAACTTCAATTTGAAATCTCATTCACAATCAAACTCAACGTCTCAAACATACCAAAATCAACCAAAATTAGAAAGTATTCAAAAATTAAAAATGGTAGTAAGTGCCTTAAAGACCAAATACTCTTCTTACGCTTTACGGGTTGCTAACCTGACGGTAGCGATATCCGCTTGGCCAAGTTTTGGACTTTTCACCCTAGGGCTCCGAGCCCTTCTTGCTTCTTACAACATACTTCCAAAATCAACATTTATCACATAAATGTACAAATACGTCAAGTATACACCAATCGATGAAATCTTCAAAAGCTCATTTCAAATGCATTACAACCACACTTAGCCAATTCAAATCAAACTCAATTCATACATATCATACTGCAATTCCATTTATCTCATGAATTATCAAAGTTCATGCATTTTTGAAAAAAACCTCATTTAAGCATTTTATCAAATATATGGAATCCAAAATCTTCATATGCTTCATAATGCACGTAAATAGCTCAACATAAAAATCTATATGTTTCATACCCAATGAAGTGATTAATTTCTTCTACAATTCAAGTGCACAATACGCTAGTATACCACACAAATACTTTCTAAGTATAAAGAACTTGTACTATGCACTTTGTACACATCATATACATCAATTAACAAACACATTTATGCACAATACTCATCTAAAACATATAAAAACACTTAAATCTCAAAGGCAAATATATTCTTGCATAGATACCATATGATATAATACAACTTATACAACTAGGAGACCTATATAACCAAAGCTAGGAAGGAATTCACACTCCTACCTCAATTCCAAGCTTTAAGCTCACAAACCCTAATTTCACCAAGCTTCAAACTCCACCAAAATTGACCTTCCACCAATTAGAACGTAGAGAAAGTGAAGGAGAACAACTTTAATCCTTGGAGCAAGTTCCAAATATCACTTCTAGGCCTCCAAATCTAACAAGAACCAAAGAGGAATGGAGATGAAGAAGAAGAGAGAGAATGGAGGGAGAGAGAGGAGAGAAAATCTGATTTATCCACTCACCATAAGCTATACATATATTATATCTAACTATTCTTAGATATTTAGAAAAAAATTGCTACTTAGTCCCTCTCAACTTTCACTTTGCTCCTTTACCCTTTCCAACTTTCATTTAATTGCCTACTAGCTTTTCCTCTTTTCTCCAAACTCCACTTAGATCCCTTTAAGTTCACTTGTAACCCCCACGTCACTCATAAAATCTCGTAAACACTTTCAGGGTTACTCGGACCCTTCTCGGTCCCACACCCAAACATAAAACTTCAAGGAACTCTAAAAATATTTAAGCCTACAAATTAACAATTAAATCATGCTTAACTCAATTTAAAACAAAAATTAAATCAAAATTTTTTCCAAGGATTTACATTACTGAACTACAAAATCTGGATACACTTGAGCAAGCTTTGAATATCATTCAACTCTCTTTATTTATTTCTTGACCTAGAATTGAGTTTTCAATTTTATTGCTTCATCAATTACTCTAGGCTTGTGAGCTTTGATTTGTGAATCCATCTTTGAGATATATATTCTTTGTATTACAAATCTTCAATATTCTTTTCTACTATCATTGTAAAGGATTGATGAAACCCTAAAAGCCTAAGTGGAGAACATCACTTAGCAAAAGAAATGAAAGAGCTTTTGAAGCTCATTTGTAAAGGTTTGCACTCCACCCCGCAAGGAGGTGCTACTAGTGAATTTGGAAAAATCTCTTGATCTTGAGTCGTGGATTAGGGGAATCCGAACCATGTTATATGCTTGTGTCATTGCATTTGATTTTCTCTATCCCTATCTCATTTAATTTGATTTGTGTATTGTTTGATTTCATATCTTTACTCTATCTTGTACAAATTAATTGCATCATTTAATTTCTTGCACATTTGATTTAATGAGATAACTTTTCATTGTTTGCCAAAGTCCCTATTCACCCTTCCTCTAGAGTCAATACTTGGATAACACTTCTAAACAATATTGTTACCAAACAAATTAAAAAATACTTTTTAAGTGTGAAAAATATTTTATATAATATATCACCAAACATTAAGATGTTTTTCTACTAACAATATGCTATAGATCTTGCTACTAACACCTTAGTCCGCGCTAAGTCCATGTCTTAAAGAATCCATTTTATTTCAACTTGCACCATACCGTACAGGTTTCATGAGTTTTTAGTTGCTCGGGTTATTCAAAATATTAATCACATGCTATTATGCTAATAAAGAGAATGATATAAAAAAAAGAAAGTGCTAAAATATATGCCTTAAATATTGAAACTATATATAGTATTTAACATGAAATAAAGGCACTGAAATTTGTGAGATTCAATAATGTCCCTTCATTCGTTATTATTTTGTTTCAAAATTTAACTTAATATAAATTATTATAATTTTACTTCAAACTTTTTAAAGAAACTGTGCTAAGTTGATGACTACCAATAATATTATGTTATAAAAGAAAAAAATATCCCATCTTAACTTTATTTTATATAAATAACATGTACCCTTAAAAATTATAAGCTTTTTTTTTTGTATTTTGAGTTACTTAGGTTAGAAAACTCTTGTCCAAATTCTATCCAAAATAAATTTGAGTTCTAAGAGTTAAACCAATCCCAATTCTATGATCTCATATACTTTGTCCACGCTTGTAAAATTCTCGAGCGGAACACCAATGGTTCGGGTGGCTCGGGTTACGCCAACACATGTCCTGCCCCTTAGTTGTTACCAGGGAAGCACAGATACACCATTTGTATAGCCGTGGCCGTATCGGACACGTATTCGATACGGATACGTGTCCGATGGGGCTAAGAAGTATCCAATTTTTTTAAATTATTTTTTGAATATCGGATACGGTTGGGATACGGGAGGGGTACGGCTAGGATACGCGGGATATGCCAGGATACAGCTGAGATACGGGAATGATACGTTTAGGATACTTTTTGGGGCAAATTTGTAATTTTTTGTTATATAAAATGGGGTTGAGATGTAATATTAAAAACTTTATAGGTTAGAAAATAAGAATTATTTTATAATAAATCAAAAATAGTTTTAAATACATTTATTTTATGGTTGAAGAATAACACTTAATATTTTTTGTATAATATTATATTTTTATTTATTTGACGTATCCTTGCCGTGTCCGTATCCTACTTTTTTGAGATTTCCCGGCTTCTTAGGTTGTTACTACTTGTTCCATAGGCTGAAGTCATAATAAGCGTTTGGCTTGTTCCTTGTATTAACACGATAAAGACCAACTCACCCACTGAATAGATCAGCCATTATATATTTTAAAGCTACACATCTCGAATAAATATCACGAATTTTAATTCGAATCTATGTGGCAGGTGATATAGTCCATTATTTTAGGAGATAAAATTAAATGGTAAGTTAGTATTAAATGGTAAGTTAGTATTGGTGGGATTCCCCCATACACAGAGTCCCGATGGTATTATCACCTGTCACATAGATTCGAGTTAAAATTAGTAAAATAAAATTGTAAAATTTAACATTTCCCTATATTTTAATGGTAGGTAAGAAACACGCATGCATATACACATTCATACACGTTACACTTCTCCAAGATTTGAACCGCTCGTCTCTCCTTCAGAAGATACTATAAATATCCAGCAAAGATACTAGTACTAGTAGTGTGTGTGCACGCATATATATGCGACTGTTTAATCATAGAAATGCAGTTGAAGGTGATTTTAGCTAAGAACAAACTATTTAGCAATACAGATAATATAGAAGTGCTTAATATAACCAACCAAACCAAAATTTCAGAAAAAAAAAAAAAAAAAAAGGAGCTAACAAGTGAATAACAAGGCAACATACAACAACTTGGTTCTTTGTCTATTTGAAGAGAGTGTAATCACATTGGAAGATTCTTTACATAAATATATAGATATATATATAGTACACAAAATTCTTTTCCCCACCTCAGAAACTCTTGTTAGTGTGTTTGACTCGTCTCACAGAAGTCCAGGGACACAGGCTTTCATGTCACTATGTAAATTATTCCTGATAGGAGAAATAATTGGGGGCACAATTTTTTTTTCTCTTTATATACAGGCAAATTATACTGTATACAACATATCAAATTAACGTTTCACCAGCATGGCCTCCAGTCTTCTTTTCCTTGCAGCATGTTTTAGTTTCTCCATTGCAACAAGTCCAACTTGTCGAACTCTTTCCCTGGACAATCCTATCCTGAAGGATCAAACACAATAAAGAAATTAGATCTAGTGACTTTCAAAGTGAAAAGAACTAGAAATTACTACATATCAATGAAGCACACTCAAATGAATGCATGATCCAGTCTCTAAACTACACCATTTAGAGACCCTTGATCTTTTAATTTGGTCACCTACTTTCTACATATGGCAATTTCAATCATGCCATGATGAAAAGGTTGCATCAATCAGCGAACTAGTTTCAACTGAATGAAAAGCCAAAGACAATCCCTTTTTAACCCATCCGGAATTTAATAGCTGTTAACGTCTCTTCAGGCACGTGGCAGTATTATATAAGTGAAAATTTTAACTTTTCCTTTCTGATCTTTATGTATTTTAATTTTCCAAAGGGTGAGAAATGAATATGTCCACTAAAACAGAGTGGAAATTGTTTGATCCAACACCTCGAGAATATCGTGCATGATAGTTTAATAATGACTACTACAAGCAGATATGTAGCCATGTGGAGTCCCTACCTTCTACTTATATCCTCCCAAGTAAGACATTCATTGTCCAGACCATAGTAAAGCCGTATAATATCTCTCTCCCGTTCCCTTAGTGTTGAATTAATGAGTTTGTTTACTTCGTCCTGCAAAATGAATAAATGTTGCTGTCAATTCTTCTTAACGAGTCAAAAATGAAATCAACATTGAATGTTTTGTGTTCGTTTAGGAGAAGGAACGAAAACAAACCCTAAAAATCAAAATGGCATATAAAATCATGTTAGTACCTTGTGTGTGTGTGTGTTTATATTTGCCATATCAACTATAAACAGATCAAATCAAATCCACACCCGATCATCCCAAACCCCTAAACCTCAACTAAATTTAAAAAATTAGTAAAGAAATTTTTTAACAATAAAAGATCTAAAACATTCTTTAAAATTGTTTTGAAAACTCTAAACATCTTTTTTCTTGCCTGTAACCTATATATCTTAACTATATTACCTAAACTGTTTCTTTGAATAAGCAAACAAAAAGGAGAATGTCTTGTTTCTGATGAAAGCCTCTTACCTTTGGTCAGCATTTAAAACGCAATTTAGATAAAAGGAAAGCTTCAAGGCATTAGGCTCGTCTCAAGTCAGCCTCATTCCTTGAGGTATAAGCTTTAATGACTCAGCATCAAATAATATGACTTGACGTGTTTTCCTTGAGCCTTGCCACAAGGTAAGGAGAAAAGAATGAAAATAACAAAAAACTTGCAATCCTTCCAAAACAACAACTTTCCAAAAAAAATAATCTGAAACTTCACGCCACACACAAATTTAAAATAACTACGATCATATAAATTTGGTAGTTTTTAACAGGATACTACTGTTAGTCACTGGTCGATGCATACAATATTGCCTATTAGTAAACTTTTGGTCTATTAGTTCCTGCTGCTCAAAGAATCTTATTCTAATATTAATTTCACATTTAACTATTGTTGCCTTATTCTTAGTACCTTGAGTGCCCACTCATCTACTCCGTTCCATGGGTTGTTCTCAAGGCGATTATCTGCAATGTACTGGATACACAAAAAAACAAGTTAATAAAATAAAAAAATGGCCAGGATAGAGGTATGCTATGATAGTAATAAAAACTTAACCACTGAAAGATTTCCCAAGACAAATTGAGAGAATCAAATTGCTATAGTTACACCTACACTATGAAGAGTTTCTCCAGGAAGGCCATTTAGAGAGGGAAATGCTTCCCTATCAAGTGAGAAGACCTTGCTGATTGCCTGTAAATAGATATTTTATATTAAGCATGGAGAATAAAAATAAAAGTAGTGGAACAATATCAAACTCTCAAATATTTCATACCTCTGTAGCATTCTTAACTTTCTTTTGGGACATGTTAAGGCATTCTGCAATATTCTGAAACACCAAAATGTAACAGAAATTAATAACAAATTAAGAAACTAGTTCATAGTACAGATGAAAAATATAAATCAAGCATGTTGACTTATTTTTTTGATCTGCCACATAAATATAAATCAAGCATCTTGATTAAGCATTAAACGTTTATAATTATTTGGATTAAACATGTTATCTTACATTTCTGTAAGTGAAGATGACATGCAGAGTATGAAACTGATCTCATTTAATCACAGTACAATCAACCAGACTTACATCAATTGATGGAACTATTCCTCTCTCTTCTAGTCTGCTCTTTGCATTCCGGATTAAACTTAATCTTTCATGCACATGGGTAGGCAATCTTAAGGTTCTCGAATTCTCAACTAATGCTCTTGAAACGCCCTGTCATGAAAGACAACAGTTGTAAGTTTCACACGCTAATACAAGCAGGTATACAAATATGCCATGATTTTAAAGCAAGAGATGTCCAACACATTCATTCCTCGTTTAGAATGGTATGGGGCCTAGAACTGCTGCATTAAATCCCAAAGACATCCAAAAACAGGAAGCAGAAATTTTCTTTTTTCTCTGAAGTTGATGCAATTCAGGCTGCTTTTTACTCACTTTCAACAACTTAAAAGCACAAAATAAAAGGAGAATAATTATGAACTATGGTTCATTTAAAATTTGAAGCAACCATGTGAAGACCACCTAGTTCAACAATTCTTGAAAGGTATTTGACATGGGTATACTAATGGATGGCATGCCACTTAGCTTTCTTTAGTGGTTAGTCAATGGAGTAAGCTAGTAAATTTAATGCCCTATAGCTAGAAGGTTTAGTTCTTGATCCTAAGGAAACCTCTCTAGTAGATTGCTTCTTTAAGTTACATACCGCTCCTATAATATTATTACTAGAAGTGAAGAAAAAACCTCATTATTCGAAGTTTTAGTGCTTTTAGGAATATACATAGACTTATTACCTTTTCTCATAAGAAATATAAACTCTTATTCACTTACTATGGTAGAATTAGATTTAGAAACTTCTAACATAATTTTAGTTTTTACAGAGCCAATAAAAAGAACTTGTCGGTGCAGAATGAAATATAACTATATTAATGATTTTTAGATGAATCAAATTAGTTTCGCTATATATCCTTCTCTTTCTATCTCAATCACTCATTCTCCTCTTATCTCTCTTCATTTCAATTTCTCCATTCAAAGACTTGGAGGACTGGAGAAGCACCTTTCTCTCTCTCTGCCAAATCGTTATTACCACCTATATCAGGTATGTTTCGAGCATCAAATCTAAATTCCTTTGAGCATCTCTCTCTCTCTGTGCTTATATCCCAATGAGGAATTATCTTCCTCCTCCTATATGAGATCATTGCTTTGGGTATTGGAGCCTATTTTTGTACTTACTATAAAAGCCAATATTCGTCATATTTTGCCTTTCACTAAAATCATTCACCTTTGTCTTTAATAATCACTCGTAACATAAATACGAGATCAAGGACTACATGGATTTCAGGAACCGATCATTACCACTGTGGACTCTTGTGAATAATTAGGAAAGAATATATAGTACAAGTATGAAAACAATAAGGTAGGGTGGAGACTGAAGCTGACTTAAGACTCCATAGGATTAGAGCGTAAAATTAGAATGAGGTGTTCTCTCGAAGTCAAATGATAAAGATCTCAATCTAAGGTTCTATGCCCCCTAAAGTGTGTGTTGGGCTCCGTGCTTGTGCACCAAACCGACATCGTTTGGTGCATAGGACAGTGCACAGGTCCCCTCCACACAGGAGGGGATCCAGATCCGTGATAGGCTAGGCTGTGCTTATGCCAACATGGCAGTCTGCTCTAGTTTGGTCATTAATGCTCGTCTCTATTTCCAGAGTAGCAGGACACCTCCACTTACATTGTGCTTGTCAAGTTAGGACAAAGTAAGGGGAGCATTTCGACTCTATCATTCATCATCATCCTTGCGTTGATCCCATATGAATGGGCTTGGCCACATGAATTCTCTCTCCAATCTTTTCTATTGCATGCCATTTCCCCTACACTATGTTTAACCTTTTAAAGTCATTTTTAATTACCTCATCCCATTTTATTTTTGGTCATCATTTCCATCTCTTACTTTCTATTACAACTAGCCTTCCTTGTTTTACCGATGTGTCACTAAGTCTCTAATATATGTGTCCAAACCATCTAAGTCTACTGTCTCTAATTTTCTCACTAATGGGAGTTACATCTAATTTTTCTCTCACACTCTCATTAGTGACCTTATCTCTTCTAGTCACACCATTCATCCACCTTAGCATTCTCATTTCCACTACATGAAGGTGTTGTCCTTGTCCCTTTTTAGTGCCTAACACTCCGCCCCATACAACATAGTTGGTCTAATAACAATCCTATAAAAAGTTTCTTTTAGTTTATGTGTTACTTTTATCAGATAATATCTCACTAGCTTGCCTCCATTTTGTCCAAACCAACTATAAAAGATAGCAGCTGTAAAGCAAGAGAAAGAAGAGGAAAAAAAGAACAAAGATGAAGAGATGAGATGGGCTATAGTTGAAATGTTGAAACAACCTTTCTAGATCTTGTGTTTTGTTGGGAAAAAGAAAGAGCAAAAAGAAAGAAAGAGGCTAAAGAAAGATAAAAAAGCAAAGAAACAAAGAAAATTAGGGTTTTGTTAGAAAAAGAATTAGGGAATAGTGAAAAATAAAGTAAGAATCCATGGAAGAGAAAAGATTCATGGAAACAAGAGGAAAAAGAGAATATATATATATATATATTAGCGTGTCCAACATGTGTCCGTGCCATGTCCAAAACTTCATGGCGTGTCGAACGCATGTCCTTGGCGTGTTCATGCCGTGTCCAAAAATTCAAAAAAAAAAAAATTGACAAGTTTTTTGGCGTGTCCGACACGGATTCTTTGCCATTTTCGGCGCATCCTGCTTCCTAGGTGGACCTTCAAGGATTTGAAAGCTGAGCATGGTTACATTAATCTCCTATTCATGGAGAAAACTTGGCATTTGAGTAATGCATATGCTACCTATTGAAAATATAACGTCTCTATTAATGATCAATGATCCAAAATGAACTCATGTGAAAGGAAAGGAAATGTGAACTATGAGTCTCCTTATATATCATGAGATGCTTTCCTTTGGTGCCCAAACTGATTTAACTCACATGGGCTAGGGTTCTTTAAGTAGAGAAAACATAAATTGTTGTCAAGAAAAAAGGAAGAAAGAGATAAAACGATTACAGATGGCAACAAGAGATAAGAGTTCCTCAAAAGAATTTAGATTTGGTGTTCAAAAGGCATCAAATCAAGGAGAGAAAGAAGACATGAGAGAGAGACAGATTACAGATGGACAGTTGAAAGCAGTTTTCCAGGATTCAATAATGAAAGATGAGAAAGAGGGGGTGAGGTGGGACCTAGAGCAAAGCTCTTAGAATGATTTTTAAATGCATTAATCTTCTCTCTCTCTCTCTCTATATATATATATATATATATATTTTATTTTTTTTGCTTCAGTTCCTATTTTTAGGCTTCGTACAAAGAGAATTTCTCATGATACTCTATAAAAGATTCTCAAATAGCACTTAACTCCTAAAAAAATTCATAATTGAGACGTAATTAAGTAACCTATTTGAGGAGATTACTTTAAGACCAACTAAGCCTTTTTAAAATAAGAAAATAATATATGAACTACAAGATGAACCATCTTAAATCAAAAAAGCCTTTGAAGATGCACATGTGCTTAGTTGCATCATAGTGACAATTGAAATGATATCCTCTGGTCCACACTAAATAGCTATGCTCTTGGCTCTTTAAGATGTCAAAGACCTACTTGTACTATCTTCAACTTCGTGTTTCAGTCATGAGAATATTGGATTCTTAACAACAAGATCACCAGACATAGAAAGGTATCTATTTGAAGGATGATGACATCTACCTTTTCAGCATGTGCTCAGTTATTTACATTCAAAACGATAGAGTAACCTCACCTGACGTATCCACCAATACACATAAGTTGAAATTTTGAACCCCTTTGAAGAATCAAATTTCTCAATCCCCCGGAGTAGTCCAATCAGACCACCCTGCAACAGAAATAATTAAATAAATTTTACACATGAGACGATTTTCCACAACTCTATACTAGTAAATGATTGCAAGAGCAAGGTATTGGCATATCAAACATAAGTAAAAGATAAGAGAATCACCTGGATAAGGTCAGCCATTTCGGCACCCATGCTATCATATCTTTGGGCAATGGACAAGACTAGGCGAACATTGCTCATGGCTAGTTTTTCTCTTGCTAAAGAACATTCGATTAGTTTCAATTGTAACTCAGTGCGAGAAATCCTCAATGAAGTTGCAAGTTGCTCCTCTGATGGCTCGCATCCTAATCTTTCTGTCAGTCTGAAATTTCCATCCAGCAGAATCATTCAAACAATTTCTTTAAAAAAAAAAAAAAAACTGACAGAATCCTTTTCAAATCTTGACTAAATTTGGGAAAAAAAATTGTGATTAGACATAATTCGCCCCGTCAAACCCTTCTACATCTTCTACAAGTGCCAATTTCTTGGAAAGTGAATGGATTATGTAAAAACAACTGCTAATTATTCAAGAAGATAAATGGCTTAGCATCTCAATTCCACGGCTTTATTTGATAAGCACAATAATCTCTTTATTACATTATTTCTCCATGCATTGGAACAATAAATACTGCTATGCAAATGATTAGGAATGACGTAAACAACTTAAAAGAAAGATCAAATCATGAATAAATTTTCTACCACAACAAAACCAAGACAGAAAGCAAATGGTAATTCTATAGATCTTAACATTAATCAGAAGGATCAAGCTACATGGAAAATGTGTTACAGAATATGTCATAGTTTGTTAGACTGGAACCCTAGGCTCTTAGAGAGAGTTGCACAAGGTCCATGATCTAGACTGGCGGGGGGGTGGGGTTGGGGGGTGAATAGCTTTTGTAGGTTGGATTAAATGATTTTACAGTTTTTTAACTGAAATAACAAAACTTCAAATTCAAAGTATGAATAAAAATTAAAATTCACTCAATCCATTATATCAAGGAAACATGAATAATTAAATAAAGCAATAAATAATGGACAGATTTTTTCGTGGAAAAACCATGGGATTTAGTCTAGTCAAATCACTATGAAAAAGAAGATTACAACTAGGTTAAAGTACCCAAAACCCAAGAACTCCTAGCTATCCCTTTGATACAAATCGATCCACCAAATTATTCACTCGAGTCTTAAGGCACACGATCCGCTCATCAACAAACTTCATTCACTGTACGAATCTGCCTCTCCAACCAGTGATTTAAGTTCAAGCTAACTAGTTGTCAAGGCCAATCTATGATGGATTGGATAGAGTTGTTGGTTTTGAACTTATCAGAATTGCTCTGCAATGATGATGGCAACACACTCACCAATTCTAATGCAAGAATGATGACTGTAAAAAAAGTTAGTATTAGAACTTAGTGTTGGCAAATTTTGTAACAAAAGCCGGAGTATGTATTTTTATTTTAGATTTTGATTAGGTGGTCAAAAGTTAGTTAAGTAGTGGTGGTACTTATGTCCAAGAGCGGAATTGGAACTTCAAGCTACATCAAAGGACAAAAAGGTGTAAAATCACCTCTTGAATAACTAACTCACCATTTGGGAATTCATAATCATGATCCATATTAGGACTCAATGCATACATGTTTTAATTCATGAAAAATATGTTTTGAATGCATAAAATTGTTTTTGGTGAAGATTTCACGTTCTGAAAGCTGACATCCGTGTCTTCAAATATTTATCAAAAATAATTTACTTTGAATTTCGTTATGGCATTTATATATTTAAAAACTAGACTCGATAATCTTTCCAACGATATATTATATGCCTTATTTCGGGTCCGTTTGACATATCAACGAAGCATGATAAGTTTTTCCGATATAATCATGGACCAATCAACAGAGCACTCTGATCAATTGTGACATAGATATGGCATAGATCGTGAGGTCCAGTAGGGTTTGATCGAAGCCTGGGACTATACCAATCAATCGACATTTAGATCATCAGACACCCAGAATTGTACGAAACGACGTTTCCTTGTACAAAAAGGCTTTTAAATATTCCAAACAAGTCCAAACCTTTCCTAATCAATTTCTAATTGTTCCTTTGGACTCTAAACCCTATATAAACACCCCTAGCCTCTCATTAACAGCAGAAGTCGCATTCATAAGATCTCTCTACACACATTATTGAGAGATTATTAGAGAGATCATATATTTTAGAGAGCATATTTTTGTTTCATCATCTACATATTGCATTAGATAATGAGTTATTATTTTGAGTGTTGATTATCATATTGTGGAACTTAAACATCATCAACACCAAAGTGTTTATACACAAACACACAATCCAGATAGATTAGTGGCTAAAGATCAATCAGTGAAGTGGCAGTGTTCGAGAGTATTGAATGTTGTAGACATATAAGAAAGATGACCTGGAGATCTTCGAAGGATTAAGGTTTGGTGTCTTACTGTGTCTAGAGATAAACTAATGGTTTGAGGGTACTGAACAGACTTGGGTTGTAGATCTCTTTCTTCATAGTGAATTGATTTGTCGGACTAGGTCCGGTGGTTTTTTAACTCGCCGAAAGGGGGTTTTGCCATGTAAAATATTGTGTTCTTGTGTGGTTGCATGCTTTATTTATTTTTGTTCTCTATATTTAACTGATTCATATTATTGGTTCAAACTCTAATTAACACAATTTAGAAATCAGTTATTATTTGTTAAAATTTGAAAAGATCTAAAGATCTGTTCAACAACACCCCCCCAGTAGATCTATTTTGGGCCAACATCACTGGTGCTAATTAGATCTACCTGGGCCTAACAAAGAAATATAGAAGTGTAAAGGGAATAGAGTTTTAAAGTAAAAAGAAAATTGGATTCCCGAATAGATAGAGGCTTCTATCTATAGCCCAAACAATCAAACCACCCTGCAGATTTTATACTTATAAAAATTCAATTTGAGAAGTTTCCAAAACACTTACATGCATATCAAAAAGGATGAATCAAATCATGAATTATTAGAAGCCCTAATTCATGTATGCATGAACCCTAATGCATGTATGGATGAATCCTAACTTTGGCAATGTGTCAAATTACCTTTTAACCTTGGTGTGGAAGATTATGCTTCTATCCTTGTAGGTAACTTGAATTTTGTCTTCAATCATGTCCAAGAGGTAACTAACATGACACTAACTTTTTTTTTTTTTTGATAAATAAAATTCCATTAGAGAGACGCTCAAAGGGGAGCGAACCCGAGGATTTACAAAAAGCCAGGAACCGGCTGACTAAACTCTAAAGCTATCAAGAAGGTCCACTACTTGACCATCCGATGTACAATTTTTTCCGTATACCCAAAAAAATAAAAGAGTTAGAATTTTATATTTGAGAGACCAAATAGAAGACTCCACATCCTCAAAGCGCCTCCTATTCCTCTCTTGCCACAAACCCCACCATAAACAAAGGGGAGTGACCCTCCAAGCATCTCTGACTCGGCTGTCCACTGTACACCCTCTCCAAGCCTCGATCGTATCCTTCATGGATCTAGGAAACACCCAGTCCATTTTTAACTAATCTAGAAATAGAAAACAAAATTACAGACTCTAATTTTGATCAACAAAATTTTCCAGCCTAAGTCCTATTAAGCTAACATGGTTAAATAAGTAAATAAAAAAGAAACAAAGTTACTTGCAAGCCATTTATACTAAAGCAAATTATTGTCTCCATTAGTTCTCCTCTGTTGTGGTAAATATATCGCTTTATACGGAAGATCTTATGGTGAAAGAAGAAACAAAAAGATTTACGAATCAAAATGTTTAATTCAATAAAAATAAAAGAAAAGAACATTCAGTTACCTTGATCTCTGCTCTTCGAAGTGAAGCCCAGTTTTAATTATTTTTGACAGTTGCGCAACTTCTGCTTGGGTGAGTAACTTTTCACTTATTACACCCTTCACATAACCTTTCAAACGATCCTGAAGCAGCTCTGGATTGATAATGGATCTCAGATGCTTACTTGTACTAAACTGCATCGCAGGACTGTTTTGGCTCAGAAGTTTCCCCCTAGTGTCCATTCTCCGTCGCCTTGCAGACACCCCTGAACCAGTGACCTGCATCTTCTTGCGAATTTTTTCTCTTGGTATATTAGTAGTTACTGTCTTAGTTGAAAGATTCCATTGCTTTTCCAGTATAGATCTCTGCAACAAGAGGAGAGCCTCCACTGAAAAATCTTGATCAGAGCTTTCCTCCTCCATGTGATTGGATCTCTCTAACCACGCCTCTACAGTTGAAGGATCAGAAGCAGTATCCACATGCTCTTTAAGAGCCTTGATGGACTGTGTGCGTCGATTGGAAAGAAAATTAGGGGTACAATCAGATGACTTCTTTGCACTGATCACATTCTTTGTTGAAGCATATTGATGGTGTGCCAATCCATGTTCGTTGCCACCAGACAGCCTTTCTGTGAGATCAGAATAATAGAAGGAGGAACTCAATAGCCTCTTTCCTGCACTAAGCCCGATAACTGCAGCAGTGGCCATCATACGGTCTTGTCCTACTAATGTGCACTACCATAACACGAGGCTAAAAAAGCTGAACCATAACCACGTCATAATTGTGCAGCTGCAGTTGATTCTGGAAACCACAAAGTTGCTGTAAGCTCACTCCCTGATCACTTTGTTAGGCTTCTGGTAAGGAAAACATTCAAATGAGTGCAATGCTGGAGTCTAGACTTTTTTTTTCCTTTATAAGAACTTATTAACAAATTCACTTTAAATTGAAACACATATATATCCAATTCAAGCAGATTCCATAAAAGGAGCTTTATGTCGGAAGAAGAAAACTTTTGGAAATCAGTACACCTTACAAGAATATAAGAGCCAGAGGATGGGGTAAACATGAAATAAGTTGGCAAGTAAAAATCAAGCAGGGAACAACTATATACTTTCAATATTTTTCTTCAAACAATAAATGGTAGGTGATAAGGGAAAATGAAAAGAAAAAAAAAAATAATAATAATAATAAAAAAAAGAATCAAGTGAAAGAACAGCCACCATGATATTCTATCTTGGTATACGATGGAATCATTTTCTATTATGCTCTAGAGCTGCTGAACTTTAATCAACAAGTTGCCTATACCATTGTAGTGGAAGGACCAAATTAATGATATTTCCCAGTATAGATCTACTTTTCCCCAAAATCATATGGCTGTAAGTTGAAAATATGATGTTAAGCCACAAATGATGGGAGTGACGCATACTCCAACAAAATATTTCTTGGAAAGTGTAACTACCCTCCAATGTTAGTAATACAATATATATATATACACACACACACACACACACATTGGGAAAGGCCAATTTTGTTTCTTCTTTGGGTTGTGTGACCATGATTGCATAACCCTACTCTTTTAATTGAAGTTTAAAAAAAATTGAATACTTGTGTGTAGTTCATAATTCATATATAAACTAGATGGAGGCATCATTATGAACAAAATTTAATCAGTTTAAGAGCAACAAAATCAAGATACTGTCTTAAATAACAGCAAGAAGAAGACCAACAGAGAACAATCGGAAAGCAAAATTAAATACAAACAATAACCAGCAGCTTTGTATGTACATGTATCAGACACACACATATAGAGATACATTATACTCTAAGCAGTCAGACAGAAGCCTTAAATTTATTGAATTGTGAAACTTTCAAATTGAAGAGCAACGTCAATTTTCTTTCCTTTTAATCAGATTTCAAATTGAGTCGCAGAGTAGAAGATAATTCTACCTCTATATTTCCCAAACCAACCCAACAAACATATAATCTGTACAAACATGCATATACACAAATGGGTTAGGAAAAGAAGCAGTGATATGGGAAGAAAATCTGTATGCAGCCCAATGGCTTACCTGAATGAAATTCAGAGGCAAAGAGCTGGCAGTTCAACAAGAAAGAGAGAGAGAGAGAGAGAGAGAGCGAGCGATAATAATTAAGTGAATGTGAATAATAGTAGAAATGGTAGAGGGACAGTTGCAACTGAATGAATATTTATTTTTTCTTTTTCTTTTATGTTTGTGTTTTGATTTTTTATATAAAATATTATTCTTATTAATTATTAAAAAATTGGGGAAAATAAGAGGAGGGGTTAATAGATATCGGACGGAGAGAAACGATTGGCTGGAAGAGATATTTGGTACAGCTTCGAGTGGTGGACGACCTCACAAGTGGCCATTTCAACGCACAACTATATACATTGCTTCTTTTCATTTGTCGTTTTTTCTCTTCAAAACTTACAAGAAAAACTCAACTTTTTTGTTTATTTTATATATATATATATATACACACACACATACCCTTATACTATTTTGTTATTTCAAAAGTGACAAAATACTCTTATATCTTTTTGTCACCAAATAACTCATGCTTTCAAAAGTTATAAAGAATCTTTATTCTGTAAAAAAAAAAATGTATATTCTTTTGTACGACAATTTATCTTTTACAATTAATTTTATCAATCTTTCTGTTATTTCTCTATTTTGATTTATAATCTAAATCCTTTGATTTTTTATTAGGAAAAATTTATCTTATTCTCTCTCACATGACATTTTTTATCTTTACTTTCTCAATCTCATATTTTCTTTCGTTTATAAAAAATGAAAGGAAAAATAAATCAGTAAATCACTACTGTTGTTTGATTTCTTCTGGTAAGCTTTCTAGGCAGTCAAGAAATAGTGAAGTTTTATCGCTTTATTGCTCATGGAATTAAATTCGTTACAAATTCAGAGTGCTTGATTCCCAATGTGCATGGTAGATGTTCGTGAGAAGTACTGAACGACTTCTTTGGCCATATTGATAGTGAACCAATGAATTTTAAGTTATACATATTAAATGTCTATCTTATTCTATTTATTTTGTATCAATATTGTCTTTATATTTTCAATTTTTTTTATACTTTTCTTTTGAGTAAATTACACTTATCTCTTGTTAAGTTTATCAATATAACACATACATCTTTACTGCATTCGTAATCTCACTTACCTCTTTTAAGATTGTGATTTATGTAACAGATTTTCCATTACTCTAGCACAGTCTGACAAATCCAAACGAAATTCGCTGACATCAGCAATACTAAAAGTTTAAAATTCAATTGTGTCCTTTAAATTTTTAAAAGGACACTTATACCCTCGTTGACCAAACTAAGAATACAAGTTTGACCCTCTTTTATGTATTAGAACTAGTGTATTGCCCGTGCCTACGGCATTATCATGTACTCGCAATCGTGAGTGATTTTAGACCATAGATAGCAAAAGACATTTTAAACTGCAGAATGAAATACCCCTTTTGTCTTATTATACTATTTAATTTTATCTTCTAAAATAATGCGCTATGTCATCTGCCATATATATTCGAGATATATTTCGAAATATTTATTTGAGACGTGTAGCATTTTCCATATATTTATACATATACTATATGCCACACCCCTTGTTGTACAAATTTCACTGACCACCTGCAACTCTAGATTCTGAACACTGGCGACTATCATTCAGCCCAAAAAAACATAACCAAATAACTCCCCTATGAATCGACTTCAACTGTAAACAAGAATCGTCAAATCTATGGCCTAGTCAAATCATTCTCAAATGTGAAAACCTCTCATGTTCCGTTCAGCCATTGTCGCCGACTACCAACCCATAATTCGACCACCTATTAACAAGATTGTTACAGCTGTTAGTTAAGTTTGTTAGCTGGTTTAGTATGCTTAGTTGTAATTATTTGTTATGAGCTAGATGTTATTATTCTTAGCTCCTTAACAGTCATGTATATAAACCTATTTGTACAGCTTTCACATAATTCAATGAGAAATTCCATTCAATCCTCTTTTTTCTTCTTTTTGTAATATGGAATCAGAGCACAATTGCCTTCGCTATGCTTCGTAATTTCTTCATGTTTCTCTGTTCTTTTGTTCATCGCTTCTAGCGATTTTCTTCTTCGATTCTCTTTGATTTTTTGGTTAGACCATGGCTTGTGGAGGGGCTGCTCGAGGAGGCAACAACGGAGGAAATCATATCAATACAGGCAAAACGACTAGAGTCAATACTGAGAATCAATTTGCTGCTTTCGATTCTTCCAATCATGCAGATCGGTCTCTTGTTGATGATTCTAATAGTCCATTATGTCTAACCAATGGAGATCACCCTGATTTGAGCCTTGTTTATACTCCTCTAATAGGTAGCAATTACAATTCTTGGTGTTGTGCCATGATTATGGCTCTAATAGCTAAGAATAAAATGTATTTTGTCAATGGTTCTGTTTCTAAGCCTAAAATTGATGATCAAGCGTATAATTCTTGGTCTCGATGCAACAATATGGTTATGTCTTGGATCTTGAATGTTGTGTCTAAAGAGATAGCTGATAGTGTCATATATGTTGATTCTGCTCATTCTGCTGATTCTTCTACTACTCCTCTTTCTTCTATTCCTTTTGGTGATTCTTCCTTTGATCCAGCTTGTCTAACTCGGTCTAGAAGAGTCATCAAGACGCCTCGCTACTTACAAGATTTTCATTGTGGTTCTGTTGTTGATATATCAGTTGCTGGACCTTCTTCTACGCCCTATCCACTTTCTAGTGTGATTCGTTATGATAAATTAAAGGGTGATTTTAAGGTTGCTGTGATGTCAGTTTCCAGTATTTTTGAACCTCAGTCATATGCCTAAGCTTGTGGGATACCCGAGTAGGAAAAAGCTATGTCCGATGAATTAAAGGCCTTGGAGCTTAACAATACTTGGACTGTTGTTTCTTTGCCTGTTGGTCATCATGTAATTGGATGTAAGTGGGTTTACAAACTGAAACTGAAGGCGGATGGTTCTATTGAACGACACAGCTCGATTGGTTGCTAAAGGGTATACTCAACAAGAAGGTGTTGATTTCTTTGATACTTTTGCTCCTGTGGCTAAGTTAGTCACTGTGAAGTTATTGCTTGCTCTTACTTCTATTCATGGTTGGTTTCTACACCAGCTTGATGTGAATAACGTCTTCTTATATGGGGATTTTTTTGAGGAGGTTTATATGACTATACCTCAAGGGTATAGTCCTAAGGGGGAGAATGGTTTGCCACCTCGTGTTGTTTGCAAGTTGAACAAGTCCTTATATGGCTTGAAACAGGCATCAAGGTAGTGGTATGCCAAGTTTTCCACTGCTTTACTTGAAGAAGGTTTCCTACAGTTAGCTACGAATTATTCTTTGTTCATAAAGAGTACAGGTTCCATTTTTGTGGCTTTACTTGTATACGTTGATGATATTCTAATTGCCAGCAACAATAATTTAGTACTTTAAGACTTGAAGAGTAAGCTGGCCACTAGATTTAAGCTGAAAGATCTTGGCCCTTTACGATTTTTTCTTGGTTTAGAAGTGGCTCGAACTGCAAGGGGCATTTCTGTTTCACAAAGGCCATATGCCTTACAATTGCTTGCTAATACGGGTTTTTTGGGCTGTAAACCTGCATCTACGCCAATGGAACCCAATTTAAAGCTTATTCAAGATGATGGTGATGAGTTTAATGATGCTTCTCTTTATAGAAGGCTTATTGGAAAATTGTTGTATCTTACCATAACAAGACCAGACTTTTCCTATGCTGTAAATAGGCTTAGTCAGTTCTTAGGCAAGCCTAGAGTACCACATTATAAAGCAGTTCAAAGGGTGTTACAGTATGTGAAGGCTACTTTAGGCGAATGATTGTTTTTCCCTTCTAAAACTGATATATGTTTGAGAACCTATGCTGAAGCTGATTTACCTTCAGCAAAGGATGTTCAACTCAAAGTTTTTTCAGATGTAGATTAGGGAAGTTGTCCAGATACAAGACGATCTATTTTGGGTTTTTTCATTTTTCTTGGGGATTCTTTGACCTCTTGGAAGTCCAAGAAGCAGGGTACAATTTACGATCTTCTGCAGAAGCAGAGTATAGGTCTATGGCCAATGCTTGTTGCGAATTGACGTGGCTGCTATATTTGTTGAAAGAATTTAAGGTGGAACATTCCAAACCAGCTTTATTATATTATGATAATCAAGCTGCTCTTCACATTGCAGCGAATCCAGTCTTTCATGAACAAACTAAACATATAGAGATTGATTATCACTTAGTTTGTGAGAAGATTCAATCAGGGACTTTGAAGACTATGCATGTTTCTTCTAAAAATCAACTAGCTGATATTTTTACTAAGGCTTTACATCCTACTCACTTCAATGAGCTGATTGGCAAGATGGGACTTGTGAACATATATAGTCCATCTTGAGGGGGAGTATTAACAAGATTGTTATAGCTGTTAGTTAAGTTTGTTAACTAGTTTAATTGTTTGTTATGAGCTGGATGTTGTTATTCTTAGCTCCTTAACAGTCATGTATATAAACCTGTTTGTACAGCTTTCACGATAATTCAATGAGAAATTTCATTCAATCCTCTCTTTTCTTCTTTTTGTAATACCACCATTTAATCTCAAATCAACCCAAATCTTATATCAATCTACTCCTTTTAGATCCAGCTTCATTTTGATACAAAATTTTTCCCCAATCTTGGCTTGGTTCAAGAGTTCCCAAATTGAAATTTCTAGGATTCATATCATTCAACCTCACTATTTCTTCGAAATCGCAACCCAGTACTTCAATCAACCCAATTAACTAAGCTAGACATTCATAGAAACATCATCAACAATGAACCCATCAACACTCATCTACGATACAATTTCACATTGTTCATATATGATGCATATTTTTTTTCCCTAAATGAGATGATTTTATAAAAAAAAGCTGAATGTACAAGAATATAAGAGGTGGCATATATATATATATATATATATATATATATATATACATATATATACATGTAAAAATTTCTAATTTCTCTAAGATGAGAGTGTTTGGCTGAGATAATGCTAAAAAAATTATGCGAGTGAAAAAATCATGTGGGTAGAGAGAGAATATGATAGTTGTTGAGGTTGTCATGTTTTCAAGTTTCAATGTTTGAAATTACATCAATGCCTATACTTCTATGTTGTGTTTGGATGACACAATGGCCCAGCAATGGCATTTAAATCTTTTCAATTTCACAAAAAATATTTATAAAAGTGTATAAATTATTTATGAGCAAAGAAATAAATTCACTAATAACTCTAACTTCGTTGGATGGCTGTCACTAATAGGGAAGGTGAGTAGGATTATGAAATGTAAAAATGAGGTAAGTGTTATGTCCACAAACCTCAGAAGAGTTAAGTGTAATTTAAATTTTTTGATACTAGCTATATTGCATTAGTTTTGTTCAACGAGTTATTCTTATAAGTTTGAGAGCTAATCCACATAAAATTCAATTTTTGTGCCTAAATATCGTAAGGATATGCTAGTATCACATGCATATATTGTTTCAATTGTTCTTAATAGTTTCCTTTTAAAGCTTCTAGCGCGAGATTAATTTTTGAATTTGGTTGATTTAAGACTTGAAACTGGATAAGAGATTTGTCAATTTGATTTATAATAAGATTGATGGTGTGCATTATTTGATTTATAATAAGATTGATAAAATTAATTGGAAAGGGTAAAATTGTCATATAGAAGAGCATTTTTTTTTTGCAAAAGGAGAGTATTTTTCAACTTTTGAAAGTATATGGGGGGTTATTTGGTGACAAAATAACACATGGGGTATTTTGCCACTTTTTGAAAGCACGGGAAGATTTAGTGCAATTTTTTAAACTTACTCATATTTTGTGTTTCAGATTTCTCTCCTCTACCATTTTTGTTTTTGCAAAAAATGACATATTATTTGAATCTTAATTAGAATGCCGGTACTGCACTTTTATTTTTTAGCTTGTTATCCTGTAACATTGTTAGTTGGCATGTTAGTTGGATTTTTTATCATGTACATTGCGCCTCCTCTTAAATGAAATCCCAGACCCATCCCTCGTTGATTGCGCTTCTCAGTTTTGTCCAAACAGACTTATCAAAAAAATAAAAAAAATTGGTCCAAACGGATAAAAATAAATAGGTAAATTACCTCAATCTCTCCCGAAGTTTGTCTAAATTACCTATGGATGGGTTAATCAACCTTCCATCAATCTCACAAAATCTCACAAATATAGAAAGGAATCAGGTAACCCCTTCCCTAAGGAATTGGGATTTCCTCATCTTCCCTATTTGGATTCAATTACTTTATTCCTTATCAATTCATTTCCATGAAAAGTTTGACTTCGTTGGGCCTCTTATTTTGGAGGAATTAGGCCTTACACTTGGAGATTTTTCCTCTATACTTTTCCCCCAATTCCATTTAGTTAGAAGTAACTGCTTCAATTGGAGGGAATTCTTTTAGTTACTATAATTTAAAGTCTCCAAGCATCTGAAAGGTCTTATTAACATCAGTAACTGTTGTGGTGTTCGTGCATTTGGTAAGAATCTCCTCACTTTCTTGCCTTTCTACTTCTTCTCTGTTTTCTCAGTGCATCAAAACCCTAACCTCTTGACCTTTTCAGATTCTCCAACTATGGGTGCCACAAATCCTTTCTTCTAGTCTCTTCTAGTTACTCTGGCCGTCTTCGTTCTCTTTCAAAGCTAGTTCCCAATCTACCTTTCTTCTTTTCTGGCATTTTAATAGGTAGGAAGGAGAATATCCTTAAACCACCTCCAGAACCAGTTAGGGTTCAAGTTGACCTAGAAAGACTCCGGTCCAAGTTCAATGTTCCCGAAGGTGTGACCCCTAGCTAACTATTCTCCCTTGAGCAACTACCGTATGGAGGACGAGGTTAGAGAAGGCGAAATGTTATTTTTCAGCTAAGCATTTTGATGCCCTTAGATCTCCCCTTCACCCTCTTTATCCCTATGCTCATTCTAGATTTAATCTCGCTCCCCTTCATGTCAATCTAAACTTTTTTAGAATTTTATCTTCTCTATTAGTGCTGAATTGGAAAAGGGAACTGAAATTAGGGCTTGATGATTTAATGTACTTTTATAACATTGCTCAGATTCGAGGTGAGATCGATCGATTCCATCTTGCCCTTAAGTCGAACGACACCACCATTTGTAAGGATAACCCTACCTCTGAGAAGGAATGGAAAAGGGCTATTGTTGTTGTCGGGGGTAAGTGGAGAGTTGAGTCCTCCTAAATGGCCAACCCCCCGGGAGTTTGGTGGCTGAGGTACCCCTTCTTTTGAGAAATTTCACTCCATACAGTGTCATTATGTTGTATGTGAAGTAATTCAATTCAACTCAAATTTTCATTTTATTGGTGCAGTTTGCAACGATCAAATCAATTTCATCCACTGAGTACGATAGCAAGATCAAGTACCTGGAAGAGCACGTATGGAATTTAATCGAATTGGTTGATGTTTTGCTCACTCCGATAAATCTTTTCATTATCATTGTTGAAGCTTCACAGATGATCATGGAGATGCATCACTTCGTTAAACCTATAGACCCTCCCAGTGCCGAAGAAGAAGAGAGAATTTCTACTCTAAAGGCAAAGAAGGTTGAGGGTTCTTCTGCTAAGACTAAGAGGAGTGCTCCTACTTCTAATGTGCGGCCTCTAGTTCCACCCAAGAAGCAAAAAACCTCCAACGCCACTACAACAGTCGAATGCAAGACTCCTCTTGTTGTTCAGCTGGGGGGAAGAACAAGGGTAAAAGAATCGATGAAGAGACTATCCCCCCAGAACTGGTCCCATCTAAAGGTACTCTGTGGACCCCTTCCTTTGCCAAACCAAACGACTCCCTAATTCATATAGGGAACACCATTTATGGGAATCCCGAACTATACTTATCTCTTTTGAGGGGAGTGTGGTGCCCCAACAATCAGCTACTTCAGAGGGATATGCCTAGAAATGAGCTTCTAACTAAGGCTCTAGTCATGATCATTGAGGTGAAGCCTTTTCCTTTTGAATATAAATTATATCTGCTTTCTTTTTGTGCTTGATATAGCCACTTTTTGTTCTATAGAATATGTTCCACGTGTTAGTTCTATCTTCTACTTTCAATTCTGAAGCATTTAGAGCAAAAAATGCTAAGAATGATATTTTCACCCTAAATGATGCATTCTAAAAGTTGAACTTG
Organism: Cornus controversa; assembly: GCA_026545225.1. Classification (NCBI taxonomy): domain Eukaryota; kingdom Viridiplantae; phylum Streptophyta; class Magnoliopsida; order Cornales; family Cornaceae; genus Cornus; species Cornus controversa. Next base: position 12,226,978 of record CM048850.1, read on the forward strand.
GATCATAACAATCAGAAAAATATGATGTCCAACCTCTATGTCACTCATCGAAAAGAGCTAGACCAACTGGAGATGAGGATTTAAGGACTTGAAGCTAATAAGTAGAGCCTCAATGAGATTAATCAAAGGTACAAAGAAGAAGCTAAGCCCCTTTATGAGAGATTCGTTCGTTCTGCAGTGATCTAGCCTACTGAGGCATTCAAATTTGGCTTTGAGCATGGCTCGCTTTCTGAAGCCGAATGCACTATGGATCTAATACAATGGATCTCCATTATGGGATCAATGAATTTAGTGTGTGCACTGTCCCTGAGGCTAGCGCTACCGAATCAGATCTTCTTATTTGAGAGCTCTAGTGCTCTGAATTTGCTGCAGGAAATACTTCTGGATGAGTTTAGAATTCTGTTGATCCTTGACTTCATAATGTAACTTAAATTAGTACTTTTCTTTTTTGGATACATATTTTGATCGAGTTGTCTTCCCGATATCTCATTTCTAGATGAATAATGTTTTTGGGTAATATTTATACTTTATATGACTGTTATATTTATATAATTTTTTGGAGCTTATTTTCTTATGTGAGTAAGTTAGACCTTGTTCTTTTAAGGCCCTAGCTTTATAAGTGATCAACACTTGAGGTCCTAGCTTGTTGGGCAAGTGATCGACACTTAAGGGCTTAGCTTTATTTTATAAGTGATTGGCACTTGGGGCATGAGCTTATTAGGCAAGTGATCGACACTTAGGGCCTTAGCTTTATTTTATAAGTGATCGACACCTGGGGCCTAAGCTTATTGGGTAAGCAATCGACACTTGGGGACTTAGCTTCATTTTATAAGTGATTGACACCTGGGGCCTGAGCTTATTGGCAAGCGATCAACACTTGGAGCCTTATCTTTATTTTATAAGTGATCGACACTAGGGGCCTGAGTTTATTCGTCAAGAGATCGGCATTTGTGGCCTTAACTTTACTTTGTAAGCGATCAACACTTGGGGCCTAACCTTATTGGGCAAGCAATCAGCACTTGGAGCCTTAACTTTATTTCATAAACGATCGGCCATTCAGACAGGAAATCATATGTATATGCTTTGAAAAACCAACCAAATACTTTTATTTAAACATCTCTTTATGAAATCATAAATGACAATAAAAATTAAACGTAATACCTTTTTCAAGTGAAGGTCATTCCAAGGTTGTTAATTTGAATCCATCCCAGATTTTGAGAAGCTTATACTCCCCCTTTCCTACGACCTCTATAACTTCGTAGGGTCCTTCCCAATTTGCCTGCATTGAGCTCCTTTGTATTTTCTGTTACCTTTCTAAGGACCCAATCTCTTATCTTGAATGTGCGGGTCTTTACTTTCTTGTTATAACTTCTCTTGATCATACGCTGGTAAGCAGCTAGTCAGATCTGAGCTATTTCTCTTCGCTCATTAAGGAGATCAAAGCTCATTTGTAGGTGAAGATCATTTACCCCATTGTCAAGCATCTCTATTCTTATTCTCAGAATAGCTATCTCTATTGGTATGACCACTTTTGATTTGTAGGCTAAACAGAAAGGAATTTCCCCTGTAGGATGTATGGGGGTTGTTCGGTAGGCCCATAATACCTTTGATAGTTCTTGCAACTATTTTTCTTTCTTTTCCTCCAAATTTCTTTCTTATGTAGGCAAAGATGGTTTTGTTGGTAATCTCTGCCTACCCGTTGCCTTAAGGATATGATAATGAAGAAAATATCTAGTTGATGCCATATTTATGAAAGAACCTCTCTATTGGTGCATTATCAAAGTTCTTTGCGTTGTCCATGATGATTGTAGTTGGGATTCCAAAACAGTATATGATATTGTTCCAGATATTTATGGACTTGGACATGATTAATCGTAGAGTAAGCTTCAGCTTCGACCCATTTAATAAAATAGTTGGTTGTAAGGAATACATGCTTTCTATTGTTTGTTGTGTTTGGGAGCGGGCCAACAAAGTCTATCCCGCATTGTGCAAACAACAATGGTTTTGTGAACATATAGTGATCTTCTTGTGACATATATTTTTGTAATTGGCACTCTTCAGTGTCAAAACCAAACATGATCGAGTTATATTCTTGTCATTGATCTAGGAATTGAAGTCTTAGAGTGATCATAAAGTTCTACACCAACCATACAAGGGTTTTTCAAAGAATGAAGCTTGAATCTTCGGCATAAGCCATCAAGGGTCTGAACAAAGATTTGATCGATTGAAGTTTTAAGATGGTTCCGAATGAATGAGGCCATCGTTGATCATATATGCGAGTCACGTAGTCCAGGTAAAGTGGTGAGAACACATATATTTCAAACCGAGAGGTTCCAACATTGAAAAAAGGGGTTTTTAAGCAAAATCAGGCATCTTTCAAGGTTGGACTAGTCCAAGTATTAGCTGGACTGGTCCAAGAGGCCTCAGGACCCAAAATCCGTACAGACAAGAGTCTGGACTGGTCCATGCTTTTACCTTGGAGAATTCTGTCCTGTAGAGTCCTATTTTGACCAGGAATTGTCCCAAAACTTTCCTAAACCGTGGGGACTTATTTTCTATTAGTGAACTTGTTTTCCAAGGAAAATTAGGATTTTAATCTCTATAAAAATCTCATTTGGTTTTTCTCTCATTGAGCTTTCCACAGAACAAAAATTCATATTCTAGAGAGAGAAAGCATTTAGATATTTTTCTAAGTAAATAAATTTTTCTTCAATTTTTTGTTTATATTTTTGAGAGCACACACATATTCACAGAGTGATTTATGGTGTCTCTATTTGCTTGATCAACTGTTCGAAGACTACATTGAAGATTTCTTCGTGATCAAGTTAATGGATTGATTTTTTCGACAACTGTTTCGTTGGTGAGGAAGGAAAAGAAGATCAAGCTACGAAGGGGACAAAATACTTGCTGAGTGTTCGTGTTTTTCCAATTAACCTTCTGAGAGGATTTTGACGTTAGCCGGGAATTTGCAGCAGTTGGACGAGGTAGTCGTAATTGTAAGCCTGAGGTGTTCTGCATCAGAGTTCTTGTTAGAGTGGAGTGTGTGTGAGTCTGGGACAGAATTTATTGTACTTTGCTTCAACGATAGTGGATTTACTTCTTCGGGGCTACAAAGCCTCACCTGTGATTTTTTCCCGATCTTGGTTTTCTATGTATATCTGGTGTGCATTATTTACTTTACTTGACTTTATTTTATTTACTTGCGTTGTAGGATTGCTTTAATTTTAAATTGGACTTAAAATTGGATAATCTGAAAGATTAAGTAAAAAATAAGTAAACCTAATCACCCCCTCTAGGTTTTAAATCTAACTTTTGCAACTACTTCCGTACCGCGCAACTCACAATTGGTATCAGAGCAATGTTCTCTAATTTGTGAGTAGTTCCTTGCGAAATATTTTTAAATTCAAATTTTATTTTTGTTTTAAAAAATCATCATGGAATCTAGTATGAAAGAAGGTGGATCGATTCAGTGAGTTCCTTTGTTTGATGGTTCAAATTATACTTTTTGGAAGTCTCGTATGAACACTTTTCTTAAATCTCAAGGTGAGAGAGTTTGGATGGCTGTTGAGAATGGTTATACAATTCTCACTACTACCACTGGTATTGGTGATGCAGTTGTGGCTGTAGATAAGGATAAAATAACATAGTATAATATTGAGCATGAAGATGCTAATAATAACAACAAGGGTTTATATGTTATATTCAATGATGTTGTTCCTTCTAATTTTTTTAGAATCTCTGCTTGTTCCACTTCGAAAGAAGCATGAGATATTTTATAGGTAACTCATGAGGGTACCCCCAAGGTATGGAAATCAAAGTTACAGATCCTAACTACTAAATTTGAAACAATTAGAATGGATGAAGAAGAGATATTTGCTTATTTTTATTTTAGGCTTAATGATATTGTTCAAAGTAGTGCTAACCTTAGTGAGAAAATTTCATCCTTTTAGGTTATTAGAAAAATCATGAGGTCATTACTTGATAGTTCCAAGCCAAGTAGGAAGCATTAGATGAGAGAAGAGATGTTGGTTCTATGGAGGTGGCAGAATTAGTTGGATCAATTCAAACTTTTGAGATGAAATATCCAAAACTTTAGAAAACAAAAAATTTGGCTTTAAAAACCTCAAAGACATCCAAGTCTTCAAGTTTGTCAAATATTTCAAATTCTTTAAATCTGAAGTTGAAAAAGTTGAAAGTTTTGAATATGATTTAGATAATAATATTGCACTCCTAGCAAGGAAATTTATAAAGATCCTTAAATATGAAAAAGATAAAAATCTTAGGAAAGAAAATCCTTTTAAATTTCGTAGTCAAGGCTCATCATCTAAAGGTAATTATAAGAAGGAAAAGAAGTTGAAGACTCTAAGGATTCTGAAATCACTTGTTGGACATGTGGTGGTAAAGGTCACACATCTACTTAATGTCCAAGTCCTAAGAAGATAGCTTTAGTGCAAAGAAAATTTTAAAAGATAAAAGTAAAGTCATGAAAGCTATTATTTTTAAATTTAAGTCTTCTAACTCTGATAGTGATTTTTTTATTGAGAATGATATTTTTGCTTTTGTTGCTCATATTAATAATGATACTGCTAATGATTTTCTTCTAATATAGGTGAAACAGAGATGTACATAACTCTCAGTGAAGTTGGGTCTCGTGATTCAGAAGTTGAGCAAACAGATGAAGAACCAAGTGAGAGCAAGTTGCAAAAACTTTTTGAGAAATTGTTAGAAGCTTATAATAAGAACTCTGAGAAGTTGAAGCAAGTGGAAATTGAAAAAGAAACTTTGAAGAAAGAAAATAAATAACAATTGAAGTTGATTGAAGAAAACAAAGCTGATATTCATAATCTTCAAACTAAATTCAAGTTTCTTGAAAACGAGGTAAGTCAAGGTATTTTTGCTAGATATACTCTTATTGCTAGAATTGATTTTATTGAGCCTGAATTGAAAAAGTCACAAGAGAAATTGATTGCATTTACATCTGGGCATATTAAGCTTGATAGCATGATTAGTGTGGGTCAGCCTATAGGAGATAAGACTGGACTAGGTTTTGTTGGATCATCATCTAAGAGTAAGACTGTGTTTGTTAAACCCAAGAACTTGAATTTGCCTACACCCAAACCTAAGCTTTAAGTTGAGTCTATGCATGCTAATGTTGTGTCCAATGTGCTTCATTATACTTTTTGTGGTAAGAATGGGCATAGTCAACACTATTGCTATAAGAAAAGAAAACATTCTAATTCTAATTTTCATGTGCATAATTCTTTTGCTAAGAATAGGATTCATGCTTGAAAGCCATATTATTAGAACAAACTCAAAAATTCTCAAGCTAAAAAGAATTCAAATAAAAAGAAGAATGTTTCTGTTTCTCCACATTATTTTCTTGATAGATTGCATGTCAAAACAATTTGGATGAGAAAGAAAGATTTGGAAAAGTTTGTGCATGTTGATACTATGGAATTACTAAGCTTATGTTCATTATCTGTTTTCCATTAGATCATATCTTTTAGATTAGGATAGGTTTTGTTTATTTTTTATAATAATCATGTGAATGTTAAAATCATATTTTTCTATGAAATAATGTGAATTTTGTATGTTTCTGTTTAAGTTCACTTTGATTTGTAAATGATGATTGGGACACTTAGTTTATCAATGGATGAAGTACTTGAGTTTATGATCTAAGCATTGATGACTAATATGTTATATTTATTTCTCTTTAGATGTGAAACTTTTGAGTCCATACAATTTGTGCACTAGTCCAACTCTGAGAGAATTGATTGAAAACTAAAGTGAAGTTGACTAGAGTATATTGTATGAGTAACATTGAAAGCGTAAATGATCAATGAAAAAAATTAAAAGAAAAGATTCTATTTTTATTTAGTATGAAAAGAAAATAAAAAAATGAATTACTAAAAATCTAAGACAAAAGAAAAAGACTACCTTCAGGATGTGTTTGAAGCTACCATTACGACATAAATGTCCAATGAGGTATCTTTTAAAAGAAGTTGTTTTGAGAAAATAGCTGGCTGCCCGTAAGCGTGAAAACTACCACCTTAGAAAAATAAAAAAATAAAAAATTCAATAAAAAATAATTTGATCATGTGTGGTTTGATTTGCTTAACATCCAATGTGTTTTACAAGATGAATCAAAGGAATTTGATTAATTTTTGATGATGTTGGATTGCACGCGCACACACATAAATTTATTAGATGAATTTTATAAATATTTATGTATTAGAAATTGTGCCATGATTATGAATTTAATGATGAATTTTGTTGGCAAATTTATGAATTTTAAAATTATGCATTTATGAATTGTCTTGAATTGTTCTAGAAGTTTTAGAACTCATTGTTAATTTATGTTAAAATTTGATTTTAATGATTATATGATTGTTATATTTTTTTATTTTCATATAAAATCCAAAAATTATTTTCCTATTTTTTCAGGTTTTTTTATGAATATTTAGCCATTTTTTTCAAAAATTGCAAAATAGGTCAAACTTGGTCAACCAAGCTAGCTAGCTGAACCGGTCCAAGGTGAAGGCTATATCGGTCCAGCTAGGCTCGGCCAACATGGTTAAAAGAAAAATGTTTGTCTTTTGTTCATTTTATGTCTATCTTTCTTCTTGTGTGACTTTCTCTTTCTATTTCTCCCACTTTGCCTCAACTATCACTACATTTTGTATTTGATATATTACATCATTTTGATTGATATTTGTGATTGATTTTGAGTTGAATTAGTGGAAAGGATTAATCATTGAAGTATTTAGGTTGATTTTGGGAGATTGAACTAACAAAGTTTCATTGTAGGTTGTATTTTCAAAGCTTGCACACTAAGTGTTTGTGAAAATTCCCCAATGGCTCCTACATTCCTATTTTGCATTCCTTTCATCGTGGCAATCGCTGGTGGCTCTAGGCGACAAAGAGTAAATATTTCTCTAACACCGGAAGGCAACATAATTTTCACGATGGATCATTTTGACGATGAAAGAATTTTTGAGCATTATAAGAATGTGGTTGGTTGTAGGCCAATGAGATGTGAACGGAGTTTTGATTTGGAGAGCATATGGCAAGGATATCATTTGGATTTTGTGCATTACTTCAGAAATAATGGTTGGGGTTCACTAGCTAAACTAGGTAAGGATTGTATTCCCGACATGATACGCTACTTCTATAGTAATGTGCTTGCTTATAGTGACAATGAGCTATGAATGACAGTGAAATGTTTTGGGATAGAAATCAAGGTGACAACTCAATTAATTTATGAGGTTATTGGAGTTCCAGAGGCACAAAATGGTATTATTTTTCCTTATCTAGGTACTAAAAAGAACCGACTAAGCATGGAAAGAATCATTGGAATGTTGTGTGAACCGAATGCTCTATTACTTGAAAATAAAGTTTCAAATGCCTATATCACTGACAATGTCTCTACATTGAACTTAATTGTCTCCTATACTCTTGACCCTCATAATCATAAGGGTGATTTGTCATGTCATCAAGGTGAGTTCCTATATCACATTGTGAATGGTGATAGCATTAATGTGCCGGCAACTATTTTGAGGACTATGATTCAAGAGACATATAATTCGAGGACTATGATGAGGATTGGGTCTTGGTGATTTAGACCTAGTTTATGTTTTACTAGACTTTGAGTAGTTAGCTATATTTGTGTCTAGATTTGGTACTTAAATTTGCTATGTTCTATGTTTTGATTTGCTTAGACATATGATGATCTATGCTGTTTATATTTTGTCTATGTGTAACCCTCTATAATTTTGAGACTTGTGTGATATATTTGATTGGAGGTTATGCTTTATTTCACTTAATCATGTCATAATTGGTTTTTTGTTGTTCCTATTTGTCTTACTTTGTCAATTTGTTCTAAAAAGGGGGAGACTTAATGCTAAAAAGGGGGAGCCATAGGAAACATATATAAAAGGGGAGGCATATTTTTTTTGGTATATGATTAAGGGGGAGTTTGGAGATGATTTTTTATCATTATATTTTTCTTGATTAAGCTTTCATAGGTAATGTTATTTGCATATTGTGAAGATTTTATGGGTTTGGCAAACACTACACATGAAGGTTGAAAGCTTGCTCACAATGCTCTGAGTTCTTTAAAATATACTTCTTTGTATTGGGAACATATTCTAATATTATTTTTCTAGTGGTTAGGTTATAATTGTCTAGGTTGATTTTGTTACAAAATTGGCAAATGGGGTGATTGTGACGTATATTTTTGTAATTGGCAATCTTCGATGTCAAAATCAAACATGATCGAATTATATTATTTGAGTTATATTCTTGTCATTGATCATGGAATTGAAGTCTCAGAGTGAGCATGAAGTTCTACACCAACCATACAAGGGTTCGTCAAAGAATGAAGCTTAAATTTTTGATAGAAGCCATCAAGCATCTGAACAAGGATTCGATTGACTAAAGTTTTGAGATGGTTCTGAATACATGAGAACATTGTTCATCACATATGATAGTCACATAGTCCAGGTAAAGTGGTGACCACACATATATTTCAAACGGAAGGTTCCGGCCTTAAAAAGAGGGGGTTTTAAGCAAAATTAGACATCTTTCAAGGTTGGACCGGTCCAAGTATTAGCTGGAATAGTCCAAGAGGCCTCAGGACCCAAAATTTGTACAGTAAGAGTCTGGACCAGTCCAAGTATTAGTTGGACCGGTTATGCTTCTGCTTTGGCAAATTTTGTCCTATAGAGCCCTATTTTGATCCGAAATTAACCCAGAACTTTCCTAAAATGTGGGGACTTGTTTCCTATTGGTTTTTAACTTGTTTTCCAAGAAAAATTAGGGTTTTTAATATCTATAAAAACCTCATATGGTTTCTCTCTCATTAAGCTTTCCACAGAACAAAAATTCATATTCTAGAGAGAGAAAATATTGAGATATTTTTTTAAGCAAAGATTTTTTTCCTCAATTCTTTGTTTATATTTTTGAGAGCACACACATATTCATAGAGTGATTTAGGGTGTCTCTATTTGCTTGATCAATTGTTCAAAAACTGCATTGAAGATTTTTTCGTGATCAAGTTACTGGATTGGTTTCTTCGATAACTTTTTCGTTGATGAGGAAGGAGAAGAAGATCGAGCTACGAAAGGGACAGAATACTTGCTAAGTGTTCGTGTTCTTCCAGTTACCCTTTTGAGAGGATTTTAACATTAGCTGGGAATCTGCAGCAGTTGGATGAGGTAGTGACAATTACAAGCTTGAGGTGTTCCGCATCAAAGTTCTTGTTAGAGTGGAGTGGGTGTGAGTTTAGAACATAGTCTATTTACTTTGCTTCGATGATAGTGGATTTGCTTCTCCGAGGCTACAAAGCCTCACCCGTGGTTTTTTCTCGATTTGGGTTTTTCACGTATATCCGGTGCATTATTCACTTTAATACACTTTATTTTATTTACTTGCTTTGTGAGATTGCTTTAATTTTAAATTAGACTTAAAATTGGATAATCTGAAATATCAAGCAAAAAGCGAGTAAACCTGATCACCCCCCGCTAGGTTTTAAATTTAACTTTTGCAACTGCTTCTGACCACGCAACCCACACTTCTAGTAAACGGTGTGGAATACTAGCATGGCGCTAGCATTTTTCACATCTTCTGGTAAACTCTTCAATGTCTCTAGTGAAGAAATAATCCCGAGTCATTGCCTTATAAGCTAACGATCGACACTTGAGTGGTTCCTACATACTCCTTCATGGATCTTTGACATTTTTCTCTTGCTTTTGAATGTGTAGGAATTTCAAGTATGGTCCTGAATAGGATATTCTATAAAGCTGGTCATTGATGATGGTGTATCTAGAAGCTTTCAACCTAATCCTTTTGGCTTTATTCTTTTGGCTAGGAAGAATATCTTCATATAGATAACATTTTATTAGATCCATCCAACTTGGACTAGTTTTGATGACAGTGACAAACCTCTGAAGGTTGATGCTTGATTCTGAAATCACCTCAATCGGTATCACCATTGTGAAGTCGTCTCCTGTGTTCTACGCTATACAAGTTAACCGATTAGTTTCTAGATTTTACTCCCTAGGGACATGAGATATGCTAAAATACTCAAAAATTTTCATTTTAGACTCCACGAGCTCCTTGTAAGCTCTCATTCAATCATCTTTGAGGAGGAAATCTCTATTAAGATGCTTCATAATCAATTATGAGTCACTAAATATTCTCATTTTTCTTACCTGAAGTGATTTTACGAGTCTCAGTCCTGCAAGAAAGTGAAATAGCAAATCCCAAGTGCAACGCTTGCTGGAGTGAAATTTTATTTGGGGACTTTATCTCGATCTCGAGGTCAGATCCTCTTTGGTTTGACGAACCATCCACATGCAGCTTCCACTGATCATGATCAGTTGTTAAGGGATCCTCGCCTTCTTTAGCCTCATATTCTAATAGAAAATCTACTACTATTTGGCCCTTGACAACTAATCTTAGCTTATACTTGATATCATAGGCTCCCAATTCAATAGCCCATTTTGTGATTCTTTCGAACATGTCTGGTTTGGCAAGTATTGCTCTGATAGAGAAATCAATTAACACAATATTAGGATGGGTCTCGAAGTATTGTCACAACCTTTTTTTCGCTTGTATTAGAGCTAAAACAACTTTCTCTATCCTCGAATACCTCTATTCAGCTTCATCCATCATTTTACTTGTGTAGAACACAGGATGTTGTTTCCCTTTTCTTCTCTGATCAGAACAACACTTGTCGCTAATGAAGATTCTGCTAAGTACAGGTGCAGGGTCTCTCTTTCCTTTGAAGCTAAGAGGATTGGTGGGTTTTTCATGTATTCCTTCAATTTGCATAGAGCTTCATACTGCTTTTACCCTCAAATTTCACCTTTCTTTGTCCTAGTTGCATTAAAAAATGGTTTGCATTTATCAAAAAGTTGGGAAATAAACCTGCTCAGAGCCGCAATACGCCAGTCAATACTTGCATGTCCTTTTGAGTCTTTGGCACAGTATCTTGGATCAGTTCTTTTGTTTGTGCTAGACTAACTTCAGTTCTTGAATGCTTAACAACATGTCCCAAAAACTACCCTAAGGACACTCCAAAAGAACACTTGGTTGGATTTAACCTCATGTTGTGACATCGTAAAGTATCAAAGACTTTTTGAAGATGTTGAAGGTGATCTTACTTATTGAGGCTCTTTATCACCATATCATCTATGTAAGCCTCAACCATTCACCAGCTTATTCTTTAAAGATTCTACTGATCAGTCGTTGGTAGGTTGCCCATGTGTTCTTCAGTCCGAACGACATCACCCTATAACAATACGTTCCTCTCTGTGTGATGAATGACGTATTTTCTCGATCCTCCGAATTCATGGGAATTTGATTGTACCTTGAATATGCATCTAGGAAAGTTAATCGTTCATACCATGTTGTTGCATCTTCCATCTAATATATCTTCAGAAGTGGGTAATTGTTCTTAAGGCAAGCTTTGGTTAAGCTGGTGAAATCCATGCACATCCACCACTTTTCGTTCTTCTTCTGAACAACTACTACATTTGACAGTCACTCACGATACTTGACCTCTCTGATAAATCCAGCTTTCAACAATTAATTGACTTCTTTGGCTATGATCTGGTTCCTTTCAAGGGCGAATCTCCTTAGCTTCTATTTCACAGAAAAAAAGTTGAGATTAGAGTTCAACAAATAGTATGCCACTGAGGGATCGATTCCTAGCATATCTGCATGGTTCTAAATAGATATGTCCATGTTCTTTTATAAAATATCTGCTAGTTCTTTCTTCTCCTTCTAATTTAGGGACAACCCCACCTTCATTGGTTCTTTATTCAGAGAGATTTCTATGCCGTCAAGCGATATTTTGGTAAACTCCACATCTTCTTGTTTCGTCCTCAAATAACCCAGCTTTTGCTATAATTGCTATTGGATGGTCCTATTACCTTTATCCTCCTTTGTTTTAATTGGTTCTTCCTCTAGGACAAGACTATAGCATTTCTTGGCGGCAACTTGATCACCTAAGATGTATCGTTTCTTTCCCATTTAGGGCCATGCACCTCATTAGCTAGTGCAGTATGGATGGGACTCCCTACATTCGATATGTCCATCCTCTCCCCATAATGAGATTCTAAGATGAACCTATATCAACTACGACAAAGTGTTTAGTGAGAGTTTACTCTGCCACAGTTACTGGCAACTTGATTACTCCAGTCAGGGTGACTTGTTTACCATTAAATTTGATTTATGGCTCAATGGTTGGCTTGAGGCATTCTGCCCCTAGACCCATCTACTAGAAATCCCAAAGGGTTAGAACGTTCGCACTGCTTCTTGCATTTACTAGAACTTTTCATACTTCATAATTAGCCACAATGAGGTTGATCACTCGGGGATCCTCATGGGGGACTTGTAATATATTTATGTCTTCATCTGTAAAGGTGATTTCCACACTTGAGGATCAATTATAAACTAAGCGCACTTCACCTATTCTTTGGAATTTTTATGATTTCCTCAATTGAGTCTGCTTCATGCTTTTATCCTCAAAACTAGATTCGGGCTGACCATGAAGCACAATTATCACCCTTACTAGTGGTACGTTCGACTGCTTATTCTGAGGCGATGTTGCTGCTCATTTTGTCCAACTTGATTGTTCGTCAGGAGGTACTCTACAAGTCGTCCATGTGATAATAACACCTCCACTTGACTTTTGAGGTTTCTGTATTCGTTAGTTGTGTGGCCAAAGCTCTTGTGGTGTGCACAGTGCTTATTTTTGTTCCTTTGCTCGATCGATTGTTTCTTGGGTGGTGGTGGTTGAAAAAGTCCTTTATTTGCCTGATAAATTTAGGCAAGGGATGTCATTAGCGGTGTTACTTTGTTCTCCACCTTTTGCTTTTTTTCAGGCTCTTTGGATGCTGATGCAGTTCTAGTTGGTTTTGCCTTCCCGATCAACTTTTTTGTTTGTTCCCCCACTGTGATCAGGGTTGAGTGATGTTTTTTGGCCGCCTTGTCTTCTTCAACTCTAAGGTATTTCTGGGCTTGAAGATTCAGTTCGCCCATATATTTTGGGGCATTCTTCACTAAGGACCTATGAAAGTTCTCCTCTGGTAGTATGGCTATTTTGAAGGCTTCAACCACTGCCACTTGATCGTAGCTTTCGATCACTGACATATCCAAGTTAAACCAGGTCAGGAAGGCCTTCAACGTCTCTCCCTTAGAGTCTCATGGTGAATAGAGAGGAGATTGTCATATTCCATTCTTTGTTCCCCATGTACTGGACGATAAATAATTCGCAAAGCCTAGCGAAACTGGGGATCAAACAAGGTAGTTGCTGCTTGAACCACAATAGTGTCGTGAAAGTTGGCATAGTAAACCTCAACGGCTTTCTCAGCTTATGTGATCATATTTGTGAAAGGAGACTCAATCATACGGGAGGTCATCACGGCTAGATCCGCGGGATTCTGGGCTTGCTTACACCTCAGGGCATCGATCTCTCTTTGCATCTACAATTTCCATTCAGGTCCTGGATTGTTCTGTTTAAATCCTGGCTACAAAACATGCTGACACCATTTCTCGCATGATTATGATTTCTCCCCTCCACAGATGGGTGACTGGAATCTGTGTCTTCGTTGCGCCTCTTTTCAGAACCACTTCTATTCTCTTATTGTTGTACCCTCTTACAAAGGTCGTGAATCTCTCGTTAAGGAGCATCATTCCATTGAATCAGCAACTGAACATCTAGGTGGATGACATGGTCCCTTTCTTGCCCTGCAGGGTTCTTCTTTGATTTTTAAGTGACCTGCCTATCTATACTAAATTGTACGTGTTTCTCTTTGTATCAACCATAATTATAACCTCAAATAAATCTTTTATTTCCCACAGACGGTGCCAAAGTGTTGATCCAAAAAGTGATCAACCAAGATGGGTTAATCAACCTTCCGTCAACCTTACAAAATCTCACAAATATAAAAAGGAATCAGCAAGACTTACACACCCAGAACTCTGTTATTCCTCCTCCTCCTCACATTGGGAGTCTTATGCTCCTTTTATACAATCTATAAGGTAACGCCTTCCCTAAGGAACCGGGATTTCTTCATCTTCCCTATTTGAACTCAATCACTTCATTTCTTATCCGTTCATTTCCATGTAAAAGTTAGAGTTTGTTGGGCCTATTATTGGGCTCGGCCTGCGATTGTTTTGGAGTGGATTGGGCTTTACACTTGGAGATTTTCCCTCTACAGTATCTTTTTACCTTTGTAACTAGATTAACCCCTTTCTCTCTCTCTCTCTAATTTTATACTCATAAATATACACATAATCTATCTTCACATGTAGAGAAACAAACTACTGTATACTATGAATAGATAGATAATTCCAGCTCTATGTACCTATAAACATATATAAATAGATTAAGAATATATATTTACATTATACGAATAATTAGAAACCCTTACAATAGATCAGTGTTATTTCATTATTAACGTATGATCTTACATTCAAAAATTTAGAACCAATGCTAACTCCCACCACTATCGAAGCCTATGTCGAGTAATCTCTGACTCCAATGGTGATAACTCCGGTGCAATTGATTCCCACTCCCTTATGTATATGCATTATACAATTTTTTTTTCATAAGTAGGTATATCATAAAAAAAACTCAAAGATACAACATTCAGTACATCATAGAAACGAGGAATTATCCACGCAAATAATTAAAAACACTTATATATGATCCACACTAATTCACCATTAAGCGTGAACTCAGATCTTCCTCACCTTCTTCTTGAGTACTCTCTGTTTTGATTCCAATAAAAGCAATAACTCTAACCATTGACCATAATCACTAGTGACCAAAATTTTTTTAGCTCATTGTACCCGATTGAAGCCTCCTTGTTTTGATTTTTGTACTTCCTAATCGTATCGGAGGTTATTTCGATGATTCTAAGATTTGCATTGATCTAGTTTTGAAGCACCTCAGTTTTGTCATGACCATTTGGTTTTTTATGTGGACGTCATTGCTTTTTTAGTTGTTAGTTGGCTATGGGTAAAACTTTCGGCTCTTGGCTTACGTTGACGTAAAAAATTCAAGAGTGAAGACTTGGGTTTAGATGATGATTTGATTAAATTAGTTGGGGTTTGCTTTGGTTTCAAATTGTAATTGAATATTATTTATTTTGTTAGAGTAAATAAGGGAGTTGTTCTTCTAATCAGGGCAAGTGTTTGTTAGAGAGAGAAAGTGATCTAACTTGTATTTGTCCATTTAAAATTGGTTGAATGGTCATTTTGTATGCTAATATGGTCATTTAAGCCTTTTTACTTTAGTTAAGAGTAGTTTCGGTATTTTCAAAATATCCCACTCATGGACTTGACGTTCAAATAATGCCACAGAATGTCAGTGATTATTCCAAATCTCAAGGGAGGTAGACCAAAATTTTCAAATATTTTCAAATACGGGTAATAAGGCAAAATGTGAATGGAGGTCCAAATAATTTACCCAAATAAATAAATAGATGGACATATGATAGAGTAATGTTATCATGAGAACTCCCTCGTCATGAACTTTTCATATTTAACTAATGGATTGAAATATGTATTTAATGACTTTTCATATATTTAAGAAAAAATGTCTCAATTCAGTGATTAAATATGGACAATTCATGACTTTTGTCATGTGAGGCTCTCTTAAAAACATTACTCAATATTATAATAAACTTGTTCAATTCTGATAAGTAAATTCTAAACACTCCAATTTCGCGTAACCAAAAACAAACTAAAGGTATTAGTCTATTGGTATATTTTCATCCGGTTCAAGTCAAAATTTGAACAACTCCCACAATTTTAATCAGAACAACTCCCACAATGTTTTTTGGGAATATATATATATATATAGTTGTTCTGATTAGCATATAATATAATTTATCATCCATCACAATATATAAAGTTAGAGAAGTCCCTAACACTCTTAGTTGTGATGGGTTCACAATACCTATCATTTAAATCATTAATTGTGGTGCATTCTATTTTTATGGAACACTAAATATATTATATTTTTGGATAATGTTGCCCTTTTAATATCTAGTCATTCTTCTCTTCTTTTTTTGTTAATTGTCTATGTATAAACAGTTAAAAACATGCAATTGAGAAAAAAAAAAGAAAAGGAAAGAATATATATATAAATATATATATATATATATATATATATATATATATATCTTTGTCTCGGAGCATATGTGTATATATATAAAAACAGTTAAAAACACGCGTGAACCTTATCTCAAAGCATATAAATGTATAAAAACATAGCAAATCCGAGGATATATATATATATAATTGAAAAAAGAAAAAGAAAAAAAAAGGAAAGATTCAATCCACAAAAGACTAGTTGTCCATGCATATGGATATGAATAAAGAGAAGAGAGAAGAATTACTAGATATCAAAGGGCAACATTGTTTAAAAATATAATATTTTTAGTGCCCCATAAAAGTAAAAGGCACCATAATTAATGATAGGTGTTGTGAACCAATCACAGCAGCCCTAGCACTCCTCCTAAATTTATTACATATATTTCAAATTTTAAAGAAAGTGAACGGAGACAAATCATTTATGATTCAATTCGGTTACACACGACGAGAGCATCCTCGCAACCTAACAAAACAGAAAAAGAAAAAAGGTAAAAGGTGCCGTTACAACTGAGGAAAAATCGAGAAGAAGCGGGCCCTACTCACTAGAGCCATTACCTTGCCGTTTCATTTTTTTCCTTTTTGAAAATAATGACATAATAAAAAGGTTGTTCAAGCTTTTTGTTTGTTTGTTTCCAATAAAATAAAAATAATTAAATAAATATATAAAACATAAGGGATTTAATATCTAGATTTGTTGTTCATGTTACAAGGATTTTATTGCTATGTAGTTAATATATAGATTTACACAAATTTCATCTTATGAAGTTGAGAATTTAAAACATTTTATAATTTATAGAGTTAATGGATTTAAGGTTTTTTATATTTTAAAATCCAACAATTGTTAAGCATATAAAATATAAGATTGGAGAGAGACTTTCATATGTTGACCTATTCGTAAGAGATTAATGCAGAAATGACGAGGACTTTTGTTAACCATTCTCGTAAACTTCTTGAGCTATGTACTTGTTTAGTTTACTATTAAGTTAAAATTATTTTTAGGTTCATACATTTAACGAAAGACATGTAAAATATAACTAATTAATATACTTGCATTATAAAAAATAAGTAATTATAATAAAGAGTAAATTCTCTCACTTCCTCTAAAATTTAGGTTTATCGCTATCGGATTAAAGTGTTTTTTTTTTTAAAAGGTAATGCTGAAAATACCACTATAGTATCGATACACCCTGATGTTCAATAAACACCCTCAAATTTAAGAGTCTTCAAATAAGGACCTCCTGACACATTAACATCGTGCAAAGACCTAAATACCCTTACATCAACAAAGTCATCTATTTCTTAGCTAATTAAACAATTGATATCTCCGAAAATAAATAAATTTATTTATATGATTTTTTTACCTTTTAAAATTGATAAATATTTTTTCGTAAAAAAAATTAATGGAAAAAGTATTTATAAATTATAAATTTCCTTTTTGATCACGAATATATCCTATCAAATCTCAATAAAAATAGTAAGTTTTTCTTTTGGTAAATGTTTTTTAACAAAATTTCAATATCTCAAATTTCAAGCTTCACTCTTTGTAATTCATAATTATAATTTTACAATATTTGATTTTTAGTTTATTAGTAGTTTTTCTAATATTTAAATTATTTTTATCTTACTTTTAAGTTTAAATGAAATAATGAATACTAAATTATGAATTTAAATTATAATTAATTAAGTCATTTTAAATGCAACTTAGACAACCTCTTGCACAAAAATTACATTATAACTTTAAAAATACTTCCCTAAAAGACTATACATACCATAAAATTAAATTAAATAATATTATTTCTTTTCATTTAATAAATTGACTATTTTCCCATTTAGGAAAAGACTAATTATTTAATAATTAAATTAATAAAAAAATCCAATTTATGACAATAAAATTTAAACATCTTTTGTAGAGGCTGGATTCAATTTTGACCGGTTTCCATTTTAATCATCATTTTTGCTCTAATTGCATTTTAAATGATGTTTAGCATGTTTTAATTGTGAAAAATATATTTTAAAATTTGTTATGACGTTTTGTAAAGTTTTGAGAATATTTGGAGAAATTTGACTTTTTGGGTCAACGGGGCTCCAAGTGGGCTCGGGAATCTGAAATTTTTTTGAAAAAATATTATTTTTGGTTATGAATTAAAATAATTTTTTCAAGAGTTAAGGAAGCGATTTTGGAACCAAAGCCACTTTCAAAATAAAAAAAGGGGGGTCGGGAGAGTACGTTAAGTGACTCGGGGGAGTTTCGGCCATTTCGCACCCCAAGATGTTATAAATATCTGGGTGGCTAAGATATAGCCATTGTTACACAACTTTATCTCTCTCTAACTCACCCTCTTCATCTCTCTCCCTTCTCTCTACATTTTGGAAATGTTAGAGGTTGATTTGGAAAACACCGAAGGCAAAGGGTCTGCTCTACTCGGCAAGGGCTTTGGCTTGAATTGAACAAAAATCATTTTGGAAAGATAGAAAGAGGTGTGAATCATTGCTTTATTTTGATTCTATAGGTCACATAATTGTGACATGAAAGTCATTTTTGAGATTTTGTGAAAATACGATTTTATGCATGTGTATATATATTGAGATTATGTATTATGCATGACTTGGTGGTTTTATGAATACATCGTGTGATTGTGTTCATTTGAGGAGTTGTGTGAGTTGATTCCATGAGTAAAGTAAAATGCATGAAAAGAAGATTTTCTTAAAAATGCATATGTGTTGTGCTTTTCATAAGTTGGGTGTAAATGCATTGAATATGCATAAATCGAGGTTGATATGCATTAACTTGGTTTACGTTATACATTTGACGAGAATTGTGATAAGCTTAAGTTTGGTGCATTATGTGATAAAATGCAATGCGTGAGAATTTGTGGTTTTTGGGGTATGTGTGAAAATTAAGAAGGGTCCGGAGCCCTAGGGTGTAAGGCCCAAAACTTGGCCAAGTGGATGTCGCTTCCGTCGGGTTAGTAGTCCAAAAAGCGTAAGTAGAGTTTGTGATCTTGTTAAGATCCTTACTATTTGAATTGTGATAAGCTGAAGTCCCCAGTTGAAGTGATTTCCGAGTATACTTGGTGTGAGTTTATTTGCGAGTTGTGATTTCTTATAAACTATTTTATGTTGAAATATGAGACATCACGCATGATTTCAAAAATATGATTATTTTGTGTATAAAAACCTTTGAGGCATGGCATGTAGGCATTAATGATTTCATGTGTATTCATGCATAGCTGCTTGAGTTAAGGTAGAGTCGGGTAGATCAGTCCTACTGAGCGTAGTTGTATGCTCATCCCTTCCCCCAAACTTTTTTTCAGATAAAGCTCTCATGGAAGAGGAGGCATAGAGTGCACCGACGGACTTTGATGTTCATTTTGGAGATGTTTCTTTTAGATATATAGATAGATGTCCATGCCGGTTTGTGGCATGTGGACTATGTTGAAAATATTGTATTTGCATTTGAATTATGTTAGTGTATTTAGCTTTCAAATGTAATTGCCACACATAACTTACGTATGACTTTTGGGATATAAATGGAAAATGTTTAGTTTGAATCTCATTATTCTTATTTTGTGGATATAATCACTTGAGAATTGAACCTTTATGTTTGGACTATGTGATAAATGTTGTGGACTATTTAGAATGTTTAGAATTCTTTAGAGAATGTATTAGTATTGAGAATTGAGGAATTGGTACAAAATTTAACCTTTTGTGGAAATGCAGGATTTCTGAAGAGAGAATTTTGATTGTGCGAAATCTCCATTTTGCACGATCAAAACATCTCGATTGTGTGGATTGAGACCTTTGATCAATCGAAGAATTGCAGGGTTTTGGAATGGCAAAAGTCCTGAATGATGAAAATCTTCGATAATACTTCGATAGTATTCCGCATGATCGAACATTTCGATTGTGCAAATATGACATTTCGATCAATCGAAATGCACATCTCAATCGTGCAAAATGCACATTTCGATTGTGTGAAAATAGGGACCAACAATTAGTGTTGTGCGAGTGTGGACATATGTGGGGCCTTAGCTAGGGGTTAATGTAAGGACATACGTAGACACATGTATGTATGTTATTACGCTTTCGCATTGAGATTAGAGGTGTGAGGTGATAATGTGACAACCTAATCACCTTTGATTCCATGAGACAAAAATCGGGGAATGAAAACTTGGTATCATGACATGATATCAGAGTAGGGTTATTGATGTGTAGTTGAATGTTGACTTTCATCACTCACCCCCATTTCGCTCGCTCTTAACCGGGTGTCGGAAATTGGGGCGTGACATCTTTATGTTGGGATTGTATACCCTTTTAAAGCACCAATTGGGATGTAATGACATTGGTTTATTAATAAAAATATGTTACTTATCAAAAATATTGTTTATATATTATGAATGTTGTGTAAATTCTATTCAAGACCCAAATCGTAGTGTCCATTGACTACAAAATGACTTGGTATGTGCATGGTATGGTTATCAAAGTTGGGATCACAAGTCACTTATATTGCGGTATCATAAAGTGTTTTGTTCGTTCAGCAATAGTGGGTGGACTCCCTATTGATAAAGAACATAATAGGATCGCCGACAAGTCATTATCAAAGTAAGTGTAAGGCCGTCATTGCAATTACTACTTGTCAGTGTTATGGCGAATGTTATCCTCATGTATGAGGGAGTGATGAATCTGAGGCATGGTTGGTTAGGACTTTGATATATGCGGTGGGTTCCAGGGTCTAAAATTCAAATATGTTAAGGTATTGGTTGATCATGTGCTTTGGAACACACTCCCAAGATTTGCATCTATGCTAGCTAATTTATTATGTTTTGATTAGTTTAATCAATGGTAAATCCAATCACTTGGTTTGGTTTTAATAAAATGGGTATGCACCTTCACAAAGTGCATAAGTTTTTGATAAGTGCATAATTCTTACATAATAAACTTTCAAAATTATATTTGTTAGTAATTTATTTTTATATTATTTTATTTAATAAATATAGTTTTGTGTCTTTTTAGGTTTATGGTGATGTTTGTAGAAAATGCCCAAATTCAACAAATATAAACTCATCGACTTTTTTGCGTAGCCTTAGTATTTGGGCCATAACTTTCTACTCCAATATTGTGATCGTGCATGATTTCTGCTAGAAATTGCTCTTTCAGAATCAGAATGACTCAAACAAAATTTGATGAAAATGACTCGGATGAAATTTGGGTTGGCATGCTCATTGTTTATTTTAGAGGTCCAGACGGTCGAATTGAACACAAAGCACCATACGGTTGTGATCGTGCATGATTCTTGCTTGTATTGCTTTTTTTGAATCAGAATGACTCAAACAAAACTGGATGAAAATCTTTGTTAGCATGCTTGTTGTTTCTTTTGGAGGTCTAAACGATCGAATATGGCAAAAAGCAACGTATTATTCTGATCGTGGCATGATTTCTCAAAGAATGGGTCTTTTCGAATCAAAATGACTCAAATGAAGCTAGTTAAAAATCATTATATATTGGCATGCTCGTTGTTTCTTTTTGAGGTGCAGAGCATCGAATTTGGCAAAAAGCACCATACTGTTGTGGTCGTTCACGATTTACTAGGAATCACTTTTTTTGAATCAGAATGAATCAAACAAAACTGGATGAAAATTGGATCGCCATAGTCATCGTTTTTTTTAGAGGTTCAAACGGTCGAATTTAGCAAAAACAACGTACGATTTTGATTGTCTCATAATTTCTTTAGGAATAGGTCTTTTCGAATCAAAATGGCTCAAACGAAACTGGTTGAAAATCGTTGTTGGCATACTCGTTGTTTCTTTTAGAGGTCCAGACGGTCGAATCTGACAAAAAACAACGTATGATTCTGATCGTGCCAATATTTCTCTTGGAATCGATCTTTTCAAATCAAAATAACTCAAATAAAATTGGTTGAAAATCATTTTTAGCATGCTTATTGTTTCTTTTTGAGGTCCAAATGGGTTGAATTTGTAAAAAGCACCACATGCTTATGATCGTGCACGATTTCTGCGAGGAATTGCTCTTTTCGAATCAGAATGACTTAAAGAAAACTGGATGAAAATCAATGTTGGCATGCTCGTTATTTTTTTCAGAGGTCCAGACAGTCGAATCTAACAAAAAGTGACGTATGATTCTAATTGTGGCATTATTTATCTAAGAATAGCTCTTTTCGAATTAAAATGACTCAAATAAAATTGGTTGAAAATCATTGTCAGCCTGCTCGTTATTTCTTTATGAGGTGCAGATGGTCAAATTTTGCAAAAAGCACCATACTATTGTGATCGTTCATGATTACCGCTTGGAATCGCTTTTTTTGAATAAGAATGAATCAAACAAAACTCGATGAAAATTGGGTTGGCATGTTCATTGTTTCTTTTGGAGGTCCAGATGGTTGAATTTGAAAAAAAGCAACATACGATTCTAATTGTCGCACAATTTCTCTAGCAATACGTCTTTTCGAATCAAAATAAATCAAACAAAACTAGTTAAAAATCATTGTTGACATGCTCGTTGCTTCTTTTAGAGGTCCAAATGGTCGAATCTGACAAAAAATGACCTATAATTCTACTTATGGCATGATTTATCTAGGAATGGTTCTTTTAGAATCAAAATGACTCAAATGAAACTGAATAAAAATCATTGTGGACATGCTCGTTGTTTTTTTTTTAGGTCCAAATGGGTTAAATTTGGCTAAAAGCACCATACGCTTGTGATCGTGCACAATTTCTGCTAGGAATTGCTCTTTTCAAATTAGAATGACTCAAACAAAACTAGATAAAAATGACTCGGATGAAATTTGGGTCGGCATACTTGTTGTTTATTTTGGAGCTCCAGACAGTCAAATTTGGCACAAAGCACCATACAGTTGTGATCGTGCATGATTTTTGCTTGGATTATTTTTTTTGAATTAGAATGACTCAAACAAAACTGAATGAAAATCGTTGTTAGCATGCTTGTTATTTCTTTTAGGGGTCCATACAGTCGAATATACAAAAAAGTGACGTATGATTCTGTTCTTGGCATGATTTCTCTAAGAATGGGTCTTTTCAAATCAAAATGACTCAAATGAAACTGGTTAAAAATCATTGTCGGAATACTCGTTGTTTCTTTTTGAGGTGCAGAGGGTAAAATTTGGCAAAAACATCATAAGGTTGTGATCGTTCATGATTTATGCTAGGAGTTGCTCTTTCTGAATCAGAATAATCAAACAAAACTAGATGAAAATTGGGTCGGTATACTCATTTCTTTTGGAGGTCTAGACGGTCGAATTTGATAAAAAGCAACGTATGAATCTAATGGTCGAATCTGGCAAATAGTGACGTATGATTCTGATTGTGTCATGATTTCTCTTGGAATGGGTCTTTTTGAATCAAAATGACTCAAATGAAACTAGTTAAAAATCTTTGTCAGCATGTTCGTTGTTTGTTTTTGAGGTCCAAATAAGTCAAATTTGGCAAAAAATACCATACATTTATGATCGTGCATGATTTCTGCTTCAAATTTCTCTTTTCAAATCAGAATGACTCAAACAAAATTGGATGAAAATGACTCAGATGAAATTAGATGAAATTTGGGTCGATATGCTCAATTCTTTTGGAGGTCTAGACGGTCAAATTTGGCACAACTCACCTTACGATTGTGATTGTGAATGATTTTCTGCCAGGAATTTCTCTTTTTGAATCAGAATGACTCAAACAAAACTGGATGAAAATCAGGTTAGCATACCCGTTGTTTCTTTTAGAGGTCCAGACGGTCAAATTTGGCAAAAAATGAAGTATGATTCTAATTGTGGCACGATTTCTCTAGCAATGGGTCTTTTTGAATCAAAATGACTTAAACAAAACTGGTTGAAAATTGTTATTGGCATGCTCGTTGTTTTTTTTTGAGGTGCAGAGTAGGCAAAAAGCACCATATGGTTGTGATCATGGCACAATTTCTCTAGGAATGGGTCTGGTTGAAAATCATTATTGGCATGCTCGTTGTTTCTTTTGGAGGTCATGATGGTCAAATCTAGCAAATAGGTTGAAATTCATTGTCAGCATTCTCAATTTTTTTTAGGTGCGCTGGGTCAAATTAGGCAAAAAGCACCATACGGTTGTAACCGTTCACGATTTTTGTTAGAAGTTGCTCTTCTTGAATCGAAATGAATTAAATAAAATTGGATAAAAATCGGGTAGGCATGCTTGTTTCTTTTAGAGGTCGAGTCGATCGAATTCAACAAAAAGCAACGTACGAATCTGATCGTGACACGATTTCACTAGGAATGGGTCTTTTCGAATCGAAACGACTCAAATGAAACTAGTTAAAAATCGTTGTCAGTATGCTCATTGGTTCTTTCAAAGGACTTTTCTTTTATAAGTTATTTTCGATTTTAGTGAAAGATAGGATGAGGCAGGAGTTCATGGACCTAGTCTAGGGTGACTTGAATGTTATGGGGTATGAGACCAAGTTCACATCCTTGGCTTGCTTTGCACCGGAGATGGTGAATGTTAAGGGATTGACGGTGAAGAAATTTGTGAAGGGGCTTAAGGCCTCTATCAAACAAAGGGTGACAATCTTAGGCTTCAAAGTCTACGATGAGGTGGTTGACAGGGCATTAGTAGCAGAGGAAGATGATAAAGATACCCAAAGGATATGGACTCTAAGAATTAGGCGAAGGGTGTCGGGGCATCTTTGGGTAATTAGGGGAGGAATAGGCACAAAGAGAACGTGTCACTTTCTCAGTGGCAGCAACAAGCTCGCCTAGTACCTTCATTCACTTTGCCTATCGGATTTTCATGATCTACGGTAGTGTGCTACCATTGCCAGTAATCTGGCCATTACAGATATGAGTGCCCTCGAAGGCAAGCAGTGGCATTAATGCCAACGGTATCAATGGGGGATTGGGAATGCTTCCATTACTGTCACTCGGGACATGTTAAGGCAAACTGCCCACAGAGGCAGAGCACACAGAGTGGTTCTGGGTGTAAGAACTGTGACCATTTTTGGCCAGTTTTCCTGTAATTTCATTTATTGTCATATTAATGCTTTGAATGACTATAAATGTGTTTTAAATGTAAAATAAATGTTTAGGGAACTTATTTAAGGTTTGGGGAAGTTTTCGAGCGTTTGGCAAAAATGTTTATAAAAAATGTAGTGGCATTTTTGTAAATAAGTGGATGTCAAAAATCTATAAATAGTAAGAGAATGACTGAGCCCTCATTTCTGAATCTCATCAGCCGTGAGGGAATATACATACATATGTATGTATTGCTATATCTTCTTTACTTCTCCAATGAATTAGAAGGTCTTGGAGTGAGAATTGGGCGACGCCGAAGAAGAGAGAAATGGTCTATGCGTTAAGGGCTTATCACACCCCAAAATTTGGACTACCGACACTCCCCTGGACAGATCCCGAATTTCTAGTGTGAACTCGTTCACTTAACCACATGAACTATTCCAACACTAATCTCACCTTGATGTCAAACTCTGATACCATTTTGTCACGTCCCAAAATTTGGACTACCGAGATTCTGCTGGGCCAACCCTGAATTTCGAGTGTGAACTCATTCACTTAACCACATAAACTATTCCAATACTAATCTCACCTTGATGTCACGCTCAGATACCATTCTGTAATGCCCCAGTTTCCTAACTCTCGAAAGACTGGAGGTTAACCTGTCCATTCAGCTCAAATGGATCATCTTTAACCTTAATACCATGGGAGCTTAACTCTATTCTTGCACCTAGATGTACACAACTCCACTTTATCCAACCATAATGGGCCCTACATCAAATCATATCACCTTAGTGGAAATTTATTTTATTCACACTCATGATCCTCTCATCTCCAGGACTCAACACTTCGTGTGATTGGAAACTGAAGCTGAAACTTACACCATTAGATAGAGAATCCAAAAATACTCAATTTTAAAAAAAAACACGCTCAATTCTGATTTAAAACAAATAAGTTATGCCCAATTAAAGTTTGGGCAAATTTCGGAGCATACTCTGAATAGTGACTTCGATGCATCGAAAAGGTGATTTCAATGCATCGAACAAATATTGAACATGTATCGACCATAATTCACTTTCGGTACTTTGACATTCTAAAATCCTGCAGGTTTTTCGATGGATCGAATAGGGCATTTCGATGCATCAAAGTGCCCAGATTCTGCAACTTTGCAAATGGTCATTTTTGACATTCTAGGTCCTTTCTACCAACATAATCTATTCTTACTTACAACCTCCAAATCATAAAAGAAAGGAGTCTAAATGATTAACAAGTTCTAAATGATACTCATAATCAAATCATACACCAATATGAGTCATTTTCCATCAAAAACATATTCCAATTCATATTGAAAACGTTCATTACTACATTAGTCCATCAAATGAAACTAGATACTTTTAACAAGCATTACATAAACAAGTCCATTGTTTTATCATATTTAATAAGCTCATAGTCCAAGCATACAACCAGTTACATTTATCCAAAACATAACTATAACTCAAAATAAAGTCTCATCCCACAAGCTGGCATGGATAGCCATAACAGATACAATATCCA
Organism: Cornus controversa; assembly: GCA_026545225.1. Classification (NCBI taxonomy): domain Eukaryota; kingdom Viridiplantae; phylum Streptophyta; class Magnoliopsida; order Cornales; family Cornaceae; genus Cornus; species Cornus controversa. The sequence continues at coordinate 12,253,703 of CM048850.1, forward strand.
AAATATAGCAAAATGCTACTAGAGTTCCAATTGGACACTCAAGTCCGATCTGTCATCGACGCCTTATCTGTAAAAAGAGTTTAGAAGAAAGGGGTGAGCACTACGGCGGCTCAGTAGAGATACCCCAACCCACCTAAGTGCGGACTCGACACGACCTACATGAATGCATGTCACTACATTACATGTATCACTCAACATACATCATGTTCATTCACAACAATGTATATATATAAGAATGCATTAAACACATATCATGTTTTACCAAAAATAATGAAAGCAACAATCATGCACTTGTCTCCCTCTCGGACTCAACCCAAAACCCTAACATGATTTTTGACCAACCATGTGACTTGAGACACCTCCCATACAACTTCCAACACTGTCACCGAGAATTTACCTCCTCTAGGTGATTTAACCACCGTCACCGAGAATTTACCTACTCTGGGTATTTTAACCACCCTTCTCCCCGTTTTCTCACGACAGCCCCCCTACATGCATTTCAAACATATAATGATGAATTAAGTATTCAATACTCATGCTTCACAATGCATAAGCTAGTTAAGAAAACACTTAGCAAGCATTTCACCTCCACAAGTCACACATATATTTACCTACACATGTAAAACCTAGCATACAACTTACATATGCTCATAAACTCACTTAAGCACATTTTAGTTATGGTTCACCAAGGCACACATTTTCTATATAAAGATAGCATGCATTTAACTCACATATCAACACATAATACATACATGTCCAATATATCACATTTTCACATATGTGCACAAAACCTAGCATTTAAGCATACATGTATACTACCTTGTATATATATCTATTTCTCACAAGAGATTTAAGAGAAGTAGAAACCCAACGCATCCTACCCCTCTTACCACTCTAAATCATGCAATACACACCCTTAGCTCTAACCGCTTCACCCGAAACCCTAGAATCGACAAATAAATGAGAAAGAGAACCCCTACCTTGAATTTGAAGACCTTTGAAGAGATTTCCAAAATTCCTAGCAAGGTTTATCTTGCCAAAAGTTGACTTTGTTCGGTCCAAACCGGAGCCCTTGCCGTCCCATGTGCACTTCCCTTCTTCGACAAAACCCGAATCCAAGCCTCAAGCCTTCAAATTGTAGAGAAAAGGTAAAGGGAGAAAGAAAAGAGAGAGAGAGAGAGCAGTTGGGCATGAGATCTGAGAAATGAAATATCTCAACTGAGTTACCCCTTTAAAGCCCTAAAGCCACGAAAAGACTAAAATGCCCTTCGGGCCACTTAACGTACCTTCCCGGGCTTCGTTTTTGATTTTGAAAACTCCTATGGTCTCAAAATAAATTCCTTAACTCATTAAACATTTCATCTAAGCCAATCTTGAAAATAAGTTTTTTCCAAAAACATTTCAAATTTTTGCGCCCACCCGGACCGCATCCCAAGGCCCGTTTTGACCAAAAAGTTAAACTTCTCCAAATCTTCTAGAAACTTCCAAAAACCTCATAACATGTTTCCAAACATGTTTCCCACTCTCGAAATGTCCATTACATCATTCAAAACATATCTACCACGAAAATGATGAAAAATTAAAAAATCAGACAAAATTGGTCACAGTCTCTACAACCTCTCCACCTTCAAGGAATTTCATCCCCAAAATTAGGAACATATTTGAAGTTTCCAAACTTCATCACAAAACCTTTATTGACCCCTCTTATCTCCCTTTTTCTCTCAATAAAAGCTACCGACTTGCCGGTCTCTAAGACTCGGCTTCGTTCCTTAACCAATGAGGTTCTGAGTTACCCTCATACACAATTTCACTCAGAGTCCATGAAATATATCAGCTACTGTCACCCTCATATATACATATATATGTATCCAAGTATCACCAAAAATGTGGTGGAAACATTATGCTGTGAACCCTTACATCAATTATCACTTCCTAATGCAAGTTCAAGAAGGATTAAAACTAAAATCAACCCACTTTCAAAATAGTGAAAATATGGGTGCATACTCCTATCCACCAACTCGTTTACCTTGAATCTAAAGTTTAAGAATCTCTTCTTTAGATCACGCTACGTGTACAAGTCTAACCCATGTTTCTTGTACCTGGCCTAGGGCCAATATCTCCGTAAATCCTTGGATCCTATCCATTTCACCAGTACCACAAGGTATGGTTCAGCAAAAATCGTACTGCCTACACATCACACATGTCCTTTGGTCAATAATTAACCAAGAATAAAACTAACGGTGCTATCACCATCCTTCTCTCATGACGTCAAAACTAATCATGCTCCAAAACTGAGTCAAATCCTGTACAATGATCAAAACTTTGATCTCTTAGGGTCATATTACCCATAACTATACCTCAATAGACAAAACTGTGTCCAGAGATACAAATCATGCCTCAACAAATGCATTAATAGACAAAACTGTATTTACTTGATGACAAGTACTCTCTCAGGTGTGTCAATGGAGAAAACTATCCCCAAATGACAACCATCAAATCCAAGGGTTGCACCACAAACAAAACTATATCTTTAGCAACGATAACCAACAATAATGGATGGGTCAATGGACAAAACTGTGTCCAAAAGTGCCACCTATCCCTTATTTGATATGTCAACAGGCAAAACTGTGTCCTTATAACAACATCCTCCAATAAGTGTGCTAATAGACAAAACTATGTCTAGATGGCAACACTCCATCAGGCGTGTCAATAGAGAAAACTATCCCCAACTGACAATCACCAAATCCAAGGGTTGTGTCACAGACAAAACTGTGTCTTCGGCGACGATAACCAGTAATAGAGGATGGGTCAATGGACAAAAGTGTGTCCAGAAGTGACACCTATCCCTCATTTGATGTGTCAACAGAGAAAACTGTGTCCTTGTGACAACATCATCTGCACCGGCGTGTCAATAGACAAAACTATATCTTCGAGACACCTGTTACTCTAATGGATGTGTCTATAGATGAAACTGTGCCTATATCGACAACAACCAATGCAATAGGTATGTCAACAGGCAAAGTTGTGCCTTAAGGACATTCTCTCTCGATAACCATTCTAAAATATGTCACTTTCTGAAAACCTCAAACTGTCTCCTCAAGTACTCTAACAAGTAGTACAATACTACCTCAAGAGTGGCTTAAAACTAACCTACTCTTATCATTATGAATCATTTGATAAACATTTTTCTGCTCATCTATAATCGTATCTCCCAGTAATTTGTTATATAGACCCTTTTGCAGCCATATTTCCATCTATGAGTAAAATCTTTCATGCTCTAAACCATTCAAATCTCATTTCCTTACTCATCAATACCTAATGAGTAATTCCATAACTATCTGGACCTAACACATTGTAAGAGAATCACTAATCAAAGAAAAATGTCTGGCTGGGCCATTTTCCCCCGTTAGTCCAACCTCGGCAATTTGCCATTCTTGTCCAACCAACTTTGGTTCCCTCAAACCTATGACCATAATTACTTCCTGTTATTTTCCTACAAGGAAAGCACTACATTAAACCTTTCTAAAGGTTGTGGACTTTCACAATTGGAGTTTACTACTACTCTTACTTCTCAACTATTGTGAGTTCACTCAAGCTCAAATCTTCGGCCTATCTCATCAAATCCCCAAAACTAGAATCTTTAGGCGATAATAATATGCCTACATATATCATACGATTCATAATGTAAATAGTTACACACTCGTATAGTCACACAAGTCATGCTAATCACCTAGTACTTCACCCACTATATCTAGTATATAAAATTAAACATGTCATACTAGATGCAATATACAGCTCATGACGTATCATATGATATTAAAATGGATCAATACTCTAACTCATAAGCTAGAAACCATGATCGTACCTCAGCTCTTATGGACCAGTCCTCTGATGCTTGGACTGTTGGTCTGATACATTAGGATTGATCCTCCTCATTGCTCGTAAACCCTGAGCAAGTTGTAGTGGCGGTGATGCCCTAAAACAAGGCTGACCCACCAGAAGCTGAGTGGTACGTTGTTGAGATCTTGTTCCACTCTGTACACTCTGTCCCCAAGGACAATCTGCATTGATGTGACCAGTTTGGTAGTAGTGATAACAAATTTGTTCCACCACTAGTGCCAACTGTATGCTGGGATACTCAGACCTATAGTGACCCAGTTGTTGATAGTGGTGACACACCACTTTTGATTGTGAAGATCCCGCAGGCAAGGATGCCGATAGTGTCGAGCTAATCCTCTGTTGCCCTAGAGAAAATGAGGTACCACATCTCTGTCTTTTCCTTACCTAGCCACCCAAAAATATTCTGATACTCTTAGCCTGATTCTTAGAGTCCCATATCCTTTGGATATCTCTAACATCTTCCTCTGCCACTAGAGCTCTATCAACTACTTCGTTATAGGTTTTCAAACCTAGAACCGACACTCTTTTCCTAATAGAGGTCTTCAATCCCTTTACAACTTCTTTACCTTCAGTTCCTCTTCATTCACTATTTTTGGTGCAAAACGAGCCAAGGATGTAAACTTGGTCTCATACCCCATAACATCCATGTCCCCTTGGACTTGGTCCATAAACTCTTGCCTCATCTGGTCTTTCACTGAAGCCGGAAAGAACTTATCAAAAAACAAACTCTTAAAGGTGTTCCACCCCATGGTCTTGGCGTTGTGGGTATTTCCAATGAATTGCCACCACCGATCCGCTTCTCCTTGTAAATGAAGCGCTGTCACTCCCACCTTTAGGTCCTCATCGATGGCAAGAGCAACCATAAGTTTGTGGGTTTAGACAAGAGAATTAAATACTATACATTTGTACCCGTATACAGCCCCCACCATGCTTACACATATAATGCCAATTCAATCTACAGTTAATATGAAATTAAAAGTCTAAGCAATAATCATGTTAATTTCAGTATCCTAATTGACTCAATTCCAAACCTCCACCTAGGTTCACTAATCCTCAAAATCTGAGATTCCTAAGTGGTGACTGCATGTCACTACTAATCATGTAACACATAAGAAAACACTAAAATGCAATGCTTAGTCACATAGACAACATATTCCATATAACACATAACATATAACATGCTAAATCAAATAAACACATACAATGCATGGCATGACACATGATGCATCTACACAACCGATAACATAATCCTCGGACTATAACTCATAAACATACCTCGTCACCAAGCTATTGCTAAAGTCCTGTCCCTTTTTTTGCATTCTGCCTTTGTAGGCAGTTAGCTTTGATATGTCCGGGCCGCTTGCAATAGTAGCACGCCCTATCCTTTGCCAGTATTGTTGGCACTGGTGGGACTGTGTGCCTCTGAGGACACTCCCTACAATAGTGGCCATGTTGCTGGCAATGGTAACATGCCTGGTTTCCCACCGGTGCCTCTAGCACTGGTGCCACTACTTGCCTCCGAGGACAATCACGCCTAACATGTCCCGGCTAGCGACAATGAAAACAATTCCTTGGTGGTCGAGAGAATTTCATAGGTAAAGGAATCCACAGAGTCATTGGTGCTTGTGGTAGCATCCTAATGCTAGACTGGTTCACTGAAGGTTGTGAAAAATACTGTTGAGATATTGTCTCATACTGTGTACTCATCCTCCTAGGGTAAACAGGTCCATTGTGGCCATGTTGACAACAATGGTAACAAAACTGAGTTTCCTTCGGTGCCAACTATATATCTCCTTGGGCACTCAAACCACTGGTGGTCTGGTTGATAGCAATGAACGCATAACCCGTCTAATCAGGAAGATCCCGTGGGTAAAGTGGTTATTGGCACCACTCATCTCTACCTTTTCCTAGCACGTCCACTCACCTACATCGGACTCGCCTACTGCGGTCCTGTCGCAGTTCTCATCACCCTTGTAAGTTGTTGCAGGGTTACAACTACATCCATAATAGCTTGAATTCCATTATTAGATTCTCGTGATCCACATGGTGCCTTTTCATGATCTTTCCCCGAAGTCATCTTGTTACAAAGGTAACAAGGAAATACTCAAGAACAAGGTATACCTCAATTGACTAATCCACTCGTATCATGCTTACACAACATCATTCTAAGTCAATCCATAATTTGCATATTATAAATACATAAACAAGAAATCATGTTCCACATAAGTAATTTATAACCTCAAGCCCAAATCTTTGTGTCCACGTCCTTAACCTAAAGTGATCACTAGATCAAGTTTCACCTTTTGTCCTTAGGTTTTCAAATCTAATGCTCAAATACCATGTCAGTATGAGGTATATAATCCACCCTTTTAAAATTCACATAGAACACGACCATCACCCGTCATCCCTAGCTTTTCTAACATAGAGCTCTGATACCATTCAGTCACGCCCCAAAATTTGGACTACCGGGACTCCCCCAGGCCGACCCCGAATATCGAGTGTGAACCCGTTCACTCAACCACAAGAACTATTCTAACACTAATCTCACCTTGATATCAAGCTTTGACCATTCTGTCACGCCTCGAAATTCATACCACCGGGACTCCCCCGGATCGACCCCAAATTTTGAGTGTGAACCCGTTCACTCAGCCACATAAACTATTCCAACACTAATCTCACCTTGATGTCAAGTTCTGATACGTTTCTGTAACGCCCCAATTTTTTGACTCTCGAAAAACTGAAGGTTAACCCGTCCATTAAGCCCAAATGGATTATCTTTACCGTTAATACTGTGGGCGCTTAACTCTATTCTTGCACCTAGATGTGCACAACTGCACCTTATCCAACCATAATGGGCCCTACATCAAATCATATCACCTTAGTGAAAATTTTATTTATTCATACTCATGATCCTCTCATCTCCTTGACTCAACACTTTGTGTGATTGGAACCTGAAGCTAAAACCTACACCATTGGATATAGAATCCAAAATTAGTCAATTTTTTAAAAAGACACGCTCAATTCTAATTTAAAATAAAGAAGTTATTCCCAACTGAAGTTTAGGCAAAATTTGGAGCATGCTGTGAATAGTGACTTTGATGCATCAAACATGTATCGACAAAAATTTACTCTCGATACTTTGACATTCTAGAATCCTGCAGATTTTTTGATGGATCGAACAGGGCATTTCGATGCATCAAATTTTCGATGCATCGAAATGGGCAGATCGATGCATCGAAGTGCCCAGATTTTACAACTTTGCAAATGGTCATTTTTGACATTCTAGGCCCTTTCTACCAACATAATCCATTCTTATAACCTCCAAATCATACAAGAAAGGAGTCTACATGATTAACAAGTTTTAAATCATACTCATAATCAAATCATACACCAATATGAGTCATTCTCCATAAAAAACATATTTCAATTCATATTGAAAATGTCCATCACTACATTAGTCCATCAAATGAAACTAGATGCTTTTAAAAAGAATTACATAAACAAGTCCATTGTCTTATCATATTTAATAAGCTTATAGTCTAAGCATACAACCAATTACATTTATCTAAAACATAACTATAACTCAAAATGAAGTCTCATGCCACAAGCTAGCATTGATAGCCACAATAGATACAATATCCAAAATATAGCAAAATGCTACTAGAGTTCCAATTGGACACTCAAGTCCCATCTGTTATCGATGCCTCATCTGTAAAAGAGTTTAGAAGAAAGGGGTGAGTACTACAGCGGCTCAGTAGAGATACCCCAACCCACCTAAGTGCGGACTCGACATGACCTACATGAATACATGTCACTACGTTACATGTATCATTCAACATACATCATGTTCATTCACAATAATGCATATATATAAGAATGCATTAAATATATATCATGTTTCACCAAAAATAATGAAAGCAACAATCATGCACTTGTCTCCCTCACGGACTCAACCCGAAACCCTAACATGATTTTTGACTAACCATGTGACTTGAGACACCTCCCATACAACTTCCAACACCGTCATAGAGAATTTACCTCCTCCAGGTGATTTGACGACCATCACCGAGAATTTACTTACTCTAGGTATTGTAACCACCCTTCTCCCCGTTTTCTCACCATGGCCCCCTACATGCAGTTCAAACATATAATGATGAATCAAGTATTCAATAATCATACTTCAAAATGCATAAGTTAGTTATGAAAACACTTAGAATGCATTTCACCTCCACAAACCACACATATATTTACTTACACATGTAGAACCTAGCATACAACTTACATATGCTCATAAACTCACTTAAGCACATTTTAGTTATGCTTCACCAAGGCACACATTTTCTATATAAAGATAGCATGCATTTAACTCACATAGCAACACATAATACATACATATCAAATATATCAAATTTTCACATATGTGCACAAAACCTAACATATAAGCATACATGTTAACTCTCACATTTTCACCCCTTATAACATGTATACTACCATGTATATGTATCTGTTGCTCACAAGAGATTTAAGTGAAGTAGTAACCCAACACATCCCACTCATCTTACCACTCTAAATCGTGCAATACACACCCTTAGCTCTCACAGTTTCACCCGAAACCTTAGAATTGACAAATAAATAAGAAGGAGACCCCTACCTTGAATTTGAAGACATTTGAAGAGATTTTCAAAATTCATAACAAGGTCTACCTTGATAAAAGTTGACTTTGTTCGGTCCAAATCGAAGCCCTTGCCGTCCCCTATGCACTTTTCTTTTTTGACAAAACCCGAATCCAAGCCTCAAGCCTTCAAATTGTTGAGAAAAGGTAAAGGCAGAAAGAAGAGAGAGAGAGCAGCTGGGCGTGAGATCTGAGAAATGAAATATCTCAGCTGAGTTGCCCCCTTAAAGCCTTAAAGTTGCAAAAAGATTAAAATGCCGTTTGGGCCACTTAACGTACCTTCCCGGACTCCGTTTTTTATTTTAAAAACTCCTACGGCCTCAAAATCACCTCATTAACTCATTAAACATTTCATCTAATCCAATCTTAAAAATAATTATTTTCTAAAAAATTCTGGATTTTTGGGCTCACCTGGACTGCATACCGGGGCTCAGTTTGTCCAAAAAGTTGAACTTCTCCAAATCTTTCAAAAAATTTCAAAACCTCATAATATGTTTCCCACTCTCGGAATATCCATTACATCATTCAAAACGCGTCTACCACAAAAATTATGAAAACTTTAAAAATTGGCCAAAATTGGTCACAGTTTCTATAGGGCTCGAGTTTGATCCATCCAAAATTAATTTATGAGAAAGTTAATTTTTGAAGAATTTAGAAAAAAATCATTTGGAAGCTCTTCCAAATTTAGGTAGGGATGCCTAACCCATATAATCTAGGATTTTTGTGAGTATGTTGGTTCTTAAGGCAACCAATTAGTTATGTGGAATAATTAGATGTTTTTCAATAGTAAAGCATGCTTAAATATTTCAATTGATGAATTCACTATGTCTAATGATGTATTACATGTCTATAAGTGCATTAGATGATAGTGTTATTATATTGAGATTGAATTATGGGATGATTATGTGTGTGCATATGCAATTGTGAAAATGATATTTATGTGTTTGATGAAATGTCTTGGAACATGTTTATTTACAATACATGTTTATATCAATATGATTAATATGAAATGTGGAAAGTGTGTAAAATGTTCAATGTGAATGCATGAGATGTTATTTTGGGGGAAATGTGCAAACATGATTATTATTGTATATTGAGTGAATTGTAAATACATGCTAGCATGAAAGTGTGGGATGCATCATCATTGGTTTGGTGAGGGTGGTGAGGTTAATTGGGTTGAGAGCCCTCTTGAGGTGGTATGGTATTCGTTATAAATTTATGTCGGGCAATCTGGCTTTGGAACCCTGTGGAGTGATCCTTAATTGGACCTCTAGACTGGAATGAAAGAGAATATTCCCTAAAATGGAGTATTCTGGTGAGGTAAATCGGGTTTTGAACCTCGGTTAGGTGAGATTGGCAGCCCGTAAAATCGGAACCTAATGGATGTGTGGAGAGTATGAGGGAGTTGTGCATATCATGTTACATTATACTTTACTTATGATATGGTTGTGACATATGAATATTTGCTTAAAATGATTAAATGCAAATGTATGCTTATATGGTATTCACAGAACTTGAGGAATTGTGTTTTAGACGTTCATACTGAGCATGTGGTTGCTCATCCCATGAGGATTAATATTTTTTAGAAAATGAAAAGGAGGTTGTGGAGTCTATCCAATAGAGTATTGGCGTGGAGCGGATCTTGATTTGATTTAAAAACTTATGTTACTTTATTTAAATGCATATCTGGATTGTAGACTATATACATGAAATGAACATGTAAAGACCGTTTATGTTTTGGGAACATGTAATATTTATGCTTTATGGTTGAGTACGTTTAAACATATTTTTAAACACGTGTTGTTTATGACTTATGATTTATTTCATTGTAAGTATGGTACTAAGCATGGTAGAATGCTAGACGTTTTAAATGATGTACCTTCATCTATGTTTATTTCTACATGTACAACTTTTGAGAATGGTTGTTAATGAATTTTATTCTCATTAATGTCCAAACATGTGTTATGATTTAAAGGTTAATTATATAGAATATATGGATGTGATTGAGCTCCAAGTGTATGATGAGGAGTATAATTATGGTGAATTATCATATTGTGGATGCTTTGGATGTGTAAAAATGATTATTAAGTTCTATGACTGTATGTTTAAGATGAGTAGAGGAATAAGAATGATAATGTAATCACTTGGTGAATTTGTTATAGTAGCAGTCGAGTGATTACAATATATCATAATCCCAATAACGTTGCATCGTAATACAACGATGCATCGTAAACCCAATAACGATGCATCATAAATGGTTAAGTGTTTCGTACAAAAATTCAGTAGGATGTTACGTATCTTCAGCGATGCATCATAAATTTCAAGGCATCGTAACCAACATTATGATGCATTGTAATGTGTGGCAGGGTGGATTGAGATAAAATTAAGGAATTGTTTGGGGAACCATGCGTGGCCACGTGTGGGGACATAATGAATTATTGAGGTTGAGTCATACGTGGTTAAATGTATATGAGTAATTATGATTCTGCATTGATTCAGTGATTGAGGTTGTTTATTAGGATTTAATGGACAAAATCACCCTTGTAATTACGTTGGATTGTAAGAAAGCTCCAGAATTGGTTCAGAATTTAATCGGGCATAATTCCTTTGTTTTAAATTGGAATTGAGCGTGCTTTTTTTTTTTTTTTTTGAAATTGAGTATTTTTGGATTCTCTTTCCAATGGGCTAAGTATCACTCAGAAATTTCAAACACATTAGAAATTAAGTTTTGCAATTGAGCAGTTCATGAGTATGAACCGGGCGAAATTTTCACTATTCACCCTTAATTCCCTCGCCCTTAACCAGGTGTTGAAAATCAAAGCATAACAACATGGTATCAGAGCATAGCTTATTATTAGAAGCTTAACTCGGTTGAATACCTGGGGACGACGGGTAAAGAGTTGTATCACGTGTAGTTTCATGATAACTTAGAACCTTAAGTTTGATAACCTAGAAATACGTATAGACATGACATAGTTGATATGAGAACTTATGTGCATGTGAAATGTGCTTATATGATAAAATGCTAAGTACCTATATGATAACATGTGTAGTATGTTATGTGTTGAAATGAAAACATGATATGTGATAACATGTGTTATGTGTTGACTTGGGAACATGTTTATGTAATTAAATGTGTATTGAAAAGCATGTCTATATGTTATGTGTGAAAGTAAAAATATGTTGTTATGTTGTGTAATTGTTGATCATGTCGAATACATAGCATGTGATAACGTCTTGTGTTGACCTATATCTTGAATAGACAGAAATATGATGCCTAGACGCCGAGGAGGGGGAATTTGGGGGTGGAGTTCCTGAGGGAGACCATTTGGTCACCAACATGACTGTAGCTCTCAGATAATTTGTTAGGACAACCGCTAATGAAGTGCAACAACCGATAGTGCAATCGAAAGAGAATAATGTTGAAAAGAGGTTCCAATTCATCACTCGCTTGAAGAAGTTAACGCCTCCTAGCTTTGAGTGGAGTTTCGATCCGTTGATGACAGATAGATGGTTAGGGCAAGTGGAAAATCACTTGAAGATGATGTCCACACCCGATGATGGCATATTCTTGCTATATACTTGTTTTCGGGTGGAGCTGAACTTTGGTAGAAGTCGGTGAGTGACCGACACGATGTTGAGACGATGTCATGAGAATAGTTCAAGATTCTATTCCTTGAGCATTACTTTCCTAGGCCAAAGAGGAGGGCTTTAAAGATGGAGTTTGAGGATCTTGTTTATGATGGCATGATCGTAACAGATTATGAGAACAAGTTCATTTTTCTTTCACACTTCGCAGCCGAAGGGGTAAGGGATAAAGAAGAAAAGACGTGGAGGTTCGTCAATGGCCTTCACCATTCGGTTAGGCAATTTGTATCCATCTTAGGTTTGAAAGTCTATGTTGAGGCGGTAAAGAAGGCCTTGATGGCAGAAGCTAAAGTGAAAGATAGGCAAGAGAAAAGAGAGGCATTGAGGCAAAGCAAGGCTTTTATAGTGGCTTTAGAGGGGCATACAAGGAAGAAGTTCAAGGGTAGTTCTTCTCATATAGTGAGTTCAGTGGGGTAGCCTATGGCACATTCTAAATCTACTATTCCTTTGTCATTGACATCTGTTAGAGCTGAGGTAGTGTACGCAACCGAGGCATTACCAGTCAGATTGTCCTTTGAGAGCACCTTAGAGTCAACCTATGGGACAACCTAGCACGATGACTTGTTTTGGTTATGGGCAGCAGGGACACATGAGGAAGGAGTGTCCACAGCAAGGTAGGGATGCTCAGGGTGGTTAGTGCTCACAGCAGAGGCTGGCTCAGACCGTAATTGCACAGTTGAGCTACAGAGCATTCTCTCCACCTCAGCTAGCTATGTCTACACAGAGTGCAAGACTAGTGAGGGATCTACCCCTAGTGCATCCACACAGTAGTCGAGTTTTCAGGCTAGTAGAGCACAAGATCAGAGAGCTCGGGGGACACCTGCAGACACCTCTACAGGACCTTCAGTGGTTAGAGGTATATTTCTGGTATATAGTTATTGGGCATATTTATTGATTGATTCAAGTGTATCTTATTATTGCTACATCATTTGCACGAGCTTTGGGGCTTGAGGTTAGTCATTTGAGTAGAACAATTTGTGCTGATACACTAGTGGGCGGTACAGTGATCCTTGATAGAATATGTTGAGGGTATTCTATTGAGATAGCTAGGAGGACACTTGAGTTTGATTTTATTCTCTTAGATATGAGTAGTTTCGACATCATACTTGGGATGGATTAGTTATCGGGGTTTCCACTAGACTGGTCACATTAAAGCAGATTGTCCTTAGGGTCAGAATGTACGGAGTGGAAAAATATCTCAACATCGTACCACTCAGCTTCTGGTGGGCCAGCCTAGTTTTAGGGCTTCACCGTCACTGCAGCTTGCTCAAGGTTCACGAGTAGTGAGGAAAATCAATCCTAATGTGTCAAACCAACAGTCCAAGTATCAGAGGACTAGTCCATAAGAGCTGAGGTATGATTATGGTTTCTAGATTATGAGTTAGAGTATTGATCTATTTGAACATCATGTGATACGTCATGAGTTGTGTATTGCATCTAGCACAACATGTTCAGTTTTGTATGCTAAATACAATAGGTGAGGTGCTAGGTAATTGGCATGATTTATGAGACTATACGAGTGTATAAGTGTTTACATTATGAATCGTATGATATATATAGGCATATTATTATTGCCTAAAGATTCTAGTTTTGGAGATTTGATGAGACAGGCCGAAGATTTGAGCTTGAGTGAGCTCACAATAGTTGAGAAATAGGAGTGGTGGTGAACTCCAGTTGTGAAAGTCTAAAACCTTGAGAAAGGTTAATATAGTGTTTCCCATATAGGAAAAACCGGGAACTGATTGTGGTCATAGGTTTGAGGGAACCAAAATTGGGAGGACAAGTATGGCATATTGTCGAGGTTGGACTAATGGGGGAAAATGGCCCGGCCAGACATTTTTCTTTGATTAGTGCTTCTCTTACAATCTGTTTGGTCCAGATAGTTATGGGATTGACTCGTTGGGTATTGACGAGTGAAGAAAAGAGATTTTGATGGTTTTTAGTATAAAATATTTTTACTCATAGGTGGGATTATGACTGAGAAAGGTCTGTATGATGAATTACGGAGGTGTACGGTTATAGATAAGTAGGAAAATGCTTATCAAATAGTTCATAATGATAAGAGTCGATTAGTTTTAAATCGCTCTTGAGAGAGTGTTATAGTACTTGTTAAAGTACTTGATGTGACAGTTTGAGGTTTTTAGAAAGTGACAGATTTCAGAATGGTTGTTGAGAGGGAATGTCCTTAAGGCATAGTTTTGCTTGTTGACATACCTATTGTGTTGGGTTCTGTCAATACAGGCACAGTTTTGTCTATAGACACATCCATGGGAGTGATGAGTGTCTTAAATGACGTAGTTTTATCTATTAACACGCTGGTGAGGATGATGTTGTCATTGAGACACAGTTTTGTCTGTTGACACATCAAATGAGGGATAGGTGTCACTTCTGGACACAGTTTTGTCTATTGACCCATCCATTGTTATTGGTTGTCGTCGCCGAGGACACAGTTTTGTCTACGACTCAACCTTTGAATTTGGTGATTGTCAGTTAGGGACAATTTTGTCCATTGACACGCCTGATGGAGTGTTACCATCTAGACACAGTTTTGTCTGTTAGCACACTTATTGGAGGATGTTGTTATAAGGACACAGTTTTGTCTGTTGACACATCAAATGGGGGATAAGTGTCACTTCTGGACACAGTTTTGTCCATTGACCCATCCATTGTTATTGGTTGTCGTCGCCGAGGACATAGTTTTGTCTGTGACGCAACCCTTGGACTTGGTAGATTGTCATTTGGGAACAGTTTCCTCTATTGACACACCTGAGAGAGTACTTGTCCTCAAGTAGACATAATTTTCTCTATTGACGCATTCATTAAGGTAGGATTTTTATCTCTAGACACAGTTTTATCTATTGAGATATAATTATGGGTAATATGACCCTGAGAGATCAAAGCTTTGATCGTTATACAGGATTCGACTCAGTTTTGGAACATGATTGGTAATGATAGTCAAGGATACTACCTTAGACTATAGATGTGGATAAATTGGTAGGTGTTTACCAATGAGTGCAATGGATGAGAGTAGGTTGGTATGAACCACTCTAGATATTCAATTCTAGTATGTGTCAGTATACTAAGGAAATCTTGGCCTTCTTATCACGTTTGCTCAGGCAAAGGATGTGCTGGGACCATGCGTGGTCAAGGGTACTTATCTAGTGTTAGCCTGAGGGCTGGGATATTGAGTTGTTAAGATGCATTACGTATCAGATCATGCACCTATGTGCTTATTTGATTTAACATGCTATGTGTTATGTAAAATATATGACTCGTGTGATTGTGCATTAGCATTAGTGTTGCATTATACATCATGTGGTCAATAGTGACATGTAGTCACTGTTTAGAAATCCTAGACTCTGAGTATTGGAAAAACCTAGGTGGAGGTTTAGAGTTTAGTGGATTATGATGTCGAAAGAGACACACAAAAATAGACTTTGAGAACACAAGTCTAGAGTTTATAGAAATGGGGTATGAATTACCTTGAAGATTCAAAACCAAGAGTTGGTGATTTAGAATTTGCATTGCATTGATTGCACGATTATTGAGGATGGGATTTAGTCAAAAGACTAAGACAATTGGTGGTATTGTGGTACTGGGACTCTAGGCAGAATATGTCTAAGAAGTGACTATTGAGATAGTCAGATGAAGACTCAAAAATGATCAAATTCTTTGAGTCGGTGAAACATATGATGATTGTTACGTTTGAAAATAGGACGTTGGGACTACGTGAAAAGAATTGAGAAGTTGTATCATAGGTTAAATATGATGGTTAAGTAAAGGATAAGTTTATAGTCGGTTAGAACCCTGACATGCAGTGTCTGAAGCAAGGATGATTTATTTTCGTGAGAGAGAAGGGTAGACGCAATGGACGCAGTCCAAGATATACGTCGGGTTGGGTGTATATGACTGTAGGTGATTGTACACTACAAGAAATTTGGCTTTTAACGACAGGCTTTTTACGACGGGCCCGCATGGCCCCTCTAGGAAATAGTTTTCTACGACGGGCCCGCATGGCCCGTTGTAAAAAGTCACTTTCTAGGACGGGCGCGCGTAGCCCGTTGTAGAAATTATGCTTGCACGACGGGCCATGTAGGCCCGTGGTAGAAAATTAGTTTCCACGAAGGGCTAAGAAACCGTTGTAGAAAGTTTTATTCTTATTTTTAAAAAAATAAATTTTCGAGCTCTTATTTTTGGATTCGCGCGAGATCGATACACTTTTTCCCTCTCTCATGGGTGTTCTCTCACTTCAGACCGTCTCTGCAGACCGTCTCTGAGCTCTCATTCCCTCAGCTCTAATCAAAATCTGAACCCATAATCTCTGCTCGTCAACCAAATTTAATCTCAATCTCACTCAACTGTTGAAGCCCTAACCCATTCTCACTCACCGATCGAAACACTAACCCAATCCCACTCACCGATCAAAGCCTAACCCAATCTATTTCCCTTCGGTGAAAGCCCTAACCTAATCTCACTGCTTGATTGAATCAGCCTACAAAATGTTTTGAGAAAACAGTGAAGTTACAGGAGGTCTACAGAAATTCCTCTAAGATCGAAGCCGTTAACTTAAAGGTACTCCTCTAAGATCCCTCAGATTTGGTACTCTTTTTATATAGATTTTCTGTAAGATCGAAGCTTATATATATCTATATATATATATATATATACACACACACACACACTGATGTCGTGATACTCTGTTAGTGGTGGTAATGGAAGAGAGATAGCTTTATGTGAGTTTCTCTTTGACTGTTCTCATTTCTTTTGGATGCTAAGAAATTAAAACTAATTAAGAAAATGGGAACTAATTAGTGAAAAAATAATGGGAGCTAGTTTTCCCTCATATTCAATTTCGTACAAGTTAGTGCTGAAGTTCAATTTTATGTTTTCTTCAGAGCTAACTAAACAACGTGTAGTGTGAGTAAAATTTATTCTTTTTTCCTCTGTTTCCTGATCAAACAAATAGGATTTTTTTCTCAATATTTTCAGATATTGTAATTGGTTTTGGGGTTTAATTTCCTTGGTGTTTTTTTTTGTTTGTTTGTTGGATTTTTAGGTTTGAAATTCACGAGAGGCCTCTAAAGCAGACACTTTGGGATTCCAATAAACTCTGTCTCTCTGATTCCACTGCAAAAGGCAAATTTATCATAAAACCCACTGTTAAATGCATATGTACATGTGTATAACTGTATATATGCGTGTTGAGTTTTTATGTATATTATTGTCTGCTTTCCTCTTTTTAAGTTTCTGTGTCAAAACTAAGTATTAGTGCAGTGAATAGCATTTCAGTACAAGTTTGAGGCTTTTTAAAGATTAGTTTTTATTTTAAAAAAACATAGATTAGACTTTATAGAATGAATTAATCTTTATAGCTAATTATTTACCATTGCATTCATTAAGAGAACCTGATCTTTCTAACATCGATGGATAGCTTTATTGGTAAGCATCTGCACCGACATATGCAAATTACAAAGTTTCTAAATTACAATTTGTTGAGCATGACTTGAAGTCCATGTTGAGGCTGGAGATTGAGAATCTGAACTGGCGAGTGGACATAAGTCGGAGAAATGGTGATCTTGTAGCGTTGCAGAATCATCGAGAGTGTTATCTTGGCGTCAGTTGTTGCAAAGTTCAAGCCCACACAGGTTGTCATTGGTTGCCTTAGACACCCCTTCTGCAAATCTCTCTGGTTTGAAGAGATGAGCATCTTGTCCCCACTGTTCAAGGTTACTATGAAGTGCCCCAGGTAGAATATGCACCTCTATGTTAGCTGGAAGAATTAGCATCCCCAATCTGACTTCCCTTTCAATTCTTCTACCAAGATTAGCAATCAGTGCATAAAGCCTCAGAGTTTCATTAATGATCATGTTCATCTACACATAAATAATGGGGGAAGTTAGATGTCAAATGTAGTAAAATCTACCACATAGATAAGTAAAATCTAAAACTAAAAGTTTGATTTGCTTACAGTCTTTAGTCTCGCAATGCCTTCTGGGATTGGATTTTCTTTGCCAAACAATTCTAGGACTTCATTCCTTGCTTTCTCTTGCCATTCCATGTGGGTTGCTCGAAGAAGAATGCTCCAAGCAAGTAGGCTAGTAGTTGTTTCCTATCCAGCAAGATAGAATGTCTTGCACTCATCAATTATATCATCTACTGAAATCCTCCTGCTCTTGTCAACATCATGGTGAACTTTTATAAGCGATCCAAGAAAATCACTCCCTTAGTTTTCTGCTTACCTGCCATCACCTTATCTTTGCGTTTCTTTATAAGTTCTATAATAGAATTTCTAATTGCTTGTTCTGTTTGTCTGCTTCAATGTCATCATTTGACTTAAAAAAATTCTGCAAAAATTGGACTTGATTAGTGTGGATGAGTTACATTAAATATTAAGTTGTTAAATTTGGTGCCATGGTTAGAGACTCAGAGTCGATGTTAGATCACCTAATGAAGCTTGTAAATAATCATGTCCTATGAATATAAGACTAGGGGGAAAACAACTAGCCTCTCATAGATGTAATATTCATGAAATATTAATTAATATGTTAAATGGAAATTACTTTAAAATGAAGGGGATGATAGAAGAGAGAACCTACCCAATGCCAGGAAACCGTATTTTAAACATATTTCTGAAATGAATCAATTCCAATATATTCAACATCTCAAATATGTTCTTCCCCTCCAAGTAACTGCTTCCAAAAGCTGTCTTTGAAATCATTTCTGATGTCAAAACTTTGAACTCATTGTAGACCTCAATCTCCTTACTTTCATGGTGCCTCCATTTTCCTAACATCATTTCCACACTCGTGATCATTGCTGGAATCATACTCTGTATAGATAGGAAGGCAAGTATTTGATATTATTATCATGGATAGGAAGTACAATGTTGATTTTTTTTTTTTGAAAACTTGGCGACATGATAGAAGAAATTTTAGGAAATTATGTATCTTCTTGTATGATGTTTTCAACTCGTGTCTATGGTCACTTACCCATATAGATATATATTTTGTCTATGAGGATACTACCCCAATAATTTGTTTCATGTTTATGAGGTTGGTGCTAGAATTAACAAAATTAGGTCTGCTCATTGGGACCGATACAACTTCCAAAATTATTATCGATAATAAATGACATGATAATTACACATTGTTGGTGAAATTCATATTCTGTAGAGTTCAGGTGTATTCAATTTTGATTAATGAAGCTTTTGGACATCCCATGGAAGGAGAGCATGACTTTCATGTTTTGATTTTGGCTTCCTCAATTTTAAGTTGTGCACTGTCCAATTAACAAAAACAAGCCCTATATATGAAGCTTTGCCGCGATTACATATGTTTATAAATGATTTATTACATGTCTTGTTTCACTATTAATTAGCGTCGGGCCAACATTGTTATATTCGTTTACAGTTTTCCAGATTAAACTTTTTGATCACAGCACATCCATTTTTGATTAATTTCTTAGCAAAATCATGTTTGAGATTACATTTTTAGATATACACATCAACCGCTTATAGTTTCTAAGATCTTCCTGTTAATTAGATTCAGGTTTTAATTGATGAAGTACTCATAAACCAAACTAATCCAAAGAAAACATTAAGATACATTGCGACTGGTGGTTCAATTCATTACATGATAGTGTTTATTAAAAGCTTGTTTATTATCAGGACTTATTGATGGGTTTTGTCTAATAGTTGAGAAATTTAATAGTTGAGTATCTATGCTGAGTGTTGACTTTCAAAAGAATAAAATGAGCCAGAAAATAAATGATATGGGATAATGATTTTGATCCATCACAGATCTTGGTAACTTTCATTTAGTGAATAGGTTGAATTTTAGTTTTTCTTTTCTTTTTAAGGTGAATGTAAAAAATGTTCATACTAATTTTGAACCTAATAAATGTGGGATACAAATCACTTGTTTGTTAATCTTTAGATTTGAGGCTACAAGGTTGACCTAATGAAAGATTGCTTCAAAGTTGGAAGCAGGAACCTGCTCTTTTAAAGTTCTGTACTTTCTAGTCGGGTGCTGTTAGGACCCTTGTATGAATGCACAACATGCTTGTTGTGTCCATTGTCTATCTTGCACCACCAACCATAAATGCACAACATGCTTGGGAATAGCTTGAGGAAACCAAACTAAATTTTTCCATAAAACAGTACGTTTCTTCTTTCTTAAAAACTCTCAGGCTATTTTGATAGAAAACTCCTCCTTCCCGGGTATCCACACTATTCTGTCATATTGGCATGTACAATGTTTGAAATTATCAGGGACATTGCTCCTCAAATTCATCCATTCCAATGAATTAGTGGAAGGCCATTTCCAAGCATTACCATGAATAACAGCAGCTGCCTTTGCTTCCCTTCCCAACCTTGAATCTCTGGTGATCCTATCATCATATTGCAGACATATGTCCAGTAGGAAGCCAAAAATCATACCACAGGGAAGTCATTAGGTCATCACCAATCTGAACCTGAATAGCACTCCTAAATGTATCTCTCATATTTAAAATTCTCCTCCAAATCCATGAGCAATCAGAAGGAATTTTCAATGTCCAAAAGTTTTATACGTAATAAGATGTTTCTTAACCCAATCAACCCAGATGGAATCAGACTGGAATTGAACAACCTTCCAAAGATGCTTAGACATTGCTGCCACATTCCACACTAATAAATCTTTAACACCCAGCCCTCCTTCAAATGTTGGTTAACAAATGTTTCTCAAGAAATTTTATTTCCCCTTCACTCAAAGTAGAGCCTTTCCACAAAAAATTTCTGTGCAGAGCTAATATTTCCTTCATAATAGCTTTAGGAAGTATAAAGGTAAAGGCCCAATATACTTGAACAATGGATGATCTGTATGCTGCACTCTTCACAATCTAGCTAATAATCTGTTCAGCCTCTATAGTTTTTTGAATGAATATTGGTAACATAGGGGTTCTATCATCTTAGTGAAGTTCTTTCTAGTTACTTAGATTTTCATGATTACTTCACGTGGTTCCTAAACTTGTCTTCATAATTGAATCCAGTGCTTATAAATTGGAGCTAGAGTCTAATTATCCCCAAGGTTCTCTTCGTTTCTAGTAATAATTTGCTTCATAATATTGAACATGAGTGATCTGGAATGTCATCCCCAACCCATAAATTCATCTTTTTCCTATGAAGAGATAAACATGATGAATTATATAGATGTAAGTTGGCAGGCAAGTAAAGACTAATGCCACTATTCAACAAAGTTGGAAATACCCCCTTCTTGTTGTGTTTTAACCGTTAGTAAATAAACAGAAAACATAGCATGTGCAATGCATGTGATAGCATGAAAAGTAAAATCATAAGATTGATTGCATTTTTCATTGACAAAATGTTCCTAGAGAAAAGACCACCAGATTAGCATTCTTGGATCCATATAATGACCTGTTTAATATATATATATATATATATATATATATATATATATGTATATGGGTGGAAAACACCATTTTATCCTTTTATCCAAGACCCAAACGAAACTCCCTTCTTGATCAATTTTGCTTCCCTCAACAAGTCTGAGGCTTTTTAAAGATTAATTTATATTTAAAAATAAGTAGATTAGACTTCATAGAATGAATGAGCATCAATAGTTAGAAGCTAACCTAAGGAACATTACGCTGTCTAGACTCTAAACAAAGTAGCAGAACTTTTAATTTTTCCAGTAATTACAAATTAAATGATTCAAATAATTTGATGTCTTTTGTTATAGAAAAAAAAACTTGAAGCTGACTAAAATGTCCACCTTTCATGCTTCATTGCAGTTAGCTCCAGGCATTGTCAAGGTAGCAAAAGACCACCTGTATGGCATAGTTTCTAAATAGGAACCAAAACAAGGATCATGAATACGTAATACCATGAAGAAGAAAGAAAAGAAGTAAAACTACAAGCATGATATTTGTTCATAAAATAAATTGAAGTTTATAGACAATTTTAAAGATGGTTTCTATCTTGTTCTAATCTACTTACATTGACCCAGATGTTAGGTGGATTATTTACCAACTAGAACCACAGAAGAAAAATAAGGTGCACATTTACAAATTTCTCACCAAGATGTAAAAGTGAATCTCAAAGGTATCCAGTTTGCATTGCTCAGAAGTTTTGCATACTGCAACTACTAAGGTTTAGGAATTTATACATAAAGGGAAAGAACATCATGTTAGAGTAACTCTTTCGCTTATTTCCCTGTTAACTTGAAAAGGCCTCTTGAGAGTGCAAAAAAACCAGCAACTGGCCACCACAAGCTACAGCCAAAGGACCCAACCTTGAATCATCAGTAGCAATACACAAGACACCAGCATCTGATATCAGAAGAATAGTAGAGAGAAATCAGGATTTTTCTCATCTCAGTAATCCATGCATTATCTAAACCACACCCCAACATACAAATTCACAACTTATGTTAACCCTTCAAGTCTAAAGAGGTATTTTTACGGCATTGCTCCAACTATTCAGATGGCAAATTAAATCTTGACAATAAGGGTGGTTAATTTTGTAGGATGAAGTGTGCATCGTTATCAATGTGTCATTAAGCTTACTACAACTCCAAGCAAAATATTACTGGGCCATATTGTTGGGGAAGCTTTCTCATATGTACAGTAGCATGATTTAAAGAAAACTTCCATAACATTCCCCAAACCAATTCCCTTCCAAACAGCAACAGGTTTCCAAGACAGTGAAATGTGGAATGTTTTATATCTGTTGATTTTGATTTGATACTTTTTAACTATTAACTGGAAAAAAAATCAAATTCGTCATCAGGGGTTTCAACGATGCTGTTAATGGATTTATGGATGATGGTTGGTCGATTATGGGTAGTGATGGTGGGGAGGATGTGACCATTGCCATCAATTCATCTCCAAGCAAATTTCTTGGGTGGCAATACAACACATTAATTGTCAATGCTTCCAACTTTTGGAGGGGTGCTATGTGCAAAGGCATCAATGCTACTTCAGTTACTTCAAGGAAACTGAATTGGTTATGTAGGACCCATTTACGATGAAAGACAAAAAAAACATAGACTTTATAGTGGTTAGGATTATCTTTGGCCGGCTCCCCACTAGTGTAAATTTATTTTTTCTTCTCAAATATATGATCTTGATCACCTGCTTAATTTTTAAATTATATTTTAGGGATAGTAAATTTTCTACTAGTGGAGTACAATATCAATATCCATCCATATTTTTTTCAGGCCAGGATAAATTTTGCTGAACTCAAATGGGAATTTCAGCTGGCATGGGCTCAAGTATATCAAGGTCACTTCTCAATGTTTTCATCCTTATAACAATAGCATGTTGTTTGAGTTTGCTGAGGGGGACCTTGTTTATTTTTGTACAAGTCAAATTTGCTTTAAAGTGTGTTTCATCTCTCTCTCATATTTTGTTTGGAGGTTATTTTTTTGTTTCCAGTATCTATTACCATTGGCTTCTACATGCTGATTTAGTAGGTCCTTTAGCTTTTATTGGAACATATTTATTAATTTTGCTATCTCCCAGAAGATTTTGCGTGTATTAGATATGTGGAAAACTTAAGCTTTTATTTTGTTTCGATACTATTTCTTGTTTCCAGATTGCTTTTATTTTCTAGATTTTGATTTAATAGGTTTCATTTT
Source organism: Cornus controversa (assembly GCA_026545225.1). NCBI lineage: Eukaryota > Viridiplantae > Streptophyta > Magnoliopsida > Cornales > Cornaceae > Cornus > Cornus controversa. The sequence goes on from CM048850.1 coordinate 12,277,559, forward strand.
TTGCTTGAAATGTAGTACATCCTTCTCATTTTTCTACATACAGTTTTTATGAATCTGAGAATTTTGAGTCCTATTCTTGGGATTACAGTAATTATATGCACTTTTTGCTTAAGTTGTTCTCGACAAATCATAAGCTGAACTTTTTAGTTACCTCATATTCTTCTATTTATTTTGTACGATAATTATTTTTTTATTAAAATGTTAGAAAATGTAGAACTGTTAGCAATTTAGCATGAGAGATGAATCATGTTGAAAATCTAAAAAAAAGAAAAGAAAATTGGACTGATTATCACTCATCGATTTTCTTTTGACTTTTCAACTTCTTTTGAATTTCTCTTATGACTCTTGAAGTTGAAACTTGGATTGACTACAGGTCAATCGTGTGCTGGATTTGATAGTTCATAGTCTTTATAACCACAAGGAGGCGTTTCTTCAAGAGCTTGTGAGGTAAGAATAGGTGTATTCTGTATGCCATGCATAAGAATTATTTATTTTGTTATATAACACCCAAGTATATTTCAGTTCTGATTTAGCTTTCATGGCCCTATTTTAACCAATTTGCATATGATATATGTGTTTAGCTTCCGTTTTAGCTTGTGATTCTGTCGCTATATTTTCCATGCATATTTTTGCTTTTCGTAGTCTCTATTTTGCATTTTTATTGCAGCTATTATGCGATTAGATGGCTATAAATTTTGTTATTGAGTTGCAGTTGATTTTTCTTTTCTTATTCTCCAAATGTTAGTTCATAGTTTCTATAGGTGGTTGTGAGGCATACATTTGGGTTTGAGTGTTATATTTTGGTTAGTTCATAGTTTTTAAAAAGTGCATGTCCTGTCATTTTCATAGAATAATGATAGCCACAACAGACAACACTTACATTCCTTATATAGGACTTTAGTTCAGAACCATTCAAAAGATTTATTCTAAACATGAACTAGGTGACAGGAATATAGATCAAATTCTATGTTTAGTAGTACTATATTTTTGGGAACTAATTCTATAATTGGTGGCCATTAAAAGTCATTCCATACAGATAACTTCTCTAGACAATGTGAGTTTTCGTGCAACATAGAATTTGCCTACATGTTCCTGTGTGAAGGTGCCTCATAAATCATAACTTATTGCTATAATAGCTGATCTTTTTCAGTTATCTTGTATGTGTTTTTCCATTGCTAATCATCTTTGTGGTTTAGGCCAATTGTTTTCTCTATGCAATTTCGAGCTGATATTTTCCTTGGAGGATTTTTTCTACTCCCTACATTTTGTCATTTGTTTCACGATGAACCTTGTTTAGGTTTATTGGTCACTTCTACTAGTAGTTGCCTATTGTTGAATAAATTAGCAAGGAGACATGGATAAAGGCTGGATGTACCTTCATAACAGGTTATTGTAACCTAAAGAACCTTACCCATAACAATTTAGACATTATACCTGTCATTCTTGTCATAATGAAAATTTGACTTTTCGATTGTAGAGCTTCAACGGAGTATTTAAATGGAGCACGTAGATTTGCCAGTTGGGCCCAACGTAATGCAGGGAATCCAGCTAAGATTATATGCCCCTGTAAACATTGTTTAAACTCATAATATCAACATTTTAATACGGTGTACGAGCACTTAGTGATAAATGGAATGGATTCTGCTTATACTGTATGGGCCTTTCATGGAGAGAATCGGATTACATATGTAGAAAATGAAGGCACTGAAGATGGTGTGGAAATGCCTGAAACGTATGGGATGTTTAGAGATGTGTATTTTGATGGTGAAGAAAATGTTACAACAGATCCCATTTATGGAAGTAGAGAGTTTGAGTTCAGAGAGGCGTTGGAAAAGGCTGAAACTCCTCTATATCCTAATTGCATGAAGTATACAATTATGTCAGCAACAGTTGCTTTATATAAGCACAAAGTTGCTTATAATATATCGGATACTGGATTTGATGAGCTTCTTAAGATTATTCGTGATATGCTTCCGACAGATAATAACCTTCCTCAGGGGATCAATGCAACAAAGAAGTTATTGAAGATATTTGACTTGGGGTATGAAAAAATCCATGCGTGTATCAATGATTGTTGTCTTTTTAGAAAAGAAAATGAGAATCTGATTGCATGCCCAAAATGTGGTGCTTTACGGTGGAAAGTGAATGAACATAGTAAAAAGTTCGAAATGGGATTTCGGCTAAGGTGTTGTGGTACTTTCCAATAATACCAAGATTTAGGCGATTATTTTGATCAAATGAAAAGGCTGAACAAGTATTATGGCATTCGACTCATAAAAGTCGTGATAAAAAAATGCGGCATCCAGTTGATTCATGTGCATGGGAATTGATTGATAAAAAGTGGCCGAGTTTTGCATCAGATCCTCGAAATTTGAGGCTTGGCCTTGCAACTGATGGGTTCAATCCATTTGGTGACCTTAGCTCTAAACATAGTTGTTGGCCTGTAATTTTAGTGGTATATAATTTTGCCCCGTTGCTTTGTATGTCTAAAGAGAATATGATGTTGACGTTGTTAATCTTAGGACCAAAGCAACCAAGAAATGACATTGATGTGTATTTGGAGCCACTACTGGAAGATTTAAAAGTGTTATGGGAAAAAGGTGTTGAGCTCTATGATTCATTCACTAAATCCTTGTTTAATTTGAGGGTGGTTTTGATGTGGACAATCAATGATCTTCCGGCCTATTCTAATTTGTCCAGCCAGGCAACAAAAGGTAAGTTTGGTTGTCCAGTGTGTGTTAAAGACACATATTCTGAATGGTTGAAATCTAGTGGGAAGACTGTGTTCAGGGGTACTCGGCGATTTCTTCCATTCAATCACCCATATAGAAAGAAGAAAACTTGGTTTGATGGAAAAGAAGAAATGAAAGGGCCACCTAGAGTATTAGCAGGTTCAGAAATTTTTTGCGGCGTTAATGATTTTCAAAATACATGGGGAAAAAGTAAAAATCAGGAAAAAAGTAAAAAGCGCAAGAAGGAAGAGAAACCTAGCATTTGGCCATGGAAGAAAAAGTCTATATTTTTTGAATTACCATATTGGGAGGTACACAATTTGAATTCACCTATATCTTCGGTGGTCATTTTTTTTTATTTGAGGAGTTCACTCCTTACTAATAATTTTTTTTGCTTGTTATGTTAGGCGTTACTTCTCCGACACAATTTGGATGTGATGCACATTGAAAAAAATGTTTGTGAGAGTATTTTTGGCACACTATTGAATATAAAGGGAAAATCAAAGGATGGACTAAAGTCTCGTATGGATTTGAAGCAAATGGGCATTAGGGGAGATTTGCACCCAAAGGAGTTGGGGAAAAAAAATTACTTGCCACCAGCACCATATACATTATCAAAGAAAGAGAAGCAATCATTTTGTAAAAGGTTACAATAGTTGAAGTTACCTGATGGTTATAGTTCAAATATTGGGCAACGTGTATCATTGGATGAGTGCAAAATTAGTGGCCTAAAATCTCATGATTGTCATGTTCTTATGCAACAATTGCTGCCTGTAGCTTTACGAGGGACACTGCCAAAAGGTCCAAGGATTGCTATATTTCGCCTATGTGCGTATTTTCATGAAATATGTCAAAGGGTGATTGATAGAAATCAATTGGAAAAAATTGAAAATGAAATTGTCGAAACTTTATGTATGTTTGAAAGGTTCTTCCCACCGTCTTTCTTCGACATTATGGTACACGTTACCATTCATATTGCACGAGAAGCTCGTTTATGTGGACCAGTACAATTTCGTTGGATGTACCCATTTGAGAGGTAATTTATTTATAACATTCTTCTATATATGTTATGCAATTACAAATATTATTTAATTTACATATATATAATTCTATCGTTATATTTAGGATGATGAAAGTTTATAAAGGATATGTTAAAAATCGAGCAAGACCTGAGGGATGCATAGCAGAAAAGTACTTGGTAGAAGAGTGCATTCAATTTTGTAGTGAGCACATGAAACAAGTCGCTGAAATTGGCGTTCGTCGTTCTCGAAATGAAGATATTGAAACTGAAACAATGGAAGGAGGACGCCCACTTTCTAAGGGAATTTCAAAAACCATGTCTAGTGACATGTTAGCCATTGCTCACCGTTACGTATTATTCAACAATGAGGAGGTGGAACCATATTTAAAGTAAGATGGTACGAAATTTTTTTAATTTATAACTATTATTGAAAAATAAAATACTTTACCATGTTATTTTCTTATCAGAAAGCATGTGGAGGAACTCAAGGGTTTGGACAGTTATTTTGCAAGGAATGAAAGCACTCTACAAAAGAAACACATGGAGACCTTCAATTCATGGTTCAAAACCATGATTAATGCAAGTAGTAATGTGTCAACGACACTAAAGGGGCTTTCAAATGGGCCTAGGAACGATGTAATTTCTTATTCTGGTTATATTGTGAATGGCCATCGATTTCACACCAAGGATGTCGAGAGAAGCACAATAAATAGTGGTGTTTCCATTGAAGCTGAAACTATATGTCGATCTAGTGTAAGAGACACAAATCAAGTTGTTGAAAAAATATCTTACTATGGTGTTCTGAAAGATATAATTTTGTTAGACTACTACTCATTTCAAGTACCGTTGTTTCGTTGTGACTGGGCAAATATTAGAAATGGCATCAAAGTTGAAGATGGATTTACATTGGTGAACCTTCATGAAGGTCAAAGTCAATTTGAAAGTGATCCATTTATCCTTGCATCACAAGCTAAGCAAGTGTTTTATTCTAGGGATACTGAAACGTCAAGTTGGTATGTGGTACTTAAAATACCACCAAGAGGCAAAATTGACTTGGACACTTTTGAAGAGAATGCTTATATGCCTTATGCTCCATTAGATATATCAAGACTTGAATGTGAAATTGTTGATGATGGCGAACATCATGTACGAGTTGATTGTGAGGGCATAACGTTGTAGAATATTTTCAAATGGGTATTTGGTTACTTGGTTATATTTTTTGGTTTGTATTTGGTTACTTGTAGAATATTTTTTGATGAAACTGAATGGTTGTGATTATGTACCTATCTAAATTTGCGTTAAATTCCTTCTTAAACTATTAATATGTTATTTCTGGTGCTCTTTTTGTAAATCAATAGTGGCGCCTCCGATATGAAATGAATTATTACTCCTTTGATAAGATTACAGGTCATCTAAAGTTTTTTACTATGTCTGAACATCCTGAAGTAAGTATCAACCTTACTTAATATTGTTTTATCTTAAATTGTTTGTTTTGATTTAAGTATCAACTTTAAACATGTGCATTTTTAATGTTCTTCTTATTTTAATGCATGTACTTGAATGAAGTCATCTAGACAGTGTGAGACACGTGCAGAATGAAATCGTCTAGCAGCTATGGCTGCAATGATACGTACACCCTCAATTGTACGCATTTCTGACGGGGGTTCAAATTCTCCAAGGACACCTTCAGGTGATCAATTTAGAGTTGGTGGGGTTTCACCCGATCCTGTTACTTCTCAAGGACCTTCCATTGAGGCTACATCAAATACAAAGAAAAGAAAGGGTAGGGGAAAGTCTCAATTGTACAAGATTGCATCCACACCAAATGAGCGTCTAGTTATGGATTTTAATGAAAGGGGGCAGCCAGTTGGTGATAATAGTAAGAAGTATAGTTCTTGCCTTGGGGTTCTAGCACGTGAGAGGGTTCCCATAACAATTAAGAGCTGGAAGGATGTGCCTGATTCTCTATTACAAGAATTATGGGATATTATAAAGGTAATTTTTGTTACTAATTTGCTAGTAAAATGATGTTTCTGATTCTCTAGTAGAAGAATAAAAACATGTTCTCTCTATGATAGTAGGATATTTATTTGATAAATTGATATATATTTGCAGCTAAGATTCGATGTTGCCGACTGTCATGCAAGCGTCTCATTTGGATTGATGGGAAAGGCGTGGCACAGTCACAAATCAAATATAACAAAGAATGTGTTGTCCATGAGAAATAATCGACGAGCCATTGCCTTAATGAAGCCCGATAATGTAAATTCAATGGATGAGTGGCAAGTGTTTGTTGCCAATCGATTATCGGAGGAGCATGCTGTGAGTATTTATATGCACTTTTTAATTTTATATATATATATATATATTTTCATGACCTATATAAATTAGCAACTTTTTTGTATTTACAGAAAGAAAGAAAACAAAAATAAGAATTGAGGAGCAAAATAACTACCCCACACACAACAAGCGGATTAGGCTATGCTCGATTAGAAGATGCAATGGTAATAATGAATGTTTATTTTTTTCACTTATTTAATGCTAACCATAGTTCTTGTGATTTAGTAGCACAAATAATTAAAACGTGCATGTTTGGGTATGTAGAGAAAAGAGTCTGACATGCCCGATAACATTTCAAGGGTGGATGTGTGGATTCAAGCGCATATGAGAAAGGATGGTCAGCCCATAAATGAACAAGTCAAGGATACTGTGGTAACATGCTTCTTTTTTAATTTAAGTTAATCATTTATATTTATTATATTAAATTACTAATGAGTGTGCTTAAAATATGGAATTTTAGGAAATAATTAAGACATATTCCCAAACGACTCAAAGTTCAGGAATTCATGATGATGCGATCAATCATGTATTTGGTTCTGAATATCGCGGAAGAGTGAGAGGGCTTGGGTTTGGGGTAACACTTACAAAATTGAAAACCCAAGCACAACAACAAGAAAATTCCCAAAGATATGAAAAGAAATTTGAAGCAATGATGCAGGACCAAAAGGAGCAAATGTTGGAAGCAATGCGACTCGAAAGGGAGAAAATGAGGGAAGAGATGAGGGAGGAAATGAGAGAGCAAATGAGGGAAGAGATGAGGGACCAAATGAGGGAAGAGATGAGGGAACAAATGCAAGAGTTTAGATCATTGTTGGTAAGTGAAAATAAGAATGCGTTGTCATCATTTCTATTAAAAATGCTTTGTCATAATTATTTTTCTTTTTTTTCATGCCAGACACAGAATGGTAATAACCAATCTTGTCCCAATGCTTCACCATGTGTCCCATCTACTGTAAATGTTGAAAGAAAAGATTGCGAGTTATTCCATTACAATGGGACAGGATTACTTGTTGCTACTGGTGAAGTTGTTTCCTCGGATCCTTCTACGCTCATAGGTGATGCACCACTCGGTTCTGATTGTTGGAAAGTGTGGGTCAATTTTATCTTTGAATCCGAAGCTCCCTTGTATAGGGCAGATCCCTCCGGCCGTTATTTGCTTAGGCAAGCTCATGGAAATTCAATTGCATGGCCTAGCAAGTTTATCAAGATCAGTAAGTATCCCAAAGTATAATATTTGTATATCTAATTCCATTGATACTATCCCAAAGTATAATATTTGTATATCTAATTCCATTGATACTAAAAATATAGTATTATTTACTTGCAGCTCGGCCTTCGGGATAATGGTATTTTGGGGCTGTGCTTGTTTTTGTGGTTGTATCTTTACAGGAGATATATAGAATTTTTGAAAGCAATCTGTTAAGGGGGTGTTTGGTTCTTTTGTTACTGAAGAAATTTTAAGGAAGAAGAAGAAGAAATTATTCAGATGGAGTGGCCTACCTATGTAGATGAATAGCTCCATAAACTAGGAGAGGTACTTCTTGAATTCTCTCTCTTATTTCTTCAATAGTCATTATTAGCTCTCAGCATTTCTATTGCTGTCATTTTGCATTAATTTGTATGATTATCTCATTGAGCTTTCAATAAATAGCTAATGCATTGAATGACATACCTTTGTCAGAATCTTGACAATATTGAGTTAATTTGTAAGGTTGGCAAATTGCTAAGCCGTTGGATATATTTCTTTTTTTTTATAGAAATTAATCATATATGAGTTTTTGATAGAGTTAGTGACCATAGACTGGAAAGCATATACATGTACATATACATATTGGCGGTGGGGTTGGGGGCACAATCAAATCCTAGTACGTACGTGTCGTCTTTTGTCACGTCCTCCACCCTCCAGTTTCCTTCCACCCTCCAGCATGCTGTGAATATTTAAATGCTACTTTTCATTACCAGGGGGCGGGGGGTTACGTGTTAGAACTTGATATACGTTGTAACGTTGATGGGTCAATTTCACAACAATTGCAACTTTTCCTCAATTGGTTCTAAAACGGTAAATGTATTTGTTTAACATTGACAAATTGCCCATTTTGCTGGCATTATTTTTTGAATGATTGAGAGGTACTGGCACTGCCTTGCCTTTTGTAAATGGCTGGCTACATATATATAATAGTCGTGGAATTTATTGTGGTTGTGCAAACTATCTTACTTTTGTCATGTTTTCTGGAATTTTCAAATTCCAGATGAATTTGAATTTTGTGGTTTAGTTACTTTTTTTGCATGCAAGGAATTTCTATTAATATATTGCATTGTCACTTACTGCTTGATGCAACTTTTCGGGAAAAAATATATATGGAAATGCCCATCTTTGAATTTAGATTGGGTAACATCGATCTAGGGATCTTCAGTTCACTTGGTATGGCCCAAATTCCAACTACTGGGAAATGCTATCACCACTCAACTTTTGGGGACATGTTTAATTAGCATCATTATTAAGGAAAGTTCCTCAATCTCTGTGTGCTTAGGAGTCAACTACTTTGTTTGTACTAGACTACTGGTTTGCAACTCCCATGGGCCATGGTGAGTGCATCCCTTGAGACACTAGGCAATAATAAGTTTATGGCCTTTTAGAGGTCATTTGCTATGATGCTGCAAGCAAATTTTATGCAAGTCTCATGTTTATATGGAATGACGTATGTGTGAAGAATGTACATGATGGGCAAACTTAATCTCCATTTACCTTATGCTCCCAATATTGTTTACTCCCAAATTGTGAACAAGGAATATAAGTATATAAAAAGAAAGCAAAATGATCCCATATTCTCATAAAGTAAATGTATAAAATTTCTCACATGACATTCCATGATTTATTATTATTAACTGGGAAATGATTTTCGTTGTTGTGTCAATTTCCTTCTTTTATTCTTTGGGTTAGTGGTTTCCTTCTTGTATTTCAATTTATCAGATGTCTCTACTCAATCCAACAAAGTGGTTGTCCCTGACTAAAGCCGTATAGCTCACTGCTGTTATGTTCAGTTTGGCCTTTTTTAAGAGACATAACTGAGGAAGATGTTTGTTTAGCAACTTTTGTGATTCAGATCTTTTGCAGGGTCATTGAAATTACTGTTCTTCTTCTTTTTACACCTGAGTCATTTGAGAATACCGCATGAAACATGAATACATGGCATTGATAGAAGTAATGAAGAACACATGTGAGCATAATTAATTAGTTGACTAAAATCCATAGCATGCATCCCGAACTAGGTCATGACCTTTGGAATGTAAAGCTTTTCTACAACTTTGTTTAGATTCTTTTGTGTAGAAATGATTGATGAACAAAAACTAGGATAAAGAATGACTGGAATGCAAGTTGTTTTGTTGTTAACCCTCGGAAAAGATCACCAGAACCAAGTTCAAGTAGGGTGTTCAAGTGTCTGTAATCTTGGATAAAAACTAGAAAATTGAAATTCTGGGTGGCGTGGATTTTGGTAGACAAGTTCATGGAGTTGCTGTTAAGTATGGTTTGATTACCTTAGCTTATGTGAACAATTCACTTATGGACATGTATGGTAAATGTGGGTTCTTTGAATATGCTGTTAAGTTGTTTCAGACTATAGGAGATAAAGATGTTGTTAGATGGAACATCATGGTAATGGGGTGTGTTCGAAATGACGACTTTGAAGAGGCTTGCAATTACTTTTGGGTCATGAGAAGTGAAGGCATTTCACCTGATGAAGCCTCATTCTCTACTGTCCTTCATGCTGCTGCTAATCTCGCAGCATTAGATCAGGGCACTTTGATTCATGATCAGATAATAAAAACTGGGTTTGAGACAAATATTTGTGTTGCAAGCTCATTGATTCTAATGTATGCTAAATGTGGGAGCTTGACTGATGCTCGTCGGATATTTGAAGAGAGTGAGGATCGGAATGTGGTATCTTGGACAGCCATGATTTCAGCCTGCCAACAGCATGGCTGTGCAAACCAAGTAATAGAATTATTTGAGGATATGCTGGAAGAGGGGATTAAGCCTGATTATAAAACTTTGGTTTCTGTTATGTCCGCTTGCAGCCATACTGGACGTGTTGATGATGGATTTGCTTATTTCAATTCCATGACTGAAATGCATCATATGAACCCTGGTCCTAAACACTACTTTTGCATGGTTGACTTGTTTGGTCATGCAGGTCGATTGGATGAAGCTAAAAAGTTTATAGAATCAATGCCAATTAGACCTGACGCATTTTTGTGGGGAGCTTTGCTTAGGGCTTGCAGAAATTATGGAAATCTTGAAATAGGCAGAGAAGCTGCAGATAGGCTCTTTGAAGTTAAACCTGATAATCCTGGAAATTTGGAGGAAGTGGAAGGTTGGAGGAAGCTAATGAAGTTAAGAGAATGATGAGGGTCAATGGGGTAAGGAAGGAGTTTGGATGCAGCTGGATTGATGTTAAGAATGAGACCTTCATTTTTACAGCACATGACATATCACATTCTAGGTCCAATGAGATATATGAGATGCTGGGAAAATTAGAGGAGTTGGTAAAGAAGAAAGGATATGTGGCTGAAACCCAATTTGCAATTAACAATGTGGAAGAGTACAAGGAGCGGAGCTTATGATATCACAGTGAAAAACTGGCTCTTGCATTTGGGCTACTAACCCTCCCTGTTAGGGGCTCCAATTAGGATAAAAAATAACCTGAGGACTTCTGGTGATTGTCATACAGTTATGAAGTTTGCTTCAGAGATTTTTGAGAGAGATTATTGTGAGGGATATCAATCGGTTTCACCGATTTGCTAATGGTTTGTGCTCATGCGGAGATTATTTAAGCAAGCTTAGAATATATGTTATCTATGCTTTTGTAATTTCTATTATAAGGAAGCTAGGGTCCTTATTGTAGGTACAACTCTACATTTCTAGTAGCCTGAGAAAATTTTATTATATTTTCTTTTCTCATTCGCTACTTGTAGTCCAAGTATAGGGATTACTTTATTTTTATTCATATTTTTTCTATCATCACACTATTTTTTTATTATTAAGTTTTTGTCTTTATTTATTGATCATTTTGTGCCTTCCATTGACCCTCTCTCCTTAATTAACTCCCAGGATAATGAACCAGCGCAACAGTAGCAGTATGGATGTTGTGTTACACTGCGATGACCGCTTCAATTGCCTCTAAACTATGTCTTCAAGTGCAGTGTTTTTGCTTGCTAGAATGTCTTTTGTTCACTGACTCTAAAAATTAATAGTTGTAATTTTTAAGCATGCTATATCATTTGAATGTTCTAGCTTTGAGGGGATGCAAATTAGATATTGATATTGTGTTTTTGGGTTGGCTTCCATTTAAAATGAATGTGTTAGTTTGGATGCAAATTAGATGTTGGTATTGTATGGCATCACAGGTTTTTGGATTGGGTTTCACAGGTTTTTGGAATGGGTTTCACAGGTTTTTAGAATGGGGATGAAAGAAAAAGAATATTTCAAAAAAAAAAAAAATCTTATAAGGCGGACAATGGCCGTCCTTAATAATATGAGGCTTATCTTTTAAGGCGGGCCAAACCGCCCTTAATATTCTTCTTTTAAGGCGGGCTAAAGCCGCCTTAAATATTAAAGATTCTAAGGCGGGCTGAACCCGCCCTTAATATTCTTCTTTTCAGGCAGGCTAAAGTCGCCTTAATTATTACGCGATTTAGCTTCTAAGGCAGTTGAAAACCGCCCTGAATATTGGTTTTTAAGGCGGACATTAGCCGTCGTAAATAATTAATATTTTAATGACGCGTAATGAACCGCCCTAAATAAATACATTTCTATGACGCGTAAGGACCGCCTTGAATAATCGAACTTTCAAGAAACTAAACAACCGCCTTGAAAAATTATTTTAAAGGCGTGTCTGAAATTATTCAAGGCAATTTCTGACTGCCGTTAAAAGGTTTTCGCCTGCCTTTAAAAAAACTTAGTAATCATAACGCCTTAATAGAGGACAGGCCATGGAGCGCCGTAAAAAGTCATTTAGGGCAGTTTTTGTCCGTCGTAAAAGACTAATTTTCTTGTAGTGGTAGGTGACCCCGAACTCTCATTGGAAGGGGTTATCTGAGGTGAAGATCTATATGAAAGGAATTCTTTCTAACTGTTAACTGATTCCTTGGAGTGAAAGGATGAGATGAGATTGTGAAGTTAAGGGTATGTAAAAATCCTAATCTTGGCACTAAATGCCAATGGATCGTAGTCCACAAAGATGGACAGGACTGGATGATTTGTTTTGACAAGTGCACTCCTTATGTGCCTTGAGCTCAGTGATGTGGTGTGATATGTGCATGATTAATGTAGTTAGATCATAGTGTGGATATGATGTTAAGAGAAGGATGAGTTAATAGTGGACAAGGATCCTGACATATGGTATCTGAAGTGAGGATAGTTTCTTGCTGTGAAAGGAAAGAGGTGGATGTAGTGGAAGTGTAGACGTAGTGGGCTGTGGCTACTATAGGTGACCTCGAACTCTTATTGGTAAGGGTTATCTAAAGTGAAGTGCTAATATGAAAGGAATTGTCCCTAACTGTCAACTGGTTCCTTGGTGTGAAAGATAAAAATGGAAAATAGTTCTCCGCTTAAGTGATGAGATTGTGAAATTAGTGGGATGTAAGATCCTAGACTTGGCATTGGATTCTAGTGGGTTATAGTCTATGAGACTGGGCAGAGTTATGTGGCTTGCTGCGGCAAGTACACCGCTTATGTGGTTTGTATCACCGAGTACACTATCATGTGCCTTGATGGTGAGTGCACTTGTGATGTGCACTGGATTGATGTAGTTTGTGTTATGATGATGCCCAGGATATTGGACTAAGCTCGGGAATGGTATGCCAGATTGAGAGTCATGTTTGACAATGATGGAACGATACAGAGTGTTAATGATCCCAGATTATAGGGGAGTATCATTGTGAGTGATGGATATGATTAGTCGAGGATATTGCCTTAGACTGGAGATAGAAGTGGACTGTGTAGGTCTTGAGGTAGAGACTGTGGACTCTAGGAAGCAAGTGCTTCAAAGGATTGTGGAAGTGAACTGTACATGGGGTTCGGAGTTGCCCAACCATGTCACGGAAGTGGTTAATTATCCACTAAGGTTGGTCATCCGGAATTGTTTATGCAAATTATGACTGTCTCAGAGTTCTCCACTCACATTAGCTAGATCATTTCATGGTTATATTACTTTAGAGCAGTTGAGATGCATTGATTGTGCCAGACTTGAGTGTTGTGAGTTAGGTGTTGCAGGTGTGGCGCCTAGGGTATATGGAAAGAGAAAGTGACGATTATTGGCAAGAATAACGTCCGGTATTTATTGATTTTGGAAAGGCCTTGACTATGCTAATTTCGAGGATGAAATTCCATGAAGGTTGGGAGGTTGTGACAACCCAAAAAAAAATTTTGAATAATAATTACGGGTCGGTGACTTTTAAGCATGATTAGTCGATTACTGACGTGCTTGGTAGATTTAAATAATCCTTTTTATGTTTTCAATTTTGGGTGTGGGATCGAAATGGATCCGGGTAAACCTGGAGGTAACTACGGACACTTGAGAGTGGTGTAGGGGTGTGGATGTAAGTTTAACGGCATGAGTGAAGTTTTGAAAAGAGAAGAAATGTTAGATTGCAAATAAGTGCAAATGGACCATAACAAGGAACAAATAAGGGAGAGATGGAGGGTTTAGTTACAAAGGAAAAATATATGATATATATAGATATATATATATATATATGGAAAAAGAGAGAAAAAAATTAGATTTTTCATCTCTCTCTCTCTCTAGATTCGGTTCTCTCTCACTCTCTCTACAAAGTTCCTCTTCTCTCCTTCTCTCTTCAATTTGAGGGTCTAGAAGTGGGATTTGAGGGTGAAGCCAAGAATTAAAGTTGCTCCCCTCACTCTCTTCTTCGATTTGATCAGTGGAAAGTTGTTGTTGGAGGAGTCTGAAGCTTGGTGGAAATTGGGGCTTCAACAACCAAGCTTGGATTTGAGGTAGGGGTATCTCTTCCTCCCTAAGTGTCAATTCTAGAGGTTGAATTGTGGGTTTCTTGGGGGGTTAACATGCTAGGTAAAGTTAGGAGGTTGGGTTTCCCTCTCCTTGTTGCATTTATTATATAATTACATGTTAAAGAGGTGATTTATGTGTATTACATGTTATAGAGTTGATATATGTATGACATGTATAAGGTTTTATGATAAATACTATGTGAAAAACATGATTTGGCATTTCTTGAGCATGTAATTTGATACCAAAGTGTAGAGCTCTATAAATGTATGCTAAATTTCATTATTTGGTGATGCTTGTGGTGTTAACATCATCCATGAACATGTTGCATACATGGTGTTTGATAAAATATCCCAAAGAGGGTTTTTCTTTAAAAATGTGACGTGGGGCTTCGGAGCATGCCCACCCATGTCTCTTTTGTTGGAGTTCTGACAAATCATGAACCATTTGTGTGTGTGTAAACATGCATTGCTTGAAAGCATTCACTTGATAATGTTGCTCATATGTTGAATATGTTATGTATGTCTAAATGCTCTAGCATATGCCATGTAGCCGATAGGGATGCTATGACTTGCATTCATGTAGGTCGGCGTCGGGTTGGCGCTTAGGTGGGGTTAGGGTATCTCTACTGAGCCGCCATGGTGCTCACCTTGCTCCCCCCAACATTTTTCAGGTTATGCGTCAAGGATGATGATAGGGACTTCATAGTTCTTATGGGCGTTTTGGGAACTCAATTGGAGTACGATGATCTTTTGGATATTTGTATATTTGGTTATCTGTGCTGGCTTGTGGCACGATAATGATCTAGTTGTAGTCATGGTAGAATTTGATGCACTTTGAACCTTATGCATGAATTCTTGTATTGACTATAAACTTGGAAAACCATATGAATGATTTGTACCTTTTGAGAAAAGTGTATGTTTTGGAGATGTATGGTACCATAGGACCATTTTCCTCTTGAGTTATAACTCCTTGTATGGATAATTATGAGTTAATGGATTATGGAATGTATGTATGCATGAGTTGTTGAATGAATATGGTAAGAAAAATTGATGGAATTATATTTCAAAATGTGAAATGCATGTTAGGTGAATATACTTGATGGCCATTAAGGCATTAGAGTAGTCATTAGGGGGACATGTGTCGAAAAGTGTCCATTTTGAGCTCAAGGCATGGATGAAATTTATACGTATATGAGGAGAATTGTATTAGCTTCAATTTGATAGGTCATGGGCCTTGTTTGGACTTAAATTGAGAAAGATATGCATGTTTTAGTGCAAGAGTTGGTAATCTGACCTATACTTGTTCATTTGAGTATAACCCGAGTTTTGGTTGGGATTTTTAGATGATTCCAATTGGGTTAAATACTAGACATGTTGAGGATGATCCATGCCAAATTTCAAGTCAAACAGACTTACGGATTGTGAGACATTCGAATTTGAAGTTGGGATGAAGTTTTGGCTAAGCTAGTGTTGTAGAATTTCACCTGGGATTTATGGTGATCAATCCCCCTCTTTTACGGCGATCGATCGCCCTTGTAAAAGGCTTCAGTCGACCTTGGGCGATCGATCCCCCTTTTACAGCATGCACTATTCAAACAGTGATTTGTCCAAATTCAAAGCGGCATATCTCATTCTTTTCAAATTGGATTTCAATGATTCTTTTTTTAAAATTGTGTATTTTTGAACCCTCTTTCTAATGGTTGCATTTTCAGACATTGATTATAAACTCACAAGGAGTTATGTATTCATTTTTGTGGGATAGAACCAATTGAATGGTTGTATGGTTGAGGCCATTGAGGCTAGGTGATGTTGACTTGTGCATAGGTAAATATGAGTGGGTGACTAGGATTCCGTGGTGATGAAAGGTTAAAATGGTCCATTAGCGCTTAATGGACGGGTTCACCTCTTGGTTTCCCGGGAGTCGAGGGACAAGGGTGTGACAACATGGTATCAAAGCTTGATACTATCGCATGAGTGTGGTTAAGGTTGTTCACAAGGTTGAGTGAACGGGTTCACACCCAGGATTCGGGTCAGTCCGGGGGAGTCCTGGCGGTCCGGATTCTGGGGCGTGACAAGATAGTTCGGGCTTCGATTTGAACCGAACATTGTCGTGGTTCGGCAAGGTTGACATTGCTGGGATTTTGAGAAGTTCTTGGAAGGCCTTTATTTTCGAGGTAAGGATGTTCTTTCCCATTTATTTGTCGATTCTAGGGTTTTGGGAGAAACGGTGAGAACTGAGGTTTTGTTTTGCATGTTTTAGAGTGGTAAGAGGGTTGGAATTTGAGTGTTTTCTCCTCTCTTTAGTCTCTTATATGTAATGGGAATGTATATGGTGTTATACATGATAAAAAGGGTGAATGAGTAAGATAATTTGGTATGTACACTTATATGCTAGGGTTTGGTACACTTTGGTGAAAATGTGTTAAATGAGCATATTTGTGTTATGTGATGTTGTATGAGTTAAATGCATGCCTTCTTTATATAGAAAATGTATGCATTGGTGAAGCATGACAAATATGTGCTTATGTGGATGTTATGAGCATATGTAACTTATGCTAGGGTTTTCACATATAGGTGATTATATGTGTAGATTGATGAATATTAAATGCATGCTATGTTCCTTTACAACTAGCGTATGTATTGTAAATCATACATTTTAAATGCTTGATCCATATATGTTCGAAATGCATGTATAGGGCCGTTGTGAGGAAACGGGGAAAAGTGGTCTAATCACCTTGGAGGACGGAGTTCTCGGTGAAAATCTAGAAAGGATCTCATCACCTGGTAGGACCGATGTTCTCTGTGGTGCATTCCAAAATTATCTCATCACCTGGTAGGACCGATGTTCTCGGTGGTGCATTCTGAAATTATCTCATCACCTGGTAGGACCGATGTTCTCAGTGGTGCATTCCTAAATTATCTCATCACCTGGTACGACTGATGTTCTTGGTGGTGCATACTGAAATGGTCTCATCACTTGGTAGGACCGATGTTCTCGGTGATGTATTCTGAAATTGTGAAAAAATATCCCAGATCGCATGGATGGTCAAGAATCATGCTAGGGTATCGGGTCGAGTCCGAGAGGGATACAATGGTATGAGGTTGCTTTCATCTTAAAATTTTGAAACATGATATGTGTTTAATGCATTATTATATATATGCATTGTTGTGAACGAACATGATGTATGTTGAAAGATTCATGTAATGTAGTGACATGCATTCATGTAGGTCGTGTCAAGTCGGCACTTAGGTGGGTTGGGGTATCTCTATTGAGCCGCAGTGGCGCTCACCCCTTTATTCTAAACTCTTTTACAGATAAGGCGCCGATGACTGATGGGAATTGAGTGTTCAAGTGGAACTCTTGTAGTATTTTAATACATTTTGGATATTGTATATTTTTTGGCTATCCATGCCGGCTTGTGGCATAAGATCTTTCTCTTCGAATTGTAGTTTTAATCTGGACAAATGTAAGTTGTGCGTATGCTTGGACTATGAGCTTGATAAATATGATAAGGCAGTGGACTTGTTTATGTAATGCTTGTTAAGAGCATCTTGTCTCATTTGATGGATTAATGAAGTTGGTGGATATATTTTTTTTATTATGAATAAAGTATGTTTATAAGATAAAATGACCCATATTGGTGTATGATTTGATTATGAGCATGATCTAGAACTTGTGAATGATGTAAACTCCTTTCTTATATGATTTGGAGGTTGTTGTAATGGATGATGTTGGTAGAAATGGCCTAAAATGTCAAAAATGGTCATTTGCAAAGTTGCAGTTTTTTGACAGTTCGATACATTGAAGTACCCAGTTCGATACATCGAAACTTCGATGCATCGAAGTTCCCAGTTCGATGTATCGAAAAACCTACAGGATTTTGTAATGTAAAAGTCCGGAGAGCCATTTTTGTTCGATACTTGTTCGATGCATCGAAGTCATCACTTCGATCAATCGAAGTCACCGTTTACAGCATGCCCCAAAAATTGTCCCAAACTTCAAACGGGCATAACTTCTTCATTTAAACTGAAATTGAGTGTGATTTGTTTTGAAATTGAGTATTTTTGGATTCTTTGTCCAATGGAATAGGTCTTAGTTTCATATTCCAAACACACGAAGTGTTGAGTCTTGGAAGTGAGTGATTCATGAGAGTGCGGATAAATAAAATTCCCACTTAGGTGATTTGATTTGAGGTAGGGCCCATTAGGATTGGATAAAATGGAGTTTATGCACATCTATGTGCAAGAATAGAGTTAAGCTTCCATGGTAATTGAGGGTAATGAGGGTCCATCGGGCTTAATGAACGGGTTAACCTCCGGTCTCCCGGGAGTCGGGAAACCGGGGCGTTACAAAGTGAATAATGTTGCGAATAGTATAAATGAACAGTTTTGTTTTGTTTGTTTTATTTTATTTTTTTTATTAGTCTATCCTTGTGGTTATTGGTGTGTTTTCATTATATGTTACCAATCATGCTTTTAAGTATGTATTTTTTTATTTTAGATTATATAGTGAGGCATATCATGATTGCCTAATACCTAATAAGGTATTTGTAAATTATATGTGGAGGCATGTTAGGATTGGCTAATACCTAATAAGGTGTTTGTAAAATACGGATAAAGGCATGTCAGGATTGCCTAGTACCCAATAAGGAAATTACTTAGTATATGTTCAGGCATGTTAGGATTGCCTCTTATTTGAACCTAGAAAACTTGCTCTACATTTATTGTGATAACGGATGGGTTTATACAACGCGTGGGGTTGTTCTATTTTTGGGACACGAGATTAAATGAGAAAATATATATATATATATATATATATATTGCAATAGCATTGTCCTCGTATAGAGGGTATGTTTATCAGTTCTTTGTTGGGTTGTAGTAGAGAGAACTTGCTTGTGGGTCTAACCCACCTTCTTGATATTTCAGGTTCCAAGCTATTTCCACCTCGAGGTTAGAGTGTTAGAATTCGTAGAGCGTGGCAGTCATCTATCCTTGCTAGACTTCAGGGTAGAGACTTAATTTTTTAAAAAAAATTATGCCTAGATTGTGGATTATTTTGGGATGTTATTTTAAATTATTTTATTTATTTATTTATTTATATTATTATTTGGTTTAGGGGTCCTTGGGTTACAGGACTTCTAAGTTGTATTGTTCGAACTCGTAATCTTTTAAAAAAAGGTTTATGACATCAGTATGATGGGAATGTTATTAAATAATTTTTTTTATTTATTATCTCAATTAAAATTTCTTTTTTGCATTTATTATTCTTCTTCTTTTGTCCTTGTATTCTGTGATTGTATGCTATCAAGTGTGGGTATTCCTTATATTTTATGTGTGAGACTGGCCAACTCATGCATGAAAATTTAGGAAGTATTTCAAATATCCATAAAACAATTTTTCGTACGCGATGTGGACACTATGAATTCCTTGTAATGCCATTCCGTTTGACAAATGCACCGGCGGCATTTATGGATTTGATGAACCGTGCATTCCACGAGTACCTCGATACTTTTATGGTAGTGTTTGTAGATGATATACTTGTATAATCATCTTCGGAAGAGGAACATGAGTTATATTTAAAGACAATTTTACAAATCCTTAGAGAGCACTAATTGTATGCTAAGTATGAAAAGTTTGAGTTTTGGCTCCCAGAGGTGAAATTCCTTGGGCATGTTGTTTCCGGAGGTAAAATCCCAGTTGATTCATCTAAGATTGAAGCTATGATGAGTTGGGAGAGTCCGAAGAGTGTCTTCGAGATTCAGAGTTTTCTTGGTTTGGCGGGCTACTATAGGAGATTTGTGAAAGACTTCTCTAGTATTGCAGCCCCTATGACACGACTTACCCGTAAGGGTGTGAAGTTTGTGTGGAACGAAGCATGTGAGTTAGCCTTTCATTAATTGAAGAAGTGGTTAACTACAGCTCCTATTTTGGTGATACCCAAGCGTAGTTTGGGTTATGTGATTTACAAGCGTAGTTTGGGTTATGTGATTTATTGTGATGCTTCGGGGAGCAGGCCAGGTTGTGTGTTGATGCAATGTGATAGAGTAGTTGCTTATGGGTCTAGACAATTAAAGACTCACAACCACAACTATCCTACGCATGATTTGGAACTAGCGGCGGTGATCTTGCCTTGAAAGGGTGAAAACACTACTTGTATGGTGAGAATTTGGAAGTATATTCGGATCACAAAAGTCTCAAGTACCTTTTCTCCCAAAAGAACTTGAACATGAGACGGAGGCGATAGGTTGAGTATATGAAAGATTACAATTTTGATTTGCAATACCATTCGGGAAAAGCAAATGTAGTGGCGAATGCATTGAGCAAAAAGTCTCATGGGACTCTAGCTAGCATAGCCATACAGGAATGGAAAATGATAGAAGATTTCTTAGAATTGGGATTGTATTTCAGTGATGAGCTACGCTGTTTAAATTGGTAGCTCAACCTATGCTTGTGAGCAAGGTGGTTGATGCACAGAAACGAAATAGTGAGTTGGAGTTTATTTACTCATAGATTGCTAGTGGTATGATAGTGAGAAATTGGACCTTGCATTCTAATGGGGGTCTATTATTCAGAGGATTGATGGTAGTTTCATCTGATTGTCACAATGATGTTTTACAAGAATTCCATCATTATCGTTTTGTAGTTTATCCTGGTGGAACTAAAATGTATCACAATGTGAGATGCCAATATTTGTGGTGAGGTATGAAGAATGATGTAGCACAGTTTGTAGTGAGATGCCTTACTTGTCAACAAGTAAAGACATTGCATTAAAAGCCAGCTGGATTGTTGCAACCATTACCAGTGGCGGAGTGGAAATGGGAACATATTACCATAATTTTGTGATGAGTCTTCCGAGATTAAATAAGGGCAATGATATAGTTTGGGTTATTGTAGATAGATTGACCAAAATAGCTCACTTCTTGCCTATGAGGTTGACTGATGATGTGAGAAGGCTTAGTAAGCAATATGTAGAGCAAATCATGAGATTACATGGAGTTCTAGTATCCATTGTATCGGATAGGGATCTACGGTTCACTTCGAGATTCTGGCAGGGATTCCAGACAGTGTTGGATATAGAGTTGTATTTTTGCACAACATTCCATCCTCAGATTGACGGATAGTCGGAGCGTACTATTCAGATATTGGAGGATATGTTTCGCACTTGTATCTTGGATTTTAGCATAAGTTGGGAAGACCATTTGCCACTTATGGAGTTTACGTACAACAACAGTTATTAGGCCAGTATTGAGATGGCACCATTTGAGGCATTGTATGGCAGACCTTGTAGATCTCTAATTTATTGGACTGAGGGGGACAAGACCACAGCCTTAGGGCCAAATATTGTACATGAGATTACAGAGAAGATTAAGTTGATTAAACAACGATTGTTGATAGCTCAAAGTAGACAAAAGAGCTATGTCGATCGGAGGAGGCAACTGTTATCCTTTGAGGTGGGAGACCATGTGTTTCTAAAGGTTTCACCATGGAAAGGATTGATGCATCTTGGGCAGAGTGGCAAGTTAGTGCCTAGATACATTGGACCTTTTAAGATCCATAAGTACGTCAGTGAGGTGGTGTACAGATTAGCTTTGTCACCACAGTTGGAAAAGGTTCACAACGTATTCCATGTTTCGATGTTGAGGAAATACGAACCTGATCCATCACATATTCTAAGTTGGGTAGGCATTGAGGTAGATGAGGATGTCACCTATGAGGAAAGACCAGTTCAGATTCTTGATACTAGAGAGCTAGTTTTGAGGGGTAAGACCATCCCGTTGGTCAATGTTTTGTGACATCATCACAATGTTGAGAAAGTTACCTGGGAGTGGGAACTGGAGGTCAGATCTAAGTATCGCAACTTGTTTCCTTCAAGTATGGCTTGATTTTGGGGATGAAATCCTTTTAAGTTAGGTAGGTTGTTAGAACCGTAACCATTTTTGACTGATTTTCCTTTAATTTCATTTATTATCATATTAATGCTTTGAATGACTATATATGTGTTTTAAATGTAAAATACATATTTAAGAAACTTATTTAAAGTTTGGAAAATTTTTCGGAGCATTTGACAAAAGTTGACTTTTTCGGGTCCAGTTGACCCAGAATGCAAGCCCTATAGGCCTAGAAAATTTAAAAGTGTCAGAATGACTCCGAATTTGGAAGGTAGCTTAACTAAAATATTTTACGCGTTATGGAGTTAATTTCGTGTCAATCATAGTTACAGAACTTAAAAACTGAGCCCGAGAAGGTTTGGTGAAAAGGTAGTGGCATTTTTGTAAATAAGTAGAGGTTAAAAAACTATAAATAGTAAGAGAATGACTTAACCCTCATTTCTCATTCTCATCAGCCGTGAGGGACTATACATACATATATATATGTATCGCTACATCTTCTTCTTCACTTCTCCATTAAATTAGAAGGCCTTGTAGTGAGAATTGGGTGATGCCGAAGAAGAGAGAAACGGTCTATGCGTTAAGGGCTCAAGTTTGATCCGTCCAAAATTAATTTCTTCCAAATTGAGATAGGGATGCCTAATCCATAGAATTCGGGGTTTTTTGTGAGTATATTGGTTGTTAAGCAAGCAACTGGTTATGTGGGATAATTAGATATTTTTCAATAGTAAAACATGCTTAATTATGCTAATTGATGATTTCACTATGTCTAACGATGTATTACATGTCTATAAGTGCATTAGATTATAATGTGATTATATTGAGATTGAATTGTAAGATGATTATGTGTGTATATATGCAATTGTGAAAATGACACTTGTGTGTTTGATGAAATGTCTTGGAAGCATGTTTATTTACAATACATGTTTAATTGTCAATATGACTAATATGAAATGTGGAAAGTGTGTAACATGTTTAATGTGAATGCATGAGATGTTATTTGGAGGAAATGTGCAAACATGATTATTATTGTATATTGAGTGAATTATGAATACATGCTAGCATGAACATATGAGATGCATCATCATTGGTTTGGTGAGGGTGGTGAGCTCAATTGGGTTGAGAGCCCTCTTGAGGTGGCATAGAATTCGTTATAAATCCATGTGGGGCAATCCAGTTTGGAACCTCTGGACTGATCCTTAATTAGGGCTCCGGACTAGAATGGAAGAGAATATTCCCTAAAACGGAGTCTTTCGATGAGGTAAACCGACTTTGGAATCTCGGTTAGGTGGGATTGGGCGGCCCATAAAATCAAAACCCAATGGATGTGTGGAGAGTATGAGGGACTTGCGCATATCATGTTACATTATACTTTACTTATAATATGGTTATGATACATGAATATTTGCTTAACATGATTAAATACAAATGTATGTTGATATGGTATTCACAAAATTTGTAAAATTATATTTTAGACGTTCCTACTGAACGTGTGGTTACTCATCCCATGAGGATTAATATTTTTCAAAAAATGGAAAGGAGGATGTGAAGTCTCCCCAATAAAGTATTGGCGTGGAGCCGATCTTGATTTCATTTAAAGACTTATGTTATTTTATTTGAATGTATGTCCAGATTGTGGACTATATGCATGAGATGAACATATGAAAATTATTTATGTTTCGGGAACATATAATATTTAAGCTTTATGGTTGCGTACGTTTAAACATGTTTTTAAGCATGTGTTGTTCATGACTTATGATTTATTTCATTTTAAGTATGGTACTAAGCATAGTAGAATGCTAGACATTTTAAATAATGAACCTTCATCTATATTTATTTCTACATGTCCCACTTCTGAAAACAGTTGTGTTGATGAATTGTATTCTCATTAATGTCCAAGCATGTTTATGATTTAAATGAGGAGTATAATTGTCATGAATTATCATTTTGTGAATGCATGGGATGTGTAAAAATGATAATTAAGTTCTATGATTGTATGTTTAGGATGAGTAGAGGAATAAGAATGATAATCGTAATCACTTGGTAGATATGTTATAGTAACAGTCGAGTGAATACGATCCATCGTTATCCCAATAATGATGCATCGTAATACGGCGATGCATCGTAAACCCAATAACGATGCATCGTAAATGGTTGAGTGTTCTGTACAAAAATCCAGCAGGATGTTATGCATCTTTAGTGATGCATTGTAAATTTTGATGCATCATAACCAACATTACGATGCATCGTAATGTGTGACAGGGTGGATTGAGATAAAACTGGAGAATTGTTTGGGGAACCATGTATGGCCACGTGTGAGGCTATAATGGATTATTGAGGTTGAGTTATCCATGGGTTAATGTATGTTGGTAATTATGATTCTGCATTGATTCAATGATTGAGGTTGTTCATTAGGATTTAATAGACAAAATCGCCCTTATAATTACGTTGGAATGTAAGCAAGTTCCGGAATTGGTTCAAACTTCAATCGGGCATAATTCATTCATTTTAAATTGGAATTGAGTGTGGTTTTTTTTAAATAGAGTATTTTTGGATTATCTTTCCAATGGACTAAGTATCACTCCAAAATTTCAAACACACAGGAAATTAAGTTCTGAAATTAAACGATTTGTGAGTGCAAATCGGGTGGAATTTTTACTGTTCACCCCCATTTTCCTCCCCCTTAATTGGGTGTTAGAAATTGAGGCATGTCACTAGGTCTCAGCAGAGGTCCGAGTCGGCTGGCACAGTTCAGTCTAACTTTAGGGCGTTGTCGTTGCCTCAGCCAGCTAAGTTAGTACATGGGTTTTGAGCAGCGAGAGGGTCTACACCTGCTTGTAGTCAGCAGTCAGGGTTATAGGGGACTGTCCAGCAGGGTCAGTAGATATAGGGCCATGTTTTCACACTTGTCCTAGCAAAGGAGGTGCCAGTATTTTCAGTGGTCAAAGGTATTTTCTTGATTTCTCGCTCGTGGGCTAGGGTGTTGATATATTCAAGTGCATCACATTCATTCATATCTACTGCATTTGTTTGTGCCTTGGGGCTGGAGGTGTCATCACTTGAGTCACCATTGTCCATTGATACGCCTGTTGGGGATAAAGTTACCCTAGGTAGAGTGTGTCAATTTTGCGAGATTGAGGTTGTGGGACGTCAGCTAGTGTTTGACTTTGTGGTACTAGATATGACCAACTTTGATATCATTCTAAGTATGGATTGACTATTTACATTTAGAGCCACGATCGATTGTCTCCATAGGAGAGTGACAGTGTGCACACCTGAGGGTGATTGCTTTTATTTCGTAGGAGAGCGTAATGACTTCTATATACCATCACTTCTTAGTTCCGGTGTTTGGGAGAAGATTGAGTGCTTCTTAGCTAGTCTATTAGCCGAGGAGGATAAGGTTATGACTCATAGAGGGTTTCCACCGGTGGTGAGTGAGTTCTTAGATGTGTTTCTGGGAGACTTGACAAAGTTACCTCTAATGCGAGATGTAGTATTTAGCATTGATCTTACTCTCGGTACCGTATGGCTCCAGCATAATTGAAGGAGTTGCAAGAGTTGTTGGATAAGGGGTTTATACGACCTAGTACATCACCTTGGGGAGCTCTAGTCCTCTTTGCTAAGAAAAAGGATGGATCTTTGTGGTTATGCATAGACTACCAAAAGTTGAACCAAACAACGATCAAGAACAAGTATCATTTGCCAAGGATAAATGACTTGTTTGATCAACTAAGGGGTTCAATGTGATTTTCAAAAATCAACTTGAGGTCGGGGTATTACCAGTTGAGGGTAAGGGACGTGGACATTCCGAAGACAGCTTTTGGACTAGGTATGGCCACTATGAGTTTCTAGTGATGCCATTTGGTTTGATAAATGCATCGGTGTCGTTCATGGACTTAATGAACCGAGTCTTCAGTGTGTACTTGGATAGGTTCGTGGTGGTATTTGTGGACGATATTCTTGTGTATTTTTCTTCTAGGGAGGAGCATAAGATCCACTTGAGGAAGGTATTATATATTTTGAGGGAGCACCATTTGTATGCCAAATACGAAAAGTGTGAGTTTTGGCTAGCAGAAATAAAGTTCCTAGGACACGTAATGTCGAAATGAGGAGTTTCAGTGGACCTTTCAAAAATTGAAGCGGTGGTGAATTGGGAAAGGCCAAAAAATGTATTTGAAATACGTACCTTCTTGGGATTAGCAGGTTATTACAGGCGTTTCGTAAAGGACTTTTCGATGTTAGCGGAGTTGATGACTAAGCTTACTCATAAAGGAGTTAAGTTTGTGTGAAATGATGCTTACGAGCATTCATTTATGGAGTTGAAGAGTAGACTTACTAGTGCTCCCATACTGATAATTCTCGAACATGGTTTAGATTATGTAATCTACTGTGATGCTTCACGGGATGGATTGGGATGTGTGTTAATATAAACCAAGAGGGTTGTTGCATATGGTTCCCGATAGTTGAAGATCCACGAGCAGAATTACGTGACTCACAACTTAGATTTAGCGGTGGTAATTTTTGCTTTGAAGATGTGAAGGCATTATTTGTACGGAGAAAATTTTGAGGTTTTCTCCAATCATAAGAGTTTGAAGTACATTTTCACACAAAATGACTTGAACATAAGGCAAAGGAGGCAGGTGGAGTACATGGAAGACTACAATTTTGATCTTCAGTATCACTCGTGGAAAGCTAATATGGTTGCCGATGCCTTGAGCAGAAAATCACATAGTACTTTGGCAAGCATTACCATCTGAGAGTGGAAAATGATAGAAGACATCTCAGAAATGTAATTGTACGTTAGTGAGGGTGGTGAACCGACGACTTTGTTCACACTTATTGAACAACCTACTCTAGTGAGTAGATGGTTGAGGAGCATAGAAATGATAGTAAAGTGGAGAGCATTCGTAGTCAAATTTTGGGTGGCGAGGTGGTTGAAAATTGGAGTGTACATTTCGATGGAGGCATGAGATTCAAAGAAAAAATAGTTGTACCATTGGTGTGTAGGGATGAAGGTCTTAAAGAGTTTCATAGTTCTAGACTAGCAATATATCCCAGTGGTACCAAAATATATCACAACTTGCACCGACAGTATTGGTGGAAGGGTATGAAGAATGATGTCGCATAGTTTATGGCAAGGTGACTCATTTCTTTCCAATTCGAGTGACCGATGACATGGATACTCTTAGTCGGTTATATATTGATCAGATTCTAAGACTGCACAGAGTGCCAGTTTCCATAGTATCCAATAGAGATATGAGGTTTACGTCATAGATTTAGTAGAGTTTTCAAGCGGTACTTGATACAGATCTCCATTTTAGTACGGCTTTCCATTCTCAGACAAATGGTCAGTCAGAGTGTACTATAAAATTTTTGGAAGATATGCTTCGAGCATGTGCGCTTGATTTTTGTGGTAGTTGAGAGGATCACCTTCCATTAATGGAGTTTGTATACAATAATAGCTATCAAGCTAGTATTGAGATAGCTTCATTCGAAGCCTTGTACGATAAACCTTGTAGGTTACTGGTTTGTTGAACAGAGGTCAAAGAGACTATTGCCTTGGAACTGGATATAATTCAGGAGACTACAGAAAAGCTAAAGGTGATAAGACAGCGGTTGCTTACCGCTCAGAGTCATCAGAATAGTTATGCCAATAAAAGGCGACGGCCTTTAGCATTTGAGGTGGGGACCATTTCTTCCTAAAGGTCTCATCATAATGAGATTTGATGAGATTCAGGCATAACTGCAATCTAACGCCACAGTTTATCGGTCCGTTTGAGATATTGGATCGTGTGGGTGAGGTTGCATATCGTTTGGCACTGCCACTGCAAATGTTAAGTGTGCACAATACTTTTCACATTTCTATTTTGATAAAGTATGATATGGATCCTTCACATGTATTAGATTCGACAGATCTTGAGATGGAGGAGTATGTATCGTATAAGGAGAGACCGATTCAGGTTTTGGACTCTAAGGAGCAAATGTTTCAGGGCAAAACCATTCCATTGGTCAAAGTTCTTTGGAGGCATCATAGAGTCGAGGAGGCTACGTGAAAATGGAAACAAGAAGTCCGCTCAAAGTACCCCGAGTTCTTCACTACTTAAGGTATGTTTCTAATTTTGAGGATCAAATTCCTTAAAGGTGGGGAGGTTGTAAAGACTGAAACCAATTTTGGTTGGTTTTCATTTTATTCATCATTTTTGCCATAAATTCATTTTAAATTATGTTTAGGATATCTTATGGGAACTTGTTTAGAGGTTCCGGGAGGTTTTGGAAGCGTTTGGGTAAGTTTGAGAATTTTGGGTCAACAGGGCCCGGGATACGGGTTGGTGGGCCCAAAAATCCATAAATTTTTTAAAAAATAATTATTTTTTATTTTAGACCAAATAAAATGTTTAGAGAGTTAAGGAAGTAATTTTATAGCCGTAGGAGCTTTGAAATTGAAAACGAAAGTCAGGAGGGTACATTAAGTGGCTCGGGGTTATTTTGGTCATTTCGCAGCCCTAAATACTTTAAATATCTATAGTGTAGAGAATATTTTATATCTCTCTTGACCAAAACTCACGCCCAACTCTCTCTCTTTCCCACTTCATCTATCTTCCTTCTTTCTTCATTTCGGAGGCTATCGGCTTGGATTCGGAAGTTACTGGTGAAGGATAACTTGTAACACGAGTCAAGGGTTTCAGTTTGAACTGAACAAACTTTGATTTATTCAAGATAGGACTTGGAGGAATTCTTGGAAGTAGTTTGAAAAGCCTTCAAACTCGGGTAGGGGTGTTTCTTCTTTCTTAATTGTCGATTCTAGGGTTTTGGTGAATTTGGGGAGGTTTTGGATGAGTTGGCATATATGAGAGAAATGGGTGGGCTGTGGTATTGAGTTTTTTCTCTTTTCTTATGATTCTTACATGCTAGTATGGTGTATATTGTGATATATATGATGTATGGGTGTATATATGTAATGTGTGCAAAATGAGAACATGTGTAGCTATGTGTGTATTATATGTATATGTGCTCAATATGCATGAGTTAAAACATATATGTGACTATATGAAAATTGAGTAGATGAAATTCATGCTAGATATAATTGTAGCAAGTATATGCATTGGCAAAAGCATGAAAATTAAATGCTATGTGATATATATGTTTAAAATGTATATATGAGTGATTGTCAAAAAATTGTGTAAGTGTGTCGTACATGGGGTTTAGAGTAGTCCAACCATGTCACGGAAGTGGTATAATTATCCACTAGGTATGATCATCGGAGTTGCCCCATCATACCAAGGCTAAGGCCTAGAAATCGGAGGTTATCCATAACCTTGTAAGAGTCGAAGTTATCCACTCACATTTGGCAAACCAATATATTGCCAAGGTTGTATGATCCTTCGGAGTTGTCCAAATCATACAGGTATCATCGGAGATGTCTAAAGTCACATGATCGTCGGAGTTGATCAATCATGTTTACGTATCGAATTATGACCGAGAAGATGTATATATATCTTATGACTTACGTGTTTAAATTGTTAAGCGTGATATATAGACTAAATGCATTTAACCTTGAATTGCATTATATTGGTTGAACATGAGAATGTTGAATGTGTCATGTAGTGTAGCGACATACATATCATATAGGTCGGTGTCGGGTCAATGCCTAGGTGGGTTGGGGCATTCCTACTGAGCTCGTTGTTTTGGTCACCCCTTTCCCCCAAACTCTTTTACAAATAAGGCACCAATGACGGATGGGGCATAAACGTCCAAGTGGAGCCCCCTTATGGAATTTTGTATTTATTTTTAGATATTGTGGACATGGCTATCCATGCCAACTTGTGGCATGTCGATTTTGTTGTAGTTGTAGTCATAGTTGAATTACTAGTGCTTTTGAACTGTATACATGTAATTCATATGATGACTATGAACTTGAAAAACCATGATCTATGATATGTACATTTTGGGATTTTGTTTAATAGAGTGTATCATTTAAATCCAATGTATGTAATGTATGGTTTTGAGTATTTTAATTTGTGTGAAAATGTTGTATGGATGATTCCAAGGACTTAGGCTGCATTTTGATGTGAATGGGATGATTGTGATCACTTGAGAGAAATGTTGGGAATATAGGTTAAGTGATTACGATATATCGTAATCTCTGTCACAATTCATCGTAATTTGGCGATGCATCGAAGTACCTAAGACGATGTATCGTAAATCTAGTGAGAATGGGGTTGGAAGGACAGAACTTTTCACAAGATGTTTCGCAACATCAGCGATGCATGGTACATTACGATGCATCTTAACTAGAAAGATGATGTATTGTAATCCCATAGGGAAATTGAGTTGGAAAAATAGAACTTCTTGCAGGATGTTACACAACATCCACGATACATCGTAAGTGACGATGCATCGCAACTAGTATTACGATGTATCGTAATGCATGGCTGAGATGAACATATAGGTGTGTTGGGATAAGTGTGTGAGACTAAGTATACGGCCCATTGGAATTGGTTGATGTTTAATTGTGCATATACATATACATGTATGTGATTAAAGCTTCCGTGGTAATTTAGGGGATTAGATGGTTCATTAGGGCTTAATGGATGGGTTCACCTTCGGTTCTCGGGAGTTAAAAATTATGGCATGACACTTTTACCGATGACTACTCCAGGTTTGGAAATGTTTATCTGATGTACCACATGTCTAAAGCTTTTGGAAAAGTATGAGGCAAAAGTGGAGTGCAAATTAGGTAAACACATTAAGACCATGGAGGGGAGTACTTCTTGGGACAGTTTAAGGACCACATGGTTACTAAGGGTATTATTAGTCAGTTGTCTGTACCGAGTTTCCCTCAACAGAATGGTTAGCAGAAAGAAAAATATAACATTGCTAGACATGGTTAAATCAATGTTGAGTTATTCCACGTTACCACCTTCCTTTTAGGGTTTAGCTTTGGATGTAGCCACTTATACACTGAATCATGTTTTATCTAAGTTGGTACCTAAGACTCCTTATGGGCTATGGATATAGTGTAGATCTAGTCTGATGCAGTTCCATGTTTGGGGTTGTCCTGCACATATACGGATAGGATAGGTGACTAAATTGCAAGTAAGATCAAGAGTGTATTTATTTGTAGGATATCCAAAGGAAACCAAGGGTGGTTTATTTTTAATCTTGAGGATAGGAAAGTATTGGTTAACACCAATGTTGTATTCTTCGAGGTAGATTATATTATGAACCACAGACCCAAAAGTAAAGTTGTCTTGGATGAGATATCAGATTCTTTTAAAGAACCGGTGGTAGATGAACCAATCATAGATAATAAGATTGATGGAGCACAAGAGGCTATCACTAGTACACTTTCATCTTCTAGTACACCTATGTTCCGTTGTAGTGGGAGAGTCTCACGACCACCTGACAGATACATGTTTTGGGGAGAATCTTAAAAAACTAGCAGGTTCTCATGAAATCAGAATTAGAATCTATGTAGTTCAATCCAGTTTGGGAACTTGTAGAACCACCTGCTGGGATAAAACCCATCAGATGCAAGTGGATTTACAAAAGGAAAAGAAGAATAGACGAAAATGTTGAGATATATAAGGCAAGGCTAGTAGCCAAAGGCTTCACTCAACATGAAAGGATTGACTATGAGGAGACATTCTCATCGGTAGCCATGCTGAAGTCTATTCGGACTCTTTTAGCTATAAGTGCTCATTATGATTATGAGATATAGCAGATGGATATTAAGACTACATTTTTAAGTGACCATTTAGAAGAAGACATCTATATGAATAACTAGACGGGTTTGTGGTGAAAAGTCAAGAGCACCTAGTGTGAAAATTGTAGAGATCCATTTATGGACTCATGCAAGCATCCAAGAGCTGGATATGCGTTTGATCAAGCAATCAAGACATTTGGTTTTGATCAAAACACTGATGAGCTTTGTGTGTAC
Source organism: Cornus controversa (assembly GCA_026545225.1). Taxonomy (NCBI): domain Eukaryota; kingdom Viridiplantae; phylum Streptophyta; class Magnoliopsida; order Cornales; family Cornaceae; genus Cornus; species Cornus controversa. The sequence goes on from CM048850.1 coordinate 12,309,510, forward strand.
AAGAAGGTACTGGATTGCGTCGTGATCTTTCTTATTATTTATGTGGATGATATTATACTCATTAGAAATGATGTAGGGGCATTATTATTAGTGGGAATTTGGTTGTCTAGCCATTTTAACATGAAAGACTTGGGAGAAACCAGTTGCATCCTTGGGATTAAACTTATGCGTAATTGGAAGAAAAGAATGATCGGCTTATCCCAAACTACATATATTGATAAGATTCTGGTCAGGTTTGCTATCCAAAATTTCAAGAAAAGTTTCTTACCTTTCAGGCATAGAGTATCTCTTTCTAAGGCTCAATGTCCCAAGATGCTTAAAGAGGAAGAGGAAATGAGACAAGTACCATATGCTTCGACAATAGGTAGTCTCATGTATGCTATGTTGTGTACAAGACCAGATATATGCTATGCAGTGGGAGTTGTCAGTAGGTTCCAGTCTAACCCTGATCGAGATCACTAAACTGTAGTCAAGAGTATTCTCAAATATTTGAGAAGGACCAATGATTATATGCTTGTCAGACCAGGGATTATATGTTTGTCTATAGAGGTGATGAGCAAGTACCAGTTGGTTATACACAGATTCTGATTTTCAATAAGATGATGATTCTAGAAGATCTACATCAGAATTTGAGTTTACGCTGTATGGAGGAGTGTGAAGCAATCATGTATTGCTGATTCAACCATGGAGACTAAATATGTTGCAGCTTCTCAAACAGCAAAGGAAGTCGTTTAGTTAAAGAAATTCCTCTCTGATCTAGGAGTTATGCGACATATAAGCTCGCCTATTATACTTCATTGTGACAATAGTAGAGCTGTTGCTCAAAGCAAGGATCCCAGAAACCATAAGCGTGGGAAATACATTAAGAGGAAGTATCATCAAATCAGAGACATAATACAGCACAAAGATGTAATGGTAGCTAAGATCGCATCAGAGAACAACCTTACTGATCTATTTACTAAGGCGTTGCCGATTAAAGTATTTAATCAACATTTGGATAACATGGGAGTTAGATGTGAAAGAAACTGGCTATAAAGTGCAAGTAGGAGATTGTTGAGATTGTATGCCCTATATAGCACCAATTGAAAAGAATGACATTGGCTTATCAATAAAAATTTGTTCTTATCAAAAATATTTTTTATATATTATGAATGTTATGTATTAATTTGATTCAAAACCCGAATCGTAGTGTCCATTGACTACGTAATGACTTGGTGCGTGCATAGTATGGTTACTAAAGTTAGGAGCACAAGTCACTTATATTGCATTATCATAAAGTGTTTTGTTCATTCAGCAATAGTTGGTGGACTCCCTATTGATAAAGAACAGAACAGGATCGTCGAAAAGTTATTATCAAAGTAATTGTAAGGCCGTCATTGCAATTACTACTTGTCAGTGTTATAACGAATGTTATCCTCAAGTATGAGGGAGTGATGAACCCTAGGCATGGTTAGTTAGCACTTTGATATATGCGGTGGGCCACAGGGTCTAAAATCCAAATATGTTGGGTGTTAGTTGATCATGTGCTTTGGAACAAGCTTCCAAGATTTACATCTATACTGGCTAATTTATTATGGCTTAATTAGTTTAATCAATGGTAAATACAAGCGTTTGATTCTGCTTTAATAAAATTGGTATGCACCTTGGCACAGTGCACATGTTTTTATTGAAGGCTTATTGATTAAATAAGAAATAAAGTGACTTAATAAATATTCAATTGTTGATTTAAATTGAGGGCACTTATACGTCCATATCCAATTATGCATAAAGGGGTAATTTCATATAATTAACACGAGTGTTGGGTGTTGAGGCAATACAAGGTCTAAAGACAACACATGGTTCAACCATTCTCGAGTTGGAGTGCAACCATACTTATATAGTGAAATTAAGTTGTGGTTAATAGATTATTGAAAATTAAGATCATAGGATGACCGGGCCAATTTATAATCTATTGAAGCTAATAAGAGTTTGGGCCAATTTATAATCCTCACATTTAACCCGCGAATTGATTTAATGTGTTAGGGATATTTGTAATTTAATTATATGCTAAGAGTACTAGTAAAATTATATATAAATATATATAGGATATTTTAATATCCTGGAATATATATTAATATATATATAATATTTTATTTTTGGTAGGACAATATAAGATATGGAGTGTGATACTTTCTTTTTATACGAAAATATGATTGCATATATGGAAAGAGAAAAGTTGACTTAGGGAGAAACCTTCTTATAAATATGTCATATTCTCTCTCATATCGACATACACCACTGCGTAGAAACCAATTTACAAACCTAGGGTGTCTACGGCCGGCCAATATCAACAACGTTTTTATGTGCTGGCAAGTAGTCGACGTTGCATATTTCAAGGCATCCAATATTTAATAAAATTGATGGGTTTAACCACGAGGCTAAAGAAAGACCACTCCGAGCTCCCTAGGCAAAGAATGGATATTCTCTATTAAATACTCCGATCAGTCTTGTCGTATCTAGCGGAAAGCATATGATTTCTACTAGCAACAAAAGAAAAAGCACTTCCCTTCTCCCACCTTATTTGCCGTGTTCTGGAGATTTATTGCAATAAGAAATTTGATGTTCACAAGAGGATGGCAATAGGGAAAAGAACTCACCTTTCGTTGGCTCAAAGGAATGCTCTCGCATGACATTGGCTTCTAGTGAGTCAAATGCAAAGTGACCAATATGAAGAAGAGAAGAACAACCCACCCCCAGTAAATCCCCCACCACAACATTCTTATTCAAACTTTGGATGACATTCGGCATCTAGAGCAGTCCTTGACAAATTTTTGGCTTAACATCTATAATCAACACCACATTTGTTAGGACAATTTCAAAAATCCCCAGAACATTCACCATCGTATTTCTTTCTTTACAAGATTTAAGTAATGGGCATGCAATTACTTTCATATTCTTTCTTTTAATAAATTGAAAGGTTCGCTGTACATGAGCTGACTTGGAGGCAGATGCTATATTACAATTCTCCTCTCATATAATCGCCAGTCAAATAAATGGAAGAATTATGTATATGATCAATTGCTGCTGCAATGTTAACTAATGAATGGCAACAATGGATTCATCCCAATGCCAGATTCACCAAAAGTACCAGGCTCAGCATGCTTCACCCTACCAAAATATCTGATATGACGCAACAGCCTGGCCAGGAATGTGTTGTGGCATATTGTTGAGCTATCACACACCACTGCTACATGTTTGCGTGCTCTTGTTATGGCAACATTCATTCGCCGACTATCCCCCAAGAATCCAACAGCACCAATAGTATTTGACCGGACCTTTATAAAATAAAATAAAAAATAAAAAACAAACATTCATCAATTACCCTTATTTGAAGATAACATAGGAGTTTATGGAAAGAATTTTCTCGGGTATGATTATATTCTTCCAAGTTTGAACATGTACTGGAACTCATTCAATTCTGTTATGCTTCCAGGACTAACACTACCAAAAGAATCCAATATTAGTTGTGTGGTTAATGTGAAAAGGGATTTTGCATTCGTTCGACACAAATTGTAAGGTCTGTTGAGGTTGGACAACTAAAAACTCATATCCTTTCACAAAATTGCACATTGTATACCACAAAAAAAATATCATACTACGGCATCAAAAATGTATATACCACAAACACCATATCATACTACGGCATAAAAAAAATGTATAGATTATTGGGTCCATTAGATACAAACACCAATTCCTTGATTCTTAGTGAATATAGATTCAAGAAGCACATGAATTTAACCGTCAACAAAGGCACCAAGGACATAACATGGATAAAATTAAAATTTTAATTACAGAATTGTCATACAAGATTCGCATTCATGAAGTCTATTTTACTTCTATAGATTTCAGAAAGAGTATCACACAGAATGTGTTACCATCCAAGTCAATAATCAATTCATAGAAAACCCATTACCTAGTGTTGGTCCTCGTTATTTGTGTGTTGGGAGAGGTGAATTAAATAAAGACCAAACCTTTGGCATTATTTGCTCCAAGTTACTAAAGTCAAACTCCAAACAATTTCCTCATCCTTGGCTACCTAAGCTTTAACCACTACACCAAGCAATGACCCCTCAGAATTTATTAGAAGTAACGAGTGAACTAATGACATCTACTATGGATTCTCTCCAGGGATTCTCTTCGTACTGCTATGCACTTTCAGATCTGCCACCCTATCACAATGCACAATTTTCAAACCTTCACACATTGTCCGCTTTTTCCCCTCTACCAGACTCCTTATTCTTTTAGAACCTCAACCATTTCTTGTCCTTAATATTAACATTTAGAATATTTAAAGTTTATTTCAAGAATGAACGGTCTACCTTGAAAGGTATCATATCATTAAACTCCACCAAATATCTATGTAGGATAGGACTGCTGGACTCTTAGGAAGATAGAGGGGTGGCTTATGGTGCAACACAAATTAAAAGTTATCTTGCAAAGACAGTACTTCTTATTTAGATACCCAGTTTTGAACAATATATATTTACCAGTTCTAACTAATTCCCATATACTTTTATTCTGTCCTCTAGTTGCTGCTTAGAAGACGAAGTAAAAAAAAATGAGTACAATGGGATGAGCAAATATTAGTTGTCACCAAGTATTGACTATGCAATGAACTGAAGAAGACATGCAACTATGGATTAAAATAAATTCTATATAACATACAGCAAGTAAATAAATGAAGATGCACACATGCAAACTAATTCGAAATTGCACGTGGAGAAAGAAGAAAAATTCACATATTAAGATGATCTCGAGCAAAGCATGAAGGGGGATCAATGAAATAAAAGAGAGATGAAAACTGTAAAAGCAAAGTTACAGTGACACAAGCAGGACATACTAATTATATAACAATATGATCAGGTAAAGATGAAATTTGCAACAATTTGACCGCATTTACTTGTGTAATGAAAAAGAAGTAAGAAAATAAAAATAACAATGAAGCCTCTGTCAACTACAAATTCAAATTTTGTAAAAGATTGCCGTTCACTTTTTTTCAGTTTTCAAGTTTTGCAAAAGACTTACCATTTACTTTTTTTCAGTTTAGTTTGGCAACAGCCAGTAGTCCAATAGTGATGATTTCTAATGAAGCCAATATATAAGATAAGACATAGAAAAGAAATTTTTTATCTATGTAAGCATACTATAGCAAAAGTTTACAATTGTCAGTTTCATATTCTTTCTAAAAGATAAGTCACGAATAATCAAGGAAAAGTTGGAACAGCATATAAAATGTGCATAAAAAATCTCAAGATTAGTTGTAAACCTCAATTTTCCATTAATGATAAGACAATTACGGAGCGCCACTCCTACCTATGGGGGATGCTAGAAGGGAAAAACTAGAAATAGTCCTAACCATTACCGCTATTATTGCTCAAAATGGCTATTCTCATCCCTAACCTGCATCCTCACACTTGTGATATTTAGCTTTTACCATTACACCATGCAATGACCATAATTTTCCATTAAAGATATGAGGGGGGCAAAAAAATTTGGATGGGCGGGCTTAGAGTTCTCAAAAGATTTAAGCTTTGATGTAAGGCCACAAAAGAAGTAAAAAAAGTAGTGACATGGAAACATCAATGCAGCAGAAGAGAAAATTATTGACCAATTATATTGGATTACATATAATTTTTTAATGAGCAAGTATGTTAATGCAACTAATTTAATAAGAATACGAGTGGACCATCAAATCACTGTAGCAACTTGAAAGAAGAACTGTTGGAGCGCATTCAATCCAAACCTAGTATTTATAATCCTATTAGATTTTGTGGACATGGAATCCAATGAATCTGCCAAACATTATCTAGCATTGGAATTTGAGAGGTGAATCATCATCATCATTCCTGCCTTAATTCCATATTAATGAGGTCAGCTACACTAATTCTCTTTTTGCGGTCTTTTCTATTACAAGCCATTTCTCCTCAAATATTTAACTTTTTAAAAGTTATTTCTAATCATTTCAACCCATGTTAATTTCGGTCGCCCTCTCTGTCTCCTACCTTCTATATTCCTTTTCTTACCTGTGCATCTATAGGTCATCCTTGTATATGTCTATACCACCTAAGTCTACTTTATCTTATCTTATAACTAATTGGCATCACACCTAATTTCTCTCACATTTTGGTTTGTAACCCTAACTCTTCCTAGTTACTCCTATCAACCATCTTAACATTCATATTTCCACTATATGAACTCGTTGTTCTTATTTCTTTTTTAACATCAGACACTCTGCCATATAAAATAGTCGGCCTAATAAATGTCTAATAAAATTTACCTTTTAGTTTGTGTTATTCGTTTCTCACATAAATCCTACTAGTTTGACTTCATTTTGTCCAATCTGCTAGAGGCATTTTATGTGATAAACGAATAACACATAAATTAATAGAAAAAGTTTATAGAACAATTATTAGGCCAACTATTTTATATGGTGCAGAGTGTTGGGCATTAAAAAAGAAACAAGAACAACGAATTCATGTCTATACCACCTATAGGTCTTCTTTGCATATGTCTATACCACCCAAGTCTATTTTCTCTTCTAGTTTAGTATTTTTCTCTTTTAGTTGGTCATTGCTCCTTTAGGGCATATATTATTTTTATTTATTGTAATATTGTATTCTGAACATTGTGCATTACTGAATAACACAATACTTCCTCTACCTCCTCCGTCTCTCATACTCTATTTGTACAAAGTTTTACAGTTTAAGAGGTTCTAAAGTAGAGAAGAGAGATGATATCATCATCATTATCCTTGCCTTTATCCCATTTAAATGGGGTCAGTCACAAGAATTCTCTCTCCAATCTTTTCTATTACTTGCCATTTCTCCTACCATATTTAACCTTTTAACGTCATTTTTAATCACCTCATCCCATGTTATTTTTGGTCCCCCTCTCTGTCTCTTACCTTATATATATATATTTTTTATAAGTAAAATTTCATAGAAAGGTGCCCAAACGGGGGACGCGTCCCAAACACAACTCAAAAGTTAGAGACTTAAGCTATCTACAAAAGTCAAAAGGGACTCCGACGAAGTACAAACGAAGCCCTCCGACCAAAAGAAAAGGAAGCTAAGAACAGAGTATCTAAAAACACTCTAAGGATGCTCAATATCTTCAAAAGATCTCTTGTTCTGGTCATTCCATAAAGCCCACCATAAGCAATGAGGAGCAACCCTCCAAGAATGTCTAATGTCACGCCGCACCCGAAAGTCGTTCCAAGCTGTAATGAAGTTCTCCACTGACTTAGGCATGACCCACTAAACTCCAAAAATAACACAAAGCAAATCCCATCCCTCCCTCGCTCTAAGGCAATGAAGAAAATGATGATTAACAGTTTCCTCCACCTACTTGCACATACAACACCAATTTGCCAAGATGTGACCTCTCTTTCTTAGATTATCCATGGTCAGAATCTTCTCCATGGACGCTGTCCACACAAAGAAATCCACCTTCAAAGGAGCTCTAGAACGCCAGACTCCTTTCCAAGGAAAGAAAGGCCCGTGAGAATTCACTAAACTCTGATAAAATGATCGAACCTCAAATCTCCCATGGCTCGATCCGGTTCATACTAGCTCATCACACCCTTCCCCAGGACAGGCCTGTCCGTAAAGAAAGGCCAAAAACTCCGTCATCTCCTGCACCTCCCAATCGTGCAAGAGTCTCTCAAGCTGAATATCCCAAACCAGTCGTCCGCCATCAAGATGATAGCACTCAGCGACCATAATCTGTCTATCCAACGCAATTCTGACAAGTCTCGGGTAAAGCTTCCCTAATGATCTATCACCACACCAAAAATCATTCCAGAAACTTACAAACCGATCATCCCTCACCCTAACACGAATGTGTTAGGAGAATTCGTTCCAACCCTTCGCAATATATCTCCATAATCCAACTCCAACTGGTGTTCTCAACACAAGGGAGTACCATCCCCCTCTATCTTCTCCATATTTAAGACAAATAACCCGCCTCCAAAACCTATCCCTCTCCGTTCCAAATCGCCACAACCACTTCCTTAAAAGAGCTTTATTAAACAAATTCAATTTCCGCACCCCTAACCCTCCCCTCTGAATAGGGCGACAAATTTGCTCCCAATTTACCAAATGGTATTTAGGCTCCTCCCCCATGCCACCCCACAGAAACTTTTCCCGTAATCTATCCAATCTTCTCAGCACAGAAACCGGCAGAGGGAAAAGGGACATGAAATAAGTAGGGAGACTCGAGAGCGTGTTCTTTATCAAAGCCAATCTACCCCCTTTCGAGAGGTACTGTTTCTTCCACTCGGCTAACCGTCTCTCAAACCGATGCACCACAGGATCCCAAACAAAAGCTCTTCGCACCTTTATCCCCAGCGGAAAGCCCAAGTCAATGGAAAGGAGCCCACTTTACATCCCAAAATATTTACCAAAAACTCAATCTCTTCCACCTCCCCCACAGGAATAATCTCACTCTTCCCAAAATTCACCTTAAGGCCCGATACTGCTTGGAAGCAAAGCAGCGTCCCTCTCAGATATCTCAACTATGTCCTCTCAGCATCACAAAATACGATACTCCCTCTCAGATATCTCAACTGTGTCCTCTCATCATCACAAAATACGATAGTATCGTCTGCAAAGAGCAAATGAGACACTTCCAATTGGCAAGCAAAATTCCTCCCCATTTTGAAGCCTCTGTAGTAGCCCAAATCACAAGCTCTCTTCATCAATCTGTTGAAGGCCTCCATCATAATGATGAAAAGAGAAGGGGATAACGGATTCCCCTGCCTCAATCCTCTCGAGCTCCCAAAGAAACCAGAAGGAACGCCATTGACCAAAACCGAGAATCTCACTGTGGAGTTACAAAATTTAATCCAACCTCTCCATCTCTCCCCAAACCCCATCCTCTCCAGGAGGTAGATCAGAAAATCTCAACACACATGATCATACGCTTTTTCCACATCAAGCTTACAAACCACCCCCAATTCACCAGTGCAAGAACGGGCATCCACACATTCGCTAGCCACCAAATTCAATCTAAGCGCTAGGATTTTGGCAATGATTTTGTAGATACTCCCCAAAAGACTAATAGGTCTAAAGTCCCTAACATCATCGGCCCCTCCCTTTTTCGGAATCAAAGCAATGAAAGTAGCATTCATAGACTTTTCAAATTTTCTACAAGCATGAAAGTCATGAATAGTAGCCAACACATCCCTTTTCACCACCTCCCAATTCTGATGAAAGAAAGCCATAGAAAACCCATCTGGACCCGGAGCTTTATCCCCCTGGCAACACTGTAAAGAAAATGTCACCTCCTCCTCAAAAGGTCTTTCCAAACGGTCCCTATCCTCTGTAGAAATCATGTCAAACTCTAAGCCCCCTAGAAGGGGTCTCCAATCCACAATCTCATTATACAGCTACTGATAAAAAGACATCACACCTCTCGCCACTTCTTCTTGTTTCTTCAGCACAGTTCCATTAATTTTGATCCTCCCGATGTAGTTGTTTCTCCTATGAGCATAAGCCATCCTATGGAAAAACCTCGTATTTCTATCCCCCTCTTTCAGCCACAAAACCCGGAATTTTTGTCTCCACGAGATTTCTTCCATAACGGCAATCTCCTCAATTTTCACCTTATACTCCTCCCTTTTCGATCTCTCCTCTTCCCCCAAACCCTCCACACTCTCCCTCCTATCTAACTCTGATATCTCTCCCATAATTCTGTTCTTCCTCCATTCAAGATTCCCAAACGTCTCCCTATTCCACTTCTTCAGGTCCCCATTCAATCTACGAAGCTTCCCCACAAGCACAAAACTGGGATTACCCCGGATCTCATAACCGATCCACCATTGTTGCACCATCTCCTTGAATCCTTCCACCCAAAACCACATATTCTCGAACTTAAATGGCGTTTTCCTCTTCTCAAACCCCCACAGGCCAGTAATAACGGAACATAATCAGATGTAAGCCTTGTCATTACCACCTGAGTCACATCCGGAAATCTCTCCTCCCAGTCTCCCAAAATCAGAAACCTATCCAACCGAGATAATGTCGGATCTTCTTTGCCACTAGTCCACATAAAGTGAGAACCTTCCAAAGATAAATCAATCAAGCCCTCACAATCGATAAATTCCGAGAAGGAAGTCATGGCAGTCATCCATCTCCCTCCCGAAGACCTCTCATCTGAGGATTGAACAACATTAAAATCGCCCCCCACACACCATGGGACCTTCCATCTCCTGCGAATATCAGACAGTTCCTCCCACAAAGGACCCCCTTCCACATCCTCCACCGGACCATACACTCCAAAGAACATCCACTCAGCTCCATCCTCTTCTAATTTGAACAAACAAGAGATAGAAAATCTCCCTTTCTACACTTCCTTTCTGGACATCCATCTCTTATCCCAAATCACTAAAATACCTCCAGCCGTCCCTACTGCATCAAGCGCCTCCCATTCCAAGAATCTCCCTCCACACACACTTCTCACAGTCTCATTAGATGCATTGCTCAACTTGGTTTCTTGGAGGCAAATCATTTGAGCCCCCCACTTATGCAAACCCAACTTCACCACCTTCCTCTTGCTCAGGTCATTAAGACCCCGAACATTCCATGTCACTCCTCCCTTCATAGTTAACACAGAAAATAAGATTACGAAGCTCTCTTTCACCCTTCCAAGATGAGCTTTTCTTTCTCCTAGCAAGTTTCTGTTTCCCTTCTAGAACACCAAAAATTCCTATGTTCCTCTCTTCTTCTCCTGCATATGTCAACCTAAGATTCTAACCCATCCCCTCTACATTACTTCTCAGCCAACTTTCCACTTCCTCATTCACAGTTCGATTCCCCTCATAATCCCCTTCTTCAAGGCCCAAGGCTGCCAAAGGGTGTGTGAGGCCCCAACCTTCCCCTTTCTCATCATTCCGCGTCACAATAGCATGATTAAGGTCGAAAGGATCAGAAGGAATATCTGTTGAGTTGAATTCATTCCCAAAGTCCACCCCACTGTGCATCTTCATCTCATTCATTAAAGTTGTTGCAGCTTCTTTCTGATGGCTCAGTTGAATTCCTTTTCCAACACAGAATAATTCCACCACTGAATCTGTCCGACTTGATTGAAAGTTCTTGAGGATCATTAACCCTCAGGCTAAGTTCCCCACCCATCTTCTCTGTTGTCTGAAACTGCCTCAATACACTCCTTCCTCCATTAATTGAGCAATCACCCCGACCTACGCCAGATCACCCCACTCTCATCGGCCTCCTTATGTCGCCTCTCCAACACTGCCACGTCGTCAGCAGAGTTATAGCCATTGAAGCTCTGTGAGATGCGCTGAACAAAAGGTTTATGAAGATCTTTGTATGTTCTGTTCTTCATCGACCAATAAACCTCAGAGATATTCCCATTTAAAACAGGCCCAATTTTCGTTAGCCCAAATGTAAGTGGCCCATGAGAAGTGCCTTTACCTTCCTTGGGCTTGCAGTGAAACTGGCGTTGGAGCTCCTTCGGACTCGAATGGCCCAATTGTTATGACTTATGGCCCAACCCAAACTGATTACAATCACTATGTCCTTCCTCTTCATAAACTGGGCTTGAAAGTGGCCCAAATCTATTACAAGATTTGAAATTAGGCCCACCTGAATTTGAATTTGTATCATAGCCCCTATAGTCATGTGAGGTTTTAACCACGTGTCCCAATCTTTTTGCTCCACATATCTCACCAGTTGTCTCCCATTTCCTCTGCCTGTTAAGTTCAATCAAGCCACATGTCCATTTTCTTCTGCCCTCCTTTCCACGCGTCTATAGTCCCTGTCCTTGCGCCCTTTCCATCCTCAGGCGTTCCTTCCTCTGGTGAACCCACTCGGAATCGTCATGACTGATCCATCGGACATCCTCATCCCTCAATCTCCACCATTCCTCCTCTGTCATGAGCTCCCTTTCATCCACCTCACAAGAGATGCGACAAACAGAACCATCTCCATCGATTTCACCTCCATAACAGCCACCTTGTAGCAGAAACGATTGTCTTCAATCCAAACAAAATCTAGGATGATGCCTCCTTTTATCGAGATCGTAACCTTTGTAGCATCTCTGGTAACGTCAGCATCCACCCCCACAAATCCTCCATACACCTCGCCCACAACAATGAACAGAGATTCACACCAGACATGTAACGGTAATCCAAACAGTATTATCTAGCATTCTTTCCTCACCCTTAAACCTCCAAAGATTCCAGCCCTAAAATACCACACATCAATTCTCGAGCTAGCCTCACCCCATGTCCTTCAACCTTCGAGCAAGACTCTGACTGCTTCGGCATGCAACGACAACTGAAATAGCATAAGGGAGTCTGGCATCGGCACCACCCTTACCCCACAAGAAACTCACCAGACCTTCGAAGCCCATTCTGCTATTCTTTCCACCAGCCCAACATCTTTATCAAACTTCCCAATAAGACATGCCCTCAACATCTCTCTTCTCTGCCATATTCCGTCGTCTTCCACTTTGAGACATACCCCTCTCGTCTCTGGCGCAGGCAACACTACCGTCTTTCCCCCAAAAATAATTGCAGCAACCGAGCAACCTCTACATACGAACTCTTCCGACTCCGATCGATGTTGCTCACACCTCTCTCTCATTCTCGAATCCAAAGTAAGCTCAGTCAGCAAAACAGATTGATCTATGCTTGCAATCTGTTTTGAGCCTCTGTCTGGAAAATCATCGATCTCGTCAAAGCCACTGCTCCGATCTCGCCAAAGCTATCGTCACCATCCTCCCATGCCACAAGAGAGAGAGAGAGAGAGACAACAAACACAAAAATCTTTTCCTCTTGTTTGAATTTTATTTGCTTTAAATCTCACTATCATTGGGCGCAGTTAAAGGTCTTCTTTACACATGTCCAAACTATCTTAGCCCTCTTACCTTATATTACAACTAGTATTCCTCGCTTCACCAACGCTTTTCTAGGTCTCTAATATATGTGTCCAAACCATCTAAGTTTTCTCTCTCTAATTTTCTCACCAATGGGTGCTACACCTAATTTTTCTCTCACACTCTCATTTGTGACCTTATCTCTTCTAGTCACTCCACTCATTCAACCATATCTTAACATCATCATTTCTGCTACATGAATTCGTTGTTATTTATTATTTAAAGAGAGGTGAATATAAGACTATTTCTTCTCTTTAAAGTTGTATTGGGTTTTATTCAATTTTTATTGTTCTAAAAGGTAGAAAATATTTCATCATCTCTACTAGGTTGATTTTTGGGAAAGAAAACTATAGGAAACAATCATGAATCAACAAGAACCTTAAAAATGTTCATAATGATTATTCAAAATTAATTTGACATATGGGCTAAAAAGATGTTTGAATGAAAATCAAAAGGTTTTGTGCTGTGATTGCAGGAAATTTTTGGATAAAAACATATAATTTGAAAAGTCCAAATTATGATGCTTCTTTTGAAGAGACCATGGAAACAAACAATGTAAAATCCTTTGACCTACCTTAATCATTACAAGATTTGAAGCGTAGTTTTAAAAGAAATCATTAAACTAAAAAAAAAAAAAGGAGAAAGAGAGAGATGAATTCCTACAAAAAAAGGTAAAATAGTACATCAGATTAGAAAGTAAAAAATATAGAAGGAACATAGAACATCTTTATTTAAACTACTGAATGATAACTATGATTGCATAACAATTTTAAAGGAATACCATTGATATGATCACTGCATCAGCTTCCCGACCCTGAAAGCTATCAATAGTTGCAACCTCAATGCCTCTGGCCTCCGGAAGCTCATCAAGTCTGTCCCTCAAGAGTTGTACCTGAGCAACATAGGGAGACTGCACCGCGATGGCTGTTGGGCTAACACCTATGTAAAATAAAAATAAATAGGAACCATAGAAACCATTCAATACATGCTTGACTTTCCAAATATATCAAAGACTGTAAAGGTAAGAATTATTTCGGTTAAAATATCTGCAAGTTAGCCCTCTAGCATTCATAAAGAGTACAAATTTTTATGTCAAGAAAATCACACTATCCTCTATGTTCTCAGTCCTCACTCAAATGACTTTCCTTAATTGGTGTGCCCACCAGCTTTCAACAAAGGATGCATGCACGAAGAGGTATTCTTGTGGCAACTTCAATCCAAAGAAAGGGTCGAGAGAACAAAAAAAGTTGAAGGTTCTTTTCACCAGTTACTTACAAATTAAAAGACTGGTGGTGTAAATTGAAAATGATTGTTATTTTAGTGTGGAAATTGTTGATGTTGTCAACACAAATGGCGAAAAGTAAAGTAAATTGACCACCTCAATTGAATTGCCTCAGTTTCAATAAGTAGGACAATGTGGGTGCTGACGGGAGGGTAATGTTTTTCTGGAGTGTGTTGATGCTGTAAACAGCAATTGGCTAAATTGATTATTACAAGGATAAAGAAGTGGAGGCCACCACTATCAGATTGCCTCAAAGTTCCAATCTTTAGAATGAGAAGGATCTCAATTCTCAAGGGGAGTACAATGTAAGGTAGAAATCCTAGAATCAGTGAGGTAATATAATTGAACTCAACCGAGCTTTGTCCCAATTATATGGGGTTGGTTAGATGAAACTTGTTTTGCCATTGCACTCTATTTAGGTCATATCTTTCGTAACTATCTCAACCAAAAATTAATTTTGGTCTTCCTCTAACATTACCCTCAATGGGGACCATGTCACTCTACCTCAATAGTGAAATTTTGTTATTCATCGTAAATGGCCACACGGTCTTTGTCAATGCTCTCCAATTTGATCTTCAATTAGAACTACTTCTACCACCTCATAAGTATGTTCACTTTAGTCTTAACTTCTCCTTTTCCAACCACATCTATTTCACAATTCACAGTTCAACTATGCTAATTTTATGACCTGGTTATCTCTTTGTTGCTGAACCTGTCCCAAAAAGATTGCCTGGTGCTGCAACTACTTCATATCCTTCGAAATTCATAGTTATATTTCAAGCCCGCAATACATGGAAAACACTCCTCAACTTGACCGATGCCATCTTAATTTTATAAGCAACATTATCTTTAATCTCTAGATTTTCTACCAATTATGAAAAATAGAATTTATGTGGCAAAAATGTTCATTCTGTGGTATTTCTTGACTTTTGACGCTTACATTTGATCTCTAGATTTGCTAAAGTTACGTTCCACATAACCGGTTTTACTCCTACTTATTTTGATCTTTCTTGATTGTATAATTTCTATCCACAATTTAGCACCTACCCCTACTTTAGTTCCATAAAATTAAACAGTAGCATCAACGGATGGAATACACCATGGCTTAACCTAAATATGTTTAATCAGTTCGTACTCAGGAAAAAAGATAAGGTGCCTACAATATTTTGGAATTCACTCACTCTTATTGTGGTTATTCTTAAAATAGTTATTGTTATCATATATGTCATTTGCTATGTTAGTATATCTATTTAGGGTAAACTGCAAAAAAAAAAAAAAAAACCCTGTTATATAGAGATTGTGCACGAAACACCCCTTCAGTTTAGTATGTGCATATAACCTCCAAATATTTGATAAATCTGTGCAAATACCCTCTCCTGTTGACCGTCAATTCTGACCCAAACCCCAAAATGCCCTTTTTAAATGATCAGAATGCCCCTCACAGCCTTCTATAAATTTTAACGCCCTTGTGCCATGTTTAGATGCCTCTCTTATTTTTCTCTCTCTAGCTATTTTTCTTTCTATACAACGTCTCTCTCTCTCTCTCTCTTGCTTACAATCTCTATTTCTCTCTCTACACGTAATAAATTCCTGAACTTAAAACATGAATACCCACTGATGAATGCTTTCAGCACAAGTGGGGTGAACTCCAGCAAGCAATACATGCAAAAAAGCAATCACTCTTTACAACAAAAACTGAACCAGAGAGTTGCATTGACCCTAGTGCACAAGCAACTACAACACGAATCCATTTGAAAGAAAAAGCCAATACAAGCTTCAATCAAACAACATTTCAAAATGAAAAGACAAGGTCTATCTCCTGATGGCAAAACATGAGTTTCAACCTCTTAATACTGCAATGACTGTAAACTGATTGAAGCAAATGACAAAGGTTGCAAGATTCAATGAACCATGCTCTTTAGAGATGCAAACTCAGAGTTTCACCCATTACTCATGTTGTGAAAGAATTTCTAAGCAGAGCATGAGATAAGTCCATAGAAGAATTTCTAACCAGAGCATGAGACATGTCCATAGGAAAAGGTCCTCCTTTATAAGAGTAATTTAGTCCATAGAAGAGGAAGGGAAAAAGAGTTCCAATGTCAGAGGATTAAGTTATGTTAGCATTCGATTATAGATTTCTTGATTAGAGGATTCAGAGTTTGCATTTTCAATGAGTGATTTGCAATGGATGATTAGGAATTTCTTTGATATCCACATGGGTCTTCGAATAGAGGATTCAATGAGTGATATCCACATGGGTCTGTTAGGAATTTCTCGAATATCCACATGGGTCTGTTGGGTTTTCTTGATTAGAGGATTCAATGAGTGATTCAAAGTCTTCGATCAGTGCATGTAGCTAGTTCTACATGGGTCTGTTGAAGCAATTGAACTGCTGTGTGTATGTGTTGTATCTTTGTGTGTGTGTATATACATATAAAGGAAGAGAGTGTTCTGTGTATATGTGTTGTAGCTTTGTGTGTGTATAGTGTGTGTATATATACATATACATATATAGAGAGAGAGAAAGAGAAGAGAAAAAATTGAGAGAGAAAAAACAGGGGTACAAGAAGGTGAAATGGGCTGGAGAGAGAAAGAGAGAGTGAGAAAGAACAAAGAACGAAAGCGAAGAGATAGAGAGAGAGTGAAATCATATAAGGAAATGTCTTTTTTGGACATTTTGCTTCTTCATTGGTTTCTTTCCATTTTGCTTCTTCATTGGTTTCTTTCTTATTTCTTGTATTTGGTTATAAGGGTATTTTAGACATTTCTATTGGAAAATTGACAAAATGTCCTTATTTGCACAATTTCAAGGGGATTAATTAAACGTCCGGGGGGTATTTGCACATATTTTATATAGCAGGGTTTTTCTTTTTGCACTTTACCCATCTATTTATGACACATTTCTTTCTAGAACCTGCTATACAATAGCATTAGAAAAACTGTCACAGGCTTTTTCCAAGTGTATAAAAACCATATAGATATCTTTTTTTCTTCTATTAAAACCATTCTACAGTTTCTCAGGAAATAGATAACATCTGTTGTATGACCTTTTGGGCATTAGTCCAAACTGGTTTTTCAATACTATTCCAAGTCTTACTCATTGCTTACTCTTTTTGAAAGTTTTGTAGTATGACTTATTAGTTTGATAATGCAATATGGTTTTATTAAAAAACTTCCTTAACTAACTCATGTCACAATCCCCAGAAAAACCTTTTTCTTCTAATCTTCGTAAGGTTACCATATCCTTCTAAATTTAAGCTTTACATATATCTTCTATACGACAACTTCTCAACCTAAACTCCCCACCTCTCTTTAATTTATTTATCTTGCATCAAGACCCTTAGATTCTCAACATTGGTACACTTCACACTTAAAACTTGTGTTGTTCCTATCTCTTGGCTAAGCAAGTTTATATATTCCTGTCCAAGCCTTTTGTCTTATATCTAGTATTATTATTTTTTATGGATAAGTTTGTCTTATATCTAGTATAAAAACACTCTGTTCACTTACTGCTTTTAACTCATTCTTTACAAATTTACATCTTTCAAAAATTTCCATATTTTTAGTGTTTTGCCTAGTTTTATGACACGACCCTTTTGCTTTCACTATGGTTTGAACTTTATTCCACCACCAAAAATACCCTTTAAGAGTAATTCCCTATTTCATTCCACAAGAACCTCTTTTGCCATTCTTCTGATATATTTCGGCCAGCATAAAACAAATTACAAAAGTACCATCTGTCTAAACTACATGAACATGAATTCATAAGACAATTTATATGAATGACCCAAAAATCAAAATATATGGCCCTAGTAAAAGCTAAATGCTTGACAAGGTCTCATGCAACCAACTGCAAGCAGATAACATTTGAGGTTCGTGAAATTATATATATATATATAGATAGATAGATAGATAAGCTTTAAAAATTTTAAAGTTAAATTTTTAATATTTGGATAAACGTACTCATTATCCAAACAGTGGGTAACCTAACCCTAATCACCCACGTCTATTGCCAGTTTCCTCACGTTTATAATTAATCCTGAATGAGCACGGTTGGAAACACTCACTTCTATTAGAACAATCAAGTTAGAGAGAAATATGTGAAATACGAGGAAGAAGGAGAACCGTGAGAGGAAAAAGAAGACATCAGAATAGCAACGCCATTGAATAAGAAAGCAAAACCAAGCAAGTTGAATCTTACCTTCTTTGTTATATGACAAATTTAAAGAATTAACACTTGTTAATATTCATAAAAATTCTTATGTGCATATGAATTAATAAGGGTAAGACATAGCTGGGTTCCATGCAAGCATAATTGTTTATGTAAATCGGATTAGTGATTAACATGCTCGGGTGATAAATCGAACTCAAACAATAAAAGCTGTTCAATATATATTGATTTACATGCATATGCACTGATGATATAGTTTATGTGTGTACGTATAAATATAGTGATTTACATGCATATGCACTGATGATATAGTTTATGTGTGTGCGTATAATATATATATATACACACACACATCTATAACTGTATGGACTTGAACAGGACACCGGGAATAGATGTCAACTGGAGTGTGCATAGGTAATCCATAGGGAATTAAATTTGTACATATATTTAAGTGAAACTAAAAAAACAGAATAAACCCATATTAGAAACCATGGCCAATCCATATTTTTTGGCATGAAATTTGGTTAAACTATTTAATGATTTAGTACAATTTTAGAATTCAAGATAGATTTCATAGGGTAGAATCACAACCGAATGACTTGAATCAATTTCAAGATTGATAGATAGGGGATTTTGTGGCCCGAGCTTGAGTTGGAAAGAATTGAAAACATTGTTGCAAACATTGAATTTAGAATCAAAATCTGAGTGAATCATTGTATCTTTTGATTTAATTTTTATGTAGATGAGTTCATCTCATGTAGTAAAGTAACTACCTCATTGGGTTCATTTCCATGCAAAAGGTTGGTGTTCCCTACCTACTATTGAGTATCACATGTAAGATTGGATGTGTTCCCCACATAATGTGTTGAAAAGGTTGATTTGTTCCCTACTTAAAATGTTATATTTAAGAGGTTGGATATGTTCCTTACCTGTGTAGTTCATGTGTTTGTTATCTATGAGGTTTGACGTGTTCCTTACCTGAGTTTGGAATATGGTCCCTTATATGAGGAGTTAAAGTGTAAAATATATATTTAGATTCAATTTGATAGTTAACCAGGTGGATTAACTTAACATAAAATTACCAGCAGAAAGCTTATAGGCTAACTATTACGGGCCACACGTGTTCAGATTTAATAATTATTATGCGACACTTCATAATAACATAGTTGTACATTAAGGTGACGTAAAGTTACTACTTGTTGAGCAGGGATCTTGCCGAGCTTGTGAGCTCACCGTTTTCTTAATATTTCAGGCAATTGATGGCCGTAGAGTTGGCAGTGAAGACCAAGAACAATTTAGAATTTGGGTCATTTTCTTACTTCTTGAGAGGTTTTGAAGTGAGGACTAAATGTAATTTTATACTTGATTGGATAATTTACTAATTACTCTTTTGAGCTACTTGATTCCATTTAGGTTGATGAATTGGATATGTTAGCATAATATGGTCCCTTATATGAGGAGTTAAAGTGTAAAATATATATTTAGATTCAATTTGATAGTTAACCAGGTGGATTAACTTAACATAAAATTACCAGCAGAAAGCTTATAGGCTAACTATTACGGGCCACACGTGTTCAGATTTAATAATTATTATGCGACACTTCATAATAACATAGTTGTACATTAAGGTGACGTAAAGTTACTACTTGTTGAGCAGGGATCTTGCCGAGCTTGTGAGCTCACCGTTTTCTTAATATTTCAGGCAATTGATGGCCGTAGAGTTGGCAGTGAAGACCAAGAACAATTTAGAATTTGGGTCATTTTCTTACTTCTTGAGAGGTTTTGAAGTGAGGACTAAATGTAATTTTATACTTGATTGGATAATTTACTAATTACTCTTTTGAGCTACTTGATTCCATTTAGGTTGATGAATTGGATATGTTAGCATAGTCCCACATTGCCTGGATACCTTTGGGATGTGCGGTGTATATACAAATGGGCACCCTCTCCTTGTAAGCCGATTTTCAAGGATGAGTTCTACCCATGGGTTTATAATGGTATCTGGGCAGGTGTATCCCAGGGGTGGGTCAAGTTTGTATCTTTTGCCTTGCATGGAGGGGGAGGGTCGAGTGTCTCCAACCCTAGCGCTGAGGGGGAGTGTTAGCATAGTCCCACATCACCTGGGTACCTTTGGGATGTGCGGTGTATGTATACATGGGATGTGACAGTTTGGCAATCATCAAATTCATTAGTGATTGATTCTCAGGTTACGCCAGCTAGGTCACTCAATATCATCAAGTAATTGGGTTGCGTCAAATCAAGTAGCAACCTTTAATTTTCTAGGGTTGTTTATTATATTAGAAATAATAGGATTAGCCTAGCAATAAAAGATTTACATATCTAATATCTAAATTACCCTTAAGGGTCAGTAAGAATTCATTTATGCTTTTTAAATACATGAATGTCAAGGATGGCACAAAATAGTAGAGAAGATTATGTTGTCAGCGTGACAGTATTATGTGACAGATAGTGTGAGTTTCCCCATGCAAAATTAGCTTAATTTTCACTAAGCCATCAAAAAAGAGAGACACCCTTGATCCCATGCATTGAGTTTTAAACCCCTGAAATCTTTCAATTGAGGCTTCTTAGTATTCACCCCATGCCAATAGACCAATAGATCATTAAAATAATTTTCACTTGTTGACTGAAAATATTTTCATTTCATTTGGCCTGAACCATGTAAAACATCCAACATGTTATGCAACGTGTATCTATAATAGATTCAATTCATCATTAAACTAATGCTTCAGAAAAACAATGAAGATGCAGAAAAATATTAGCCTTAAATTTTTTATCGAAGAGCCAAGTACTCGTACCAGCAGAAATCAGAGAGAAGACATGTAGCACAACAATATCTGCTTCCCCTTCATTGTAAAAGGAGCCTGTGCCAGCCGGGTCCAAATACTCCTCACAACCAACTGACAAAGATCCATATGGCATTCTTGTATCAAGTAATAGTAATGGGCACTGTGTTGACCATGTGGGCTGCAATCATGTATCATAAATGTTAAAATCATGCTTCGTACAACTTATGTGAAAAGATCACAAGGGAAAAGATAAATAAAATATTTAGGAACTTCTATTTTCTTTTTCTTTTTCTTTTTCTTTTCTTTTTTGTTTGAAATTCTTTTTTTTATTTATTAATATTAACAAGGTCTTCAACCAAAGAATTACTCAAAATAACTTTTTTTCCTTACCTAGGAACAATAATACAAAAAGATGGGGAGATAGATGGTGATGTAGTAAGTAGGATTGGAGTGGGATGGACAAACTGGAGGCAAGCTAGTTGTATTCTTTGTGACAAAAGAATACCAAATAAATTAAAAGGAAAATTCTATAGAATAGTTATAAACCAGCTATTTTATATGGAGCGAAGTGTTGGGAGTTGAAAAAGACAAAAGAACAACCAAACCAGGGATCCTGATGCAAACCGAGAAGGACATTGCAGCAGTGACGCTTTGATCTCATTCTCTGACCTATGTATGGAAGCATTGATGGCAACATCATTCATGTAGAATGAGGACGCTAAGTTAGATGATAGAAGTAACTAGAAGAGATAAGATTTATAATGAATGTGTGAGGGGAACACTAGGTATAGCGCTTATAAGGGCATCTTTTTTCGTATAAATGATAAAATTAGAGAAAGTATACTTAAGTGGTATGGCCAGATTCACCATAGACCAAAGAGGAAAATTAAATCTAAGAAAAGACATGGTACATAATAGGAAAGAATGGAAAAGAAGAATTCATGTGGCCGACCCCATCCATATGGGATAAAGGCAAGGATGATGATGATGATAATTAAAAAGGTCTTTAAACTCTGATTGTTCAGATGGTATAACTGATTCGACTTAATACTAAATCAATGTCTGAAATAGCTTATTAATGAAAATGGATTAATATGAAGCTCTTTTCAACCCTGTGGTACTTTAAAAATCCAACAAAGTGGAAGTTTAGGGTTGTGGTGCATATAAACAACCCAAATACCAAACACTAACATAGGTAAAAGGTGTCAGACTCAATAAACATGACCACTCCTAAGGTTTGGGATAATATCACAAGGGTTTATTTTCTTAAATGTAGGGAGGTAGCTGAGATCATATTGGATGGCTGCAAACAACATCTTTTATATGTAGGAGGTAGCTAAAATCATGTCTATGCTGCTGAATCTTCACTACACTACCACGGTGGGTTTGTTTTTAATACCTCAACTGCATAATGAGGCAGCTTTGCATAAGATTGTGAATGACTGCATTCATTCCACTCCATTGCCTTCTTCTTAGCTCTATACAATTTCATCCTATATACATGTACACCAGATTTTTCACAAGTCCTATTAAACCCCCACCCACCACCAAACCCCACCCCCAGGCCCCACCCTTCCTCTAGGTCCATAAGATCAGAACGATCCTACATACTCAACTGGTATTGTACTATATCAGTTGATCCCATCAATAATCCATCACAACCACCTAAAACTCAAAAGTAAAATAAAATGGTCGTATGATATTAGTCATACAGAGAGACAGAGAGGGAACAATAAAAAACTGATGATTCAGATATAATAAGATTTTCATGTGTTACACCAATAAGTTCAGTGGTATATATTCATAGAAGGCCATTGATTAGAATGAGAGATGTCTGTACAGACCTAAATATTGACACTTTTAGTTTGATATCTAGGGCCATTACTTGGTTCAATGGAAAAATTTAGGACTGTTAAGTGTGAGTTCAAGTGTGAGAATGGCCACTTTGGGGCGAATATTTCCAAGTTTATTATTATTATTTTTATCAATTCAGCCCCTCTAGCAACTCAAAAAGGACAAACACTCTGCAAGGGCTTTTACTTTAAAATGCATTACTAGTGCAAGCTCTAGTAGTGAAAATAAACTTTTGCAATAAAGAAATCCTACTGTTAAAACAAAAAAGAAGTCCTATTCTGGAACCCTGTAAAAAGATTCAGAGGTACAAACCTCTAGTCCAACACAGCCAGGATCCATTAAAAGACACAACATAGTTGTAGGCCCTGAGAATTTATAGATTAAAAACCTTGTGGTTAATTTGATTCCTTGTAGTACGCTCAGAATAGGAACTGAGGTAATAAGAATTTCCTTTCAGAACATTCTTATTACTTGTTAGAAGTTGAAGCATATATAAGGACATTCACGTTGCCACAGCATATCCAACTAAAACCATACCATCTATATATATTAAAAAATTTAACTAACCACTGACACTGCCAATATTGTTTCAATTTGTTTTATTATTATTGTAGGTGCAGAATTTTGCAAGTAAAGAAAACCAAGCAAAAATTACACCAAATTCACTCAAAAAGATGGAGAGAAAATATTCAAACCCTTATTATCACTAGGCTATGCCTCTTTGAATTTCAGAATACAAGAATATAATTTCTCTCTTAGCATTGCGATGAGAACCGTCCCCCTTTTCCCTCTTTTCTCTTTATATTTATACCAGAAATTGCAACTGCTTCGCAGCTAATTTTTCCTTGACTTCTGGTGGAATTCAGTCAACTCCTCCACTGGGGGAGTGGATCATGTTTTTCCCGATTTGACCCCGTAGGTTGTTATGGTTGATTGGTTTTTTCTAGGGCTCATTTGAATGGCCACATGTAGCATCTGTGCTGACAAATGCTCTTGCCACGTGTCTTATTGTGTTTTGTACAGATGTTGCATTTTTATTGGCAGAGGATTTTTCCCTCCACACTATTTATGTTGAACCCCACATAGGTAGGACCGTCATTAGGTAATACTGTTTTTAGTGTTATGTTGCAGATATATATCAAATAGTTCAAAAACTTTTTGAATTTTATCTTCTTGTAGTTCATCCTGCATGTAGTACAAGAGTT
Source organism: Cornus controversa (assembly GCA_026545225.1). NCBI lineage: Eukaryota > Viridiplantae > Streptophyta > Magnoliopsida > Cornales > Cornaceae > Cornus > Cornus controversa. The sequence goes on from CM048850.1 coordinate 12,333,765, forward strand.
GGAACATACACCGATTAAGTCTTTAATATATCTGAAAAGCAATATTAGACTTCTTTCTTTATTATAATAAAAGCTCAATTTTCCTTTCAACATAAAGTCCCCAACAAAGAGAGACAAAAGGATTAATGAAAGGATTTTTTTCTTCTTCTTAAACAAAAAAAGAAAAAAAACCCACTCTTGAATTAGGGAGTGGAGGGGGGGGGGGGGGGAGGGCGTAAGTTTTTTACCAAGAAACCTTACCATTTTTTTGTTTCTTCTTAAACAAAAAAAGAAAAAAAAAAACCCACTCTTGAATTAGGGAGTGGAGGGTGGGGGGGAGGGGGGTAAGTTTTTTACCAAGAAACCTTACCATAAAACTTTATGAACCTGATCCAAAGAACTTCTCTCTTCAACAATTAAAGAAATTAACTGGCCCACTAAAACAGATTCAACCCATGAAAGAGAGCTGAGTCAAATAATTAAGAGGCTGACAAGTCAATTATGATATAACCTAATCTAATTAAGAAATGAAAAACTATCAATAGGTATTGTACCTTGACAAAGGGAGAATCTACAAGAAGATGCGAAGAGACAGTTGGAGAGGACTTCAATGATCCATCATACATTTCCTTTGACGCCCAGCTGGCTATTGCATCATTCATCCGGTATTGCATTGTTAACTTGGTGGCAAGAACGCCTTCATGCAAAGCTGCTGCTCTTTCAAGAAGAGATATTCCAAGACCGCCTTCTGAGGCCTTTCTAGATAAAATTACTGGAGCAAGTTGGCATTGGTCACCTGCAAGAATACAGCGCCTTCCCTTCAATATTGGAATCCAGCAAGAAGGTTCGATGGCTTGTGCCGCCTCATCTATAACAACCAGATCAAAGGTATCCAGCCGTCGGATTAGCGGATCAGCTGCTCCAGTGTTGGTGGCAAGCACGACTTGGGAACTTGATAATATTTCCTTCACAGTCTCCTTCTCCTTCTTCTTCAATGATTTTCCAAGCTGTTTTAGAAGCTGACGAATTCCAGCGGCTAGAGAATCATCCTTTAAACAATGTCTCAGGTCCTTTCTTAGATCTGATTTTTTCCTCTCAAACTCTATTCGAAAATTTGCAAGCTTAGTGTTCACAATCTCAACTAAGGATTTTGAAGCTACTGCAGACGATATTCGTGCTGGATTGCCAACCCGCACGATGTCTACCCCAGTATTAGAAAGCTTTTCAACCATGTTGTCCACAGCCGCATTTGTAGGCGCTGTTACAAGGACCCTTTCTCCTTGCTTAGCAGCAAGTAAGATCAATTCCTTAAGCAAGCCTGATTTTCCAGTACCAGGAGGGCCTTGTATAATCAATATGGGCCGCTTCTTGTTCAAACCTAAGGCAATTGCTCTTCTCTGCGAATCATCATAAGTGTTGGTGTCTAACAATCCATCCAATTCTGCTTCAGCCCAATCTACCAAATGATTCTCTTCCAGCCACACAACATCTCCTTTGTCTCCAAAAAGTGTAGCCACAACAGTAGTTGAAGGATTCTTCTTCTGCAAGCCTTTCTTCTGAAGCATCATCAGGGCTTCACAATTACGCTGCAAAAGAAAGAACAAGTAGATATTGAAAGATATTCAAAGCCACTTCAATATCAAGGTCAAGTAACTTTCCAATAAATGTTATAGCATTTCAACAAAAATAATAATTTCATCATCATCCTTGCCTTTTCCCAATCATCCAAATGATTGGGGTCGGCCACTTGAATTCTGTTTTTCCATTCTATTATACAACAGGTCTCCTCTAATAAAAAAATTGTGAGAAATGTTTTTCCTTGGCATATTTTAGTTATTTTTTTATAATAAATCCTCTTAAATGAACTGGGATGGCATGAAAATGTTCATTGATACTTTGCAAGACGAATCAAGGAATGACAAGACAATCAACTAACAATACTACAATGAACAAAAACCTAAAATAGGAAAATAATTGGCAAAGCTAATTGACAAGAATATTATGGTATTCTTCATGAGTTTATCCAACAAAAATGAATTTTTTATTAGACATATTTTCCATGTTTCTTTTTGGTAATAATAAGACAATCTTAATCCTATCAATTGTTGAAAAAAAAAAGTAATAAAATCATAACTCATAAGCCCAATTTTTGCTATATGCTATATTTTAAAAATATTCCAATATCTACAAATTAAAATTAAATCATTAATAGAAATTTAAACCAATATAAGATTCGCACATCCACATAAATCACTTTAGAAAATCACAAAGTAAGAATAAAATGCTCCATCACTTACCAAAACAAATAAAACAACATTCAAGTGTTGCATCACCCAAAGACCATATAATACTAAAAACTCATCTCAAATCCATTATGCTTAATAATTAATGTAACCTGGGACTATAGGCTTGCGAAACCAGCCTTCCATCCTGTAACATGAATTGTTCTTTCCATATATTAGTTAAAATTTATCAACGCTTGTGATGTAGGATGAGCTATGATTCACATGTACGAGTTGCACGTGCTTCGCCTCTATTTCTGAGAAGGGGCAAAGATAGATAATTAGGGTTAATTTTTATTTAATATTATTATTATATTAGTAATGTTTTTATTTTAGGGATATTTTCATTATTTAATATTTTAGGGTTTTATTTTTGGTAGTAGGATTTGATTAAGGTTTTCCTTGCTGCCTATTTATATGTTAGTTCATGCATTGTGAAAGGGACTTTTTGATGATTGAATATTGAATATTATTGAGATTACATACTTCTTCCTCCTCTTGCTTCTTCTTCTCCCCTAATCTTCTTCTTCTCTCTTACTCTCCTCTCTCATTCTCTCTCTTCTTCTCAATATATTTGATATCGAAGCGCCCCTACCTGTCCCGCATCACTTTGTTTGTGGTACAAAAAATCAAATGGCAGAACAAAGCTTAACCAAGTGTAGCATATGGTTCGTGGGAATGAAGATCCCGAACAAACAAGCTAGTTCTTGATTTTGGTAACCCAAAGAAAACCCAAGGATCTTGGGAAAATGATTAACAAGGAAGTTAAGGAAAACAATGAGGAAGAAACCACAAAAGAACACATACAAATTCATGGGGCTTGGCACTTAGCCTTCATCCACAAGCAATATGGGAAGGGACCATACCTTTTTCCACAACTAAGTAAAACCCAGTGATTCCCTCTCTCAGAACTCAACCAAATCCTAACCTCTTTACTTTAATATGACCCTACACTCAGTAGTACCTTGGTCATATTTCTAGAGCAATATCATGTCGTCATGAGAACATAGTCAAGTGTTGGCAAATTTTGGTGTCAAATCTTATTCGATCAACTTGTAATTTTATGTTTATTGTTAGCCGAGATATATACCTAGAATCAAGCGATTTGATTTATCATATTAGCCGAGATATGATTAGACTAGAATCATGGGATTTACCTTTATTTACACATTTCTTCTTTATTTTTTCTATTATGTATTTCTTCCTGGTATCAGAGCCTGGTTTCTCTCTTCCCTCCCCTTCTCTTTTCTCTTGCTGCGATTGCTTAGGCATAGAGAAACCTTAGGGCAGTCGCCTGGTGTGTGCAACAATGTAGGATCTCTTTCCAAGTTCAGAACCCTATTTTGGGGTATCCCCTTAGTATCTGAAATATGCTAAGGTTCTCTCAGTGCTATTTTTGATAGCATTGTTCTTTGCCTTCGCCGTGTCTCTGACAGTTTTATTATCTTGTATTATCTTATTCTTAGAGACATCGTTAGGAGACAACATTATGGTCTGAGGAGATGTCATTATGGTTTGAGAAGACAACGTCATGGTATAAGAAGACAACATAATGGACTAAGGAGACATTATTATGGTCTGAGGAGACAACGTTATGGTCTAAGAAAACACATTAATCATTATGATCTATCATTATGGTCAGAGGAGACATTATTAGTATTTGAGGATCCATTGTCCAAGTTGGGCGTCTCAGATATTCACACACCAACTTGAGGGGAAGTGTTAGTCGAGATATATACCTAGAATCATGGGATTTGATTTATCATATTAACCGAGATATGATTAGCCTAGAATCATGGGATTTACCTTTATTTACACATTTCTTCTTTATTTTTTCTATTATGTATTTCTTCTTTTATTTTAATTCTTGATCATGGGAGCTAAACAATAAGCGCCTCGATAAGGTCGGATTGGATTTAGATATCACTTAGAACGGGTATTTGTGTGAGTTCACTTGTACACCAAGTTAGGTTAAAAAAAAATTCTGGAAAATAGGGTTTAAAATGTCAAAATTATTTTTTCAGAACACTTTCCAACCGATTGGGAATTTTTCCAACTGATTAGAAGTCATTCTGGTGAAACGTATTTTAATTCTAGAACCATTCCCAACCGGTTGGCAAGCTCACTGGATTTGAGTGTTTTTAATTCCAGTGTATATCCCAACCAGTTAGAACAGCTGCAGGACGTCATTCCACTAAACTTCCCAACTAGTTGGAAAAGTATCCTGCTTGGGTTATAACTTTATCTTTTTGGATACTTTTTCAACTCCTTTTCAACAAAACTACTTGAGACGTCCAATAGGATTTTAAAACAACTTTTCTAACATTTATTTGAACTCTCTTGGTTATAAAAACTCCTCTCTTGCCCAGCTCTTAAACAAGATAGAGAGAGACAGATTGATACACCATTGTTGAAGCTTAGAGTGAGTTTTTGAGAGAAAAATCATTTTTCTCGATTTTTCTGAGTGTTTTTATATATTTGAAAGCACGCACGTACACGTGAGTATTTTAGAGTGATGCTCTTCATCTGGTCAACAATATTAAGGGCTTTCTACGGTTCATCTTGTTCCATCACAGTAGCAGATTTTTCTTTACATCTTCACGCTTGTAAGTGGAAGGAAGGTGAATTAATCACTACAAAGGGGACAGATTGTTCGCAAAGTGATCGTGCTCTTCCAGCAACCCGTCTGCAAGATCTGAGGAATAAGTCTAGAAACTACAACAACTGGAAGTGGAGTAGCATAAGTAAGATTGAGATGTTTAGCGACTAGGTCTTGGGAGAGTGTAGTGGGTGTGAGAATGAGACAGAGTTGAGTAACTTTGCTTCGAGATAGTGGATTGGTTTACCCAAGATGGTTAGCCTCCGTGATTTTTTCTCTCCCCGAGGTTTTCCACGTTAAAAATCTTGGTATCATTTCTCACTCTACTTTACTGTTTTATATTTATTGATCTGTGTGATTGGTTTTATTTTTAATTAGTTGAAATTAAAATAATCTGAAAATTAATCAAAAGAGTAAGCTAGACCTATTCACCCCCTCTAGATCATTCGTCTGAGATCAAACTTTCACACCACATCCGTATTGTGCAACTCACACTTTGTATCAGAGTAGGCTTCTCAAAATAGTGGGTTGTTCCTTGTGGAAGGTTTTATTTTAAAACTAAAACTTTTTATTTTAAAAGTTCATTATGGAATCTCATATTAGAGAGGGTGGATCGATACAACGACCTCCTTTATTTAATGGACTTAGACATCACTTAGAACAGGTATTTTTGTGAGTACACTGAATTGGGTTGAAAAATGTTTCTGGAAAATAGACATTAAAATGTCAAAATTATTTTTCCAGAACACTTTCCAACCGGTTGGGAATTTTTCTAACCAGTTGGAAGTTATTTTGGTGAAACGTATATTTTAATTCCAGAACCATTCCCAATTTTCCAAACCGGTTGGCAAGCTCACTAGATTTGAGTGTTTTTAATTCCAATGTATATCCCAACTGGTTGGAATAGCTACGGGACGTAATTCCAGTAAGTTTCCCAACCAGTTAGAAGTGTCCTGATTAGTTTATAACTCTATCTTTTGGATACTTTTGTAACTCATTTTTCAACCAAACTACTCGAGACATCCACTGAGATTTTAAAACAAAATTTTCAACTTTTATTTGGACTCTCTTGGTGATAAAAACTCCTCTCTTACCCAGCTCTTAAACAAAATAGAGAGACAGATTCATACACCATTGTTGAAGCTTAGAGTGAGTTTTTGAGATAAAAATCAGTCTTGATTTTTTGGAGTGTCTTTATATAGTTGAGAGCACACACGCATACACGTTAGTGTTTTAGGGTGATGCACATCATTTGATCGACAGTATTCAAAGCTTTCTACGATTTTTCTTGTTCAATCGAAGCAACAGATTTTTCCTTACATATTAGCATTTGTGAGTGGAAGGAAGGTGAATCAATCATTACGAAGGGGATACATTGTTCACGGAGCGATCGTGATCTTCCAGTGACCCGTCCGCAAGATTTGAGTAGACGTGGAGTCATAGGAGTAAGACTAAGATGTTCAGCAACTAGGTCTTGGCAGAGTAGAGGGTGTGAGACTGAGACAAAGCTTTGTAACTTCGCTTTGAGATAGTGAATTGGTTTGCCCGAGATGGCTAGTCTCTGTGGTTTTTCCTCGTTGAGAATTTTCACCTTAAAAATCCTGGTGTGATCTCTCACACCACTTTACTGTTTTATATTTATTGGTTTTGTTTTTAATTAGTTAAAGTTAGAATAATTAGAAAATCAATTAAAATAGCAAGCTAGACCTATTCACCCCCTCTAGGTCTCTCGTGTGAGATCAAACTTCCAGACCACATCCGCATTGCTCAACTCACAGATGCCACTTGCCACCAACAATGACCCATGAGCTATAAGATTTCTTGATGAGTTGCTATACCAAAAAAACAAAATAGTGATCAGAAAGAAGTCCACTCTTTACTCTCTCCTCTCCATCAAATACCTCATATGTCAATGCATCAGCCAGTCCGTGAATGCGATCAATGCGCACGCTCGTGCCAAAAAGTTTAGAAAAGGTGGGATCACCGTGACGGGACTCCATAGCCAAAATGATGCTACATCCATCCTCCCCTAGGTTGTTAACGAACCCCTGCATACAGGAAGTTGCACCAGCACCCCTACTGTCACATTTTCTCACACAAACCATGTCTCCAGGAGAAAGGTTAGTAGGTGGTAACCGGTGATTTCCCTCCACTCTGAACAATACCAAATGCATTCCACCTAATCCTGCATGCACAATTTGATTTCTAAGATGAAAATAGTGATTGGATTGTACTGATTAGAAAAGAAAAAAGACAAAATTGAAGCTGACTGTGAATAATTTTTGTATATGTCATGTGAGTGCTAATCAATGTTTTACAGCAAAAATAAATAAGTTGGAAATGTGACCTGTAGATGAGCTAACTGCATTCAGATTGCAGATGGTATCGCATAGTTCTTGCTCAACCTGGCCATGGCTAACTAAGAATTCAGTAGGTTTAAGTGAATCAGAACTCTCATCAGGCATGGGAACAGCATTGAGCTCCTCCTGGGTAAACTCCAATTCGGCATCCCTTTCTATACGAAGCAAATTCGACATCTGCTTTGTATACTCATCAATTCTGGTCTGAATAGCCTTTGCCTTGTCGAGGTCCATCCCTAAACCAGCATGAAGAGTCTTCGGCTGGGAAACCTTGCGCGCAATTGCTCTATGCTGAGCTGCAAATGCACCATTTCGGGCCAATTAAACCTTAATTGAACAGAGATCCCAAATAAGAAGATAGTTAAAAAGAAGTAGGTAATAATATACAGACCTGAATTGGCTAGTTCCTTGAGCAGCTTCCAAGACTGGGTGTGGCGCCAATCTTGGATCAAGGATTTGCGCTGGAGGTCCTGGAGGACGTCTCTCAACTCCCTCTGGAAGTGATCGAAAAGGGTGGGATAATGGGTGCAGGCCTTCAAGCAGAAAGCCTCGAGGCCAAGAGGCATGGGGACGGCAGTGAGGTAAGGCTGAGCCTGGATGACGAAAGTGAGACCTGGCCCCATCCTCTGCCTGATGAGGTCGGAGAACTCCCCCTCCCCCTGCAACTCGGCGGCGGCAAAATCATTGGCCATGGCCTTCATGCCCTGGCATATCCATTTGACCACGCACTTGCCAAGTTCCCTCCTCCCCAATGGGTCTCCATTCTGATACAGAGCACCCACATTAACCATAGGCCTGTTGCTGCTGCTGCGGTTATTATTCTTCTTCACGGCCTCAATATCATCTGTGGAGGACTCTGGTGCTGCGCTTGTACTCCAACTAGTAGTGGCCTTGAGGCTGCTGGTGCTACTACTATTACTGGTAGTGTTTTTGGTGTTGCGACGAGTGGGACTTCTCTTGGTGGTCTTCTTGTTATTGGTGTTGATGTTGGTATTGCTATTGGAGATGAAGTGATGTTGTGGAGGCAGAAATGTGGATGATGATGATATAATGACAGAAACGGAGGAGGCGGAGGCATTGTGACGCAAACGGAGTGCGAGGCAGCTTGGCGATTTCAAAGCCAGGGTGGAGATGTTGCTTCTACCATAGAAAAAGCAGGATGCTTCCATCTTCCTTCCTTCCTTCCCTCCCTCCCTCCCTCCCTCCTTTATTAGTAATAATAACAAAAAATAGTCTTTAATCTGAGTCCCAACCAACCCAAATGTTGGAGCAGCGCGCGTTCCGTTGGCAACAGCAACACCACTCCAATCCTCATTGGAGCACCATGGCGTTGGGCATTGCCAATACCACACCTCCACCTTCACCTTCACCAGTCGTTGACCACTTGCCCACAACCCAACAATTAAACAAACTATTTATTATTATTATTATTATTATATAAACTAATTTAATATATGTGAATGAACACAAGAAGGAATGAGAAAGAGATAGAGACGCGTTTGATGTTGCCACGCCAAATTAAAAAGCCCATAATATTGAAAGGACATATATACCCTTCCAATCTCACGCCCCAACACAACTCAAAAATCAATCTCTGTCTCTACCACTAACCCCAAAACAATCAATCAAGCCCTAATACAAACCAATCCAATCAATAAACACAATAATCCCCTTTTTCTTAGTAATAATAATAAAAAGGTTAATGAATAAACTAATCTTACCAAATCTGTTATGTTGAAGTTGTGATTCTTCAGTGGTAGTTTGATGCTATATTGACTGATTGGACATAATATCGAAATGAAATTATCAGAGCAGAGAGTTGAGTTTTGCAGGGCCGAGTTGAACCTCCACAGGCAAAGTGGGTTTATGCCTCTTCTCTTCTCTGATGTGGAGTCCCCCAACAAAACGGGTGGTCTGTCCGTCGAAAGAGGTTTTCTTTGGTGGGCAATTTTGTCCTTTTAATAAATTGTGCTTTTTAATTTGTCGTGGCAGCATCAAATTCATATGGGGTCTCTCTCTAGCAATATTTTTTGTGAGCCTTTCATATAGTATTTCCCATCTCCTGGCGGAGAAGGCTTGTCACGTGTACTTTCAGAATTAGTAGAATATATCCAAACGCATCGCATAAGGTCAGGGATTGCCCAACAAGTGCAAGTGCACTCTCAGATATTTATTAATCTATATCTATATATATATATATATAGACTAAATTATAAAATAAAATAAAAACTCGATGGACCCAGTCCCCGCTAACTGCTCTTGGTACAGCTCTTCTACAAACAACAACCGACCATTACCATAAAGAACGCCGCCAAATCCCAATTCTATAACAAGGTTTTCATTGTTGAAACTTGGGGTTCCGAAGAGAAAAATATTTATGAAAAGAAAAAGGAAAAATAGGGAAGAAATAAAAAGGGCTCATGTGAGAATTTATGTTAAGACGTCTTTATCATCCTTTGGCAGGTCCAGGGAGATCCCAATCCGGTGTTGTGATTGGCTGTGTATGATTCTTTGTTCTTTTTCTTTGGTAGTCCACGTGTTCCCTTGGTCTCCTTTCCTCTTATGGCTAGTGTGGTCCGGCATATATATATATATATATATATTTATTTATATTTACAAGAAACTTAACTTCAACTTTCCATTTTAAAAAATTTTTAAATTCCACTTTTCTCCGGATAACAAAAACTTAGAATGCTAAAGTAGAAATTAAAATTAAAAAATAGAATAAATATTACTTAACATTTTGAAGTTTGATATATTGACACGCAAGTATAATTTTATAAATTTTTGTCACTAATACCTCATGTGGTTTATATCATATATCACATACACTCTCTCGTACCAAAAGTATACCGTATCACATCACTTTTTGACTTTAAAATAATCATGTTGTTATTTGACTTCCGACCTACTCTATTTGAATACTAAATTTATTCATTTAACTCTCCCTAATGGACCAAAATACCCCTTTGTATATACCTATATATATACTATAATATATATAATTATTTATTTCTATAAATAATAACGTTAACATAAAATAAAATAAAAAGTAATTAAATTTCTTTCTTTTTCTCTATCTATCTATACGAATTTTGATCCCATATGTAGACTTCTGCATGAAAGATATGATTTCTTGACAAAAATGGATAAGTATTGTGATTTATCATGAAGTGAGTGGTTGCATTGTGATAAGCACGAGTTGTGAAGGAAAATACATTCTTTTAAAAAAAATGCATTTCATTGGTTGAGAATGTGATTTTGTGCATTTATTTGATAAGTGTACATTATGTGAAAAACGAGGTTTTTGGGGCATGTGTGAGAATTAATAAGGGTCTTGAACTCTAGGGTGTAAGACTCAAAACTTGGCTAAGCGGGTGTCGCTTCAGTCGGGTTAGTAACCCGAAAAGCGTGAGTAAAGTCTGTGATCCCAAAGCGACCTTTACTATGGATTTTGATAAGCGAAGTTCTCAGTTGAATTGATTTTCGAATTTATGTGGCGTAAGTTATATATATAAAATGTGACTTGTTTAAGTTGATATATATATACGTATACCTTGAAATGTAAAACATCACGTATGATTTTTAAAATTTGTTTATTTTAAGGGTAAAAAACATGGATTACTTGTCATGAAATTATGTAGAGTTTTTATGTGCATTTATGCATGGCTAATGGGTTAAGGTAAAGTCGGGTTGATCATTTCTACTGAGCCGCCGTGGTGCTCATCTCCTATATTTAAACTCTTTTCAGATAAGGCACCGATGGAGGATGAGGCATGATTATTTTGATAGACCTTTTGAAGGATTTTTGACATGTCGATAGATGTCCACGCCGCTTATGGCGTGTGGACTAGATTGAAAGCTTTGTATTTACATTTGATTCATGTTGATACACTCTAGTTTTCAATGTAATGATCATATATGGATCATATGTGATTTGTGAGTTTTGAATGAAAAAATGTTGGTTTTGATTCCATTATGTATAAATTCTTGGATATGATTGTTGGAGATATAGATTCATGCTTAGAATGGCGTATGATGATGTTTTTATCATTTGTACATGTTGTGGATGATGTTTGATGATTTTTAGGCATTTTTAGAGAAGTTTTGGAGCCTATAAGTTGGGAAATTCGACCACTAGACAGCAGGTTTCGATACTTGAGTTTATACATGTTTGATGCATTGAAACTTCGATAGATGAAAGTTGCCACTTCGATGGATCGAAGTCACTATTCACAGCATTCTCCGAAATCTGTTCAAACTTCAATCGAGCACAACTTTTTTGTTTTAAATCGAAATTGAGTTTGATTTTTTTTAAATTGAGTATTTTTGAATCCCCTATCCAATGGTGATTGTTTCAGTTTCAAGTTCCAGTCACACATGGAGTTGCGTGCTGGAATTGAGAGGTTATGTAAGTGCGGCTTGATGTGGGACTCTTTGAGGTTAGTTGTGGTTGAGGTTGAGATTGAGTTAGCACATTCATGTGCAAGAAAAGAGTCAAACTTCCGCAGTATTTGAGGATAAGGATAATTTATTAGAGATTAACGAATGGGTCACCCTTGATTTCCAGAGAACGCAAATAGGGGCGTGACAACTTGGTATTAGAGCATGGTACCATGGTGTGATTAGTGAGGCGAATTGGTGAGTGATAATCCGGTCACCCTTGATTTTCGGAGAACAGAAATTAGGGCGTTACAATTTGGATTTAAAATGAAGAAGTTAAGCCCGATTAAAGTTTCGAAGAATGTTGTGAATAGTGACTTCGATCCATCGAACTTTCAATGCATCGAACATGTATGAAAATTCCCAACTTATAGGCTCCAAAACTTCTCTAAAAAGTCTGAAAATCATCAAGTATCATCCATAACATGAAAAATTGCTAAGAACATCGTTATACATCATTCTAAGCCAGATTCAAATCCCAAACAAATCATATATCAATATAAATCATCCTGCATCATAAACATGTTCTAATTCATATTGAAAACATCCATCACTACATTAGTCCATCCAAATGAAACTAAATACTCTCAACAAACATTACATAAACAAGTTTATAGTCTTATCATATACAAGAAACTTGTAACCCAAGCATGCCACAAAATTACATTTGTCCAAAATATAACTATAACTCAAAAAGGAGTCCCATGCCACAAGTCGGTATGGATAGCCACAAAATGCACAACATCCAAAAGATAGCAAAATGCTACTAGAGTTCCACTTGGACACTCAAGTCCCATATGTCATCGGCGCCTTATCTATAAAAAAGAGTTTAGAAGAAAGAGATGGGTACCACAGCGGCTCAGTAGAGATACCTCAACCCACCTACGTGCTGACTTGACACGACCTACATGAATGCATGTCACTATATTACACGTATCATCTAACATATACCATATTCGTTCACAAACAATTCATATATATATATAATGTAAGCAATTTAAAATGCTCGTCTCCCTCTCGAACTCAACTCGATACCTAGCATGATTCTTGACCAATCATGTGACCTAGGAAACTTCTCACACCCTTTCCACGACTTTGACCTACGTCGCCAATGTCGTACTTCTGGGGCAATATTTTGGTTTGCCCATTGGTGATTAGACCCTTTCAGAACCGTCATCATTTTTTGTCTACTAAGGGTGATTAGACCATCACAGCACCGTCACCAAGAATTAGTTGATTCCAGGTGTTTAGACCATTTTAGAACCGCTACCGAGCATAATTTGACTTAAGGTGATTAGACCATCTCAGAACCGTCACCTAGTACTAGACTACTTTTTCTCGTTTCCTCACAACGGCCCCATATATGCCTTTAAAACATATAATGATCAAGTATATAGAAATTATGTTCCATAATACATAGGCTAATCATAAGAGTACATAGCATGCATTTCATTTCCACAACGCCACACATGTATTTACCTATATACGTAAAATCTAGCATATAATCCACATATGCTCACCAACATCACGTAAGCACATTTTAATCATACTTCACCAATGCACACATTTTCTATATCAAGATAGCATGCATTTAACTCACTTAAAAACATATAATACATACATGAATAATATAACACATTTTCACATATGTGCAAAAAACCTAGTATATAAGCACACATGTTAATATCTCTCACACATTCACTCATTTTACCATGTAAACTACCATATACATATCTATTTCACAATAGAGACCAAAGAGAGTAGAAAAATGTCACATCCCACCCCTCTTACATTCCAAATCATGCAATACACACCCTTAGCTCTCACCGTTTCACCCGAAACCCTAGAATCGACAAATAAATGAGAAAGAGAACCCCTACCTCGAGTTTGAAAGCTTCCCAGGCACTCTCCAAGATTTTGGCCGAGTCCTACCTTGCCGAACTGCTAAGACATTCAGTTCAAATGGAAGCCTTACCTGTCCCCTATGTATCTCTCTTCTTCGGCGAATCTTGAATCCAAGCCGAATGGGTACGAAATGTAAAGAGAATGGAGAGTTATGAATATGAAGACTTTTAGAGAGAGAAGGAGGCGTGAGATATGGCTGAAATATCTCTGCCATTAATACATATAATATCTTGGTGCGGGAAATGACTAAAATGTCCTCGGGTTACTTAACGTACCCTCCCAGCCTCTGTTTTCGATTATAAAAACTCATACAGCCTCGTAATCACTTCCTCTACTATCTAAATATTTCATCTAAATCATTCCCAAAAATAAATATTTTTGATAATTTTTCAGATTTCCAGACCCACTTAGACTACATCTCGAGCCCCGATTAGACCAAAAAATCAAACTTCTCCAAATCTTCTGTAAACTTACCAAAACCTTTAAAACACTTTTCAAATATGTTCCCCACCCTCAAATCATGCTAAACACCACTCAAAATACAATTATAATGCGAAAAATGCAAAACCGGCCAAAATTGGTCACGGTCTCCACATGGTCATTACAAGAATTCATCCATCAGGTTCAAAATGCTAAAAATTCTACCAAGACTACAATTACATAAATTAACATGCCATAAGCCGGCACGAATAGCCAAATTCATAGTCTATGAACGAAACATCAAAATGCCCCCAAAATATCCAAAAGTGCTCCTATGAGCTTCTTTTCAGTCATCAAGTCCTTTCCACCTACGATGCCATACCTGTAAAATGTTTGGGGAGAAGAAAGGGGTGAGCACCACAACGGCTCAATAAGGATACCCCCAACCCACCTAGGTGTCGACTCGACACTAACCTACATGGAATGGATACGTCACATAATATGTCATCATGCTCATTCACATACTCACTCAAGCAATGCACATTTTTAAAGAAATGCATTGAACATGATTCATACTCATCATTTTTCCTTACAATATCTTCGTCTATGCATTTCTAACAAAATGTCAAGCACATCATTTTAATGCCTCATAAATGCATAAACTAGTACTAAGGGTACTTTGCATGCATTCTTCATTACATGTCATACATACATTCACATGTATACCGAAACTTTCACATAAGTCACAAATGCTTCCAAAACATTAATTTAGCACATATTATTCATGTTTCAACAAATGCATACACTTGCTACACATAACTAGCCTGCATTCCTCACTTCTTCATTAACACATAACCATGTACATAACCGTACTAAGGGTACCAAGCATGCATTCTTCATTACATGTCATACATACATTCATATGCATACCAAAACATTCACATAAGTCATAAATGCTTCCAAAACATCAATTTAGCATATATTACTCATACTTCAACAAATGCATACACTTGCTACACATAACTAGCATGTATTCCTCACTTCTTTATCAACACATAACCACATACATAATCACATACATGGTTATCATTTCACATAGTCACATATGCATATTAGCTAGCATATAATTATTCATGCTCTCAAACTCTACACATTACACGTATGAGCACATATCATTATACACATCACTATAGCATGTAAGAATCATTTAAGAGGGAAGGAATCACAATCCCACAGCCTTCCCTTTCACTCTCTACCATACAAACATGACCTACGTCTCACCACAAGAAGGAGAACCCCTACCATGAATTTGAAGAGATCTCTAAAATTCCTAGTGAGCTCTACCTTGTCGAAAGTCGACTTTGTTCGATTCCAACCGAAGCCCTTGTCGTCCCCTATGCACTTCCCTTCTTCAATAAAACTCGAATCCAAGCCTCAAGCCTTCAAATTGTAGAGAGAATGTAGAGGGAGAAAGAAGAGATAGAGAGTAGCTGGTGTGAGATGTGAGATATGAATTATTTCTGCAAGTTTGACCCCTTTCAAGCCTTAAAGCTACGAAAAAACTAAAATGCCCCTCGGGCCACTTAACGTACCTTCCCGGGATCCGTTTTTTATTTTGAAAACTCTTACGATCTTGGAATCACTTTCTTGACTCATTAAACATTTCATCTAATCTAATCTCGAAAATAATTATTTTCTAGAAATTTTTTGCCAAACCGCATCCCAGGGCCTGTTTTGATTAAAAAGTCAAACTTTCTAAATCTTCCAAAAACCTCATAACATGTTTCCAAACATATTCCCCACTCTCAAAAAGTCCATTACATCATTCAAAAGGTGCTTACAGCGAAAATGATATAAAATTGAAAAATCGGCCAAAATTGGTAATAGTCTCTACAACCTCCCCACCTTCAAGGAATTTCGTCCTCGAAATTAGGAACACACTCCAAGTTTCCAAACTTCATCACAAGACCTTTATTGACCCCTCTTATTTCCCTTTTACTTTCAATAAAAGCTATTGACTTGCCGGTCCCTAAGACTCAGCTTTGTTCCTTAACCAATAAGGTTCTGAGTTACCCTAAAAAATAACTTCACTCGGAGTCCATGAACATCTTAGCTACTATCACCCTCATATATACATATATATGTATCTAGGTGTCACCAAAAATGTGGTGTAAAAATTACGCTGTGAACCCTCAAGTCAATTATCACTTCCTAAGCCAAGTTCAGAAAGGATTAAAACTAAAATCAACCCACTTTCAAAATAGTTAAAGTGTGGGTGCATACTCCTATCCACCAACGCATTTACCCTGAGTCTTAAGTTTAAGAATCTCTTCATTAGATCACGCTACGTGTACAAATCTAACCCACGTTTCTTATACCTGACCTAGGGCCAATATCTCTATATATCCTTGGATCCTATCGATTTCACCGATACCACGAGGTATGATTCAGCAAAAAACTTACTTCCTACACATCACACATGTCCTTTAGTCAATGATTAACCAAGAATAAAACTAACAGTGTTATCACCATCCTTCTCTCATGATGTCAAAATTAATCATGCTCCAAAACTAAGTCAAATCTTGTACAATGATCAAAACCTTAATCTCTTAGGGTCACATTACCCGTAATTATACCTCAATAGACAAAACTATATCTAGAGATAAAAATCCTACCTCAATGAATGCGTTAATAGACAAAACTGTGTTTACTTGATGACAAATACTCTTTCAGGTGTGTCAATGGACAAAACTGTCCTCAAATGACAACCATCAACTCCAAGGGTTGCGCCACAGACAAAACTGTGTCTTCAGCGACGATAACCCATAATGACGGATGGGTCAATGAACAAAACTATGTCCAGAGATGACACTAATCCTCCAATAAGTGTTCCAATAGACAAAACTATGTCCAGATGGCAACACTCCATCAGACGTGTCAACAGAGAAAATTGTCGCCAACTAACGATCACCAAATCCAAGGGTTGCATCACAGACAAAACTGTGTCTTTAGCGACGACAACCTATTATGACGGATGGGTCAATGGACAAAATTGTGTCCAGCGATGACACCAATCCTCCAATAAGTGTACCAATAGACAAAACTGTGTCTAGATGGCAACACTCCATCAGGCGTGTCAATGGAGAATAATTTGCATATTTTATTCTTTTAGTGATAGTTTATATGTGATTTTACTCTATTTTTGTGTTTTCTGTCTTTTTCAAGACCTTACTGATTATTTCAGATAAAACTATGATTTTGGGCTTTTAAATATGATATCCAAGAAGGTTATATGAAACTTACATCTAATGGATTCATTCAACTCCATATTTTAACTCACATCAGCCCAAGGAAGAGGTCAAAAAGAATTATAACTGCTTAAGAAGGTTACGAGCCTAAAGCTCAATTCTGTACTTAATCTAGTTTTAATTCCGTTTTGGAAAGTGGACCAAAAGTCTTATTTTAGAGCATCAATTCGACTTAATTCTTACATTAGGTAAACGAAATTCGATTCTGGACACTTTTGTATTTCACGTAAATTTCATGAATCGGACTTCTACTAGGTCAAAACTTGGGCCGAATATCAGTAGAAAAATTCACTTGTTTAGGGCTGCGGGAAAGCCCTAATTATCTCCTAATTGTATTAGGAATTTATGTATTCTCTTGGGGTATAAAGAGGTGAATTGGAGGCTGTTTTGAGAGGAGAAAAATAAGTGGAGGCCAAGGCAGAGAAGACAGAGACAATGCAAGTTTTATTTACTTATTATGTCTTTTATTTATTTGTTATCTTCTTCTTCTATCATGTGTAACTAAACTCCTCAACTAGGGTTGAGGAGGAAACCTTCATTAATGAAGTGAAGTTCTTTTGTTAATTAATTGATTCCCATGTGTATGATTTAAATGCTTATGATTTTCACTTCTTGTGATTAATTATTTTATAGTTCTTTCACCATCTATATCATGTATATGTGGTAGTTAGAAAGTATTATAATTAATCTAAGCTTGGGTTTATATTTCTTAAAAGTGATAATCTTTGATCTTATGCTTTTCATTAAATTGGATACATAAGATGCTTAGAATTTTACACTAGTGAAGCGAAAGAAAATCTACCTTTTTGATATATTTTTCATAGTGCTTATTGTTAAATCTTGGGTGAGCAATAGATTGATTTCTTGACTACTACTCTAAATTTGGGAATTAATAAATAATATTAGAAGCTTCATGGATTTAATGGTGGTGGAATCCGAAACCTTAGTTATTTTCTCTGTTTGATTTTAATAGTGTTATTTTATTTTCATGTTAGTTTAATTTCTCTCAAATCAACCAAACTTTGTTTAAACTAGATTAGTTTTAAATTAATTCGAATTTGTGTTAGTTTTTCTTTTCAAAGCATTCCCTTGGGTTCGACCTCGTTCTTGCCGATTTATACTTCAATAGATTTGTACACTTGCGAGTTATTTTACATTTTTAAAACAACATCAACAACTTATTATGACGGATGGGTCAATGGACAAAATTGTGTCCAGCGATGACACCAATTCTCCAATAAGTGTGCCAATAGACAAAACTGTGTTCAGATGGCAACACTTCATCAGGCGTGTCAATGGAGAAAACTGTCCCCAACTGACAATCACCAAATCCAATGGTTGCGTCACAGACAAAACTATGTCTTCAGTGACGACAACCTATAATGACGGACGGGTCAATAGACAAAACTGTGTCCAGCAAGGACACCAATCCTCATCGAATGCGTCAATAGACAAAGCTATTTTAATGACAACATCATCCTCACTAGTGTGTCAATAGATAAATCTATGTGTTTAAAAAACTCATTACTCCAATAGATGTGTCTATAAACAAAATTGTGCCTATATCGACAACAACCAACACAATAGGTATGTCAACAGGCAAAATTGTGTCTTAAGGACATTCCCTCTCAACAACCATTCTGAAATCTGTCACTTTCTGAAAACCTCAAACTGTATCCTCAAGTACTCTAACAAGTACTACAATGCTACCTCAAGAGTGGCTTAAAACTAACATACTCTTATCATTACAAATCATTTGATAAGCATTTTTCTGCTTATCCATAACCGTATATCCCGGTAATTTGTTATACAAACCTTTTTCAGCCATATTTCAATCTATAAGTAAAATCTTTCATACTGTAAACCATCCAAATCTCATTTCCTTACTCGTTAATACCTAACGAGTCAATTCCATAACTATCTAGACCTAACACATTGTAAGAGAAGCACTAATCAAATAAAAATGTTCGGCCGGGCCATTTTCTCCCGTTAGTCCAACCCCGGCAACATGCCACACTCACCCTCCTAACTTTGGTTCCCTCAAACCTGTGACCACAATCAGTTCCTAGTTTTTCCTATATGGGAAACACTACATTAAGCCCTTCTCAAGGTTCTAGGCTTTCACAACTGGAGTTTATCACCACTCCTACTTCTCAACTATTGTGAGTTCACTCAAGCTCAAATTTTTGGCCTGTCTCATCAAATCTCCAAAACTAGAATCATTAGGCGATAATAATATGCCTATATATATTATACGATTCATAATGTAAACACTTATACACTCGTATAGTCACATAAGTCATGCTAATTACCTAACACATCTTTAACTATATCTAGTATATAAAACTGAACATGCCATACTAGATGCAATATACAACTCATAACGTATCACATAATGTTCAAATGGATCAATACTCTAACTCATAAACTAGAAACCATAATCATACCTCAGCTCCTATGGACTAGTCCTCTAATACCTGGACTATTGGTCTGACACATTAGGATTGATCCTCCTCACCGCTCGTGAATCCTGAGCAAGCTGTGGTGGCGGTGATGCCCTAAAACTAGACTGACTCACCGAAAGTTGAGTGATACGCTGTTGAGATCTCATTGCACTCTGTACACTTTGTCCCCCAAGAACAATCTACTTTGATGTGACCAATCTAGTGGTAGTGATAACAAATTTGTCCCACCACTGGTGGCAACTGTATGCTGGGACACTCAAACCTACAGTGACCCGGCTGCTGACAGTGATGACACATCACTTTTGATCATGAAGATCCCGTAGGCAAGGATGCCGATAGTGTTAAGCTAATCCTCTGTTGCCCTTGAGAAAATGAGGTACCACCTATCTGTCTCTTTCTTACCTAGCAACTCAAAAATATTTCAGTACTCTTAGCCTGATTCTTAGAGTCTTATATCCTTTGAGTATCTCTATCATCTTCCTCTGCCACTAGAGCTCTATCAACTACTTCGTTATAGGTTTTCAAACCTAGAATCGACACTCTCTTCCTAATAGAGGTCTTCAATCTCTTCACAAACTTTTTTACCTTTAGTTCTTCATCATTTACCATTTCTGGTGCAAAATGAGCCAAGGATGTAAACTTGGTCTCGTACCCCATAACATCCATGTCCCCTTGGACTACATCCATAAACTCTTGCCTCACCAGTCTTTTACTGAAGTCGGAAAGAACTTATCAAAAAACAACCTCTTAAAGGTGTTCCACTCTATAGTCTCGGTGTCGTGGGTATTTTTAATGAATTACCACCCACCGATCCGCTTCTCTTTGTAAATAAAGCACTGCCACTCCCACCCTTAGGTCCTCATCGATGACTAGAGCAGCCATAAGTTTGTAGGTTTGATCAATCCAAATCTCCGCTGTTAGTGGATCATGTTCACCCTCAAAAATAGGCAGTTTAAATTTCACATATTCTTTCAATGCAATCATCTGTCTACTCAAGACAACCCTAGGTTGTGCCTGAACTTTCTCTTCCTGATTTTCTCTTGTTATATGCCTCGTGGTGTCTACTACATCATGCATGAACTATGTTCCATCTAACAGATCCTATAGAGTATCAGCGCCTCCATCTCGTTCTCTTCTTGGTGGCATCTTACTATATACACAACAAGAAATGTTCAATATAATACATTTGTACCCGTATACAGCCCCCACCATGCTTACACATACAATGCCAATTCAATCTATAGTTAGCATGTAATTAAAAGTGTAAGCAATAATCATTTCAATCTCAGCATCCTAATTGACTCAATTCCAAACCTCCACCTAGGTTCACTAATCCTTAAAATCCAGGATTTTTAAGTGGTGACTATGCATCACTACTAATCATGTGACGCACAAGAAAACACTAAAATGCAATGCTCAGTCACATAAATAACATATTTCACATAGAACATAACATACAACATGCTAAACCAAATAAACACATATAATGCATGACACACATGATGCATCTACACAACCGATAACCCAGTCCTTGGACTAAAACTCGTAAATATACCTCATCACCAAATTATATCTAAAATCCTGCCCCTTTCCTTTCACCCTACCTAAGTGGACAATTAGTGTAATGACCGGACCATTTATCGGATCAGATCCGGGTCAGGTTGATTTTATTTATATATGGTTGTTTTTCTTTAAACTTTGAAAATTTGTAACTCACTCATCTTAAATCCGATTTAGGTGATTCTTTTTTTAAAATTGAGTGTTTTGAATTTTTATTTTCATTGGAATTGGTTTCATTTAGAGAATCAAAAGGAACCGAGCCCAGTTATTTCAAAGTGGAGAAAAATGAATTTTTTTCCTATGTTGGAAAGAAAGAAATGTTCAAATCTGTTGGGTTTACTTTTTATTGTTTCTTGGTATTTATTTTATGTATGGACTCACATTTATAGGTTTGAAATATTTTGTGTCCATCCGGAATAATTTTACGGGTTCGTTTAGGTGAAATGGGCATTTTGGGTGCGGGCGTCGTTTTAGGGCTTCGGGACCGATTTGGTGGGCTCATTTTGGATTTTGAGGCCGAATAAACATTTTTATTTATATTGTGACATTTTTGAATGGCATTTTAAATTTTGGAATTTTAGAAAAAAATCGGGACACATTTGGACACCGTATGAGACCTATATGATAGATATACACATAAAGGGACAAATTGTGACTTGCGGGGCCCATATGACCCAAAAGTCCAATTTTTTTTAAGTGGCCAAAACACTTGATCGGTAGCCCATCTTCCTCCTTCTTCATTTCATTTTCTCTCTCTCTCTCTACGACTCTATTAAAGAACATTTGAGATCTACTTTCTCTCTCTAGATTTTGGACCCCTTCAAGGTTGTTTTGGCTCAAGTGTCCAAGAGAAAGTTGTAGAGCTCAGCTAGGGCTATCCATTGATCAAAAAATTATCCTTTTTGGGGCTCATTCGGAAGGTGTAAGACATATACAACTTCTCTTCTTTCCCCCATTTTCGCATAGGTTGTTCCATTGAGGTAGGGGGTTTTAGTTTTATTTGGTTAAAATTTACATATATTTACTCATGGAGTGTTTAGAATTTTATTTCATCTTACTTCATTTTAAATCTCATGAATATATTGATATTGTCACTTGTTTTTAATGATGATTATGTAAGTATAATATTGTGTTCTTGTATTTATGAGATATATGGAGGATGGGCTAATTAAATGTTGAATAAAATGCTGATTTTTGGATTGTGGATGTATGTGTTATTTTGTGATGTTATAGTAGTTGGTGATGTATGGAGAATGGGCTAAATTTGTTGATAGAGTACATGCTGATTTTATTCTTCTTTTATTGATTACAATACTTTATGCTCCTCTTTAAATTTTTAAATGATTAAGAATGACTTGTGGAATATGTGTTTAAATTTGTGGCCAAGAATATGCATTTCATATTGTGTATTGCCTATATTAATGAGATTGGTTATGTCTAGAATAATGAAATTATGTCATGCTAGGAGAAATCCTAGGACATAAATTGAATGTAATTGCATTGTTATGTGCATGTGAATATTGCACATGTGTTAATTTGATTGATCATGTCACAAAAAGAACCATTAGGAATGTCGTCAATGGCACGTGTCATGTTTGATGCCTAGTGCGTGCTACAAACACGTGACTTGAAAGGTGTCTTGCGAGTTAATCCCACTTTGATGATTTCAAAATTTTTGTTTCTATACTTTGGTATTGAATTGCATACTTGCTTCACATGTTTTATGTATGTTAACATTAACCTTGATTAAATTGTGGATGTTATTATTACAACGTCATTCCATGTTTAAAAATATTCCAAAGATTAGGCATTTAGGGAGCATGAACCCTAGTTGCATCATTGATCACTTAATGGTTTGATATATGGTATAGTTGGCAATATAAAACTTTTAACTTGCCTTCTACTGAGCTATGAGTGGACAAACTCACCCCCTAAACATTTCAGGTAAAGGAGTCGACACCGGAGAGAGTTGAGCCTCCATTGGTGCAACAAACTTCAAGGAGTTTCTTTTGATGTTAAGGCCTCATGTAGCCTCCATTTAGTTATATGTATAGTGAAATTTGTTTAGAAGCATTCTTGTGACCTTTTGTACACCTAGCCATTAACTTCATATTTAGGATTTCTTCTCTTTGAATTTCATTTATTATGACTCTTTTGAAACTGTGTATATAATGACACCTAAATGTCATGTTTATGTACAAGTTTATAATCTTGACTCATGTTGCACCATATTTCATTTTCGGATTTTGATATCTTGAGTTGGGACTTGCCATGGATGATTTTAGGTTCATATTCATGCTCATATCTTGTATTAGGTTCAGTTTGGAGCAGGTTTATGGGAGAAATGGGAAGGAAAAATTCTATTGACAGATTGTTCACGAAAGGACCCTTTTCTGTCCAGATTTTGCAAAACTTTTTTGATAGGCCTAAACTACTCCAAATGACTTGAAATTTTACCATGTCTTCTATTAGATGTCTAGTGCTTCTAGATTAAATTTCGTGAATTTTGGAAAGCTACAAATTTTTACAAAAATTCGACAGTGTCTTGCTGTCAGATTTTGAAACCACTATTCTGTGCTGATTTGGAGAATTCGTTTAACCCATTTTGAAAACTCTATAAATTATAAAAATTTCCATAATTGTATCCCTTTGTGTCTATTTTCTAAATACCAAAGCCCAAATTTTATAGATTCTTTAAGACATTCAAATGAGTCCATCCTTAACGAATGTCTGTTTTTAGCTCGCACCATGTGAGCTATTTTAACTTGTAAAACTGTTTACATTGGCCTATTTTCAACTATTAATTTTTTGTTATCCATGTTGTACGTTTAGTCTAGTTTCTATAGAATTTTTGTTTGCTCCATTTCGAGTTAAAATGAATTTGTTATGAATTTTTTTGTAATGGGTGTTCAGATTTTCTGTCAACTAATGGCTGATTTTTCATTTTTGATTCTAGTTTTATACTTTGGGTTCTGTTTGACTCCGACAACTCTCTTTTCACCCATGGATCTCGAGTCTCGAGGTTCAGGGCAGACAATTAGCCTTAACATGCTCGAGCTGCTTACAATAGAAGCATGCCCTATCCCTTATCAGTACTGCTGGCACTGGTGGGACTGCGTGCTTTGAGGACACTCACGCCTAATGTGTCCAGGTTAGCAACAATGAAAACAATTCTTTGGTGGTTGAGAGGATTCCACAGGCGTAGGAATCCACAAAGTCATTGGTGCTGGTGGCAACATCCCAATACTAGACTGGCTCACAGAAGATTGTGGAAGATACTGTTGAGACCTTGCCTCATACTGTGTACTCATCCTCCTAGGGCAAATAGATCCATCATGGCCATGTTGACGACAATGGTAACAAAACTGACCTTCCCTTAGTGTCAACACCCTCCTTGGGCACTCAGACCATTGGTGGCCTAGTTGATGGCAATGAAAGCATAACCCGTCCAATCAGGAAGATCCCGTAAGTAAAGCGGTTATTGGCACCGCTCATCTCTGCCTTTTCTTAGCACATCCACTCACCTGCACTAGACTCGCCTACTACGATCCTATCGCAATACTCATCACCCTTGCAAGTTGTTGCAGGGTTGCAACTACATCCATAACTACCTGAATTCCATTATAGGTTTCTCATGATCCACATGGTTTCTTTCCACGATCTTTCCCCAAAGTCATCATGCTACAAAAGTAACAAGGAAATACTCAAAAACAAGGTATACCTCAATTGACCAATCCACTCGTATCATGCTTACACAACATCGTGCTAAGTCAACTCATAATTTGAATGTTATAAATGCATAAACAAGTAATCATATCTCACATAAGCAATTTATAACCTGAAGTCAAATCCCTTATGTTTCAATTCTTAATCTCTACATGTCGCCCCTAGGTACTCGAACCTAGTGCTCTGATACCATATTGTCAGGCCCCAAAATTTGGGCTACCGGGAGTCCCCCGGGCCAACCCCGAATCCCGAGTGTAAACCCATTCACTCAACCACATAAACTATCTCAACACCATTGATATCATATTTTGATAATAGGTATTCACCCTAATACTCTCGCTAAGGTACGATGCTCTAATACCATGCTGTCACGCCTCGATTTTCGACATCCGAAAAACTGAAGGTGAACTCATCCATTATGCCCAAATGGATCATCTTTACCCTCAAATACCGTGAAAACTTAACTCTATTCTTGCACATAGACATGCATAACTCCACATTATCCAACCACAATAGGCCTTACATCAAATCACATCACCTTAGTGAAAATTTTATTTATTCACACTCATGAATCACTCATTTCCAGGACTCAACACTTCATGTGATTGGAACCTGAAACTGAAACCTACACCATTGGATAGAGAATCCAAAAATACTCAATTTCAAAAAAAAAAAACCATGCTCAATTCTGATTCAAAACAAAGAAGTTATGCCCGATTGAAGTTTGGACAAATTTCGGAGCATGTTGTGAATAGTGATTTTAATGTATCGAAATGAAATTTTTGATGCATCGAAATTTTTGATGCATCGAACATGTATCGACTAAAAACCACTCTCGGGACTTTTGTTTTCTATAAATCCTACAGGCTTTTCGATGCATCGAACTTGCCATTTCGATGCATCAAAGTGCTCTGATCCTGCAACTATGTAATTAGTCATTTTTTTTTTGCATTCTAAGTCCTTTCTACCAACATAACCCATTCTCACAACCTCCAAATCATAAAAGAAAGTAATCTACATCATTCAGAAGTTCTAAATCATACTCATAATCAAATCATACACCAATATGAGTCATTCTCCTTTATAAACATATTCCAATTCATATTGAAAACGTCCATCACTACATTAGTCCATCAAATGAAACCAAATGCTCCCAACAAGCATTACTTAAACAAATTCATATACTTTTCATAGATGACAAGATTTAGTCTAAGACTAAAATATACTTTTCATCTATGAGATTTTCGAGCTCATAGTCATTACAAGAATTCATGCATAAGGTTCAAAATGCTACAAATTTTACTATGACTACAACTACATAGATCAACGTGCCACAAGTTGGCACGGATAGCCAAATTCATATTCTATGAATGAAACATCCAAACGCCCCCAAAATATTCAAAAGTGCTCCTATGAGCTTCTTTTGAATCATCAAGTCCTTTCCACCCACGGTGCCATACCTGTAAAATGTTTGGAGGGAAAAAAGGGATGCACACCACGACCGCTTAATAAAGATTCCCCAACCCACCTAGGTGTCGACTCGACACTGACCTACATGGAATGCATACGTCACATAACATGTCATCATGCTCATTCACATACTCACTCAAGCAATGCACATTTTTAAAGAGATGATTCAACATGATTCATACTCATCATTCTTCCTTACAATATCTCCGTCTATGCATTTCTAACAAAATGCAAGTATATCATTTTAATGCCTCATAAATGCATAAGCTAGTACTAAGTGTACCTTGCATGCATTCTTCATTACATGTCACACATACATTCACATGTATACCAAAACTTTCACATAAGTCACAAATGTTTCCAAAACATCAATTTAGCACATACTACTTATGCTTCAACAAATACATACACCTGCTACACATAACTAACATGCATTCCTCACTTCTTCATCGACACATAAGCACATACATAACCGTACTAAGGGTACCTAGCATGCATTCTTCATTACATGTCATACATACACTCACATGTACACCAAAACTTCCAAAACATCAATTTAGCATATACTACTCATGCTTCAACAAATGCATTCACTTGTAACACATAACTAGGATGCATTCTTCACTTCTTCATCAACACATAACCACATACATGTTTATCATTTCACATAGTCACATATTCATATTAGCTAGCATATAATTATTCATGCTCTCAAACTCTACACATTGCACGTATGAGCACATATCATTATACACATCACTATAACATGTTAGAATCATTTAAGAGGGAAGGAATCACAACCCCACAACCCACCCTTTCACTCTCTAGCATACAAACATGAACTATGTCTCACCACATAACCAGAAACCCTAGAATCGACAACTAGGCAAGAAGGAGAACCCCTACCTTGAATTTGAAGACCTTTGAAGAGATTTCCAAAATTCCTAGCAAGCTCTACCTTGCCAAAAGTTGACTTTGTTCGGTTCCAACCGAAGCCCTTGTCGTACCCTACGCACTTCCCTTCTTCGACAAAACCCGAATCCAAGCCTTAAGCCTTCAAATTGAAGAGAGAAGGTAGAGGTAGAAAGAAAAGAGAGAGAGCAGCTAGCATGACATGTGAGATATGAAATATCTCTACAGGTTTGATCCCTTTAAAGCCCTAAAGTCGCAAAAAGACTAAAATGTCCATCAGACCACTTAACTTACCTTCCCGGGCTCCATTTTCGATTTTGAAAACTCGTACGGTCTCGAAATCACTTCCTTAACTCATTAAACATTTCATCTAAGCTAATCTCAAAAATAATTATTTTTCAGAATTTTTTTGGATTTCTGGGCCCACCTGGACCGCATCCTAGGGCCCAGTTTGACCAAAAAGTCAAAGTTCTCCAAATCTTCCAAAAACCTCATAACATATCTCCAAACCTGTTCCCCACTCTCAGAATGTCCATTACATCGTTCAAAACGCGTCTACAGCGAAAATGATATAAAATTAAAAAAGCGGCCAAACTTGGTCATGGTCTCTACAAATCATCATAAATATACTCCAAAGTCATGCATTGAAAATACAAAGCTCTCACAATCCTCATCCATTTCCACAAAAATCCACATTGTACATATATCAACCCATTATCTTTACACAAAAGCTCCAAATGATATATATATATATATATATATATATATACAAGTTACATAATTGAGAATGTAACTACAATGTCCATATAGTCCTCATGCCATATGCCGACATGGATAGACAAATATACATAACCCCTACATAAATCCCAAGATGCATCAAAGTGCTCCAAGTGACTAGTTAAGTCTTTACCGTCCATCTTCAATGCCTTACCTGTAAAAATGGTCGGGGGGAGAGGGGTGAGCATTTTAATGGCTTAGTAGGAAGACCCCAACCCACCTAGGCTCCAACTCGACACCGACCTTCATGTATGTATGTCATTACACTACATATCATTTGCAACATTCACATGTTCATTCAAACAATGCATATTTAAAAGGGATGCACTAAACAAATGTCATACTCAACATTTAATCACATAAGCCTAAAGGTACAACCTTTCTCTCTCGGACCTAATCCGACACTGCAACATGATTTGAACCTCTCTGATAGATCATGTGACCTAGGACACCTCCTACTCATTTCTATGACATGGGCAACTCCGACAATGTCATACTCTATTGGCAATATTTTGATTTTCCCCAAGGTGAGTGAACAACTCTGAAAACTCACCTAAAGTGGATATAAATCCGACTCTAGGCCTTAGCCCCGATATGATTGGACTACACCGACAGTCATACCTCATTGAACAAGATTTCTCATTTTATAGCATGGTTAGACAACTCCGACATTTCATGTACGATCTATTTTTCCCTTTTCCTCACATTTCTCCCTTATATGTATTTTGAACATATAATCCAAGCATGTCATTTTTATATATCTCAAATGCCCAAGCTAGCAATTTGGGTACCTAGCATGCATTTCTCACCACACTATCGCATATAATCACATATATATACTCATCCTCTCATATATGAATTTTGGACATATAGAATCAAGCATATTAATTTCATGTTTCACAAATGCACAAGCTAGTTAAATAGACACATAGCATGCATTCCTCACCACATAACCACATATAAGCACATATATGTCAAAACTTGCATATTATATACATATGCATACAATCTCCAACTTAGCATATAATAGTCATGCTTTACTCAATGCATACATTTACCACAAGTAATTAGCATGCATTTCATCATTTTATATCACATATGTGTCACAAAACATGCATATAACACACTTATGCATAAACTCACAACTTAGCATATATTTATCCATGCTCATCTAATGCACCCGCTTGCTATATTTGTCTAGCATCCATTCACCCATTCACCTCCACAACCTACATATAATCACCTATATGTACACAACCACGCATACTTTTCACATATGCATACATTTTACTACATTTTTAAGCATGTTCTCGCATTATATATAATGCATATATATCCACAATGCATCACACAGATCATTATATAAATCTATCTAACATGTAAATAGCATAAGAGAAGAGGAATACCCAAATTTTCAGCCCCTCACCCATCTCCCTCACATGCGTTGCCAACACCTCCCCGATTCTACACAAATCCTAGAATTGACAACTAAGAGAGAAGGAGAACCCCTACCTCGAAAATGAAGGTTGTCCAAGCACTTCCCAAGATTTCCAGTGATATCCATCTCACCAAAAGTTGAGTTTGTTCGGTTAAAACCGAAGCCTTTGTCTCCCTCTACGAACTGTCCTCCTCTGGCAACTCACGAATCATGCCTGAATGCCTCCGAAAAGTAGAGAGAAGAAGAGGGAAGAAGAGGGTTTGGCCAGCTGCTGGGACATAAGAGATATAAAATATCTCTGCATATACAGATATTTAAAGTCCCATGGGCGTAAAATGACCAAAATGCCCCCAAACCCCTTAAGGTACCTTCCTGAGCTCCGTTTTCGATTTCGAAAGTTCCTACGAACTCGAAATCACTTCCTTAACTCTTTAAACATTTCATCTAAGCCAAAATCAAAAGTAATTATTTTTCAAAAAAAATTCAGATTTCTGGGCCCACCCGAACCGCATCCTGGGCTCCCATTTGACCAAAAAGTCAAACTTCTCCAAACATTCTGAAAACTTCAAAAAACCTTATAACATATTTCCCATTCTCGAAACATCTATAGCATCCTTTAAAATGTATATATGGTGAAAAATGATGAAAATTGAAAAATCGGTCAAATTTGGTTTCGGTCGTTACATATTTAGCTTAAAATAATAATTTATTTAACAAACAATATAACTATTAATGAACTATGAGCATAAATAATAAATATTTTAACTAACTATCTAACTAATAATGTACTATTTAGTTTAAATAACAATTTATTTACCAGACTATATAATTAATAATAAACTATGTATCATAAATAATAAATTATTATGAATTAAAAACTATTTAACATAAATAATAAATTAAACAAAAGTTGAACCGGAAACCCCGAATCCAAAACCTCAAACCAAGCACCCGAAATAAAAAACCCAAATCCAGAATCCCAAAAAAATAAGTAACTAATTGATAATGTAACTAATAATAAAACCTAAATTCTAAACCGCAAACCCCGAATATCCAAACTCCAAACCCCCAACTATGTGGCATAAATAATAATTTATATAACAAACTATTTAAATAATAATAAACTATATTGCATAAATAATAACCAATAATAAACTATGTAATATAAATAATAACTTATTAAACAAATATCTAATAAAAAAATAAACTATGTAGGAATAATAATAATTTAATTAACAAACTATGTAACTAATAATAAACTATGTAACATAAATAATAATTTATTCAATAAATATCTAATAAATTATGTAGCATAAATAATAATTTATTTAACAAATTACATAAGTATTAATGAAGTATGAAGCATAAATAATAAATTATTTAACCAACTATCTAGCTAATAATGAACCATCTATCTTTAATAATAATTTATTTAATGAATTATATAATTAATAATAAACTATGTAGCATAAATAATAATTTATTATGAATTAAAAACAAACTAAACTAGAGCCCGAAACACGAAAACCCGAATCACCAAACCACAATCAAAATTTGTAATTAACAGACAATGTAACTAATAATAAACTATGTAACATAAATAATAATTTATAAAATAAATGTCTGATAAACTATGTAGCATAAATAATAAATTATTTCATAAACTATTTAACTAATAATGAACTATGTAGCTTAAATAATAATTTATTTAACAAATTATATGATTATAATAAAATATGTAGCATAAATAATAATTTATTGTGAATTAAAAACTATTTAATATAAATAATAAACTAAACTAAAGCCGAACCGGAAACCCCTAATCCAAAACCTCAAACTTAGAACCCAAAACAACCTATAACCCAAAACACGAAAACCTGAATCCCCAAACCCTAGACAAACTATGTAACATAAACAATAATTTATTTAACATACTATATAACTAATAATGAACTATGAAACATAAATATTAAATTACTTGACTAACTATTTAACTAATAATGAACTACGTAGTATAAATAATAATTTATTTAACAAACTATATAATTAATAATAAACTATGTATCATAAATAATAATATTTTATGAATTAAAAACTATTTAACATATATAATAAACTAAACTAAAGCCGAACCGGAACCTAGAATCCGAAACCCCAAACCTAAAACTTGAAACATGAAAAATCGAATACCAAAACTCCAAATAAACTATGTAATTAAAAGACTATGTAACTAACAATAAATTTTAAATCCAAAACACAAACCTCGAATTCCAAAACTCCAATCCCTAAACTCTATGCAGCACAAATAATAATATATTATTAAATACAAATTATGTAGCATTAATAATAATTTATAGTAAATTAAAAACTATTTAATATAAATAATAAACCAAACAAAAGTCGAAATGGAACCCCGAATCCGAAACCCCAAACCTAAAACCCGAATCCCCAAACCAAAACAAACTATGTAACTAAAAGATTATCTAACTAATAAATCCTAAACCCCAAACCCCGAATCCCCAAACTCCAAACCCCGAAATCCCAATCCCTAACTCCTATGCAGCATAAATAATAATATATTATTAAATACAAATAATGTATCGTAAATAATAATTTACTAAACAAACAATGTAGCATAAATAATAATTTATATAACAAACTATTTAAATAATTATAAACTATGTTGCAAAAATTGTAATTTATTTAACAAATTAAGTAACTAATAATAAAATATGTAGCATAAATAATAACTTATTTAACAAACATCTAATTATTAATAAAGTATGTAAGATTAATAAAAATTTAATTAACAAACTATAAAACTAATCATAATTTATGTAACATAAATAATAATTTATTTAATAAATATCTCGACATAAACTATGTAACATAAAAAGTAATTTAATTAACAGACTATATAAATAATTTTAAACTATGAAACATAAATAATAAATTATTCAATTAACTATCTAACTAACAATGAACTATGCAGCTTAAATAATAATTTATTTAACAAATTATATACTTAATAATAAACTATGTATCATAAATAATAATTTAATACGAATTAAAAACTATTAAACATAAATAATAAACTAAACTAAAGCCAAATCAAAAACCACGAATCCGAAACCTCAAACTCAGATCCGGAAACACAAAAATCCAAATCTCCAAAACCCAAAAAAATTATGGAATTAACCGATTATGTAACTAATAATAAAACCTAAATACTAAACCACGAATACTCAAACTCTAAACCCCAAACCCCCCACATAGCATAAATAATAATACATTATTAAATACAAATTACATATCATAAATAATAATTTATTAAACAAACAATGTAGCATAAATAATAATTTATATAACAAACCATTTAAATAAATAAAAAACTATGTCGCATAAATAATAATTTATTTAACAAACTATGTAAGTAATAATAAATTATGTAGCATAAATAATAACTTATTCAACAACATCTAATTTAATAATAAATTATGTATGAATAATAATAATTTAATTAACAAACTATGTAACATAAATAATAATTTATTCAATAAATATATGATAAACTATGTAGCATAAATAATAATTTATTTAACAGACAATATAACTATTAATGAAATATGAAGCATAAATAAAAATTTATCTAAGTATCAATCTAACTAATAATGAACTATTTAGCTTAAAATAATAATTTATTTAACAAACAATATTACTATTAATGAACTATGAAGCATAAATAATAAATTATTTAACTAACTACATATTAATAATAAACTATGTATCATAAATAATAATTTATTATGAATTAAAAACTATTTAACATAAATAATAAAATAAACTAAAGCCAAATCGTAACCCCAAATCCTAAACCTCAAACCTAGAACTCGAAACACAAAAATCCAAATCCCCAAATCTCAAACAAAGTATGTCATTAACAAACTATGTAACTAATAATAAAGCCTAAATTCTAAACCTCAAATCCCGAATCCCCAAACTCCAAACCCCGAAACCCCATACCCCACACAACATAAATAATAATATGTTATTAAATACAAACACTGTAGCATAAATAATAATTTATATAACAAAATATATAAATAATTATAAACTATGTTAAATAAATAATAATTTATTTAACAAACTAATGTAACCTTGAATAAACTTAGTACAAATAATAAATTATTCAACAAATATCTAATTAATAATAAACTACGTAGGATTAATAATAATTTAATTAACCAACTATGCAACTAATAATAAACTATATAACATAAATAATAATTTATTAATAAATATCTGATAAACAATGTAGCATAAATAATAATTTATTTAACAGACTACATATCTATGAATGAACTACGAGGCATAAATAATAAATTATATAATTAATAATAAACTATGTAACATAAATATTAAACGAAACTAAAGCTCATCAGGAAACTCCGAATCCGAAACCTCAATCCTAGAACCCGAAACACGAAAATCCGAATCCCCAAAGAAAATATGTTATTAATAGATAATGTAACTAATAATAAACGATGTAACATAAATAATAATTTATTCAATTAATATCTAATAAACTATGTAGCATAAATAATAAGTATTTAACAGACTATATACCTAATAATGAAGTATAAAATTATAAATTAATTAACTAACTATCTAATTAATAATGAACTACGTAGCATAAATAATAATTTATTTAACAAACTATATAATTAATAATAAACTATGTACCATAAATAATAATTTATTATGAATTAAAACCCAAACCAGAACCCCGAATCCGAAACCCCAACCTAAAACTCGAAACACGAAAACCCAAATTCTCAAACCCCAAACAAATTATGTAATTAAAAGACTATGTAACTAATAATAAATTCTAAACCCCAAACCCCGAATCCCCAAACTCTAAACCCCAATCCCTAAACCCTATGCAGTATAAATAATAATATATTATTAAATACAAATTATGTATCATAAATAATAAGCATAAATAATAATTTATATAACAAACTATTTAAATAATTATAAACTATGTTTCATAAATAAAAATTTATTAAATAAACTGTGTAACTAATAATAAAATATGTAGCATAAATAATAACTTATTTAACAAACATCTAATTAATAATAAAGTACGTAGAATTAATAACAATCTAATTAATAAACTACATAACTAAATTATGTAACATATAGTTTATTCAATAAATATCTGATAAACAATGTAGCATAAATAATAATTTATTCAATAGACTATATAACTTTAATGAGCTATAAAGCATAAATAAGAAATTATTTAACTAACTATCTAACTAATAATGAATCATGTAGCTTAAATAATAAATTATATAATTAATAATAAACTATGTAATATAAATAATAATTTATTATGTATTAAGAACTATTTAACTTAAATAATAAACTAAACTAAAGTTGAACCGGAATCTCCAAATCCAAAACTTCAAACCTAGAATCCAAAACACGAAAACCCAAATCCCCAAACTCCAAACAAAATATGTAATTAACAAAAAATGTAACTAATAATAAGCTATGTGTAACAGCCCGCTCCACCACATGGTATGATATTGTCCGCTTTGGGCCTAACCCGCACGATTTTGCTCTTGAATTTTACTCCAAAATGCCTTATACCATTTGGAGAAAGCACACTACATATAAGGACATCCCCTTCTCTACATCCAGGCGATGTGGGATTGAGCACCCTTGGGGACAAGAAGGGACAAATGCACCTCTTCCACACAACCAAGGTCTTTACAATCCACCCCCTTGGAGACCTAACGTCTTCATCATCACACTTTCGGCTGGCCCTAACTCTGATACCATCTGTAACAGCCCGTTCCACCACATGGTATGATATTATTTGCTTTGGGCCCAACCCCCATGGTTTTGCTCTTGGGTTTTATCCCAAAAGGCCTCATACCATTTGGAGAGAGCACACCACATATATAACACATCCTCTTTCCACACCTAGGCGATGTGGGATTAAGTACCCTTGGAGACAAGAGGGGACAAATACACCTCTTCCACACAACCACGGTCTTTACAATCCACCCCCCTTAGAGGCCCAACGTCCTCGCTGGCACACTTCTGGTTGGGTCCTACTCTGATACCATCTGTAACAGTCCGTGTTATGCCCCAGAATTCGGACCGCCAGAACTCTCCCGGACCGACCCGAATCCCGAGTGTGAACTCGTCCAATAAGCCCTAATGGACCATTTTAATCTTTCATCACCACAAAAACCTAGTCACCCACTTATATTTACCTATGCACAAGTCAACATCACCTAGCCTCAATGCCCTCAACCATACAACCATTCAATTGGTTCTATCCCACAAAATGAATACATAACTCCTTATGATTTTATAATCAATTTCTAAAAATACAACCATTTGAAAGAGGATTTAAAAATATACAATTTTAAAAAAAGAATCATCAAAATCCGAGTTGAAACGAAGGAGATATGCCACTTTGAAGTTGGACAAAAACACTATTTGAATAGTGCATGCTGTGAAAAGGGGGATCGATCGCCCAAGGTCAACCGAGGCTGTTTTTGGCCTTTTACAGGGGCGATCGATGCTGTAAAAGAGGGGGATCGATCGCCGTAAATCCTAGGCAAAATTCTGCAACACAATTTTAGCTATAACTTCACCCTAACTTCAAATTCGAATATCTTACAATCCATAAGTCCATTTGACTTGAAATTTGGCATGAATCATCCTCATCATGTCTAGTTTCCAACCCAATTAGAATCATACAAAAATCCCAACCAAAACTCGGGTTATGCTCAAATCAACAGGTATAGGTCGAAATTTAAACCCTTGCACTAAAACATGCATATCTTCCTCAATTTAAATAAAAAAAATGTCCATAACCTATCAAATTGGTGCTAATACAATTCTCCTTCTAAACATTTCAAGTATATGAAAACTCATCATCCAACCATAATCATAGCATATATATATATAAATATATATATATATATATATATAACGGTGTTCTTTTTATGATTTGGTCTTGATATATATATATAAATAAATAAATAAATAAATATATATATATATATATATATATATCTCAAGACCAAATCATAAAAAGAACACCGTTCAAATAGAAACCTGCTTAAAATATATATATTAGTCCAAAAATCATCATTCAGGGCATAAGTACTTATATACAACTTTTCCCAACATGGAATCTCATGACATATAATCAAAAGCACCTAGTCCACATCTCGGACGTGCAGTCATAACAAAAATGACCAAAAGAAATCTTCTAGCTCTACATCCAACTCATGATTGTGCATCCTCAACCACTTATTTGTCATGTCCTAAAAGTGTTAATGTAGGGGAATGAACAAATTTCAACGGCTCAAGATTAACATGTTGTGCAATCCATTCAAGTCCACATTTCATGTTCAATACATAAATACCAAAACATATTTCAACGACTACGTGTCATGCTTCCTAGTTTTTCTAGTCAAAGCTCACATTTTTCATTCAAATCGTGGCATATGCATCAAATGTAACTTGATAACCACATAACTACAAATCGAGCATTATTACACAATCCATCATATCTATAACATATGACAACTAAATTTATAACCAATTCTACACAATTCACATAGGTCACATTATTTCACATAACTCAATCCAAAGTCACACTACTCTCGGAATTGAACTCACACTCACACACACATCCTCAAGATATGTACCGAAGTCCCATATCTCAATTCCTTGGTTGTTACGGGCTACTAACCCATCCGGTTACCATCCAACTTGCGCAAAGTTGAGGTCTTTCAACCCTAAGGGGATGTTTTCCCCCTCCCTTTCCCATGAGTCATTTCCGAAAATTCACCACAAACACACAAGATGTATCACGTCTTGCACATACATTCGCACGTTTCAATGTATTGCACCCAATACATGCCTACGTTCATTCTAGCATGTCATACAACAATCATATGAACATATACATAAGCTTAACCCCCAAATTAGGTTTTCATCATTTTTTTTCCAAAAATCCCATATATGTATCACATACTACATTTTGCATATATGAGCAATTCAAGTAATATAAGGCATATACCAACCATTTCTAATCAAAAGAAACATATGTATATCCATATATAACAAGAATATCAACTTAGAAAATTTATACCTCATATATCACATGAAAAACATTTAGTTTATGCTAGTGAATGAAATTAAACTTGAAATTAGAAGACACAACACCCACCCCCTACCTCAATAGCTATAGTCTCAAGTTATCCCAAACTTTCACAAATCTCAAAGTTGTCTACTCGCAATTTTGTTCGGTTCAAAGCAAAGCCCTTATCGTGTAGAACACACTTCTCTTCTTCGACACCGCCTGAATTCAAGCCGAAAACCCTCAAAATCTAGAGAGAAGAAATAGATCACAAAATCTTCCACCAGACCAAAATGCTCCAAATCAACTTTTCAATCCATAGATATCATAGAGAATGTCAAGGTGAACAACATTGATGTTCAAAACTTCTTCCAAATCCAAGCCTAAGCTAGAGATATTCTAGAGAGGAGGGAGAGCTTGCAAGAGGGAGATGTAGAGAGAGAGAGGAGAAGACAAATGAAAAATCTGATTTCTCCACTTAATGCCTATACATATAATATATCTATCTTCTCATGCAAGACTAGTCAACTTTTGCAACTAAGTCCCCCAACCCTCTTAATAATGCTCCTTGTTACAAGATATTTTCTCATAATTATATACTAACATAATCTTCTCTCTTCTTTCCACTTGAGTCCTTAAAAATAACATCACAATGACCCAACCTCTACTTAGAGAGCCCGAACACACCTTTCGGGTCACCCGACCCATCCCGAGTCCCACACTCGTACCAAAACACGTGAAAAATCTTATAACCCGAAATTACACATGCTTAAGAGAATTTTCATGCTAAATCATATTTAACACAAAACTAAATTAAAATAATTACTCGGGACTCTACAGTCCGCTCCACCATATGGTATGATATTGTCCACTTTGGGCTCAGCACGTACGGTTTTGCTCTTGGTATTTTACCCTAAAAGGTCTCATTCCATTTGGAGAGAGCACACTACATATAAGCACATCCCCTTCTCCACACCCAAGCGATATGGGATTAAGCACCCTTGGGGACAAGAGGGGACAAACACACCTCTTCCACACAACCAATGTCTTTACAATCCACCCCCTTGGAAGCCCAACGTCCTCGTTGGCAAACTTCTGGTTTGGTCCGGCTCTAATACCATCTATAACAGTCCGCTCCACCACATGGTATGATATTGTCCGTTTTAGGCCCAGCCTGTAGGGTTTTGCTCTTGGGTTTTACCCCACAAGGCCTCATACCATTTGAGAGAGCACACTACATTTATGTACATCTCCTTCTCCACACCCAGGCAATGTGGGATTGAGCACCTTTGGGGACAAACACACCTCTTCCACACAACCAAGGACTTTATAGTCTTTACAATAAAGTAAGGACCTTGGTTGTGTGGAAGAGGTGTGTTTGTCCTCTCTTGTCCCCAATGGTGCTCAATCTCATATCACCTGGGTGTGGAGAAGGAATGTGCTAATATATAGTGTGCTCTCTCCAAATGGTATGAAGCCTTTTAGGGTAAAATCTAAGAGCAAAACCGTGCGGCTGGGTCCAAAGCGGACAATATCATACCATGTGGTGGAGCGGACTGTTACAGATGGAATCAAAGCCGAACCCAGCCGAAGTGTGCAAACGGGGACATCGGGCCTCCTAAGGGGGTGGATTGTGGTGACCTTTGTGGACATGTGTGATGTGGGCGGGTGCGAGAGACACTGGGCAAGCTACCATACTGACTGGCTACAGGCTATTCAATCCCAAATTGTAATGTGTTCTCTCCAAATGGTATGAGACATTTTGGGATAAAATCCAAGAACAAAACCGTGCGAGCTAGGCCCAAAGCGGACAATATTATACCATGTGATGGAACGGGTCATTACACTATGTATCATAAATAATAATTTATTCAATTAATATCTAATAAACTATACAGCATAAATAACAAGTATTTAACAGACTATATAACTAATAATGAACTATGAAGCATAAATAATAAATTAGTTAACTAACTATCTAATTAATAATGAACTACGTAGCGTAAATAAAAATTTATTTAACAAATTATATAATTAATAATGAACTATGAAGCATAAATAATAAATTAGTTAACTAACTATCTAATTAATAAGTAGCATAAATACTAATTTATGATGAACTAAAAGCAAAATCGAAACCCCGAATCTGAAACACCAAACCTAAAACCCAAAATGCGAAAACTCAAATCCCCAAACCCCAAACGAATTATGTAATTAAAAGACTATGTAACTAATAATAAATCCTAAATCCTAAAACCTAAAACCCCAATCCCCAAACTCCAAACCCCGAAACCCAATCCCTAAACCCTAAGTAGTATAAATAATAATATATTATTAAATACAAATTATGTAGCATATTTAATAATGTATTATGAATTAAAAACTATTTAACATAAATAATAAACTAAACTGAAACCGAACCGGAACCCCGAATCTGAAACCCCAAACCTAAAACCTAAAACACGAAAACTAGAATCCCCAAACCCAGACAAACTATGTAATTAAAAGACTAAGTAGCCTAAATAATAATTTATTTAACAAACTAGATAATTAATAATAAACTGTGTAGCATAAATAATAATTTATTATGAATTAAAAACTATTTAACATAAATAATAAACTAAACAAAAATCGAACCGGAAACCTCGAATCCTAAACCTCAAACCTAAAACCCGAAACTCGAAACACAAAAACCCAAACCCCACACACCAAACTCCAAACCCCAATCCCAAAACCCTAAATCCCTAAACTCCACACAGCATAAATAATAATTATACATTATTAAATACAAATAATTTATCGTAAATAAGAATTTATTAAACAAACAATGTAGCATAAATAATAATTTATATAACAAATTATTGAAATAAAAATAAACTATGTTGCATAAATAACGATTTATTTAACAAACTACGTAACCAATAATAAATATGTAATATGAATAATAACTTACTCAAAAAATATCTAATAAATAATAAATTTTGTAGGATTAATAATAATTTAATTAACAAACTATTTAACTAATAATAAACTATGTAACATAAATAATACGCGAATCCAAAATCCAAAAACTAAAACCCGAATCCCCAAACCCCAAAAAAATTATGTAATTAAGAAATTATTAACTAATAATAAATCCTAAACCCTGAATCTCCAAACTCTAAACCTCGAAACCCCAATCCCTAAACTCTATGCAGCATAAAAAATAATATATTATTAAATACATAATATCTAGCATAAATAAAATTTTATTATGAATTAAAAACTATTTAACATAAATAATAAACTAAACTAAAGTCAAACCAAAACCCCGAATCCGAAATCCCAAACCTAAAGCCTGAAAACCCGAACCCAAACAAACTATATAATTAAAAGACTATGTAACTAATAATAAATCTTAAACCCCAAATCCCCAAACTCCAAACCCTAAAACCCCAATCTCGAACCCCTATTCAGCATAAATAATAATATATTATTAAATACAAATTATGTATCATAAATAATAATTTATTAAACAAACAATGTAGCATAAATAATAATTTATATAACAAACTATTTAAATAATTATAAATGATGCTAGATATATAATAATTTATTTGACAAATTATTTAACTAACAATAAACTATATAGCATAAATAATAACTTATTTAACAAATATCTAATTAATAATAAAGTGAGTAGTATTAATAACAATTTAATTAACAAACTATGTAACTAATAATAAACTATGTAAGATAAATAATAATTTATTCAATAAATATCTATACATAAACTATGTAGCATAAATAATAATTTAATTAACAGACTATATAACTAATTATGAATTATGAAGCATAAATATTAAATTATTAAACTGACTATCTAACTAATAATGAACTACGTAGCCTAAATAATAATTTATTTAACAAACTATATAATTAATAATAAACTGTGTAGCATAAATAATAATTTATTATGAATTAAAAATTATTTAACATAAATAATAAACTAAACTAAAGCTGAACCGGAAACCTCAAATCCTAAACCTCGAACTCGAAATACGAAAATCGAAACCCCCAAACACCAAACTCCAAACCTCGAAACCACAAACCCAAAATCCCGAATCCCCAAACTCCACACAACATAAATAATAATAATACATTATTAAATACAAATAATTTATCGTAAATAAGAATTTATTAAACAAATAATATAGCATAAATAATAATTTATATAACAAACTATTGAAATAAAAATAAACTATGTTTCATAAATAATAATTTATTTAATAAAATACGTAACCAATAATAAAATATGTAATATAAATAATAACTTATTCAAAAAATATCTAATAAATAATAAATTTTGTAGGATTAATAATAATTTAATTAACAAACTAT
This sequence comes from Cornus controversa, assembly GCA_026545225.1. Lineage (NCBI taxonomy): Eukaryota > Viridiplantae > Streptophyta > Magnoliopsida > Cornales > Cornaceae > Cornus > Cornus controversa. The sequence continues at coordinate 12,375,965 of CM048850.1, forward strand.
TTAACTAATAATAAATCCTAAACCCCGAAACCCCAATCCCTAAACTCTATGTAACACAAATAATAATATATTATTAAATACAAATTATGTAGCATAAATAAAATTTTATTATGAATTAAAAACTATTTAACATAAATAATAAACTAAACTAAAGTTAAACCAGAACCCCGAATCCGAAATTCCAAACCTAACCCGAATACCTAAACCCAAACAAACTATGTAATTAAAAGACTAAGTAACTAATAATAAATCTTAAACCCCAAATCCCCAAACTCCAAACCCTGAAATCTCATTCCCAACATAAATAATAATATATTATTAAATACAAATTATGTATCATAAATAATAATTTATTAAACAAATAATGTAGCATAAATAATAATTTATATAACAAACTATTTAAATAATTATAAATTATGTTACATATATAATAATTTATTTGATAAACTATTTAACTAACAATAAACTATACACCATAAATAATAACTTATTTAACAAATATCTAATTAATAATAAAGTGAGTAGTATTAATAACAATTTAATTAACAAACTATGTAACTAATAATAAACTTTGTAAGCTAAATAATAATTTATTCAACAAATATCTATACATAAACTAGGAAACATAACTAATAATTTAATTAGCAGACTATATAAATATTATGAACTATGTAGTTTAGGTAATAATTTTTTTAACAAGCTATATAATCAATAATAAACTATGTATCGTAAATAATAATTTATTATGAATTAAAAATTATTTAACATAAATAATATACAAAACTATAGTCGAACCCGAAATTCCGAGTCATAAACCTCAAACCTAAAACCCGAACATGGAAACCCAAATCCCAAAACCCGAAACAATGTAATAAACAGACTCTATGACTAATAATAAAGCCTAAATTCTAAACCCCTAACCCCTAATCCCCAAACTCCAAACCCCGAAACCCCAAACCCCGAAACCCCAAAACCTACATAGCATAAACAATAATCTATTATTAAACACAAATTATGTATCATAAATAATAATATATTAAACAAACAATGTGGCACAAATAATAATTTATATAAAAATTTATTTAAATAATAATAAACAATGTTGCAAAAATAATAATTGATTTAACAAACCATGTAACCAATAATAAACTATGTACTATAAATAATAACTTATTCAACAAATATCTAATTAATAATAAAATATGTAGGATTAATAATAATTTAATTAACAAACTATGTAACTAATAATAAACTATGTAATATAAAGAATAATTTATTCAATAAATATCTAATAAACAATGTAGCATAAATAATAATTTATTTACTGAACAATATAACTAATAAAGAACTATAAAGCAAAAATAATAAATTATTTAACAAACTATCAAACTAAAAATGAACTATGTAGCTTAAATAATAATTTATTTAAAAAAATGTATAATTAATAATAAACTATGTAGCATAAATAATAATTTATTATAAATTAAAAACTATTTAACACAAATAATAAACTAAACTAAAGCCGAACCGAAAACCCCGAATCCATAAGCTCAAACCTGAAACCCGAACACGAAAATTCGAATCCCCAAACCCCAAACAAACTATGTATTAACTATGTAACTAATAATAAATTCTAAACCCCAAACTCCAAACCCTGAAACCCAATCCCTTAACCCTATGCATCATAAATAATAATATATTATTAAATACAAATTATGTAACATAAATAATAATTTATTATGAATTTTACTTTTCAACATAAATAATAAATTAAACTAAAGTTGAACTAAAACCCTGAATCCGAAATCCCAAACCTAAAATACTATATAACTAATAATAAATCCTAAATCCCAAACTTCGAAACCCAATCCCTAACCCTTTTATGCAGCATAAATAATAATATATTATTAAATAAATATTATGTATCATAAATAATAATTTATTAAACAAACAATAAAACATAAATAATAATTTATATAACAAACTATTTATATAATTTTAAACTATGTTGCATATATAATATTTATTTAACAAACTATGTAACCAACAATAATTTGTTTAACAAATATTTAACTAATATTAAAGTATGTAGGACTAATAACAATTTAATTAACAAACTATGTAATATAAATAATAATTTATCCAATAAATACATAAACTATGTAGCCTAAATAATATTTTAATTAGCAGACTATATAACTAATTATGAACTATGAATCATAAATAATAAATTATTAAACTGACTATTTAACTAATAATGAATTATGTAGCCTAAATAATAATTTATTTAACAAATTATATAATTAATAATAAACTATGTAGCATAAATAATAATTTATTATAAATTAAAAACTATTTAACATAAATAATAAACTAATCTAAAGCTGAACTGGAAACCTTGATTCCTAAACCTCAAACTTAGAACCTGAAACACGAAAATCCCAAACAACAAACTCCAAACCCCGAAACCCCAATCCGAAAACCTCGAATCCCCAAACTCCACATAGCATAAATTATAATAATAATATATTATTAAATACAAATTATTTATCATAAATAAGAATTTATTAAACAAACAATGTAGCATAAATAATAATTTATATAACAAACGATTGAAATAAAAATAAACTACTTTGCATAAATAATAATTTATTTAACAAACTACTTAACCAATAATAAACTATGTAATATAAATAGTAACTTATTCAACAAATATCTAATTAATAATAAATTATGTAAGATTAATAATAATTTAATTAACAGACTATGTAACTAATAATAAATTATGTAATATAAAGAATAATTTATTTAATAAATATCTCATAAACAATGTACCATAAATAATAATTTATTTAATGAATCATATAACTAATAAAGAACTATAAAGTATAAATAATAAATTATTAAACAAACTTTCAAACTAAAAATGAACCATGTAGCCTACATAATAATTTATTTAACAAGTTATATAATTAATAATAAACTATGAAGCATAAAAAATAATTTATTATTAACTAAACACTTTTAAACATAAGTAATAAACTCAATTAAAGTCGAACCAGAATCACAAATCTGAAACTCCAAATCTAAAACACGAAACACGAATCCCCAAACCGCAAACAAGCTATATAATTAAAAAACTATTTAACTAATAATAAATCCTAACTCCTAAACCCCAAACCCGAATTCACAAATTCCAAACCCTGAATCCCAAACTATGTGACTAATAAAAAACTATGTAACATAAATAATAACTTATTAAACAGACTAAATAACTAATTATGAATATGAAAGATAAATAATAAATTATTAAATTAACTATCTAACTAATAAGGAACCATGTAGCTTAAATAATAATTAATTTAACAAACTATATAATTAATAATAAAATGTATCATAAATAGTAATTTAATATGAATTAAAAAATATTTAACATAAATAATAAACTAAACTAAAATCGAACTGAAACTACGAATCCTAAACCACAAACATAGAACCAGAAACACGAAAACCCAAATTCCCAAACCCCAAACAAACTATATAATTAACCGACTATGTAACTAATAATAAAGACTAAATTCTAAACCCCAAACTCCAAATCTCCAAACTCAAAACTCTGAAACCCCGATCTCAAACCCTTATGTAGTATAAATAATAATATATTAAATAAATATATGATAAACTATGTAGCAAAAAAAATAATTTATTTAACAAACTATATAATTAAAATACTATTTAACTAATAATAAATTATAACTCCTAAACCCCAAACCCCGAATCCACAAACTCCAACTAATCCCTAAACCCTGAACCATAATAATAATATATTATTAAATACAAATTATGTAGTACAAATAATAATTTATTTTGAATTTAAAAACTAATTAACATAAATAATATATTAAACTAAAGTCGAGCCGGAACCCGAATCCAAAACCTCAAAACTAAAACCCTAAACACAAAAAGACGAATCCCCAAACCCAAACAAATTATGTACTTAAAAGACTATGTAACTAATAATAAATAATAATCTATTTAACGAATTATGTAACATAAATAATAGCTTATTTAACAGATTAAATAACTAATTATGAAGCATAAATAATAAATTATTAAACTAACTATCTAACTAATAAGGAACTATGTAACTTAAATAATAATTTATTTAACAAACTATATAATTAATAATAAATATGTATCATAAATAGTAATTTATTACGAATTAAAAACATTTAACATAAATAATAAATTAAACTAAAACTGAACTGAAACCTCGAATCATAAACCTAGAGCCCGAAACACAAGAACCTAAATCGTCAAATCACAAACAAACTATGTAACTCCAAAACCCTGAATCCCAAAACTCAAAACTCAACCCCAATCCCTAACTCTTATGCAGTATAAATAACAATATATTAAATAAATATCTGATAAACTTTTAGCATAATAATAATGAACTATGAAACATAAATAACAAATTACTATTAATTAAAAACGTTTTACATAAATAATAAACTAAACTAAAGTCAAACCAGAATCCCGAATCCGAAACCCCAAACCTAAAACCCGAAATACGAAAACTCGAATCCCAAACCCCAAATAAACTATATAATTAAAAGACTATTTAACTAATAATAAATCCTAACAAATAAACCTCAAACCCCGAATCCACAAACTCCAAACCCGGAAACCCCAATCCCTAAACCCTATGAACCATAAATAAAAATATATTATTAAATACAAATTATGTAACATAAATAATAATTTATTATGAATTAAAAACTAATTAACATATATAATAAACTAAACTAAAGCCGAACCGAAACCCCGAATCCAAAACACCAAAACTAAAACCAATAATACGAAAACCCGAATCCCAAACAAACTATTTAATTAAAGACAATTTAACTAATAATAAATAATAATTTGTTTAACAAATTATGTAACTAATAATAAACTATGTCGCATTAAATAATAACTTATTTAATAGACTAAATAACTAATTATGAACTATGAAGAATAAATAATAAATTATTAAACTAACTATCTAACTAATAAGGAACCATGTAACTTAAATAATAATTTATTTAACAAATTATATAATTAATAATAAATATGTATCATAAATACATATGATAAACTCAAAACCCCGAAACCCCACTCCCTAACACTTATGTAGTATAAATAATAATTTATTTAATAAATATATGATAAACTATGTAGCATATATAATAATTTATTTAATGTACTATATAACTAATAATGAACTATGAAGCATAAATAATAAATTACTTAACTAACTACCTAACTAATAATTGACTATGTAACTTAAATAATAATTTATTAAACAAACTATGTAGCATAATTAATAATTTATTATTAACTAAAAACTTTTTAACATAAATAAAATACTAAACTAAAGACGAACCAAAACCAAGAATCTGAAACCCAAAACCAAAAACCCGAAACACAAAAACTCGAATCCCCAAACCCCAAACGAACTATATAATTAAAAGAGTATTTAACAAATAATAAATCCTAACTCCTAGACCTCAAACCCCAAATCCACAAACTCGAAACTCCAAAACCCCAAAGTAACTAATAATAAATTATGTATCATAAATAATAACTTATTTAACATACTCAATAACTAATTATGAACTATGAAACATATAATAAATTGTTAAACTAATTATCTAACTAACAAGTAACCATGTAGCTTAAATAATATTTTATTTAACAAACTATATAATTAATAATAAATATGAATCATAAATACTAATTTATTATGAATTAAAAAGCATTTAACATAAATAATAAAGTAAACTAAAGCCAAACCGAAACTCCGGATCTTAAACCACAAACCAAGAACCCAAAACACGAAAACCCAAATCCCAAACAAACTATGTAATTAACAAACTATATATGGAATAATAAAGCCTAAATTCTAAACCCCCGAATCCCCAAACTCAAAACCCAGAAACCCAAATCCCTAACTCTTATGCAGTATAAATAATAATATATTAAATAAATATCTGATAACTTTGTAGCATAAATAATAATTTATTTAACAAACTATATAATTAATAATAAACTATGTAGCATAAATAACAATTTATTATTAACTAAAAACTTTTTAACATAAATAATAAACTAAACTAAAACCGAACCAGAACCCCGAATCCGAAACTCCAAACTTAAAATCCGAAACACGAAAACTCGAATCCATAAACCCCAAACAAACTATATAATTAAAAGACTATTTAACTAATAATAAATCCTAACTCCTAAACCCAAAACTTCAATCCCTAAACCCTATGAACCATAAATAATAATATATTACTCCCTCCGTCCCATAATTCTTGGGATGTTTGGGGAATCCAACTTTTTATGGTGGGGCCCACTTGTTAGTGTGATAATAAATGAATTTATATATTAGTTATTGTTTAAAAGTTAGTATTATTATTATATGGTGGGCCCAATTTTATGATAGTAGAATTTGTAAAGGGTAGTTTAAGAATCATATAATCCATTTTAGGAAATGGACATGTATTTTGGGACATCCCAAAAAAGAATGAATAGTGGACTAAAATTATGGGACAGAGGGAGTATTAAATACAAATTATGTAGCATAAATAAAAATTTATTATAAACTAAAAACAAATTAACATAAATAATAAATTAAACTAAAGTCGAACCGGAATCTCGAATCCAAAACCCCAAAACTAAAATCCGAAATACGAAAATTCGAATCCCCAAACCCAAACAAACTATTTTACTATTTAACTAATAACAAATAATAATTTATTTAACAAACTATGTAACTAAAAATAAACTATGTAGCATAAATAATAACTCATTTAACAGACTAAATAACTAATCATGAACTATGAAGCATAAATAATAAATTATTAAACTAACTATCTAACTAAAAAGAAACCATGTAACTTAAATAATAATTTATTTAACAAACTATATAATTAATAATAAATATGTATCATAAATAGTAAGTTATTATGAATTAAGAAATATTTAACATAAATAATAAACTAAACTTAAGTCGAACCGGAACCCCAAATCCTAAACCTCAAACTTTGAACCCGAAACATGAAAATTCAAATCCTCAAACTCCAAACAAACTATGTAATTAACAAATTATGTAACTAATAAAAAATCTTAAATTTTAAACTCCAAATCCCGAATCCCCAAAACCCCAATCCCTAACTGCTATGCGGTATGAATACTAATACATTGAATAAATATCTGAGAAACTATGTAGCATAAATAATAATTTATTTAACAGACTATATAACTAATAATGAACTATGAAGCAAAAATAATAAATTATTTAACTAACTATCTAACTAATAATTGACTACGTAATTAAATAATAATTTATTTAACAAACTATATAATTAATAATAAATTATGTAGCATAAATAATAATTTATTTAACAGACTATATAACTAATAAAGAACTATGAAGTATAAATAAAAAATTACTTAACTATCTAACTAATAATTGACTACGTAGCTTAAATAATAATTTATTTAACAAATTATATAATTAAAAATAAACTATATAGCATAAATAATATTAACATAAATAATAAACTAAACTAAAGCCGAACCAGAACCACGGATCCGAAACCCCAATCCTAAAACCTAAAACATGAAAATTCGAATCCCCAAACCCCAAACAAACTTATAATTAAAAAATTATTTAACTAATAATAAATCCTAACTTCTAAACCCCAAACCCCAAAACCCCAAACTATTTAACTAATAATAAACTATGTAGCATAACTATATAATTAATAATAAATATGTATCATAAATAATAATTTATTATCAATTAAAAAGTATTTAACAAAAATAATAAACTAAACTAAAGTCGAATCGAAACTCCGAATCCTAAACCACAAATATAGAACCCGAAACACGAAAATCTAAATCCCAAACCCCAAACAAACTATGTAATTAACAGACTATGCAACAAATAATAAAGCCTAAATTCTAACCCCGAATCCCCAAACTCCAAAACCCAAATCCCTTACCCTTATGCAGTATAAATAATAATTTATTGAATAAATATCTAATAAACATAGTATAAATAATAATTTATTTAACCGATTATATAACTAATAATAAACTATGAAACATAAATAATAAATTACTTAACTAGCTAACTAATAATTGACTACGTAACTTAAATAATAATTTATTTAACAAACTATATGATTAATAATAAACTATGTAGCATAAATAATAATTTACTATTAACTAAAATCTTTTTAACATAAATAATAAAATAAACTAAAACCAAACCAGAACCACGAATCCGAAACTTAAAACCCTAAACACGAAAACTCGAATCTCCAGCATTTCGAGATCAGAGAAGGAGCTCCTAGAAGGTTCATCTCACAGAAGTCAACAACCCCAAATAAACAATATAATAAAAAGATTATTTAACTAATAATAAATCCTAACTCCTAAATCCCAAACTCCAAACTATGTAGCATAAGTAATAACTTATTTAACAGTCTAAATAACTAATTATGAAATATGAAGCATAAATAATAAATTATTAAACTAACTATCTAACTAATAAGGAACCATGTAGCGTAAATAATAATTTATTTAACAAACTATATAATTAATAATAAGTATGTATCATAAATACTAATTTATTATGAATTAAAAAATATTTAACATAAATATTAAACTAAACTAAAGCTGAACCGAAACTCTAAATCCTAAATCACAAACCTAGAACCCGAAACATAAAAACTCAAATTCTCAAACCCCAAACAAACTCTGTAATTAACATATTATGTGACTAATAATAAAGCCTATATTTTAAACCCCGAATCCCAAACTTAACGAAACTCCAATTCCTAACCCTTATGCAGTATAAATAATAATATTTTAAATGAATATCTGGTAACTATGTAACATAACTAATAATTTATTTAACAAATTATATAATTAATAATAAACTATATAGCATAAATAATAATTTATTATTAACTAAAAACTTATTAATATAAATAATAAACTAAACTAAAGCCCAAATCCGAAAACTTAAACCTAAAACACAAAACTCGAATCCCCAAACTGCAAACAAATTATATAAGACTATTTAACTAATAATGTATCTTAACTCCTAAACCCCCAATCCACAAATTCCAAAACCTGAAAACTCAATTCCTAAACCTTATTAACATAAAATAATATATTATTAAACACAAATTATGTAGCATCAACAATAATTTATTATGAATTAAAAACTAATTATTATAAATAATAAACTAAACTAAAGCCGAATACGAAACCCCAAAACAGAGACCCGAAATACAAAAACCCAAATCCCCAAACCCAAACAAACTATGTAATTAAAAGTTTATGTAAATAATAAAAAATAATAATTTATTTAATAAACAATGTAACTAATAATAAACTATGTAGCATAAATAATAACTTCTTTAAGGGACTAAATAACTAATTATGAACTATAAAGCATAAATAATAAATTATTAAACTAACTATCTAATTGATAAGGAACCATGAAGCTTATAAATAGTAATTTATTATAAATTAAAAAATATTTAACATAAATAATATATTAAACTAAAGCCGAACCGGAATCCCGAAACCCAAATCTCCAAACCCCAAACAAATAATGTAATTAATAGACTACGTATGTAATTAATAATAAAACCTAAATTCTAAACCCCAAATCCCCAAACTCAAACTTCGAAACCTTAATCCCTAACCTTTATGCAGTATAAATAATAATATATTGAATAAATATTTGATAAACTATGTAGTATAAATAATAATTTATTTAACAGACTATATAACTAATAATAAACTATGAAGCATAAATAACAAATTACTTAATTAACTATTTAACTAATAATTGACTACGTAACTTAAGTAATAATTTATTTAACAAACTATATAATTAATAATAAACTATGTAGCATAAATAATAATTTATTATTAATTAAAAACTTTTTAACATAAATAAAAAACTAAACTAAAGCCGAACTAGAATCACGAATCCAAAACCCTAAACCTAAAACTCCAAACACGAATCCCCAAACCTCAAACAAACTATATAATTAAAAGACTATTTAACTAATAATAAATCCTAACTCCTTAACCTTAAACCCCAAATCCACAAACTTCAAACTCTAAAACCCAAACTATTTAACTAATAATAAACTATGTAGTATAAATAATAACTTATTTAACACACTAAATAACTAATTATGAACTATGAAGCATACATAATAAATTATTAAATTAACTATCTAACTAACAAACTATATAATTAATAATATGTATAATAAATAGTAATTTATTAATCTGATAAACTATGTAGCATAAATAATAATTTATTTAACAGACTATATAACTAATAATGAACTATGAAACATAAATAATAAATTACTTAACTAACTATCTAACTAATAATTGACTACGTAGTTTAAATAATAATTTACATAACAAACTATATAATTAATAATAAACTATGTAACATAAATAATAATTTATTATTAACAAAATTTTTTTTACCATAAATAATAAATTAAACTAAAGTCGAACCAGAACCCCAAAACACAAAAACTTAAATCCCCAAATCCCAAACAAACAATATAATTAAAAGACTATTTAACTAAAAATAAATCATAACTCCTAAGCCCGAAATTCCAATCCGTAAACCCTATGAACCATAAATAATAATATATTATTAAATACAAATTATGTAGCATAAATAATAATTTATTATTATTTAAAAACTAATTAACATAAATAATAAACTAAACTAAAGTTGAACCGGAACACCGAATCTAAAACCCCAAAACTATAATCCAAAACCCCTGAACTAAAACCCGAAACACGAAAACTCGAATCCTCAAACACAAATAGTGTAATTAAAAGACTATTTAACTAATAATAAATAATAATTTATTTAACACACAATGTAACTAATAATAAATTATGTAACATAAATAATAACTTATTCAATAGACTAAATAACTAATTATGAACTATAAAGCATAAGTAATAAATTATTAAACTAACTATTTAGCTAATAAGGAAGTATGTGAATAATAATTTATTTAACTAAGAACTATGTACATTTAACAAATAATATAATTACTAATAAGTTTTGTAGCACAAATAAAATTTATTATAAATTATAAATTATAAACAATGTAACATAAATAATAATTTACTTAATTAACTATTAAATCATATTAATACAATATATTACACAATGCATATAAGTTTGCCCATATTTTAATTTAATAATTATTAAATTTAGAGAGAGCTCGATCCAATGACTTTTTATATTTAAATTGGAGACCTCTAAATAAGAAAATTTTTCAAAAATATCTACTTTCTATTTCCATTGTTTTCATAATTTCAAAAGAAAAATTTAATTAATTTTGAAAATAAAATATTTTTGAAAACTACTATAAATAGAAATAGAAAGTATCTAGATAAATCAAGTCCAATTTAAATATTAAGCCAACTTATTAAACAAGTTACTCTCTCATAATTTAATAATTACCAACATAAATATGAATTATCATGCATCAACATAACATAATAGTTATCTATGCATGAAATATAAGAGATAAAAAGATAAAACCATAGATGAAGCCCATCTAACCTATATCTCTAACCAACTAAACAACTTTAATCTCCATGTAGTTCTCACGAGCAATTCTCCTTACGTGCTTGGACTTCAAAAAATCTCAACTTTTTCATGCACAAGAAACCTTTGGCACATGCTCCATGGCTAGAGGCTTGAGAAATCTCCTTGGAGATGAATTTTCTACCAACTATTACATGGCGAGAGATACATAATAATTTGCAATAAACATAAATAAATTGACCTAGGACAACAATTATTTTGCCCTTTACAATTGTCATAAACCCTAGAACTTCATCCATGTATAAACACCACACCACAAACCATATAAAATCATTAATCCACAATCATGAACATAATCATACATATACCATAAAAATGCTATCATGATTAAAATTATGATCTATGATACCAAAGAGTTAGCTCAAGTGGATAAAGAACTTGGCCCTAGTCCATAGCAATCATTAGGTCCATGGTTCAAATCCTCTTGGGTGCAAATAATTCTTTGGAGATATGAGTACCAATTAAGAAAAAAAATAAATTATGATCCATGAATATGATTTTAACATAATCAATTGATTCAAAACAATATAGTTTATATTTCGGATTCAATTCATATGAGAAAATAAAAAGAATAATGATTATGATAATAAATCTAATTAAACATGTATAATTAGTTAATATATAAAATAAATTTTCATAAATAATATAACACATTATATTTAGAAAAGATAAAATTTTATAAATAAAACAACACATTATATTAAAGAAGATAATTGAATTGTTGGTGTGCAATGAGAGAGAATAAGATATGACATCATTCTTGATAAGATAACAATGAGCAAGTAAAAGATCGTTGCATTGTAAATTTTCACCAATAGCATCACTTTTTTTCCTCTTTTTTTTTTTTTTTTTATAAACTCTCTGTCTCTCTCTCTTCCACATTTTTCCTAATTGATGTTTTAACCCTTCTTTCAATTTTTTCCATCTCATCTTCACTGTTTCATATTTCTTCTCAACCTTTTTCTTTCCTCTTATGTTTTTTGCATCTCAACTCAAAACTCACGTTTTTTTTTCACCCACATGTTAACATCTTCACCCTCACTTTTTCTGTTTCCTTTTCAATCTTTTCTCACCCTCTATCCCAAAGCAAACCTTAAAAAAATAAAACTTTATAGTAAGAATATATTTAAGCACATAACACGATTATGAACACATTATTTTACTTCATTAAACCAAAAAGAAAAGAAATCTAACAAAAAGCCCTCCATGACAAATAGTAACAACACAATAACAACTTCAATGAGATGTATGCACTGTGCGACGGAGAAGCGACTCGTTGTAAAATCTTTCTTCTGAGACAAAGTTAGTCTAAAAATTGACTTGGCACGAAAAGGCCAAGTATTTTGGATTAGAATGAGACAAAGCAAATGAATGGAGGCATTACGGCCGACTATAATAGATGATAGCCCATTTCATCAAACTGAAACACTGAGCAAGAAAGCAATTACAATCTATCTTCATTTGTGTGCCAAAATTTGCAAGATGCATTTTCCATTACAAGATTACTTTAGACAAAATTATGCGACTGTTTCAATACATCTCAAACTTATCTTTAGTTCAATATTCTATCATGACAAACTCGTCATTTTGTGAGAAGAAAACCAAGGGTTTAAAGGTTTCGAGTGTGAAATCAAGATCTCGAGGCAACGTCACCTAATATTGAAAATTTAAACAACAAAATTTAAGCTATGGATGGAATATAGGTGGACTTCAATAACTAAATAAATATTTACAAGGCATTAAGCTTAAAAATGCACATACAACTCTAAAAGGAAGTAAAGAGAACTTTTTATAAGGGCAATCAATCTATGTTTAGTGGGAAAAAAGAAAAAGAAACAGGAAAAAAGGATGATTATTATACTTCTTCCATTTCTGCACCTCTTCTTAAACAAAAACTACAAGTTTTAACATATGCATTGTGGGTTAAATTTTTCTTCCTTTTCATTTCTTCTCTAAAAAATCCATATTCATTATATAGTCGATTAAATATTTCAAAATTTAAGGAAACATGAAGTAATATAGTAGTTTGCTTGAACAGCAAATCCTAGCAGCTCAGTGGATAGTTGCAGATTGGAAACCATGAATGAACAGAAACAACTTGGACAATGTCACCCCCTTAGTTTAGTGATGTAATAAGTTATTTATTATCAAAGCAAATATTTTGATTGGGCAGTCAACTAAGCATCTATAGTCTTGGTGCTTATGCCATACCCCGGAGCCTCAAATCTGCACAATTTCCTCGTGGACTATAGACCCCGTCATTCCGAATGTTAGACAACTCTATATCACATTCTTTCTTGGTCTCTGTTGAAAATTCCCAAATCTTGGAACCATGGCATGTGCTGATGCTAGGGCTTTGTGTTGGAGATCACATTGATTTTCTTCCGTGAGATTGCATCTTGTCTTCCAAGATGACAGCTCTGTCTCAATGTTGACAAGAATTGGGATTGGCAATCGAATCTCCAAGGGATTTGACAAATAATGCCTGATTAGGTGTTATTTGAAATCCACCAATTTTGGGGCCTCAAGCGAATTTTACCCATTTGAAATCCATTGTGTAATTAATCATCCAAACAAGTCATGTGAATTTGGACTTCCAATTTCAAATCCACCTTGTCCAAATCCACAAATCCTAACATAGCATTAATGTTATTGTTTTATGCTATACTTAGTTGTTGCCAAGATTAAAAGGAAAAAGAAAGAAATCATGCCCTGGAGGTTCTGGACAAAGCTAGCTAATTGCCTCTTCACCACACAGATACTACGGAGCCAGCTATGCAAAGGTCATTTAGGTTCAATTTAAATGCACGGGTGGGGCAGAATTGGGGGAATTCTGGACTTAAGGAGGTAAGTGGAATTTGATCGACTTGGATGTATAAAAAATAATCATAAATACAGGATACAGAGTCATACAACAAAAACGGATAAAAAAAAATTCAGGAGAATTACCTACCTTGTAAAGCATCGTCAGCTTGCGGTTCAAAGAGTCTGTTTGCACTGACATGATAATTTGCCACGCCAACAATTTTCTCTGAAGAAGCTTCATGATCAGCATTTTCATGAGCTAATGCAGTTAGTTCATGAAATTGGGTTGCAAACAAAGTAGGTGCTTTAATCACTTCAACAAGGTGCTCACAAATGGCCCAAACTAAACCTGAAAATCAGAGTAAAATTAAATAATAAGTTCATGAATCAGGACAAGCCATGCATCAAAAAACAAACCCAATGGCATTTTAATCACTAGTTCAAAAAGGTGAATTTATCCTGCAAAGAATTCCAATGAACTTATGGGTCAAACATGCATTTAAGATGACCATACAACACTAAGATTGTCCCTTTTCCTTCTCTGCACTGTGACTTTCATTCTTAACTTGTGTATCCATCTTAGGCTAGTACAGAATCTAGATTTTTAGTTTTACACAATTTAAAATTTCCAAGGAAAAAAAAACTCGCTCCAAGCACTAGTGTAACTACTAGCAAAGAATCTTCTGAGAAAGATTTTGTATGATTACACAGAATTGTCCACATGTTTATGTTAAATTTACAAGAACTTACTGCACATATTTATGTTAAATTTACAAGAACCAGGTGCTTGTTCATGCCTCTTTCAGAGTTACCAAGTACATTCAATATTCTTTTATTTCCTTTCATTACTTCCAAGGAAACCAATTATAAAAAATACACATATTCAACAAACCATCCAATTCAAAAACCATACCTCTGGGGAATAGTTAGAAGTTCTATGTTTAAGTCGATTTACACTTGAAAAGCAAACTGGATCATCACCTATTTGGTGTAAATGCACTCTCACACAATCAAGGCTCACCTTTGGTAATTGAAACCATAAAATTCATGGCATTTAGCCAAGGTCCTACATAAAGCTGAATGGAAGAACAAGTGTATTCAACCATATATAGTTCACTGCTGCTGTGATTGAGGTAAGTATTTGCTAAACTTGTGCTCTACTTTGGTATGGTTTAAAATGCTTACATACCTACTTCCTAAAATGCTGAAAATGAGAATGATTTGTTGCATCTGCACGTACTACATGCTACCAATAATGACAATGTGCCATTAGTATGTCTCACACGTAGACTGCATATAGTGTTGGTACATGTTTTGATTAAACCATCCATAAAAACCATATTCTGAGTTTTATCCGAGCTTTATCGGGAGAATACTCAATAGGTTCCACTGAATGAATAATGGATCCAGATTCTAAAAAGAATAGGGACACTTCCTAACCCAAATTCCCCCAAGGCATTACGATACATCGTAATGTTGATTTCGATGCATCGCCCAAGTTGCATAACATGTTGTGAAAAGTTCTGGAATCTAACCCCAGTCGCCACTCAAATTACAATACATCATCTTGGTCATTTCGATGCATTGCTGGGTTTCGATGCATCGTAATGGGAATTACGATGAATTGTAACCCCTCGAATGAGACTCCTGCAGAAAATCCTACAACCTTGCATTTGGTACATTTTGCACTGAAAACTTCTTCTAGCATTCTAAGTCCAATCATACAATATTCAAACTATAATTGAAAGGCAATATCATCGTACACAATCAATCCCTCAGGAAAGGTGAGTGGAAAACAGGAGTTTGAGGGTTTTGAGGAGAAGGGGCAGCAAGTTCCGGAGCAGATTATGAGCAAAATATGTGAGTTTTCTTTTGTTTTGGAACAAAAGGGTGATTTATACTTAGTAGGAAGGAAAAAGTATTTGGTTCCGTTCAAATGTAGAGAATGCATAACATTTGGGTTCTATGAGCCGCTCAAGAGTCAAGAGTTTTACGGAGTGAGAATTAGGATCTACTAGGGTTGACAAGTAAGACGACTAATCTTTGGTGTACTGGTGGTCACCTTAATGTCATCCATTGTCCAAAGGAAATATTATGGTGTAGCTGCGAAGGGAGAGTTAGGCACACAAGCTTACAAAGCTCCATACATTAATGTATTTGGCAGTAGACACTAAACTTTATAAAGCAAACTACCATCACTGTTGATAAAAAGTATTTATACATACCTAATATGAATGTTGAATACAATTATGATGGGCACCAATATATATATATATATAGATATATATATGCAAAAAGATTCTCTGGTCAAATAAATGTCGGAATAACACAAATCAAGTAAAACATGCAAGGAGAACTATGATTCAGGTATTCTCACCCGCAAAGCAGAAGAAAGCTTTAAGGCACTTCACATAACTCAAACCATGGTTACCCATTAACAGTCACTACTCTTTAGCTTCAAGCAAACATATTATACCACAACATGCAACTTCTTCATTTAAGCAACTTGGTCAGCTTATCTAGCATATCGAGTTTCCAACTCATTGTTTGAAAAGGCAAAGGTCTTAAACCTTCAAAAATGTCTAAGAATATGATGCATGTGCATAAAGGATACCCACCTCCCTAATGAGAACACTGGAAAGAGACTCGACATCAACCCGCAAATTGACTTGGCAAACTGCTTCTGTCCTCTGGAAATGAAGAAACCAAAGCTTTAACTCTGCAGTGATTTCAACCTTAATTGTTAGTTATCATATTCCAGAATGGACTAGAATTCAATAGTTCCCAACAACTAAACTGACATAACTCTGACCTCAATGTCTCCAGAAACGACCACGCTTCTTCTCCCCTTGCATTTGCCTGCATCATAGACCAAGTTAGAATGTCAGCTCAACAATATTAGCATAACACCTGCAAGCATAGTTAGGGCCACATAGAACACCTTCACTACCCTCATCTAACAAATCACAATGATTCATTCATGTGAGACTTCCCTATGCAGGTATTTAAGTACTCAAACATGCTGGGACCCTCCATAAATAAATGGAGGACATCAATTTACCTTCCTAAATGAAGAAACCGAAGCTTTAAACTCTGCAGTGATTTCAACCTTAATTGTTAGCTATCATATTCCAGAATGGACTGGAATCCAATAGTTCCCAACAACTAATCTGACATAACTCTGACATCAATGTCTCCAGAAATGACCGTGCTTCTTCTGCCCTTGCATTTGCCTGCATCATAGTCCAAGTTAGAATGTCAGCTCAACAAAATTAGCATAACACCTGCAAGTGTAGAACACCTCCACTAACCTCATCTAACAAATCACAATAATTCATTCATGTGAGAGTTGCCTGTGTAGGTATTTAAGTACTCAAAACATGCTAGGACCCTCCATAAATAAATGGAGGACATCAATTTACCTTCCTAAATGAGAGGAGACAAATGCCAATGTAAATCATCATAGATTACTAGAATTCCTTTTCATTCTCTTTTAATTTTTCAGCAACATTTGACTCATAAATTGGACAGGATGTACACATATATTGTAAAATGTAGCAATCACAAAGGTCTCCAAATTAATGAAATGAAGTATTAATTGAAATTCTAACATTAGAAACTACAAATTTCATGAAAAATGAATTAAACATCTTCAAATGAAGTATTATACAAACCAAATTTGAAGAGTTGATTAGTGGGAAAGTTTGATCGAGAAGTTGGAGAACCAGCAAAGATTGAAGAGTTCAAGGGCTTGGAAGGTTTTTGTAGGGGTTTTGGTTTCTCCACTGCCGGACACTATTACTTTTCAGGTTGCCTTCTCATGCTGAGGCGATTAGGGGTTTTTTTGCAAGGGAAACGAACATGGGGAGAAGCAAAATTGCATTTGGATGTGTGGTCCTTTAAAGTTCGGGTGCTTGGGAATTCTTAAGGAAAAGAAGGAGAAGAGAGTAATGGTTTTCGCCCTTCTGCTCCATTTGTGGTGTTACGCTCTGTTCAAAGCCATTGGAAATGCTTGTGGGGGTTCTCAAGAAAGTGGAAGCAGATGAGAGTAAAGATGCCAGCAAAGTTATTATCTCAGTTAAAGAGGGTGGTGTCGTTCTAATGTCGATACGGGTAAATGATGAAAGGTTGCTATAGGGTTTACTTAGCAGAGGAAAAGCTTCCTGAGCTTGTTCACCCGTCGGCCAGTCTTAACGGCAAGGACGAGAACAGTCTCGTAAAGGACTCATAGTTCAAGGTTTGTTATGAACGACAGGCTAGGATCACTCCAGTTTGGCCCTAATCAAGAGAAGCATGGCATGCCTGATTACAGTGAACATGGAAACAATTCTTTACTTCACTCCTCTGAGTCACGATTGAAGGGAATAAGTTCTTATGCCCTTTTCAAAGGGGAGAATAGCATGAAGCCATTCCACAGTACTTCGGCCCTGTTTGGATTGGCTTTTGAAAAGCGGCTTTCGGCTTTTTAAGCTCAAAAGCCGTTTTGGAGAGTGTTTGGCTTGGTACGGCGGAAGAGTTTCAGAGTCCAAAAAGAGCGTTTAAAGGAAGCTGGGGGGTACCAGCTTCCTGATTTAGCTTCTGCTTCTCTTTTTCTTCTGCGTAAAAGGCGAAGCAAAAGCTCTGCCAAACAGGGCCTTCATTTGGAGGAAAAAGGTGGCCAGAAAAAAAAAAGAAACAAAAGTTTTCAAGGGCTCAGAAACAGGAACGGATTGCCAAAGAATAGACTCAATCCAATTTCCAAGTTCATGCATCGAAGTCTAATCCTAAAAATTCTTCTTCTACTCCTGCGATTCTGGGTGTCGGTGGAAAAATGGGTTCCTTTGAGAAGTTGGGAACTAGATGTATGATGGAAAATTTGATTCAGTAAAATGTGGATGGGGAGGAGGGATCTGTGGAAGTGCAGAATTGGGATGGTATTGCCAGTGCCTGTGATTCTGATAGGGGAGGGATTGAGATGGTGTGACCTTTAAAGGAAACTGAGAAAGCGAAGTTGTATAGTATAATAGAGGAGGAAGAAGGCTCTGATGGGGGGTTGATAATTCCTAAGTATGACAACCATGGGTAGTTGAGAGTTCTTTCAAGTGGCAGGGAGGATGAAATTATTTTATTATGTGTCGACTGTGGGGAGTAGGATTCAAATGCTTCTTGGGAAGAGTTCAGCAGAGGCCTTACGAGCAAACCTAAGATTTCATTGTGACCGAAGTAGAAACTAGGGCTGCAACTCGGGCAGGTTGGAGGTACAACTCGGACTCAACCCGAGATATGGAATGTTCAACCCTAACCTAACCCAACCCGAGCCCAACTCATCCTTTAATTTTTAAACTCGGATTTGCAACTCGGGCAGAGATTTCCAGTTAGAAATTCAAGTTAATTCGGGTTGTCCATTTGACCAATCGCCACACGAAAATTTAATATGATTTTGAGTTAGTTTCATATCAGATTACTCCTAAATGTAAAAAAAAATAATTAAAACCTTAATGCAAATTTCTAAAAAATTTCAAACAAATTCTTAGAGAATTAATCCACTAAAGTGTTGACATACCAAAAAAAAATAAGATTTAGACAAAGGGAGTTAAAAAGAAAAAGATTATTATAATTTGAATATTATATATAATATATTAAAAATAAAAATAATATAAAAAATAAAATTATAATTCGGGTTTCGGTTGGGCTTGTCAATGGACAGCTCTGCTGTCCATAAATTAATCTTCTTTCCTTTTATTTTTCTTTCCTTATTTCACAATTACTTAATTTACGTAGGCTTGTACAGTTAGCATATTGCCAGAATATATTGTTTCCATATAAAGCTAGACTGCTAGAATCACTCGGCAATTAATTTCTTTCCATGTATAGCTCTCTTGTAAAGGTCCTATATAATAAAGAGGTCACTCAAAGGCTAATTGATTCGGCCATTCAAACAGATTCTGACTTATTTTGACATGGTATCAGAGCCAAGTTGAATTTTTTTTCCTCTCGGTTTGGTTGTCGCCCACGTAATTTTTTTTTCTCCTCTCGGTGTTCTTGTGTTGGCGTCTTCTGGATTATTCCTGGTTTGAGTTTTTTTTTTTTTTCACAACCTCTGTTCAGGTCTCGGCCGGAGTTCTTTTCTGGAGAGCCTCTCGACACGTCTGTTTCTGGTCTCCATAGTTTCTCGGCAGTTTCTGTTTTCATCTCGGCAGTCGCATCCTTCTGGTGAATTAGTTTCTTTGTGATGGACTCTGCACCTGTGTGTGTCAAGTTTACGGGTACAAACTACTCTACTTGGGCTTTTCAGTTTGAATTTTTCCTCAAAGGAAAAGATCTTTGGGGTCATATTGATGGCACGGATGTCGCTCCACAATCCGCTACTGACAAATCCAAAGATCTCGGAGCTTCTCCCTCATGGGCTGTCCTTGATGCTCGGATTATGTCTTGGCTTCTTGGTTCAGTAGAGCCACATATAGTTACCAACTTGCGGCCTCATCGCTCCGCTCAATCCATGTGGAATTACTTGAAGCAGGTTTATCATCAAGCTAATGATGCTCGTCGCTTTCAGTTGGAACATGCAATTGCCATGTTTCAACATGGTAGTCTTTCCATCCAAGACTACTACTCGGCCTTTCTGACTCTTTGGTACGAATATACTGATTTGGTTACAGCAAATGTTCCTGCTGGTGCTCTTTCGACTATCCAGACTCTTCATGAGACTAGCCGGCGTGATCAATTTCTTATGAAATTACGTCCGGAATATGAATCTATTCGCTCCTCTCTACTGAACCGATCTCCTGTTCCTTCTCTTGATATTTGTTTTGATGAGTTACTTCGCGAAGAACAACGTCTTAGTACTCAAGCTATTCTGGAGCAATCTCATGGCAGTTCGGGCCCGACACCTGTGGCTTATGTTGCCCAAGGCCGAGGATCACCTATGCCTTCTAAACATTTGCAGTGTTTCTGTTGCAAGGAATATGGGCATATTGCTGCTAATTGTCCTAAGAAATATTGTTCTTATTGCAAGAAGAAGGGTCACATTATCAAAGAATGTCGTCTCCGTCCCCAGAATCGTCAGGCCCAAGCATTTCAGACTTCTGTTATTGTTCCTCCCGCAGCAACTTCTGTCGCACATGGCTTTTCCTCAGGTGCTTCCTCTTCCTCTGATCTTGCACCTCCTGCACCAAATTACTGCACACCAGAAATGGTGCAACAAATGCTAATTTCGGCATTATCTGCAATGGGGTTTCAAGGTAATTATTTTACTAAACTTTGGTACGTAGACTCGGGAGCTTCTAATCACATGACGAATACTCCCACCGCTCTGTGTCATGTTCGGCCCTATATTGGTCAATCTGCCATTCAGACTGCCAATGGCAGTTCCTTGCCCATAGCTGCTGTAGGAGATGTCTCTTCTAAATTTACTGATGTGTTTCTTGCTCCTCAGCTTTCCACGAGTCTTATCTCTATTGGTCAATTAGTTGATAACAATTGTGCTGTTAATTTTTCTGGTGATGGTTGTGTTGTGCAGGACCAGGTAACGGGGGAGCCGATCGCGAAGGGACCTAAAGTGGGGCGCTTGTTTCCACTATTTTTACCTGCTCCAACACTTTCTCCAGTTTCTTCTATTCAGTCTTTTGCTTGTAATAATGTTTCTGATCTGAGTATGGTGTGGCATCGTCGTTTAGGCCATCCCAATACTCAGATCTTATCTCATGTATTGCACTCTGGTTTTCTTGGTAATAAAGAACGTTCTTCTTTATCTCTTGAGTGTGATTCTTGTAAACTTGGTAAAAGCAAAATTCTTCCCTTTCCTTTGCATGCTAGTAGAGCTTCTCACTGTTTTGATCTTATCCATAGTGATGTTTGGGGACCTTCCCCGATTAGTTCACATGAAAAATTTAGATACTTTGTGACTTTCATTGATGATCATAGCAGATTCACTTGGGTTTATTTTCTTCGTTCTAAATCTAAGGTTTTTCGTACTTTCAATGAGTTTTTAGCGTATGTTGAGAATCAATTTTCTGCGACTATTAAGACATTACGTACAGATTCTAGTGGTGAATATTTGTCTACTGAGTTTCAGGCATTCTTGGCTTCTAAAGGTATTATTCATCAACGTTCATGTACTGCTACTCCCCAACAGAATGGAGTAGCTGAACGTAAAAATCGACATCTTCTTGATGTGGTACGTACTCTCTTGTTAGAATCTTCTGTTCCATCCATGTTCTGGGTCGAGGCTTTAAAAACTGCTACTCACTTGATTAATCGTTTACCTTCCCAAGTCTTACACATGGAGTCTCCTTATTTCCGCTTGTTTGCTAAACAACCTAGTTATGATAATCTCCGTATCTTTGGTTGTGTATGTTTTGTCCATTTACCTCCTCATGAGCGACATAAATTATCTGCTCAATCTGTTAAATGTGCATTCTTAGGATATAATGTGTCAAAAGGGATTTGTTTGCTATGATCCTACTTTACATCGTACACGCATTTCTAGGAATGTTATTTTCTTTGAAAATCAACATTTCTTTCCTGTGTCTTCTGTGCCCTCTTCTTCTACTGTGGTCCTCCCCTCCTTTGAACAGCAGTTCTCAGATCTTCATCAAGTCAGCTCTTGCTTTAAACCAGGTATTGTGTATACGAGACGTTCCCGCCCACAATCTCTTCCGGTGGCTCCACAGATATCTGATCCTACCATGCTCCAGAACCAATCAGTTGCAGCACCTCCAGAGTCCTTGGTACGTCGCTCTTCTCGAGTGTCTGTACCTCCGGATCGGTATGGTTTTTCTTCTGGCCACACTATTTCCTCTCTTACTGCTACATTGTCCAATTTTGATATTCCCACATGCTACTCACATGCTGTCAAGCATGATTGTTGGCGACAAGCTATGCAGGAAGAAATTGCTGCTCTAGAGGCCAATCACACCTGGGACATTGCACCTTGTCCTTCCACCATAGTTTCCCTGGGTTGCAAATGGGTTTACTCCGTCAAGGTTCGATCTGATGGAAGTTTGGATCGTTATAAAGCTCGGCTTGTTGCACTTGGAAATAATCAGGAATATGGTGTCAATTATGAAGAGACATTTGCTCCTGTGGCTAAAATGACCACTGTTCGTACGATTCTAGCTCTTGCTGCTTCCAATGATTGGCCACTACATCAGATGGATGTCAAGAATGCCTTTCTTCATGGGGATCTTAAAGAGTGTATTTATATGAAGCCACCCCCGGGATTGTTTCCCTCTCCGACCTCACATGTGTGTAAGCTTCGTCGCTCCCTTTATGGTCTCAAACAAGCTCCAAGGGCCTGGTTTGATAAATTTCGAACTACTTTATTACACTTCTCATTCAAGCAGAGCAAGTATGACACTTCCTTGTTTCTTCGAAAATCAGACATGGGTATTGTTGTTCTTTTGGTTTATGTTGATGATATTGTGATTACTGGTTCCGATTCTATTTTACTTGGTCAGCTCAAGACTCATCTATCTGAGTCCTTTCACATGAAAGATCTTGGATCTCTCACATATTTTCTCGGTCTTGAGGTGCATCGTAGTCCATCTGGTATTTCCCTCAATCAACATAAGTATGCTAGTGACCTGGTGGCTACAGCTGGCCTAGAGGAGGCTACATCTGTTGATACTCCCATGGAATTGAATGTCAAGCTTCGCAAAGAGGAGGGTGATTTACTTGTTGATCCAAGTTTATACCGGAAGTTGGTGGGTAGTCTTGTCTACCTCACCATTACTAGACCAGACATTTCTTTTGCAGTTCAGCAAGTCAGCCAGTTTCTTCAGAGACCCCTCGTCATCTTCATTTGGCTGCTGTCCGTAGGATCATCCGCTATGTTCAGGGCACTTCTGCCCGTGGCTTATTCTTTCCTGCAGGCAATTCTCCTCGACTTACTGCTTATAGCGATACTGATTGGGCCGGTTGTGCTGATACACGTCGCTCCATCACTGGTTGGTGTGTGTTCTTAGGTGATGCATTGATCTCCTGGAAAAGTAAGAAGCAAGACAGAGTCTCTAAGTCATCTACAGAATCTGAGTACCGGGCGATGTCTCTTGCTTGTTCTGAAATTATTTGGCTTCGAGGTTTGCTTGCTGAGTTAGATTTTTCTGAGACTGATCCTACACCTCTCCATGCTGATAATACGAGTGCTATTCAGATCACGGCTAATCCAGTCTATCATGAGCGCACAAAGCATATTGAAGTCGACTGTCACTCTATTCGTGAAGCATTTGAAGCTCGTGTTATCACTCTTCCACATGTTTCCACTGAACTACAAATTGCTGATATCTTCACCAAAGCTCTTACTCGCCATCGACATTGTTTCTTAAGTAGCAAATTGATGCTTATTGATCAACTCGCATCAATTTGAGGGGGGCTGTCAATGGACAGCTCTGCTGTCCATAAATTAATCTTCTTTCCTTTTATTCTTCTTTCCTTATTTCACAATTACTTAATTTACGTAGGTTTGTACAGTTAGCATATTGCCAGAATATATTGTTTCCATATAAAGCTAGACTGCTAGAATCACTCGGCAATTAATTTCTTTCCATGTATAGCTCTCTTGTAAAGGTCCTATATAATAAAGAGGTCACTCAAAGGCTAATTGATTCGGCCATTCAAACAGATTCTGACTTATTTTGACAGGGCTCGGGTTGCTGACACCTCAACCCAAACCCAACCCTAATTAAGTTCGGGTTGAGATTTTTTAACCCAAGCCCAACTCTAAATATAAAAATAGTTGTCCAAGCCCGTGCAAAATCGGGCTAGGCTCGGGTTGGGTTCGGGTTGACCAACCCAAGGTGCACCCCTAGTAGAAATAGGGCAGGAATTATAGGATCTGAATCTCTAGATAGTAGAATCAGTAAGGATAGTGGCTACGGCCATAGTTGTCAAAGGCGCACTCAGGCTCAAGGCTCAGTAGTTGTGCCTAAACCAAGTCCAAGCCAGACCCTTTCATCTAAGCCCCAGGCACAAATCACACCTCAGGCGCGCCTAACATAAAACACTTATTTTTTTTCCCTACTTGTTAACATGTGAAGTCTTTTTGTGTTACAGTGGACTCTAACCATATGATACAATCCCTAACAGTAAAAGAAATAAAAAGGCTCAATCGATAGATTCGATACAATCAGTCGATTTAAGGCGTTCTAAAAGTTACACAGTGGGATGAGTTCCCCTGCCACTTCTTCTTTAGATGTATGTTCATCACCCTTCTATGACGCAACATATTTTAAAGTCGTGATGATCGTGAATCCATCAGAACTCCGTAGTTAAGCGTGCCTATGCAATTGTGATAACTAGTAGTACCAAGATGGGTGACCCCCTGTGAAGTCTCTAGTTCGGGGGAGTCAAAAGCGAAAAATTAGACTTCCTCTCCATCTTCTCTTGCGCCGACAACTTTTGACAACGCCACCACTCATCTTCGAGGATCAAGGATTTCTAATCTCTACCTATAAAAGAGTTTTCAATGGGGCCTAATGATGGCAGACACAACTCCATAACAGTCACACAATAGCTAACGTGAAAATCTTCCACCATGACGAATGCCAAAGCTTCCCCATCATCACCAACTATGATTATCACCTTCTCGGCATCACTCCTTCGTCCTCCAACACACCTCTGTAACCCCCACATAGATCTCTAATCTTTACGAAGAGGGACTGGCTCCACAAATGCAGTGGTAAGCCGTATAACAATATATGCCTCTCCTTCCTCCAAAATTTCCCTACGCACCCTGCTCTAGGCACCCACACATTGAGAAACAAAAAAGCCTCACCCAATTCTACGCCCTTCTTTCAATACCCTGCTAGCCTCCTTATGTGAAGGTAATCGGAATAAATACAAATCATCCAGCAAGTCAGTTACCCCCACACCACAGGAAACCTTCCAAGCCATCGAAACCCACCCACTGATCTGACTTAAGCTTCTTACTCTCTTGTCGAAATGCACGGCTGCCTTTGGTTTACTCTTCATTCGTCCACCCTAAATGCGATCCCTCATTTGGAATTGATGACTCTAATGCCCCCAGAGGTGGGGAGACGTCGAAGTCTCACCAGCTCAGAATGACTGTCGCTCAAGCCTTGTCATTGTGAATTCAGAGACACCATTTGAAAGTAGCAAACCATTCCTCTCTAACCAAAAATTGACATAAACATCACTTGTTTGTTCTACTTTGATTTTATGATTAACATCATCTCTAATTTCTCCTTCCATATGAATAATTGAGCCTATATAACTGGAATGTTCAACTTTTTATTTCTTTTATTTTTTCTTTTCTTTTTTGTACCTTTGAATCCCCTATCTTCACTACATCCCTATTTGTATTTCTACCTTTACAAAAATTACACTCCATATATTTAGTTTTCTTCGTACTTATCTAAAACTTCTAGAGTTTTCCTTCAAACCTCCAACTTAGCACTCACTCCTCTTATTTTATCAATTAAAACAAAATCATCAGCAAATAACATACACCATGGAATCTCATCATATAGTCAGTTCATCCATAACTAAAAGCAAAAAGATATGGGTTTGATGCTGCCACTTGATGTAAGCCGATGATAACTACAAATTCACCTATTTCCCTGCAATTGTGATAACTATAGTCGCATATCCATCAATAGGGATGCCAACTGGCCCTAAAGTAATTCTTGATTTCATGAACCTTAATACATTTTTAACCACGCATTCTTTGACCTTACATACAAATATATTATCACTAAGCTTACTATATTCGTCTAATTCTAAACTTCTTATATGAATTTCATTTAACAATTTCATTTCTTTAATTTTGTCAACTTTACTAAAAGCCTTAAATCATCACTCTTGATGCAATTAACATAGCTATAATCTATGTTACATGGACTCTTCGAAAGTAAGTGAAGTACCCGTGTCCGACACATTTTATTCAAACATGGGTATGAGATATGTGTCCGACAATTTTGGTTAGATATACACCTACAAAAATATATCCAATAATTCCATTTTATTATACTATTACTTCAAATGAGTGAAATGTCTATTATGGTCACTAAATTACATAAAAACATTATTTTACTCTAAAAGAATAAAATAAAAATATTAAATAAAATGAATATTTAGCAGTGTCCATATGTCCTTCTGTCTAGTATTTGACACGTCTGACGTGCGGATACATACTCGTAACCGACACCCGTACCCGAGTCCATGTAACATAGGCTATAATTTCTAGTTTTACCCTCCCTTAGTGACGAAGCGAAAGCTATGAACGTTCGCGCACGAACAAGAACAACTTTGAATCCACAAAGTTAGGGTAAATTGCAAACACAAGTTGCAAAGAAAATCTCATATCTTATTGATAATTGAATGTATCTTCTGCTCTATGCAATACATGTATTTATAATAGAGAAATCATAATCGTAATGGTACAAGGAAACATAAAAACAAAAGAAAAACTAGTAGCACAAGGAAACTGCTAAAAATATAACTCTCCAAATATTCCGAAAAAATTAAATAAGAAACCTAATAATTAAAAACTTCTAAATATGAAATTTCACCCGAATTCGACTTCGTTTGGTCCACGAACAAAATTTCCGAAATATTCAACAGATCTCTTATAAGACAAAAAAAAAAGGCACTTTCGAGGCCCTAGACGATGGAATTCGACTGAAAAACACCGTGGGCTAGTAGCTAAAGCTACTGAGTTTTGCTTATTGGGTCGTTTCCGATCAAATATGGGTTTCTTCGAGTCAAAATAAGTTCGTCGACAATTCTGTCTACATCACTTAGTTTAGCAGTTTATATATGTTTTTGTCCCCATCTTTTGTGCCTAATTTAGAATAAGAGATCAATGTATTCTCTATATTTAGCTTATCTAATTTTTTGTATTTTTCAAAGTTTCTCTATTCCATGTTTTTTCCCAAACTTTATAGCATTCCTGTTTTATGTTTATGATGTTTTGGACCTATTCAATCAACCGCAAAGTTTTCATAGATAATGATCTTGTTTCTTTTGATTCTCTAAGAACATCTTTTGATACTCTTTTAATACATTAAGTCATCCTATTTGGCATTAAGTTTGTTTCATCTTCTAAATTCCATGTTTCTTCTTTTAGCAACCTATTCTTAAATAATTTTACTTTCTCCCCTCTTAAATTCTACCACCTAGTTCTGGGTTTATAATTTTACTTCTCTTTTTAGATTGTCCTTTTATAAATACATCTAAAACTAGTAGCCTGTGTTGTGATGTTAAACTCTCCTAGGATAACTTTACAATCTTTGTTTGTTAAACGATCTACCTTTCTAGATAGAGAGTAATCGTTTGACTCATATTTGATTCACTTTTAAATATTATTAAATGTTCACCTCTCATTTTAAAATAGGCATTCCTAATTAAGATTATATGTCACTGCAAAGTCTAAGATAGCCTCTACAACGTAATTTCAATCTCCAAATCCGTGTCCACCATGTATTATCACATACCCACCACAATCTTTTTCTACATGACCATTAAAGTCTACTATGTGTAATTTTTTTCCTTCAAGTATCCTTTAATTCATCAATATGTTTCCAAAATTGTGCTTTATTGTGTTATCTAGTCCTACTTGGGGTGCATGTTTTAAATTCTTATGTAAGTTTATCCCGACTTCATTTCACCATCTATATTTTCTAGTGGGGTCCTCAACTTTTCTAGCTTTTTTTCCTACCCACTAGTTTTTTGTAGACATACTATATTAACTCTTCTTCTAATCATAGTTTTTGTCTACCAACTTCATTTCTTTACCTATCAATGTTCCTATATTTCAAGTCCACATCCAAAGCCTACAATCCTGAGCTAACTTTTTTACCTGCGCTCAACAAGAAAAATGAGGTTACCTTTCCATTTCTCAAAGCATCCAGAGATTATGCAACACATCGCGCAAAGGAAACGCCCTAACATTTACTCATTTATGCTTAGGATTCATGTTCGTATTGAACCTGATAAAAATTGATGGCTGTCAAGCTACCTAACACACCCTCTTCCTTTTCTTGCCCTTGGGAGTTGGGACGAGCTTCGTAAAGGTAAGGTAGTAAACATGACACAGGTGGTTGACTGAAAAGGTAAGTGAGTACATCATGGGAAGTTTTAAGACTGGCACTGAGAAGAAGGAATACTACTAACTGGGTAAAGTAGATGTGCAAAATCAGACAACGAAAGCACTGTTTAGAAGATATTGGTGCTAGTAGCAAATGCAATAGAAAAAGACACAAGAGTCAGGCTGACTACAGAAAAGGAAAATTAAGAAAGATTATATGCCATACACAGAGCCAGTGTTGAAACATGCGATTTAGATTTCAAAATAATAAATTACATAAAGTGATATTGATTAACAAAATGTTATAAAATCAGAACCAAACCTGTTCCAGCAAGCTTCCTTCTGCCTTGGATGCCTCATTTATTTCCTGCTCAAGAGAGAGTGCAAATTACATGGCCCTAAAAGCACAATCTGTTGTAACAGCAGTTACTCTACGGATTCCCTTAGCAATTCCCTCCTCAGATAAAAGAGCAAATGCCTTAGCCTCCCGTGTATTTGATATGTGGGTCCCTAAACAGATCCACAATATCAGCTTCAATTTAAATTTAATGGAAAAGGTCGAATAAGAGGCATCAGAGTTATAAGAAGATATATACCTCCACAAAGCTATGCTGAATTTGAAAGCCACTCTTCATTTTCTGGATCAGCGAAGAGATCTTCCACTTTTCGACCAACTGCAACAACCCTGACTGGGTCAGGATAGACCTACACAGTTCTGCTATTGGTTGTGTCTGAACTCATAACCAACTCCAAAAGACAATGATGACAGAACTGAAACAGCTTACTTCTCCAAAAACAGCTCGTAAACCATTTATACGCTTAGCATCAGCCAGTGTTGCCTCCTTCGCAAATACATCAAGTTCAGCTTTGATTTGATCATTAACAATGGACTCAATTTTTCTCAATTCATCAGGTTTGACGGGCTTGCCTGTTCAAATTTCAGCAGAATTCAAAATTGATTTTGGCCACTACATTAAACCAACTATAAATTACCTTACCATGAGAGAAATCAAATCTCAATTTTTCAGGAAGAACTATGGATCCCTTCTGATCAACATGATTACCAAGTACGTCCTGCATTCATGTTAAGAATATTTAGAGAACCAATCCACAAATGAAACAAGAAAGAACAAAGATTAGAAGCGCAATGCAATATCATCTTGGGCATTACTCTGAGGGCAAAATTCAACATGTGTGTACAGGTGTGGTTAGGAGCAATGAGCTTACGCCTCTCATAGTCAACCTGCAAAAGTCATTACAGAAGTAGCTACAGTTTCAAGCAAACATAGCTTATATTTAGGGAACTATGTATATATGTAAGCAAAAGTCTAGTATTAGAAGGAATTTTACCTTACAAGTTACTTTATCACCCACGAAAAACCTGCCAGTCTCACCAGCAAAAGAACCAATATGAACAACGAAGCCTCCATAAATTTGAACAGTACAAACTTGAAATGATCCAAAGGGGCCTTCGAGTGATCCAGTATCAAATATCTATAAACCCACAAACTATGTCAGATATAAAAACTACTTTTTCTAAAAGGAATAAATATATATGCACATCATTATCTAAATAAAATTTGGAAATTGTGCAGGACTACAGACCTAAAAACATTAAACATATTTTTTCTAATAACATGAAGTAAAATGAATTAGAGGATTCAAAACATGTGAATGTCATTCAATAGTAACACAATATATTTGAGAATCCAATGTGTCTATTAAGAAAACTAAATAAATGAATGTGGTTTTACGGGTTCAACTATCCACCGAAGTTCTATAATCAAGGATAATAAGTGTGATGTGCATGTACATATGTTGTGTTCCCAAGTTCCAAGTAAAAAATTCAAGTTTGTAAATTTTCATCTTCCGTGGCAAGTTCTCATTGTGTTTCTAGTACAAGGTTACAGAATTTAGGCTTCCTTAATTGCAGAAAACATGAAATCACTCTACATTCTGACCGCAGTAGAGGGAAGACCTTTCTCAGCAGAGGAAGTGGAACAAAGCAAGAGAGACCCTGATTGCATTTTAAACCTTAAAGTACTTCTGGACAGAATATATGATTTTAAAACAATTTCAACTAAAAATTTTCTTGAAAACCACCAAAGTGTACACACATCATATCTATTGTGAATATCCAAGTGTATCTGAACTCTCATATCATGAAATTCATGTATACATAAAAGAAATTTCAGATGCAAAGATTTCACAAACAAAATATTCAAGATGTTTATATATATTATATTATGTGCCAGAAAATGTTAAAATCTAAGCCGTGACTTTTGGGATAAAAAAATGCAGATTTTCCACAATATAAGTTGGCAGGGAAATCCACCAACTCAAATAACTTTC
Source organism: Cornus controversa (assembly GCA_026545225.1). Classification (NCBI taxonomy): domain Eukaryota; kingdom Viridiplantae; phylum Streptophyta; class Magnoliopsida; order Cornales; family Cornaceae; genus Cornus; species Cornus controversa. The sequence goes on from CM048850.1 coordinate 12,407,881, forward strand.
AATTTTTTTGTCTCATCATTAGAAGCATTCAGCTCCTCGCAAAAGAAAATCACGGCTTTCCTTGAAAATTAACTCACTCCAACATTCTCCACCTTAAAATTTTGAGACAGTGAATCATCTGACTGTCTAACAGCATTTTCCCCCTACAAACCAATAAAGAACTGATCCAGATTGTAGTAAGAAGGGCTAGTTGTACCATAAAGGAAAATTTGACAGATCCAGAGCACACTACCATTCTTTTTACTGGGTTTACAGATATTTAGAAGGGCCATTTCATTCATCCTTCAATTAAAAAGGACAAACAATTTAACCAGAGTGTATCATACTAGAAATTCACACTTGAAATTGAAGTCCTGAGTTTTCTAACATTCAGTTATTGATAATGAATTCAAGGACTTGTCAACTTTGTACATGTATGTAGAATTCTTGTAGGAAGTAGTAAGGAAAATATTGGCATAGAAGTTAGTTCTCAACCAAAGAATGATGGTTGTGTAAACCACCTTCTATTTGAGATAATGTACCAAAAGCTCCCAGTTTTATGATTTCCTCAGTACCATTATCCAACCCAAAAAACAAGAATAATACAACTTTTAAACATCCTAGCCACTTTCTAAACACAATACACTCATGATAACAATGCAGATCCTATATTTAGATCAAAACATAATAAGACCAAACAAATCATGTCACTGAGCACATGATAACTGACCACCTTGCGCAGCATAAAACTTGTAGTTTCCAGTATAATACCAACTTTGTTGCCAGCAGCAGCACTTTCCAAGAACTCAGTTCCTGTGTAAATAGCTTTTATCACACTCTCATGATATTGAAACAATAAATAAATAGCTTTGATAAAATATACAACCTGTAGTACAAATTTTTACAAAATATACAACTTCAGCTATGATGAAGTTTCTAAGCTATTACTTTGCAGCATACTTGTGCATAAAATTTTAGAATAAAAGGGGACGCATGCAAAAGCACAACTACATGCACACACACAATAACTACGCTAAAAGGACTTTTCTCTCAATATACAACAACAACCAAAGCCTTTTTCCCAAGTACATGAATCCTATTTTTCCATTCCATGCTATCTAAGGCCATGGCCTCAGTCAAACACAGTGTTATCAAAGGCTCTAGGCGCACTAAGGTGCTAAAGGTCCTTTGGAGCCTAGGCGCAAGGTGAGGCGCGCCTGAGTGAAGTGAGGAGCACAATTGAAAATTAAATTACTATAAAAGAATTCATATCTCATAATCAATATTTTTAAAAATTCATATCAAATATGAAAAAATAAATCCATCAACCATGTCATTCAAGAACTATAAAATGAAACAAAGCACGCACAAAAAAGTAGGAAATAGAAGGAAGACGCGGAGAGAGAGAGGGACAGCTAAAAAAAAAGAAAAAGAAACACTTTTTTTTATAATAAAAAAAAATGAAGTAATTTAGGACAAGATCCAATGGAAAAGAAAAACAAAAAAAAAGAGAGAGAGAAGAAGAATACAACGAGAGAGAGAGAGAGGAGAAGAAGAAGAAAGAAAAAGAAAAACTATTAAAAAAAAGTAGGAAATAATTTAGTACAACAGGATAGGATTTAGAGAGAGAAAAAGAGAGAGAGAGAGAGAGGAATTAGGCGAAGAGAGACAAAGAAGAAGAGCATGTGTATCTGATCGTCTCTGCAACTCTCCCAAACGAAGGTTATCGGCATCGTGACGTAGGGCTTTTGGCATCGTGACTTGGTGACTTGGGGTTTTGGCCTTGTTCATGTCTTGTGATCATAATGGACTTCTCTCTTCTTTTCTTTCGAACGAGACAAAAGTCTTCTTTTTGAATTAGGAAAAAGGAAATATCAATCAGGCGCTCCAAGGCGCGCCCGACTGACTTGTATAAGGCGCAGCCCAGGCGCGCGCCTAGTGAACATAGCTGAGCCTAGGTTGACAATAGGCGCAATCCCTGCGCCTGTGCGCACCTGGAGCCTAGGCGCACGCTTAGGTGCGCCTTTAACAACACTGGTCAAACAATATATTATAATATCCTTCCTTACTAACTCTACCCACATTAACTTCGGTCTTTCTCTTCCCCTAGTATTACCCCTAAAGTAGATTATGTCACTCTTCCTAATTGGCGCACTTAAAGGTCTTCTGTGCACATGTCCAAACCATCTCAACCAATTTTCTCTCATTTTATCTCCAATTGGTACTGCTCCAACCATCATCTTAAGAATGTGAGGATTTTCTCATAATATAATTCCTAGAAATATAAACTCATTATTTTAATATTTAAGAACCTTGAACAGATGTCAATATTTCCTAACAACATGATTTTTTATGGGTCAAAGAGTAAACCATTAGACAAATACCACAACTCTAAAACGGCCACTACCAGCGTTGATCCGCACTAATCAACACTATTAGGTACAGACCTAACATTTAGCAATATTTGCATCACACTTGAACCTCGATTTTCATGCTTGGCAACCTGAGCTTTTACCATCACACAAGCATATAATTCCATTAAACTAAGATTTAGGCTGACCTGAAACCATGTAAACTTGAAAGTGTCATTTGTAGCAGCAACCCTCTTGTGCAATATAGAGGTGGCATCAGCATCCATGGCGATTGTACCACCAGCTTCCTGCAAAGAACTTATTTTAGCACATAAAGTGACATTGACATTGGCAGATTCATGTAGAAGCTACTCCTCTCTCTCTCTCTCTCTCTCTCTCTCACACACACACACACACACAATATATATATTAAAAAGTGTCATATAACCAAGACTTCCTTTTATGATAGATGTAAAAATGAAAAGAAAAACAAAGGAAAAAACCTACTACCTTATTCTGAGCATTCCTTGATCTTTCCCTTGCCTCATTCATAGCAATATTAAAACCCTCAACATCAACTACCAAGCCTCTTTCTTCCGCCATCAACTGGTAGAAAAAAGCCATGAGAAGTCGAATTTATACAGCACAATATTAAAAGTAAACAAATTAGCAATCCATGCACCTGAGTCAGATCTAGTGGAAAGCCAAATGTGTCCCACAAGACAAACGCATCCTGCAACCAAGCAGATGCTAGCGTCAATTAATCAAATTTTAAATTTCATATAATCCCAGAGTTTAATAAAACCGCCTCATCTTGGCACATAGGTAAAGACAACATTCCTAGCTAAGCAAAAGTGGAGGGTGCAGGAATTAAACCTACACATTGTCCCATTGGCTATATTTCTTTGGCCAACAGAACTCTTGATAAAATTCTTCTCACAGATCATTTCATTATTAAACTACAGAATAAGGAAAATCCATGCACAACCCATGCGAGGTTGCTAAATATTGACTACCAGAGTTTTCAAAAGTAAAATCATGAGGGGGGGGGGGGGGGGGGGGGGGGGTTCCCGTTTGCTCAATTTGATTGATTTTTAAAATTTTGTTAAGTTTGTTAACCAATTACCAAGCAACCAGCATACAAACCTAAAAATTGCAGAAATATAAAGAGCGAGAGAGAGACACCACAATTTTTAATGTCGAAACCCAATCAAGGAAAAACATGGGGACTAAGATCATGCCTCATTGGGAAATTTGATAAAGATGTAGGGTCGGTGGAAAAAATAACAGAATGGGCTACGAAGGCCTAGAGAGTTGCTTGTGGGGTAAGGGTGGTGCTGATGCCGGATTCCCTTCTGTTATTTCAGCTACTGTCGCATGCCGAAGCAATCAGAGTCTTGCTCAAAGGTCAAAGAACATGGGGCGAGGCTTGCTTGAGAATCAATGTATGGTATTTTAGGGCTGGAATTTCTAGAGGTTTAAGGGTGAGACAAGATCGCCGGATAATTCTGTTTGGACTACCACTACATGTTTGGTGTGAATCTCTGTTCGTTGCGGTGGGAGAGGCATGTGGAGGATTTGTGGGGGTGGATGCCGACGCTTCAAGAGACGCTATGAAGATTACGATCTCAATAAAAGAAGGGGGTGTGATTCCGGACTATGTTTGGGTTGAAGATGAGCGGCTGTGCTACAAGGTGGCTGATGGAGGTAAAACAGCCGGAGATGGTACCGACTATTGTGTCTCTTGCAGGGTGAGATGAAAGGGAGCTTATAACAGAGGAGGAATGGTGGAGATTGAGGGATGAGGGTACTCGCTGGACCAGTCACGGTGGTGACGAAGGGGTTGTACAGAAGAAGGGGCGTCGGAGGATGGAAACGACACAAGGACAGGGACGAGTGGGCTTTCGCGCGCTGGAGACGCGTGGAAAAGAAGGTAGGAATCTGTGGGCACGTGGTGCGACTGAGGATAATGGTCCGAAAGGGTGGAGGATAGCTGCTGGGACACGTGGAATAAAAAGGATGGTTGAGCATTAAAGGTCACGTGACCACAGAAGATATTTTTCAAATTCAAATTCAGATGGGCCTGTTACTAATTTTTCAAACCGTTTTGGGCCACTTGAAAGCCCAGGAAACAAAGAGGAAGGGCAGGGTTTATTTAGGGCCCGTTTGGTAACCGTTTATGTTTAGTGTTTATTGTTTATAAAAACAAATTTTCAGGATAAACATGTTTGTTAATTTTTTTTTGTTTATAAATTTTCATTTAAAACAACACTGTTCCTAAGCTTTCAAATCCTAAACACCAAAATGATGTTTATTGTTTATGTTTATTAAAAAAAAAAATTCTTTTTTTATCTAAAATGGTGATTATATTATTTTAATTAAAAATTAAAACTAAAATTGAGAAAATGAAAAGAAAAAAAAATTATAAAAGGCTATTGTTTGATACAAGGATAAAAATATTAGAATTATCAAATGCTAAAAAGAAAAAAAAAACCTTATTTGAGGAAAATGAAAAAAGAAGTCTTAATCATCTCCATGTTAGAAAAACAAGAATGGTATTTTGTATTCATGTCATTCATTCATTTTCAGTGTTGAAACAAAAATAAAAAAAATGAAAAAGAAAGTATTAGCATGAGAAATTCAAGAGCAAGAGTATGCCCTCTAAATCCCTCTTCTCACTCCATACAAATTGAAAAAATTTCAACTTTTTCATAATTATATATATATATATATTTTTGGTAGGGGTGCACAAAGAACCGGTAGAACCATAAAGAACTTTAGTTGAACCGAACCGAATCATTCACTACGGTTTCGATTCCAGTTCCGGCTCCAAATTTTAGGAATTGTTCACTACGATTCCGGTTCCAATCCTTGAAACCGGAACCATTGAATATATATATATACTGTTATAAAATCATTGTAATAGTTATAGTAACCTTTTGTTATGTAAAACATTTTAAACAATGAAGTTATTATAACTATTATAAGGTTAAATACAACTCCTATAATAATCGAATTGAACCGAACTCATTTATTCCGGTTTCAAAATTAAGGAACCGATGGGAACGGTTCTGGTTCCAGTTCTCCCAATAACCGTAAGGAACCGAATCGTGTGCATCCCCCTACTTGTTGGGACCTTCTGAGTTGTGGGTAATTCTAATTTTACAGTATAATTTGCAGTGTGTAGATATATATGTAACCCAATATTATTTATTTATTTTTTATGTATATTTCTTTCTCTGTTATTGCTGTATAGATTTGTTATAGCATAAACTTGACTTTTTATACAATTTATTGTGTTGATTTTTTTTATAAAAAAAAAAAAAAACAGTTTAAAGTTAACAAACATGTTTTTCTGTTTATGATTTTTAAAATAAGCTAAACGTTTTTTCGTTATCAAACAGCACTCATGTTTATGGATAAACAAAATCGTAACATAAACACTGTTTATATAAACACTTAAACAATAAACACTAAACATAAACGGTTACCAAACGGGCCCTTAGTCAGTTCGGATTGGGCCAAAAGATAGAATGTCTGGGCCATCCAATTGAGTATAAACGCCAGCTTCACCGAAAGACTAAGAAAGGTAAAGACGTTAATGTTTCTTCTGGGCCTCTCACGTCTAGGCATAGGAAATCTGGGTCTGACTTCTTCGGAAGAATTCCTGAGGCATTTGTACCGAAGAAGAGGAAAACAATCAGAGACTTAAAAAAGAAAGTGCCTCTTGTTCAGCGCATAGAACAGTGTTTTAATGGCTGCAAATCAGCTAACGACGCTGTGGTGCTGGAGAGGCGACATAAGGAGGCCGATGAGAGCGGGGTGTTCTGGAGAAGGTCAGGGGTGAAGTCCTTTAAGGATGGAACTGGAAGAAACTCGGTGGATAAAGGAAACTGTTGTTCTGCAAAAAAGTCCCAATCTCTCGCTAAATGTTCGTCCACAGGGAAGAGATGGTCAAGAAAAGAAAAGCAAAAGTGGGTGATGAAGTCTAGATCGGAACATGGGATTAAGAGCGATGATTTACAGGGCAGGTCTTCTTACAGGAGGCTGGTCCCTATCTCAGCTCCCTCTTCTTACCCTCTTTCTTCTTTGTCTGGTAAGGGGAATTCACGTAAGGAGTTTTCTGGTGACTGTTCAATTAATGGAGAAAGGAGTGGGAGGGGTGTGGCTTTCGGGCCTGTCTTGGAGAAGTGTCTGTCAACAGAGAAGATGGGTGGGGAGCTCAGTCTGAGGGATAATGATCATCAAGCAGTTTCCATTAAGCCGGATAAAATGTACGGTGGAATTATTCTATGTGTTGGGAAAGGAATTCAGCTGAGTCTTCAACAAGAAGAGGCAGCAGCCTTAATAAAGGAGATGAAGATACACAGCAGGGTGGAATTTGGGAACAATTTCAGTTCAACAGAGGAAGTTGAACCCTTTTCAGGCGCAGGGGATCATGCTGATTGGGGGTTGGGGGGGGATGAATCTGAAGGAGAATTCCTTCCTGTTCCTTTTGACATGAAACAGACCATTGTGACGCGAAATGATGATAAAGGGGAAGGTTGGGGTTTGACCCACCCTTTGGCTGCCTTAGGCCCTGAAGAAGAAGGGGGAGTATAACGGGAACTTAACTGTTAATGAGGTGGACAATTGGCTGCGAAATAATGTGGAGGAGATGGGACAGAACCTTGGGTTGACATATACAGGAGATGAAGAGAGGAATATGGGGATCTTTGGCGTCCTGGAAGGGAAACAGAAACTAGCAGGGAGAAAGAAATGCTCATCTTGGAAGGGAGAGAGAGAGCTTCGTAATATTATCTCCTATGTTAATTATGAAGGGAGGAGTGGGTCGGAGAGGGGAAGGAGCCAAGGGAGAAGGAGGGAGGAGGAGAAAGCTATCATTTGTCTATGAAGATGCGAATTGTGACCTGGAATGTTCGGGGCCTTAATGACCCGAGCAAGAGGAAGGTGGTGAAGTTGGGCCTGCGCAAATGGGGGGCTCAAATGATTTGTCTTCAAGAAACTAAGCTGAGGAATATGTTAAAGGAGCTTGTGAATAGTGTTTGTGGAGGGAGATTTATGGAATGGGAGTTACTTGACGCTGTAGGGATGTCAGGTGGTATTTTAGTGATTTGGGATAAGAGATGGATGTCGAAAAAGGAAGTGTGGAAAGGGAGATTTTCCATCTCTTGTTTGTTCAATCTAGAAGAGGATGGAGCTAAGTGGATGTTTTCGGGAGTTTATGGCCCGGTGGAGGATGCGGAAAGGGGTGCTTTGTGATGGGAGTTAGCTGACATTCGCAGACGTTGGGGGGTCCCATGGTGTGTGGGGGGAGACTTTAATGTTGTTCGTTCCCCGGATGAGAGGTCTTCGGGAGGGAGATGGACGGCGGCCATGACTTTATTCTCGGAATTTATTGATTGTGAGGGTTTGATCGACTTACCTCTAGAAGGTACCCGATTTACGTGGTCTGGTGGCAGAGAAGACCCGACTTTCTCTAGGTTGGATCGGTTTCTGATTTCGAGAGATTGGGAGGAGAAATTTCAGGATGTGGCTCAGGTGGCATTGGCAAGGCTTACGTCTGATCATGTTCCGTTGCTATTGAACTGTGGCGGCTTGAGAAGGGGCAAGACACCCTTTAAGTTCGAGAATATGTGGCTTCGGGTGAAAGGATTTAAGGAGATGGTGCACCAATGGTGGGTCGGTTATGAGATACGGGGTAGTCCCAGCTTTGTGCTTGTGGGGAAGTTGCGTAGATTGAAAGAGGATTTGAAGAAGTGGAATAAGGAGACGTTTGGGAATCTTGAATGGAGGAAAAACAAGATTATGGGAGAGTTAATTGAGTTGGATAGGAGGGGGAGAGTGTGGAGGGGTTGGGGGAGGAGGAAAGATCGAAAAGGGAGGAGTATAAGGCGGAAATTGAGGAGATTACTGTTATGGAAGAAATCTCGTGGAGACAAAAGTCCCGGGCTTTGTGGTTGAAGGAGGGGGATAGGAATACGAGATTCTTTGATAGGATGGCTAATGCTCATAGGAGGAGTAATCACATTGGGAGGATCAAAATCAATGGAATGGTGCTAAAGAAAGAAGAGGAGGTGGCGAGAGGTGTAACGTCTTTTTATCAGCAATTGTATAGGGAGACTGCGGATTGGAGACCTCTTCTAGGAGGCTTGGAGTTTGATATGATTTCTTCAGAGGATAGGGACCGATTGGAGAGACCTTTTGAGGAGGAGGTGACATTTTCTCTTCAGTGCTGCCAGGAGGATAAAGCGCCGGGTCCAGACGGATTTTCTTTGGCTTTTTTTCATCAAAATTGGGAGGTGGTGAAACGGGATGTGTTGGCAACTGTTCATGATTTTCACACACATGGAAAGTTTGAAAAGTCCATAAATGCTACGTTTATTGCTTTAATCCCGAAAAAGGGAGGGGCTGATGACGTAAAGGATTTTAGACCTATCAGTTTGTTGGGGAGTATCTACAAAATTATTGCCAAAGTTCTAGCGCTCAGGTTGAAGGAAGTGATGAATGGAATCATTTCGGAGTCTCAAAATGCTTTTGTGGGGGATCGTTAGATTCTGGACTCTGTTTTGGTGGCTAGTGAATGTGTGGATGCTCGGTCTAGCGCTGGAGAACCGGGGGTGGTGTGTAAGCTTAATGTGGAAAAAGCAGATGACCACGTGTGCTGGGATTTTCTAATTTATCTCCTCGAGAGGATGGGGTTTGGGGAGAAATGGAGAGGTTGGATTAAATTTTGTATCTCCACTATAAAATTCTTGGTTTTGGTCAACAGCATTCCTTTTGGTTTTTTTGGGAGCTCGAGAGGATTGAGGCAGGGGGATCCTTTATCCCCTTCACTATTCATTATTGTGATGGAGGCCTTTAGCAGATTGATGAAAAGAGCTTGTGATTTGGGCTACTACAGAGGTTTCAAAGTGGGGAGGAATCTTGATTGCCAACTGGAAGTGTCTCATTTGCTCTTTGCGGATGATACCATCGTCTTTTGCGATGCTGAGAGGACACAGTTGAGATATCTGAGAGGGACGCTGCTCTGCTTCCAAGCAGTCTCGGGGCTTAAGGTGAACTTTGGAAAAAGTGAGATTGTTCCTGTGGGGGAGGTGGAAGAGATTGATTTGATGGCAAATATCTTGGGTTGTAGAGTGGGCTCATTTCCATTGTCTTACTTGGGTCTTCCGTTGGGAGTAAAGGCACGGAGAGCGTCTGTTTGGGATCCTATGGTGCATCAGTTTGAGAGACAGCTTGTCGGGTAGAAGAAACAGTATCTCTCGAAAGGGGGGAGAGTGACATTGATTAAGAGCACGCTTTCGAGCCTTCCTACTTATTTCATGTCTCTTTTCCCTCTGCCGGTTTCGGTGTTGAAAAGATTGGATAGACTTCAAGGAAAGTTTCTGTGTGGGGTGGCATGGGGGAGGAGCCTAAATATCACTTGGTTAATTGGGAGCAGATTTGCCGCCCTATCCAGAAGGGAGGATTAGGGGTGCGAAAATTGAATTTATTCAATAAAGCTCTTTTGGGAAAATGGCTGTAGCACTTTGGGATGGAAAGGGATAGGTTTTGAAGGAAGGTTGTTTGCCTTAAATATGGAGAGGAGAGAGGGGGATGGTGCTCCCTTATGTTGAGAACACCGGTCGGGGTGGGTTTATGGAGGTACATTGTGAAGGGTTGGAACAATTTCTCCAAACACATTCGATATAGGGTGAGGGATGGTCGGTCAGTAAGTTTTTGGAATGACCATTGGTGTGGTGATAGATCATTTGGGACGCTTTACCCGAGACTTGCCAGAATTGCATTAGATAGACAGATTATGGTCGCGTAGTGCTATCACCTTGATGGCGGGCGGCTGGTGTGGGATATTCAGTTCGTGAGATCTTTACATGATTGGGAGGTGGAAGAGATGACAGAGTTTTTGGCCTTTCTTTATGGACAGGCCTGTCCTGCGAGAGGGTGTGATGAGTTGATTTGGACCGGATCGACCCATGGGAGATTTGAGGTTCGGTCTTATTATCGGAATTTGGTAAAGTCTCACGGACCGTCCTTTCCTTGGAAAGAAATCTGGCGTTCTAGAACTCCTCTGAAGGTGGCTTTCTTTGTGTGGACGGCTTCCATGGAGAAGATTCTGACCATGGACAATTTAAGAAAGAGAGGACACATCTTCACAAATAGGTGCTATTTGTGTAAGCGAGCAGAGGAAACAGTGAATCATCTTCTCCTTCATTGCCACAGCGAGGGAGGGATGGGACTTAATTTACGCTATTTTTGGTGTTCAGTGGGTCATGCCTAAGTCAATGGCGAGTTGCATTACTGCATGGAATGGCGTTCGGGTGCGTCGTGACATTAGGCGTTCTTGGAGGGTTGCTCCTCATTGTCTTTGGTGGGCCCTCTGGAAGGAGTGGAACAAGAGAGCCTTTGAAGATGTCGAACAACCCTGGAGCATTTTTAGATGCGCTGTTCTCAATCTTATCTTTTTTTGGTCGGAGGGCTTCTTTTGTTCTTCATTGGAGTCTCTTCCGACTTTTGTAGATAGTTTAAGATTTTGATATTGTTCGTTGTGATTGGGACGCGTCCCCCGTTTGGACGCTTTTTTATGATATGATTACTTATCAAAAAAAAAATTAGAATTGTGATTGATTTATCTCAAACACTCAGTGCTCTCCGGTTCCAATGCCTTCGGAATTTCCAGCCACACTGATCCACGCCAACCGTAATCACCACGTGATGATCCGCTTCTCGGAGTGATAGTTTAGACAATTTTGGTTGTTGAACGATTTTAGCTTCTACTAAGGTATCATGATCAGTTGAATCCAAGTAGCTTGACTTCAAAGCATAATTGTCAAAGGCTCGCCTCAGACTCAAGGCTCCGCTCAGTAGTTGTGCGCAACTACTGGACCAAGGCCAGGCCAGGCCAGGCCCCTTCAATAAGGCACGCACTATTGCATCTGAGGCCCAAGTGCAAGTCACGCCTAATATAAAACACTTATTTTTTTCCCTACTTGTTAGCATGTGATGTATTTTTGTGTTATGGTGGACTCTAACCATATAATACAGTCCCTAACGGTAAAAGAAATAAAAAGAGACAATTGATAGATTCAATACAATCAATCAATTTAGGGATTTCTAGAAGTTAATACACAGTGGGACGAGTTCTCCGGCAACTTCTTCTTCTCTGTTTTTTGTTTCTTTTTTTTCATCCTATGTGGGGTTGTGGCCAAGATAGAGAATGCTTGAGATTGATGGTTATCTATCTAAGAATGCCAAAGAATGCATACTCATGCTAAAGTAAACTATAAGAAGATGGGAACAAGATAGATATGCAAACCTTTTGAGAAACAGTTTGAAACCAACGAAAACAGTTTAGCAGCTCCTCCCTCCTCAATTCATCATCATATGCTTTTCCCTTAAAAGAATAAAGTAGAACTTAGAAAAAGGTAACCTAGCTCATAGTGATACATGACAAACCAGATAATACAAAGAAATGTATTTTAAAAAGGATAAAAATGAAAGTCAAAAAGCTTACCTCATATGCGTTTTGAAGCTTCTCTTCAACAGCCTTTTCATTACCCATTTTTTCTCGGGATTGACCCTGATAACCAAACCAAAAAGCTTGTTTAAAAATCTTTACTACTTCTTTTCAATATAATATGGAGTTACACCAAGAAATGCCACATATCCAAAAGAAAGTAATCCATTGGTAAGCTTCAAGAAACACCACTGAATTTCATAAAAGAACAATGTACTATCACCCCTATAAAGCACACCATAATATGCGGGACTAGCATAAGAAAAATAGTAAGCTACAAATATGATTCACAGTGATGCTTTCTGGCAAAAAATAAATAATTAAATAACTATAAGTCACCAACCTTTTTCCTATATTCATGCTTGAGTACAAAAACATCTACATTATAATATCAAAATAAACCCAATGCTGAATAGTGATATGGAAGGTTTAAAAAGCTAACAACTTCATCTTCAGATGTTATTTCAGAATCAATCCCACTAGTCGAAGGCACTCCTAAGCTACGATGTAGCTCAGCTGATTAACCAGACCTCATTTCAGAGGGTTAAGCTGGTTCACCATAGAAAAAGACGGGACAACCTTGCACACCAACTTACATTATTTTTTAAGAAGAATGTTAGATGAACAGTGCAAGACATTCATGGCTCAATGTGAATGCCACCCTGCATTCCAAAGAACTCCAATCTCAGTGCGGTTAATATTAACATAGAGACAAAGAAAGATGATACTTCCCACATTAAAAGAAAGGTCAAGAAGATCACCTCCAAAGAAGATGATACGTGCCATTGTCCAAAAGCTTCCATAAAACCACTGGAATACAATTCCAGAAATGGTAATAAAAAAAATTGCAATGGCAAAGCAAACAAGAAGTCCCATCAAAGTAGCTATGACCTAAATAATTATAAATATGTTCAAGAAGATAAAAGAAGCATAGAAGTCAATTGCTCAAGTACAAAAATTATTTCTAAAAGAACTATTAACAAGAAGAATACAAGATTTGCTACTACTTCATTCATCAAGCCAATGCCAGTTGGTATAACTTCTCCTCCTTGAGCCCATAGTGGGTATTGTCAGGATGTGCGAGTAACAGTATTTACCTAACCAAAAAAATGCTACTAGACTAAGATGGCAGCACGTGAAAACTGATTGGATCCATTAGATTCAACAAAAAATTTGAAAGAAGAAATTCATAATCCAAAATAGGTCCAATAAAGAAACTGGAAGAAACTACCAGAACTAGTGAGATGATATCAGTTGTAAGAAGCATTAGTCCTATTTTATGTGATGAGCACATTCACAATTAACCAGAACTAAGAAACCAAGCACTTGAACACAAGTAGTTTAATTTTCACGGAGAGAGAGTATCCACATATTATATAAACAGAACCAAAATAAATAAATGTATGACTGATTTAAAAAATATATAGTTAAATAGTGAAGTAAATGGTTATATGAAAATAGTGAAGTAAATAATGGTATGACCGAACCCAATTGAAATATGGGCTGCCTACGTATCCCAGCCATGAGTGGCGTGGTGGGAATCAGGTCGAACGTAGTTCGTCCCAAGGGCCAAATACGAGAATATGGGTTGTTGATAGATTACTTTGAAGGAAACCTATGAGTGATTTGAAAAGAGCTATTTGAAAGCATAAGAGCTTTTAAAAGCAATTTGAGAAGAGTCTTGCCAAAGATGTTTGTAAATGATTCTTGAAAAACTAGACTTAAAATTTGAGAAGAATTTTTGAAAAAGATACTTTGCAAGGAATTGTCGTAGAGTTTTTAAACATTTGTTTAGAGTTCTTAAAAAATTACTTCGAAAAAGATGTTTTTATTTGAAAAAGGATATCCTTGAAAAAGGTAGTCAATTAAAGAGTAGCATTCATTCAACTATGTTCAAACCGACATTTGATTGACTATCTATATTCCCAAGCACCTATGAACCTTTTTTTTAAAAAACATTTGAGAAATATTTTTTGTCGACATGTATTGTTCCTTCAGTATCAAATCACATGTTATTGAGTTTTCTTGGTTAACAAATCATCTTTGATCAAAGAGGACTTTACTTGGGGTTGTAATGGGGCCTTAGGTAAAGTGGTTTGAGAAAGAAAGGTTATATAAGGCTCAAAATATGACGCATAATCGGGTGATGAACTAAGGATCACTCAAAAATTGAAGAAAAATGTTGCTCGTCTTGTGAGACTTTAATATGCAAGAGCTTTCAATCCTAAATGAAATTTGCCAATCGAAGAGGTCTTTGATTTGGACCGTAATGTGGGCTAGGTGTAGGGTAATCAAGGAAAGGATATTAAGGCTCAAAGATATTGCTTTAATGCAGGGTTCATAAATTGTGATCACCATAAAAGGAAAACTGTCCCAACTTGGGGCAAGTTTTCTATGTTAGTCTAGCAAAAAGTTTTTTTAACTATGCAATCCTCTTTAATCGGAGAGGACTTTGCATGGGTTGTAATGTGGTCTATGGACTTATAGGGGACGAAGAAAAAGGTATGAAAGGCTCAAAATTAATGTGAAATGGGGTAAAAGAGCAAGGATCATCATCAATCTTCTTGTACTTTGGTAACATGCGGCCAGGGCATCAATTGAATTTGAAGTCTATATTGATTTGTTCTTTGAGAACCTTTATTTTACATTACTTTTATGATGCCCAGTGAGAATCGAACCCAAGACGTCCGGGTTTACGGCTCGCCCCGGTAGATTCTTTAATCACCGAGTCATCTTTTTTCTTTCTTTTTTTTTTTTTTTTATTTCGCCTTTCTTTTATGACGCCTGAATCGAACCCAAGGTGTCCGGGTTTACGGCTCACCCCAGTAGATTCTTTAATCACTAGGCCCTCTTTGCTTTTGGCTTTCTTGCAATTTGTCTTCTTCTTCAATCCAAAGCTGCCCCAGCTTGAGTTACAAATGAACAACGAACATGAAATGATCCTTGGTAGGTTTAGAAGAAGAAATGTAACCAAGCTCTAAGGGTTCATCAATGGGAATAATAGTGTAATAATAGTGTATGATGAATAATATAAATGATGGCCACTCTTCATTTTAATTTGGATTGCATAGTCGTCAAAACTTTTACTAGTCTAATGTAATGTCTCAATAAAATCTGCCCCAATGTGGGGTGTGATCAACAGTGGGTATAATAAAAGAAACATTCATCGTGGCACTAGGGGTTAGCAATGGATATATATCACTATAGGATAGTAGAAACGAGAGCCTCTTGTCCTTTTAGCTATAATCATTTAGGTATTAAAGCACTTGCCTAGTGTCATCTCACTGTCTTCGTCATCGTGATCCCTAGCTTGGGTTAATGAAAGGAATAAAACCGGCTCAAAAGGGCTATCAATGGTAATATTTGTATTAACTTGATACAGAGAAAATGATGGCCTCTCATCCCTTCATTTTTGACTTGTTAATCTCAAAAACTCAGTTGACATAGAGATATCTACCGAATGAATTGAACATGTACTTGAAAATTTTTCACCTATGACGACCGAGCTCAAGTGATGAAATCAGGTCGTGTAGTTTTAGCTACACTCAGTCCATATTGTGCTTGGGTTGTAAACAATGCAATTCACTTGTTAATTTGAACACTTAGGAATGAAAGGATACCCATAAATTTGCACCTACATTATGACAAGTTAGGGATATCTTGATTTTTGAATTTTGGAAAAAGGGCTTTTGAGAAAATGTATTTTGGATGAGGCATAGTGATATTTAAGAAGGTGAGTTAAAAACACAAGGGATGGTTTTTTTTATAAAAAGTTTATTTTGACTTTAAAAAAGGTGATTTTTATAAAAATTAATGAAAGTGGTATTTTTTAGAAATTTTGAAGAGATGGATTTTAGAAAGTCATGGAAAAGGAGTTTAAAATGGCGATTCTTATGAAAATCATGAAGAAAGAGTTTAGAATGGTGAATTTTGAGTTTGAGATGATTATTTTTTTTTGTGAAAAATCAAAGATCACGATCGGAAAACTATGAAAACGGTTATTTTGAACGCCTAAAAGGGTTTGGGAACTTGCCCTAGGTTGGGGGTTGAGCTAACCTAGGTTATTATTCTATCTTTCTAATGCTTGGAGATGTGGGTTGGGAGACATCCTAAGGACCACAACTTTCCCAATATGACATTCTGAAAAATATATTTGTGAGCATGCATGGAAATGCTATCCAATAGACATAATATCCACATTATTTTATCAAGCAAAAGTAGTAGGAATATTTCAAACACGTAAAGAAATATTACCCAAGTTATTTTATTAAGCAAACATGGAACTTAAAGTAATGATATTAAAAAATATGCAGAAAGTAAATGCTTAGGAGAAAGTTCGGGACTCCCTCCTTCTACCAAAAATTGATTTGAGCCGGGGGGAACAAATTCCCACTTGCTTTGTCTTGTGAATTGGAATAGAAGTCTGATCGATTGATATAGCCAAGAGTGGCAATGGGATAATCTTCTTCGAAAACAAGAAAAAAACCACAAATCAATAAGCAAAAAATGATGGGCAAGTATAAAAAAGAAAAGCACATGAATTTATAATATTTACTCCCAAAAGGGAAGTGTAATTCAAAGCAAAACCAATTAGACACAAATTTGAGAAAAGCACAACAAAAATGCAATTAGAAAGAAAGTCACATACACATAAAGAGGGAGGAAGGCAATACACCCTCACACATTTTCAGAGCCCAGAATATTGGCCTGAAAGCACTCACAATACTTCTTGAGGCACCAGATTTCTGGCAGTTACATCCTTTGTTGTGCTTCCCCAACATTTTAACCTCACCTACCTCTTCCTGGATTTGTTTTGAGACAATCAGAATGCATGATAACATAACCTAAAAATAAATTAAACTTTGTGTTTAACTAAAAGTCCAAAACATAAATAAAGAAGTTATTAGATATCCTGTGCAATCCAACAAACATCAATTTGTTCAAGGAAATAATTCTTCTACTGCCCCTTGAACTTGAATCTCATTTTACAATGACAAAATTTAAAACTTGACAGTTCAACTTAAAAAATAGTCCAAGGAACCATATTGCACTAAGAGATGATTGAATAAACAAGCTCTTTTAGTAGATTGGAATTTTAAAGTGAAATACTCAAAAATATGATTTATATAAAGTCAAGGAAAAAAAGGTACTATAAGTGAACACTCATCTAAGTCACACACACCTTTTTTTAGCTTTTGTTTGATCTATGTGCTGTCATGTTTCATATAATTGCAGCCAGGACTCTCATTGTTGGTTGGAACCATACTTCCAAAATCCAAATAATTTCTTTTCCACTAGGAACTCTTACAATAAGTGTTGGCTAACACTACTTAGTTCCAATATCAATCAAGAGAAGAAATTGCAACAGGGGATGTCCTAATGGGCTTCTGTGCTATAGCTCATTAAGTGAACACTGGCTAATTACTCAGCCCCACAGCCCCCACTAAACAAGCTTTGATTCATTTAGAGCAAAGCAACTCAAATATATAAGCATTGAACAAAAAGGAATGTCCCACTTGCAAAAACTAGAAAGCCAAGTAGTGACAGATACACTAACAAGAACCATAAGAGGCTTAGTGAAGAATCAAAGGAATTAGAGGGAGTTGGAGGGACAATTTATTCAAAGAAGTGATAAAAGAAGATTTTATTCACAGAAGACGCTCAGTGTGGTTACCCATGGCCTATTCTTCATTAACTTGACACTGATATTTAATGGGAATGTAGTACAGAAAACAGAAAGCATTTTTGCCTTCTGATTTTGGCCTATTGTCGCTTGTTTATTACCTCCTACTCACTAAAAGGATTAATTTTTGGTTGCAGGTTGGCTGCATTGGCATTATGATCACCTTGACAAAATTATTTCTGATAACCACTGGATTTTGATTATCATAAATGAAAAACATCATATTTATTAGCTTATTTATTTTCATGACTTATCCGATGTGAAGGACTATCTTCAGGCCATATTTACCTCTACCCCGGTTATATGTCTATCTCCAATCTTTACACTTACATCAGCTCATAGTCAATGAGGATGCTACTCTCTCTCTCTCTCTTTCTCTCTCGCGCGCATAATTTCTCAAGGAATCCAACATTTCTAGTAGGGCGATCATCCTCCAAAATGAACACTATAAATATTTCACTTTTATATATGAAGCACATAACTTCGTAAACGAAGGTGTCGTGCTCATGCCAAACATGTTCCAAAAACTAAGACTTCATTGACACTCCTGGACACATGACAGACACTTCAAGAACGTGTCTATATTTAAAATATATATATATATTTCAGACAATTAGTCGACACATACTAGGCACTTGGCCGACACATCCCAGGCATCCCCAATACAATCTTATATAACATAAACACATCTAAAGAGTAAGTAGCCATGTCCAACAATCTTGGAAACACGACACACCCAAAAGTGTCTACTTTTTTTCTTTTTAAGAAAAATTGACATTATACAAATATCATCACAAGTCATGCAGCCAATGAACTTTTTCAAATATATAGGATTAAAATATAATTGTATTTACTAAATAGAAAAGTAGTAACATGTATAATATAATAATCTTTTCAATCTCAAACAACATCTTATTTTAAATTATGTAACTCTTAGTATAAAAGTTAATTAAAATTGTATAATTTTCTTACTCAAAAGATGATATAAATAAAACTTTATATTTATATATAGTCATGTCTCATGTCCTACCTATTTGTTCAAAGTGTCGACATATCTATGTTGTATCATGTCTCATCCTATGTCCAGGAAATCCTTCTATAGGAGCATTTCCGGGTTTGAAGGGACGAATTTCCCGTGGAAGGCTGTTTGGCGCACTAAGCCCCCCCCCCCCCACCCCAAGGTGGCCTTCTTCGGATGGACCTCCATTTTTGGGAAGATTTTGACGCTTGACAATTTGAGGAAAAGGCAACAGATCATTGTGAATTGGTGTTGTATGTGCAATAGATATGAGGAGTTAGTTAACCATCTTTTACTTCAATGTCCAGTGGCCCAAGACTGTTGGAACCTACTCCTGGGATTGTTCGGAGTTCAGTGGATCATGCCTAACTCTACTAGAGGTATGATGGAAGCCTGGAGAGGTGGTCTTGTGGACACCCAAACACGCAACTATTCAAAGGCAACCCCATTGTGCGTGTGGTGGTGTTTGTGGCGGGAGCGGAACCAAAGAACGTTTGAAGACGAAGAGACTCCTAATGGGGTGCTTACCCTCTTTTGTTGGGTACAAGGTCAATCTTGTAACTCCATTGGAGAAATGGTTGATTTCCTAGGTTCCTTTGCTTCGGAAATGTAATTGGTTCTTGTTTAAGCGCTGCCCCTCCCTTTTTCTGGTTGCTTTCTAATTCAATCTTTACTTATCAAAAAGAATTTATATTTAAAAATAGAATAAAATAATTGTATATTTTTCTTTTAATGCATTTTCATTGTATATTTTTATATTTTTAGAAGCATGTCTATAAATGATATGAGAAGAAAAAATGGAGAGAAGAAAAGTTGACAGCCAATAAATAAAATTGTTATGAATGGAGTACTTATATGTTGTAGCACTTTTTAAAAGTAAGACTAAAAAAATTCATTGGACTTTGACGGAACTAATTTCTATTGCAAACCACCTTTAATTACCATAGACTGACAACCATAAATAGAAATATGTAAAAAAATTGGAGGGGGCAACCTTAATTTTTCTATATAAAATCACAATTAATAACCATAAATAAGCACTAGTAAGAGAGTTTTGAAAAAAAATTGGGGGCCGTCCTTAATTTTCCTATATAAAATCACATTTAATATCCATAAATAAGCACTAGTAATAGGGTTTTGAAAAAAAATTGGGTGGGCCATGCCCCCCCTCCCTCCGCCCCTGCCAGTGTTCATGACCGTACTACTTAATAATTAAAATAAAATGATCCTTTTTCATTACATTTTCATACCTAAATTTAATTTGTCAAATATGGATAATGACAATTGTCCACAGTCAGTATTAGTTCTGTCAATGGTAATCAAAATGGTTGACTTCTTAGGTTCCTTTGCTTTGTAATTGGTTCTTGTTCAAGGGTCGCCCCTCCCTTCTTCTGGGTGCTTTCTAATAAAATCTTTACTTATAAAAAAAAAAAAGCATAGCAGCACCAAAAACTGTTCCAAGCTGCTGATGAGTGATAAATGTTCAGTTGTCATAGTGGCTACTGCAGTAAACTAAACTGTCCACATAGTTATAAGAATGTGGCCAACCATTAATTCAAAGCAGCAACAGGATGGTCATTTTAGTTTTAAAAAAAAGTAAAATCCATGCTGACTTGCCGAATATATAAAGGAAACAAAAGAAGTAAAAGGCATTCAAGAATCAGGAAATTTGGGTCTCTGTCTCTCCTCTTTTTTTTTTCTTTTTCTTTTTTTGCATAAAGTAACTAAATTTTGGATCAGAATCATATGTTACTTCACACGACAAAAAATATGCAGAAAACCTTTAACGGAATTAAATTGGACAGTTGAGCTTCGTTAGGAATAGTGTAGAATGTAAGCAGGTAAAATGACCATAATAATAAAGACACCTATGAAAGCATCACTAAAATATAGGGTAAAGTAACACCCCTGTAGTTTAAAAAATGTGCAAAAAAAACCACTTCATGTTCACTTTCCTCCCTTATAGTTTGTATTTGGTGCAAATAAACCCTTATATTTTAGAACAAAAAATACCAAAATATTTTTTATTGCATAAAGACCAAAATGCCCATCTATATATCACTCTCTCTGTCTCTCTCTACTCAACAACCGATTCTCTCTCTTCCCACTCATCATCATTCTCTCTCTTTTATTTTTCTTTTTCTCTCTCTCTCTACAATAGTGGACAGTTATAAATTTGTTTCAATAATGATATGAAAACGAAAGTCTCTCACTCTCTATTCACTCACTGTTGTTCATATATATCACCCATTTCAGTTGTAAGTTTCTCACACGGTTTGGTCATCACTTTGTTTCTCCCACACACACTCCAAACCTTCAAACAGAGAAGGGGTTTAATCATGAGTATAATATAATATAAAACTAATTTGACGGTTTCTACAAGAAATGAAATTGAGTTTATATAACTAGAATTGAGACATTGAGTTGTATAAAATATTTAGAATTTATCCAAATATGTGGTTTGATAGATTAACACATGGGTTTAATACAATCCATAAGATAGTTATAAATTGATATCAATCATGTAGGATTTTTTCTCTCACAACAAACAAGATGATCAAGAATAGTTAGAAACAGGACTCTCTCTATCTCTTATTCTATTAGGATTTTTTAAAGAATCTACTTGGCAAAGCCACCTCACGTTCGGTGCTTATTTGGTAGGAAATCTTCGGTTTCCTATCATTTACTCATTATGTTTATATATATATATATATATACACACACAGAAAACCAGGCAAGCCACTGTCTGATCCATTCCCGTCGCTGGATAACTCACTATCATCACCACGGCTCCACCATCCTCTTCATCACCCACTGTCGAACTTAAGCTCCATCAATGTAGCTTTACTATCGATTTCCATGGAACCCGAAGACCCTTCAGCAGAGCCTCCACTGATTGAGCTCCAAACAGACCACTATGGCCACTTCTACTGAAAATCCATGGCCATGCAAAGACCCAAATGCTGAAATGGGTCTCCATCTTCGCCCACTGCCGTCAACATCATCTCCTCCATCATCATAACTACCCGAAGTCACCATGGCTACAACCGAAGATCCAAAAAGAGGACCTTGTATCGACTCGCAAAGACCCATGGCCATCATCAAGCACCGTGACCACCATTAACCTATCACCATAGCTCATCGCCAACCACCAGAGCATGACTGCAACATTACTGCCGACACCCATATCAGCCGAGGAGAGAGAAGAATGAGCCGAGAGGGAGAGTCAGTGAAAGAATAAAAGAAAAGAAAAAGAGAGAGAAGGTGAGGGGGGAGAGAAGATGAAAAAGAAAAGAAAAAGAAAGGTTTAAAAGGGTAATTTGGGCATTTTGGTCTTTTCACATTAAGAAATATTTTGGTATTTTTTGTGCTAAAATATTTTGGAGTATAAAAGTAATTTTTCAGGCCATAAGAGTTTATTTGCACCAAATACAAACTATAAGAGAGAAAAGTGAACATGAAAGGAGTTTTTTGCACATTTTTTGAACCACAGGAGTGTTTTATTCACTTTACCCCTAAAATATACAAGCACATGTAAAATATCATATGTAGCTTAACAATAAACTAACGGC